>OW804101.1:25025031-26342114 GCA_942159475.1 Sthenelais limicola
CACGTTAAATCAACCTATACCCTTCATTTAAACTGACTTTTTTAACTGATTTCCTAAGTCGACAATCGCCAAGAAAAAGTCTACTATATGTTCTCGATATATTTTGGAACAGTCTTTCGCCATTCCTTTTCACAAAAGCACCCATATTTGTGAAACAAGTGAAAAGTTTCCAACGAAATTAGGGTGGCATTGTCATATCTTAACATTATTATTTTGTTGTAATTATTCATTCTCCTCGTTTCTATAAATAAACTGTACACAACTATATATTATTATCAGCCCTAACCCATTGGTTAAAATATGCATATGACTGCCTAAAATGTGGTTATTATTCACATTAATAAGGATTAAATGCGTAGGTTTACCGGAATGAAGGTATAGACATACACGAAATGATAAAGGAATGACAGAGATAAGAATGAGATGGTATAGCCTATACTTCACACACACCCTAATCAAGTTGAACAACTTTTCATTCAAGGTAAACTCCCACTCAGCCAATACACCCAACCATATAGAAGGAGTAGAACAGAAGTACATATTGATCAGAGAGGAGGCAGAACGAGACAATGGAAGGCTCCAGTATTAAAAATTGAAAAACCAAAATTGACCTCATACAAAAACAGCATACAATTCAGAACAGCCTCTTTATGGAACAATACCGCAGCTGATGTTAAAAATATTCAAACATATGAAGCATTTAAAAAACTAACGAAACAAGAATCCCTTATTCCAATCTACAGTGTATAACAGCACACATATATTATATTACTCGAGTCTATCCGTCTATCATAGTTACGGATAAACAATATTTGACAAACCTTGCCTTCCATTTCTCTCACCCTATCTCATCCTTTTCATTTATCAAATCATTCTGTAGCATTTATTATTTTAGATGTTTTTTATCACTTATTTGATCCTACTTGTATGCACAATTGCTCTATGTCCTTCGATTATTAGACCAGTAAAAGGCACTTTATCGGTATACCAGCAAGAGGCTTGACCTTGAGCTGAGATATTATGCCTATTGTGAGTAATAAAGTTTTTATATGTGCACGAATAATTTATGTCAAAGATCCTCCTCCAAGCAACGAGGGATCTACTGCCAAGTCAATTATATGTAAACTCATAATAAACCCTTTCAACAAATATATAGGAACCTTTGGACTGTAGTTGATCAAGGAGACTCAGCCGTGTTGATATCCTTTTCTATAATATATCAGTAGACGATATATATCCCACACTTTACGAATATTGGATTGGGACTGTGAATGCTTTTTACAAAGAAGTAATACCAATTTCACAATGGATAAGAAGCAAGCAGAAGGGAATTTGTACCCTGAACTAAATGGGAACAATTCTACAGAGATGGAAGTACAAGACAATGTAGACATCCCTCAGAGAGAAACGTGGGGGAATAAAGTGGATTTTCTCCTATCATGTATTGGTTTTGCTGTAGGTCTGGGAAATGTTTGGAGATTTCCTTACCTTTGTTACAAAAACGGAGGAGGTAAGTACAATAGATATATGCCATAGTATACATCGAAAAGAATAGTATAAGTCCACATAATTATAACGCGTTGGCCCAAACCATTCAGATCAAACGTCCTTTCATATCAAATCAAACTTTTCTTACACGTTCTATCCCAAGAAATTGCCCTTCCAGACACAACGTTTTACTGAATTCTTTCTCTTGCTTTTGTAAAATTGGTATTCTAGTCCCCATATATTAGTTGTCTTGATTCCTACACCACTGAATTGGTAGAATCTGATTGTATTCAGTCAGAAATTTACTCTATGCCCAAATAAACTGCAAGATGCCAAAAGCATAGATATAATAACAATTTGACCATAATCTTGTCATAATGCCTCGCAATCCCCACTGGCAAAGTTACCTTGCTGCCCCCCACCCACCACGCTCAGGCAATATCCATCAACTTCTTCTTGCTCCCAGACTTATTAGAGTGTCATCTCCCGTGTTTACATCACAAATACTGATCCACTCATTCTATACGTACTTATACGAATTGGATCGCAGCTACATAATTGTCCCGTCACCTCCGTCCCTCGGCATTACGTCCCTAGTGTAAAAGTGATGCTTGTAGGTGATAACTGAGATTTCAAACCTTGCAAAAAACATCAACGCCCATGCTTTAAATGAATTAAAATGTTTTTAGTTCATTAGTTTATACCCGGTTGTACTAAATACTTTACAGCTTGGGATGTAGGTCATATAATATGTACTATATTATAGACATAATATGCACTATATTATAAACATAATATGTACTATATTATAAACAATACCTGAATTGACCAACCAAAATATAGATAAGGTGTGCAAATATAGCATATCTTCATGAATGCCTTCTATATACTAGAGGTTGATAAATAGCTAGGATGTATAAATACAAATACCAACTGTATCACAAGTGCTAGGGAAAATGATTAAGGGCGATATCATCGCATTATTCCCCCTGACTTAATTCGTAGAGGTTGATACACGGTCACTGTGTCACATGATGGCATATATCTTCATATATTTCAAATCCAGTGCAAAAGGATTGAATTTAAGCTCCCATGGAGATTCACAATTGATACTTGACCTTCCAATATTTACCAGAACAAATTGTGATAAGGAAATTGCGATTGTAATTTCATGTTTGTTTCTGGAGAATCGTATTTGTTTCTGGAGAATAGTGTATTGTTGAACACACAACATTAGGTGACTCTGAGAGAATGATTGATATCGGAAGGTTAAAGATTAATTTAGTTTTTCTAGGCTTATTCGAACCTTATTGACCTTCGAAAATCTATGTATACACAGAAAAGACAAATAGATATTATTGAAATTTGAAAGATGTTCATGTGACATGACAAATATTCCGAAAATAAAAGATGTTGCGTAATTAACTAGGACTGCTAAAACAATAATAATCATATTGCGCCAAACCTGTATTTCAATTTTAGCTGTAGATCATTCATATAGGGATACATTATTTGGAAAAAAAACCAGTCGTTAAATAAGTACATTTATCTTGATCTATGTTACCCTCACAATACGTGTTGATAATTCTAATTAATTTTACCTCTTGGTTCTTCAATAACGTCACAATAATTAAAGAGGAGTTGCACACAAAATGAATCGTAATTTACATATGGCTTCTGTTAAATAAAAAAAATGCAGTTTTGCAAAAAGTATTGGAACATGGATAGACATATGGGAACCCCTAAAGATAAATTGGGATTACTAGGGTGTTCCAATTTCGATGAATAACAAGCCTCACAAATTGAAAGCTGAAAATGGGTGATAGTAGGCAAGTTCAAGGGTCATTATCTCCCGATCACGTGTGATCCTCAATGCGATTCGCCAACCAGTGGTTTACTCTGATGATTGAAAAATCTGGATCAATCTCTCTTGAGTGCCATCTCCCACATTGGAAGGATTTTTTTCTATCGATCCCTTCACCAATGAGTACAATGCCATAAAAGTTGTCAGTAAGGTTTATAAAACGGGACACGAATTAGATATAGAGAAAATATGTATAATATGACACGAATCATAATAATCAAGTCAAAATGGTAAAACATTATGAAAATAATATCTGTATAGATTTGCCTTGATTTTTTAAACTAAACTTTCAGGAGCTTTCCTTGTTCCTTACTTCCTTTGCCTTATCATGGGTGGAATTCCCATTTTTATCCTGGAGATATCCCTTGGACAGTTCATGCGAAGTGGGGGCTATGGCATATGGAAAATCAGTCCCATATGGCAAGGTTTGTAAACTATTATTCGTCTCTGCTATAACACTACATAATTTCAACAACATTGTGAAAAATATAAGATTTGCTTAATGAGTTTCTGTGAACCCCACAACTGTAGTACAAACACTTAAGATAAAACGCGAAATGTTGCAGAAAATGAATACCCAGAGTAAAGAGTGGTATTTATGTTTTCTTAGAATTTGAATTGATAGTGGGAACCGCCTTTAAAGAGTAAATGTCCCATGAGAGAACCCGTTTGCTGACACTGACAGATTGACATCACGGGGTCTCACCGAATTAAATGACATGTCCCCGAGATCTACCGGCCATATATAACAACACGCCCTGACATGGTGGGCACACATGTGTAAATAAGAAATAGAAATCAATATGGCAGAAGAGGAAATACATAAATAATACATATTCGTGGGAACCAAGCTCAACTTTGGGAAGAACTGATATGAATGTTGACCAATTAATATTGCTACATGTAAATCTTAAGTATACATTGTAGAACAGTTTTTCCTAGAAATATAAATCAATTAAAAGAATATGTTATGACTGAGCACTTGTGAGAAATAAATATGTAACTAACATCAATCGGTAGCCCTGCTAAGTATTTGTTTTTTACAATTCCAGGCATAGGGGTGGCCACCACAGTCATAGCAACATTATGTAACTGCTACTATATCGTTATTTTGGCTTGGGATCTCTCCTATCTCAGTAATGCCTTCAATGCTGTTCTACCGTGGTCACATTGCGATAACGCCTGGAATACAGAGAGGTTTGATATCCAAATATAAAGATTGATCCTCCCAATATATGTATCCAACCTCTGACTAACTATATGTATGCCACCACTATATATATGCTCCAACCTGCTCCCTAAACTTAAAGGCCCTAGTCCACTAAGCAGATTCTCATGCGACTTTGCGCCGCAGAGGACCCTTTTTCACTAAATTCCGTGAGAATCGGGTGGACTAGGGCCTTTAGAGTATATTTTTGCGTCTCATAGGACCCTCTTCCACTAAATTCTGCGAGAATCACATATGAGAATCGACTTAGCGGAGAAGGGCTTTAATTCCTAATCACACTCTTCCATTCAGAAGCTATTGCAATTTCGAAAAGTTATATGGTGTTAGGATAGTGAAAATATGAATGAATACAATTTTAACTAAACTAATTAAAATTCACTATTTTGAGTGTGATCAGCTTCAGCTGGAAATTTATCGACATTAAGGTATCAAATTAAATATCAATTAATGTAATGGTTGCAATTTGGATCGATAAATAGAGTAGGCAAGAGTGTCGCCTATGCGAATCTATGTTTACAATATAGGAATAGCGTTGAGTTACTAAAATATAATTTTGATCATGAATATTCATTTCCAGGTGCCGCGTGTCATTTGATGCTTGCCCAGGGAATGGCACAAACACGACTGAAGCCACCGTAGCTGGGCTTGGCGCGGCAAATATATCTACATGTGTGCCACTGCCTGAAGGTGTCAGCAGTGTAGATCCTGTAGTGGAATTCTGGGAGTAAGTTTAATATAGACAAAATGGGATTCTTAAACAGCTCCGAAACACTTTTACTACCACTGAAATTGCCTTGAACATTTATGAAAAATAAAGGAAAAATTATTCAAACAAAGATCTTTATACATATAGGATACAATGTAGACACAACCATAATCAATTTCATAATAAAATGATTAATTTGAATCTTCCATTGATGAAATTCCAGGAATAAGATCCTACAGATATCAAGTGGGGTAGACGAGCCGGGTGGTATTGTCTGGGAGTTGGCTCTCTCACTATTTATTGCGTGGACACTGTGTTATTTCTGTATCTGGAAAGGTGTGAAGTGGACTGGTAAGGTGAGTTTCTGAGGTATATTCAAAGAGTCAATGATAAATAGCATCTAAAGCTAATCTGCATTTTTAGCTAAAACCCCTTAAAAATATCCATGATTCCTACCATGATAACTTAAGCCTTTTAATTATATATTGTCAATATAACACTGACACGTTTTTTAAATATTAGTTCTACCATACACCAACATCAGATTATAATAATGTTATGGCTTTTACCATAATCAGCATGAAACATTATTGTTTTAGGTGGTTTACTTCACTGCAACCTTCCCCTATGTTGTTCTCACTATTTTACTCGTGAGAGGATTAACATTACCAGGAGCAACGGATGGGGTCCTATTTTATCTCTCACCAGACTTCTCCAAATTAGGCGACGTCCAGGTAAATTTGTTTCCCATATGAGTGAGCTATTGGGTACAATTATTATAAGCAATCACAAAAGTAGGTGAATCAACATGGGAATTAATGGGTATATATAGGCCCTATATCAACTAATTGTTTACCACGAGCAAGTTTTTTTAGAATTATAGGTAACAACAATTGATTTTCTTATTTTATACCAATAATTTCATAATAAATAAGATGTATCTTGATAAGGTTCAAAAAGCAACGGAGCTCTTGGAAATAACAAATGAACAAAGTCATTGCACGATGAAATCTTCTAATTTCATTGAGTTCCATGTTAAGATCTAAGATACCATCAAGTTGTTTCTTTGTTATCACTTCCTACTTAGATATGGATAGATGCTGGAACACAGATATTCTTTTCTTATGCAATAGCCCTTGGTGCATTGGCAGCGCTGGGTAGCTATAACAAGTTTCACAACAACTGTTACCGGTAAATTGCTTCATTATTTAACATAATGTTACCGTTAATTTGATATAATTAACCCCCTATATTGAACTAATGTTTTCATCAATGTGCTGTTTTCAGAATGTAAAAATATTAACTACCAGTGCGGTCATTGATAAGTAGATAACCTAAACAGTATTCAAATATTGGAAAATTTACTCAATAAGTTGGAACTAAATAATCTGAAAAATTGAATCGATTGCAAGAACGGATTATATAACTTCAAGAACGTGTTAGATAACCTTCCTTTTATGTGGTGTCATTGCGAACAGGTTATTTTGATAAACGCATAACAACCAGTATATAACCAGAAATATTATTTCAGCTCAGCTGAGAACAAAACGTAACATTTGCAATGCTTGAACTGTATACAATTATTTAAAATCAAACTCGAAATAATTGTACACAGTATTATGGCATCTCTGTCATGTTCTTGCAAGTATTGTCCATTGAAAGCAATCAATCAATGAATCAATTAATCGATAAGGCAAGTAATCAAACAATCAATTATCTTATTTCAGGGATTGTATTTTCATTGCCTGTGTAAATAGCTGTACTTCACTGTACGCTGGGATAGTGATATTTTCAGTGCTCGGATTCATGGCCAATGAGCAACGCGTCCATATTTCTGAAGTGGCTGAATCTGGTATGTATACACATTTGAGCATGCTATTTTTCAATGAAATGTCACTTTAGGATATAATAATTTAGTAATAATGAGGGAATCGTTATAATATTGTAACGTAGATAACATGTCTCAAAAAAACTATTTTAAATTATTGAAATAAACCGGTTATTATTTCAATACATTTGATCTATAACATCCTCGATTCCTACTGCATGAAATAATGCTGAACTGCAAGCTGATTGTTCCAATACATTTAGTTTTTGTCAGCAACCTATACTATGGTAAATTCTAGAGAGTTCAGGTAAAACTGTATTGTTCATGGCCAGATTCTATTATAGTGAAAGGTATACAGTCTCTGCTTACATTAATTTTCAAAACTTTCATGTCGTTTTTGGAATCTTTGTGGAGGTTCGTGTAGTCAAAATAAGCTCCTTGCAAAGGAAATTTCAATTTCCAAATATTTATTTTCAGGGCCTGGTTTGGCATTCATCGCGTACCCGAAAGCTGTGACACAAATGCCTTTTCCAGCATTATGGGCTGTTCTATTTTTCGTAATGATAATCTTCCTTGGATTGGATACCCAGGTATACCTTTATCCGCGAATAACCAGAATTTGTATTTGAATTTCATGTAAAATATTATATTTAATACCATATTTCACGACGTTACACAAATATATAAACAATAAATAAACAATTATTATCCTAAAGGTAATACTCGTTATCTCAATAATAATACCCAATAACACTCAGTATCCCATAGATATTACTCATGAAAAAATTAATATTATTTGGGGTTGCAGTTCGTTACAGTTGAGGCAGTAGTGACAGTCATTGTGGATCAATTCCCTAGATTGAGGAAAGGTTGGAACAGGGAAATTTTCATTGCGGTATACTGCCTCGTATCCTTTTTAGTCGGCTTGTCTATGGTCACTAGAGTAAGTATTTCATGCTTTGCCACTTCCACTGAAAACATAGTGATCTTTGAGGAAATCAATCATATTAGAATTTTCAACCATATTTCAGAATTTAAATGTGTCAAGATTCCTCTAATGTATAATCTGGTTGGTATCTGGTATCTGGTTGAAAAATTAGACTTATGTTATTGTTACATGAGTTATGTATGGGGCAACACATGAAAAACAATCGTTCACCGATTATGTGTATTTGATATGATAGCCTTAAATTGAATGAAGAATGTGAATTGCAGGGAGGGATGTATGTATTCCAACTGTTTGACTTCTATTCGGCAAGTGGTATGGCACTACTGTGGTGTTGTTTCTTCGAATGCATGGCAATTGCCTGGACTTACGGTAAGCTTATTCAAAGTCCTCTATTTTAAATATTAAACAACAATGTTGTTGTTCAACACTATATTATATTCAATTGTAACCTAATGTGAGAAGTCATTATGCATGTAAGTGCTCATGAGCACTTACTGCTAAATTCATGATAACATCACTTTTTAGTTCAATATTTAATTTACATTACAGGATGCGTCAATTATTATCAGGATATAAAATTAATGATTGGGTATGGAATAAACCCATGGCTGAGGATATGCTGGACTTTCCTAACACCAATCGTGACATGTGTAAGCTTGAAAAACAGTGATTTCACATGTCATTAATATAAGTCTTTCTGTACCTATTATCATCAATACTTCAGCAATTTTTCATTTTCGCATCCCAATTCAAATGGGTCAATATATGATATTATATTTACATCAACATATCAAATTGTTAAAACAATGGAATTGATCCATAATATACAACTAACAACCTTGATATTTTTCATTTGATATTATCTATATTTTATCTTCAATTCACTCTTATTGTAATGAATTGCATCACTATAACATCAGCGGTTTGGGAACTTATTTATCAACATAAACTTAAGATCAAGGTTACCCTTGCTCGTGCCAGTAGCGACCCCTAGTAGAAACGAGATAACACTATTTTAAATTCACATTTAAATGATGCAGTATATTCAGTTCAAGTTTATAATTAAAATGATATCAAACATTTAGAAATACTTCCTAAATGTTTATATTAAGGCAACTAGTTCCCAAATGTTCATATTGTAGGCAATCTTCATAGCCAGCTGGGTAAGCTTCTCACCTCTGACCTATAACCGCACCTACCATTACCCATATTGGGCTCAGGGGTTGGGCATGTGCCTGGCTTTTGCCTCCATGCTCTGGATACCAGGTGTATTTATTTACAAAGTTATAGTCACTCCTGGAACACTCAGGGAGGTAGGTCAAGTTTAATATCGATTCGCAGTGAACACAATTATACATGCTCATCTACATTAAATATATTGTCAATTTTACCCTAGTTATACTCGTACTCATGGGGTGCAGTATTGGTATTTTCAAAATAGTATTTCCAGCACATATAGCTATTGCTGTTGACGATATAGAAGCCCCATAAGGACGTCTAAATGTTTGTATGCGTTGTTATTTCTCTACATGGCCAATTGTGTTAAAATTCTAATTTACATAAATGAAATAATTGTTTCTAATTATCATGAAATATCCAATTTCATTTCAGAGGTGGGAAAAACTTACGATCCCTATTCTTCCAGACATAGTGCATAAAGAACGAGAAGCGCTTAGTGGAGGACAATCATTATTAGATGATAAACGCGCCGAGAATTTCGTTTGATATTATTATTATTAAAAGTCTGGTATAAGCGAAAGAATACAACAATTTAACATTGATTTCCACAATCTTCTGGTATCGGAACTCAATATGGTTGGCAACAAATGTAGCAGGCCAGATGCATTTGAGAGCTCGAGGAAGCTTCAAAATGTCATTGAATGCATGTGTACGTATATACCATAATTGGATTGTGACTTAGCAATGGTATCTTCTTATATCAATATCTTTTTGAGTGACCTTTGGGTAGAGGCCAGTTATCAGGGAATTGCAGGGATGTAAGAATGCAATTCCATATTATTGATATTTTCCATTGCTGAATATTTTAATTTCCCCATCATTCATGGGCATTTATCAAAAAAACAATTGTAGCTACCTCACTATGTGTTTTTTCCCGGTGGTCGTATTTTCTAGATGAAAAACACAAGCAAAAAGGTTATAAAGCTTCTTTCAAAATTCAATTCGGATTGAAGCTGTCATATCTTTTTTCTACAAATCACTATCGGTGTGCGAATGCGGATCTGATAACGTCAATATCTTAAGAGGCAAAGGTACTACGAAGGATGGGAAGAATCCTATTCTGATGTACAGTAGGTCGTCACTTTCTTCTTTTGTAGCAAAAAGGGACCGATCATCAGAGAATATACAATCGGCAGATGTACATATTTAGAAAATTCTGCTAAATTAGATTAAAAATGGTTAATACAAGGTATATCTGAGTACATATTGCTTTGATTAAAACAGTCTGTTATTGTTCACTGATTTTTTAACCTCATTTCTGTCATAAATTGGAGTTATTTGCATGAGAGGATTGGTGAAGGCGAATTGTACATCTTCTGGCGATTTTATCCATATAATATCATAATATATAGTATAGCCTTTTGTAACGGGAGGATGCCATTCATCTCAGTTTTATTTTATCTGAAATAAACGATACTTATCCTACATTAGCTTTGTGTCGACCACTTTACAATAAACGTAGGAAAATTACAAGTGATTCGAGGACAAAGTAAATCCCATTCAGATGTGCGCTATACATCGGTCTAATTCCATTACAAGCGGCCCCTAGAATATTGACATGCAGCATTGAAGCTTGTATCTCGGGCCTACATTTTCATATGACCAACTTAGTAATTAAAGAATCATAGTTCTATTTAGTGACACCGCCTAAATATTTGGGGGACAGTATACATTTAAGTGATAGATCATACAATAGTTTACTACTCCTAACCTGTTTTAATTGCATGCCATGTACAGCATCAATTGTCGAGATTGCCAATGAACTATCCACTTTAGTTTCGGGGGACGAGTATTATAGTGCAGCTAGTCTATGTGAAAATCGAGATAACTTTGAACGCATAATTCCAAATCAGGAAAGTTTGCTCACTGGATGTGAAGTGTAGTCTTTCTGACATTAACTTTACTCTCACTCTTAACTGGTTTTTTAAAAAAAACCCATTGGGGTTACACTTTATATATGCACCGTCCATGCCCCCCCCCCCCACCCCCTCGAAAAAAAATAATAACAAAAAAAACAAAAAAAATCATCTTGACTTGGGACAGGGTATACCGGTCCAGTTTGCCTAGACTTTCGCTACTATGCCGATGCGTACGTACCACACGGTTACAACACAGAGTAACTTAGATTTTTTTTTAAAAAAATAGCGACAAGGATCGATCACAATATTAACCTGTACTCTGAGGGTTGCCCTTTAAGATGTGAATGGTAAGGTCTAATACTGAAGGTTAGACAGCATGTCATTCACTCACCTCCTGAAGGGCACAGGGATCAATCAAAAGTAGCAAACAAGAAGTACAATACTCCAAAAGTTCGATATAATATTATATAGAAAAGATCAAAATGGGAAATAAATTACAGATAATGTTCACACTGAAATCAAAACAACAAAAAAGTAACCCCATTATACATATTACATGTAAATGGTCTTTTTAAAACCTGACACTCCCAGAAATCCTCAAAGGAAATTGTACATAATAGAGTTGATGAAAATTCAATCAACCGTAGTTAATTGCTTACTCACGTTCACAGTTGATATTAAGTACTCCGCCGTTGTTGACAACACAACTGAAGGGGCTGGAATTGCTAGAAGTACAGACATAGGGCAACTGGGGCTGGCCATTGCGTGCTGGGGGTCGGTCTACCATTGGTTCCTCAGGGCCAGACTTCAAGCCTTCGCATGGTGGCCTACCTATAAATACAACAGTAATTATTGCAAAATAACTTTGCTTTGTAAAGGTAGGCCACAATCGAGTATAATTACCTTAATTAATTTTAAGCAAGTATAGATCACCATTTATCTTGATATCGCTTTTATTCTGAAGGAAGGGATTGTGTATATATGCACTGATAAGATTATGAGCGAATCGCTTAGAAGAGAAGAGACTGTGTGTAAGACTAGGTAGTTGCCAACTATGGCGCTTTTTTGACAAAAATACTCAGACTGTTTATTTCTATCGCGTGGTTTTCACGTGGATGATTATTTATTGTGCAACTACAGATCCATCAGCGGAGTCGACCAATAGGAGCAGGGGAAAGGCAATGTTGGTATTTGAATGAAAAAGGAGCGTGTGGAAGAGTTAATGATATAGGATAGGAATGATTATAGGTGTTTTTGAAAGTAGTGTGGGAGCAGAAGCAGAGGCAATGTATGGTGGAAGGAAGTTTTTCGTGAAATTAAAAAGCATGTGTTATATTTTGATGTGATGTTTGGGATAATGATGAATAATTAAGAAGGGCCGCGGGAATTATAAAAATAAAAGACCAAGGGGAATGTGCATGGTCTAGACGTCTTTGATGATAAAAAAACCCCCTCTTTTATGAATATATTATATGCACAGTGACATATAGTATATTATAGAAGCATGAAGTTGAAGATGAAAAGTCTGTAAGACAGTCATAGTTACCTCGATGAGTTGGTCCATTAGGGTACGGTTCATATACATGAGGATTATAGGCCTCCAAACCAATAAACTCGGCGCCGAATTCCATGTTCGTTTTCCTTAAAAACAATACATATATATATCATATGAATATGAATTTCTCTTTTCTTTAAAAAGCAAGTTGTAGTTGGAATTCATTCCTGGAACGTAATAGTAGCCGCAATTATTCACAAAATATATCCACCTCCCCACCAGCAATTAAGGGATACCCGGAAAATGAAAATATACCAATTAGTCAGGGAGCACAAGGCCCAAAATGGGGGTGTTGCTAAACATTTTGGTTAGAGCTTGACAACACATACCACCATATAGCATTCATACTGGCCTATAAGAAAACCATTGTTGGCATTCTGGCATTTTATTTATTCCATGGTTTCCATGGCAACAGAAGCCAAAAATTGAAATTCTGAGGTAAAATTACTTAAATGAACCTCAGTCAGAGATGAGTCATGTGAATACTTTGATATTTTGGGAAAATATTGACATCCAAATTGCACATTCAGATTATTATGACATTTGACCTTTGATCAAGGTCAAGGTCACATTTATCAAGGTCAAACCCAGAAGAAGCCCACAAAATGCCATTTCCCCTCAAACATATTCACCCCTCAGTAGGTAATTTATTGATCTATCTTGATAATTTCATTCTAGGAATTTGCCAAAGCATCATTAGTAAGAGATTCGCTGACTTAAAGTTGCTAAGGTACAATACTGTTACCATAGCAACTAGAAAACTACGAAAAAAATGCATAGCTCTTGTTGCCATCCAGGATGCCAGTAATATGAGTTGGCCAAATACGGATGCCCTTCCAAGAAAATATTTTTGGGGAGAATGACCATTATCAGTGGGAATATGTTGAATATGAAGTATATTTCCAATTTCATTCCTAACATTCCAATTAAATATCTTTTTTTGTTGTTGCCATGGCAACGGTTCTGGAAATCAGGGAAGAAATAATGGGATAACAAAAAGCTGAATAATTCAAAAGATATTTTACTTAGAATTCTAGAATTTTGCTCATTTATAGAATACTTGATGGGACAACAAATATATTCTAGCAATTGACCTTTGATGAAAGGTCAAGGCCATTTTTCCAAGGTCAAACTAGGAAGAAATGGCATACTTTGTGTTGCCATAAAGAGGGCAAAAATAGGGGTATGCCAGTTATGGATGCTCGTCCTCAGAAATATTTTTTATTGAGAGCCACTATTTACAGAGGATAAATGTTGAATATGAAGTATATTTTCATTTTTATTCCTAATATCCTTATTAGATATCAAATTTTGGCTGTTGCCATGGCAACCGTTCTGGAAAATGGGAAGAATAAATGGGATAACAAAAATTGTATAATTCAAAGGATTTTTTACTTAGAATTCTGGAATTTTGTACATTTATAGAATACTTAATGGGACAACAAATATATTTATCAATTGACCTTTGATGAAAGGTCAAGGCCATTTTTCCAAGGTCAAACTAGGAAGAAATGGCATACTTTGTGTTGCCATAAAGAGGGCAAAAATAGGGGTATGCCAGTTATGGATGCTCGTCCTCAGAAATATTTTTTATTGAGAGCCACTATTTACAGAGGATAAATGTTGAATATGAGGTATTCTTTCATTTTTATTCCTAATATCTTTATTAGATGTCAATTTTTGGCTGTTGCCATGGCAACCGTTCTGGAAAATAGGGAAGAATTATTGGGGTAACAAAAATTGTATAATTCAAAGGATATTTTACTTAGAATTCTGGAAATTTGCACATTTATAGAATATTTGATGGGACAACAAATATATTGATGCAATTGACCTGGATGAAAGGTCAAGGTCATTATTCCAAGGTCAATGTTATATTTGTACTCAATGTAAATGATGGGCCATCTAAGATGCTGTGTCCACTGAGGAGACATCAGACTAAACTCAGTTGCTGACACCCCCAATTCATGACTCAGTGCTAAAACTCAACAGATGCTTGACAGCTTGCTGGGTTCATTAGTGTGACTTATCTAGCTGTGAGGCTGCCAGTGTGGTGCGTCCTCAGTGGACACAGAATCTAAGGGTCCATTTCAGACCTGAAATGGGTGAGGTGTCTGTGCGAGAGTCTTCTGTAACACAGGCTTTTTAAAGAATACACATTCATCAATTGATAATGTGCAAGAAGTAAAAGGAGGAGGCCTCACACCATCACGCATCCTCCCATTTCCCTGCCATGTCCGTGGGCCTGATTAACATTGAATTGAAGAATCATAATATGGGATTAGAAGAATTAATACAGTTAAAGGAAGAGAATCAGAGAACAGAAATCTGAGAAAAAAATAAACATCTGGAAATGAGGGTTTGATTTTTACTTGTGGGAACGATTGGTGATTTTTACAGAAGAACTGTGTCTGAGTGGCTTTGAAAATCAAAACAAACTTCTGACTGACTAGGTAAAGTAGGTCTAGAGGATCTTTTGTTCATGGCTCATCTATATTGATATAGTTTAGCAAAATAACATTTTTTAATGTCATTATACAGTAGACCTTTTCATTTTTAAGCTTTATATTGATTATTTCAAGAGAAATTAGGGTGAACGATTGACGATTACATCCTCCAAATTGGTGTCACATTAATACACAATTTGACTTCCAGTGATCCTGCCAGACCTACTTGTTGTATGCACCTGGGAATGCATAATTCTCATGTTATTGGGAAAGTGCTGGCCATAGGTCAGACAAGCAAAATGAGCCTATGGCCAGCACTCTTCCAAGGGAGGACCATGTAAATCATTCCTGCTCACAATGGGATTCAATGGGTTCCCAAGTTCTGTGAACTAGTGCCGCACTTTGCCACTTTTACTACCCTTCTTGGTTGTATTTGTAAAATGTTTATAAAAATATGCACCAACTAGATCTCCTCCAGCTGCAGTGAGGTCAGGCTGTATTCCAGCATTGTATCTGACACTACTAGTTGGTTGTGTCGCTTGGGCCAACAGGCGTACCTGCCTGTGGGTGGTTACCTTTGGGTGCTGGGCATTCTGCTTAGCCAATTGATCTACTATTTCTTCAAACTCTAACAATTTTGGTTTTGGCATAGCATTATATCCAAATTATATCACCAATTCTGCTGAACCCAGTTAGCTAGATAGCATGCAAATTCAACACCAGTGGCGCTGTAGGCTGAAATATCTGCCAGTAGGCTGAGACAGAAGCTTCCACCGCCACTCTGTTAAGGGGTTTGTGCCGGTTGCCACCCGTGACGACACCAGCAAAAAATGTATAGATGATCATGGGATTAAAAAATATGAAAAGAGTATATTCTCAGCTATCCGTAGGTATATAATTTACCTATTTGAAAGAGTAGAGGCCGAGCAATGACTGTATGGGTATAACCATGTTTAGGCCTACTCTGTTTCTGAGGTTGCGGGAGCCATAACCGGAAGCTCCCGCCTTAGCTTTATCTCCGCCTCCAGGTGGCGTGGTGGTCGGATAGCTTATTTTCATGCTATCAAGGGTAGGGAGAATTGCAAACCCTCAACCAGTGATGAGGCTTCTACCATGAACACTAATTGGTTATATGCCTAATTAATGAACAAGATCTTTTGTGCAATTAGATCCAAGCAAGGATCCATCAGTACCTTCAATTCAACAATTGTATTCCTTGCATGAGTCAGCCCTAACATTTGCCTGGATTCAGTGCCTTGGTTTAGTCAATCAATCTTGTTTAATGTTTCAATCAGGTTCTTTGGTATCATAGGGTTGGCAGGTTCAGTTGGCATTATCCTTCCTCATATTTTAGAAGTGAATAAGAATGTGAGTAAGAATGTGGTTGAGGGATTGGTTTGGTGGCTCTGCACTATATATTCTTGAGCATATTGCTTAGATATCTATAAGGTGGAGACCAGACACTGGATTTGTATTCAAGCAAGCCTGTCATACAGTTGCAACACATGGTTGGGTTCATGAGGTCCATGTCCTCCCTAGGACTAAAATCTGCTTAGCTTTCTAAGCACAGGTTGCAAAAGTTGAGCTCCACTGTGACCCCCAAGTATTTGCTGTCTCTGGCTCTTGATGTTCACCCTTCTCATACCCCATGGTGTGACTGTGCTATGGATTGTTGTGACCTAGGTGTAGTAACTTGCACTTGTCAGGATTAAAGCACATCTGCATCTTGTATCATTTTTGGATGTTGTTGAGGTCCTGTTGTATGTTTGTTGTGTAGTCTATATAAGAGTACAACATACAGTCCTAGTCTGCAGGATGTTTAAATGTCTTGCTGAGCAAAAGACCTCTTCACAGCTTGAAAGCTACCATGTAAGTTGTGTCACACCAACTTGACTGGCTTCTATTGCAATTGGTTCTCTCCAAGGTAACACTTGTTGTATACATTGATGTATTCACTGATCTAAGTGAATTGTTTTTTTATTATCACTAAATGAAAAAGTAGGGGGCAGGAACCATTCATACCCTTGTGCTCGGTCAAGCTGCTCCATCGCACAGTTGTATGGATTGACCTTGGGAGTCAATTGTACATTGGGGTCAGTGTACATTGAGGTTAGCATAAAACTGTAGGCTACAGGTAATGTAAATCATTTATGAAGGATTCCATCTGATTTGCCCATATCTTACATTTCAGCAATATGATCTGTGTATATATTGGAGAAATATTTTTTCCTGTGGTGTCTTTGACTACCAGCATTATGTTTTTTAGCCTTGGTCAATTGATGTTTTATGCAGAGAAGACCAATGTGTTACTTTCCGAGACTCAGGAATGACATTAAGTGAAAAATAACCAGATGAGCTGAGCAGGCTAAGGGCAAAAGAAGTTGCTCTGTTATTCACTACTGCGTCTATGACTGTGAAATTAATGTGTGACACATATGAAGCACTATCTCACCAGTTGAAATAAGGTGCTCAGCCACATTAGCCCATCCAAAAACTAAATCTACATAGTCCATCTTGGAATAGTCCTTCTTCTTGGTGTCAGATTTAACACATAGAAATCTGGTCTGAATGCTTTACCTTTCTCATCTTTAGGCAGTGTTAATTTGGTCAGACCATCAGACCCAGCTCCAGTAAGGTAGTCTGTTGTTACAAAGTTTTGGCCTTTTGTAGGGTCAGGAATAGTATTTAAAGGGTAAGTCCCTGAAAGGGCAAGGAACACCTGAAGGGATTACCTGGGTGCAATCCCCTCATGTTAATTGGCCAGGTGGGTTGTGACCAATCAGGCTGCGGTATTAATCATTCTCTCGTTAGCTGTTGGACAGGTAGGAGCTAGTGCACATACATTAAAAATTACCGATGTGACACAATGAGCATGGCAAGTACATACTGGCCTTACATTTTAGGAGCAAAAAATATGATAGGTATGTGATGCGGGACAAAGCAAGCAGGTTTATATGTTTATTTTAGGCAGTAAGAGCAAATTTGCAAATGTAAGGAGGCCATTCCTAAAGAAAGGGGATATGGCATTGAGCTTTGGTTTTGCCTAGTGGCTTTCAACCAACACGGGACACCTTTTTGTCCAGGCAAGCTGATAGGTCATCAACCTTCCTTAATGTTAGTTGAACCAAATTCCCCACAGGTATGGAACTGGTCTTCAGAGGATTTTAGAGCAGATTCTAACTCCTTCATGTAATCATCCATGCTCATTCCATGATACCGAGTCATTGCTTTGAACTACAAAATAGAGGATCATGTTTGGATTGGCAGGCCAAACAGTTCTTAGCCATATGAATTTAAATCAGAAAATCAAAAACACAACTGCTCATTGTGTTGAGCAAAGCATGAATGGTGGACAATGATCAAAACAGTCATCACTCAAGTACATAAATGACATTTTATTTTGCACGGCTGTGATGATTTGAGTGGGTGATTTATGCTGTGTAGGACTGATAAGGAGTGGCAAAGTTTAGAGGAAGGTGTCCATGATTTTTGGTCCCATAGGGGAACAACTTTTAACCAGTTGATCCATTTGTTTTTGAACTCTAAGCATCTTGCAAGAAGAGTCATCCACATGGAACCTTATGAACTCTACACAGCAGATTCTTTGTCAGTGATGAATCTGTGTTGCTCCCATTCTTTGAGATGGGAATCAGGGTATTTACAGGTGGCACTACAATCAGTGGTGAGCGCTGAGGTGAGTCCCATTGCCACTAATGCAAAAATTCCCTGTTTTCAACCCCTTTGAAACATAAAGGGTCAAAATGCTATGGATACATCAAGTATTGTTCATACATTGCAGTCGCTAGTTCCATTTTGCCGACAATTGTGTATAATTTAAGAAATAAAAAAGTTGGAGATTTTAAGCTTGGTTGCTATGGTTATCAAGCGTCAGTGTCTCCCATGGCCCGGCCCACTGCCCGGCAGTTGGGTGAACTTAAGAAAGGGTGAAATCTCAGCATTACTGTAGATTTTAGGCAATAAATGTTGCTCATGTTCATGATGAATATATTTTATGATATGGACTTAATATTATATATGATTTAAATGTTCAAAATCAGTTTGTTCCTAGATTTGTGGATGCACTGTCATGTGACCAGATAAGTGGAGGCCGTCGCAAAGAATGTTTGAAGAGTATTTTGTTTTGACATGTACTATATAACTTCCAATAATAGCCAGGGGCCGCTATTTAGTCAAACCCCCTCTCACCACGGCATTTATTAGAGCCCCCAGCATTTATTAGAGCCCCTGGTGTCTACTAACAAGTGACCTGAACTCATATCCAGGATATCCTGTTTTATTACAGACATATAAGATTGACTTCCAAGCGTTTTACATTGAGCATATTAATAATCCTCCAGCTCCAACTCCAATTGTGTACATTGGTCATTAGGCTAATACAAAAACAGTTCGGCCCAGTACATTAGACTTTTTAAACTCATTTATATGATTCACATTTACCTCCCCTGATGTTCAATGGGTTTATTTGTTGGGCCGAGATGCCCCCCTCCTCCGAGTGTTCACTTCCAGCATGTTGGATATAGATAAATGGAGATTTTGCAGGTCGGGTTGTAAGATAAAACATGCTGGGCCCTGGGGGGCCAGGTGTGAGTTTGTTGTGGCTGCGAAGGCTAAGTCTGTGCAACTTGGAGGGCCTGAGGAGGATTACGGGAAACATTTGGATTTCTCCAACATTGAACTCCAACTGATTAACATTGATGACGACTTACCTCCTGACGATGATGAACCTCCTATTACCAAGGAGTCAGTGGACGCTCTCTTACTTGCTAATGCAGCTAGCAATGCCCAGATGAATGCTCTGGTTGCAAAGTTTGATTTATTGTTCGGTCAAGCTAGTGGTGGGGGTGGTGGTGCTAGGCCTAAGACAACTGGGCCTCCTCCATTGCTGTCACTGTCACTGTCAATGTCGGTCAGGCCGCACCACATGTGTATCAGCTGCCTATCAATGCCCCTACAGTCACCGCTTTGACCACTGGTGTCACCGCTTCGACCACTGGTGTCACTCCTACTACCACTGTCATTTATATAAATATATATGCTTACAACTTAACCTAACTGCTATTCATAATGAATATTCAGAATAAGTTTCTTATTCTTTCCCTAAATAGAGTACACTGAACTTCTAAGGAAAGTTAGAATTAAATAAACTGAAAACAATACAGTTGTTGGTCAGAACTATCAGATGTTTTACACCACAGTTGACACATGTCTCTATCACATCAATCTATATCAAAGTTCCCAGACCACTGTTCAATGGAAAAGCACCAAGAGAACCCTGTCATCACAGGGAGTCAAATGACCATTCCCACCCCCAACCATCCCCACCCGGCAACTATTAGAATCCCGGCTACTATTAACAAATATCACTGACACCCCGGCGGTAATTAGATCCTGGGCCATTATCGGAAACCTGGCTATTATTGGAGGTTATACAGTATAGTGATGTAGCAAACATCCCTTTCTAGTCTTTTGCATTATGATAGATGCTCTTGACTTTTGAAAACCAAGACTTAACTGTGAGCCCATATCTCAATGTTAATGTCCTCAATTGATTCTTGACATTGACCTTGGAATAATGACCTTGACCTTTCATCCAGGTCAATTGCATCAATGCATTTGTTGTCCCATCAAATATTTTATAAATGTGCAAAATTCAAGAATTCTAAGTAAAATATCCTTTGAATTATACAATTTTTGTTATCCCATTAATTCTTCCCATTTTCCAGAACGGTTGCCATGGAAACACCCAAAATTTGATATCTAATAAGGATATTAGGAATGAAAATAAAAGTACACTTCATATTCAACATTTATCCTCTGTAAATAGTTGCTCTCAATAAAAAATATTTCTGAGGACGAGCATCCATAACTGGCATACCCCTATTTTTGCCCTCTTTATGGCAACACAAAGTATGCCATTTTTTCCTAGTTTGACCTTGGAAAAATGACCTTGACCTTTCATCAAAGGTCAATTGCTATAATATATTCATTGTCCCATTAAGTATTCTATAAATGTGCAAAATTCCAGAATTCTAAGTAAAATATGCTTTGAATTATACAATTTTTTGTTATCCCATTAATTCTTCCCTATTTTCCAGAACGGTTGCCATGGCAACAGCCAAAATTTGATATCTAATAAGGATATTAGGAATAAAAATGAAAATATACTTCATATTCAACATTTATCCTCTGTAAATAGTGGCTCTCAATAAAAAATATTTCTGAGGACGAGCATCCATAACTGGCATACCCCTATTTTTGCCCTCTTTATGGCAACACAAAGTATGCCATTTCTTCCTAGTTTGACCTTGGAAAAATGGCCTTGACCTTTCATCAAAGGTCAATTGATAAATATATTTGTTGTCCCATTAAGTATTCTATAAATGTACAAAATTCCAGAATTCTAAGTAAAAAATCCTTTGAATTATACAATTTTTGTTATCCCATTTATTCTTCCCATTTTCCAGAACGGTTGCCATGGCAACAGCCAAAATTTGATATCTAATAAGGATATTAGGAATAAAAATGAAAATATACTTCATATTCAACATTTATCCTCTGTAAATAGTGGCTCTCAATAAAAAATATTTCTGAGGACGAGCATCCATAACTGGCATACCCCTATTTTTGCCCTCTTTATGGCAACACAAAGTATGCCATTGCTTCCTAGTTTGACCTTGGAAAAATGGCCTTGACCTTTCATCAAAGGTCAATTGCTAGAATATATTTGTTGTCCCATTAAGTATTCTATAAGTGAGCAAAATTCGAGAATTCTAAGTAAAATATGCTTTGAACTATTCAACCTTTTGTTATCCCATGAATTTTTACCTGATTTCCAGAACTGTTGCCATGGCAACAATAAAAAAAAAGATATTTAATTAGAATATTAGGAATGAAATTGGAAATATACTTCATATTCAACATATACCCACTGATGATGGTCATTCTCCCCAAAAATATTTTCTTGGAAGGGCATCCGTATTTGGCTAACTCATATTACTGGCATCCTGGATGGCAACAGGAGCTATGCATTTTTTTCATAGTTTTCTAGTTGCTATGGTAACAGTATTGTACCTTAGCAACTTTAAGTCAGCAAATCTCTTACTAATGATGCTTTGGCAATTTCCTATAATCAAATTATCAAGATAGATCAATAAATTACCTACTGAGGGGTGAATATGTTTGAGGAGAAATGGCATTTTGTGGGCTTTTTCTGGGTTTGACCTTGATAAATGTGACCTTGACCTTGATCAAAGGTCAAATGTCATAATAATCTGAATGTGCAATTTGGATGTCAATATTTTCCCAAAATATCAAAGTATTCACACGACTCATCTCTGACTGAGGTTCATTTAAGTAATTTTACCTCAGAATTTCAATTTTTGGCTTCTGTTGCCATGGAAACCATGGAATAAATAAAATGCCAGAATGCCAACAATGGTTTTCTTATAGGCCAGTATGAATGCTATATGGTGGTATGTGTTATCAAGCTCTAACCAAAATGTTTAGCAACACCCCCATTTTGGGCCTTGTGCTCCCTGACTAAATACCAATCTGCCTATATCCTATAGGCAGAATATCCACTCTGGGACCTGCCTGTAGTTTATATATAAGCACACACTGTTTAGGTGATCTCCCTCTCTGACAGAAGCAATTGACGGCCACCTCTGTTGGGACAGAGGTATATACGTGGAGGTGCAATCTACCAATATCCAAGATAGGATAAAACACATAACGAAAATTATTTGCAATTACTTTTAATACGATGTATATCTTTAATTCATTTACACCCAGCAAAATGTGCATTTATTCGTGGGGGAATTAAAAATGTATTCCCCGGCCCATTAATTAGGTAAAATACAAACTCCACATATATGACACACAGCGTTCAGTTTCTCAAGCTCATCAATTATTTTTGGTACAATGTCTGTTATTTCATTTAATTGTCGCACTGTAGTGTAGCTTTTCAGAGTTAAATTATTGCAAAGACATGCAATCGCAAGAATTGTGACGGATATTCGTCAGTGAAATGAAAACAAAACACAAAACATGTTAAAAATATACCTACTATGTCTACGTGCGTTAGCCCACTACTAAGAAAAACAAGAAAAAAAGTTGATATCGCCTTGGGAGGCTTGGCAGTATTCTTCCTTCCTGATTGGCAGTGGCTATCAGAGACTCCTTATGGACTTCCTCGTTGCTGTCCAGACGATATCTTCCTCTGAACTACCACTCTCTTCCTCGAAGTCTGTAAGCCAAGAATTTCTAGCCAACCAACCAGCCGTTGGCCTAGTTTTTGTCACCCAGATGCAAGACTCTCAGACCTTACCCATCAACCAGGGATATAGCCCCAGGGACGGAGCCGTGTACACAACCCACAGCAAAGTTTGAAGAAAAAGTCTTGGTTTTGTTGTCAAGAATCTTTCAAGTTACGTCTTGTTTCAAGTTCCCGTTGTGGCCACGTGTTTGATTATGACGTTGATCACAAGGATGACATGCTACAAAAGTCGTCTGCCCAGACAGTTTCATTTCTTGGTGCACGCACTCGCTGCGTGGCCCTTCGTCCTGTTTGACCTCCATTTTCTCCTGAGTAACTCCCAGTCCTTGCTGAGGAGTTTCTTAGGTTTGCACATGAGCAGATTGTCCCAGAGAGGGAGGTGTGGGTGTGGGTGATGGTGGAGTGGGGGGGGGGGGGGGACCCCATGCGAGGGTGAGTGAGAGTATGTGTAGAACGGCCCGAACAGTCTTTTTGTTATATGAATTGAAGGTGTTCCTTTTTTTAAAAAAAACAAAAACAAAATAAACTCTCCCAAAAACCTGACCGACTCAACTTGCCACGGTCTCAAGATTTTTGTTTAACTCAATTTCACATAACTAGTTTTTTTCTTATATTTATTACTTTTTGTTTTGTTTTATTTAATTTAAAGGCCGGCCTATAGTATATTACATGTATAAACAATTGTTTCTCACCCTATTCCCCACTCACATATATATATAATAGACTATAACATAGCCTATCGCAATGGACACAATTAACAGGCTAGGGCTGATTCCTTTACTAGAGGCAATATAGTGCTTTTAGAAGATCCTTTTTAAAAGATTTCGTTTTAAACAATACGCATTGAAATTATATAAAGACTTGCACAATTCTATAATCCGGCTCACTCTTATCTGAATCATTAAAAAAATTACCTAACAATACAGGTAGAACAAAAGTTTTATAAGTAATATGATATTAATGGCTTTTAATTGAATAATAATAATAATAAAAATTGTAGAAACTGGGCTGGAGAAATATTATCTAGAATAGATACTCTCGCGCCCATCGTCGGGCCATGCACCGAGTGCATGTTTACTGTCCGATATCCAGGTGAACCTGTGGTGTTCCCATACATCATGATGGGGAGTCTGCCTTTAGACATACTTTGGCCATGAACTTTGAACTCCTTGAATTTGGGGCACAGCTGCAGGGCGAGCGACCCACGAAACAGGAGAAAACCTCAACCCAAGGATAGGAAAATCAAATTGATTCTCATTATGTCAGACTATCATTTTTATATTTCATATTAACAGGTACATTTTCTGATGTTCATATTTTCATCAGTATCCTGGTTATACCGGTACATTTACCATATGATTTTTTAGTCATGAGTATATTTATAAACCTTGCAAAAATAACAGACACAGGAGTTAGTTTTCAAGTAATGTTTATTATATATCACTTGTGTACATGAAGACAAAGGCACAGTTTAATTATTTCCAGAAAACCCTAATATTTATAGTACCAGTATACAGCAGTCAGCAGGTTCGACCCACTGCCACCCTTTGCATATTTATAACCAAATCAACACTATTAAGAAACCCATGAAAGTTTTAAGCAGCAAGCACAGATCGATCATAAACTATAAATATCACAGATCAATTGCCAAATCATTGGTAACAACTCCTTAAGTGAATTCCTAACAGTAACATTGCATTAATTAGTAACAGGGCAACGTATTGTGTTTTTTTCGTACTGTTTCATTTGGTTATTATGCTAATATAACTTCATTTTAATCGATATAGATCAAGTATGTGTGTGTCTATTATAATGTACCCATTGATTATTAGCATATTCTGACTAAACAAGCGTCAGTGTACGGGACATATAATTTTGTATATACATTATTGATATATGTCAGCGTTATCGATTACAAATTAGAGTTTTACCTGATAGTGACAGAAGCAAGCTTCTGAGCAATGCATAGGTGGTTTTCCACGGTACTTCTTGAGTTAAACGGTAAGGGCCTAGTCCACTAAGCCGATTCTCATGCGATTTCGCGCCGCAGAGGAATCTTTTGCACTAAATTCAGTTAGAATCCCATGAGAGTCGGCTTAGTGGACAAGGCCTTGTACAGTGAATTATACACATATCAAGTTTTGATGAGGACACTTCAAGCTCTAATATATTCTTATTAGAATATGTGACATTGTATTATTATCATCATATAATTATTTCTATTGGAGCATACATGGCAATATTAAAGGGTTTATTCCCATCAACCAACAAGAGAAGAAGAGTGGTTATCCACCTTTAAACTTTTGGTGTAAATATATCAAGTGTTTCATGCTATACTTCGATATAGAACAGTCAAGAGTTAAATTGCATCACACTATACTTTGGTTAAAGATAGACATGGAGGGAGTCAACATATCACAAAGTCATGCAAAGATGAATGAAGGGAGAGTTCAAGTATTCTGGAGACTTCTTAGAAAGAAGTGAAAGCTACTTTCTTTAGATTTGCTTTTTTAACATTGGACAGAATACATATGGACATCGAAGGCAGTGAAAGAGAACAGCTGTGTGATGATCAAGAAGAATAAAGGGCCTAGTCCACTAAGCCGATTCTCATGCGATTTTGCAATCGGCTTAGTGGACTAGGCCCTTTGGTGTTAGAAATAGAATGAGTTATATTATTTATCGGTTTACAACGGATAAAGCTTGAAGAAAACATTCAACCTGCCACAGATGAATAACTTTATTAAGTCACTAAGTCCATTGATTGCATCAAGATAAAATTGAACCACAAGAAAATAGATGAGGTGTTAGTCGCTTAGGACGAGAGATATGAGCTCTGAATTCTCCAAGAATATGTAAACCAACGAGAATATTTCAGCTGAAATTCGCCGAGATAAATCTTCCCAAATCACCCTCAATGTGCTAGATAAAGAACAAACGTACATACATTGAGCTTCCCAAATTCCCCGAAAGTCATAACTTTAAACCATCCCAATATAACACTGATTCATACATATAACATACCCAGTGGGTGGTTTTTGCACCCAAATAATGAACGCAAAATATATTTCTACTTAATATAAAAATAACATTTGATTTTCCGAATGATAGGTTATCCCTAACCACGTTAGGTTATGTAAATCAACCTTTGGGGGATAGTGGGTATGGAAAATATACAATCAAAAGATAGATACTAAGTTAATACTAACAATTGGATTTCGAACCTGTCATGATAATGTTCACAACATGCTTAAGCACGCAGGTAAGTATTACACTGATCCTTTCACAAATGTGTAGTAATTGTTGTGTTACTCTAGATCCATCGATCTAAAGACGAAACACAGAAGCATTCCTGTGGAGGCGAAACGATTGTTCAGTAGAACGCGGGACCCGGTTGAAGCTTCTGACATCTGTAATGAAAGAACGTCTACATTTTTAAAGTTTTTCATTTCCCGATGGAAGAAAACATCAATAGGGGACTTGCATGTACGCCATATTGAATCTCGATTCGCATGGAATGATGGGAGTTGTATTTCGATGTAAAAGCTCTAAAAAACATGATATGTTCGGCAGGAATATTTATCGGTGCTCGAATGTCAATATCCATGTATTATACATGTTTCCATAAACCAAGACTTCATCTTTCCCATCGTGCATTTGTTTTTTAGAGCATTTACAGAATCTATGATATTGGAGAAAAAGATCCTTGCAATTTTCGATAAAAGAAAAGCTAAATATTTGTATGTCAGATTTGAAGTTTGAATACATCCCAGAATGCACTGTAATAGTATTATAGACATGCACAGTGAGACATGCAAACCCCCTATATTGGACATAGGTCAATCAATGCACATGTTATATATGTAGGCGACGCTTGAAAAAATCAATGCTCTGGGCAAAACAATGGCTGACCCCTCATAACAGGTGTCTTGAAATACCTGCATTGAATAACTTTTTCAATTGTTGGGAGGGTGGCCTGAAATTAGGTAGACTTTTTCAACTAAGCTTTCTCAATTTGGGCCTGTAAACGACTATAACTTAGACATAAATGAAACCCGTTTAATGACACTTTACAGAAATAATAACAAAGAATGTATACACTTGAGAAATGGCAATGGTACATTTAATTCTTAGATCTTTACACATCAATTTAGGTGTGTGTATTTGGTCAGGACAACCTTCATGTATTGCTTTAGAAGAGATGACAATAGGGAGATTTAGCAACCACAACGCATCCACTAACTATTTGTACATTATTACCGCTGTGGGGATATCTCAAGAGGCGCTAGGCCGAGAGCATCTGCATTGCAGGCCTCTCGAGATATCCCCACAACGGTAATAATGTACTAATAGTTAGTGGGTGCGTTATATTAATGGCTTATATTACTTACAATTTTCTTATCTCTGATGTGATTTTTTTTTTTACAAATTTTATTGACAAATTTTCACAATTGTGATATATCTCATCCGTCGTCAAAATCAAATTACAAAAATGATACAAGACAATTTAACATTAATCAAGAAATCATTAGACTATATAGCCATATTATCAGTTGTTATCTATAAAAATATTTTCATCTTATAAAAACTTCATTACGGAACGGAAGACTTGGTTCTGACTAGAAGTCAAAATATCCGACACTTTAGCAAAACAAAGGGTTCTATTTTCTTATTTTAATCGATTTAAAATATTATCTAAAAAAGGTAAATATTTATCATAGATAAAGTCAGATACAGTACCTTATTGAGCAGAAGGGCGCGTTACATTCGATGGTAGACCCCCATCACATAGCCACAGTTGGGGCACTTATGCTCAACGTCCTGAAGTTCAGGCATGCAGAATGGAATCAAACAACAGCCCGCCCAGCACCTATAAGTATAATCAAATAGAAAATTGAATCCCACATTTAAATACAACGCTACTTAATATAGTTCTCTTCTTTATAAATGAATAGGCCTACACTACAAAGTGCTATGTTCGTTTTCGGCATCGATCTCCCCCCTGAATTCAATTGCATTTATAGAAATATTTTATTTCATAAGTTTGTTTTTAATTAAATTTGTCAATAAATTCATACCTATTGTATACTCCTATTCCAGATATTTAGTGTTCTATTGAACGCGTTTGTACAAATTTTGTTCACTTCTCTTTTAAAGACCTTGTCACAATAACCTATATAATAAAAACCTATAAAAGACGAATAAGTAAGTTAGACGCACCCAAACAAGCAGATTAATCCGGCGGCTAGCCAGGTGAGTCCACCAGCTTTGTGTTCTACGCCTGAGGTGACGATAGCCCGACACTGCGGACATTGTGTAGTCTTAGGTACGGCGCTCCATCCCATGTCTCCTGAGATAATCACTGTCTGTTGCTGGCCAGGGTAGACTGGCTGATAACCTGGTAAACAATTATAATTCTATATGAAATGTGCCATCTGATTAGAAATATAAACAGAAACCGTTCAATAAATACTAGCGCATTACTTGTCATAAGGGCCTAGCCCACTAAGCCGATTCTCATGCGATTTTGCCAGAATGTAGTGCAAAAGAGTCCTGTGCGGCGCAAAATCGCATGAGAATCGGTTTTGTGGACTAGGCCCTTATATGATGTGCATCACCAAACATTAGGAATGTTACTTAATGTTTGGTCATGAATCTGCAAAAAACTGTGACACTAAAGTATTTTTCACACAGAAAAGTATTTTGATCTACAGTTCAGCTAGCCCGCTTAGCTGGCCTTAATTCCCTGAGTGCAACATTGAGCACGACAACACGAAAGTGCAGCAAACAATTTTTTGAATTTACAATACTCAAACAAAAATAAAAACTGAGAACTGGATAAATTCTAACGTTACATAGATATTGGAACACCTGAACTAATAAAAATAAGTCTGGGTTAATTTATGGATTTGAGGGGGACGGATGAATGTCTAGTGATAATCAATGTAGTGTTCTGGGGTGCAATTTACTTAAGGGATTTTTATTCACCACAACACATTTTGAACAAGTTACACTATTCTCTAACCACAACACATTGTGAATGAGTTAGTGCCTCATAGATTTTGATGCGTTATAAAAGCCATTTAATGACTACCATCATCTACTGGCCAGAGGCCAATCATTGGAATGTATTTTTACTGGTGTTGGTTTTAATTTAATAGAAACCACTCACTTATCTATTTAACTAAACTTGTTTATTAAACCGTAATGCAACTTCTTCCAACATTGACATTATTCTCCATTCTTATCATTTGTTAGTATAATATTAATTAGGTAATTCCTCATCAATAGTCTGGAACATCAACTCTCATATTTATTACATTAGCATATCTGTGCTGTCACAGGACACAACGAAAAGCACTATACCAAGTGAGCGTGTAACTGTTGAATCAATTACTAGTATCCTGAATAAAACTTTTGTTAAAAAAAAATATATTTCACTTACCCGGTTGTTGTTGGTAGCCCGCGGGAGGGTACTGACCGGCACCCATAGGGGGCGGGGCTTCTTTGGAAGGTTCATATTTTGGAGGGGGTTCATTAGGTGGAGCTCCTGGTGGGTACTGCCCCGGCTGGGGATATCCTGGACCTCCATATCCTGCAGCAAGGCACAACCAGCATGAAATCAGGCTTATTTAAATGGTGTAATGATATGTGGGTAGACTTGCGCATGTCTTTGAATTTTTTTGTTTAAAAAACGAAAACTATCATGTTATGGTCACTACCATGTTATGGTCACTCCCCCCTTGACTGAGGACAGTCCATGAATGGGGAGTACTAGACCTGCACTAGCGCTCTACAAACAACTGCAGTCTTAAGGACGAGGGCTAGTCTAATATGTGGGATAAAGAGGTAGGAGCTTCCTTGTAGCAGGAACCAGGGAGAATGTGATAATAAATAAAATAATAAAAATAATGATATTCACCATATTATTAACCCTGCAAATGATTTGCATCGGCCAAAACCTCTAATACAAGCTGCACCACCACTTTGGATCTTCTCAGATTTTAACCCATTTTTACGGTAGTGTTGATATTTAATTATATAATATATCTTTTTAAACCAACTTTTTATTCTAACACACGTTTACAGTGTAGATATCCATATGGCAGGTACAAACAAAATTAAACGTCATAAGTCAAATAAATTAATAATATCGGCCAAACGCCAGCATCACACTATTGAAAAGACACATTTACTTATACATGTAGCCTATTACTATATAGGATTACACAATTTCTGCACAGTGCATATCTTCTAAAGTTGAGCCAAATTTATCCATGCATCGCACGTTTCATCTGATATCATTCCGTGAGATATTTTGCACATGAAAACAGCACACATGGTACACTTCCTACACCTGACTGCTATCTAACCTACATCCCAACATAAGGCAATACAAACTTTTAACCTTTATCTGTATTTGTATTTGATATATAATAAGTTTATATTTTATTCCCTGGCGAAAAGTATAACTCGTCAACACAGAGTCAGAGTAAATTATGGCTCGGATGTTAAGTGGATTCCTGTACTGGAATTCGGGAGTAAGCTATGTGCTTGTATTGTTGTTGTTATTACTATTGTTTATATTATTGAAACCGTTACCCTGGATTCCTGCACTGGAATTTATTGAAAAACATATACCTTATCAGAGTAGTAGTCATTGAACATCATCATTATATTATTGTGCGGTGTTCCTGTACTGGAACCCACTCAGAGCACAGACAGACTGTTCGTCGTGCATTTGTATTGACCAGAATTACTGCTGTAATTAATGAGATTATTTCCCCAATTCTCATATTCGTTTTTACCTAATTTTGTGTTAGTTCTTCTCACTAGAAATTAGCCTCTGTCACAAGGAGCGGTAGGAAGATCTGAAACCGTTTACCTATTTATAGAGTTCTACAGTGATAAATCATCACTGTAGAACTCCTTTTTTTGATGAATAAAAGATTGCTCCATATATCTATTTATCTATCTAACCTTATTATATTTTATTAACTAAATCTGACTTACCAGCGGGAGGAGCACCTGGATTGTATGGCGCAGGTGCCTCAGTGACAACAGTGCCATAGGCTGGGGGAGATTGTTGAGAGAGCGGTTGATCCATGGTGTTTACTCAGCAGTAGATATCAGCTTATCTGGTTAAAATAAAGTCAAGGATATCCTGTATCAGTGAAAATTCATGTATTAAATCCAGCGCAGAGAAATGCTTTCCAATGTAGGCCTACTTACTTTAAGTATTTAAAAGCTGGTGATGTTACAGATGTTCATGCAACAGTTGGTTTAATATGTGTGCATGGAGGCCTACTGTTTATTCATGGTGCAGTTTCCTTACAGATTGCATGATGTAATTTGGGGATTTTACTTTAGAGCATACAATGAGATACAGAGCAGGAGGGATGATTCACATTCTCAAGTATCAGTGTCAGATCATCAGAAAATGTACAATCACCAGCTAAACACATTTAGTTAATTATTCCAAATTCCTATTCCAAATTAAGTTGAAAAATAATAAATACAAGGTATATCTAAGTCAATATGGTATGGCTTAGTTTCAACAAATCTGTTTGGTTATTGTAAACTATATTTTGGACCTCATTTCTGTCTTAAATGTGGGAAATTTGAGAGTCTTGGTGAAGTTGAATTGTACATTTTCCGAAAATTTGACCCATCAGCAGAACCAAATCCGGTATTGCGTAATAGCTAGTGGCCAAATTTAAAATAATCCTGGAAATGCTTGTTATTAAATATGTACATTACCCAACCTTTCTATTCTAATAAAGGTCAATATTTTGCTATTGGAAATGCGAAAATTTGATCAGCAAATACGGGCCAGTAAATATCATCCTCCCACGCGAAAAGAGGAGCGGCCTGCAGTTGGAAGGATGGTAAATATGATGAGGATGGTAAATGACCATGCCTAATATGGGTCATGACTTGTATATAATTGAATTTAAAATTCGAATTACAGCATTTGGTGACTGATTGCAAGGGAACACTTTGGTTAGAATCCCTCCAAGCTTAGCTGTAAGCTATGTGTATGACAATACGTATGATTTCTGCTACCGTAGTCAAAGAAAATTGATTGACTCAAGGCTGCAAAGCATGTATCTGTGTACCGAGATCTACTTTGTAATATAATATTAAGTACCTTGTAATATGAGATAACATCTCCTTATAAAGCCATCTATAGCAGATCTCTTAACAACGCTGTACACAATACCATTATACTATATTTATACAGATCATGCTCATCTATATTGACTTATTGTATAACGCTATGCTTTAATCTTACTACTCTTTTGGTGCTTAAATGCTTGACCAGGATTTTCACTATGGTTCAAGGAAAACTACTGTAACACTAGTCCCTAGTCTACAGGAACTTGAAAATTGTGGACAGCACCTGATCTAAATCGCCTGTATATCTCTTAACGCTATACTACCTTGATGATATATAATAAACATTTTCAGTTTTCTTGCATGTATAAATCTAATGCCGTGAATATTGTCAGGCCAGAATGTAACAAAACGAATAGGACTCAATACTCTAAACTTAAAGACATGATGACTGGACTTTATATACTGTTAAACTCTTGCATTGTGTACAGTTTAATCTTAATATTTAGGGCATATCTGGAAGAACTGTGATACAGAAGATTCTCATCCTATTTCCATGACGGTACCTTGCTTTGAATTAAATATTTACAATAATATTATTATATCAAAATAATTCATTTATAGCCATATAGGGACGGATACTTTAGATGGCTAGTTGTCTGTACTACAGTGTAACTGTAGGGGCGTGTTTAGGGCACAGCAAAAAGCCCATGTCTCTCCTTTCAGTTTATCTGCCATTAAAAAAAAATGTTTCCACGAATTTGAAAAGACACAAGTCACATTCACAACCTCACCCACAGCCACACCCACACTCTAACTAAGCCACAGCGCACAGGTTGCCTTAGTGTTACTGTTACTTAGTACGTGTTAGTTACAGGCCAAAACACCAGTTAAAACATTTATTATTCTTTTCAAACACGTGACACCCCACAGCAGTGACTTAGAACAAACATATTCGATCACTGTCATGCATGATTTCACCGAATACTGACAACAAACATTCTGTCATTCATCATTGGAAAATCGATCGACCATTTTCCAGGCATAACATCACCTTAGAGTTAGGTCAGGTGACTGGGACGGTTCATGTGATCTCGGTTGGTTTAGTTACGATTTATACAACAAATCACGCAATTAAGTGATGGCACCACCAGACAATGACTTGAAACTGGATTATGTTAATCAATCCCAACTGTATCTGTCAGTAAAAAAGATGTATAAGAAGTTTTATTTACTTACTTGGCCAGATGTGAGTGCACTGCGTGTTCGTTTATTAAAATCCGGGGGAATCCCTTGGGTGCCGTAGCACTTCCCTCCGCTTGTAGAAAATAGTGCTAAAAGAGGGCGAGCTAACAGCACTTTTGACCCACAAAAAGGTATTAATGTCTTTAAGTGTCAATTTCTAATTAGTTAGTGAACTGCTAAGCTTGAGGTTAATCGTGTTTATAATCTATCCGTCATATTCCTACGCAAATAGTCCCTATAATGACGTCATCATAGCCAGGAATCGTCATGTGATTTCGTACGTAGGGATTCCCTCTAATGGACGTCAACTGAGTCACCAGCCACAGACACAGCTGACGATCTAGGTAAATTAGGCGGTTTTAATTTCTCCCATCGATGTATTGAACCGGTTTTCTGTCTGGTATCTACCCTTTCTTTATAGTTAAACAATTTTGCATCAATTTTAACTGCATTCACCCACAATTTCAGTACAGGCCAGGGTCATGTGAGGGTCGCGGTGTTTGTTTCTATTCCTCTACTCTACCAGCCTAGTTGTGATTTTGAAGGAAAGGCATCCACCTCCCGGCAACATACCAGCCTTATCCTGATTTTGTGTTCCTTTCTTAGAATGTTTACCTTTGTGTGAGGGTGCTTGTGTGAGTCCATCTCTCCGTGCACCTGTTTATATACTCAATACTGGAATCTGAAATTGTGCATTGTGGAAATAGATTTGATTCCTAGCTAGAGAATACGAGAATACACACCCACTTTTGGCACTTTTAATAATTTAGATTTATAGTTCCTAGTCCCTATACTATATATAGCCCTAGTCTTTGTTGCCTAGTTTTGCTAGGGACATGGCCAAACCATTGAGGGGAAGTTTCTGTATTTATAACTTTACATATATTACTACTGAATAGTAGCTAATAGTAATTACCGTAAAAACGATTGACTGCCTATTTATTATTGTAGGCCTATTTACTGTGATTATATTACTATTAGTTGCACTACCCGCACTTTAATAGTGCAGGTACTAGGTAGTGCAACTAATCACAGTAAATAGGCCTACAAATTCATTGATTGATTGATTGATTGATTGATTCATTCATTCATTCATTCCTAAAGTCTTTATGAATTGTTTTAAAGAGTGAAAATGGAGTCTACATTCGTGAATTATTTTTAAAAGAAATTTCATTAAGGCCAATAAATTTATGACAAATATGTGATGTGAGAAGCTTGGTCGACCCTGCTTTGGTTCTTTAAAAGGTTTATGAAAAGAAATGTGTTCTTCATCATTTTAGGAGTTTGTCAGGTTGAGACCCAGCAAGATGTCGAACGACAGAGGAGGCTTCGGGGGCTATGGTGCCATCCCAGAAGACTATTCAGATACTCCTCGCCAGACCAACCCTAACAGACCTTACCGGGATAATCCCTTTGCCAGACACGGTGGCTACCAAAGTGGAGGTATGGATTAACAATGATATTTGATTGCCATGATTATCAATTAATCTGATATATTATGTATGGTATGCATTTTCAGTATAACGGTGGGAAAATGTTGGGCTTTAGCCACATTATATATATACCAGACTTAGTACCTACTTTTCTCTATGTTTATTTCAGTTTGATTGATGGCTAGCACTACAATGATGACCATGCCCTTGTAGATAGTTTAGACTCCCCGATATGTTTGGAAAAATTAGCTGGAGCTATGTTTATTAAATAATTCATCTATGTATGTATGTGACCTTGTCTTTTGTTCAAACTCAGGTGCTGGAAACTTCAATGAACTCTCTGACTACATTAGCAGCAATATTTTTACAATTAATAACAATGGTAAGTTAGGCATGTTGCCTGTATTTATTTTTTTCTGTCGTTTAATATAGCAAAAAAACTGTCAAATGCACTTTTTCATCCTCTAATCCGATCAAATTAACAGCTTTTGTTGTAAACTCTCTTAGATCAATGATATCGTAAATATTCGAACTTATGTGTTTATTTTATAATCATTATTTTACTTTTGTGCCTTATAGTCACCTTTTTATTCCACAGCTACATCTCTTGAGAGAAGTCTGAGACAAATTGGGACGCCCAAAGATAGTTCGGTCTTGTGGGATCGATTGTAAGTTTTTTCCCGTTCAGTTAGGGTTAAGTTTACTACTAAATAACTCATACATACGTTCTCATGATGGTTCACTCCACATTTTGTATTTGTTGCATCAAAAACCTTTGCTATTTTTGCCTCCTTTTGTTTGAAGTGAGTTGAGTATTATCCTCAATTTGCTATTATATTATTGGTTTAAGATAACAATCAATATAATTTGCCATTGCGTATCTCTAAGCTTGGTATTAAAATCTGATTCAGTATTGCAATGTTCTTCTTTATCCAACAGACATTCCATAGAAGTAGAAACAAACAAGCTCATTAATTCTACCGCGACGGCATTCCATAAACTCAACTCATTATGTACCAGGGCAGAAAGGGTTGGTATTTGCCTTTACTTTTTTGTATTTCTTTATTTAGAATTTTATACTGCGATTTCAGACAAATGACACCTTACTGTACTGTATTAATTAAGGCACATGTACAAAATAATATAGTGAGGTCATTTACCACGTTAACGGTTGAGAAGAAAAATGTATGTGCAGAGCGGTCATGATATTTATCGAATTAGAAAAGGTACTATACTAGTAGCAGGGGAATGTACATTAAGTATCTTAAGGAAATGAAGTAAATATAATGCAACTAACTGAGTTGACAAACAATCTATTTATAATATAAAGTTGAGCGTGAAATCGATGATAAAGTGGATACCAATCGGATCTATATGTTTCTTATCTTTATGTTTTTATGTAGTTCTACGTTTCACCCAAAGCTCCCAGATTGAAAGATGGCCTTAATCGGGGCCCTGTTATAATAAAAAAAATAATAAGAATTAAACAAATAAATTGTTTTAATTATTCATTCTACCATACAGTACATTGTATAAAATACATAGGATTGTATTATCATTCGCTTTTTTTTTTATCATGATCTCATTTATTTAACTTTTAACTTCTAGCAACAAAAGCTGCAGTACGAGCGTTTAAAGAACGAGTTCCAAGATTCAGCTAAGCGTTACAGTAACCTACAAAAGGTTAGTAACAACGTTTGATGTAACATTTATTAAATATATTATTGGCCCGAAATAAAATTAAAAAACAAAACAAATTATCTTATCACACAGACATTCTATCGATAATATTTTTTTTGATACAGTACTTTTATTCAGGATATCCAATAAGCAGTTACACTCTCACTTTAAAAAAGTATTTTTCGTTGTGCCCTGTTACGTGTCTATATAATATATAAAATATATAATCATATCTTTAGTCATTACTATAAATGAACTTTTACTTTCTTCACTGCGCTGATTTACAGATTGAAAGAATTATTCAGTTAAAATTATCTTATTCTAGCTTAAGACCCAGCGATATTATCAGGCTTATTCCTTATATATAATGGATGTATTTCCACTGTGGGTAATTTCCTAAATTGATGATATGAACATAAAATGTACACGTTGTAATTTGATTTCCACAGAAAGTGGCAGAGAAGGTGAAATCCACAGCTTTCACTGCTGGTGCGAAGCAACCTCAACTTATAAATTGGGATGTAAGTTATCCAAAGTTATATTTAATTATTCCTGCGCCAATATATTCCTTGGGCGGTGTATATAGTTGATTCCTTAACGGTTCGTGCCCATTATTAAAATATCAAGTATATTACGAATATCTCTCTCTTTATATGGGTAAATATTTATTGTATTGATAACGAAAAACTTTAAGAAGATATTCAATGGCTCATATCTCTGTGATCTCGCTCGAATGGATATATGTCTATGTAATAAAAATACATACTTTGACATCGACATGTAAAACTTACATTTATGTATGTGTTTTAATGATATGTACTCTACTATATAGTCGTACGCTTGAAAATCAAAACCCCTTCATGTGTACCCCTTACCCCTATACCTTAGCACTATTACTTGATATTTACAACCTTTTCCAGTACCTGTGTGTAAACTAACTGACTAACTATTAGCTACATTTAACCAAGAAAGTAGCACCAAGTCAGACACGAACTGGGAGGCCCGAATTAATTTCATGTGTTCGCAACCCATTGTATGCCATCTTAGCAAAAAACGAATGTTTCAATTGAATTCAATTTGTTTATATAGGATGACAGCACTGGTGACCAGGCCCGGTTGGTAGATGAGGATGAGCGGAAACAGCAGCAACAGGCCCAATTGCAGGCTCAAACTCAGGCAGTTGATGCTGATTTAGCTCTTATTGCTGAACGTGAAGAGCGCATCCTACAACTCGAGGTCAGAAGCCTTCCCATATATTAATGGATTGCATTTGTTTGATTTGAAAAATGTTTATTAGGCTGAAAAGATTTAACATTAATAGTTAAATAAATATTATACAAATAACAAATTTCTGACAAACAGAAATGTCATGCGTCGCCTGTTGTATCAGTCTAGGCTCAAAGTCCCTTCAAAATGGGGGAAAGCCTCTCGCTCCAAGCCGCAAAATGTCATTATAATCCCTTTAGGACCGCAACATCATATTGTAATCCCATTAGGATGCCTAATCCTGTATTAGAAACGCCTTTAGCGCAGTAGGTTTCCAATCACGAATCTAAGCTTCTTTAATATAATTCTAAATCCCATAATTTTATTCATATTAAAACTCATTGGATTGCCTAAGATTTCACAATTCTTAATAGGTCCATTTCCCGACTTTTTATATAGGGTGACATCCTTGATATCAATGATATATTCCGGGATTTGGCGACGATGGTTCACGAACAAGGAGAGGTTATTGGTAAGAGTATTTTGAGTTTTTCCTCGTTCAGAGAGCTGTTATAATGTATATATAAGAGTAATATATATAACCCTTTGGTTTTGATTGTGAATCCCTACAAACTAATTCAAAGAAAAACAAATTCGAACTCATATGGTATGTGTCCAATATGAATGTGTCATATATGAATATATTGCACCACACAATATATTAAATTGGGAATCTTTTTTATCTGAGCAGTTGTTGAACTATTTCTATTCAGGCTTGTGGTTTTAATTTCAAAAGGAAAAGACTTTTTATATGAAGTCTCTCAACAAATGGCTCATCATTGCCCAATTTCTCAAAGATAGATCCTTCGGCATAATATCCAGGATATAAACCTTTCTCTATTGTTTACAGATACAATTGAAGCTAATGTTGAGTCCGCACACCAGCATGTCGGAGATGGTAATCAGCAATTGATACAAGCTGCCAGATATCAGGTACAAAAACCTTTTTCCAGATTCAACCAATAACATTTAGTGAAGTATTTTATTTGAAATATAAAATATTTCTTGACAGGATAACATGTTATTATAATATAAGGATGTAGCTGCGTTTATTTCGGTTAATGATCTGGTATAAGATTTTCCCGATAGATATGAATCATTATGCTTCTTAAAGTTATTATATGCTTCTTGTGATCCGATATGTAACTATATTTAATCACAACCGTTTACAAATTCGTAGGAATATGTCTCATACGTTATGACCGTCCTTCAAATATTTATCGTTCTCTTTACCTTGAAGAAAACACTAAAAAAACACTTTAAAACATTCTTTCATATTAGCCTGCCTTAGTCATGCATTAACATTGATGCTAATTTGTTCTAAATTCTTTTATTGGTATCTACCAGTACTAATAATGTTGGAAATATTAATGTTTAATTGTATAATTGCAGAGGAAGTACAGAAAGAAGATGTGTTGCCTGATAGTTGTCGTAGCAGTGATAGCAGGCATCGTAGCCTTGATCATATACTTCTCCGTTAAAAAATAGGTCTATTGCCCACCGTCCAGATTCAGCTACAGTGATATCGTCTTTATATTGAGGCTTTCTGTGAATTTTACCTTCGTCTTCGCGAAGTGCCCCACCAGAAAAGTATTTTCTTCACTTCCCCACCCCACACGTGGAAATCATACCTATTACTCAAGACACTTGCGTTTTCTATTGTCGCTTTCAAAGTTGTCTATAATAAAGCTTTGTTCTAGTATCAATTAGAAATTGGTTCTGTGTGGTGAGATCTAAGTATTTGAATAGGAGTTTTTCCTTATGAGCATTCGTTTGCAAGTATTTGTATTCACAACTACAAATTTTCATCCTGAACGAAATGGAACACATTTTATGTAACCTAAGGTATCGGAGTCATATTGTTAAAATTATTGTTATAAGATATTGCCATGAATTGTGTTACTTGTATTAGATTTCATTTTCTCTGGAGATGTTTGACTATGAACCATCTCGACTTGCTTGCAGTTTTGTGTATTAGGGAGGTGCGATTTAAATAGGGAATATTCTCCTTTCGAGGTTGAATTATTTTATGGCTGGATTCTACTACTAATTGCTCTACATTAAAGTGTGCATATTTGTTAGCTTCAAGTTTTGACACGCTTGCATTTTGGATTAATACTTCTCTCGACTTCTTTTAAAACTAATGATTTCAGGAATGGTGGGGAACTCAATGCTTAGCATTAGTTGTTCACGAAAATATAGATTACAACTGTAAAGTTTGTATTTTAATGGGAAAATGAAGCAATAATCGCTGGAGTAACTAATTCTTAATATCTCACATATTCCGAATCTATAGATACGAAACCTATTTATAAATCTTTATTTGGTAATATTATACAACTCCTGAAATGCATCTAGAGGATTGTGCAATTAAAGCGATGCTTTCTTCGTCTCATTGAACAGAATCTTATCTCTTTCTTTTTGCTTTTTAGAAATAGAATCTTGTCTGATATTCCTAAGATCGCTCACTCTTATATTATGTCATAAGTATTTTCTATTGAATAGCATGCAACAAGTTCTTCATATCTAACCAAATGCGAAGTTCTATAAACATTATTGTATATATTGTACTGGTCACATTTTAAACCATTGTGATAAAGATAAGAGGCATCGAATTTACTTGTGATCCCTTGCCTGTGGCATCTGTATCCCAATAATGAGTGTTTGGGTTGAGAACCACCTAACTACCTAATTTATTACCAAAATTATGTTGCGTCAAGGTTATGTTGTGAACTCGAATCTGAAATTTTGTTAGCACAGCATGTTTTATAATTTGTGTTTGTAGAGGTTTATATTTATGTAGGAAGTAAATACCAAATACCACAATAATGTTGGCCTTGATACTACTTGACCTGTGACTATTCATTTGTAATAGTCACTGCAAGTACCTGTACGATCCCTGAATGGCGGTTTTGATGTAATCCTTTTGAAAGCCAGGGATACAAAATAGTTAAATATCAATCTTATGTTATCGAACTGGGATCTACAGGTAGCTAGGCCAGCGTAGTAATATATGAAGAATGGTTTACATTAGCTCCTCCGATTTTATACACTTGTTTGATTAATGGGCATTAAATCCTAGAATTGGGCTATGTATGTGTTATTAGTAGGCGCATATATATATTTTCCCAACCATTGTTTTCATAGATGGGGAATTCGTATATTGATATCTGGCAACGTAGTTTAAGTTATCATTTCTACCTTTAGAATATTAGGAAAGGACAACTTGCTCCACATTGAAGTGTACATATTTGTTGGCTTCAAGTTCTTCATATTATCTCTATTTTGAACTGGTGATTCTATATCATTATACTCTTGTACCAACTCACCCATTATCTCTCTGTTTCTGTCTTGAGAAATGGAAAACACTACACCTGTATACATACTTCTGTAATAAACACTATTTTTGGCATGTCCAACATGTAATAAGTACTAATGGGTAAATCTAACAATAATCCTGTACATAATATGTTGTTATTTCTATGGAATCTGATGATTGCTCTGAATAATAAAATTCCAAAACCTATCTAAATATATAAAAATAATTTTGTTTACTTGTCGTATGTCCAGAATGGTGTAAATGGAAGGAGTATCTATGATTGTTCCTTGGTCTCGCAATTTATACTTTTAATTTGATCATAAATATGCTTTTTAAATATATGACAGTCTGTCCGCCACGATTGCGCTGCCACAACTGAGGCTTTCGCCTCTCTCGAACGTTCTACCTTAGTTCTCTATACGCTGGTTCCAATGGGACTTAACATTTTGGATTGATTAACCAATAAATGAATTACACTTTCCTAGACGTTCAATAAATATGCTTTTTAACGAGGAATTCTGTCTAAAAAGCCACATTATGGTATCTCCCTCGTTTAGATGCTTGTGTAATACAATGCCTACCATCGTCATGTTCTAACTTCCTCCGTCCAGACCCATTCTTACATATAGGTGTTTTTTTAAAAAAAACCAATGGATATCTCTATGAAAACCATTTGAAATCCCTAATTTTTCATCTAGACTTAGTCGGAGTTTATAGATTCGAAAAAGGCCACCAACACTTGTAGCCTACTCTGTCGTTTATCATATCGATTTCTTACGGAATATATATTTTAGGGTAAGTACGGTACGTCAATCGGAGGCAATGTCAGTATTGTCACCATTCAGCTCGGTACTGTGAGTTTTTGTTGGCCAGGAAGCCTCAATCTAAACCATTTTACTTCCTTCCCTAGTCGCTGCAGTAACAGGACTTCAGAAGGTTTGTTACTTAGACACTAGGTGGCAACCGGATACCTCCCAAAAGCAGTCTGGAGAGCAGACAGCTCTGGTTGGCCTCTGGTTCAATCACAGGGACAGCCGATTTTCACATATGGTCAAGGAGGGTTGTCATATATATATATGTACATAAATATCGATAAAATGTGTATACCATCTTGGTAAAAGCAACGAGACATTGCTATTATTGGACCGAGTTTTGTAATCTTTGTCTTGAAATTTGCCAGGACTTTCCAACGACCTGTCAGTAAAGCATTTCAGGCGGGCTTTGATTCATGCCCACTGTGACGCGCGCGAGAGAGATCGCCTCAAAACAAAAAGCCTGCAATAGGAGCTCCCCAGCTGAATGGTTGCTTAGTGTGGGTTTGTGCAGGCTGCTCAGAAGTACTATTCCTTCAGGAAGTGGCCCATATAAGCAGTGTTCAACAGGGTTCAACGGAAGGCCTTTTTTCCTTTTTTGAATGCCAAAAAAGCACTCAAAACAGCAACTGACACATACATACACAGAGAGCAAGCACAGGCCATGCAGAAACGCTGACCTATGAATACGAAACACATTTTACCCCCAATCTGACCTGATCAACCCCATTCCTCATCCCACCCAACTGACACATCCCTTCCCCATATAAACTGTGTGAATAAAATACCTATGTATATTCCTATATTACTAGCATATGAAATTGAAATACTAGCTGTAGCATTAGTCAATAGTTAGACACAGCAGTGGGCAGAAAACCATGGCTATTCCTTGTTCAATTAAACCCGTGAGCCTGCGTCAAAATGATGTTCATTGCACGGAGTCATTATTGTTTGACTAGCTGTGTAAACATCCTAAATATAAAAAAACTATTTGTACTCAGGTTAAATTATCACGTATGTTGCACGCTCTCCCTTGGGGTTTTCGTTGTGCCCTGTATATATATATCTTATCGTTGTGTCCTGTAGCTATATCTTATCGTTGTGCCCTGTAGCTATATCTTATTCACAATAATTGAAAGGTTAAGTAAAATTGAAGTGGTTACATAGCCTTCGAGCCAATTATTATCAGGCACAGTATGTCATTAATGATTAACGGTTGTGATGAGATTTTTCCTGTCTGTATATACAATTATTTTCTAATGAGAGGTGGGAGTAGTATAGGAATGGGTGAAATGTGATTTACATGGCAATGTTTGAGAGTATACAATTACATTTAATTGATAGGTCCTCTCATCCCTTCTAGGCCCGGTACAGGGTGCGCCGCCTGGTGTGTTATAAGCCATAGCGGCCATGTTTAAAGTCCCTCATTAGGCCTACACACGTTCCAGGGGACCTATACACACATTTTCGGAAAATTTGTATTTCACAATCGCCGTGTCGGTTGGTCTCGGGTAAAAAATAAATGTAAGGCTCCAACAAGGGCGCATTCTAGGGATGGGGTTGTAAGGGTTAAAACCCCACCCCAACCCCCTCTCCCCAAATTTTGGGCACTAAAGCATGTAATTTTATCTACTGTTATTCAACCAATATATATATAGGCCTATGTTGCATACCAACCCGGCAGACACACACACCCTCAGGTAATTCCTGCACTCGCCACTGTCAAACTGGGATTTTTATGGGGGCGTTAAATCTACAAAATCCATATCAGAGACAATTTAGAGATGAACTAGTCTTTGGATACAGGAAGTTAGTTAGTTTCATCTAACTCAATTGAGGGATATGCAATGTACAATACATTTGGTTTATACCATCTTCGTTTCCTACTGCATGAAACAATGCTGAACTGCAAGCTGATTGTGCAGTAGGCCTATATTTAGTTTTGTCAGGAACCCATATGAATTGAATTGAAAAATCATTTATTTGTCATGATTGACATGATATGTATAAGAGGCATGACAAATGGGTCATTTTCAAGAGCAAGGTCAAACTTCTTCTGCAAACTCATACTAAAAAGTCACACAAGCCCTTAGGTAATTCCTGGACTCGCCACTGCCAAACTGGGATTTGTATGAAACTTGTATGAAGCTTTTTTTTACATTCATGTATTAAACCAGGAACTTTCTGGAACTACTAGGGCTCAGCCCACGCGCTTTCAGTCCACGGGGGCGTTAAAATTAACACGGAAGCATGAAATGCACATATTTCCATTATCAAATTATACCATCTATATGTGGCTACAATATAACTGTATTTTATATTATTATACGCATTGGATCTGACGCGGGGTTATCGCATAAGGTTTAGTAGAAGTGTTAAACCACTAGTGGGTCAATGAGAAGTACCCATGATAACCGATGCGTTATTTAACAGGTCTACTGCAAAAATTCACATCCTGGACATGTATGTCTAGATGTTTTTTTATTTCAGGACACAACAAAAAACACAATTCATTGTTAGCGTGTACTCGTGTACCTGTATGATTAACCTGAATAAATATATTTCATAAAAAAAAATGAAAAAATGAATATAAGTCCAGGGAATATGGATGTATGGATGTAAGTCCAGGAAATATCTAAGGGTGTGTGTGACTTTGTTTGTGTGGAATATGTGTGGATATGTATGGTCTCCCCTGCTTCCACTCCCCACCACCACCGTCACCACCATTCGTTCCTCATCATAATCGGTGTCTTATTTTTAGAAAAATGAAGATCTACTTGCTTTACTCCTCGGTAATGGTCACGGCAACACATATAATGACCCCAGGTATATTGAGTCAGACTGCTAGCTGCCTCATATACCCCAGTCCCATCCAGTTGATGTGACATAAGAAACATAACTGTAATACTTTTTTACAATGAGAGATTATCTAATATATAAAGCTCTAGAAGGGTTTTTTTTGTCACGCATATTCTGGGAATCTGTGATTTCCCCATCTGTCTTTTTGGTCTGTACAGGTCCGTCAACCCTATCTGGAGGATCGACAGTCTGTTTGTGAAAGTATCTGGGGTGAAAATGCGATTTTGAAGCCTTTTTTGAATTAGGATGTACACACTTTATTTATAGCCTGGGAAAGCCGTGCCCGTGGACCCGACTACATGCAGAGGAGTGGGAGAGTGAAGAAGAGGGGAGGGAGAGAGGAGGGGTATTGGAGAGGGGGAGGAGATAGGGAAAGAAGAGGGGGAGAGAAAAACAGGTATGAGAGACAGAGAAGAGGGGGAGGGAAAAGAGGTAGAGGGGGAAGTGTGGGGAGAGAGGGGGACCGTCTGGAGGACGGGTACTTTGCTAGTAGTAAATAAAAGTAAACAAATACGTGTAGTAGGCTGCACTTGGAAGTTGCGTGTGGGCACTTTCTATATACTACTTACACGTTACAGTTAAAGTGGCTGAGATCACTCTGTTGGCTATGTCAAATTTAAATCTAATCAGATTTCCATGACTTGCATTGATATAATCATTTGGGTGGATTATCAGTTATGTATTCATTAGATTATTTGAAATTTGCAAATATGGTTTGAGTGGAGTTGAGTCACTGGATCAATGCAAATCTGGGGGAACAGACAAACAAATCTGGGGAAGAAGCTCGTAGCTGCCAACTGACTATGGTGGGGTGTTGGGTACCAGGAGAGAGCCAGCCTGCTTGCCACCACATATACCCCAGTCCCATCCAGTTGGTGTGACATAAGAAATTATTTATAGTACACATTTAGGTCAGCAACTGTGGCCATCTTGGAGCGGTTATGGACCGACGGCTTAATGTTTTAAATCAGTAAATGCTCCAAATCCACTTTTTCCTAACATTAATACTTGAGGGTTTTGATTACTGATATAATGATCTAGCACAAACTTGAAATTCAAGCCAACTTTCCCAAAATCAGGAACTCAGTGGCAAGTGTCGCTTTAACATAACATTTGTGTTCTTATATTGCGCTCACTCTTGGGGACCGCCCACGCTGCGTACCAAGGTCAACTGTGACCATCCCCGAGGAGGAGTAAAGCAAGTAGATTTTCATTTTTCTAAAAATAGGACACTGATTATGAGGAATGAATGGCGGTGGTGGTGGTAGGGAGCGGGAGAGGAGATTTCTTAGAGATTTCTTAGAGATTTCTTTATTTCTTATATTTCGAGCTGTTGGATGCCCCCTTTGTCAGGGAACACGGCACATGTGTACAGCTCTATGTGTACAAAATAGTAAGACCACCATCTTGCTGATCTGGGAAGGTGTGAATAATAGGTGATGTAAATACCAGGATACTCATAAACCAGGATCTCATAAACCAGAATAAAAATGATTCAAACAAAGTGCAGGATATACGCATCCATAGTTGAAGTGTGTACCAGTGTGTATTTAGTGTTTGATTTGATTTGAAAAAATATTTTTATTCAGGACTACAGACGTTACATTGAAGATGCTATTCTCAGAATTGCCTGATGTTACAAAAAATTATTACAGTATTTTAGAACATATTCCAAGAGATGACAGTGTGGAAGTTATTATTTATATAAGAGACAATCAAGGTATTATAAATGATACGTCACATAGAGAGGCATGGTTAATTAAGTTAATCAAATTACATTTACATAGACAAGATAAGAGGAGCCTTCAAATTTTCATTTGAGCATACATTGAATATCATACGAACAAAAGTGCTGCAGGTTAACACCTAGACAGTAATAGTATGACAAGAATAAAATCATTTGTTAAAAACATAGGTATAGCGACGTGCTCTTTCAGAAATCCGTAGGGTATTACATATTTATGTCAAAAAGAAAAAAATATATTATCAGTACTTGTACTTTCATTCAGATTATAAGGTTGAACTAGTAAACAACAAGCGATCAGGTCAAATATTAATGCACATATGTGGAAGTCTTATACACAGGTATGAGGAAAATCACTCAGACTCTCACAAGCATGCAACAAAAAAGAGAAGAGGTGTGAATAAGTGTAAACAGTCAATCCAGGTTCCACAGTGAGAGAATAGATATCATTGCCAAACATAGTTGTTATGGCATTAATCAGTTTTCTACATTTCTACTCTACCAGAGTTAATAAAGCCCTCAAAATGAAGTTTTTTAAGAGCGTTTTTAAAGGTCTTGTTATCATCAATTATCCTGATTTTCTCTGGCAAACGGTTCCAAGAACCAGTTAATCTTCCCAGCATGCTTCTTTTTAGTCTATGTTTTTTCCATCTAATTGCATTTATCTTTCTCTGGAATCCGTTTCTAAGTAAGTATCCAGGATTTGTATTTGTAAAGGTACCTGTCATCTTTAATAGATTCAGGGCTCGTAGCTCACACCTTATAGCTAGAGGTAGTAATTTACATCTTACATGCATATTAAAAATACCCTCGCTGTAATATGTTTTACCATATATCAAACGAAGGGTTCTATTTTGCAATTTCTGCAGCCTAATGTAATTGGCCTTGGTAGACAGATCAATAAACACACATGATTTTTCAATAATCGGGAGAATAAAGGTCTTATAGATTAACAGGCATCTATCATGATTTAACAGATGTTTCACTCTGAAGAGTTGTCTGATATAATTACTGGCAATGCCATAATTACAGCTAATTTGTTTTTGCATAGAAAGATTACTACACAACTATGTTTCCAAATACTGTGTAACTCAGCTAGAATTTTTTCTGGGGTTTTCATTCGTTAAAAAGGGAGGACATGTATTCATGAATAATTTAACGTATATATATATAATTGGTTAGCATTTTGAAAAACATATCCAATGTACTGATTATCTGAGATGGGCATAAATGGAGGTCCTATGAGGCCACAATAAAAATGATGTTAGAATTAATGGAACGCACAGAATTTCGATGTTGAAAGTTTTAAGTAAATGACTCAAAGAGGTATCTTTAACTAAAAAGTAAGCAAGCATTGCCATTAAAACAACCAATAGCCACTGAATTCTTTTAATTGCAAGTAACCATGCCAATGTTTTATTTCACTGAAGCTAAGAGTAGGTGGAGTTAGCCTACTTGTATGATGATGCGTTTTTTTGCCAGAACTTGAGTCATGCAAGCCATATTTATAAGAATTTATATAATGACGTATGATCTATGCCATAGGACCATTAACATGTATTGATCGATATAATTATATATTCCATGCTGAACTTTGTTATATGAAGATTTGGTCTATCTTGGATATGAAATAGTTGTAGAATTATTGTAGGAAAGTAAGAAGTATAAAGAAGAAGTCTAAAGGCTTTGAGGAATATTAAAGTAGGTGAGGGTGCTACCTGAGCCTTTACATGCTACCGTAAATACTGCAATAAATTCCTGGGTAATGGTACTTTAATGGGTTATGGACATGTTACTTAATTGAGATATTAAATATAATAATAATAATTAATGATAATTATAGTCATAAAGTGGTTACCCATTGTTACGTCATTATTGCGTAACATGATGTAACAACTTGCGGTACCTGTCCAAGGGTTTTTCGGATATACAACACAAATTTGACTTTAAAATAACATTTATAATAATAGACAAATCCAGAACATGTTTCATTAATACAATTTTTTTTATAAAAAAGGGTTTAGGGTTTAAAATTCCCAAATTGTATTGAGCCGCCAGGATGAATCCCTCACAGACACAGCCATTGGACTTGCCAGGAGGAATTACCCGACGCCTCTTATCATAATTGGTTAAGTGATAACACCTGGATGGCACAGGATATATGTCAGTATGTACCTCCTGCCTTGCTTGTACTTCACATCCCTTCACCATGCACTGGGAGCAGCACTCTATGGTCAAGTTACTTCTCTCTCAGATTTGAACTCCCCAATGGAATTTTTTTTGGTACTGGTTTTTATTCAGGCACGGTTACAGGAATCTTCATTAACATTCTTCATTAACAAATATCACTTAATCTAAGGAATATATAGCGTTGGTATTCCACACAAATGTTCTTGCTTATGCAGGTCATCAAAAACTATAAACATATTCCTAAATGATATATGGTCAAAATAGTGATCTTAGCCACTTTAATAGTTGTTGTTTTTGTTATTGCTGGTTCTGTAGGTGGAGTGGAGTGGCAAGGTCCTACCTATAAGTTTCACTGGCCAATGATTTGGTTAGAACCTGTGATATTATTTGACTTTGATCAATTTGCAAGTATTAGTTTTATTCAACAAGATATTATGTAAATATACATACATATATAATATACATATTCTCAGCCTATGCTCATGATTAAGTCGGAAAATAAAGCTACATCGACTCATTCCACATGTTTCAATAACTTTACCCAAATTACCATAATCATGTAAAGGAATCCTTCTGGATATAATTATGGCAAATTAAATAAGACCAGGATACTGTTTCATAATAATTGAGATATAGAACAGTTTCTTTGTCCTATCTGTGTACACTCCTATATTATTAGTGTAGGTTTTAAGTGGCTAAGATTACTATTTTGACTATGTGTCATTTGAAAATTGTAGTTTTCTCATTTGAAGTAACTTGACCATAAGGTGCTGCCCCAGTGCATGGTGAAGGGGTGTGAAGTAGGAGCGAGGCAGGAGGTACATAGTGACATATCTACCCTGTCCCATCCAGGTGTTATCACTTAACCTATTATGATAAGAGGCGTTGGGAACTTTCCCTAACCAACAGACATGGTTCTCACTGTTGTGTCTGTGAAGCACAACTGCGGCCGGCAGCACCCCGAAATTGGAGCTTTAAATACTTAAGATATACATATTCAAATGCTCCCGGATATTAGTTACAAATATACTAATCTAGAACATAGTTGAAATTCAGGCAAACTTTCCCAAAATCGGGAGCTCAGTGGCATGTGTCACTTTAAGCATTAAAAATACTAGCAGTAGGATTAGTAAATAACTAGACAGTACTCTCCCTCGGCCCCTTTAATTGTTCCTTAAGTCTTGTGCAGCCATGTTTGCTAATCACCCCAACCCCACCCCCTCCCAGTCATGGGCAGTGTGCCACTGATTCATATCACAAACAATGAAGAGGTGCCACTGATAACTGATATAATCAAAACGTTAACTGATTTCATCACAGATTTCATGCCAATAATGGAATGGGGACATACAAGATGAAATCAATTATTGACAGGTTTATGGTACAAACATTTGTAACATGATTTTTTCTTGATTTTCTCATGATTTTTCTCTTAAAGTCTCAAAAACTACAGGCAAAGTTGACCGTGCATCCATTGGCGGCCAATATCTGTCTTATTACACACATGAGCAGTTAGAAAGGTGCAGTTTAGGGGTGCAGTTTGGTTGATCTGAACTGTTCACCCGAACAGTTCAGGCTTCCATGGTTACACATGACTAAAACATGCAATCTGGTTGGCGCAGCATAGGCCTGACCTACAAACCTGTTACAAATGACGTTGTCCCCGACTGCGTAACTTAGACCTACAAATTGTGGTGAATCGAGCGTCCGCGAGCTAAAGGCTAAACAAGTTAAATCTGTTTTTTTAACATCCAAATACAGTGTGTAATAAATAAATAGCAAATGGTACTCTGTTCAGGTTCAAACTGATCTCAACACCTTCAGAAAACGGGAACTCATCCCTTTGGGGTTCGTCCTGTTTGCTGATGGGTCTCGATCAGTTTGAACCCGAGTAGAGTGCCATCTAATATATGAAACTCTAGAAGGATTTTTTGTCATGCATGTTCTGGGAATCTGGGATTTCCCCATCTGCTTTTTTGGTCTGTACAGGTCTGTCGACCCCGTGTGGAGGACATTATATGTGTTTTGTGAAAATATGATTTTGAAGCCTTTTTTAAATTGGGATATCCACACTCTATTTATAGCTGGGAAAGCTCCTGTGGAATACTATGTCATTTCCCACAACCTACTATGTCATTTCCAGGGGGATCTAACTACATGCAGAGGAGTGGGAGAGTGAAGAAGAGGGGAGGGAGAGGGTGTGGGTATTGGAGAGGGAGAGGGGAAGGGAGAAGGTGTAGGAGGGGGAGAGTGAAGAAAAGGGAGAGGGTGGGGGAATAGGAGAGGGGGAGGGGGAGGGAAAGAAGAGGGGAGAGAAAAGAGGGGAAGGGAGAGAGGGGAAGGAGAGAAAGCGGGGAGGGGTAGCATGAGGAAGAAGGGAGGGAGAGGGGGAAATCGGAGATGGGGTTGGGAGAGAAAAACAGGTATGAAAGACAGAGAAGAGGGGGAGCAAAAAGAGAAAGAGGGGGAAGTGTGGGGAGAGAGGACAGGTACTTTGCTAGTTTCCTATAAAAATTAAATGTTACTGTGAATGTAATTTATAAAGAGTCGTTGCAATAGAAACTTACACAGGGTCCATGATATAAAATAGATCTATGGGAATAATATATACGTTTCCCATTTGGGATTTGTCAAGCGATTTTTGTGTCTAACCAATATATTCAGGTGCAAGCACTCATAGAGCTCACATCAGCCTATATAATTATAGTTCAATCAAGCTCTATACCTTTAGATTGGTGAATCAACAGAAAATGCACAATTTGCCTTTACCAATCTTTTCAGAAAACCCAATTCTAAGACAAAAATTAACTTCAAAATAGAGTTCAAAATAACTGAACAGATATTTTAATTCAACGTAATACCAAATATATTCAGATATACCCATGGGTATAGTAAATTCTCCCAAATTATGCTTAAATATAATAAATACTGCAGTATTTATTATATTACTACTGCCGTATTCATTATATTTGAGCCTAATTTAGAAGAGTTACATAAATTAAAGCTACCAATCACTCAACCATTACATATCATACTGCAAGGTAGAATACACTGATATCAAATGTGCACCCTACTCTCAGTTAACATCGGTAACACATATATATTTTCTACATTTTCTTCCATTCTTTTCCAACCCATCTAAAAGTCATTTGACCGTTATTTGGGGGATTCCATCAGCATGGTTGTTTTTGCGACAGGGCTTCGAAAGCGTCATTATTTGTGTTTGGAGGACCCACCCAAATCCTTTTTTATGATGACTTCACTTATCATCGTTCACCGCTCCCTTCGATTCCTACTGCATGAAATATTCCTGAACTGCAAGCTGATTTTGCAGTAAATTTTACTTTTTTTCAGGAACCCATATACCACTTATTTCCAAGAGCAAGGTGAACCTTCGACCAAAAGAACTTCTCAAAATCGGTTCTCCGAAATACTACTAATAATTATATTAAACATCCCCAAAGAAAAAATGAGTTATAACCTGTTGCCAGAGCAAATCTATACTAGAAAATCATACAAATGAGACCTTAAGGCCTTTCTAGCTTAAACATTTTGGACTCAACTACCACCTAACATAAGGAATTTAGAGAACTATAAATTGTTTTGTAGCTGGAGTATAAAAGTAAGGAACATAACAACTTATTATCATCCTAGATATTTTATTTTTGTGGTATCACCGAGGAAATCTTGGTTCAGTTGTTTGATTGTTAACTCACCAATGAAGAACATGTGCAAGGATGATAGTTTATACTGATAATTAGGAGAGACAAAATACAAAAAGTGATTAATTACTATAAAATACATTGAGCTGCGTCTAAAGAATATCATATAAACGCATGAAATATCAAGATCTTATCTAGACAGATAATGAACTATGTAAATATTGGCCGAGTTCAATATTATAGAAAAAAATAACAATACCGTACTTGATAATATGCTTTTGAAAAATGTATAAAGAAAAGAAATTTGTAAAACCTGTTATCAATACGATTAAAGAATTAAAGGTTAATGGCATGGGTCACTGACGAAAACATACAGAAGATGTACCAAATTAGGGATTAAATAAATGTATTTCAATTCAATTTAGATAGTGAAATTACCTTGTGCGATCGTCCCCGATATTGTTACGGCCAACATGAAACTATGAAATTGACAAAGAACTCCATCAATGGAGTTCTTTGGAAATTGACAACGCCGTCACATCTCCGTGAAGCCTGTCAGTGACGTCACTTCATTTTCACATCTATCTCGCTAACAAGGCAATACTTGCTGGTGCCCGTGGCGCCCTCATTGACAGACACCTGTGTGCACCAAGATATAACAAAGTTATAGTTAAGAAAAGTATTTTCAAAATACACAATGTCATTATTTAACCTGAAACCAGAACCCTAACCAGAAACGTACTTCTGTCATTACTGAAGAAAGGGGAAGATCAGCCTCTTTTTGATACAAGAGATGAGGTGTCATCTTGCATACATGTGTGCATTTTTAATCACAGATACAATTGACGGGTTTCTCTTAAATGAGCAACTCTGACCTGTTGTAATTTCAATGCTTACAGACAGTCAGAAATAAATTAACGCTTTCTCTTCCACAAAAAGACCATCTAGGCCTATACGAATGAATAACTTCTCAGTGGATAGAGTTTTAGTTTCAGATCGAGTTTACTATGTAGCGCGGTCACACTTGTCCATTATGTTCATTTTATATCAATAGTTCATTTCATATTGACAAGCATATCAACAAAACAACCAAAACCAGATGAGGGGTGACGGAGCAATTTGAGGTTATATTTTATTTTTCTTCATTTGTGCTATACTCTTACATGTCACTGACATTCATTTGCATTCCATAATTCCCTTTATTCTAAGGCATATTGGTAAAAAGTTCATTCAGTGCTGTCACCATACTTTTCAAGCAACTTTGCCTCAATACATTAATGTACTGAAATAAGAATGAACGAAATCTGAAAGACAGGAAAGAAGCTAATCATAGGACATAGAAGTACAAGAAAAAATGGTAGATCTAAAAACTTCCTGGTTGGTATTCTTTGTCCTGATTTACATACCGGTTCCATTCATTGAAAAAAAGGAAAAAAAGATGGGGCTAGTTTTGATTATGTCAGTAGGGTCAAAGGAGAATTACATGAACTTTATTCATTGTGACTATGTTGGTTCTAGGTATTTTCCCCTGGACTACCCCCACCCCCTGGTTACAGGGAAAAAAATCAATAGGACAAAAGCCGACTGGACAAACGCTGAGTGGACAGAAGCCAACACGAACAAAAGCCTATATGGACAAATGCTGAGATGGACAAAAGCCTAAATGGACAATAGCCGACTTATGTAATACTACATTAATAATATATCAAATAATATATTGATATATATGTTTTCGATCTCAGCTGCCCGTGCTCTCAGGTTTCTAAAACGTTTTTTTAAAAATTGAAATCCAATCATTATTGGCTAAAGTTATAGGCTATTGAAATCCGTGGTCCAGGAAATTAGTTTCAAAGTAGTTCTACCCTTCCCCAATCGGTTTTGCTGATGGGTGACTGTATGCGTTAAATATTCGAATCAAAAGAAACGAAGCAGATCTGTACATGTTTATACGTACAGTATAGGATACAGATCAATGTATCATGTATATGTTAGGTGAAGAACACGTGTAAAAAGTAATTCTGGGAATTCTAGGAAGAGGCAAGAAGAATTCATTATTGGAAATAGTCTTTGTATTATATGTGCCCGCTACCATCAAACCTAATGAAATGAAGATAACATTGGCAGAAATGGTAATTATTTCTTTTGTAATTATTTCTTTTGTAATTATTTCTTTTGTAATTATTTCTTACCAAAATCACTGAAATCGTTAAAAATACATACAAAACCCTAGAAAATTCATATAGACAGTTTAGAGATGAACTAAAGTCTTTAGATACGGAGAAACCCAAATATCAGCAATATGTTAGTTTCATTTAAACTCAATTGAGGACTATGCAATGTACAATACATTTGGTTTATAGCACCTTTGATTCCTACTGCATGCAATAAGGCTGAACTGCAAGCTGATTGTGCAGTATATTTAGTTTTGTCAGGAATCCATCTTACACTCATTTTCAACTCATTTTCAAGAGCAACGTCAACCTTCGACCGAAAGACTTCTCAAAATCTGTTTTCTAATAAATAAAAAAGAACTATATTTCAATATCCCCAAATAAATAATGAGTTAGAATGTATCGCTAGTGCAAACCTATACTAAATAATCACCCACCCACAAGCACACTGGACACTCACTGCAGTCAGACACACACCAACATTCCACAGTCAGACACAGACCAACATTTTTTCGTACCCACCCCCTCCCCTCACACCAACATACCACCAATATCCTCCTTCTCATATCCACCTTTTTTTAAAAAAAAAAAAAAAAAAATGTTAAAATTTCTATATCAATTAATTAATTATTTTCTTTCATATAAAACTAATTATTATTTACGGGCTACTAATTTCGTATTTTATTGTTCATTTACGGAATAAACTCTCTAATAATAAAGTAAATTGTTTTACATTTCCATGATTTCGTTGATATACATAGATGTATGCATATATGGGACTAGTACTTGAAAAAATCAGTCTAGGTCTTTTGTTTTTAGACGTATTTATTGACATAGAAATTTCGCCACTGCGATACGTTTCATTCGAGGTTCACAGCCTCTCAAAACGGATAATAGCCCGCAGTTCAAAAGACCAACATTATAGCATCCTTAGTTTGGAAAGATTTTGATATCATGACAATACATCTTAATATATCTAATCCCGTTCCCTTTTCAAGTTTGGTTTCTGCACCTTGGTTTGCATGTATAGATGATAATGCTTTACACGATTCTCCGACACATGCATGCATGGTGAATTCGGTGCATCAGCGGCGAAAGAAGGGAACAAGCAAATAAAGAGAAGAAAATAAAAATAAATAAAATAAAGACAGGATCAGGATAATATCTAGGGGCGGATCTAGGATTTTCGAAGCAGGTGCGGCGACAATGCGCTCTTTCAAACATGTGAAATTGTGAGGTCTAAGTAAATGGAAATAAAGAGTGCTGCTGGAAAGAATTGGGATTAAATGGTAGATTTAATTCAAATAATTATAATGATATCTTTGTTTTCTGAGCATTTGGAATATAATTATTATTGAAATAGCAATTTATTTCTGGTAGAAAAGGGGGTGGCTAGGTAGGAGTAGCGGTGGGAAGCATGCTCAAGAGGTGCCTGCACCAGATTAGAAAATTAAATACAGTTTATCAATCAATTTATCAATCAATAAACTATAATCAGTGTAATATCCATGGAAACACGATGGCAAAAACAACGTACACGCATATCAAATATTCAACTAGTAAGGGAGCAGGGAGCAATGTATCCATCAAATAAATGACATAGCTTTCAATGATATCGCCGCATAATTGATTATTAATTGATAAATTCGAACATTTTGAAGCTTTTCCTTGAAGTAATGCATAGGTCCTCACCACCAGTGTATATTCTAAAGGCGTTTACGTAAAATATATTAATTTCAATGCAGGTGGCCTCAAGTGGCCTATATTATCTCTTCTTTACATGTTGACATACATTCGAGTTGAATTACTGTTTTATTATCAAATACGATTCGGTAGAATAATTGGTAATTACCTTATTTCATTTATAATTGCCAGGTACATAATGCTGAGCCCAATAAACTAGAAGTTAACCGTCATACATGTTTAAACAATATCACGTTCACTAAACTCGAAAAGTATCTATACGGCTAAAATGGACAAATTTCTTATAACGAACTTAGATATATTGCCATATAGATTTAAAAATCGTGTATTGCATTTATAGTGTATCTAGGAATGTATTCATATTTGACGTGGTTAAGAGATCAAGACGACGCATGAAAACAGCTGCCAACAGCCATTTAAGCGTATTTTCATTTGAGTTGGTTGTAACTTGTCTTTCCCTTAATTAAATGGAATGAAACATCTGAACGCATAGTCTGGTAATGTTAAATTATAGAAAATTGTACACAAACACAAACTCGCGGCAAAATTAAAGAAAATAGTGAAATTACCTTAGGCTCTTGACACCAAGACGTATGTATACGCCAGATACAGATCTAGAATATAAATTGTAGAACAAAAGCAAATGTATGACACGATGAGAAAGATGTTACCTGTTCTGCACAATACATGTACTTAAAACAAATGAGGAAAAGATAAATATGACAGAGAGACTTTAGAATAAATGATAGATGCATTTTACGCGGAACCAAGACGTTTGCTGTTCCAGGTGTGGAGAGCTCGAGGTTCAACCAAAGAGCGGTGTTTAGTTCTGTATGTATAGATTATAGCTTAATAATTGTACCTACTTGATTATTGTGAGTCTTGGAACTTTATTTCTTTATTTTCATTCTGACTGTCGTTAGAATTACCTTTTTTTGTATATCTGTTGTGTAGAAATAATTAGTCTCTCCTTGGAATGTAGTGACTCGACGTTACCTGGGTGGAGGTTCTTCAATTTTCACAATATAAATATAATATGAGTATCATATCTCATTTAGCTATGTAGTCGACTGAGTCTATTTGTCGATTGTATTGAACATATTTGTATGATTTTTTTCTATCAGCTAGTACTGAGAAAAGTCCGTAACAACATAATGTCACTCAGCTGAATAAACATATATTTAAACACAAAAAACTAGACCCTGTGAGGCTCTCTCAAACGCATGACATGTACTTGCAAGATTAGGTAGATATCATGCGAGTAAAACACAAACTGACAAACTTTTATGGATCCATCAAAAGGGTTCCCATTCAGCTACTCTAAACTACTTTAAACGTATTAATGTTCGCGCAGTATTCATTTTCGCTATTTTCGCGCACCCACCCTTGTGCGCGAAAATAAATCCTGCGCGAAAGGTATAATTATTGCATAAACAAGGTGAGAGACTTCCTTGCTGCGCGAATTTAAATCCGCGCGAAAAGGTATCAAAGTACTTAGAAAATAAAGACGTTCACACTATATTGTAAGATCTCCATTTCTCGCACCGCGGGCTTTGTACAGAATTGTTCACCATATCTATATTAAAGGTTAGGCCTACACTTTTATTCGGTAATGATTATTTATTATCAGATTTGAAACTCATACAGCTCACCAAGTATTGTAGTTGCCCGGACCTGAAATTTGGTTTACATTTTCTATACTTCAGGATATTCTTGTTGTTTTTGTTGTTGTTGTTGTTGTTGTTCTCCTCCTATACGATTATTGTTTTAATGATCTCCATAAAAATCTGAATCTGAGAAATTTCACACATATCAAGCGTTTGATTCAATTTGAAAATAGTTCTATTCAGACTTTATAACTAAACAATTACAATTACAAAATTACCATATTCAAAATAGAAAATACGCTTCTTACAAAAACATCAATAATCTCATGCGTCATCTGGTAACAATCGAATCACTTTAATTAATCACCAATATCAAAAATGGAATATGTATTTGCCAACTTGTAACACTCATAAGAACGTATAGCTTGGAAATTTAATTTCAGAATAATTACATGATTTAAATTGACTCAATGTTGTTCTGTAACACAAATTGTTTCAATACACTTTTGTCATAACTATGAAATATAAAGTTACTTAAATACAGTTAATTCTCAACTCAATCTCTAATGAGTTGATCAATAGGTATGGGTGTTTCTATCCTTTTGGTAGTAATTTCTTCTTTTTTCTTTTTTCTTATAAATTTCCGATAACACTAGGTCGTTGTACCTCTTTCCAGGTCACCAGGTCCACATTTCTTTTCTCTTACATTTAGTAATACTTATAGTAGAGGACAGAACGCATTAATTAGTGAAAACACTATGAGGGGTGAGGAGAATGAGTCGATGAAAGGTGCGTGGTCGTATTGTCAATATTAATACTCAATGAGTGAGTCCCAGGATAGTAGATATATCCTTATAATGTCTTATATATGTGTGTGACTTTTACTAATTATAATTTAATCTGGCTTGTCTAAGTTTGTTCTTTTGCAAGATTTTGAATTTCTCATGGCTTGGGATATTTCTTTCTACAGCGGTTAGTTCTATAGTGGCTTGTGCCTTTTGACATCAGCTGTCATACTTTATGTGTATTACTGATATTCATACGTATCATGAATTTATATTCCCTGTTCCCAATCCTGCCAGAACACCCGAAAACTATTCCAGTTCATACTCCGACACAATAGCTTTTGATTGTTTTTTTTATTGGACCCTGTTAAGTGGAACTTTGGCTTTCGTTTGAACGTTATAAAATAACCGAATCTAGTTTTAAAAGGGAAGTAATGCTGTGTTTACGATTATTTTTGTCAATATCATGATTGCGTCGAAGGTCCACTCCATGGTGATAGTCCTTTCTTTGGACAAGAATCATAATCTTTTCCTTCGGTTTGGATATCGCCATATTCTACATGGAAACGGTATGGAACCATTTGGGCCGTGTTGGAGATATCCATTGAAACATACCAGGTTGTATGCAGTTGTAGTCTAAAAGGGAATAAAATATAAATATGCCGGCATCATTGTAAATAGTAACCGATTATCACTGCGCTTAGTTCCGAAATGTTGGAATTTAGTGTGTCAAGACCACGCTATTTTCCATTAGCTGCCCACCCCCCTCTGCGTCCCCCTGCCCCTTTTCCTTTATCTCCCGTCTATATATAACGGGGGAGGCTTTCTTGTGCTACACATGTGCATAATACTAGATCTATTTACGATAATATTAATGCCGAATATGTATTAATGTATAATTTATCAGACTATTTCCATCATTTTTAAATCAGCACAGACTGAGAATAGTGTAGTGTATATAATGTTTATGCTATCTCTTGAATTTTTGTTGTCTTCCTCTGTCTCAGCCCGATCTACCCCCCCCCCCCCCGCACCCTCTGTCTCTTTCTCTATCTCTCCTCTCTCTTTTTCACTTGCTATCAATACATGTATCAATCTGTCTCTCTATCGCTCTGTGTTTCTTTATTCTTCTCTATCTCCCAGTCTGTCCATTTAGATGTACTTGTCTATCTGTCTATCTAGTCTAAATCCCCTCTCAGTCTGTCCATGCATCCTTTCTGGCCTATCTGTCAAGCATCCTAACTGTCCATATACAATGTATTTTAATAAGTATGTCATATACATATACACACTTATATAGAAGTACTTATGTGTCGTTTGCGCCGCAGTGGAAAGACACCTGTACCATGAAATCCGCCCTCCCTCTCTACTTTCACGCACTGATTGGCTAGGAGGGGTTTGTCCATATATTGAGACCTTTAGCTGCCATAATACGTGCATACATGTATGGCAAAGCACAAGGTATACCACCTGTAAAGTAGTGGAGTACGTAATGGGACAGTGTATTTGAGGATATACCAGTAACGACAACTGTCTATCCTGGACTGTTGTGTCCAAGTGACTATTGACAATCTACAGGAAAAGTCGCATTGGAAGTAACAACTAGAGACGGTTATATATGTATAGCCTGGCCGATAAGATACCAATGCCAGTATTCCAACGTGTACCTATGTACAGTGGGGTGTGACACTCTGATCTAAAGAAGTAAGTATATATACACTAAGGTCACATTTTAACAGTTTATACAGTCTGTTGTAGTCTTGCCATTTTGCAGATTCCAAGACATGCCAGTGATTAAAACATTGACTTTGATATAAAACATGTATTAATCGTTCATGTAAATAGGGTATCATCAACTGTTCGTGTATGGTTGCGGGGTGTGGTACCAAAGTGATTCACTTCTCTCCCAACATTACAGCGGATTGTGTCATGAAACTCATGGAGATATTGTTAGGAAGCGTCAGAATCGTTAACGAGTGTATATATCGCTTTTCGATGTCAATTCAAAATCAAATCAAATATTAAAAGCTATCACATGATTGACCGGTGTGGCGTTGCTGATTACAGCAGTGAGTGGTCATCTAGAAAGGTTACTTTCATGTTATGTTAAGTACCCCGTTCGTGACCAGTAGTGCGAGACCTGTCCATACTATTTATATCCGACACCATTTCAGAACTTCACATTTCCTAGGTCAAAAATAGCCACTGGCCAGTCGCTACCAAGGAATTCAATTGTTTGATCGCCTAAAAATAGATAACATTCAAGTCTCTTATTTCGACCATTACCTCCACACAACCAGTGATAGATATAGCTATAATGATATATCGTAGTGCATAAGTGCATGATTAAATCAACGATTTGAACCCAAAGATTTAATCCAACTAATGATATCGAGGGCGCAAACTTGTTCTTTGTTATTTATCGTTCATTCACTTTTCATAGTGTTTTAGTTATAATTTTAAAAAAATTAAGATTTCAATTTTGAGCTAGAAACCATGGACATATTCCTTGATACACCATTGCAATCATTAATAGATGGGTAAGTAAAGGAAAGGCATAAAAGGCTACATTTTTAACCATTTTCCGAAATTCGCAGCTTTAAAAATGCCTTAACAAAGCAAAGTTCCCAATCACAGCTGTGATAGGAACGATAAATAACTTAAATATTCTGAGTTACTTAATTTGATATCCCTCTCCATAACAGTGGAAAAAAGAAAATAATCTTGTTTTTTGATCCATGATATATGATCCAACCGTTATATCAGCGAATATTCTTATTAAGGGGTGGGGCGGGGAGTCGAAGAGGGAGTCCTAGGCTGTTAAGGTCCGTGGGCGGGGTTTGGTGAGTGTGTGTGTGTGGGGGGGGGGGGGGGCAGGGAGGGAAGTCCGGAGGGTAAAGGTCCAGGGTCGGGGAGTCCTGTCACCGTTTGGGTGAGGTCAGTTGAATGCCACTCAATCAATGTCATTCTCAGATTCCAAAAAAATATTAAAAACATCTGAGTGAGTCGATCGGAATATGGTGTACCATGAACCCCGGAGGCTTCTAGTTGTAACAATAATTATTTATTATCACGTTTGACTCGTTTATGAACATATGATCGGAGAAACATAGCCAGGGCAACATGGGTCCAAACTATCAGATCAGATAAGAATGGTACGTCAGCCTACTTTGCTAATCGGTTTCCTGGCCTAGGACCCGGTGCTTTAATGGGAATATAATGACATTTTCCGGTCTTAATGGAATTATAATGGCGCTTTGCTGTTTGAGGCGAGAGGCTTTCTCTCGGTTTCAAGGGACTCTTTCAAATTAGGGCCTAGACTGCCGGGGTTGGGGTGGGTCCATTGATGGTTCAGAGTCTGACTTATTGTAGGTGCGACTACTACGAGATCTTATTTTAATGGCTTCACTCTTCCTTGGAGCTTTTCTGAGGTATACTTTATATAGTGCCATGTAATAACATAATATCGGTTAATGAATAATAGACAAAAGGTAAAAATAATCAACACCGATAATGACTAGACATATCAAAATTAACAAATAGTACAATGACAAATGAACGTATCACCAATGTGAAGTTTTGTCAAATAAACTTTGTTAAAAGATTTTAAAATAGCTCTTGGTTTCGCAATTCCTACGAATCTACCAGACAAAAAGAGGAAAGGGTCCTGAATCAAAATTGGGCGTAAACTTAAGGGGTTAATTATGCTGTTTTTGTTACATTTAGATATATTTTTTTGTAAATGCTAAGTTTAAACCGTGAACAACATTATAACAAAATTGGTTTGCGGCCTATTCGGAGAAATGTGTATGTACAAAAGTATTTAGAACCCTCTCTAGGAATCCCTGAAAACTATAAAATAGTAAAAACTCAAACATGAGAAGCCATCACCCGCAATATCCTAATGATAAATCATGTTTTATTATTGCATCACCTAGCACATATTTATATTATCTAGATGAGAAGTAAATCGATATAACCATTTATTATAAAATGAACAGGTTAGAGACAGCCTGAAGATTTCTCTTTAGAATCACTTCTCCATGAATTTAGGCTGCCTGCCGACTAGTAGAAGTATACATTCCTCCTGCCAGTAATGGTTGAATGACTATTTTTGCATGATTTTTACCGCTTATCTTTATTCTTTGACTGGGAAATTAAATACGTATACAGTCTAGGCTCAGAGTTGAGAGGGTCCCTCCAAACTGAGGGAAAGCCTCTCGCTCGCAAAATGCCATTAGGACGCCTACTTCAGGGCCAGGAAAGCCATTAACACAGTAGGCGTCCAAACATTTACATACCACAGTCAGTATATTTTAAATAGTGTAAACATAATTATTAATCTTCGCGCTGCTAAATTTTCGCACATTTCACACACATATATACGCGCGGATATAAGCTCAAGCACCAACAATTCCTCCTATGTCAACAATGACACAACTTAACGCACTATGTAATTTCTCCAAATATTTCACAGTTACTAACCACTAACACAATCTCAGAAATCATCTCATCCTATCAATAATATCCTACCAGCAGGTAAAACAGGAAGACCGTCACCGCGATGATGTTGTGATTTGATATACACTGCTTAATAAAATATATTAAAAATATATCCCCGCACACTTTAAATTCGCGAAATTAAATTAAATTTAAATCGCGAAAATAAATTCAGCGCGAAAATAAATACTTAAATTTACACATAGTCTCGTGGTATGCTCCCTGGTCGTAGTTTACCGTCTGGTTGAAAGCCAGTGTTTGAACCAGGTTGTTCCTTTGGTATGAAATGGTCGACAAAAAGTTAAGGCAGATGGCTCCTTTTAAAACACACAGCATCATGTTAAAGTGATGCAAACATGCATACTTGTTTTGTTAAGAAATTTACCTGCTTTGGCAGGAGATCAATACAGTTTATGATAAGACGATTGACCGAAATCGTATGAATTGCTCGATTGCCGACAAACATCTAGAATTTTGGATGAAGGCCAAAAGAAATTCGAACTCCTTTTCCAAATTTTACTTTTCTGGTTCATTCTTTGCCACGGTAACCAGACGCATCTGAGTCAATTAAATTATCGTTTTCTTCCCAACTTTAGGAAAACTTTCACTACTTTTAATCATTCTGTCATTTCCTTTAGTTTTTATATTTTGAATCTGAAAACTTTGATCTGAAGTCCAAAAGATTGTTCCAGTCGGAATTGGTGTACCCGGGGGGACAAGGGACTCAAATCGTGATGTGTTTATAAATGAGACTGGCAATATAGACAGTGATGAGTTAGTTATAAAAGTCTTAAAGTATGTGTCACATCTCTAATACTACTTAATTTCTTGTTTTCTTTAGCTCATTAAGTTTCGGTAGATGTCCACACATATTCCTTTATCAATAAATTATATACTTTATCAAATATATTAAGAAACACGAGCTTCTTCTTTTTTTTAAAAAAAAAAAGAAGTATATTGCAAAATGATGTCACTTCCATTTTCTATTAGATTTTACACACTATCACTTGTTGATGTATGGTATCTTTTCAGAAACTGATCTCAAGTTAAGTAGGGGTCATCATACACCATTATTCCCACAATTAAATTTAATGAAAAAATGAATAGGATTTGATTGGAAAATAAAAGTAAGTTTAACAAAACTAGACAAGCTTCTGATAGAGAATGTGTGATAGGATTAGAAGTAAGAATGGAAAATGATACATGAAAGGAAATATTCAGAGAAATAGTGAACCGAAAAACAATAAAAGAGGGATCAATTTCTAAAAGAGACATTATAGTAGATAGCATCAGTTTATATACCCCCTTGATACAATAAATGCATGGAGATATTGGAAATGAAGGAAAATGAAACTAAGCTCTAGCATCGGATAACTCTGTTAGTTATTACTTCGTTAGTTGTCAATACTCTCCTTAGTTCTCTATACTCTGCTTATCTTAACTAGAAACTTAGCAATACAAGGTTTCAGAAATATCACAAATCTTTTTATCATTTCTACATCACCTTATGAATGTAGATGGTTTGATATTTTCCCAATAATTCACTTACTTCCCTTAATTAACTCCCCTCTGGTCTAGGAACATACTAGAAGACCTGGAAATCGATTGTCAGAAGTAGTATCCTCTATGCGCAGTAGTACTCTTAGGTACAAATAAATAATATGTCGAATCGAATTGAATTGAATGCATCACGACCCTTGACCCAAAAGCCCCCCAGCTGTCATCCCATGTCCGAACATCGATCCGGAGCCGAGTGGCTCTCCCTTTCTCCTCATTCATCCAGGCACCATAAATGGGCCCTAAAATGAGCTGGACATGTGCTGGATTAACGAAAGCTCCCAGGTCCATTCCATCAAGATGATTTTATTTCCAACAGTTATTGAAGCTTCCTAAAAATTTAGTTGCTCTGCAAACTTACTGAGTGAGCATGGGGAGGTAGGTTGCTCCCGACGATGTCCCTCTGTATGTATGACGGTTGCATTTCTCAAAGGAAGACATGAAATGCAGTAGGTGTCTATTATAGCGCATTCAATTAGCCAATTGGTATTTACGAGTCACACATTTATTTAATTATTTTGATTGATTTCTCCACCTTTTTATTGATTTCTCCTCATTTTTGATAGATTTCCCCACTTTTTTATGTTGTGTTGTAACTACAAGGCTGGAAATGTAACCAGGGTTGATGAAACAGATCGGCAGGAGCATGAGAGTTGGGTATAGCTCTAGGTAAATATATATATATGGGTCAGATTTTCAAATTTAGATTTCAGATTTAGTAAATTCTGCTAAATTAGGCTGCAATTTGGTCAATACCAGGCGAATTCGAGTATATTTGGTATTGCCTTATTTCTAGCAATCTTTTTGATTATGTTGAACTGAGTTTTGAACCATATTTTCGTCTTAAATTTGGGTTATTTGAGAGGATTGGTCAAGGCGAATTATATATTTTCTGGTGATTTCACCCATATAGGTAGATGTATAAAGTGTGAGGTAGAGAGAGAGCTCTAGATGGCGGGGTGGGGTGAAGCAGAGAGAGAGAGAGAGAGAGAGAGAGGGGGAGATAGGTAAATAAATGGCCAGTGACTTATTGTTGGCTCATACCCCACATATTCCAATTTTTCCGTCTTGCGCTCTCAGGTACATGCACAAAATCAGCCGAAAAAGTAATAGTTTGATCCGGGAATTCGCCGTCGTCGCAAATGTCCTATAAAGAATACAAAATGATTTAATCGAATAAGAAACTTGAAACGTAAAATGTGACTGTAATAATAATGCTGGGGTTATCAATATCAAAATATACCATATCCACTAAATAAGTGGAGTTTATATGTCCGCTGAATTGACCGCTGCAAATATGCGCGTCAGGGATCCCCATGAGCGAGAAGCAATCGGCGGAATATCTTCATATCGATTTTATCAATTATTTTTGTACACATTACACATACAAGCACGAATATAGAATATTTTGACGCGGAGGTACGTTCCACCTATTTACCGTTATATGAAAAGCGTTGTGATAGGGTGAGGGCCTCAGTAATAGTCTAAAATAATGATATAAAAGTAGACAGTTCCACGAAAGAAACATATGGCGGTGAATTTTATTACAGATTCCCACACAATGGCAGTGTTTGCTTTGGGTATGATATATTCCGACAGCAAACAAAAGGACGTGGATAATAAAACACCTGGCTCCTAAAACTAAACACACTTCTGTACGCAAACATTGTTTTACATTTCATTTTTCGATCTCGTCATCGGAATAACATGCGAAAGAAGGAGAGACGTACATGGAGTATTTGTGCGGGAAGCGTATACTAAGCCATTATAGGTATTTAATGCGGGTCTTTAAATACGGTGTATCTTCTGACATCGGAGTATGGTAAGAAAAGGATTTTTCAATTACAGCAAAGATATTCGATCACAGTTGATTTACATTCAATACATGAACGCTGTATATCAAATCGGGCTTATGCAACTAGATTTTTTAAAGGGAAAAGCCCAACGGCAGGTTTCTAGTGGAAATGCGAAGTCAAATTTCAATTCATTTAAACAATTTCCACTGCAATAACTCAAGGGTGATGTACAGACTTTTAATGATAGAATCGATTATCCTCAATTGTTGGAATTCGCAACACGATACTAACTCAGACGTGCACCATTCTCTCTTCAAGACAATTATAATTTTCACACAAAACGACAACTTTATTTGCTTTGTTAATTCTAATTTGAAATCATCCATCAGTTTTATTAATTCCTACATCATTTATGTCCAATTTTACTTTGAGACATGTAATGTGATTCCATTTTAAACCCCTTCACATTCCTTCGCCAAACAATTAAGTTTCATATGGACCTCCCGAGCAAAAATTCACAATTTCATTTATCCCAAATTCTTTGACAACTCTTGCATACTTAACTTTAAGTTTCAAGTAAATCTTAACTGTGTGTTAGGCGTTTTTGTGAGTGTCAGTTTGAAGGAAGGCTTGCTTTTATTGGAGACTGGTCAATGCTCTTGCGTCTGCATTTTTCTTGGCGCTTTATTGTGAGATGCCAAAACATTGTAAATAGCTGTTACACTTTGTTGGACATTCGAGCTGTTAAAACACAATTTTTACCAAAGCTTCTCTGCAGAAATAAGCTTAGTCCATCTAGTCTTTTTTCACTTGAAACACATTCTCATATTTTTTCTTTGATTACCCAGGTTTCTTTGAAGTAACACGGGTGACTTTAAAATTCAGAGAAACGTAATAAACAAATATATCAATTCACATTGATAAAAACCGATGTCTGAAATCAAAGTGAATCAACAATAAAAATTGCGTCCTGCGTTCACTTTTTATTTATAGTTTCATTCGTTGCTTTGGCAATAACTAACGACAAGCTTCGGATTTTAGAGTTTGATGGTGATTGATCAAATTTAAGAAAATTGTAAATACATATGGATTTCATTTTGCGTTTTATATTTCCAATGCACCGTAAGGATTATTTTACGTTTCTGCTAATTTCAGTACCGTATGTACCGATATGTTAGAATGACAAACGCGATCTCGTAGGTTATACCAACCTAATTATGTTCCTTTTTCAGGACCAATTGAGAGTATTGATGAGTACTCAAGTCGAAATATTCATTTGAATGCATAATTAAATAAATAAGCAAGCATAACCAAGCAACCCAACTTACACTATATTCATATACCCCCTGCTAGTTTCACTGTAAATCATTCCCTGACGAAGGATCAACTAGTATCCGAAACGTAGGAATCACACGACCATTGTATAAAGTTTGAATAAAACTTAAAGATCACAACAATCATGGTTTTGATGTCTATCGACTATTATTAATTAAATAAATAAAAGAGTCACTGGAAAAGGTCCGAGGTGGGGAGAGAGAAATATGACATATATTACATTTCTTAATGGAGGAATGGAAAGAAAATTATTTTTCCCCTGTATCTCTAGAAACTGACTAGTGACAGGAAACTTTTAAAATAGCCGCAAGAAGAATGATTTGTGAGTTGGATCGCACTCAATGTTGACATATGCAGCTCGACACTATACGACACAGCAATTCCCTTTTCCTCGATTTGTGAACATTAAAATTCACCAATATGCACAATTTCCGACTGAAGGACTTGGGTATAGCCTTAGAGTCATGTTTACTCTAAGATATAGCTAAGTTGGGCCGATTGAATTATTTCAGACCGATCGCCGATAATATTTGACTTTTTCGGACTTTTTTTCTGTCTGTGCATGTACGTACCATTAAATATACCTACAATAAGTATTGTTTTATTATGGGCCCTATATCTTCAGTAACGCAGAGTAATCGAATTTGTTTCGGGAAGGCAACATCTAAATTAGAAGTAACATTTGGTGAATTGAACAAATACATGAACTTCATCAACATAACCAAGACATTACGTCATTATATATATGAAAAGGTCTGGTTCTTTTGGGGTAAGTAGTATCAATTTAATAACTCTTACGATTGCAGAGAACGGGAAGATTCACCTGATAGTAACACCGGTCGTTATTTCTTTGTCCAAAAGTTACAAGCTATTTAAAACTTCCGCCTTTCCTTTCTTCCAGAGTTGCTGTTATTTGAGAGATGTCTTGATGTCAAGTATCAGGGAAGGATGGGAAAGAAAGTTGTCCGAGTTGTAAAAATACATCACAGCATTATAGGAGGTAAGTTGCGGTATCCAAGTCATGAATCTTGGACTTTTACAAAAACTGGCCCGAAAAACATTGAAGGCCCAATTAAGGATTCAATCTTGAATCAAGTAATAAACTATCGATTTTATAAAGGCAATTCTTCCAGTACTCATTGGGATAATTGCATCTCTTTTGGCACAAATAAGATAATTGCCTTACATAAAAATGCAAAAGGGTTATTAGGGAAGTAATTTCTCAGATTTGGACCCAGGGAAAAGAAACAATTTCAAATGGTTGGATCGGCTCAAATACGAGCACAAAGATCTAAATATGATTTATTGCTGTTCTGACATAGATGGCCTTTTTATATTCACAAAACCATGCCATTGCCCACCACAATTGATGACGCCTGAAAACCTTAAAAAATATGTTGGACTTGGGAGGGAGTATGCAGTGGTGCGAAATGAAAAACGCTGAACATTGGCAAACAAAATCCTTCGGATTTCGTAGTTATGAATTAGCCCGGGTCTGGATTCTAAGAAATCCCACTTGAGTGATGGTCCTCAATCTCCATTCCAACTTCCGTCCTTTCCTTTACTTCTCTTGCTTTCGTGATTTTACACCTTCTGAAGCTTCTCATTTTCTTTCTTTCTTTCTCTTCTTGTTCTTCTTGTTCTTGTTCTTCTTGTTCTTCACTTCTTCTTGTTCTCCTTCTTCATATTCTCCTTCCTCACATCCCTTCATAGTGTACTTATTGTATTGTATCTATTGTTTCTTCTGCTAAAGCTACTGCCACTAACATGTGTTTCTTTTATCGCCCACCACCCCATCTTCCACTGCTTCCTCCTTCACATTTTCTTCTTCTTCTTCTTCTTCTTCTTCTTCTTCTTACGATTCTTGCTTCTCCCGCTTCTTCTTTTCAAAAAAGAAAAGATAAAGATTATGCAAGAAAGAGATTTCATTTAGGGCAGCAATTGCTGGACATGTATATATAATGCTGAATTTTGGGTAAGACCTCTACAATAGACCTATACATTTTACCCGAAAAGCTGACCCGGTCATATCAATTGGCTAAGATTACTATTTTGACTATGTGTCATTTGGAAATGTATTTGTAGTTTTCGATGACTTGCATAAGTAGGGATATTTGTGTGGAATACCAACGCTATGTATTCCTTAGATTAATTGATATTTGTTAATGAAGAATGTGACAGATTCCATTGGGGAATTCAAATCTAAGAGAGAAGTAACTTGACCATAAAGGTTCTGCCCTCACTGCCTGGTGAAGTAGGAGCGGGGCAGGAGTTACATCTACCCTGTCCTGTCCAGGTGTTATCACTTAACCAATTATGATACGAGGCGTCGGGGGCTTTCCCTAACCAACAGACTTGGGTCTGACTGTTGTGTCTGTTAGGCACAACCTGCCAGTGGCACCTACGAAATTGGGAGTTTTAAACTTTTAAATACTTGAGATATACATATTCAATACATTAATTAATGCTCCCAGATATTCATTACAAATATAGGCTACTAATCTAGAACATAGTTGAAATTCAGGCAAACTTTCCCCAAATCGGGAGCTCAGTGGCATGTGGCACTTTAATATGATAGCTGACCTCGTAGCATATTGTCATATTCGGTTGGGAGATGCTATTGTGATCAGAATATCACCTGGAAACGGATTCTATACAAATATACTAAAGTCGTACATTACAAATATATAAAACAATGCCGGCAATTTGTCTGACTTGGCTTTTGTAGCACCATGTTCGATGAAACCGCCAGTAAACTCGCGCAACTAGCAAATATAAAAGAAATTTATTTTAGAAAACAGAAATACATAGTGCAAATGTGTTTCGCCCAAGGAATGAAATCTGAACCCATCCGAATTGCTCCCCGGCGCATACAATTTTACGTTTTCGGATTGTTTCCGTGCGTTGATTCCTTGCATGAATTCTCTTTGTTGGAATTATATATTTTTGTGATTATTTAAAATTAGTTGTAGTAAACTCCATGTCAGAGGACGAGCAATAAGCTGGACAACAGTTTACCCCTCACATTCACATATGTTGTTAACGATTTTCCAGAGTGAACTTGTTTGTAATTTGCGTATCTATGAAAGAGTAATTTAACTTTTCACAAGTTATCCGTCTGTTAATAAGAGGCTCGTGAAATGTAAACTAATACGCCAAGAAGATTGGGCAATTTGAAACTTTTCTCATTCTCCCGAAACACTGCAATTTTATGAGGAAATACTACATCAGTAAAATTGAGCCAGAGATTAGGGAAGTTAGGATCCTCTGACGCAAACTTAATGTGCAGGTTTCCTTGGCGCGCAATACTCTTTTTGGTAGGTGCGTGTAGGTTGTAATGTCCTCTCTGACCACTAGTGTCACTGCTGTTGCTCTCTCAAAATGTTTTTTCGTCTGACTAAATGTGAGGCGGAAATGTCCAAATAGGACTCCCAGAGTGGCGTTAATCTCCTACAAGAGAAAAGTTTTAAAAGTTATGTAACTATCCAACTTAAGCTTGAATTTGTGTCGCTCTTAGAACTGACTTAAAGTGTCGAAATTCGTCTCGTTTATCAGAGATTTCTTTTCCAAGAGGGAGTATCAATCAGTAGTTAGGAGATGATCTGGCCTGCGATAATCCAAGGAGCTTAATAAATTTATAATTGGAGGATACTATCGTTTTCAAGATCTAAATTACAATCGCTTTCTTCATAAAAATCAACTTGGGAAATTACTTTTTAAAATTACAACGTAGGTGGAACAGTTTAGGACCAAACAAGTTTTGCAGTATGTGTGGAAATCCACATCAGCGATAAGAATAACAAAGTTTGTTTGTTTTAAAGATGTTTATTCAGCAGAGTGAAATTATGTAATTATACACTATTTTCATTCGTAGCTGATATGAGTGAACAATTTTCCAAATACATATTCATTACAACAAAGAGAAAATTTATAATATTGTTCAGAGCCATAAAAATGACAATAATCAGAAAAAATAGAAAGTCACCAGTCTGAAGTTGATATATTATCTGTTGACTAGAATAAAAGTAGAGTTCCGTATAATATGAGACCAACCCGTAATTAAGACCAGTTTGATAAATAATATCTGGTAAATTCAATTCAATTCAATTCTAAAGTTCTTTATTGCTGATGTTATTACCATGGTGGATCACGCGTACCTCTGATATAAACAATGATGCCAGTCCTTCCCGGTATCGTGATCGCCATGTAACCCAAAAGCCCCAAAGGTGGTCAACCAAGCGGGACTCAATCTATTGTATCCTCAATTCCAGCCCCAATACATATTCTTTTGGGGGAAAGTAATGGCATTACTCATACGCCGCCTTATATAACGGCAGGAATATCATATTATTCCGTCGATTTTATTGAACAAGATTACAATAATCATGGGCGCTGTTGTTCTCTCAAGTTAAACTGCGTTAACAATAGCAGTCATATAGTACGATAAACAGGTAATAACCCAGGACATATATCTGGTTTATTGGGTTCTAGGTCATTCCCCCGCCAACATTCTCCCACCGACATTCTCCCCGCCCCACATTCTACCCGCCAACGACCTCCCTGCCGACAATTTTCCCGCCAATAAATCATTATTACATAATATATTAGATCGATTCTACTTGGGTAAAATATATTTTTAAGAACTGAATATTCCTATAGATCTATGCACACATATTTCAGCTATCCATTCTGATAATTTCAAGCTCTTTATCAAATAAAATACTCAGTAACGCAGGTAGTACATAACAAAACGTCATTCGGCGGGGAGAATGTCGGGCGGGGAGAATGTCGGGCGGGGAGAATGTCGGCGGGGAGAATGTTGGCGGGGAGATTGCCGGCGGGAAAAACACTGGACACCGTTTAGGTTATAGCGTTTTCAACACCATTAAAAAAAGAAGACTAGTTATAGTCATGTAAAATAAGTTAAACAGACGGAGATGTTGAATTACCAGCAATTATACCGGTATTGCTAGACTAGGCAAGCTTGTGAAGAAAAGTATACCCTCTATCTGATGTGCATCGTGTGACTGTATGTTACAGTATGTCACCTATCTTGGAAACATTTCGTTTCTTTCGACTCCTGACTCCCATTTTGCCTCGAGGTTCTAGGCGCGCACAATTTGATTACGCGGCTCCGATAACGGAACGTGACGCGCAAAGAATCCATGCAGCTATCTTGGTCGTGATTACCCTTATCATTATTCTATAATATTATTGTTTATCATTATTAGTACCTTTATTCGTTCAATATCATTTCAGTGTCAAAATTATGGAATTATTTTGAAGTTTGATGTATGTTAATGGTTCAGACGATGCATGAAAATAATTCGATGTTCGATTATACAGAATTCCAGTAATATTTCATCTAATTTATAAATGCTAGATTGCTATAATACTTAATGCTAAATGTAATGAAGCCCGAATAAAAGTATACACAAACCATCAGTTCGCATACGATCGGGGAGGTACCGTGTGTGCATCTCAAATAGACAGATTACAGTTCCTAGCGCCGTCCTAAGGATATGTCTTACTATGGTTATTATACATAGAAAGTATATTATGTGATGTGTTACTACAGAAAAATGTTACGTCGCAAAAAAGGATTTTGGGATACCATCATATCTAAAATGATGAGATCATGCGGGTTCCAATGATGTTAAATTTATGATAACAAGTATTTATAGGCCTTTTTATGATTGTAAAAAATAGTTAGGGATATTTCTGTGCAGGTAATCACTAAAGTAGTGAAATATATTCCCTTATATTAGGATTTCCTTTGAAATGCATATATTATATATATATCCATTCAGTACAGTCTTGGAATTTGGTAGACACATTCAGACGACTGGGACGGCCAATAAGCCTCAACATGAAAACATTCCTACAAAGAGTTCTTATGAATTAAATACTTATAAAAACTTATAAAAATATCAATTTTTCGACTTGTGACTCGTTTTTCTATATAACACATCACATATTTGGTGCGGTGGACCGTTTTGGTTGACAAAATTAATGTTCCAGCAGCGGCGGTTGACAAGGCATGGGCGCAAATGATCTGAACGTTCCTATACCTAAAAGCCACAGTAAAGAAACGGTGAAGGTCCATCTAAATATATATACAACAGATATTATATACAATTATATATTATATACAATTAGATATTTAGTGTATGTCATTCGAACGCATTCTCGGAAGGTGCCGTCAATTTCAAAGCTACTTTGACTCCTATCATCAATAGTCATGTATATAATTATCAGATTAAATTGATTTCTACTCTGAAGCTGTGGATAGTCATGTTTATCTTTAAAATTAACCGCGTCTCAGCTATATATAAGTGACGCGCATGACGATTCTAATCCAAAAATGCGCCATGGAAATAAATCCATCGGCGTTCTACAAAAAAAATAACGAATGTATACTGTTATTTAATTCTTTAAAATGAAAATCACATTTACAATCCTCTTGAGTCGAAAAGTGCTAATAATAATTAAGAAATAAAAAATACTAACATATGTTATACATACATGCGTGTATACCCTTTGCAGCATCGTTGCGTATGTAAAAAGAACCCATGCAGAAATGCAACATTCTCATGTGCAGAAAACATAGGGATAATCCCAGATGATTCCCTGGTGGATTTTCACCCTGCCCGAAGGAACTTTAATGTTGAGCAGATTTACCTGGACAGAAGTTTTTGAAATATTTTTTCGCTCCGGATTTACATAATCATGGTGTGTCCGGGCGTTTGGCGGTCCCTGGTTTCCAAAATTATCCTGACGCTACCCCGGGAGATGGGAATACAACACTTCTTAAAACTCCTGACATCAGCACCAAAAGTACTTCAAAAGATTATGGACTTTTTCCTCTTGAAAGCGTCAAGTTTTTCGAACACTTTTGCTAGAAAGTTCGTGCATTTCAAATGCATGATTGTTTTTGTATGTTGCTATACATTCACTTGATTAGCAATTGTTAGATGCGCGGCAATGCATAGGGCATAGCAACATTGAATAGCCAATGCATCCACAAGAAAGCATTGAAAAACATGTTCAAAACAGGTACTTATGTGCAAAAAGGTAGTGCATAAACACTGTTATACATCAACAACATGAATAAGTCACTGATTATTATATGCATATGCATAGAGAAAGATATGACATGCGATGTGTTCCAGGGAAATGAATCGCAAGTCGCAAAAATGATAATTTCCAAAGTGTTTTATTTACAAGATTTCCATGTAGCAGTGTTCTGAAGTTTCGAGGGTTTAGCGCTTCCAGTGAATCTAAATACCAAACTTCAAGGCGTTTCAAAGGTCATCCTATGGAGTTCATTTAATTGCTTTACTGCATGGTAATTTCCCACCCAGAAAAATTGCAAACTTTTTTCAAACATAAATATAGAAACACTTCTTAGATGTCCTTAATGTTTATCATCATTGGAATCGGCTTGATCTCATCCTTTCAAATATGATAATATCTTTTTGTGACTTGTGACTCATTCTCCTTATGTGACACATGACATATAAAACCATTTATATTTACTTCTCCCGCAGAAATGATTAATTAAACTATTGTAAATTACACAAATCAAACGTTTTACCAATCATACGGAATTCACTCCTGTCATGCAGAATTTCCATATGTAAGATGAATTATTTTATGTTTTAGAAATAGAAGACATTTTATGCTTGTTAATTCAATAATACGCGGGTACCGGAAAGTTTAATGAAAATGCATAGACATAGATGATTTCGCAACAATGGATTAATCGGCTATGCGTCTTTATATATTGTCAAATGCTTTTGCTCCATACAAATATCATTCGAACTTAATTTATAACATCTTTTCATGCATTTATATATTACGATATCATCACTTGTTACCAAGCCATACTATTGTTCTTTACACGCGTTCATTTATTTATGCTGTTATTTTCCTCATAATTATTTCTTAATGCGCCAATTTGTATCAAAATAAACTAGGAAAATGTTGGTCGATGATTACACCATATATTAGTCCTAACCAGTGCCATCAGTTATGAGACAGATCTTCTGCACATGCTTAAATAATAAAATCTTTCTTGAAATTAAGGGAATCGAACCTACTTTTTCAACAAGATTTATTCGGTCCTTAGTTGACAGCTAGGTTCAATTTTCCCTTGTGCAAAATTATATGGATTTACGAGGTATATATACATATGTACGTATAAATGTACGATTCGCCGTTATCCATTCAATATCCATATGTGGGGTTACGAACAGTAGTCGGACAACTACCACCCAAAATGCCATCCGGAAAGATATACAGATATACCAACCGAAATATCAGGCAGAAAACAGGCCACCACTTATCAAATTGGAAACCCCAATAGATTGATCGTTGAAAACTTGCACTAAGAATTTAAAACATAAGAGTCTTTTTGATCGAAATAAGGAATGCTTTACCGAACAACCTAAGAATTTTGGACGAGGAACATAACTTTTCTATCAATTTGAGAAAAAAACCATGTACCAAACTTCATAAGATGCGAGGAGATATGGACCATAATAATATAGAAAGATAGACCCCACGTGCCGTCTGTCTAAATGTCTGTATTTTGTATGACGCGCATACTATTTTTCCTAATGTGTTTGTCATGTGTTGACACTGCGACGGATGATGATATTTTGATTTCTGGTGATTTATCACTAACTATTGCGTATTTATTATGCATGCTTTTTTCCCTTAAAAATAGAAACAAATCGAGTCATAAATTTGAATTTTACCGGTATTCTTAGTACCCCGCCCCCCCCCCCCCAGATTGGTATCCATAACAACCCCACGTAAATCACTAGTGAAATACGCACTATGCGTAAACATCACCCTAGGTACGTTGTTTTCAGAGCAATGTGTGTATAATAAAGAAGTATATAGCAAAATGGTTGTTAACAATGGTTGTTAACAACGTGCTGCTTTTTCTAACGCCTTAGCTTTCTTAATGGATCTGTTTGCTCAGCTATATCATGTGGATCTTAGCCTTTAGACTTCTTCTTTAACGCCTATCATTTTCTACAATAGTTCTACAAATATCCAATATAAATATAAGGCAATCTTCATATAACAATATATATAACTGAGATTAATGTATGTACATAATATATATTTGGCTGAAATAGAAATCTCAAATACAAATATCTCCGCATATGCATGTATGCTTTTACACAAGTGTAAACGTTTTGCCTTGCGATTATTATTGGATTATAATATTCAACATTTTCATAAGAAATAATCGTTTATTATACTGAGCAAATAGGGTACATAGTATCGCAGGCGGTAGTTTTTCTAATAAGTAACTTTTAAAGTTGATATTTTGCGTGTGGTGTACATGTGGTATCTTTCTGTTTGAGGGTTATTGGATGGTTGGTCTCTCAGAAACCCCAGGAATAACCAAATCTCCCAGTAACATGCCAAACAAAATGACATATTGACTGATGGCTACCCGAACCACCTTGTCACAGCTCAGTAACATCTATAACTAATAATACATGCCCAACATTGAAGCATTCGGGCTGAATTCATCCTGAAGAAATATGTTCATGTTTTTCCCTACCTCAGCTCCTATTTCGTTACAGACTTATGTTAAGGTTTTATATACCGTAACTATTCGTAAGTGACGTTTGCTAGATTTCCATGGCTATTTGAAGCAATGTTCCAGGCCTTAATTACTTCTTCGGGGATGCCATCCCGTCCCAACGTCTCTCGTCATTTTATTTGCGATAGTACAGTTTATTATATTCGCATTGGTCCGAGAACAACGTATGTAGTGCGAGTTATGCACAGTGCGTATTTCACAAGTGAGTTACGTGTGGTAGTCATGGCAACCAATGCGCGTTTACTGCATTTTTTACTGTTCTCAGAACAATGGGTAAATAAAAAAGTCATATAGGGAACAATATTAATAAATCTCTTTTGAGGAATCTCTATAATATAATATACGATCTGACCATAAGACGTTTATATGAGTGTATGTAATTACATTATTTTAATTGTACGATTAGTTTTTGCTTAAAAATGGATTGTTTCAGTATTTTTCAAATACGAATGTAACTGAAGTGGCTAATTTAAAAAAAAACTACAACGATATATGCAGATTTGCGGATAGTCTCAACTTCCTGGAAAGACACGACCTCCGACAAACCCTTCATTCCTTCCAATATAAGCAAGACATTATAGTTATACATAGCTATAATGATATGATTTGCTGATAACGACGGTGCTTCTCTACCAAGCTATGCACCGAATAAGAGAACACAATAACCTTGAAATCTTTCGAACCTAAATGAAGCTCCCCCGACTCCCGAATGCCATTTCTGGAACTTTCCATGAGACTGACGTCTTTGGATGTTGCATATCATGAACATCTGATACACTATAGTAGATATCTGCTTCTTATAAATTATATTAGATATTTAGTTGGTAAAAGTCGGGATCAAATGCAGATCTAAAAGAACGGGATTCCAACTAAATTTTTTCCTTAGTAATTAGTTTAATATTGACAAGAGATACACAAGGTGTCAATCTAGAGTCTGACTATTCGCTATAGTTATGCTATACGCTCCTTTTCCGGTAAATTGGAAAACTAATTATTTCCATAGACACAAACAATGCATATGGTTATATTTTACACCACCTTATTGTGGAGGTAAAGGGGGACAATTTAACGCCCGTGTGCAGATCACCAACATATTATACCCCGGCCATCATAAACGAGCAAGTCAGAACCCAGTCCTGTGATACCAGAACCCCGCCAAGTACTGTGTCAAGAGTGTGAGCGAGAAGGAGAGAGGAGAGGGGAAGAGAAGAGAGAGAGGGAAGGTCGAGGAGAGAGAGTGGGGGAGTGAGAAGGAGAGTTAGTGAGAGAAAGGGAGGGAAATTGGGTGAAAGAGAGTGGGGGAGAGAGTGGGAAGTGAGAGAGGTAGAGAGAGTGGGAGGTGAGAGAGGTATATAGAGAGAGTGGGCGAGAGAATGAGAGGGGGGTGAAAGAAAGAGGGGAGGAGCACATAGAATTTGATCAAAGATATAATACTTATGGTTTATATAATGGAAGGAGCAATTAGTTCTCCTTTTCACTTTCATAAACTGAGGGGCAGACACATGTGTAAGCTTTAAAATTGTTTACTTTCTACGTGGAATCTCGTCTTGAATGAGAGACACCTGCACCAAAACATGGAGAGATCCTTAGTTTCAAACATCCACCAGCCTGTTTCCTTCCACCTTTTTGTTTTCTCAGCTATTTATAGTTGAGAAAACAAATGGGTCACTATGAAATGTGCCAATCACTGATACTGCATCTACATCTTGATAACTTGTTTAACTGTCTGTGAGGTGTTTAAGCTTAGATGTGACATCAGGCGAGGATGCCATATCTAATCCTTTCAATCAGTCATAGATTTCACACCTACATGTTATTGAAGGCTGATTGACAGCCTTTCTAGGTTTAGCCAAGGGAGTTGATTGGCTGTTAGTTAGATGCTTCTCCAACCATGATAGGTCTGCAGAAGGCCCTCCAACCTCCCACACCATCCCTCTGAATCACCTCACCTGCCTCAGGTGCTGAATCACCTCACCTGCCTCAGGTGCTCAAATGGACACTGCCAAACACATTTTCTAAATTTTAAAAGTAAGTTACCAACTATTTAGCCTAGCCTAGCCTAGCTTACTACTTTTTAAAGGACCAACTCTTTTTTTTCCGACCAACTTTTTTTTAACGACAATTTTTTTCCGACGGACTATTTTTTAAAGACAATTTTTAACGACAAACTTTTTACGACAAACTTGTTTTTTACGACAAACTTGTTTTTTACGACAAACTTTTTTTTACCAACCTTTTTTAATGACATTTTTTTCCCGTCCAACTATTTTTTAACGACAATTTTTTTTCGACAAACTTTTTACGACAAACTTTTTTTAACCAACATTTTTTAACGACAATTTTTTCTTCCGACCAACTTTTTTTAACGACAATTTTTCCAACCAACTTTTTTTTACGACAAACTTTTTTTGAACGACCAACTTTTTTTTAACAACAATTTTTTCCCGACCAACTATTTTTCAACGATAATTTTTTTTCAACCAACTTTTTTTACAACCAACTTTTTTTTACAGCCCTGGGCACTATTGCAGAGTTATTCATTATTGGTTACAGTTACTGAAGTGGAAATAAAAGTCAAGTGTATATAAACCCTAGTCTAGTTGACATTTGTATGTCTTTTGTGCCATATTAGATTTTTTTTTTTTTTTCCCCTACACCGGGTCTTTATTTCTGAAGTAGACAAAGTCAGCAATGAGAAACGGTACAATGTTTACAACGTTTCTTCTAATTTAAAACAATATATGAAAGAAGACAACAATCAGAACATCTGTCAATAATTCAAGTTGTTACTTCATCAGGGACTATGTCCAAAGGGGAACCTATTACCCTTTATCTGAACACATTATCGTTACTCTATCCCGTATATTTTAATTACAGATTAATAAAATACTCCAATCAAATTTTGTCCCATTTTTTCCTTACTACTCTGCAAAGCCATATTAGATTTTACCTTCTGGTCTGTGAGGACTAGTGGAAACTCAAGAGGACTAGTGGATCTTATTTCTACGTAGGTATTTCCCTAAGTTTATCATTTTTCTCCCTTTCTCTACATGTTTCAGAGTTCATGATTTCAATGGTCCTCAGTGACTGGTCATAAATTCAATTCAATTCAATTCAAGAATTCTTTATTGCAATAGATGTTGTTTACAATGAGGTGGTCCAGCATTCTAAATAGACAGGTGTCTTCTGCCTGACATCGGACATAAGTAATTGAGGCTGAGAAATCGTTTCCATTGGAAACGCCAGGTATATAAATTAAGTTGACACTAATTGTAATATTAAATAGATAAACCAAACTTAACTTGATAATTTCTTAACTTAGTACTTGTTTTCTTAAAAAAACAAACCAACACAAATCTTTACTTCTCTTAGCCTGCCCTCGGGGCTTTTACAAATCTAATCCGGTATTGAGTGGCGTTTACCATGTCCTTTTTGACGCAGTTGTATACGCACTTTTTATCATTTGTCTCTGGAGTTTTCTGATTTTCTTTTCTTTCCTTCCACCTTAATTAAGAACTATTAATTTTAAGGATTGACTCTTACAGCTTGTCGAAATATATCCATGTCTGGAAGACCCTCCTCCCTATTTCATGTTAGGTGCGCACATTTTTTTGAAGGAGAAATAAAAATGCTACTACTAAGTTATAAATGAAAGCATATGTCATACAACCCATTAATAGAATAAAATAAAACGCGAGGCCTGTTTAGAATCAAAGGATGAATCTAGCACTATTGTGGTTTGACTGGTACTTTAACCACAAGTACCCTGACTTGAAAGTGTTTAGAGCAAAGACGAAGTGGTTAAAAAGGGTAACAAAACATTTAAATGCCCCCTTGATTGGCTTATTGCGGTCTTGGAACAATAATCCTATAATGGGGATTGTGTAATCGTGCATCAGGGAACCATACTGTGAGTGCATGTGGTATACCACCAGCACTTTGTGGGAGTATTCAAATATGTATTGTGTTGGTGTATTACTGAATTGACAATGTACCAAGTATAAACGGTAAGTATACGTACTTTTACTTTCTATCTTTAGTGACAGACATGTTGGTATACTAATATAGATATAGGTATTTTGATTTCTATAAACTGAAATACAATTTGTAGTGGAAACAGGTGAGCACCATCTGTCAAATGACAGCTCGTCCTGGTGTACCTTTGAATTCTTAAATACACATTTCTGTTAGCATATAACCACAACAATGAAGATAGATGTGCCAAGCAGGGTAGTATGTATAGTAAGCACAACATCAATGTCTATAGTGAGGGAGGCAGAGAGAGCTGGAGAGAGAGAGAGAGATGGGGAGGGAAGGATAGAGGGATAGATGTGAGGAAGAGAGGGAGAGTGTGAAAGAGAGGGAGAGAGAGGAAGGAGAGAGGGATATCTATATGAGGCAGAGAGGGAGAGTCTGAGAGAGAGGGAGGGATAGGACGGAGAGAGGGATAGATAGGAGGCAGAGAGGGAGAGTGTGAGAGAGAGGGAGAGAGAGGAAGGGGAGAGGGATAGATAGGGGCAGAGAGGAAGAGGGAGAGAGAGAGACGGGCCGAGGGGGAGAGAGCGAGGATCGGAGAGAGTTGGGGGAGTGAGAAGGAGAGTTGATGAGAGAAAGTGGATGAGAAAGCTGGTGCTGGGGAGGGGGGGGGAGAGAAAGAGGGGGGAGAGGCACAGGACGACGGGAGCGAAGGGAAAGCAATGACTATACATGTACATGTATAGCGATCTAAGAATATCATTATATGTACCTGATCAACTCTCAGCTAGTGCGTTGCTCGTTGTCCATAACTACTGTTCGTCAATCTACTTTATAAATAAAGCATTTCTTGATTCACTGCACGCTCTACTTGCATTCTAAAATCAGGTAATATCAAGTACTTGATAATGCTCAGATAGGCCTACAGTCCAACTTCATATAGAAGGTCTTTCACTATCACCCAGGCACTTATAAGGTGAATCCAATCAAATCGTTGTCACTCTCAATTTAAATGCAATTATTGTGATTGCACAAAAATAATTGGCAGCAATCATTTATACAAATCTCGAAGTCTGACAAAAAAAAGAAGAGAAAAAAAAGGACCGTCATAGTTAAAGCTGCACTCTCAGCTAACATCGGTCAAGAACCGAACATTTTCTACTTTTTGTTCCATTCTTTTCCAACCCATCTAAAAGTCATTTGACCAAAAATTTTGGAGGATTTCATCATTATTGTTGCTACTGGACTTCTAAAACGTCCCCATTCGTATTTGGAGGACTCGCCCCAATCCTTTCTTGCAAAGACTTCACTTATTATCGCTCACCGACGACCATTTTTGCTCGGCTGTATTTGCTTCAATTTCACTTTCAGGCCAACACATTTTAACAATTGATTACAGAAACACGCTTGCCCACAGTGTGGATGTATTCTAGCATATTCATGTATCAACATATAACAGCAGCAGAATATTGACATCCAGTGACATTTGCAGCATCACTGGTATATTCCAATGCAATGGGTGCATATGACCCAATCGGTGTCAGGCTATTAAACACCCGACCGGACATCTATCTACCCACTGGACAGTAACTCCCCCTACTTTTACCCGCTGGGTATTTACCATCTAGGACATTACCCCATTAAGACATTTACCGTAAAATACATTCACCCGCATATGGCATTCACCCACCGTATATGGGCTAGCTGGCCTAGAACCAATTGGTATCAGCTGTTCACAATCACAATGTCCAAGATCACCTTCCCAGTTCCTGCTGCGCTTGGAACATGTTAATTAAAATTGGAAATCTATCTTTAAAAAATCAATTCTATTGCAACAAAAGCACAATTACATACAGAATATGTCCATACAGCCTTGTCAAGGGAGCTTAATTAGCTGAATATACCAGATGCCCATTACTTGCCAAGTCCAGTTTTAATAATAGCAACCTTTGGGGGAGGCAGTGGGTAAGTTATTTACAAGATATGATATGATAATTCTTTATTTGCCAGAATAGGTGTAACGTTGACAAAAAGGTTGCAAACTTCTCAAATTAGAGTTCTTCCAGTTCGCGCCCTGCTTGCTTACCTCAACATAGTTACAGTATATGGGTCAGATCTCGAGAAAATGTACAATCGGCAGATCAGTACATTTAGAAACTTTAGCTAAATTAGACTCCATAACAGTCAATACTAGGTATATATTTGAGTAGATGTGGCATTGTCTTTATTCAAACAATCTGTTTGGTAATGTTGAACTGAATTATGAACCATATTTTGGTCTTAAATTCGGGTTATTTGAGAGGATTGCTAAAGACGAATTGTAGATTTTCTGGCGATTTCACCCATATAGGTAGATGTATACAGTGTGAGGTAGAGAGAGCTCTAGATGGCTAATGTTCGTATACTACGTTACTAGTCTAAACAATAAGTTTGGCTCAACCAATGCATGTAACAGCTTCTGTGTTCATAAAAAGATACGGATTTAGTTGTTGTTTAGAGTAATGGGTTCATACAATGTTTTCTATGTGTAACCTTTTATGAAAGGCTCAAAGTGTAAAATGTTATAAAAAGGCTCTGTGAATAGGGCCTATTTACCACATGGTTAAAAATAAGTAGAAGGAGAAAAGGCCTTCTAATGCTGACCAAGATTGCATTCCCATGTTTTGTGCTTGTAACATAGCCTTCCCTATATGTTTTCCCAAGCTAGAAATGATATGACCTTCATATCAGTATAGAAGACATTTCATAAAATGGGAGAGTTATACACTCATGTTCTCTGACCTGCATTCATGGTTTCCACCACAGTTCAATGTATTCAATATCATCATAATTAGTAATGATCCATGCAGTCATATGCTTTGCATAGTGACAGATCATTGCTGCTCCCTGTCGGACAAATACTCAACTACACCACACACATACATACGGACGGGTCATCAACTTTTGTTCAGACCACAGAGAGAGACACTAAACATGTATTTCTTTTTATTTTATAGTAGTGTAGTGAATATGGCTATACCAATCAAGAAACGATTGGAGCTTGAGTATGTGTTTATCTACTAACCTTTGCTTGACCGACGCTGCTATGATTGGCTGCATGCGCCTTGGTAGAACTGGTCAAAAGTGGTTTCTCGGATTCCCGCCGAATCCTACACGGGCAATATTAATTAATTCCTATATTACAGTTTACTCTTATCTAGTCGTACTATTTACCAAAACTTGTGTGCGAGTTCTTCCGAACGAAGACTCCTTTAAACCAGTAGTACCTGTTTTCACATTAAACCCAAGTGTTTGTACCTTCAACACCTACATTGACTGGTTGAATATTTGTGCTAGGAGCTCCCAACAAAAAAAGAGCAAAACATAGATCCTAATATATTCTGATTACTAAGTCTAAAGGTTGCCTGTTATGAATTGGGTTCAAAGGGATATGATTAAACCTACATATTGTTTGGTTTGAATATATTTATGATGTTTAAAATTATGTAACTGCATCTTTATACTAACAGATCATTTTATTCTCCCATAAGGAAACCCATTATACAATGTCGTCCCTGCAAAGTATCTGATCTCATCTCTTTCGATCACCCTAGATTAAGAAGTTATTCGATCATAGCTATTTACATTTATAGAGAAAGGTTGACTCACAACATGCAATGTTCTGAGACCAGTATGTTAGCTACAATTAATAAATTAAAAAAAGATGCGTAATATACATATACCATATACATATATTTTTATAATTATATTCTCATTTGTGTATGATATATTATCAATATACTTCATCCCCAATATATAACTGACATAAAGGATGGTATTTCAATTTGAAAAAATACAATAAGATTAACGCATTGACGAGAACCAATGGTGTAAGATGGCGGGGTAATATTGGACATGTTAATCCGAGTGCCAGCAGACCACCGGCATCAGTGGTGGCAGGCATCTGGAGGCAGCTCTCTCGGTGCTTTCAAACATTTGGGTTGCGAAAGGGCGAACGCCCCACAGCCTCATCAAACACCAACTCTATTCATATGCAAATAGCCACAATGGCATTGGCCTGTCTCAGTTATTTCCCAGCTAAATCTGATAAACAAAACAAAACTAATAAAGCAGTGGTTTTCAGATCATTTGCTGAAAATTTAAACAACATTATGTTCATCTAATATATATATGTAATTACAATAATATATATTTTATTTGTTCTATAAGTTTCGCAAAAAGGAGATGTCCTTCTGGAATTTAATCCAGGTGTTGCCAGGACATACCTAGCACCGAGGAAAAGTTTAAACTATCTACATTTCTAGTTTTATACGTGTTAAGTCATTAGTAAAAGTTGTTTTATAAGTACATAATAATTTCGGAGTATATAATTCCATATATCTTGCCTTACCAAGTGGTTTGCAACATATAGAGAGTCGGGGTGCTAGTAATTTGATATTTTGGAAATCGATTCCGAAATCTTGTCCAAGCGATATCTATTACTAGCTCCGCGTTTCAATCACTATTTAGAAAAAAGAAAGCCACGAACACAAAAGAAAGCCATGCACACAACCAATATTTCATCGTCCTTTGTATCCAACTATTTAAAAAGTAGGGGTTTATAATAATACTCAGATTGGGAATATCCCGGGTTATTTTTTTCCTTGTTGATAGTTTTCTGGATGGGAGTTTATCAGATGGTGGTTTTCTTGGTGAAAGTTTATCATCTGGATGGTAGGTTTCCGATGGTAGATTTCATAGAACTGTATTTTGCTATGTGCCCTAATTGAGATTAGTGCTGGTTGAAAATCGGGACAAGAAACAGATTGACATAAGCACTTATTTCATGTTGAAGTTTCGCCTTTAATTGTCTTACGATTCCTATACTTCATCGCAATATCATAACTGTTCTAAAAGTCATATAATCATCCAAATCGATTTTGCGCAATCGAATGAATGATCTTTACTTCGATATATAATTACCATTGACAAAATTGCAAGAGCAATCGTTGATTATTATTGCCTTGATTGGATGCAGGGTACTGAATAGTGACCACAACTAAGTGACGATGGGTTGGACTGAAATATGGCCGGAGGTACCCAAGCGCTACCAGATAATCATCCTGGTGAGCATGGGAATGTCCATCATACACGCACAGAGAGTCAATATGGCCGTCGTCGTCGTTACCATCCTTGGGGACGACCTCCACGAAAAGGTAGCCAACCCAAAGCTTGCAGAATCGGTAAGTTGGATTATATATTCTGCGGTTTTAATTCTTTGTAACCCTATGGAGCTTCGGGGTACATACTATAATGGATCGCGACAATATGCATGGCTTTATGTTAAATTTAATGTACATTTATAAATATCCGGCGTCAATAGAATTATTTCTAAAAACGGGGTCATACCCAAGATAATACCCCGCCATCAAATATTTATTTGTATTAATTTATTTATTCAAAACAATTTTAGAATATTATATAGCACGCTCATCCGTAGATGTTTTTCGTTGTGCCCTGAGATAATACAAGAAATTAAACATATACAGATACAACTACAATACCTGAGAATTCTAAAGCAGCTTAAAGACCAGCCATGATTGATATATCCTTGTGCCAAAAAGCAAATATATTTATAAGCGCAATTTGGATATAGCGCCCAAGATATAACTGATAAGAATCTTTACTCCTTATATAATGGATCTAAATTTGGCAGTTTGTGCTCCATATACGAATGTTACAATTTCCGATTTGAACACCATCTGCAGTAATAGAAATTAATGCTTGTGTGGTTACACTGTACCTTTTCCTTATCAATGATATATATACCATATATGTCAGATTTTCAGAAAATGTACAATTGGCAGATCAACACATTTAGTACATTCTGATAAATTAGACAGATCGTCAACACTAGGTATATATCTGAGTATATTTAGTATTGCCTTGATTCAAACAATCTGTTAGGTTATGTTGAACTGTACTTTGAATCCAATTTCTGTCTTAAATTTGGGTTATTTGAGAGGATTGATGAAGGTGAATTGTACATTTTCTGGCGATTTCACCCACATATGTACATGTTCTGGACATGATTGGAGACCATTCTATGCAGGTGAAATGGTTATGTTATTATATTGTAAGAATTTCACATGGTAATGGCATTACGAAAAAATACTATGTGAGTGAAGTATATGAATCAATGGAATATACCAAGTATGTTGCTGCATGTATCACTTAGGGTGAGCTCATTATAAAATAAAGAAATCCCGATTTTTATGCCCACTCTCCAGTAAAACCACCCTTTCATCGGGATCGAGAATTTCAACAAAACCAACATTCAGAGGACTAAAATAAACCATATAAATACACAAGGGAACTAATTTCTTTCCACAATCGCTGGTCCATACGTCCTGATGGTCTTCTGACGGACAAGGATCAATGAATATATTTATCAAAGCAGAAGCTTCATACGCATGAATTAAATCCCATCCTGAAATGTGAAGTAATATTGGCAAGAGGCTAGGCACCATGATGTGATGCATTTTCACTGGGCCATTCTGACTAGGATTTTCCTGTGTGGGGATAATTATGCAGCTTCAAAGCATTCCATGTCATTTTGGATAGTTCTCTAAAAAGGAACAGACTCCAGGGGTGCCTGGGTTTTCTCCCTGACAAGAAAATACTCCGGCTCCGTCCCTCCGTCCGGGAAGGGCTTCGTGTGGGTATAGAATCATTTCCAATGGGAGACAGGCATCCAATTTTTTTTCTATTTTTTCCCCTCGCGATTCGAATCTTTATTACTCCTCCTCCGCCATGTTTGCCCGGATTATGATTTTCTTTCATTCATAACTTTTCGGGGAAAACATATTATGACGCACATAAATGAAAACTTTCATTTCCAGGTTCGATTCGGTTCCTTTGCAAAAACACAGGGATTTTCTTTGCATAGATCGAAGAAAGCTTTATAAATAATTGCAAGAATGTTTTAGGCAAGGAGAGTTAATCAAATCTTTTATGTGAACTTTGCATCATTTCTACTGAAAATTGAGGATATTGCTAGAACTTTTTCATTCCAATTTCAGAGACATAAGGTTTCCTTCAAGACTCCTGTGAGTTTGAAATATGCTGTATCCCTATTTTCATCAATATGTCTTTGTCTGTTTGAAATCCACCTACGTGTCTGTCATCCATTTGATTCACGTACAGTGTACCCTAACCTTTGGCTTCACTTTACAAATCACAAAACTTATCTCAAGTTCACGTTACATTCACTCTTCAATAGCAAAGGCGCGACCTTTCCGATGTTCGTTATTCTTGGAACTAACACTGAGGTGTTTCACAAAGAGAAGAGCAATACTTATTATTGAAACGGCAAATCTTATACTCGAATGAGGATTAAGCTCATGACATGACACCTCAAGTGTGTTCCAAACGAAAATACTAAAGGACTTTTTGAATATATTATATTTGCCATAAATATGTAACGTTTTTAAATATTACTAGTTGGAAAAGAATCGCCTCAGACTTGTTTGTTTTCTATTGGTTTTCTTGGGATTTCATGCCACGGATCCTACGCAGTTTCAACCCCTATCTAGAATAGCTAAACTGGATCTAATCTAGAAAATGGTCTTCCAAGATTTCTTTCCGAAAATATCTGAGAATTTACACGCAATTTTCCACTACCAATCTGAATCACAACACTCCAATTTTCAAAATAAGAAAGAACCTTCTTTTTTCTTTCATCATACACGGGGGAATATTCCTTCACCTGAGCAAATATTTTATACAACCACGAAGCTTTGTTTTGTATAATGAAGCAATTTCTTACATTCTATATGGAGTATTGGCTCGAACTCTTTACATTTAGGTTTGGGTGACGTTCAATTCATTCGCGCTATTAGATAAAGTAATATCGCATAATATATAATACAACTTTGCTCGGTGATTTCGAAATTATAATTTTTTTTTTTTTTTACTTTGGACGAAAATAGAAAGAACGATTAAAGAGTCACGTTCATTGTACTTGGGAACGCCGCCCCTAGAAACAAACCCAGATGATGTCTGGTTTTCATGATGTCTGTTTCTCTCTCCCTCACCCTCTCTCTCTCTCTCTTCATCCCGTGCCCAGCTGCCACAGGTGGACTGGGATTCCAAGATGGTGGGTTTCATCCACGCCGTCTTCTTCATTGGTTACATCATCACCCAAATCCCTGGAGCCTACCTGACAACCAGGTTACCAGCAAACAGGTACATATTCAACATACTTTTATAGCAGCAATTCTTAGTTAGAATATAGAATATCATTAAGTTACTCTTTTAATTAATAGCTTAGCGAAGGGTTGTCTAAATAAGAGTAATTATTGCGTGTTTTGTGGGTGCCACGTTGCCATATTATTATATTTCCTCTTAATGTTAATAATTCATCTTTAAGTTTTCACAGAATATGCGACGTTAATACAACAGGTACACATTCCACAGTATTTGATAACAGCGATTCTGAGTTAAATTCAGAATATTATTATGTTACTCTTTTAATTTAGCGAAGCTATTGAGTATTATATGGGTACCATGTTGCTATATTATATTTCGTATTGATATTAATAATTAAACATTGGGTTTTCACATAATATGCAAAGCTAGTACTTGGAATCTTCGTTTATATTGCAAGGGTCTATTTAGAAATCATTCGTTTTAAAAAAATCATTGCCACATATTTCCAATGCATGTTGCTTGGCAAACCCGTTAACTGCCATGATTGGTATTTTACTGGTATTTTATTGGTATAATAGCTAAATAGTTCTCGGTTTGCCCTGAAGTCTTCTACTTTGCTTCAAATGTTCAACCTTATTGTAATACAATTTCACGATTCCAAATGAAACATACGCCCCCTTGATCAATTTTAAGTTTTGCCCTTGAAAGCCGAAGGTGTTAAATTCCTTTTTTGACATATATACAACGAAACCAACAGTATCAGATGTATTATGTTTTGGAATACAATGTACTTGGTAGCATAGGTCGCACAAGATGCGACGTCGCGTAAGATGCGATGTCGCGTAGATCTTATCCTAGATATAAGAATGAGTTTCTCTGCAAAAACCGTAAATGTAAATTTGGCAGAAACATATCTTTTGGAAACTGGATGATTATAACTTCTTGAAATTATTTCGCACTACATGTATTTGAAAATAATTATTGATATTAAGGAATTAGTCTCCGAGTGTCAGGAGTCTGTTCAAGACGTTGGGTCATAAATATACGATATGCCTAATATATCATTGACCCCAAATCTATCAAAGAACATGCCAGAAAATATACAATCTGGTCAGATGAAATTTTGAACGATTAACCACCACTCAATTTAGAGAGTATAAACGGAAATAATATATACTATATAATAACCATAAACTGTAATAATAGTTGTGAATCACTTTTAGTCATTGAAGTAACATTGTCCACTACTCAACAAAATTGTAAGATAACCCAAGAGGGCTTGAAATCTCCCATATATAGCCGGAGAACCAAATCAAATGTGTTTCAGGAAAATGAGTCACAAGTCGCAAAAGTGATATTTTCAAAGTGGGTTATTCATAAGATGTCTTTGTGGTAATGTTTTTAAGTTTGGTGTTTAACGCTGTTTGTAACATGAATAGATTTCTCAAATTTCAAGACAGTATATTAAATATATGTATGTATTTCTAAGGTCATCTTATATAGTCAATTTAGCTAATTTTCTAGTAAAAAAATTAATGTCCACTCTGAAATATTGCAAACATTTTTTTCAAAATAAAAATATCAATCTTGAAATATAGAAGTACTTATTGGATGTCCCACTGTTTAGTATCATTGGAATCGGCTTGATCTAATTTTTTCAAATATGTTGATTTCTCAAAGTCCATTTTTTGCGACTTGTGACTCATTTTCCTGAAACACATCACAAATGTTTTCTAAATCTAAAATGTATATCAACGTCATCGTTAAGTTAGTTTTCAAATTTCTGTGGGCATATAACGTCCAGATCTTTGAAGAAGATTAATTATGAAAATGTATCATAAACAATTAAGCCATTCTCTCTGATTCCCTTGTGTTGAGAAATGGTACAAATGAGAGGAGATAACGCTAGCTATTTCCGATGTGACCCGATGCATACCAGGCTATCGTTGACTGATTATATCCCCAAGCGATTCGCGACCAAGCTCATTTAAGGCAAACATTTTAATTCCATTAAACTCCCGGGGAAAGTTCCGAAAATTCAAATTTATGGGGAAACTTTTCCTGGACTTTTGAACTAATGATTTGCGAATGTATTCCCCGATTAGCCATCCTTGTGCAATTCCCATAACAAACATATCAGGTGCGCAATGTAAAACGTTGTGTTTCCTTCAATCGGAGAAACATGAGCTTAATGATTGATAACATATTTGGAGTCATATGTTGCAGGTCAACTGATATCTCTCCCTCTCTGGCTCATATATTTGTATTAGGACAACTGAAATACTAGACAAATAATCATCCTTGGCTTGATAATAGTATTTTCTATCCAACATTGACATTTCCAACACATGATATTGGATGGACAGCCACTAAATCGCAATAATGTATCGCACTCCTGCTAAGAAATACCTGAAGCATACAGCAAAGGTGTACATATATGCTATAATATATACTAACACCCCCCAGCAAAAATATCAGAAAGACAAATAGCTACAGGTATAAATAAGTAAGCACAGTCAATGTCCCTCTGTTTCGTTCACATACTCATTAATTAGGCATCGTATTTGCAATTGTAGCGGTGTTAATTTTGTAATTTTCTCTCAGGTTGTTTGGAGGTTGTATCTTGTTGTCCTGTGGCTTTAATCTCCTGGTCCCCAGCGCCATCAGACACGCAGGGTACCCGGCTACCTGCCTCATCAGGTTCATCCAGGGACTCAGCGAGGTGAGAAGCAAAACCAGAAATTTTTCTTATTTTTGCCTTTCTTCCAATTTTTTCCCCCGATTTTCTGCCCGAAAATTGTATTATTTATGCTGGGGAATGCTGCGCCGTTTTGTTTCTTTTTAATCGCCGCGATGCAGTCGCATTAGGGATAGTATTTTATACAAGGCGACTGCCTGAGCACCCAGAAAATTGACTGAAAAAGTTGAAAAAAGAAAAGGAAAAAAATGATTTTTTTTTCCAAAATGGCACTGACTGGATCTTTACCATAGATCGTGATTATTTTGGTTTAAATTCAATAACCGCTAATGACGGCGACTGCTGAATCGATGAAGGTGGCTGCATGTGGGGAGGAATTGCAGAACCCAGGTTCTCATCATTGCCTTGATCTTGACACGCATTCCGAAGATCCGGTGAATATTTTCTAAGCGCCAGAGTATTTGACGACCCATGGGGGTCCTTTACTTCTCAGCGTTATCGACCCGCAGTTGATCGCGTGGGAGGACGACTAGAAATACTGTAATAATTGATAATTGAATCGTGTAGTTTCACACATTTGCTATTATCTCTCACACACACACTGATCTATACAGTGTATATATTTATTGGAAACTGTATATCGTGTGTATAATTTTTATCATCGCATTTTTCTTCCTATATGTCATTAATTCATATAGAAATTTTGAATCTAATCTTTAATACCTAAAGAATGTCAGCCCCTTTTTGCCCTTGGGAAATCTTTCACATTTAGATAAGAGATTTCTTTTTGCAAAGATGTATATTCATGAACGTCAGAACATTGAATGATTTAGTATTCTAGGAACATATACCATGTATCTACAATATAACATATATATTTCACCTAGAAATTTTCAACAAAAAAAATATATCATTATCATAATGATAATAATTATTTTCATAACGCATAGATCTCCAGCGGATCTGTTTAAAGTTTATGAGCGCAAAATCTACCCATATCACTGAAATATCTGTCATAATTTGAGTATCTCCAAACGTATCAGTGTTGAAGTTCACGGAGCGAATTCTTAACCGCATACCACTGAAATAATTGCAATTACCCGAGTTTCTTTAAACGTATCAGTATTAGAGTTGATGCGAGTAGGACACCCAAGCAGACATTGTCCTGGTATTCTAGGCATGTTGTAACAGTTGTAGGCGCGCCCTGGTCAAGTTGCACGCGTCTTGCCGCAAGTCGTCTCCGGCAGACATAGCCGCGATAGGAAACCCATACAAGTGTTGCCTCATCTTATACTGTAAAAAGTATAAATGTTCGCGCAGTATTTATCTTTGCTATTTTCGCGCATCGTGAAAATATATCCTATGCGAAAGGTATAACTATTGCATAAACAAGGTGTGAGACTTCCTTGCTGTGCGAATTTAAATCCGCGCGAAAAGGTGTCAAAGTATAGTGCGCGAAAATGTATATGCGCGAAAATAAAATACGTTTACAGTATCCACATTCCAAAGAATGTTCAACTACATGTAGTTATCTTCTTGTTGCAATGTAATGAAATATATATTTATAAACTCGCTTCTTCCAATATCAAGATGGGAAGAAATCTTTTTTTAAAACATTTCTATTTTGACGGTATATCTGAAAGCAGGGTCTTCCCACTAACATTGATATCGTTTCCTAACTTTTGGGGTTCCCTACTCATGTTTAATAGGTGAGACAGTAGCGTAGATGTTGAAAGATGGTCCAAACTGAATGCTGCTAGTGAAAAGGAGTTTGTCTTAGTTATTATATTGATGGTTTTCTACATATGGGTTATGCCAGACATAATGAAACATTAGAATCTGGAAAATTCTATTTTGATACTAATAACATTCCCTACCTGTATGAAAAATCAAAAGTTTTAAGATATATATTCAATATTTCGATTTATTTGCCAATCTTTGTCTATAGTTAACATAATTCTGCCTCGGACCTATTTGTGCATCTTTTGGCGTAGTTTAATCTATTTGTGGTGTTTTGTTTAGTTATTGATATCATTTGGAAATTTTAACAATGCGCGAGTTTATAAATACGTTTCTCATAAGATCATAATAATTTGTACGGATAATTCATCAGTCAATTACCGCAATTACATCTTATATTAATTATTGGGAATAGAATGGTGGTTATATAAAAAAAAATGTAATTAACTCAAGGTTGGAAAAATACTAGAAAATTACTACAACGACCTTGTTGTTAATAAGTTTCATCAAAACTAAGGAAAGTGTGTGATATTCTAGTTGTGGTGTCCCGAGGCTCTACGCTTATTTTAGTTAATTATCTTGATTAACTCCGGGACTATCCCCATATGTATAATTATTCTTAAAACCGTGAAACAAGAAGCTTGCGTGGTAAAATTAAGACAGCCCTCTTTTCTTCCTCAGTGGTAATTTTTATTGCGAAGTCCCGGTCAGGTGCCTAGATGCATCAAGAAGTTCCATTGAATGCGGTCAAAGATCCTTTTGAATCAGAATTCGCCAAATTTGGACAGATCAGAATGAGGATTAATTCGATTTTTCATCATGTTTTGTAAGGGGACTGGATAAGAATTATGAATAACCTGAAACTCCCCCCAAAAAATAACAGGTTTTCATGTCAGCTTTCCAGAGATAATCCTCCTCATTGAGTTTAACGACTATATCCGACCAAGCATATTAAAATTTGAAATAGATGAGAGAGATTCACGACTACTAGTTCATGACAAACTACTTTTGCCACGGCTACCTGTATGCATTTGTTTTTACTTATTGGTCAAAGTATGACTTGGTAAAGAGTACATAAAGAATATGCCAAAACATAGTCTGATATCGAGATGAAAGTCCGGCAAAAGTATGTATAAACCCGGCCAGGTGTGTAAAGTGTCAGCGTGGCCCCATGTATGGGTATACCTGTAGGATATGTGTAAGTGCCCGCCCAAATCGCTGCAACAACCGCCGCTGCTCCCGTAGCACAGTTTTCGCTCAGCATCGCGATGAAGACACCCAGCCGCCTGCCACATGACCGCTTTTGCAAGCAGGTATAATTAGCATTTAAAGGTTTCCTGGCTAATTACAAAAGCCATGGCCTCCAGGCTCAATATCAGGATATCACTTCCCAAGGAACGCACCGAGGTTTTTTCCCCTCTCGCTATCAAATTCTTTTTCTTTTTAGAACAATCATTGGGTTTGTAACAGTTCCCATGTAAAGAGAACTGTCGTTCGGATGGATACTTTGCACACGTACTTCCGTCCGAGCGTGTTTTGTCCGACTGCTGCTAAAAATGACACAAGTTTGCAAGAAAATTAACACCGGGTGGATGGATTCATTGAATAAGGGAGACATCAGTGTTGATGGAAGCATGAACAAGAAAAATGGCCGCTGTTTATCTTGAGGCAGGTTACTGGCAAAGGCCGGCCGAGCTGTACTCTCTCCCCCTGACCAACAAGCGGCCCTCACCGCCGGCTGAGCGGCGACCCCGAGCTTGGACGGAAGGTAGTGGTCGCAGGACGGGGAAGAGGAGGTAGGGGAGCAGGGAGTGAGAGAATACTAGTAGTATATGAAAATGGTCCCCAACTGCGGGCGCGTCTTCTGTCTTCCGCCTCACTGGGCGCGGTCATCCAAGCAAGCGGCGATTGTTCGGAATAACATTTTGCAGCCGGTGAAAGAAACTGTAAAAATAAACAACAAAAAAGCAAAGTCTCAAAGCCCCCTCTTGCAAGAATTGTAATGCCTTTTATGATCGTTCCTTTGATATCACCTTTTGACGCATATTTACAGCCAGTTAGTCAGCAAAAGCGCCAAGACCGGAGAGAGTAATGGTCCCTATCTCGATCGACCTTCCCAGCAGCAAAGTTGCCATATCTATCGCTTATCTGTATATGGATTGCTATGCAAGTATCGTTAGGATATCGACAATAAGCGCTGATAATTGAATAAGTTAATTGATGTAGAAAAAGGAAGGGTAAAATACATGCGTCCTCCATCCAATCGAATACGGTGTCGGCAAAACATCTGTTGCCAATGGACGGTTTTCCATATCATTGCTACTCCCGAAGCGTAAAATTGAAATGGATGATTTGCTTTTTGCATATGATAAAGCATAGGTTTTTCCTCTTGTTTTCTGGCGAAGTAAAACACTTCAGTTGTTTATCAGTGCTTCGGAAAAAGCCCAATAATCACCTGATGTACTAGTTGCAGTTTGGTGATGGAGAAGGGAGAGTAAGGCGGTATTTGCAGCACAGTGAAAACGGCCCGTGGGTTCGGCATGTGCCAGAGCTAATTCAGCAAGAAGCGAAGAGGCATTTTGGTTTTAACAATACCACAAATTCCGCAAATTGCTGACAGGATTGGAGGGCAAATTAGGCTCTGGCTAATTAGGAAAAATCACTGGCTATTCTTTAAACATTACTGAACTTTGGTTGAAAGGATGCAAATTTTGCCGTCCGGTATTAGATTTGGTGGCAAATTAGGTGCGGGAAGGGGTTTCAAAGTTTCACCGATCTCTTCTGGAAGTTTTCAGAAACAAGTTCTTGGTACATTAAAGTTTGTGCAATGGCGCGAAATTCTGGACTAAAGGTTCAGTCTTCTCTTTCCTTCTTTCTTCAGGCTATGCATTCATTTGCTGTACAGAGGACTATTCTGATACTATTAATGTGTTGATTCCTCGCTTGAATAATCCTCTCGGATATGTTTGTCTTTTCCAACAATACCATAGATCGTGATATTAATAAACATATATACCCACTTATATATGTTTATTTATGTATAGTATAATGCAATAGAATAAATACAAACAAACACAATTTTATTGAAAGATCTTATCATAACGTTTGTGTTTTGCGCTGTTTTCATCATTTATACTCCTTCCCAATTTCAATGAATGATTCTTCTCAGTCATACTTATGTATTATTGACTTGGATACATTTCATTTCGAAGTTCTCTCGCGTCACTTTAAGAAGGATAATATTCATTATCTATGTTTGCGTCACTGGAAGTGTTGATGGAGGAATGAGTTGTTAGAATGGTGACGGTCTTTGCCCAACAGCCACTCTCTCGCTCGAGGGTCATTGATTTGACCAGCTTGCTATCAATTTCTCTGACACCATTCAACCAGCGTGTCAGCCTCTTGGTTCCCAATCACGTCCGCCATATTTGTCTGGGGTCGGCTTCCCCTGAAAATAACAAACACGCCGATTCAGTATAATTGAGACATTGAAAAAGTTTACCATGAAGAAACAGAGGGACATAAAATTATTGCAATTAGAAGTTGATAGTTTTTGTTTTGAGACTAAGTAGTTTTATATTTTGAATGTCTATAATTATAGAAACATGTCGACACATGATAATATTAGTCAGGCCGAGAATTATTTTTATTTAATTCTATTTTTATATTTATATTTTTTTTTCTAAATTTATTATGTATTTAAAATGTAAGAATGGAATTGATCGTACAGAGAGGTTATTAGTTGCAGGATTTTGCGTGGGTGGGTGGGTGCATTACGCCCCTTTGAGCACGATACTTTTGTATTATATTTGGTCGTATCAGGGCGAGACAGGATCTAAGGAATTCTGAGTCTCATAATTAAAATAATATAATAATAATAAAATAATAATAGATAAATAATAATTAATTATCATAAAAAAGGGTCTCATAATTATTGTGCCCATTTGAGAATCGGTCAAGCCCCAAACCCACATTTCCTGTGATAAGTTGAAAGTACAAGAATTGATTGAATAATGATTTCCTGCAAATCCATGAAATAATCTAGATAGCTGTTATTTTCATGCGCTCAGTTAATTCTATCCTACTAAAAAAATATTTAAAAAATCTAGATCAAATTGCTAATTGGTACTTTCTTCAATTGGAACATGATTCTTAAAATTTCTCAGCTATTTTTTGGGGTAAAAAAATGTTCTCAAGCTTTCCTTCATTTTCCAGGGCCTACTTTTTTCCAGTTGCTACGCCATCTTGTGGCATTGGACTACACCATCGGAAAGAAGTCGTTTGGGAGCAGTGGTGTTGGCAGGTAAATAAAAAATAACCATTTTCCTCTCTAAATTGTGATTAATTTATTATTTTTTTTTATATTTATAATTGTTTGATGTCTTGTTAAATTGTGGATAGTTAAGGCCAGTACCTGCACTGTTCATTTCTATAGTAATGCTCCTTTAATCCGGATACCCCACCATTGTGGACAGTTGAGCCCATTCTCGAGGGTGTCGGTTATAAAGAGGTGTTACTGTATGTTCTGAATAGTTCAATACTGTCAGCTCATTGTATATAAGTTTTAAAAGAAAAAAGGGAGGAAAGAAGAAAGGAACAGATGATTCAATAACGATTGTGTTTACTGTCCCTCTTCTTAATCTTATTATTTTATTGTGAACGACCAGATGAAATACTGATGATTTGACGTCTTAGGTTATTTTAAATTTTCACACAATATCTGATGCTTGCTTTATGAATATGAATTCTTTAGATAAATAACAAATGTGTTTTGCACTAATGGCGAGAGGTAATACAATGTATAATCCCTTCCATAACTTTCAAAAGACTTATGTCGACTCAGACACGAAGAAATATTATGTCCGTCACTTTTGGAAAATGCATAGGAAGGTTCCAAGTAATACAAAACAAAGGGCATGAAACACTAAATATTAAAACCTAAAGCAAAGATCCCATTTTGCAAACTAGTCTTTTATTCTGTGTGTATTTCTAAAATTTACTTTCTCTCCGAGTCAAGTCTGACAATATTTGAGTAGTATAAGTGGATGTAAAACAATTTACTTCGCCAAGTCTTTGATGAGCATAAATCAGAGACAGGGTGTAAGAAATTGAGTATTATTTGTAATCGCAGCATGACAGCCATGAACAGTCGTGCCTAGATTTGTCATGGACATTACTGCTTCTTCCTGTCTCAAGCAGTCTCACGCGCAAATTTCTTCTCGTGTTTCTGTTTTCTTTGCCCAGCATATCACATTGTCAAATGCTTACCATTGTAGATGTTCTCTAACTTAAATTTCTGAAGCTTTTGTCTGTACATAAAGTCCATAATGGGTGGAGTTATATAAAGAGTTGTTTCTTAGTCGCCGATGGTATCATGAATTAAAAGGCTTTTCCTTTGCTTTTGACAAACAGGTTATTACCATTAAGATTCAGCCTTCTTATCTGTTACCTAATGCCGTCCTGTAGTTTGATCTCAGGAAAGTATTAACTGGTGACAAAAATCATACCTTCTGGAAGTCATATTTGCCTTGTTATTAAAAGAAGTTATTTTCCATATCTTTTTTTTCGTCTTCCTGCACTCTTATCCTCCGGTTTAATTATGCAGTCAGTTTTTTAGTGCTGGAGAAAGTTTAGTTGAAAAAGGAGAGAATCACGATGATTTTGGAGACAACAGGTGGAATTTCTTTTACAACTTGAAGCCAGTTTAATCCTTCTTAGTATCAATTCCTCATCCTGCCTACCCGGTTAATACACACGTCGTTATCTTTGGATAAATGTCTTCTTCCCCCAGTGCATGACTCCAAAACACTTCTTTCTTATATAGATTAAAAAAGCTGGACTTGGAGGAATTAGTCTCGGGTGAAGACTTTTAGCCGATGGGATGGGCTTGGGGGAGGAGGAGGTGGTGGTGGTGGAAGAAGAAAGGATGGAAGGGCTTCCAGTTTTAAGACGAGTAACAACTAAAATCACGGATCCAGGGTTACACATTAAGGAGTAAAAAAATCTAAATAAGGAAAGGCAAAGAAACCAAACTCCACCTGCCAATAGAATTGCCCAAAACTTGTTACCAATCATGGCAAAGCCACCAAGTTTTGCCTGCCCTCATTGATATGATAAACCTTAACTTTGTGCCTTTGGGATCGGCTGATTTGCGATCACCGATAGACACATTAATTGGCGTTCTCATCCAGGGAACGAGCGGATAACTTATTTGGTGGATTTGGCCATGTTTTATGTGCTTTTTGTCATGTTTCCATTCAATAGGATATTGAAAACCTGCCAGTTTTTCAGAAATGCCCTCTATCCAAATTGCATTATGTATGGGCTGATGATGAAGATGTAAAATTTCATGGACATGTGATCCTTTTTTGAGCTGGGCGGCAGTTATGAACTGAGCTATACTGGTAAGAAATATTTAAAGCCAGCGCTATTAAGGGATTTATTGGGAAACTCTGGGCAAAATCTGCTGATTATCCCCCATTAAAGAAGTAACTTTCATTATCAATTTTTAAGGGCAAATGGACCGTTGCTCTTCTTTCTATATCCTCCAATGGCAAATTCAAATTATCTTTTAAAAGGCAGTATTCAATTAAGTATTTTTCCCGCACAGAAAACATGCAGAGCAACAGAAAACATATTGAATGAGAGTCAGAGTCGAGCCCCCGCGAGGGATTTCACTATTTGGAAATACATGCAGGAGTCCATAGTCATGGGATGATGAGAAATGGGGGGAGAGGCCACAAATACTAACTACACACGAAAATGGTCACTGAAGATGTAAAACCTAGGGTTGGTGGTGATTGAGTGGAAACGTCCTATTAACAAAGACCAGCCTTGCCCCCAAGCCCCTCAAACAAACACCCGGGGCTCGTCCGACATCACAACACCCACTGCACACACACAATTTGGGAGATGCTGCAGATTTATGAAAGGTCAATTAAAACCTTAAAAATTGTCCTCACAAGAAATAAATAAAAAAGAGGCGAAACTGTTAAAAGCGGTACAATGTTTTAGCCTGGACGGTGGTAAAACATACGAGCAGGGGGCCCCTTGATGCAATGTGCGAGCCTGATTCCTCATCCATTCCCCCTCGCCTAATTATATTTGAGGGATTGTCTGGGGCAATTTGGGAGTATTCATACAAAGATTTATGTATACGCAGCACACTTCAGAATTGGCAAGCTTAATGCCAGGCAATTTCTTTTTCTGGATAAAACTCAGGAGAAAGACGTTAAAAGAAGCCCAAGGCACCATTCAATCCGGCCCTTACCAATTTCACAATTTAAAAGAACAAAAATAACACTTTCAATTTTTTCCTCATACTTCAAGGGATGCATTTTAAAAGTTGTAACGAATGTCCAAATAAATTACAACCTGACTGCTTTTTCTCGCTTCTTCTTTTATCGGCCCCTGGATGTGAGGGAAGGGGAGCGGTCCAAACGATCCGGGGTTAATATGAAAATAACTCGTCCAAACATATTCTCCTTTTTGCGGCTTGCGTGCAAGACTCACTAACACGAAAACATCTCAACAAAACAAATTTCTCCTTCATTAATCGCGAACTTACGACCATTAATGCACGTTGTATATGTATTTTAGGGATCACTTTTTTGCCCGATCCAATTTCTTTTTATGGGGGCCCACTATTTAACGAAATCAAGGGAATCGTTTTCAAATCTGGCGTTTGGCACAGCCCTGGCAATTTTTCAATATAAAAATAAAAGATGGTAATTCTGATCGTGGGTGATCAATCGTTAATTTTCCTGCTTTTCTGATTAAAACAGGTTATGTTTTTATCTCAATTTCAGGGGACCGTAAGAAATTATGAGTTTCGTAGTTGTCAGTGTCACCTGAAAACTCATATGAAGAAAGAAAGCCTCCCTTGGGCATCCAAGCAAAATGATGATGATTCAAATGCTTGGATTAGAATGAGTTTTTGAATTATAAAACTCCATTTTGTTATTGTACTGACCCCTAGAAATGAAGATGGCGATCAAGGGACCAATTTCAGAATTCTTAAACACTCTTAAACGTTCTTTTCTTGAATGGATGCATGAATTTTATAATTCACGTTGGTTTCTTGTCCAAGTTAACAATTTGATATAGTTATCTGAACATCGTTTCCTCATGGATTCTCATAGAATTTTGAAAGGAAAAGCCACTGAGATCAACGAAGGTGCCAGAACTTTTACTAAAACATTTTATACACTTTGATCAGCCCTTGGACTATGGCTTAGTACAGTATATGGAATAGTAATCGTAGGAATGATCCTCCCCACCTTTTTGTTTGTCTCTTTTTTTGATAAAATAACAAGTCTTTCCCATAGTATGTATGCTGATAGAATATGCTATAGGATATGTATGCTGTCATCAATTTCTTTTTTGAAATGAGTGCAAATAGTATCTTATTTAGTATCTTATTAACTTTGTACTTTGAATATATCTAGATCTAGTATATAGTATGCTTATAACTAGGTGTTTTCTTCCCCATCTTTCCCCATCAAGATACCTGCTTCCCTATCTTTTTTTAATTATCTTTTAGCAATATCATATTTACGATAGTATAAGTGTTGTTATAACATCAATTATATAGTTATTTCCAACTATCTTCACATAATTTTGTATATAATTACATGTATTTTTGTAATATGTGTAGAGACCTATAGTGAAATCTTACATGGGACGTATTAATTATATATCATTTTGTCTTTTTATCCCCCAAAGCTTCCCATATGCCTGCTGATACGATATTGCCTGTCACATAATTAACTGTCTCCATTCTATCTGAATGTGTACATGAGATGAAATGTGTGGTTTGGATATTATGAAGAATATACACTTTGCATGGATGTAAAATACCCATAGCCGTCAGTCCAATCAGCGATCGGTACAGACTCCTGCTGTATCATATTCACTAGTTGAATACGCAAATTCCCTACTCCCGGTGCCCATTCCCCCATTACAACCCAGTTCCTAAATTATTATCTACTCGATGGCTGCTTATTAGAATTTTCACCTCCGAATAGTTTAAACGCGTCAAGGGATATGCGGCCAATAATCTACACTTGATCGCTCGTAGCGAACTCGTATAAGAGTTAGAATTTCTAAATTTGTCCATAAAGCTTCATATTGGACATGCATGTGCCCTCCTCGAGGTTACCTCTTATTGGCACCTTTTGGGGAGTCTTTACATTTGGGAAATTGTTATTTGAATTTTGAGAAGAGTTCTTCTGGCAAAACTTTGGCGGCGAACTCAAGTGCTGCCATTTCCATAGTTCCAGGGTATGTGGTTCGGTTCCAATTTAAAACCGAGGATGGGCGTGAATATTTTCTCCATTTATTTTTAATTTCTCAGATTTCGGAGTTTGTCCGGGCCTTCTGACTTTGATGCTTTTGACACGGGTGGCCAGGAGCCGGACAATGGGGATCATCCGTAACCGGATCTTCTTGATCATGTGACCTCCCTCAGACACTCGCAAAAGGCCAAACGTCTGAGCGATAATGGGCGATTAAGCATGTTGTATCAGGTATTATGTTAATACCTTTAGACGTATCAATCTCCAGCTATCTTGAGAGGTGTTAAGTTTAGAAGCTCACCGGTTTGTACGTAACGTTATTGTTATCCATCAATTTAGAATTGAAATGAGACATAAAGAATCGAAGCAGGCCAATTTCCTGAATACTTCCAAAGTTCTCATTGTTCCTTTCATTATCGACTCAATTTTGGGCTGGTGATTTACGATTCAAATATTCCTGATAAACTTGATAAGCTTCTCACATTCGCCGTAGAAGAATTGACTTTGATTTAATTAATACACTTGGAGAAGATTGGCCAAAAACTTTTATACCTCGGCAGATACGGAATTCCAGGGGCAGGATATGTTTTTCTCTTGTTCGTTTGGCCGACCGTATTACCATCGTATCCATTATTCAAACATTGATAAAAAGTATCAATGGTGAAAATGTCTCTATCACTTGATAAATTGTGTCGCGGAACATCATTTTGACATAATTTTGGAAAATTGGCGGCCAGTGTCATTGACGGGGTACAAAACCGTCGAGATCGAGCGAATTAGAGAACGCTGGATTCAGATTTCTAGATTCCTACGAAATTAGGTAGAGCAAAAAGTTTGGAGAATCAAATTAGGCAAAAAAGTACAATGGCGTTGAAATTCCAGGTTTTTGATTTTTCATTAATTGGAAGAGGGTGATATAGTAGTCTCTTAATTGATGGCGCGGAAGGTTGGTGGGAGGGGGCGGGGGGTAAACCATGACGGCATGAGTCACCCTGACGTACTTCCGGTGTATGTTGTGCGCATGCCCTGGATCCCACAATTTCCGGATCGTTTATTTTAATAGACTACCAATACTTCTTGGAGATACGATCGATTTTTGGCAGCTGCCTACATTAATTCAAAATAAATTCAAGAAACCTGATAGGAGAACTCGCCGTCACGGCCAAATATTCAATTAAGTACTCCATTACCTCACTGTCAATCTTTGTACTGAGTTTGGGGTCAAAATCAGTACGCCCAAGTCTAACGGCACAAATAATGACCACCAGTGCATTTGATTAAAATTTAGTATAATTTGTGCAAGCTGAGTCTTAATTTCGTTGGTATGTTTGGGTTTTAATCAATAGTAAATGCATGTCTGACTTATTTAATTACAGTGACCTTGAACCCCCCTTTTTTTAAAAAAAAAAAAAAAAAAAGCAATGGACGGGAAATCACATTTGTAGTGCTGTAACTTATTCTCACTTTTTATACTACTTACGATTGTAAGGCCTATTAACTAGGCCTATTCGCTGTATTATGCGTTTCTTTAACTTCATCTTTTGTTGAATAGGCGATTTGCATGTCTCACTGCGCATGTCTACTGCAGTGCATGCTGGGATGGATTCTGTTAAAATCTACCATACAAATATTTGGCAACATTTTTATCGAAAATTGCAAGAATATTTTCACCAATATCATAGCTTGTACATATCAGGAATGAAAACCAAATGCATGATGGGAAAGATGGGAACTTGTGTTATGGAAACATGTAAAACACATGGATATTTCCATGAAATTACTGTTTAAAGGGGGGTCTCGACTGGCTGCGGTAGGCCCTGCGGTAAGCTCTGCGGTAAGCCTAATTGCGATGGTGCTGTGATGGTGAGAAGTGGCAAGGTCCTGCCTAGATGGCCAGTGAACCATGTAGGCAGGATCCCATCATTCCTCTCAACCTACAGAACCAGCACAAACCATCGCAAGGCTTACCGCAGAGCTTATCGTAGCCAGTGGAGAACACCTTTCACATTCCATGCTGAACATAACATGTTTTCTATAGATTTTACACTGTACCATTAGTTCCATAATTCCATGCGAATCAAGATTCAAAATGGCGGCTATGCAAGCCCCCTATTTGAATCGTCGAATATAAGTAAAGGGTTAAATAAAGAGTTCTTTTTTCATGGGCTATGAAAATCGAAATGACTTATACGTATTCTGCCAAAAAGTAAAAACAAATGATTACAGTTCTACTGCTCCTCCAAACAGAGGTATGTAAATAATTAGAATAAATCTGTTGTGAACAATTACTTTTACATTAACATTTACTTCTGAAAGTATTCAAGACATACCAGGTTGGCATGGTTCACAACCAGTAATATAGGTAACATTCCTTACATCTAAAAACATTCACTTTATTCAAGAAAATCTTACAGGCTGCTCCAACGTTAACACGAAGAATGGCGAGACAAAGTTGGGCAAAATAAAGAGATTTAGCTATGTATGACAAATATGAATATTCGATATCAAACATGTCAATACACGTATATTTCAAACTGCACCAATGTTTATACACGTACGAAAGTAAAAACATCTTATTACAAGATATCAAATCAGGTTGGGTACAGAGCATCGGTTCCTAACCATTGCCCGATTCACGGGAGAAAAGTAGAACTGTGGATATTTAAGTAGCAATCTGATAATCAGGATAATGAAACTTCATTAAATTTAGAGGAAGAGTTATTCAGTCCAAGGCGTGGTACGGTCTCTGTCAGATCTTTTTGTATTAAATGTGGCCAATAATTTATATAGAGACAAAAATCATAGCCATTTAGACAAGCAAATGTTCCATTGATATTAAATAAAATAAAAGAATATCATTTTTAAATTATCAAATTAAATATTTCAGCTTATTGCAGGCTACTAATTGATGAAGAAAGATCGATATTTTAACATGTATGATACTTATTTGATATCATAGCATGATTATCTAATACGACCTACCTTCTTTGGTGGTATCATACCAAATTGCGAAAAATACGTGTACCATTATACAACTATTATATTCAGTATATTCCCTTATGATTGGTCATTCTTCGACGTATTTCTCGCTTAGAAGAAATTGTACTCTTTGACATCTTATAATATTTCTTATATGTCAGCATCTTAGACAGCAATCACTGTATTATCAGGGCTGTCCAAGGCTGTATTGCTGCTTGTATCCTTAATCGTATCGTTAAGTGTACTGTCTGGTTGTGATCGTAAATGTGTCGTAACAACGTTCATGGGGCAAGTGCTATATAAATAGCGTTATCTGTGGCTACTTTGAAATTAACTGTGAAATGTCTCTAAAGATAAGAGCTGCTTTGAGCCTTTCTGACCGTAATTGTTATTAACGATTGCGATCGATCAGAATTAGAATTGTTATCAACGACTACGATCAAGACAGCTCGTTAGCCTACTATAACCAGGAGTAACACAGCCACAGGTCGCAATAAAACAGGTGACGAGTTCAGAACTATTACGGAAATATGATAAATAAATGATAAAATAAATATAAAGAATCGGTTTGTCTGTTTTAGAAAAGTGAGCACCAATTTTCAGACGTGTCTGAGTGATGTAAAAAAGAGAAACTATAAAAGGTCATGGTGTTCCCTGGCAAGATTGATACTTATCATCTCCACCCATCGCTTCTCTCTGACATTCTTGGTTCTTCCCCCGGCTCTTGATATTAGCAAAGATCATGATATACATGGCAGTTGGACTCAAAGGAATGGCATATCTACTGGAGCTGGTTTGTCAGCACCTTATGTATCGGGGATCCCATAAATGATGAAACCATAAGACCGTAGTGAGCAGTCAGTGTACAAAATAGGCAATAATCGCTGAGCTGAATAGTAGCCACGGTCAGTCGGTTCATGTCCATGTGGTCGCTCCACCTTAATGGAATGTATAGCGAGTGATGGGTTAATGTACGTTCCAAGACCTGCAATTTATTCATAAGAATTGCGAAGGAACGTGACAAAAATCAGATAGGACAGGCACTGGTTCTTGAGTCTGTGGAGACCGGCGGGGTAGCGTACGTGGAATTACTCATATAGTTTCGGGATATATATAAAACAGACTGCAATGGTGATAGTCATATCGCTAAATCTGTTTGTATCTTTTCTATGTGTTTGGATTTTGGGGGTGGGTTGTGATCGAGGATAGCAATTGTATATATGTAACGACCCCATATTCGCTCGAGAAGGAGAATAAATAACGAAGACAAGCGTCTACTATTATTACTCTAATTTTATTCAGCCTTAGAGAAAGTTCTCATTATTTCGACCGAACAGATCACTTGGTTTTGAACATAATCTGGTACAACATAATATTATATAACAGAGGTAAAAGAAGAAGTAGTGAAAAATAGTGACATAATGTTATAAAGTTCCCCTTTGTTGACATCATTTAAACAATAATGATCGTATACGTGCGCAGCTGACGCGCACACGTTAATCAAGGTAGTCTATTTTAAGACACGAGTTCATTATAATAAACTGTACAAATATAAGTAGTATAGGGAAATTGCTCCATGTCTCTGGCACTAGATATAACTATACCCCCACATAACATGTACACTCGGTGACTTCCAATTATTTTTAAACACATTTTACCTGGGTTAGTTCAGCTCATTAAGTTATTCTTTCCACTAGTACTTCCTGGGGAGGTAAACTTGCGTCCGCATCAGGGTTCGAACCCACAATCTTCTCAACCTTCTCTATAATGTAAAGACCTGATGCTATGTGGAGCTGCTACCGCTGTTTGGCCGGACTAACTGCTGACCACAGCACTCACCTGACCACCATTGGTCTGACCACACCTAGGTGAGGCAAGTAAACAGCTGTTTACTTGCCTCACCCGAAGGAATCTTCTCTTATTTGTTGCGATGCTACAGTGCGGGGCTTGTGGGTACATGTACATTCAAGAGCTGGGAATGTTTAATTCCTGCTGTTTCAAAGATGATGCGGTTGAGGCTGCTATTGCTGCTTTTATGTAGCAAATATGTTGCCAGGCGTTTTCCCCGCCAACATTCCCCCCGACGTATTCTCCCCGCTGAATTTAAAAAAAATGGTGTGTGTGTGTGTGGGGGGGGGGCGGTGCAGGCGGAGAAATCGACGAATGGAAGATCATTTGGCGGGGAGAATGGCGGGCTAGGAAAATGTATAGCGGGGAGAATGTTGCGGAGAGAATGGGTTGGGGAGAATGTCGGCGGGGAAAATGTTGGCGGGGGAATGCCCTAGAACCAGTAAATATATATACATGTATATACATGTCGGATACTATTGGGATGTATTTTACACGATGAAGAAGTGGTCCATATGTACAGATAGATTTATTACAAATATCCTGCTTTTTACACGTTTTTCCCAATACACAATGATGTTTTAAAGTTTCTGGCAGGATGGTATTGGGAATGAATGCAGGAACTCTCTGTACTGACCCCTCCCTACAGACTGTGATGTGAATTGTTAAGTCCCGTATCCACTGGGCCGATTATCTATAATGCTAGGACCGCCTATGATGACTCCAACTTTTTTAAGGCAGGGGTTGAATAAGAAAAGAATGCGCCAAATAGTATATTTATTGATTCTCTACCTCATTTTCTTCCACGTTAATTTATGAGAATATATTTGTTATGTCACATTACGTAATATTATCTGAGCGAGCTAGTTACAACATTATTGATTATCATTTTTGATGAAGTAAATATTGATATCATATTTCAAAACTCTTAAGGGGTGGGGGATTCCATTTGGACGTTATTTCTCCCGCTACTCCTCTCGTTCCTTTGGTCCCATTACTTTAGAGTGCCGAGAAGTAGCCGTTTCAAATCAACATGTTTGATTTGAAAAGTCCGTTACTAGCTCCCGCTTTTAAAGTAGCAGGACCACTGAAACGGGAGGAGTAACGGGAGAAGTAACGTGCCAATACAGAACCCACCTTTTAATTATGCTAATCAGGTAGCTTTGATATATTATAATGCTACCTCGTGAAGTACTGTGAATGCCCTACCATAGGGTTGACCACCATGTCTATTCATGCGGATCCTAGGGCTATAAATAGCCTGATCAATAGTAACCAATCACTGCTGGTCACCTAGGGACGCTTGTATAAAAGCCCAAGTCCACTAAGCCGATTCTCATGCGATTTTTTTCCCACTTAATTCTGTGAGAATCGCATGAGAATCGGCTTGGTGCACAAGGGCCTTCAGAATAGCATCAATAGCGTCAATAAAGCAGTGTGGATATGAATACACATGCCGCATGTATGAAAGCAAAGTGAAAGGTGCAATACAGTGAGGGGGGGGGGATAACAATTCCATGTTGTTTTTTTTAACTTTTAGATATTTTGTGGCGATTCAGAATCATCTTTTTAAACAACGGTTTATATTTCAATACTGGTCGTTGCTAAGGGCATATAATATAATGAATGAAACACAGTGCTAATAGTTGGATATTTATTGGACTCGATTCCTCTGAAATCTCGTCCGATAAATATACAATTACCAGCATCTCGTTCAATTCTCTTTTTAGACCATTTGCTATAGCCCGCACGTGTTAATCATTAATTAATCATTAATCGTTAATCATTAATTAATCATTAATTCATGACGTCGATTTGTATCATATTTTGAGTGAGAAAAGACCGTTTATAGAATTGGGTCCCATGAATAATATCGATTTAAAAAGTCCTCTGCAAATCATTTTACTAAGCAGCATGAACTTTCAACATATCAATATTAACATACTATAACATTCGGTTGTTTGATGTAAATCATATGTACGTTTCAACGTGACTGAAAAATAACCATGTTATGTTAGGTGCTGAATAAACATTAAACACACTCTTGAAAGAATGATAACCGTACACGATAAAGTCAGAGAGAATGGAACGGGGTACTTTTAATTAAAAATTGATAGCAATCAACTATAAGCTCCAAATTCCATTTCCACTATTTTCTCATGTGATGTGTTACAGAAAATGAGTCATAAGTCGTAAAATTGATATTTTTCAAAGTGTTTTATTCCAAGAACTCTTGGTAGAATATTTTCATTTTGGTGCTCTTAGTAATCTGAATATGTGATGTGTCACAGGAAGATGAGTCACAAGTCGCTAAAGATGGATTTTGAGATACCATCATATTTGAAAAGATGAGATCAAGCAGTTCTTAACTATAGTAAACATTAGGACAGTTAATAAGTACTTCTATATATATTATTCTAAGTTGGATATTCTTAAGTTCGCAATATTTGTGGGTGGACAATGACTAGGGATGTAGCTAGAATACTTTATAAGATGACTTTGAAACGCAATGATATATTTATTATACTGTCTTGAAATTTGGTACATGTATTTATAAGACTTACTGTGGTAGATACTCTAGAATGAGAACATTCATACAAGGAGATCTTATGAATAAATCAGTCTGAACTGACTTGTGACTCTTTTTGTAACACATCATGTATATGTGTACCTAATTTCAGGACTGTGTACTGAATGGATATATATATATAATATATATGTGCATTTCAAAGGACATCCTAATATGAGGGAATATATTTCACTACTAGTGATTGTCTGCTCACCAATATCGCTAACTATTTTTTCAAACATAAAAAGACACAGAAGAACTTATATTCTTAAAGTTTAATATCATTAGAATCTGCATAATCTCATAGTTTTAAATACGGTAGGCATCTCAAAATCATTTTTCCCACTTAAGACTCATTTCCTGTAACACATCACATTGGAAAGCAGAGTATAAAAAGATAAACCTTTGTTTTTATTTTGATTCCACATAAAGTGTCTAAAAGTTGAGAGGAAAACAAATTTCAATTTCAATTGTACACGTACAATAAAATTATTGGTATTACACCCCCTTTATTGCACCCCTCATACAATATGAGTGTGTATAGTACTGGTACTAATGGAGGAAGATAATTTTGATGTTGTGACAATTCTCGTATTGCCAATTGCTATCGGGAAATCCTTCCATGCTCAGTGATATTCAAAGAATACATACAAAAAAGACACATCTAGTCGCGTATGAATTAGCTAACGAGATCCCAATGAGAGATATTGACATACGAGGAGGACTCATCATTTAACACAATATCGCTCAGCTCTTAAGTTTTGTCAGAGGTATAGATCCATGCGTGAAACATTAGCGATATTGATAAATCCGAACATGGTAACGAACCCGAACAATGTTAATCATGGGAATCAAATGCACTGAGCAGAATAGTAATTTATATAGACACCTTTCATTGCATTCGGACCATTTCAAACTGAAAAAATCAAATGATTACTATTTTACTCACATCAGAGAAGAAATGTCTCTACTTGGGCCTCATTCTACTAAGAGGATCCGTTGTAGATGTTTTTAATGCTCTGACGTCAATAGATTTGTGGAATAAGCTTGCAAAGACAAACACAGCCCGCTAATATATGTATATCAAATAGTGGCCTGTTTCCGCACGCTCCTCCAATGTCCACACGCGTGATCCATCTCTCGCTTTCCTTATAAGGAAATGGCCCGTTGCCATTGGTGATTCTATGGTTACTTACATGTTAATGAGATGCTAATTAGCAGTGCTTGGTGTTATGTAATTAGAAACACGTGTTTCTTTTGTTTTGCAGGAGTCTACTTCGGGGCTGTACTGGGACTCCCTCTATCGGGAGCCCTCATACACTACTGGAATTGGCAGTGTGTCTTTTATGTTCATGGTAAGTGGTAGATTCTATTAGTACCGAGCTTCCGCCGATTGACACCAGGGTATCGCGCTGCTCTCTCCAACTGCAGTGGTAGAATCAGATACCTTTATACAGCAAGATGGGAGAGTGTTGATCAGTTTGAGAGTAGACTGCTTAAACGCTGTTATCTTCTTCAAACTGGGTCTTTCTCTACGTAGAATTAACTTCAGTAGACGAGTAGTTTTCCTCGGTTTAAACAAATATTAATCCATAAGTTTCTGCACGATAAACGGGTAAAAATCAAAGCCAAACATTACAGTCTTCTGATTGGCGAATCCTTATTGGGTAAATGCTTTTATAATCCGTACAATAAACCAAAAACAAAACAAAAAGCAATATGACTTAACAATATGGAAATATAATCACTATTATTACTAAGCAATTCACAATTCACAATAAATGGGAACTTGTTTTTTAAATAACTCGCAGGTTCAAATTATCAATCTTCCAGAATACGTGACAATCAATAAGCAGTGGAAAAACTTAAACCATATTCTATGGCTAGATAGAAGTTATTAAAATGCCACATGCTCAGAAATGACAATTTATGTACAATAACATGAACACGATACAATTATATAATAAAAGATACCACAGTCGTTACAGAGAGTCTTCAGGTGTTTAAAAATGAGAAATGGTATCAATTTACTATAAAATACGCTTACTTATTTGACATATTTGATTGGTATGCACTTTATAAAGTCAAATCCATAATGAAATATATCGTCTTGAATGAATGAATATCCCTAACTTAATTGCTATTTATTCAGATAACATATACATATTGACAAATACCACTTTGCCAGTGGCACGGACAATGGCCATGTTTATCCACTGTATGTTACGGGCTAATTCCTGCAACCAATAGGCAATAAATGGGGATCAGTGTAGGAACTAGTGCAGCGCGTTGTAGTAAAACGGAGATCGATAACACACCAATGTGGTCAATACCAATGTTTGTCAATCACAGGTACACACAAGCGCCTCGCCAACAGCTCCCATATTTAGTAGCAGAGCAGCTCCCGCTAGAGCTCGTCCCAGGCATCTATAAACATCCAACTCAAAACACTGCTTTATGTGTGTTTGGGGGGAAGCAAGGCGCTCAACCCGTTTATTGTCCTAATATAGTATACATAAATCATAATACACGCCCTCTCTAAACAGATCTATAGAAATCGTGCAATACATTATATTTGCCAACTATAACATAAATGTTTCATGATTTATCGGGTGGTATGAAACACTAAATTATAGTATTCTTATTTTATGCTTGCCCTATAGGGGGAGGGGGTGCTTTTCAAACATATGAGGTATATGTATACCGTTATATAATTATTATGAGTTCTGTCCTATCAAGTATGTAAGAGGATGGTGTCTGGTAGTTGATCCTCGAACAGTATCTAAGTTAATCAAAAATAACTCAACATACACAACTTTACAAGATATTTCTAATAAGTGAGCATCAAATAAATGTAAAAAAAATCATAATCTCCCTTCTGACTTCTTTGGTGAATGCAATTGCTGACTTATGCTAGCATGTGTGTTTGTTAAAATACAATATAGTGTCCGTTCCTGAGATTTCTCTTGAGAAAAAAGTATTGAATTTTATCTGCGAATTTTAGCTGTGTTTCTCTATATAACGGTATCTCAGGAAACCCCCTTTTTGTTTGGAAATGCCATAAATCCGATTAGACGCACAATATGGTTGGGGAGGTCCATAGAATATTTAGCTTTGTTAAGAGCGGTATAACGATCTGTCACCCGCCGCTCAGTGCAAAATGGTTAGCGCTGAAGATCGAAGACAAATGCATTACAACCTGCGTAGAGAGCCGGCGAAGTTTTAGGCGATATTGGGGACACAATAGTTCGTAAAACTCATTGCATTGTTGTAATGGTTCTCCCGACTTATTAATTCTCCCAGCTGTAATAACATTTCCATACTTGATCGCAAGTACTCACAACTAATCGCAAGTACTTGCAACTAAAGTGGTGAATACACAGTCACGATTTGGGAATCAGACACGATTTAAGGATCTACGATTAATCGTGGGTGCTTATTTGCCTGAAATCGTGCCTATTAGTGCACCTACACCTACACATGCACGATATGGTGAAAAAAGTGAAATCGTTGGTAAAAGGGGAAATCGTGGGTGGGTTGGCAGTCAAGATTTGATCTGCAATTCTGAAATATAGAGGTGAGAAAATTGTTTTAAAAAGCGACTCTAGAAGCCCACAAGAAATTATGAAACTAAAAATAAAATAAAATATAACGTTACTCATTTTCCTGTGACACATCACCTATTTTATGGTGGGTTTTTTTCTCTTTTTAATTGTCGAATAAAATAAAATAAAATATGAGAAGAATGATACCTAATGTCGACATGTCTAGAAGGGAAACTCTGCATTATAAAAGTGAAAAAATTATGTTGATACTCCAAAAATTAGGGAAGTTATAGCATTTCAAAGTAAAATTATTAATAATTAAATTCTTTTATATTGCCAGATCGCAGATGGACCTACGATTTTCGGATTTATTCGAAAATCGTAGAAGCACCTATGATTTGTCGTAGACCTCATTATAGAAGTCTACGATAAATCGCAGCACCCTCTACACATGGACGATTAATCGTAGAAGCAGCGGCGATTTGATTTGAAATCGCAGAAGACCCTTTTTTTCCCCTACGATGAATCGTACATCCAAATCGGCACTGAATCGGCGCTAAATCGGCGCTGAAATCGTGCATGTGTAGGACATTTGGCACGATTTGGGACCTACGATCTGATGTACGATCTCAAATGGACAATTTAAAATCGTACGACGGATCGTGGATGCCAAATCGGCCCCCAAATCTTGACTGTGTATTCACCGCTTAATCGCGACTGGCGGTTCAATAGCAAGAATCTTATTACGATTATATTTCGAAATTCTTGCAATCCTTTCAAGGCCAGTATTCCTTCGCTCGGTCGCAAGTACTGCAAGATTTTGCGATTAAATCACTCCTTACGAGTAAATAGAGGGGACCCATAAACGACATGAATTTTAGTCTGTGTGTATTGCATATAAGGATACTTGAACATTACATATGATATATAATATATCATATATTATTTTCAATACGTATGTTCAAACCGCTCACTATTTTATTCGGTATTAAACTGTGTAAAACCAAAGTGGCTTTATTACTAGACTGGCAAGGATTACTGGAACCAGACACTCGGTGATAAATGGCGACGAATCTTTCATGATAAAGTACCGTTCCGTTCTCCAGTTAGTAAAGTGATTTAAATTTCAGAGAAGACGAATCCATGGTCGGTTAGGAGAGCATCTATCTCTTGAAGTCTTTTTGTCTATAGAATGCACCATATCCGCATTGTAGAAGCGGATGGTATAGATCGTTGGAGTATAAATAAGGACAAAGAGAAAGAGAAAGGCAAGAATCACTCGCACTAAACACAGAGAAAGCGCTTGGGGAAGGTGAGAGCTCCTCGTCAGAACCAAGCCGGATCCACAAGTTGATCTGATCTATAATAACGGTGCCAGTTGTTACGTAATACTCGTGAGTCAGATGTCCTAGTAGAGGTCTAGGCTCTCAGACTTTGATTAAGGCTCGGGAGGGGATATGCAGGCTTAACAATGCCGAAGATATTTTGTCTGTCCAGTGTCCTATATTAACCTCGCGGTCACTCGCTCTGAGTCACTGCATGCTTGCTGTACGTTAAGCCGACTTCTCTGTCTGGACCTTCTGCGGCTATATTCGAACTCATTAGCTGAAATGTTTCATATCTTGGGGTGCATCATCCTTTGGCCAGATGAGATGTTGAGACGGATGAAATGTTGATGTCAAAGGCAAGATAATTGTGATAACATGCGGGTCAAAGTAATTAGAAGATGAAACTGACATGAATATTATTGAAAAATAAACCTTGCACTTTTACCGATGAAATATCTTACTTTAGAAAACGGATCTGTCTAATATGATCATTGCAATATTAGCCATTGTCGAACAAATTATTTTTGCAATGTCATTATTTGTCTGTGGCCTTGTCACTTCATTATGGGTAACTTGACCTCCCAGTGTCCCTACCACTACTGGGATACAATGCAGATTATTCCACGTTACGCCACAAAGAGTTCTAGGTCTGAATTCAGTTTGGTTGGTCATACTGATTATCACATTAATAAGATATCAGATTTTTAGGCTAGGCCTATATATATACCATTAAATTGCTCTGATTTACAATAATATAGTCTAGTCCGATTCAATATAACACACAATTCGAGGGCATTCTACAGCGTGATCAATTCATTCCATTGTGAATTTAAATGGGATTTAAAAACAAATCGGTAGAGATCTATACGAGGGATAATCGTATATCATGATACCCATTGTCAATGAGTCCTCACGCACATCCGACCCTAAAGAGCGTCCACTTCATGCTAGATCATAACAGGATAAGATAGCAACTAATCAACAATTAAAATCCCAGTCAATTACTACTCACAGCCCACCTACTCACCCTGATTTATTGCTTTGAGAAAAAGCTAATAATAGAAGCGAGTTTAATGTGTTTCTGTATTATGTGGAGGGAAATGAATCATACTTGACTCTTGCCTACTTCGAAAAAATGTCTTTGTTTCGGCGATCAAGGCCAACAACTTTTATATTTTTTCCTACAACTTTGTTTATAGGTTGCACGTATTACGAAATTAGGAATTCTGATCTTGTGACAAAGGCTCCCCCGTTGGAGAGGATTAATTGGTCAGTGGATGAGCTCTGGATCTAGAATATCTATTAGAGATTCATTGTATAAACCAAATATATCAACCTAGTGCACTTAATAGTTATTTTTAGTCATTACTGGATCGTAGTTTTGACACATAGTTGGGGGATGGAGAGCGCGTTTTACCCAGTGGTGGAAACGATATATCATTTCATTCAGATTAGAATTACTTTACCGAGGTCCACCTGTCTCAAAAGGAAATGATTGCCCTCGATTGCTCCTCATTTATGCTCAAAAACAGAAGCTTTAACTACTAATATGCCACATAATTATACTGCTTTGTTTTAGAATTTCCAACAATAATGGAAACAGGTCAATGCCGGGGTGACTTATAAATCTCTCTATATATATTCGGTAGAATATAAAGTAATCCTTAATCTTTCCTTTCACGTTCCAGAAACACCAAAATATATATTTTGAGAACTAATTCTGGGTGAAATAATTTCCACTGATATTTAAAGTAGTTGTATTGGTGTTAACAATATACAATGTCGTGCTTTTCTCAGTTGTGCCCGTCGATCAAAAGGACAATAAATCATGTTTTACTTTTAGGCCAATATTATTCATAATAGGACTAAGAAGAATCACTCACTGGGAGAACAAGCTATTGCAGTCAATTGCTCAACCCTGTTGTCTCAATTATTGTGACAATAAAATAATTCAAATCAAATTAATCCTGCACTCGTATAGCGAATATATTTTAGAGTTTGAAATGTAACACTATGAAAATTTATATATATACAATATTTATATGAAAGAGGCACAGTATGCAATACAAGTAAAACTCCAACACCCAAGGTTGTGTGCACATAATTCTGATGATTCAAATAAAGTATACAGAGTAAATGATAATATAGAATTGGCCGTAGATTTGAAAAAGCCCCAAACATTGGCAATGTAGCATGGAATTTATTGATGTAGTATACTGTATGAATCAATCGCATGAAAAGATTTAAATATTATACAGAGTATAAATCGATCACTGACATTGTTATTGTTGAATATTTTGTTGAATATAATATTAATTGAAATTTGTTGGAAATGGTGTCAAGGGAATTTCAGAGTATATTTTTAAAATTATCTTTAATCTTTAAAATGCATGGGCGTATTCTATTTGTAGAAAATAAATCGTTTTCAAATACAACAAAATCAATTCTGGAATGATATTAGGACTTTCTACGCATGAAGCTACAGATGCCATTTAAAAGTAGATAAACATGATCCGACTAAAACCACTTCCATTACATGCAACCCTGTTATGTTATGGCAAAGGCTTGGTGGTCTCACGTCTCGTGTCTCAGGAAATATCATTCATTTTTTGTTAATAAATTTTATTGACGGAATTTTCACATAGTGATATATCTCATTCACCGTATAGCAGACTGGGCTAAATTTGTTCCAGAGTTCAACATACTATTTATTATTAGGCCCTGTTTCACTAAGTATTGACACAATATGTTTGTTTTAAAAGTAAATCCTTCCTTCCAGGTACATTTGGAGTCGTTTGGGCAGTTATCTGGCTTTTGATGTCCTACGAATCGCCTCTCGAACATCCCGGCATCTCTGATTCAGAAATCAAATTTATCCAAGAACAACAGAAAGAAACAAATGTTATCTTCAAGGTAAGTTCAAACTAATATTTCGCCTCAGAATAGACCTGGAAGAAATTCGATGTTTTTATTGTTAATAATTTGTGGTTTCATTTGCTTCTTTACTTCACATTCGAGGGCATGCCGATGATGGTATTGGAAATGTCTTGAGGGGAAGAGGAGAGGCATGACTCCAATACGAATGGCAGGATAGATAGCATTATCGGGTGTGATATGAACGCTTAGTTCTAAAATGGTTCAATTTGTATATCTTAACAACAGAAAGGAGATCATCCATTACAATGTATTTGGGCCTGGATCTCTCCCATCCTCTCTGATCCCAGATTTCCCGAGTCAGTATTTTCCAAGTTAAGGAATTAGTTGCTTTTCATTTGGACAAGAGATCCCGTACCTGGCCTGACATTGTGCCTAGAAGTTCTCCTTCCTTACCTTGATAAAAAACGATAAAGTTTTTCCTCATGACCCTAAATGGCCCGTGGAGCCCACGCACATTGTAATAATCATCAATTACGACCCTCCCCCTCCCCCTCCCCCCCTCCCCTCCCCCACTGCCCTGTGTCTCTCATAATATCCCCGTTCATGCACTCACCCCCACATTATTGTGATATTTTCAGCCCAGCAACTCAGCATTTAATTTCCCTTCGATTTATTTGCCTTTATCAAGTTTTTTTTCTATATGTTTATCACCAGTCTCGCATCACAACTAAATGTCCTATAGCATTTTGTGTTCATCTCTCTGTTCATCTCGCTTTCACAGTTTGAATGTGAACTTTTATTCTGTATTACTTTTTTTATCCAGAAAACTAAAATGTAATTCACAGGCACTGGCCTCTCCCCTCGGTCCTTTTCTATCTCGTCCAAAGTAAAGCTCCGAATTCAACACCCATATTCAAGCAGGATTCAAAACGACGACCCCTTTACATGCCATCGTCCAATGTTTTACCAAATTATGGAAAATATTCAGGTCTTTTCAGCTAACATTTATTTCCCATTGCGACCCGAGGCCTCGTTGTGAACGTGCAGTGAAAATTTATCTCGAGGTATTGACAATTGATTTCTACAGGGGGTCAATGACGATGGACAAGAGCAATCTTTCGGCAAATTGATACTGGTTTATTATAGGCTAGGCCGCCATTAAAATCTCCCCACACCATTCATTAAAGAGAATAACATTAATCCATAACCAAAAGGTAAGCTCATATTAAAGTATTTTTACCTTGGGAAGAATGACCAATTCGAAGTTTTGATTGCACTCGAATAGGCATTACTCAATTTCAAAGACATGCATATCCGCAATGAACAAAGGCAAAGTATTCATTGGCGAGTCCCTCGAGGAATCTGATTCAAAAGTCATTTTACAAGCATTACATAGAGTGAGTTAGGGTTTATTTAAATAAGCCGGGCCCTCCCAGGGACCCTCGTAACCCAACAAGGTAAGACAAACATTTGCAGGCACGGGCCCACGCGCACATAAAACCACTCTGTATTTCTTGCTTTTCTTTTCGCTTTCTTTTTACTTTTGAGGCCATCATACATTCATTGCGCGTTTGGGTATGAGCCCGGGGTATCACATGACCAAACTGTAAAGCTGAGTCCAGCATATCCGGGGCTTTCGCTGACGATGGGCAGGTCTGAATTAAAAAGAGATTTTCAATAAAAAGCGCTTCTAGAGCTTTCTTTGAACAAACTGTGGACGGCACAAGAGCGTATCTTGTAACTCGCGTCTTCATTTTGAATATGGAATTTATACAATTGCGTACGATTTCTCAAAGAGGAGGAGTGTGCATAAGCACTTTATGAATGTAGCTATTTTCTCTTTCCGAACGCTCCCCTCGATTGAATTCATTGACAAACCGAAGATTCAAGGCTGTGTCTGCCGTACGTTTTCCTATAATGAAATTTCAAGTTTTCCCTCTCTCAGATACGAATACAAACCCTTTCTTGTTTTACAAGTTAAAACCCTCTCTGATCTCATAAACAATGAGAAAATGTTCACATGTCGCCTCATCGAACGGATTATTATTCAACACATTTATAAGACTGAAAAAGAAAACACTGTGCATTTAAATCATTTTCTATGACAATGACATTATTTAGATAAATCTATTGGGGCTTTTACATGTTGAAAGTATCATGGCCATTTGCTTGCAAATTTGGGTAAGTTTATACTGAACTCAATACAATCAGAACAGCAAATAACAATACTGAAAGGCGTAATGTCGCTTGGAAAACTCATGCAATTTTTGTACGATGAGGATCGATTTTACTTGGATAGAAAACTTATTTATCAGAAAATACAATGACTACATAATATGGACGAAGATTGTCAAGGGACAGGATTCCGACGGGAGTCCATTTACAAATAAAAGTCAAAACCTGACGGAGTAAAAAAAAATAGATATTTTTTACTCACTCAATCTGCAAAGAGTGGAGAGTTCGTAAAATGATTATCATAAATATGTCATGTTCAACTAATCACAAGTTTTTAACATAAAAATTACTTTCGGTATTCATAGGATGACAGATTTCTCATATTTTCTAGAAATAATTCAATACGTACAAATTATTGTGAATTTGAGAATGGACGCATGGAAGTTAAGCCTTTATCACCACGCTCCAGAGTATAATGCATGCCTGAAACATGCTATGGTAAAAGTAGATAAAATCCTGATGAAAATCCATATTCAAATCTAATAAACTCAATGACAAAACCTCGAGGAAAACATTTTGACGATATAAAAACAGTCTGGGCTTTCACCGTCACCTGCTAACCATGGAACCAACTAGCTTTTCCCATCAAAATAGTTATTTTGATTGAAAACACACTTTTTTATAGGTCTGCATGCGTCACTTTCGAGGGAAAAAAGTTATACTCCCAGCCCAACCCGTATACATGTTCTTTTCTGGGTTTGTCGCTCCCAACTGCTATTAATCACGTTAAAAATGTCATAGAAATAACATGTTTTAAGAGTGCCATGCATTTATCTTCGATGTTCAGCTATCTGTCAGTTTCTCACTGTGATTTCTGCTCTCTGCCCACCCACTCATTTACATATATCAACGATTCAATTATGTCCCGAGAAGTTAATGGTTTCAGAAGCCTTCTGCTCGAACCTCAGAACCTTCCTGAGCTTAACCACTAAATCTCGCTCCTTTACTTGTCCCATGATAAATAGATCTTGACCTGTCAGATCTCTCAGGCTCTTCTCCACCACTAGAGGTCTCTAGATATCCAGGGGAGCAATTGAAGAGAGTTGCTCTTTTTTGTTTCTAGAGTGAGAGAATGACTCAGTCGCTGCTATTACTCCAACGCCTACTCGCTTTCAGGCGCTATAGGCTTATTCCACTGGAGTCAAGGCGAAAGGAGCGGATACAGACAGAGACTCAGCCTGCTTGGGGCAGAAGCAAAATGCTTGCTAATCAAAAAATTCTCTCTCTATGACATCTGCAAGTTAATTGTGTGCAGCAGGATTAATGGGCAATCGTATGGATCAAAGTTTTACATTAGTGTCAGCTAAAATTAAGAAGAGCTCGCTGGTATTTTTGGTGGGTTATTTTCCATTGTCTTAGCAACACGATCATTCCAATTAAAATGAGATTCTCAAATAATTGGAAAGTGCCTTAGGAGGTGTTAAGGTTTTTGCGAATTCAAGTATTTACACGTATTTCATGCATTTGATTTTCATAAAAGGACTGGAAGACACTCTGGGCAAAACAGAAAGTACTTAAGTCGGATGTTTTCTCGCTCTTAGTCTGGATAATGAAAGCGTTTAATTCAATTCGAGTCCTGCAAATAATATAGATTAAATGCAAAGAATAAAGGGATTTGTGAATATTGTTTGCCAAAGAACTTTGCATAGGATATCCGAAATTCTGGTTGGGATGGAAAAGGCTTCATCGGCCGGTCCATAATAATGGGACAATTGCTTATGAAGCGGGCATTGGGGGGTGAAGTATCTTAATCCTTTTCAATTTGGATTGCTTAATACCCATTATCCCAGCTTGGATGTATTTTTCAGTGCTCCCATCCTACCAGGGTCCAACTTCTTACTAATTCCCCAACAGTCACTCGAACCCTAATTCAAAAACTTGAAAATTGATGACATCACCGATCGATGACGTCACGGATAGTGAAACTCGGCTGCTGCGGTGTGACCATTGTCATCCCGGATGAAAAAATATATTTTCATACTTTTCAATTTCATGAAAGTCTTGGAAAACATGATTATGTCTGGCGACAGGGGATTTCGTTTGCAGTTTCCCCTACTTTTTTCTTTTAACTTTTGGAAACTTTTTGTCGCCCGAGTTTTCCCGGGTTTTCCGCTAATTGCCTGAATCGCTGTCTGATGTTCTCAAAGTAAAAAAGCAAGATCAATATTCTCTAAAAATACAGGAGTTGATTAGATGGAGAATTGAAAGCACACGTTTCTGCTGTCCATCTATTTAGTGCGGGTGGATTGGACCGCTTCAGTCCATCGGGAATGGTCCTGAAATATTCCAGGGTGAAATATTTTGAGAATTTCTCAATTAGCAATTTCATAAATCGATTAATATAAGCAGCAGCAGCACTGTGTCCAGGGCAGAACCTCTAATGCATGAAAAGGTCTCTTATGTCTCTGGATAACGCTCCGTCGTCAATTCTCTACGAATTTCAATTACAGCAAAATCCAACCAGTGAAAACTTTGAAATCTGTCGTCGGACTTGGCATGAATTGAGGGATGGAAAAATCAATTATGTAAAGGAAGAATTGTTCAATACAGATAAGCCTTTATAAATTTGCTGAACGATTGCTCTAATTTTATGATATTACGTTCGTTGGAGAGATTCTTTGAATGGACATCAGACTGGATTTGAATTCTTACATCATTCCATGTTGGATATATTTTCAACCCCTCGTGAATTGTTTGATAATTCATCTATTTTGAGCAATGATTTTCATATTCTTTGAGGAGAATGATTAATTTCAAATGATGAATAAGTTCCAATGATGCTTGAAAGTAAGATATTCCTTTTGAAATAATAGCAAATGAAGGAGTTATTCAGAAATTTTCTGTTTTTGGTTAGAATAATAATGAAATATTTTAAAGTAAAGTCTTCAATGAAATTAAAATATAGCTCCAAATGAACGTTACCCGAATTGCATTAATTCATTAAAGAAACATAGACAAGCCTATGGATAAACATGAACAATGAAACCTTATTTTAACAAATATCAATTGCTTAGAAGATAATGAATGACATCTGATAAAGTAGCTAGGCATCCTTGGTCATATTTCCTCCATTTCCATATACTACTATTAACCAATCATTCTTAGTACTATACCCTTCCTGTAAGTAGTATAGAGAAATTTGTGTTCTCCACAGGCGATATCGAACAAGGTCTTTACCCACTTCTAATGCAATCTGAAAAGTCAATATTCGCTTTGCATATCAAATAGTGTAATTCATTCAACAGCAACTTATTAGAAAGTGTTCCCTGGCCTTGTTCCATGTCCAATGTGATGACTCCAATCTATAACCCATCGACAAGACAAGTTCATAAAAACAAATCTAATGGCCAGGGAAATCAGAATTTAGGAGAAAATCGATTGAAAACTTTGAAATAATACCAAGTGTTTACAAAAGCACAGGTGAATAACAAGGTCTGGATAAAAAGAATCCTTTTGGTAGGAAATCAAATGATCCTGCGAAGGACGAGCCTCTTTAAAACTATGTGGGTTTATTCGTAATCTAAAGCACTGAGGAATATTCCATAGACAAGTCCAAACAAAGCCTCAGTTTACATTTCCATGTTTTCTTTTGTCATTCGGCAACGCATGCGCCCTTGGTAATTTTCATGCGCATTTCCTCTGACATCTGATTCAATAAAACATATGTGTGGCCAGTCGCGCTGTTGACTGTAGTAAAAGCACACCAGAAGGGGGACCCCGGGCAAAACCCTTGATTCAATGCTAATACATCCTTCTCCGCTTGTTCCACATGTGTGTTTTTGTGTATATAATACGCCGTTCAATCATCAAATATTTGCCGACTTCTGTCGCATGAAAACCCTGTATTCAGCGCCACGGTGTGGGCAGCGTGAGGGGAATTCATTACCCACTACACTCGTCAACTTCCTGTGGGACATTATTTCCCGACACACCACCCAGAGACACAGCAGAGAGAAGAGACACAGAGAGAATATGAAACTGAAGGTAATGATGAAGGAAAGGGAATGAGGGTGGGGTGGGGGTTCAAGTTGGGTGGGGGCAGAGAAGATGGAGAAGGGATAATTTTCTAATTCATGCTCCAAAAGTAAGGAGGATGTCTGAAAAGGCCTAAATAAACAAGATATAGTCGCCGCCCCGAGTTCTAGCTCATTGTGCATGATATGTGTCTGGAAGCAAAGCTCGAGCAAGCCTCACCGGCATCGCTTCTGTCAGCCTAGAAGAATATCCTCCTAATTCTTGTGTGTATTTTAATCCAGGGTTGTGGGGCGCTGTCAGAGAGTCAACAGTTCCCAATAACCCCGTCTCCATGGCGATATAAAGGTATAATTTATTTCTTTCATATCCCAGCTTCTCCTCCTGTGGGACCTACCCCCCTATAGCAGCGCCATACGCCATCTCTCCAGTTCACATGATTGTAATAGAAGCATGATCAATATATTTGAACGATCATCTTACATAGTCTAAGATTGCTTTAATTCCGCTCTTACAGTGAAGCTGGGGACTAAAGGTTCTCCATTATATTACTTAATAATACAGCATAATGTAAATTGCCGACAGTGCTTAGACTTGGAAGCCGGGAAGGACATAAATTCTATGTTGGTGCTTGGGGAGTAGACGTCCGACTTTCCCCGCTACATACAAGTAATCAGTCATCTTTTTTTTCACTTTAATTTCTTGAATCTGAAACGGGGTAAAAGTGCATTTCAGGCTCATCTTTTAATGTCGTGCATCCAGTCTGACATGATCGCTACTTAGGCCCTCTTGTGGCCGCCTCATACATCACGATCGCCGCGCATGCTCGACGTGGATATTGTACCGCGAGATCTCGTAGTATCTCGCGAAATCTCACAATCCCGCGAGACTTGTGCCTGGCATGTCCCAAGTCGTAGGGAGTGTCTTTGATTCGCTGACGTGCTTTATTATCTCTCTACCGCCCCCTACAGTGAGCGTTTGGAAACTCAAACCGGGGCTGGAAACAGTTGTTTTTTATGTTGTATTCACCTCGGCGCGATTCATCTTTGTTAGAGTTGACACTCGCCGAGCGAGGAGTCGGGCGCTGACGAATTAAAGATAAATACGATAATTGTAACGAGATTTCGATTAAATGGCTCTGGCTGTCGTCCGTATATCCCCCGACTGGCTCCACTGAATAGGAGGATAAAAAAGCAGAGTCATACGTGACGTCACAAGGCATGCAACGACTAATGGTCTCACGTCGGGGGTTGATTACATGGTGAAACCTTGCCATATATACACGAAATCGCGCGAGAATGCGAGTCTGATGTCGCCGTCACATGTTGATTGACAGTTTAATCTATATCTCGATCATTGGCCCACTAAGCATGATTGATCTACGCGCCCTAAGTCGAATACAAACAACAAATTACAAAGACGCGCGCCTTCAATTTTATGCAGCGATGATCTTATCTCCCTGACATATTCGTTATCGCTGCCGCCGACTTATTTGAATATGTTATTAGAAACAGCGACGCGAAGTCGCCCTGCTAGCACAGAGGTGTGCCGCATTGCTGTGAAAGCAATATGGAACAATCAATTATCATGATGGCATTGTTTTAATGAGCTATACACTATATAAACACGATCAGTCAAACGCCGTGTCCCCCAGAGACGCAGAGTATCAAGCGTCTACCTCTCATATAGCGTCACGAGCACCGAAAATGACGTCGGCTCGAGAAATACTTGAAAATAATGAAGAGAGGCGCTCAATAATGAAACAGCAGGACATCTGGCAGACCGGAGGATATACAATAACCGTCTCCGGGGAGCCTATCAAATGTCAGCGCATCTATAGAGAGGAAACTGCATAATTTCATTTCAGAATTGATAACCTTTTTCCCAAATAGATCTTTGATCTTTGTTCGAGTTCCATGCTGTAGTACTTCGCTACTTGCTGCCACTAACGCAACTATCACTGTGGTTGGTATCTATATGGTGTCATTTCAGTTCAGACTTAACTTAGTGGCTCGGAAGCAAATTCATTGAGAAGCATTTTAGAATCGAATTAAAAATAATACATCCCCATTAGTTTAAGCTCTAGGTTTAAACATACTAATGTCCCACATTCCCCCCTCTGCTTATTTCTGCAAGCCCAGCATCTACATAACCCTGGGGTAACTTTTTCACGATCTATCCTATTTGACCCCTTTGATTGACAGTGATTCAAGGCAGTAATCTGCAGGTTGCTTGAAATCAAGATTTATCACGAATCAGTCTCATTTTTCGGAAGAAACCAAGTGGACCCTGGTCCTTATCTTGATTGCCAAGGAGTTACGGGGATTGCCCATGCCCCCCGAACCCCCACTCACCCCCACCCATCGCCCCAACTATCATCGCCTTTATTCCCCCCTGCCTTGCTCTCCCCCTGTCCTACTGCCCCACTCCTTTCAGTCATATCCCTCCATTCATCATTTCACGGAGCTTAGCTTTTCAAATGAGCTCTATTTCCCGCGCCGTACGACGGAGAGAGAGTTTTTTCTCACTACGGTGGCCCTAAAGCTAGGTAATGTTAGCCCAGTATCGTGCCAGTAATTTGCATATATTATCTCCTTTTTACTACCTGGTTTTTAATTGTTTTAAGACCCCGGGCGAGGGCTAGTATAATGTTACTGATGCCTCCTAGTCTTTATTGCGTGTAAAGTGTTTGAATAAGAAAGTCTTTTTATATCTTATTTCTGGGGGTGCTTCTTTATGATCAGAATCATTTGAGAGAGACACATTGAAACCTGATTACTAAGAATTAATAGCTTTCTTGCTGAGAAGACAAAACTCTCATTAAGCTTATTTCCTCGATACTCTTTTACAAGCATCGTCTTTTGTTGTAGGATATAAAGTTACATAAGACATATTAAGGTAAAAATGAACGATTGAAATGCGACAGACAATTAAATTCTATGTTTTGTATGTACGGACAAACAGATAGAGCTAAGAAACGCCTTGTATTGAATGCATTGTAATACAATAGAGCAAGGAAAAACCTATCCATTAAAACTACCCCACAAATTTGTGCACCCGTATGGTAAATGTTTTTTGGGCTCTCTGGTGTCTTTCGCAATGTGCTTGCCTTTTAATCTCTTATTAATCCTTCTCTTTTTCGAATATCCAATTACTGCTTTATTTCCTGTCTTATCTTTACTAAAACTTAATTGAGCAAAACTGTACTTGAGGATCTTCCTCGTAAGTTAATGGTGAATTAACACTGTGGTATCCATGACAATGCTTTTAGTATTTTGATAATGTGTTCCTCTTAGAATCTCCTTTGTATTTAATCATTTCCAGAGCAATTCTATGATAAAAGTATTCTTTAAAACCATGTAATTTGTTGACACTCTAAAAACATCCCAAAGCAATGTTATCCACCACTTTTTCTTAAAAAGATAAACTTTTGTCTTGACAAACTAACTTTTAATTTCTTAGTGTAGCTGTAACTGATTTGGAGCCAGAGTCTTATAAGAGGTTTGCATTGATTCAAAATGGTTGCTTATTCTTTGATTTTGGCAAACATATTGTGAAAAATATTGCAAAAAGTCTCTAATCATGTCTTGCCAGTTTTATCGGAAATGATGTAATATTGTAATCAATCTAATTCATTCTCAAAACAGAAACAATGTGATACATGTTCAGTCTTCTTTTCCCTCAGAACTCTCAAGTAGGAAAAAGAAGATTAAGGGGTCTGAGAGATTTTGATATTGATCAGATGGTTATCTGTGGGACATGCCTTAAAGGAGCTCTCTCTTAATCACTTTGAAGGACGCTGATCATTTCTGCAAATACCTCTCTGTTCGTGCCACTGACCTTATACCCAAAGCTCTCCCCAACTAGACCCCATCCCCCCGATCCCCTCCCCCAAACATCTCACAAACATGATAATTGTTTTATCGTCTAGAGGTAAAAGTGGGATAAGAAGTGGGTTACCTCGCCAAAGGTTGAGGTGTGACTTTTACTCTCTTCTCAAAAGGTCCCTTAACTGCCCCTATCATCTTCTACATTCAACATTCTTTCATCATTTTCTCCCATCTCTATTTTTTGTTGTAGCTTTTTTCTTTCACGAACTCTCCTCTGTCTCCCCTCTTATTCTCTTTTGCCCGCGCCTTTCGTATGGGCCCCAGCGCATGATAATGTTTACACAACTTTAAACTCGTGATGCTGCTTTAATCCCGAATGGTATTTTTTCATCTCAAACTCCGACAAAGACTCTGAGCTTCCATTAGAAATATAAACATTCGAAACGCGAAATCAAATATACCAAACACTCTTACTAGCTTGAGCATCAAGACTTTGCAGGGAAAAATATTATACCCGTTAATCCGTTGTAACTGGTAGGGACGTAGATGTCATCCGTTTTTTTAAATCTGTGAGCTAGGGAGCACTTAGTCCCTCTATATTCCCATTCTATCCCGTTTCACTAAAAGGATATGTTCCAGATGACTTATGTTGTTGTTGGGCCCAGGTTTGTTTCACATGCCCAGTGTGATTTACACAAGACAGCTTCTAATTCCAATGGTATATGTCTATTGTCAATATAAATCAGGTATCAGGTCGTAATTCTTCTCGTGAAGAACCTATATCTATATTCCTATTGATTGCTGCCGGGGAAAAAGTAGACATTATGATTATATGGCGGTCATATATTAATTGGGAATCGTAGTTGAAACCCACCCCGCTGTATGGCGTTGACAGCGCTGCTATGATAGGTGTCTCAACAGCTATAAGATAACGGGGGTGCGTTTTTTACCATTTTCCATGATTCACGTGGGGCTATGTATCCGGATTGGAATCCGACAGTCGCAAGGCATGTCGGGACGCCCATTCATCACTCGCGCAGGCGCAGTGTATGATCACCATAAAGTTTTTTGTCCCATTTAAATCCCGAAAAAGCGCAGTATATCTAAAGCGTAATAAAAGCTGATGGGGACGATTTAGTTGTCAACCGTCCATTCCCGTCAAGCCTCCCTGGCAAGCGACATTAGTATCTTATAACGTTGGGAGGCGGTGGACAGTTTTATTGTCTTCTCATAGCATTACATTGTATTTAGGAATTATACAGCACAGAATGGTTTGGGTGAAGAACATTTAATTGTTAATACCCATAGCTTTATAGGACTTATGTCCTATGGTTTTGAGTGAGAGTTATGCCTCGCCTCTCATGAATTACCATCCAGATACCTAGACTCTAAAAATTTATATCTTCAATAAAAAAAAGAAAAGCACTAACCAATTCCTCCCCCAGTTTACTAGTGGGAAAAAACAGGGACACATTTCTGCTGGGTCATCCATATGAATAAATAAAGTAGGTAAATTGTTTTCCAGTCATAAGCTACAAATAGTTTCTTATGTTATTTGCATGCTTTATTATATGCTAGGCCTATATCATAACTCGAGGTCACGATTCGATCGCTTTGCTCTTATAGTGTTTGTTCCGACAGGTACAATGACCATTGCGTAGATATGCATGGTCAATATATATATTACTTTGTATGGATATATATATTGTTTAATTCGTCAACTCTTTGTAATAGACACAATGGTGAATACAACGTTTTAAAATGTATTTGGGGATGTGGGGTTGTGGGGATGTGGGGTTGTGGGGTGGCCGAGTGGTCTAAAACGCTGTGTCGGCCCAGTGGCATAAATATGTTGTGGGTTTGAACCTGGGCATGGCTACAATTACACCCCCCTGCCAGGTACTAGGGGAAGACCACCATTGCGGTGATCTAGTACTGGTAAAAAAATGATATTCCAAATCAAGGTAGATACATACTAATCGCATTTCAAATTATACTTATAATATGTATGATGTGTCGCATATTTCAGTCGTATGTGCCAAATTTCAAGACATTGTATCAAGTATATCCTTGCATATCTAAGGCCATGCTATGGTGAGTATTTAGCTACTTAATTAATTAAGTATATACACGCTGAGACTATCTAAAACAGGTTGCAAACAGAAATGTTAACATAATTGAAATCCACTCAATCTCTTTTGAAATTATGATGGAATATCATATTCCATTTTTAATTGCAATGGGCAGTTAAATGTGTTTAGGTATAATGTTACCATTGGAATTCTACATTTGTGAAGAAAATCGTCGTCCGTCGTCTATGCACCACTTTCGTCTTCGTCTGAGCGCAGTGGTAGTGGTAGTGGTAGTGGTGGCAGTGGTGCTGGTGCTGGTCATGTTATGTCACGGTTCGTTGGCCAGCTGAGTGGGAGCTTAGTGTTAGTGGTGGTAGTGGTGGCAGTGGTGACAGTGGGTGTATGTACTAATGTAGGTATGAATGTACATGTACAAAATGTACATGCAAACATAGTTACACCTTACAACTACAATCTGAGCAGCTATTATTATTGTGGTGACCTAGTATGTAGTATGGTTACAATCAGTTAAACATGAAAAGTTTACATCTGTTTTAACAAATGTATAATTTGAATATTTTTTTTTCTAAATATATGCTGTTTTAAGGTATTCTGGTGGGGTTTACTTGGTGTCATTGGGAGAATTCCTTAACATTCACATGCTTACTTGAAATTTAGAATGGTTCTTCTATGTATGTATGTATGTATGTATATATGTATGTATGTATGTGTACATGTACTTATTTATGTATACATGTAGCCCATTGCAATTATATATGACGTTAGTCATAGCCGTGCATCTTGTTTCTACTTGCGACTCATTTCTCGGTGACACGTCACATATAGATGTCCTTTGGTGCAATTCGCTATACCTCCCTCCACATCAACCGTACAGCAAGACGCCTTATTTACCCACCACAAACACAATCTCACCTATGGACCATGTTAAACACCCTAAAGTCAATTATTATAAATGCGTATCCTAGCAAGACTAATATTATTCATAATATATTGACTATGCAGCGCTCTAATAATCTCATGTATCACATATATATATTATATGCACTGTAAGACCTCGGTGAGATGACGGCCAAAACAATCATCAAACACCGGGTGTTTGGCCATAAAAGCTTAAGAAATTCACCAACCTAGCAAAATAAACAGGTAAAAAACACATGAATTTTAGAGAGAGAAAAATATCCATGAATATGCATAAATTTACTCGGAGATCTTGCCTGTCATTAGTTTTTGTGGCCTCGTCCTGTGCAAACTTGAATGAATCGTGATGAGAAAATATAACCATAAAATATGTAATCTCGCCCATATTCAAAATGCAGTTTTATGTGCCTGTTTTCCTACTACATGGGTGCCAGGGCAGAGTACTATTGACAAGTCTTATTAACATCAAAGCACCTACATTGTCCATCTAATGCACCGTTCGCGTCCGAATATAATATAGGTCTCCGGCACCCGAATACATATTAGTTTGAAATATCCCGTGATATATTACCCGAATATTGATGTTGCCATAGTAATCTTGACACAACATTGAAATGATAGGTTGACCAATAGAAAGTGATTAGGTAGATGTGTGGGATGGTGGGAATGGGCGTGAGATCCGAGGGTATATGTACTTATATTGAGGCATGCAGCTAGGCAAAGGAGAGTAAAGGGGCAAAGGGCAACCCATATATATATATAGAATGGTAGAGGATGCGGGTGGGGAGTTGGTGGTGGTGGGTATGGAGGTGATTGGGGGGGGAGTGGTTGGGAGAGGGAGGGTGGGAGGGAGGACCTAGGAGTGGGAAAGTGTGATATTGGTTTTATTGAAGTATGATTGATTATAGTACTTGAGAACACCGCTAGGCGCTTGACATATCAATACCTCACTATGGTGATGAATATGGACGCTGTGTTATACACATGCATGATAATACTTTTCATATGGATCCTAAGCCAAAGGCATTACTTACACGAGGTCCAATATTCTACTCGCAAAACACTCGCAATTCAGATAAAATAATCAATTGGATCAACGGAGAAGTGCATGCCTTAGGAATCGATAAATTTCTTTTTAAGATATTTTACCGTATACTTTATCTTGCCATCGTGAAAGCAGCAATTGTTTAAGTCTTATATATTCAAAGGGGGACTGGCGAAAGAGAGCTCGCTATCCAAATTATCTGCGGCAAATGGTATGCACCCGAATGTAATGAAAGACTATTGGTCCTCTTGTGGGAACTATGCCTCTTAATATCAAATCAGACCTGCATATTGGGTTCCACCTGAGCAGATCCCAGTATTATCGCAGTGGTGTATGAATTGCTATCGAGCCTGCCAAGCTATCATACATAATCCATAACAATTGTAATTTTTCATCATGCATTTCGTGGATGCTTGTAACTACATCAACGCCAGACCCCTTTTTTCTCCCTCCCTCTCTCGATAAACGCGTATCATTACTATTGATGTATATATATGAGAAATGTGTTATTTTAAGTATGCTATATGGTTAGCAGGCGAAATGGACGCTACTTATGGTAATGACATCCGTTGTCGATATGTTTGCCGATGGAAATATGCTAAAGTATGCTATTGGTATATAGGCACCGTTTGTTTACCATGCAAACACGCCCAATCTCATATACTACTGACTTATCTTCAAGTTATTGTGTTAGCACTGTAAGTCCAATCTGTGGCCCTCTTGATAATCTCCATAGCCCAAGGCATTAGAAACTGGACCGGAGCATTTTTAGATATCCATATGAAACTTTTGATCTTATATCTATACTTTATTAAGGCAAGGGCCTAGATCTAGACTGTTAGACACGAAACTATAATTACCTTACACACAGTCATTACAACATTTATTTTATCCTATTATGTTGTAGCTCACGCATTTATTATATGTTAGGATTTGGGGGCAGGAACCAGAATCAGGATATCTAAAGCAGTAAAATATACACTGAGTGTAAGGTAACGTCCGGATAGCAAGAAAACTTGGGATAATTCTTCCCGGAACTACATTTATAGACATGGTCGCTTCCGGGTATATGATGTTTTGCTCCTTGCTTACACATATTCCCGGCAGTAACCTTTTGTTTCGGTATCCGGCCAAAGTCCATGGTAACGAGATCTATGGATGGTGCTGCTGAAGTGTTGTTTACAGAGTGATGATGACCTTATTTACTGAATGGCGACCACGATGCGAGCGAGAGGAGCGCCACCCCGACCCTCTCCACTCTATCCTACTCTTTGGACTTACACCAGTTGTCATCCATGGGCTATAAGCGAGGCACCAGCGAGTCCCATCGTCGAGACAGCAGACCGGTTCGTTTGCAAGCTTAGAATAGGGAGCTGTTGGGGTTTGGGGGGTGGGGGGTCGTGGGGAAGTGGGGGGGGGGCAAAGGGAAGGAGTGGGAGATAGGGATGAAATCTGAGTAGCAAACGGAGCCTGTGGTTGCCAATGGAGTGAATGATATATAGGACGGATTTACATGAAAGCTTATGGAATATCGATTTTCAAATAACATACTAAATAGTTTATACTATAAATGAGCTTCAAAACAAATTTGTATTGTACTAATTTGTATGAATTGGTAGTGTTAGTGTTGGTAATGTTAAGCTTCAAGAAGTCTTCACATGTTATACTATCGACTTTCCTATATTCTTCAACTTTTTTCAGGTTTTAACTGAGAATAATTCATTTACTTGTGTAATGTCAGGATCAAATACAATTTAATCAAATAAAATACCTCCACGAACTAAGTCAAACACCTAAAGTAATATAACCGGCCGTTACCGTTCCTCCATGGTTCTTCTTTCCCCCATATATCCCCCATTATATCTATCGGGTTTCTAAAGAAATGGAATATAATAAAATTCAATATCTTAGAACAGGAACTTTAAAATATGAAATATACTTTTCATTCGGTTTCCATGCTCGGTGACTATTGCTTCAGAGAAGCAGATATTTTGTAACTGGTGAAAGAGCTTAACAAAGAAAGTAAAAGTGAGTTTATCACTTGTAAATTTAACATACCCATCATTCAAAATGCTGTGTACTGTGCTATGAAAAAGAAAGGAAACATCAAAGAAACTCCTAGATTATCTATACATATCGTATTATGAGGATGAAAAAATGTTATGTAAATAGTCAAAGGCACAGTAGTGTTACGATAAACTAGTTTTGATAAACTGATGATAAGCCCAAGGAATGGGGAAGAGGTAGTGAATAAGAAATAAAATAAAAAGTGCACATGTATGTGTGTTGAGTCTATGAGAGAGGGGATCAAACTACGAAATAAATTGATGAACCCTATTAGGGAAGGTAGACATAATTCAGTGACCAGTAACCAGTGTTAGTATAAATTAGTTTCAATAAACTGATAAGGCCAGGGAATCTGGAAGAGGTGCTCACGGTAAAAGCAAAGTGTTTGTGCTGCATACATGAAACACAATTGGGACTTTCTAGATAGGTAAAGCCTAACAGGCAGGTGTAACATATTTATTTTTAAGCATACCTTAAATTGTTTCTTTATTCAGCAAACACCATTTTGCGTGTGCAATATTTTCATCGGATACTAACAGAACTTATTACTTCAGATAACATCAAATTATAACAAAGTTTCCTACTCTAAAACAGCATGGGAACAAGCAATACCCTCACTAGCATAGCCATCAGAATTTATCATCAGTTTTACCATAGTGAGGGCACTCATCATTCTACCTCCCTGACGGACATCAAAGAATAAAGTGACCAGGTATAGGAGCAGATGACCATCATGCTGTCTGTGTCCAGCTTCAGCCTTATTACAGCCAGTAGGGCGGAGGGAAGGGTTGTGGGATTTGTAAGGCTCATTGATGCTCTCTAGTAGCTCGCCGTCGTAGATACGACTACGTAGCTTAGTACACAAGTAAGCAGAGCCTCTAAGTGTTGACAAACCGCTCACTACGGCTCCTAGCGGCTGGCTGGCGCACTCCCCTGTGTCGCGCGATATTGTCACACATATCTTTGTTGTCACAGTCGATCACACTTGGCCAACAACGCGCGTGGCTCTATATAAGTACACACACACGCTTTTTGTGCGGGGGCCCCTCCGCGCCAAATGGCTGTTGCCATGGTATCGAGGTGAAGAAAAAAGGCGCCACGGACGCGCTTTGTTTTATGAATGTGTTTGCTCATCGCGAGGCTATTGCGCGATGACTTATGGGAAGGCAGCATGTCTTTTATAGCCTCCTACAAAAGGACTGGTCATGTGACCTTATCTGGTCAGGTTTGTTTAAACACCCGCTGCTAGGTGGCGCGTATGTGTCGGTTTATTGGCGGCACCGAGCATGGAGTGGGAGTGGGTGAGGCGAGAGATGCAAAAGAAGGAGATCTGGTGGGAGAGATTGAGAGGGAGAGAGAGAAAGGCGATGGGAGAGAATTGGAGGTCTCTACCCTGACACAGATGGAGAAAAGGTGTGCTATTTGGCGTGCGTGGCGCGACCTCCCGGCGATCGTTGGCAACTGGCCGCCGCGCGTAGTAATTTGCCCCAATCAGAATCCCATTGAAGACCCAACCAAAAATAGATTGACCCAGGTCGGCGCGGAGGGATCGGCGCAGAAAGGCATGCTCCGCTGCCGAATTATCGTCAAGAAATACTTCCGATGGATGTGTCATCCCGACTCAATAGTGAGGCTTGGCCAGCAGCGCCATTGGCGACAACTTAGCCATCGTGGCCCTATACATCGGCCGCCTCCATAAAAAAAGACCCAGGCTTTTGAAGCGGCCACCGGAGTCAAAGTCGTGCCTCTTGAAGATTTGCTGGCGAAGTGTCCAGAGGAGCACAGCTGAATGCGTAACTAGCAAGGCCTAGATTAAATTACTGCGCGAGAGCTGTGTTATTTTGGCTCAGGTCACAAGGGGCGATATGTGGTTTTCATGTTGCCTATACTTGCCCAAGCCCCCAAGGCATGGCGCGAAGTAAGCTAGACTGTTAATATCTGCTCATTATTGTCCATTGCCTTCTACAGGCACAAGTGCCACCCCGTGAAAAAAATGGATGCCCGTTTCTACTCGATCTTAAAGTAAAAACCGTACACTATTTGCTGCTGGTCAGTCCCAGGTTTATTCTAGCTTTCCCCGAAATCCGGTTTGTTTGTTTCTGCGGATGACCGTCACAAATGCGCTAAGCGCGCTAAGAGAAGAAGAAGCGTCCACTTGTGACATACATCCGGTTTGGCAGACGACATTTTAGGACATACAATGAGTTGTGGGACGTGTATGGCGCGTAATGAAGGGACGCTTGCTTATGGTTGGTTTATGGCACATCAGACTGTATGCATGATTTATTACAATCATAAAATTCTATCACAGTCTTCCGTGATTAAACTATGTCACGCAACACAAATGTGGATGAACGCACGTGTGCTATATTGTGTGTGCCTCCAAGACGGCTGGGGCGGGGATGGGGGAGTTATGTGCCGCCCCACAAGGCATATAAACCCGATAGGCTCCTCCATACACTGCCATTATGCGAAAGAAGCAATCAAAATAAAAATGAAATTAAAACCTCTCATACAAAATATATTCTGCGTATCTAAAGGATTTCACCAGGGCTTATAGCGAGTAGCGACTCTGGAATGTAAGTAGTATATGGACATGGCAATTTTAGCCATGAGCTCTTGCTCCTTTATCTATTATAAGTTTCAAATCTTTCATGGTCCGTTTTTAAGACATTACATTTATGCTATACCATGTTTACAGCTAGCAGTTTACGACTTAAATTTATGATATCACAAGCGACAGGGTCCCTCGGTATTAAATCCATCTATATTTGTATATATAACCCCATAAAACATGTCCTATTAAAAGTCTCCATTAAAATGGGTGTCTTTCCAAAGCTTGCCCATACATCAAATATATTATATATCCTATATGAAGGGTATCTTTTATTTATGGGGTATTTCATTGTACTTGGGAGGGACCGGGCCGCGCCATATTGTTTATGGGAATCAGTAAAAAGCTCCCCATTAATAGGGGATTACCCTAAGTCTAACCATTGCGGGCTTGTCTTTTATCTCGAAGCTTCTGGACTGTCAGCCCCCGTTGATATTCTAATATGCAATCATGCGTATATGCATGCAAACCTTCAACCAACTCCTCACGTGCATTAATTAGACGTGCTTTCTCCAAGGTCCGGGGCATGGACACATATAAAATGCTAACATGTTATCACATGTAGTTATGCCATGTCTCACGATAGCGCGAGAATTGCCGAGCAACACCGATCGCGTGAGTTCGCTTCAGAACTTATCATAAACATACCAGCTGCCAGGCTTCCTGTAAAAAGGGAGCAAAAATAATTAAAAATAACCTTTTTTTCTTGCCCAAAAAGTGAAAATCAGCAGTCAGAAAAGTGTTCTCTTTCATTTTTATCTTCCACAAGTAAAGGGCAAAAATCCCAACAAATGCATATATTAATATATATGTGGGCTTATGTATAGTATGGGGCCTAATGTTATAGTATCAATAACAAAAATAAGGCTTCCTCGGCCCAGTGAATTTCAATGAATGCAAACTTGAGCGCGTATGCGTGTTAAGTTTACTCTCGCTCTTCGCCTGGACATTCCAGTGAATTCATTATTCAAATTAGCATTCGTTTGTCTTGATTAGATTGGAGGGTATGGAATAAATGCCATACGCCGCGAGCCTGGAGATCAAACAAAAACGCTGGGCACTGAAGAAACATTGAAATCCAATTACACGCAATAATCATTGACACGGCGATTGCTGACAATGGCTTCCCTATATGAGTCATATATCAGTAAGGCGGGAGGCTTCACGCCATGCTGCTCATTGATTCACTCCCAAAATCCCGATATCTTCAGCCAAAAGTGCATTTGTGTGTATCTAGTACGCCCTGTGCTTCCAAGGGTTGAGAGAGCTAGGGGTTGGGCTCGCAAGCTAGGGGTGGGTGGCCAGCGGGGACGATTTGCAAGCTTTTTTCCCTCTCTCTCCATATCTATAGTTCAGATACTGAGTGTGTAACTACGAGGGAAGGGTGGAGAGGGTGGAAAGGGAGTATAAGGCTGGGGGGTTAAGAGAGCGGTCATCTTCCTCATGGTGTTGATGTATAATGGGGGGCGGGTCAGGGGTTCGTGGCACCCCAATATCGCTCCATAGGTTCCCTACATAAAAAAAGTCCCACCTCCAGTTGTGTTAGCTTTATGTATTGGAGGGGAATATGGCCATTGAGTCAGAGCGAGGGGAGAAATCCGATATGACAGCGATCAATATGGGGCAGGGTGAGTAGGAATTTTGGGGGTCAATCTATGGTGGATGCACAATGGTAATGCATCCCTGCACTCTCTCAACCCCCTCTGTAACCCTCCGCCCTTGTCACAATTCCATGACTTCTTCCAACTCTAACTCCCCAATGTTGTTTTCCTCACCTTATCCATCCCCTGTAGCAGATACATACTAAGCACTTCGCTATTCATCCATTTTTCATTATATTCCAATTCGCAGTTGTCTCTATCGCTTCCTTAACACCTTTCCCAGACCCTCGACACCTCGCCACAACTTTTGTTCAATCGATGCAATTCTTTCCCCCCTGCGTTTGAATTACTCTATAAGCAGTCAGATGTCAAACATACAGCCCTCCTTAGCATCACACACTTCCACTAAACCCCCAATTGGTGCCCCCAAAGAACCCCATCAGAAGGCATCGCCTCATTACTTATAAAAAGGCCTCTGCATGTGATGCACGTGTGAATGTAGGTCATAGAGGGGCTGTCCCACTTACTACTACACTGTATGCTATGGTTCTATATGGCCGTATGGACAGGCGAGCGAGCAAACCATGATTGGGGCGTGGGGGGTAGGTAGCGGGGTGAGAGAGGGAGAGGTAGGGGGAGGGGAGAGTGGCAGGGTGGGTGGAGGCGTTTGCTTTTCACTAGGTCAATGCACCCCAAATTCCCTATACTGCTAAGGGGACCAGGCAGACGCCGCTTTGTCCAAAGCATGGCTGCTCCGGCTATGGCTACATACGAAGTCTGCTAGCACGCATGCTTGAATCATTCCCCCATCTTTGATTGTATGTACAGCGTCTCCTAGAGCCGATCACTGACCCAGAAGGTCATGTGGCTGTGTTCGAGCCTTTTTTTACAATAGCAATTGGTAACAGTTTTAACATACCTTACCCATTGGGGAAAGTGCATGCATTTGAGGCAGTGGAAGTATCCGAATGCTACTGCTCTCAGGAGACGATATATGGCTACATTCCTGAAATATCACCTTTTACCTCTCGTCTTTTATATTGGCGTGATTCATTATGTGCCCATCTGCTATTGACTTTCTTCTGACATCCTAATTTGACAGCTTTGGCCGGGAATTGGCGAAGCTCCTTGTGCTTGATCTGGTTCTTGCTTGTAACCAACAAACATGTAAAATAAAACTGTTCTCATTATTGGAGATGCTATGATGAATCGCTCATGTAAAGTGAACGACACCGGTTTCTAAGCTTTGTGTAACTGTGCTGATACCAAATAGATCCTTCGTGTATGTATAATATATACATGGGGAACCTATTTTCTATCAGCACAGTTACCTAAAACCATATTTGTAATTACAGTCGGATCAAAGAGATTCCATTTGAATCAAAGAAACCACAATATTTTAGTTATTTGTCTTCGCCAGATACTCTAAAACAATGTCAAAGTTAGGAAAGCCATGCAGGTTAAGCAAATCATAATTAACACAACAATTTTATTTGTTATAGGTTTTACTTATCAGGGTATTTAGATGAACTCTTTCCAACCGCATTTAAGATGTGTTGTTTCTTAATAGTATCTATTAGAAGTCCTGAGTAATCAGAAATGGACCATTGATTACGAAAATAAATAGCAGATTCAATTAAATTCCATCTATAATATAGGAGAAAGATATATGTTTGTATACAGAGTATACACGTATAGTCTGATTGATTATGAATCATTGAGGACAGTTGACAAAGTGTCTTTTGATATACATACCAAATGGTGGGTTCTTTAACTTTAGACACACATGGATACAGGCGAAGTGATTTTCTAATTCGAAGTTTCCATTGGAAATAACTTAGTTGGGATAGTACTTGAAAAAGAATGTTTAAAACTTCTCATTCCTGTTTTTGCTGCAGGGAATCTAATTTCTGCTTCAATACAGGATTGAGTGGTGTATATCCAAGGACAATTAATCAAATTTTTGCTCCAAACAATGCACGCCGCACAGCATTTCGTTTCTCTTCAACAATAGCGTATATGACAATTAGGAGTGATCAATTGCGCGATCTCGAACCGCTGTACTTACGAGGCGCCACGTCAGTCGCTAACTTTTTCTGGCCTTAATGGATTACATAACAAGCACAGCTGTGAAAATGTTTCATTTTCGTGATTAATTTGAAAGAAAACACGAATAGTGGCGCTTTTCGGGCCCCTGGCGAGGACACTATTCCTCTCCCGGATGCACATCAACGCCCTCTATTCCCAGATATAGGCATTACTTCATTCCTACCGCCAAGAGCAGAGAGGTGCTTCGGTTAGTAATGACAAATTTTGTCGGAATGGATCCCTTCGATTAAGCTATTTTTCCCACACTCCCCAAGGCCAATCGCGTACTGGTTTTAATATATATGAACACTATAGATCCATCTGGCGTGTGAGTTCCCTTTTAAAAGATTGACAATAAACCCAATTGTATTCCTTCAATAGAATCGTGAATCAATCGCAGCATCTAGCCATAAAAGAGACACAATATTCCATGAGGAGAAAGAGAGGCTTTGGATTTGCATTATTCTGCAGCACGCATTTATTTGTCCATTTGCTCTTTTAATGGTTTCAAAGGGATAAAAGGAATGAAAAGCTGAAAAGAATAAGTCTACATGAGATTTCTTTTGGGGGATCAAGGGCTGGGACCGTGTGCTCTAGCCAAATGGCAGGCTTTATGAGCTGTAAATCTATAAATCTGACAATAATTACAGGACAGAGGCTCTCCCGCCTTGCCTTGACCCATGCCATGCACCACACATGCGCACTCAATACACATACGCTACTGCCCCCCTCGTGTGACAGCATTGTGCACTATATAAGGGGTCACTTCATATCGCATGGTAAGCCCTAATATATTAAAACCCTAAGCCTCTCCATACACTTCAAACAGAAAGAGAGCAGCAATTTACCCTATCTGGCTTCTCTGAAAATTATCAATACAGTCATGGATTTTCAGATGTGTTATTTCTACATATAAAGACGCCACTCTGCCACAAGAAGCATCAATACATTTCCCCTTTCATACGGCAAGCACAACGAGGTCCATATGGCCTGTGGACAATATGGTTATATGGTCTATAACCATCGCCTGCTCCTGACTGGGGCAACCAATCAGGTAACACCCGCTTCACGCACACACACAACTGATCACTACGCGCCCTTGTGGCCGCTACATCAGACATATCGTGTGTTTCTCAGTCTTTTTTTATGCCTTTCTCTCACCAATCCGCTCATATTAAGCGACCTCAGTGTAACATCGATATATTGACTTTTTTCACTGGTCGCCCAACTCTGCATGATGACTTCTTTGGGGAGATCTAAAGGTATGTATGCTCATTCTGGAACAAAGGAGGGGGTCCACAGGGATATGTATGGTATGTTAGCAAAGAAATAATATGCCTCTGATCGTTAGTAAGAACATCCCATTGTGAACATTTCATGTGGAAAAGCATGACCCAGATATGTGCAGGTGTATCGCCTTCACATGTATACATATCATTACCCAGAAGTAATTAACTTGATTCTTCCAATTCGTGCAGAACCCACCAACCATTATACATCCAGTCTCTCTACATGCAAGACTTGGAAAGGACTGTATGAGGTTGTTGGCAGAGGCTCTCGCGACTTGTAATCACACATGACCCAAACGTGACCACGCGCGAGACTTCGCGAGACGAGGTGTTGATGTCCAGCGACTAACGCCAGAGGGCGTAGCCACATCGCTAGTTACGTGTCTAGCCGCTTGGTGGCTGGTGGGGGCGCCATATTGGGCGATGATTATTGCCGGAAACAATCTGTCAGTCGCTCTGCTCGTCTCTATATCTGGGTGAGAGTCTGTCTACAGAGGATTGTCCACGCGTGTCCCTGCCTCTGAATCTGTTTATATCCAATATGTGCCCTTGGTTTTATTCAGACCTCTACCCAGTTCTCACCATTATACGCGTTTATCATATATTAGATGGCTCTATGTATAGGACCTGCATATCATGCACATGTGTATAGCTCTTTTCTACAAGGCACCCTAACAGAAGTGGGTTCTAAATTTGTTTCCGTATCGGCAGACAGTTTATAATTGTTATTAGGGCTTAATCAATTGAGTAATCAACACATCAACACATCAACACCCAGCAATGAAAAAATACGGTAAGGATTGAGGGGAAATAAAACTTTAAAATTGGCTAAGTTTAATATTCATATATGTGCTTTGGGGGAGGTTTGGTTATAAAAATAGCATATGATAATGAGATGATGACAACATTATAGTACAAAATGAAACTACTAATACAAGTGGTGGACTTCCCATTTCCCATACTTATCATGGTTGCTTTAAAGGTATACTATATACTATATACATACATGTTTTAATGAGTCAAACTGGTAAGATTTGCCTCCCAATGAAGTGCCCTAATGTACTTGTAAATTGATAAGTATACATGTACTGGCGGAAAATGTATATCAATTTTAATTGGCTGTATCTCTATACCCTTGCATTGCCATTCATAGCTAGAGAAGCTATGTATAGTCATTGTTTCCTTATAAAATATTATTATGGGCTTACACAACAGCAATATAAGCGTATAATTTGATAAGTGTCATATGCAAAAAAAAATTAAATTCGTCCGCCACACAGAAACACAGAGTTCATCCAGTTCATCATACTGTCCTTTTTATTCACTTAATAAATATATATCCGTCCTATCCATGATAAAGCGGTAGTTATTCATAAAATAGACATCAATTTGACATATGATATATCCGTTTATTGCGTATATTGACGGCAAGGCGCAATAACAATTCACTTATTATGAAACAGATCCAACGTGAAGATAAATGAATATATATATGTATACTCAACTGATCGCCTCGAACAGACATTGGTCAAGGAGCGGGATTATTTTTTTCTCAAAATAGTGTCAGTGATAATGTTCTGATTATGCCCTATATTGTAATATCATTAGGACACCTGATACTTTCTCGACATATTTTTTGCCGGTTATTATCCTTTCGTGGCTTATGTAAGAGCAGTGGTTGTGTTCATGATTCTCTGAAAAAGTGCAATAACATAAGCTAGATTTGGCTATTTTATGTCGATATACAACGTCTGTCCCAAGTTACTCGTTTAATTATACGTTCTCAGGACAGAAACCAGTTGTTTCGTAAGATGAAGGCATATGTGTGAGGATGAACTGTAATGATAAATACACTATATACATAAAGTCGTGATTTGTTTTATATATTATATATAAAAAAACTGTTAAATAAATCGTGTCCTTTATTTAGGCAAACAAATACACAACTCGTGGTAATCAGGGCGAAGTAAAACCATGCCACAATTTCATATCGTCACACGCTTTCTCTCATCTTAACGGATCGTCTGACGAGTAATAATAGTTATCATCGCGCGGTTATATCACTCAGTCGCCGCCATATTGCGCGTCTCCTCGTGACCCCTGGTCAAACATCACGCGATTATCGTCTGCGCGACACTTTTTCCGGCGGCAAACCACTCGGCGCTTAATTATTGTAGAAATTAGACAAGACTGGGTCTGGTATAGGATGGTAAGTGGGGGTTTGTTGGCAATATGCTACATTGTCTCCGTCATATATTCCATAAGCTCCGTCCGCGCGGTACCAGATATCCCAAGGCCTGAATGCCCCGTAAATCGCGTTAGCTGTTCACAATCAGTAGCGGCCATGTAAAAGTCGCGCCTATTTCTCGCTAATTTCGCTCTGATGTATAGCTATTACTTGGCTTCCTATCCCTGCCTGCCTATAAAGTCCTGCCAAATGACAAAGGTAACCAAGTATGCATCTTTTCATGGGAAGCTTGGAACGGCGACTGGGGGACATAGAGATGTGATCACGGGGCGCTAAATACGTACGCTGCAGCGCGGCTACAGACAGGGGGTCCCTTGCTTGTGGATTCTTTACAAGAGGGCAGGCAGTGACATTGTTATATAGTAATGGTATATTAATGATAGCGAACAGCACAAGCTTGTAGTCAGTGAAAGGAGTTTTTGCAGCCACTGTGTGTGGTGTCTTAATGGTATATAGGCACATGGCAAAGAGGCGGATAGACTTGTGATCGAACAGTTAGGCCTATTGCCGCAGTTCCGGGACTGAGGTTCTTCTTTTTTTTCTCTTTTTTTTTCGAGAGGAGAACATTTTCTCTCTCTCTCTCTCCCCTCTCTCACTCTCTTAAAAAGATACCATATTGATTTTCTGTTTTCACAGAATGACATGTTTTGATGGTATACTTTTTAGCAGCTCGTAAAATGAAGATGATTAGTTCATTGTATTTTTTTCCACCTGGGTTGGAAAATCGCGAACCAATGAGAAGCAAGTGTGGCATTGAAATAAGAACTGTCATGTAAACCAAGTTGAGATGATGGTGACGTTCAATAAATTTGTTAAACATTGATGAGAAGTGGCCGCTTTTTTAATGTTAAAAATGATGACGCAGCAAAGAGCTGGATTAGAATTTTAGCCTTACGGAGATTAGAAGATGGACATGAAGAGAGAATGCCTCTCGGCTCCCACGGTGAAAGTCTGGTATTTGTAATAAGTGATGGCCTTGTTTGATTCATTACTGCAACGCAACCTTGTTACAGGCCAATTCTTAATGGGAAAAGGCGAGCTGAGGTGTTATATGTGACTGACAATGTGAGTTCTTGTTTGTGCATCCATAGATGCTCTCATTCCTGGAATAACATGATAAAATTGGCGCAACGTTACGTAGGAGTTATTAAACGATTATCCCTTGATTAAATCCTTTTTGCTGAACAGCATAAATATATATATATTGGTAGATTTGATAAATAGGAGTGGTTATATCGTCCAAATTTCTATATTTAATCCATACCATCTCCTTTCTCATTCCCTTCTGCACACTTTCTATGCAGTTCACCCGTACTAGTTTTAAACTATATAGTCAGTGTTAACTGAAACAATTCCACCGGGATGTCTCCATGTCATATACTAAGTATTTGAATGGCTCCCCCTCGGTCTGCTATCAATAGTTGGAATGCCTTAATTATAAGTTCAGAACAGCATCAAGAATATGGGCAATCATAATATATTGTCAATATGAGAATAGATATGGTTTATCTTGAATTTATAATAAATTGATGAATAGATGAATATGATATAAATATATGAAGCAATCTAATCTTTATATTTGAGAAACCATATATTTTAGACATTGTACCCGGGAGATTAATCAATTCTTAAGAGACATGTCATACGCCTCATACAGGCATTCGTGGAGAGATATACAATAACAATTTTAGGCCAGAATAGATTACCTATAACATTCACATAAACTATTCTCGATATGGCTCGATCTTATATAAAACAGTTGAAGTATCATTAAAGGATTAGTGGGAGATCATCGATGATATTGTTGATCCATGGATCCAATTCCCAGCAAGAAAAGATATACTCAAGTATTTAGAATATTTCAAATGTTTCCTATTTTTTATTAAAGTTTGCGAAGTTTTGAATAGTTTTCATCCGACACGGGTTTTGAATATCTTTACAGCCCTTTACATATGTAGGTCTACTTATATGTCCACAATACGCAACTTTGATCACACTTTCATGTATATTCTATACAATCGAACTTTTATAACATGATTATTACATACAATATATAGTTCACATAATACAATATATATATAGTTCACATAATTACCGTGCAGAATAGTAGTAACATATACCCTTGTTTGCAGCCCTCAATAACCCAATCGAGTAGGAGTCAGCATGTTGCCCCCCCCCCCCTCCCCACTGCCCCCGCCCACCCGCCCACCCAATGATGAGCGAGAGAGTGTGTGTACATACATGAACGTACGCAATAACCCTAAGACTCCCCCCCCCCCCAACGCCTCCCCCCCCCCCAGTCTCCTCCTCCTCCACCATGTCCTCTATGTGTCACTCCACGGAACCTAACATGATTCATATCCTCATAATGCCTACACTGTGCGCAGGGTTATGGCGAATCTAGGATACAGTGATTCCCATCGGATAAGTCATCTTTCCTTATACTACTCACACCAACTGACCATTGTCAGAACGCTATATATGGCGCGGAGATACTGCATTCGCACTGGTCCTCCTGGGTTTTGCTGGGGGAGGGGGTGATGGAGTGGGATATAAAAGGAACTAGGGTTAAAGGCACTTCCCTCGGTGCATTCATCATGATTTGTAAATATCAAGGTTGTTTTGACGATACCCTCCCTATTTTATTAGTCTATCTGTTCGTCCGTTCATCTTTGACCGCGATCCCGATCCGTCGGGTCCTGTTGATCATAAAATTTTTGATTCACTGGTTGTCCAAAGACACATTTCTCAATCGACATGCTCAGGCTGTATGTATATTTTATGTGTTTTTCACATGTCTGCTTAGTAAAAAGGCATTAAGAGCATGTCCATATACATGTAGAATGCAGTATATCTATGGGTAGTAGTATATGGAAATGCCTCTCAAATGAAGGCATTTGAAAGCTTCACGCCAGGTAGAAATCCATCGGGCAGAGGCTTGTGCGACCGAGCACTGAATGATTGATGCAACCTGTTCATGAAATCATTGATATATCTTCGTTCAAATCCCTTTCGTAAGCAAGAGTAAGATGCATTATTTAGCATGCCAAGATCGGGGCTATATTGTCTGGCGATTGCAACCACTAAAACACACACTGAGCTCAATGAGATTTCTTAGCGCTGCATTTCTCGATCCCGCAGTCCCAGGTCTAAATCGCTCATGCTACTTTTGCCCCAGTTTTTATCTTATTTAGCCGCATGTCCAGCATACATGACCCTCTCCCCGACCCTCCCACCTTGACCCCGGCTCGGTACAAAGGCATTATGGGTACCCATAACCCCTCACTCCTACATACAGCCCGCACGTGACCAGCATAAAGCCAAGATAGCCAATCACAGTCGATGATACATATCGGCTGTCCCTTTTAATGACGTTTCGCTGACCGATGACCGATCACCTACTAAAGTTGACCCGCTGACCTAGTTTGACCCGCTGACCTGACCTGCGCGGTGAGGGGCGAGTTTGGGGTTGGTTGGCGCACGCTGTGGGGTTTCCCGTTGACACTGGCCGGGCTTAGATACAGGGAAGCACGCCCGAAACCTCATAGATCCTAACAAAGGAAGATCCTGCCAGCAATTAACATAGATGTAAATTCCATCCTCTTTCCCCCGTCTGTCACATCTTTTTGTGTGATTCATTTCAAAAGCATTTTATATCTGTTAACGGTTATTACCATTGACACTTACAATATGAGAAAGAACAGATGGAGGTTTCTCTTTGGCAAAAAGCGAAGACATAAAGACACTCCCCCATCGTGCCAATATCTTATAATCGAACCATTCATGTACAATAATAACGGGCTAAGCTTAGAAGAAAGAAAGTGTTTTTTCAAGCCAAATGTTAAAGTCATTGAAGGGTTTTTGATGTTGGGGGTGTTAAAATCGAGCATCATTTAGGGCTGTGTGTAATAGTGCTTAAGTAGACCCCACGAGGTGTATGTACCGAGTGTTGATTGCTTCCACGCCCGTCTGCCACCCCAAGTTAAAAAATCACTCTTGTCTTACTGAGCTCCTACTTCCCCCCTCCCCCTCCCACTCCCTCTCAAACCCAGTCTCCCTCACCCCCGCCAGATCCACCCAACACCCCAATCTCTGGTGCCCCCTATAGTGTGGCATTGCAAGCATTTCATTCACCCGCTAATAGGGTTGAGGGGAGATTAGGTGACAAACGGAGCGAGAGAAGATTCCATTGTTCCCATCCCGGACACATGTTAAAAGTCCCCCATTCAAGCCTCAACAAATTAAATGATAAATTTGAGGAATTACCATATTTAAGGATAGGGTCTTTGTTAGAGTTTCACAAGCCTCGACCACATATGCACTATTACTAGGCAGATTACAAACGTCTTTCTGCGAGTTCACAGAAGCGGTTCTGTTGCCATGATTGCTAATGAAAGATTACCAATAATATTGCAATTTCTTCGTGTACATATGAGAGATTTGATTATCGAGGCAGTCGTCGTTTTGGGGGAATGGGGTGGGGGTGAAGCGATTGGTTGGGAAGGAAGGAGGTGGGATGGAGAGGGGGGTTGTTGTTGTTATGGTGCTATGCTGGTGTATAAGAGACGCTTGTAACCATGGCAATTGTCTGATGCATGACGGGAGTAATCTAATGCCTCGTGGTGTCCGCTTTTCCTGTCGTTAAGCGCTAACCGCCTCGCCGGACCTTCCCGCGAGTAGCAATAATATAGATCGCGCGTGTGTTGCTTACATTCGGCTTTATGACTCGCGCATGCGTCATGCGACTCCTGTGAGGCCAGAAATGTGATATCTTGTCTTTAATATCTTTTCCCTGACAACGCATATCGGTCTGGATTTATCGCGCTCCTCTAGCATGCGACACGCACATAAATGCTTTAGCCGTGTGTTAGGCCTATCACTCATAATATGTGCAACATATCCGACCAAACCCTCTCTTGTAGATCATACCCCCTCCCACTCACAGATCTGTACCCAGTTTTTATGGCCATCATGGAATAAAACACCATAGTTATACATACACCCATAGGAATGCTTAGCGAGCCGGGTACATGACACCTTGCCAGCTTGACTCGCCAGGAGATTATTCCTTGATAGCGAAGTGTTTTCATCAGCTTTTATCACCTACCAACGTCACCGATCTATCTATCTCACCTTGTGTCGAGGGGTCCAGATCTCTGATTACTATTTTTTATGTCCCCTTTATATAAGTCAATTCATTTTGCATATCGATAGACTTAATTATACGTGTATCTTTGCTTTTGTTTTCTTAGATATGATCATGACAATTTGAAGAAAAATACAAGTAGGGACCTACAATTTTTCTATAATAATATTAAAACCCAGTGAATTCGTCATTACATTATAATGACGAATTCACTGGGTTTTTTTCTGGTAGAAATGTTATCTTATAATGAATACAATAGTCTAATGTATTTTTTTCTATAGCATCCATTAGATTGCTCTATTTTTATAGTTTAATTGCGTTGCATGAAAACAACCATCTATGTAAGGTTATGCATATTTTATAACTAATCTTATTAAAAATGTGTCCAATAAAAATATTTTTTAAAAAGGACTATCCAGATGAGTGACGCATCTGGACTATAATTAAACAATCCAGAAAACCAATCACAAGAAAACTAGCTAGAAAGCAAAATCAAACTTTCGGCAGTTTTAAAAGATCTGAATATCAATGGGTTTTTTTGCATAGCAGGGTGACATTCAACGCCTCGTCGTCCCAACTCCATTTTCTTGCCCTATTTTCTGTGCATAGGATTCCTCCTGTGCATTAGTCAGTCTTGAGCCAAAAGAAACGGCCAATTTTTACCAAGTGGAGAGGGAGACTGGCGAGACGAAGCAGGGAAATTGAGCAATGCTCCCGCATTCCATGACACGACGTAGACGAATCCTCTAAAGTTTTGGAGAGCTGTTTTTGACATTGCGACGCCTCATTATTTTCAATTGGTAAAAGGAGGGAACAACTGAAAAATTGACTTTATCTAAGTATCGATTTTTAAATATGCGAAGCATTTTAACCATTGTTCACAGCCTTGAATTTTGACCTTTCTCCATTCATAAACATCGGCCGAATTTTGACCCTTTATTCAGCTTACTTTGCGTTGAAAAATTAAAAATATTAAAGGATATAATTTATCGATAATATTTCCCAAATCCTGTAAATTCCCACATAGGTTGGTTAACTAACACTTTCACTAAATCCAGTGAAAATAATTTTTAATTTTGATTCTAAGAGCATATTTTAGATACATTTTTCTTTAGAAATGGTTCTTAAAAATCACCGTCAATATAAATCAATGGTGGAGTGAGCATACATGTGGATAATATCTGTATATGCATGGCGATGAGTCTATATTGATACATAGAAAACACAAGAGAGTTTAGTGATTGTGTTTAGTGCGCTAGTGAACACACACTCTCTGATGGGGGCTGTGGTGTGGACGGTGGGTCGCTCTCTTCTCCCGGGATCCTCGTCCCCTCGTGCCGAGTCTCTCCCACCTGTCCCTCCTTTCTCTCTCTCCTCCTCCTCCTCCTCCACCACCCGTCATGTCCAAACACTCGGATCAATATCAATGTTGTTTGACAAAGCGTTGGAAACAATAACCTACATGCAACACCACTCAGACTAGTTAGAACAAAAATCATAAACATCTAGACTTTGAGTTATTCTTTGGATAAGATGAAGTAGGCTTGATATTTCTGTAATTGTCGAAGTTTGAGGCAGAAGCGTGCCATTTTATGACTAGGTGTTGAATTGACGCGTTTGAATGATGGACACTCAGTCTCATAATATAATTATAGAACAAATCACAAAATATGAATGCTATTGAAGATGTCATAATATTTTAACAGTCCAATATAATGCGCTCTGAGTAATATATGAGAGGGGGGACCATCTAAGTACGAATATCCACAAGGAAAAACCAGAACTTCCATTCCTCTTATTACAAGGCAAAACAATAAAACGAAAGGAATCGTACAAAAACTTTGGAGTATTGGGAGCCTTGGCGTCGATTGATCATTTATGTTATATATCTCCCAAAGGTAATAAGAAAAATCCTTTATGGCCACATAAAGAAAATGCTTTTGATACCTTGAGATTGTAGCGGATAGATAGCATTCTTCTTGTTCATTCTCTATAGCACTGCTCTTCTCCTCACAGCCTATATATACATCCCCAGTGTGGCCACTACAAACAACTGCTCTATTGATACGACCTAAAATATCCATGTATACAACCTCTGTAATCTTTTACGGATACAGTCAGGAATATACGCCCGATACCTGAGGGACAGCCCTTCCCTCTCTTATATACCTCAGTCGGCCACTCGCCACCCATCTATCCATCCTCTCCCTTATGTCCACAGACTACGATCGATTAAACAATCAATAGCACAACTGGTCGCGTCCCGAGCCTGCTATCATAGCCCTCGTGTTTATCCAGGAGGGGTCATTGCAAGGTCGCCCCCTCCCATACTCTACCCCCCCCCTCCCTACCTGCTGTCACCATATTTACAATGGTTTATATCATTTGCTGCTGCTACTCCCTCTCCCTCTCTCCCTGCCTCTCTCTCTCTCTTTCCCTCCCTCCTCGCCATCTCGATCTCTCTCCCCCACCCCTTCTAACCCCTGCGGTTCCGCCACCGTAACCCATAGAATTTAGCCATCTCGGAGTGGCCAGGGAGGGGGAAGGGGAAGGGAGAGAGGCAGAGAGGCAGGGAAGCAGTGAGGACGAACTTTGACCTATATAGCAGCGCAGAGACAGGGCGCCTCTGTCTATTTTCCTGTCCAATGAGTTGTGATTTGCCTGTCATCATATATATAGGGACTTGATGCTGAGGTAGTGCACTCTGGCCTAAATTCGGGATAACCTGTCAAATTTCCTTGGCTATTTCCTGATTGCCGATGCTACGGATGCCTCGGGGGAAACGTTAAAGATCTAAAGACCCCTGAGTGTCCTCTCACGAGATTGTTGTTCAACATTTTGTCATTTACAGTGTAGGACATAATGGAACATAGCTTTGATCATTACATATTTATTAATATTGATTGATCCAACTCAATATCATTCACACTTAGAAAATGTTAATTATTCCTTCGTGAAAGATAATGACATCTATCTTTTCGAGTGCATTTACAAGCCATGTCCAAAATTAAGAATAGCTGTATAGAGAGAAAAAAAATCATACAAGATCCCAATTTGTACCATGGTAAAGTTTCCACACATGTAAAAAAGATATCTCGATGGCTACATGAAATCGCAACCGAAGTGATATGCCCTTCGGCAATGCATTGGTCGCCCTCACCCCCACCTTCCACTCTCCTCCTACCGAGGACATGTGTCTATCTCTCTATCCATCCATCTGTCCGATCCTCTGTCCTGTCTGTCCTTTTTTTCGCGCTCGCCTTCTTGTCAATAAAACAGTCTATATACTGTTGTATGGCCATCATATACCATGGCCCCTCGAGCCGGCTATCAGTGAAGGTCTCCTGATGACAGACCCAAAGGCAATGGTCACAATATAAGTTATGGAAGCCAGAGCACTTCCATCGCTTTCTTTGTATCGGAAACAAGCAGTCCCTTTGTGTCGGCGTATTATTATATCAATTCTTTCCCTGCAATTCTCTTATCGTGCCTGCACACAAAGGACTTATAAATCCCCTTCGCCCGTCCCACCCCACCCCCATCCTCTTTAACTTAGCCCTTTTGTTGGAAATGCCCGGTTTGATTTCCTTTGTAAACATACTAAAGACGATATATACACCGCCATAAAATTGAGATTTATCTCTCGCTCTGGCTTTGGTTTATTGGGGTGGGGCTTGCAGGGGCCTTGGTAAGAGAGCTAGTTGGTGTTCCCTCTAAATGATTTTCGGAGGTCAAAGTTGAGAGAGAATATGTTGAGTTTATGTACTCGGGTCTTTGCCATCGTTTCACGGGTGTAATTTGCGGTTGAGTTTATGTGTATCAATTCTCCTTGCTCCCTGTTCATCAGGGTTCGCCGAAAAACACCAAGCTGTGGAGGTCGATAGAGATATATAAAAACGCGAGGAGTACTCTTGCTTCTTCCTACAAACTTTGGACAAATGTTTTCCTTTTTTTTTTAAAAAAAAAGAAGAAAAACCCCACTCTTAATCTATTTGAACTGTGCAGCCACGCCAAACACTCACTTGAAAACTGATGACAGCAGATGTTGAAACTTGATACAGGGATGGGATGAACTATAATATTGTTCACAAACTTCACACAATAAATCAGATCATGTTCAGAACTAGGGGTAGAGAGGGAGGGAGGGTTGGTGGATGGGTAGGATTTAGCGATTAAGTTAGCGCACATTTTGCTTGTATTTCAGTGAATATTTTATGGACATATATTGACTATCGACTATGTTGGCGTGGGGTGGAGGTAAGATCAAAAGAAGTGTGTATAAATTAATCATTCACTTCCCATGTGTTATCATTGTTTCCTCTAGCACCCACACACACTCTCTCACCCACACACGAACTAAAAACCCTCTTGCCCCCAAAGCATGACACATACAAAAACCTTTCGGTGATCGGGCCACTGCGCTCCAAGATCGGCCGAATTAATTCGGGACGAATTAGGGTCGATATTTTGAGGATCACGTCTGGATGAAGAACAAAGGGCTCCGATGTGTAATATGGGGAGGGTGTATGCTAGAGGGGGGTCGGTTCGGCTAGCTGGGGTCGGGTGGGAGCCAACCCCTCTAAATGGTGTTGGCAGTGTGCAAAGAATAGACTAGGGAAAATATGACTCATACATTTGGGAGGTGAGTACGAGGAGCAGGCAGGGGCAAATGTAGACGGTCAAGTCTTGGGGTGAGATCGGCTGGGCCATGTACTGTGACCGCCCTTTCACCGGTCGGGATCCACCCCATGATGGGGGCAAGGTAACGGGGGGTGGGGGTTCGAGGGGGGTCAAGGGGGCGTGGCAGTTAGGGGTTATGTATGGGGGTTACTTACTGTGAAGGGATTGGGGTTGGGAGGTAAATAGGGAGAAAGGCTGGGGGTGGGGGCACGTACTGGTGGATCCAGTGAAGGGGTTTATTGGGAAGCGTGCTCATAAAGGGCACATCAAGAAATCTGCGCCGAGTCTGAATCACCCTAGTTACGACCTTTGACCTGTCTGCGAAACCCCTAAATATAGAGTAGTGACCTAATGCCTTTTAACTTGAGTCATTATCGGAAGGGCCGGTGGAAAATCAATGCCAAAGCCACCTTCCTGTCCTCCTCTATATACGCAGACAAAGAAATGCACCAACCCTTATCCAGATCTTGCCCGCGACATCATACACAAAGCTTTCTATGGACTTGCTCTTGTATTAATTGTTGTGACACATGGAAAAATGCTTCTGGGTTTGGGGTGATTGCTTTTTGTGATTATGCATATGGTGGTGATGATGTTTTGTAGGTTGAAAGACCGGCTGTTGGGACATCTCGCCATGCATTATGCATTAACCCCAGAAGCTGAAGCTAGCCAGGAACTATATCTCAATAATGATCTATTGTTAATAATTAATGACATCACAGGTTCATTAATCATCGCCACAATGGCATAGCCTATTATTATATATCAGGAAATATGATCTAAATCTCTGGCAGATAATTTATCTTCGGTCTGGGGCAAGTTTGAAAGCATATCTTGTCAAATTAGGGATGATTAAACATGGAATTGCTTTAGTCTAATCGTCCCGCACCAAACTGGATAAATTTCATTATACATGGTAGAGTGCAATTTAATGGCCTAGCCCCAGTTTTGCTTTCCTAGACTGTGAGATATAATTCAAATATGTAAAGAGCGAACACACGACCTATTCAAGTCCTTTATGGTTGCTAATTCACATATCTAATCAGCGTTTTGTTAATAATATCTTGACAAACAATCTTATCGTATGTTTGATATCAGCTAGCTTCATTAATAATGTCTCAACAACTAAGGACATTTCCTTGACCTATATGACATTGAACCCCGAAACGCCAAGTGGTTTGGTCATAGGTCTATTTTGCCTTTCCTTACACATAGTAGTACAAGAAGATGGGAATTTGAGAATGGTACTAGACAAAAAAACTAAGTGATATTTGAATATATTGGATAATATTCAGGTGCGACCGGACTGATTATTTATAAAGTGTGGTCTGCACGGAGATATCAAGTAAATTTAGACCGAGTTCTAAAACAGCATATTGATCCTAATATTGACTTTTCCATATTTACCAAGGCATTAGATCAGCTAGTGAGTAATGCCACTTTACTCATACTTGTTTTTCCCTTATATTTATCCCGTATGGAAGGGAAAACAAATATTGTCCCAGTGCCACACGTTTGTTAGCTTGTCTGTGTATAAATTCACCGGCGAACTGTTGCGATGAAACCAGGTAAAATTCTAAACTTAAGTACAGGTGGCCTTCAATGTGATAATACCTGACTAAAATCATTTTGGTGCCATCGGAAAATTCCCAAGGTCAGATTAGCAAATATGTTTTTGTAGTTTATTTGAACGAAGGAGCGAAATCAGCCTAGGTTAATGTTTAATTACTTATCAATACCTTTCTGCCTGCGAAATCGCACCTCGAAAGAGAAGTATCTATTTCATGGCCAATTCCTTTTAGAAATTCATTTAATAGCAACCGTTCCCCTGTAGCAGGGAAATCAATATTTATCCAATAGTCGGTACATATTTCTTCCATCAATGGTTGTCATAACACAAGGCCCATGCTTAGTTTGGCGCTTACCTATTATTGCTCAGTCATTCCATGATTCCGTTATGTGCCGAAGAAGTAAAATTGATCTGCAAGGAATTGTTGACTGGTATTTGAATTGTGGTGTTAGCGGCTCTCGAGTTACATAGGTTCATAAATGAATACAATGGGATGGTTTATGAGTAGTATGGGATGTATGGGATGAGTTGTACGGAACTGTATGAAGTTCACTTTATAATACAGCACTTCTTCCATTTTGAATCTCATTGTATTTTATTTTCCTCTCTTCTCCAAACATGTCTAAATTATCGATTAATACTATTGTCTCAGACCGATTGAAGTTGCCAATTGAAGTGGCTAATAACAAGTTGTATATATTATCATGTACAAGAAATTAGCATATATAATTATTAGTTTATTCAAAGTAGTTGTTGGTATTTTTTGGGGAGGTACAGGTTTTTACTCAGGTTATTTACACAAATTATAGCAATATCACCCATAATGGGTGGTTTTCATCTTGCCCTGAAACACTTTTACAAATAATTTATTATCATTTAAGTGGGGCGATACAGATAGATAAGGTTTTAATTAATTGCAACATACCAACATGAATAACTACATGTCAGAAAATAGAAAATATTATAGGGTGATTCTAGTTTATATGAAATAATGATGATGATTAATGGTTGTTCCTGGCTATACTCGTTACAATTAATATTAGGATGAGTATAGGTGGTTCTCTATACCATTAATTACTCAGAGCTAGTCAAAACATATTGATTTTAAAACAACATGTGACCGTGAATATATTCTCACTCCGAGCCTGTATCTAACTTCGATGCCCCACGATCCATGCTCGGTCTCTGATGAACACCCACTCCCTTTTCCCCACAGCACCCTCCTCCTCCCTCCCTCCTGCCTGCCCCCACCCAAAGTAACAATGCGCCTGAAAGAGTTGGAAACATCCCCCATTCACATGCAACAAGCTGTTATATCATCAATTATTCCTCCTCCTCCCAGGACAGCAAGAAAACCCACACTGCCGACTAACAATTTATTCAATCCACCCATCTTTTCATCGCTGATGGATCATTCTGTCTCCCAAATGATCCGGAATTCCTCGAGTGCCCTAGACGCTCTGTTCCTATTTACTATTTCATCTCGGACCATTCTGTGCGAATAGCTGTACACTGTTTTGCCGTCTCCTCCTCTTCACTCAAATCTCCACCACTCCCTAACCGTGCATTATATTAAAATCTCTGTTTTGTCTCTCTTTCAGGACGCTCCGGTGCCTTGGTTCGCCATTCTGACGTCACTTCCTGTGCATACATTGAACGTGTGTCACTTCGCCCGAAGTTGGTGTTTTTACTTACTGCTGACCAATGAACCCGCCTACCTTGATGTCTTTGGTTATGGCATAGCAACGGTAAGACCACGCCCATTCTCTCCCATATATAAACTTGCACAAGTTTCCAGACGACACCCTTCGATCCGGGTCCTGTCCCATTAGTACATCGCCCTCCCCCCACCCTACTTAACCCCCTCCCCCCACTCCCCCTCCACCCAGAGTGCGCGTGCGAGCCCGTGGATACCATCGGGACATCCAAGATCGTCGCGCGCACATAAGCATCTGCCAACTTTTTCCGTATTTGTACATCACCCAGCTAGAATGTGACGTAATCTTTTGTTTTATTGGGAATTGTGACGTCACGAATACATTCCACATGTGATTTGAGTGTTTAGAGTGAGCATTTGCCGAGGGACCGGCCGGTGGGGGAACTGACCATGCTTTTCTCTCTCATCATTAAACACTGCTTCTCCTTGCTTATATTTTTCTTTCCCCTTCCCTCTCACTCTTTCTCTCTCCCGCTCTCTCTTTCTATTTCTGTTTGAAAGTCCCATTGTTTGCCTGTTTATGTCAGTGGGAGAGTGTGTATCCTGACCAAGGCTCAGAACTCCCCTACCACCCTCGGAAGTCCACTTGGTAGAACCAAGTCCAGTGTTGACGCAACAGACAACAGACAGACAGTCGGCCCAGATGATGTGCGCGAAGAAAAAGATCACGAACTCCATGCTCTGTACCTGCGCCAAAACCTCTACCCACTAACAACCAACCGCTCCCGACTGGCGCAGATGTCGTCATTTCAAAAAGAGCCTTTCCCAGGGGCAAATCCCACTTTGCGACAACTACTTACATCTTTAGAGCTGACTTACGACAACCTATGTACATCGCCTGTCTTCCATTAGCGACTCTGTTCGTTTTCTCCCCCGTTAACGCACCCTTACATATGATAGGAAGTAAGCCATCACTTAGGAAGCCTAATTAGAGTAAAGAATACTTCTGTTTAAGATACACGTATACAGTTACTAATGCCAGCTTTCTTAAGATGACTCCAAGAGGAATCGACATTTGCCAATATCTTCATCACCTGCGCTGAAAAGAAAGCCCCCAACTTTAGCCTATCTGCTTGCTATGCTAGGCCCCAAATGTTCAGTGTCGTTATTTTATGATACATTAACGTAATGCATTTCTATATCCATACATAGTCTCAGCTTCGGGTGCCAGGGACTATACGATTTAAAAGTATATTGATTAAGGTAGGAGGGGTATTTTGAATGTCATATCTACAATGCTTAAGTCCATGGCCTCTTGCTTATTGCGAGATCGCTTTGAGATGGAAATATGGCACCGTCAGTTTTATAGCTATGAGACAGCGAATGGTAATTGTCATACATTCATGGGATAAGAGTCATGCTTAGTAGATTTTAAATTACATTCCCTCCCAATTGACAGCTAACCAGCGAAATAAATAACATGTGAAGGTTTTCAAAGATTATGACAAATGCTTACTATATATTATGGCATGGCCATTTTAGTTTGGAATACAGTTGTATTGTGCAGTAACATAGATGAAGGAATCGGTTTTAAAAGCTTCGTCTTCGCTGATTCTTCCATTTACTAATCGTATGTTCCCCGGCCGATATAGATACATTTCGGTTATATTCTCTCTAGGTTATATGCCTGAATGTCGTTTGAGGATCAATACATACTATTTCAATGAATATATATATGTTGGTTCTATATTCTCTCCTGACTTGTATAGATTGTTTGCAATGGTTGGAATATTGTTGCAATTTATCAAAGGACTTTTATAATGTCAATTTTTATAAGCACAAAGACTCATCTTGCAAAGTTTTAAGCGTGGTATCATAACGCATAACATATTATATAATGGATCGAATTGAGGTGGATTCTATTTCTCCTTTTCAATTAGATTATGAAGTATTGGATGTGAACGCGGACACATTTTCCAAAATGAAATTAAATATTGAATAAATGCTTAGAGGTACTCTTCACTAATGAAAACAATCATGAAAGGAATTACCAGGGTGAGATTCCCTTTGGTTATTCGTCCTAAACAAATGCGCGGCAGGAAGGTAAGATAATATGTCCATTATATTGGGGTATATCCAAACACGCAATATACAAATCATTCTCTGATGGGCCATGAATAATAAAATACTCCCGGTTTGTCACACGATATTAGCAATAAATAGCAGGTAAATTATATGAGAATACTTTCAGTCTGTCGCCAATATTTTGGCAATATTAACAGAAAGAAATACCATCACTCAAGTTGTGCATGTCGACATACAGGATTGAACGATCATTATCAAATCCTCCCATGATTGATACACTATTATACTAATTTGGTAATCGGAGTGACTTTATCAGTTAAATGATTTTGCCTGCATAAAGGCAATTGAGTAAGTGTGCTATGGCATGTCGATTTTTTTTCATTTACGCAATAATGTATGCTTCATACAAAGTTGCATGACTTTTTTAAATGAAGAGAAGTATCATATGTTACCCGGGATGATGAAACTAAAAACATACGAATTGAATTAACCGTAAAATCAACACAAAAATAGCTTAGAAATACATTGAGTCGGATTTTATCATTCTAATTGCTCTTTTTGAAATGAGGGGAAACATTTTATAAAGATAAAAATGAAAAGATAATTGAATGAACAATAAAATACAACAAAAATAACTTGGAACTGCATTGAGGGATGGTTGTTCATCGCATAAAACGTCCATCTGCAGTACGTTTTAAGAGGGTTTAACACATAATTTAGACTTTAATTTCCGGAAATCTGTAATTGCTTTGAGAAAAGGCAGATGACAGGGTAGTTTTTGGCCAAAACATATTTCCTCAATTTACTGGGAGGTAGTATCAGTGTACTCCCAGGGAAAAGCCGGATTAAGGAATGGAGCCCAAATCCTGATTAAGTATGACATAATTTCTTTTAAAATCTTAAGCCATTCACGGTTGATTACACAAAAATAACTTTTTCCCCTCAAAAAGGAGAGGAATTGAATCAATTAACAAATGCAAAATCAGCATATTAAAATCTTGATATCATAATTGAATTTCAAGGTACCTACCAGTGGGAACGCATCCAGGTGTTCATTGCCCCCTCCTCCTGGGTCTGGCCGGCCGGCTGACCAGTGCAGTCTTGTTGTCTACCACCGCCACCACCTGTTTGTTAGAGGGGCAGTTGGTCATTTGGTCAGCAACACTTGGTCACTAAACCTGATATTGGGGGTGTGGCAGGTGCACTTTAGGGTTGCCGGGGTTTGCCAACACGTGCCCCACATGCACCATCATCATCATACGGAGCAGGGTGTTCGACCACCGCACACCCACCGACGATCAAAATAAACAAAATTTCAAAAATATGTGCGCAGCAGGAGGACCCCAGGAATCCAGGCCCCCCGCTTAAGGACAAATAAGGGTGACCTATTTCTCACGACACCAACGCGCATCTCGCGTTTGAGTCGTGCAAGGCACAAGGCAATGGAAAGAGTGGGAGGAAGATTCTGAATTTTCTCTCCTATCATTCTCCTCCTCGATCCTCCTCCGCCTCCTCCATCTCCATACTCCCATCTCCTTGCTCAACACCTCCTAAACACTCTGCAATAACTACTTAACAAATATCCCCCGTAGAACCCGTTCCCAAAAGTACTTCCTTATTACTTCCCTTTCCCTTTCTCACGGCATGACCTCAGTGAGGTCATGATATGGTCGCACGTCACGCACTTATAAACATCGCCATGCAATGTACAACTTTTCGCCAGAAGAATTAATACCTCTCTTTTATGGCCCAGACAAAAGTTGGGCTTCATTGTCTTGACTGGGTTTTCAATTGTTTACTGATGGCGACTTGTTTGAGGGATTGTGATATGCTTAGTGTAGTTTTATTCAGGCTGTGCACAGGGCCCAGATCTCAGGGAGGGAGGGAGGGAGGCTGCTGGTGGTGGTTATCGTGGGAGGAGGATGGGGAGGTTGTTACGTAATGCGAACTCACGCGCGCACAACCCGCTCAAGTGAATGACGTAACGAGGAGCTAGTCAATCAAAACAGATTACCGATTTTAACCAATGGCCTTGTTTGAATATAGAAATCAGATATTCCAGGCGGCCTATAGTTAGACGATATGGGCTGATGATTATGTTTTGTGGGATCTGAAAAGAGGAGGCAGGACCATACAAGGGTGATGAATGTGCTGAGCTGAGAATATCTATGATAGCTGTATCGAAGGTTGTATAGTATAATAGATGTATGGAAATATCTATATATTATAGCATCGTGTAAATTTATTAATAGAGATTAAAATGAAGGGAAGTGTGGTAGGGGCCGAGATGTGTAGGGTTGAGTGTCAAATTATGGCGGATTGGCGTCTGAAATCAAACAAATCTATGCTAAAGATGGAGACATGTGTAACTATTTCTGAATCAATAAATTTGAACACGGGTCATCTACACAGATCATACCATACTTTAAACAACTTGGAGAGTTGTGTTAAACATACACAGCCTTCATGCTACGACATTAGCATAATTAGCTATTTTGTAAGTATGATAATAATAGTAAATGGGTGTTAATTGATTAAATAATGTAATTATGATTAGGCTGCGCAATATTGTGAATGTTCCATATTATAACAATGCCAACAAATTATATTATACAACGGGTGTTTTGGAAAAAATGAATATATCTTAATAAACATTTTAAACTGGTATGAAATCTATCTAGACTAATGAAAGTATCGTCAACAAAAGAAGTCTGTTTGGTGAGCGTGCACAAGTTGTCTTTATTTCAGGGGGTGTACCCTGAGCAACATCATTAGAGGATGGAGGAAGTTGCGCAGGGTTAAAAGTAAAAATATGAGAGAGAATTAGGCAAGGGAAACCGCCGCGCCACGCCTCTGCGCGACGTTATATCAAATGATCATCTCGTGATATCTAGATAGGCTGTAATGCAAGACGAGAACATTGAAACTTTGTTTCCTTTATTCCCAGGGTTTCCTGCGAATCTCAACTTTTTTCACCAGAAACCTGGCGAAAAGGGATTCGCGCGATCGAGGGTCGATGTGCGACCATTAGCGTGACTTATATTCTACGAGGCGCGAGGCGACCAGCGAGAAAAAACATCAAAACCCGGCGTTTTAAGGTTGTGCGATCGATATTGGAATCACTCCCATTTTGTGAAAGGCATAAATTTGTTAGAGAAAGGGATTAGATGTCCTTCGTGAGAATGGTCGAATAAGTATAGCACACCATATGGAAACTTGGGAAGAGATGAAAATGAATATGGAGCTTTCATTTCAACAAATCACTTCACGCACGGATCGTTTAGCCAGGCAAGATCAAAAGCTTTGGCGATGCATTGGAAAGAAAATTTTGCCAGGAATTAGATGAAAACGTGGGAGATGGTTTTATCTTTAATTATCAATACCATAATCGTTGAAAGATGGAGTGAAATGAAGAAGGATATTACCCATGATAGGCACTTTTGGTCTTAGCTGCATTGACGATATTGTACCGGTAAATTGACACTTTGAGAGTTAGATCTATCTACTGTACTTTTTTAAAAATAATTTCAAGGTTTTTCATTGAGAATTTTCGGGGATATTTTTTTCAAACAAAGCCAGTTTTCATCGGTGAACATTGTGTTAAATCGCTCATTTTGAAATGATTACTTAACGTCTTTTGCCTTGGTATATTCTATCTTCCATCTTGATATCTTACATTTTATATAGCCATTTGTTGCTAAATTTGGTATAACTTGTATCAATATCAAAACAAGTGGATATATTGTTGTATTACAGCTGCCCTGATCGGCTAAATGGGGACATACTATTTGGCTATGGTTTCATCTATGGGCGGCACAGAGTGTGACATTGGGATCTGCTGATCTATGGGGCAAAACATCTCTAGATTAATGGCGAGACACCAAAATAACTCTCACTATTTTCAGATTCATGCATTATGTTTTAATGTTACCAATCACAACGCATATAATTTAAGCCAAGTGCTTTTTTCCAAGGGTGGCCAATCTATATCATTCTAATGCATCACCATGTCCCAAGTATACATTACCCATACTAATTGATATCAAGCATTATCCATATTAATTAATAGCAAACTCATTAAGCATTATTTATTCCAGGCACATGCAGTGAACATGGAATTAATTACAGATTTATTTTATTGTTTTTGCACCTCTGCCGTTTACACCTTGCGATCGTATCTGTCTTACTGCCACGTTCCATGCATCAGGTCCCCGATGACATTTACATATGTTTAGTTCGGCTCTTGCCACCCAGAAGCAGAGCTTTTGATGGATTCCCTGGGTGACCAAAGTATCCATTGTGCACTGTATTAAATCTGATTCATTAAATGGGCCATTCAGCATGTAAATAATAACATTGTTTCGTCGGGAGATCGCTTGAATTGCGGAATATTCATCCAATGTTAGTGATACACATCCATTAATTCCTTAATTAAGAGAATCTAACAGGACACTTAAACTATTGTAATAAGAGAGAGCCTGATTTTTGCAAAAACTCCCCGATCAAAGTCAGTACAATGCGGTACCGTAGATCTGGGGAGCGTGTAAATTGCTTAATTTTGAAGCGGACTTGATAAGGGACCCGCGTACAATTGCAAATTGTAAGTATTGTACGGAAACTGGTTCACAAAGCTAATGGCAAAGAAAGAGATTTTCGTATCGATTATCATTAGGAATTGAAGCACAAACAAGAGTGTTTTATTCCATTGTTTAAAATTATGTATTTATCAAATGTAGGTATCTAAGTAAAAATGTAATCTGAAAGCGCAGGATGGCTGAATTTACAAAACACAAATCCAATGAGGAATCGGGCTTCAATCTTTCCATGTGATAAATGAGGAAAAACGGGGTCTGAATCTTATCTCCCCTTATGCGCAAACAATGTAGTGGAAAAAGCTACAAGAGCGAGTAAGAAGACACGTTTGACTTTCAGATGCCATTTTGAATTTACATTTTTATCCACGATGTTGGCAATTTGCAAATTAAATACTTCACGGCTTCACTTTAAGTTTACAGGTACTTCTTTTCCTATTCCGTTTAGTGATAATTGCTTCACATAAATCTCCTTTAAACTCTTGAAGAAATGTCTTATCATGAATACGTTCTCTATGGAATTGTTTTACTAACGATGTTGACAAATGATGCACAGCATTTTTACAGGTACTATGAAGAGGTTTTATTCGATTGTGGTTCTAGGAATTGGGATAGGTTGAGACAGTCACAATGCTGATTGATGTGTGTAATGTGAACGAATGCCTCCGATGAATAATATCTATTGATGCTATAGTATCGTTACATTTTGATCCAGGATGCCCAGGTTGCATCCTCATTGAATTCATCTGCTCTATTGCATCGTGAAAGCAAAGGTCATTAGTGAGTAATTAAGAACATGATTATCAGATGGTTGTACATGGCGAAAACGGATAGCTTACAATTTTTCCAAATCATATTAAGCATTTATTCCAAATGTGGTTTTAAACATGTCAAGAAGGAGACGGTATCGGGTGGGTTATTCGAGAAGAAAGAGTATATTATAAGTGGCAAATGGGAGCCACATTTTGGAAGCCACTAAAAGATAAGAATTGGGATTGGCGTATAAGCGTGATGTAAGCATGTGCTTTTCGCTGCGGCAACTTGGGAAGTCTGCTGAAAGAAAGTGTTTGCTGGAAGGGAGGGTGTTTGTAAACGAAGCTAAGACTCCATAAGACCGCCACTATACACGATGTCAGGAGTCGGTCGGCAGTCCTATATTGACCGGCTGAGATTTCTGAAAGCTAAGGGGTCCACTTCAAAGAACTCTAGCTGTCCCAGCTTTGATTAATGAGCCTGTGCTTGTGTTGTGTTTGACAGAACGGCGCCTTATCTGCGGTTCCTCATCTGGCCAAAGCTGGCCTTGCTTTGGCGAGCGGTCCCCTCGCAGATCATCTGATGGCCAACCCTCTCCTCACAGCCACCCACATCCGCAAGCTCTTCACCTGCCTAGGTACGTATAATCGCGTTTATGACGTCACTACGTCTAAGCGCGCGCACTCTGTGTCTACGTGTACGTACGGACGTTCTAAGTACTGACGTTATGACGTCACGAGTACAGCCAGATCGATAGTGCTGTGTGTGAGGACATGAAGTAGAGTTAATGGGAAGGGATATATATTAAATACGGTCGCGTATGTGACACGTTATCGCTCGTGTGAATGGATATCGCAAGAATGGGACCTCGGTGTGTTTGCTCTCTGAAGATATGGGGTGTATATGCAAACACTCAGTCGGCGAATGTTCCCAGGTCCGTGTGGGCAGCATTTGATATACCACCGTCCTTTAAATCACGCCGCTTGGCCGCGTTTCAGCTGGCGATCTTTGGTCTGCGCCAAGGTCAAATATAGTGCTATCTCTTGATCGATATCTAAGGGAAAAAATCTCTCCCTTGTCAGAGATAAAACGGGCGCTTTGACGCAGAATCAGGCAAGATATGTATCAGTAGGCCCCTGCGTGGGTCAAGGGTCAACCGGACGCTGTGGAGGTGGGCTTTATTGGCCTAAGTACGAGGCCGCTCTCTGCAGTCTCCCACGCGCGTCGGGTATACTATTACCTCGGCCAGTCGCGCGTCAGAGTAGGGCCGGGATTTAGGTTGGCGGCCACGAGTAGGGCGTTGTTAATGGCGTCGCTATAATACATACGTTATCAGGTGATATGTTATCAGGTGGTAGACGCTGCCGCCGACGTACACCTGGCAGGTTAATCCCAGGGGTATAGCATTAGTCGCTTCTCCAGGGCATGCCCGGAGGGGATTATCCCTGCGCTCTGATCGACCCGTCCCCAGACCAAATTAATACATGAAAGGACCGCTAGATGGGTCTGTGTGGAAACATTACGTCAGATTAACGTTAATCCAACGTGTCCCGCTCAGGCCAGGGGAGAAGGAGTGTAGCTGGGGGATTAAGGGAAATAATAGCTCACATACTAAAGTACTCCATGATGGGATTATATAATTATGCTACATATAGGCGTGGATTTATATGGACACTTCACTGTCAGCTTCCTCGTCGTTAGAGACTTAGGCCTTGTGGCTTAGGAGTTTGCTTCATGGGTCGGGGTGCAATAATACCATAAAAGGATCGCCTCTGGGCAGTTGGGACTTTATACATCAGAATAAAGACACCAACTTGCGTTTACCTTACAGCCCTCTACTTTTATTCGTTATTCCCTAAATCCCCTGGAATAAATCTGAACCAAACGCATGCACTAGCTACATCCACTGTCAAATGTACCGTACACAAACTAGTTCTCCTTGTCTATGTACCTTGTCTATGCACTTTTAAAGGCATTTTAGCAGAAACACAGAAGCAATTAGATACGGAAATATCTACTAAGACGCCTATAAACGAGTTCCTCGACTCAGTAACAGGAAGTAGCCGGATCAACATCCGGTGCCTGTAGTTCCTCCTTTAGTGCATTCTGGGAAAAGGTGGTGAGGAGAAATACCTACAGCGGCATAAAAAAATGTTTTGTTGAATCATGCCATGCAAAGCTTTTGGTTCTGCACGCACCAAGTATCCACAGAAATGACACAGGATGGTGCTAAGTTACATTTACGGTTCGAAAATTGAAGCATGAAACTTTTGGAGCACTCCGCTCAGATAACAACTAGATTGATTTGTTGATCAATCTGTTCCAGCCTAATAATTATATCTGTAGAAACGGTTTCTTTTGGGGGATGGTAAATAAGAAAGAAATTATTTGTTTCCAATGACAAAATGATAGATTTTTGAAAGAAAAAAAGTATATTTTTATTCTGCTACTCATCAGTATCATATGATCAATAATTGCACTATCAATTTTTTTATATATAAAATGGTGTACCTTTATAGAAATATACAAAAATATATGCCCCCGAATTTATATATATGTCCTTATTTATTAAGTTGACTAAACGAAATAGACCCCTCCCCCCGATTTCATTGAGCATATGTATTCGTATTTCAAATGCTTATAAGACAATTGATTAAGACCGAAAAGGTACATAACATTTATAAGCTTAGAGAGTATGCAACATTCCTCTTAGTGTGACATTGATCGCCACATTTTATCCCAGGCTTTTAAGTTATGTTCTTAAGTGATGTCCTATCTTTCAAACACTGTTTTACCACTTGCCACAGCGTATATGGTGGCTATAGTCTGAAGGCTGTCTTTGGCACACCAATTTCAGCCAGAATAAATCAATGTTTCTTTACCCCTTCTAGTCTTTCTGAACATAACTTCTATGCCTGGGATATATAAAACACACAACTTCCCAATAGGTCTAGCCTCAACTTTCGCTTCCCTTCTCTCTCAATATATAGCATGCGATCGTGTCACTCGTGTCGCTATATGAGCGCGATAGCGAAACCATGCGTCAAATCATTCAACATGGCGATTGAATGGTAGGCGGGCGGGCTTCAAAGAATGTCTTTCTAATTCTCTGTCATCTCTAGACCTAAGGACGTCAGCGAATATATGACGTCGCCTTTGTACTATTGAACCGCTTTAGAACGTCACAAGAGAGGTCTTGCTTAGCGTGTCTTGCTGTGTCACTTCTATATTCTGCCCACCCATACATATATGTACACCTAAGCAGGCTTAATCGCTTTCCTTATTAATTAGATTGACTGGAAATTCCTGAGCATGGGTATTATTGGTGGAAGTTTCTCGGCATGAAAAACAGAGCAGTCAAGAACATGTGGTCTAACTCGATTATGATTAATATCCTCAGTTCTAGAGATGTCAGAGTCTTTAGTAAGGAAATTTAGATCCCGAGCGACTGGATCCCTGGGGGGAGGGGTCTATTTCGTTTAGTCAACATAATAAATAAGGCTATACATACATTTGCGGGCATATACTTTTAAAAATCAGGATGTTTATACAGCAAGTCAGTATTCAAATGCAGTCATATCACAATCAGTCAAGTAGGCATTGGTAAATGATAAATATTTATTGTTTCTTTGATTCCAGGCTTCGGGATGCAGGCCGTGTGTTTCTTTATGCTATATTTCGTAAGGTTAGGCACCCCTGCACTTCTTATGCTCACTATAGGCGTTGGTTTTAGTGGGTTCACAGTTTCAGGTTAGTAACATACTTTTATTTATGACTCTAAAAGTCCTAATAAATAATTTATATTTTCAGATTAATGGCCACGTGTATGATTGAAACCGAAATCTAAAATAGTTACTTCTTTATTGATTATATTCGCATAGAAATTGGCATATTCGCTTTATTTTGGTTCACTGTAAAATAATTAACCAAAAAGAACAGTCTTGGTAATTCATTATGCAATTTAAAACATATATATCATTGCAGGATGGAATATAAATCATCTGGACTTGGCCCCAAGGTTTGCAAGTGTATTAGTTGCTATATCAACGACATGGGGGACAATTGCCGGAATACTTGTTCCTATAGTAATAGGTCATATGACTCAAAAGCAGGTATGTTTTCTACTATAATTATCTCCGATTAAGTAAGCATTATTTTGACATATATGGCCAGTCTAGTGGTTGATTATCTAATCGAATATGTTACGTGTTGGGACGATTACATAGAATTAGAGAAATTATCACTGCGGGAAAATTGACCTACCTTCATGGGTGATTGTGTGCCAATACAGACCCAGTCATGTAAAACTTATCATAATCAAAAAGTGTTAATTAATGTTAAATATTTGGGTAGAATCGCCACGGGTAACATGAGTTTCATTAAAAAAGCAGGACGGCTGGCTGAGCGAGGTCAGAGCACCTTTGTTGGCCTAAAACAAGATATGATATGATTAGAACAGACAGTACTTTAAATGGCGTGCCTCTCATTTATGGGCCTATTCTGGCCTTGCTAAAATTTACAAGGATAATAAAATTTCTCGCTTGGAGATGTGGCTATCGATTCCAGATCGTACATGAAAGGTAGACAAAAATCAGTCACATTCCAAGCTCCTGCGTTAAGATCTATAATGACGCGAGATATTTGTATCGTCAAGGGCAGCCGTTATGACGAATGACTATCAAAGTTTATCCCGTCTCGAAATTCCTTTTCAAATGCATCATGCCTTGAGATGGGGTTTCTTTTTATGCATGATAACCAAGAACATGACATTCCTTTCCACAAATGAAATTTGTCATCGTGTGAGTCTCATTTTCACACAAAATACCAAAAGGCCAAAACGACCGGAAGTCTTTTATTGGGGAAATTCCTGCGGGTCGAGGCGGGGCCTAAACTTGTAGGCCAAAGAGGCTTGCAGCCTTGAAATGTTTTCACAAATCTCTTTCTTTCTGTTACTAACTAGGTGATAGAAGAATGGCAGAACGTTTTCCTCCTCTCGGCAGGCATTCTGGCATTTGCGGTTCTTTTCTACGGCGTCTTTGGTTCAGGTAGGGGGTCTGCGCATGCGCATTTCTGATTTAATTGTCGTCTGCCAGGTTTGGAATGTCCCAGGAATGCCGGAGTAATTAAACTGAGCAAATGAACACTGGCTTTTGAAATGGACATAGGACGGAGATATAATGATTGTGAATAAAGAACAAAGTTCCACGATCAATACAGGAAAAGGCTTTTTTCCTGTGTTAATCGGGGCTAGGAAGGAAGGATGAACAGGCTTTTAAGCTTTATATGCAAATTTCAATGAAAAACTGAAAGAAGGTCATGAAAGATAAATGGAAGTGGCATTAATATTGTGTCCCAAGAAAATATATTAATCTAAAGTTCATGAATAATTTAACAAGTAAAATTCAATCCCATCCCGAATATCTTTCCACGCGAAATTCAGGTTCATAATAATCTGATCCCTTCTTGAAAAAGATGTAAATGATTAACATCCCATAACCCGAAGCTATTTTAAGTTGATAATTACTTTTCTTTTTTCCCTTTGATCCCCTGTGAATAAAACATTCATGTTAAAATAAACCAGGTGTTGATTAGCTGCTCCAAACCAGGCACTTCGTTGTGACGAAACGTCACCTCATTAAATAAAATATGAACACCGAGGCGCCTTCTTCCAAATGTATCCAAAAAATAAGCAGAAATTCAAAAATTCCCTAAATTTCTTCTACAGCACGAGGGAGCCAATCATTCAGGATAGCTCGACAGTCATTGGCATTCTTTATAGTTTCGTTTTAGTTTTATGGGGAACTTAGAGTCTGTCAGGATAACATTAATTGGGTCAATGTCACTAAAAAGTATAGATAAGTGTATGAAAAACCTGGAAAGGTCATTGCACAAAAACCTGGTGAGGAGAACAGGTGATTATCTAAGTCAACGTGTGTACCAGGGTACTACCCTAAGGCCTGGTTGCACTCAATAAAATGAATCTTAAAAAGAGCGAAGGACAAAAAAAAAATCTAAAAACTATGGGTTTTTGATTGGCAAGGGTGATTAAACGATTGCGTGACGACTTGCCAAGGCTGATATTCATTTGAGGGGTAAACTTTCTGATTGCTGATGTGTTCCAGGATGGTTGTCTCCTCTCACTATCATTTAGAACAACGCAGGAGATAAAGAAGGCACATAGACTGAATGTAAACTATAAGAACCCCAAAGAAAATAACTCACTAAAATATATGTATGATATTAATATATAAGACTTTTGATGGATACAATTCGTGCGAAATTTAAACCATTATTATGCTATGTAGGTTTGTGTTATCAGATGAATGTGTATCAGATGAACTTGCATATTCCTTGCACCCAAAAGAAAATGTATGACCGTTGTATGCCACTCTGAGGCAAATTTAACAAAATAGAAGGCAACTAATAATGTATTTTATGCGGTAATTAACAGTGTGTGTGGGATCCCCAAGGAATGTACGCAACGCTTTTAATGTACCTAGACGAAACTTAGGCACAAAACAACCTGCTTTGATCATACACATAGCTACCACAATACACCTGTTAAATAGCGTGTATGAGCTGGCAAGTCTTTACTTCATCTATTCATTAATTCTCTAATTGGTACCTCGAGAATCAAACACCTAAAAATAAAAAATCCTTATTTGTGGTTTCACTAGGAAAAAAACTCAAAGGGAAAGAGCAGGTTGGCATGATCTATGTATATATCCGAAGAGTAAGGCTTTAACCAAAAGGCAAACTTTGGCAAAGGAGGTTTTAAATGACATTTCACAGGCCTCGCGGCAAATAAGACCCGAATTGACTCCAAATGAAATGTCACACCTACCCGTTCTGAAGCCAGGCTTATTAAGTAGCCTTATTAGTACGTAATTGCAATTTAACATTCAACTTTACAGGTGTTTTTAAAGCTCATGATTTCTCATGTTAGAAGCTCGATCCGATAATATGTCGCTTTATATAAAGATAATAAGAGAGTTATATGAAACTTGGGCATGAAGTGGCATGGGCATGAATTTTCATGCCTACTTACTATGCTTTTGGTTGTTTTTTCTGTTTGAAATGCTACAAATTACAGCAACCAAGGATAACAAAAGTTGTTGTCGTTCAATTATATGTGAAATGACGATAGATGTTGCTCTTTTTTATGGAAATCCAATAATCTACTTATTGGAGTTTTTCCCCAAGCCTCTGTCATATCAAAGGCAGTGTATAGACTAACATATGGCTGTTGAATTGGGATTGCTCGAGTTTCCATATCCAATCCAGTTCCTGGAGTTTGACAGTTTAAAACTGTAATTCTTCGCATAGCTGAAGCCAAAGTCTATCACCCTTCATTCGTATACATTAAACGACCATAAATCCATGGCCATGTACAGGAATACCATTTGCTATATTTACCTTTGACTACATAGAGATCAATACTAAAGTATCGGCAATCGATCAATCACGTCTGATACGAGATACACTGCGAATGACTACTACCCTCTACCATGGTAACTGTGGGATGCTTAAACTATAGTATTTGACAGCCATAGATATTGCCTGCCCGTAAGGGGTATCATTGATGTTTTTAAAAGATGGGGGGCACTTTTCATTTCACTTATTAAACATTCTCAGATTGAAAATATTAACATCGTATGAACTCCTAAGCTGGAATAGGAATTTGATTCATCGAATCTGGAAGTCATTGAGGCAGATTTTCGATAGCAATCTCAGGAATAATTGGAATAATTACCTCCTGAAAATAAAAGATGAAAAGGAAGGAACAAACTTCCTGTGAGGTTGTGCCCCCCTCCTCCAATCATGAAATGCTTGCGTTGCCTTTCAGCTAGGCTTAAATACCAAGGTTCTGGCCTGTAAGGGAGTGTGATTGTACAGGTATGCCGCCTGACCTTTCTCAAATTGTCCTCCTCGTTTTTTACCTCCACCCAGCAATGACATGTTTATTTGGAAAGGCCGATGATTCACATCTCCCATCATCATCTCCCCCAAACTACGACCACACCACGCTGGCGTGTTTTTGGTTAGTGTTTGTGCCTGTGTCCGGTTCTAAAAATCTGTCAAGCAATTAATGCCAACACTAAAAGGCATACCTGGCATACTGAGGCATGATTAAAGAATAACTTAGAAATCCCTCTATATGGTTTACCAAATTGCAAAGGAAAACATCCTCGTCCTTGATTAAAGATACAATCTATTAGGACTTCTAAAGTATGCCATGTTCTGCTGAAGAAAGTTAACAATAATTAATGATTAGGTTTATCTCCGGCAAGATTTCATTTATCGCATGATCAATGCTGAATTATAGCCAACCCACATAGAAATGCTTTTAGGTGTTTAGATCCATTTTTCATGAAAAGGGACAGGATTAGTCCGTTTTCAGAGGTGATTTCTTATGTCGCTCTCCATCCCATCCCCCTCAGGGCATTGGACCTCTTGTTCGGTCCCCTATACATGTCTGTGATTCGGGACCCACAAGTGCTAAAGTGAAGGATTGCCTACGTTGGAAGTCCCTGTTCAAAATTCAGTTCTAAGGTTTGAAGCTTCCCCTGAGGCGGCATTCCTTTACTGGCCAAGCATTGAACATTCATTTCTTTTCAAACAATTTGCGGCACACAAACGTGTCAGTCGTGACCCTAAGTCAAAGGATACCAAATGATACAAAATAACATTCCTTAATCACTAAACTTTAAAGGCTTGGCCTTTTTTGCCGTTCCATTCTTGATTAACAGGCTATTATTTTATCAAACTTGTTGCTTGACTTACCAAAATAACTGAACTATTTTCATCAAGGCTCGTTAGTATTTCTAAAATGAAGTCATAGCTCTTGCAACTTATTTTATGGGGCTCTCATTATGAGTAGCTTTGAGAGCACTTAAAAGTCATGCATTCTTTCTCTTTAGCTTTCATCTTTCATCTTTTGTCCACAGTTGTGAGAGAGAGCCTGATTCGGCCCCATGTATCTGCTACGAAATAACCCTGAGGTCACCAGATATTACATGGCACTACTGCACATTCATACAGACAAAGCCCTCCATTTTATTGCACTCAATGCTCATTGATTTCACTATGTTTTGTGATCTCTACTTTCTCTTTTTTCCTTACTCGATTTTGGGAATTTATTCACCTCTTTTGTCGCTGTAACTTTCCAAAGTTTAGAAATGTTTTTTTCTATCATTATCCTTATTTCCTGATATCCAATTGTTTCCCTGGGTGGGTATCAAAACCATGGACAGTTATCTTTCATGTGCGGAGGCATCATTTTAATGTGTCTGAATTTTAACATATGCATTTTGTTCTGAATGCGATCCTTCCATTTTTCATCGCTGGGAGTTTTTGTCAAATTTGAAATGAAACGTTTGTAAAGGGGGCTAATTTGAAGCAACAGGGAACTTCGCATGAGATTTCATTATTTTTCATTTCTTTATGTTATCCTCTTGATGTTTATTTTGTGCAGATACTCCTTTCAACACAATACAGTATGGTTTAGTTCTTCAATGCCTAAACACTGGATGTGTATTTAAGCCACTACTTTCAGAACTTGCCTATATTTTTGCTTAAATGGTAAACTTCCTTTCACTCGAGCAAATGTAAATGTAATGCAGATGCAAATTTAACCAAACCACAACGAGATATTCGTAATAATGTAATTGATCTCACTAGCTTAGTGATCCGAACTTTTGGCTTATCACTAGTATGACCTTCAGGTTCTCCAAAACGAACGAATCATTTTTAACGTTACAATACCAGGAAAACACACCAAAAAATAAAATGGTGGGAGATAATAAAAAATACCAATTCACGGGTATTTATTGAACTATTGGATAATATTGAAAAACACATTATTTTTACACTCATTGACTGGTTGACCTTTCAATGATACATGAAATGAGGGAGCCATCTTTCTTCACAAATCTTTTAATTGCTTCTTTTTCAGGTCGTAGGCAATTCTGGTCGGATCCATTGCCTTCCGAAGTTCGTTTAGTGTCAAAACAGGACCCTCTGAAGAGAACGCTATACCACACAATGGAGCTGCCAGGCCAGGAGAAAGATTTAGAGAATCCCTACATCCCACCCGATATAGAAAAGGTCACCCCTCAACAGCCATTGGAAAATAGCTCATTTCATCCATTGGAAAATAGCTCACTTCAATTATTGGAAAATAGCGCACTTCAACCATTGAACAATTAGTCAGGTGCAGGAACACTGATACTTTCTTTGATGATATTTTATAATTTGTCCTCAGGACTCAAAACATCCAAAACACTGTATAAAGGTCTATGTGTTCGAATATTTATCTACATTGTGAGGATACGCAAACTATTAACGTACCTGCACCCTAATTCATGGGGGTTATACTACTTATGAGTTGGGTGCCCGCGAGGCATTCACAATAAACTAACCCTAGTGAAAGGATTCCAAATTCGAATATTAGGACGGATTGGAAGGAATTGCCCAATGGTGCACAGTTATTACCATTCCGAGCAAACAATGTCAAAATGATGTATTGATAGTACTAACTCTGAACATTCCAGCAAATGCTTTAATCGATAATAAGTTTGATGTTGTATTTAGTGGGCACATCATAAACATAATGAGAGAATGCTTCGATAGAAGCAAAAAATAGGGTAAACTAAGAGAGGGCATTAGGAGGTTACGTAAGAACGATCAATATATAACCCAATAGATAATTTAACAGTGTATAGAAAACAAGAGAGATACTTATTAGAGCCTTTAAGGTAGACATGTTTTAACGTCGATTAATATCGAATGCTAAACCACGCTTATAAGACCACTGCTGGATTGAGGTGAGGTGCTCTGAGCTATATGAATGCCAAGCACCACCCCGGGAAAAAAGAGCAAGTGGGAGAGACTCAGGACACCTTAATGAGCAAAACGAATAAATGCCAACCGACACAGGGAGCAATGTATAGGGATGACATGATAGAATTCTATTCTGTTTACTGGTCTTATACCGAGCCTTCCTGGCGGAGAAGAAGAAATTTACTTCCCTGGTTTTTTTTTATATTTCATCTTCCATCCGATCGTATTACGCCACTTGTCAACTTGCCTAATAGCTGCTTCTTAAGCTGTCATATGATATTTCATTCCGCTAATGATTCATTGTATTTTGGCGTCTGGAGGTTCAGTCTATGTGTAAGGCAATGGGTTGTGGATCATATCGCTATTAGCAACCTTTGAATTGCAGGATTATTTCTCCCGAAATTGGGACCATATCTCAACCGAATGATTCGGTCACCAATGAGCGAAATTAGCTCCTCCAATACGAATCTTAGGTAGTGCAGAGAGCCGGAACTACTAGCTCTAGCATCTCGATGTAAAATAGTCATTTGTTACCATAGTTCGGGGGTCATTCTCTGGTAACCAAGCAACTGTGATTGTAAAAAGATTCGTTGCCATGGCAACCGGGGTTTCACCCGAGTTAAAAGATGATATAGATTGTGATTAGAATCTCTCTAATGAAGTGGTATTTGCCCAGGAATATTTAATGGATTGCGGTATTATTTGATATAGTTAATTAGAGAGATTCATCTGTGTTGTTCTCACGCGAATGTAGGCTAAACGTCATCAAAAAGCCTATTCTAATCATGGGTATAAATTATTGAATGGTAAATTTGAATCACCAAAAATGAATCCATATTAATGGTGTATTGGTGTATTTTTGTTCGGAAATGATAAATACAATGTACTGTAAAGGGAATTGGATCGGGAACCATCTTTTTGTTGGTTCAACTGTTTTGTATATCATTATAGATAACAGAGGAGCGAATCATTCGGCGCCGTTTTCATTTTACACCGAGATGGGTGTAATTTGAGGACAATATACCCGGCAGAATAATGAGTATATTAATGGAAGACATTCAAACTTGGCGTTCGGGCCGAATGTGAGTTGTTGTTGATTATTAGTGATTGTTAGTGATCTGTTTTATTATTTGCAGCGACAGTGCCTTTTCACACTGTGTATTTCATGCATATTTTAATGAATATAATGGCGTCAGTGAAATGTGTATCATATATATTTACATTGGTTTCGTCTGAATATATTTCTTATCATGCATTGCAAGTTTATTCATGTGTTTGTTCAAAACGAGCATGTTCACTAATTAAAGACATTGATCATCTTTCATTGCGATCAATTACTGTCAGTTTCAAACGAAATGCGATCATTCTGCGATTTTTAAAGTTTCGTATTGGACACTTGCACGTTCATCTAATGATGAGCAATTTTTAAATAAAGGGATGAAAACATTGTGAAGTTGAGGTTTGATTATGTCATAGTCCGGGAAAGATCGATGTCCTGTTTGTAAAAGAATCTATGAGAAACTGGAGAACGGATAAATAAATAAAATATAGATTTACTGACAGTTGGAACAGAAAAACCTTTCCAACGGAAAATCCAATCTACATTATTCCTTGTGTAGATACAGGGGACATTAATACTTTATATACTTGTATTACTTAATATCCAATAACGGGAGGGCTCCAAATTGGATTAAAAGTGTAAAAACCGATGCATACGGTACATCTAAAGCAAAAAAAGGGGACACTTGGCAAAGAAGACTACGACAGGACAATGACCCTATGAACGAGGAATGAAGACTCTAAAGGGGTTAAACGAGTGCTTATATAAATATGAAATACTGTAAATAGTTTCCCAGATGGCCGATCACATGAGAACCCCAAAATAGGAATAAAACTGCCAAAATCGATGCACATGTGTCTAGGGTGTAGCAAAAGCAGGGAGGGAGAGCGACTCGAGGTCGAAGAGATGGACTGTACGGATCCCTGCTCGTCTCTAATGTGCTGCCACGGGTATCTATACATGTAGAGAACGAACAATAGAAACTAAAACTGGTGAGGTCAACCAGGGGTCAGACACTAACCAAGGGCCAAAGCAATTAAGAAGCTCGTCACATATGGGCAAGAGGAAGGGCAGTATGGCCCTGGAGTAGTAAAAAAATGCTAAGATGGACAGCAATTAATTCAAGGCGTACTATCAAAGACATGAGACAGCCATAAATTATTTAGGAGGATTTTATACCGTGTAATGATCCCAGCATATAATTCTTAAGATGCCTGACATATTCATATATTTATGAATGCCCTCCTATGATTACGCCTAACTAAATAATACATATTCACTTTTATGGGTGACCATGAATATAAATTGTCTCCATTGTACCTGTTACTCCTCAAGTATTATCCTGCCTCTGTTACAAAGGGTTAATAAGCTGTAATATAAGAGTTAATGACCTGGTGGGGTGTAAAAAACACATAAGTACATGCTCTAGTCTGGCCGGGGACGTTCAATTAACGCTTCTCCACGTCTAGGATAGTGCAACCCACACTTTCTCGCCAACGCACCCATACGCTACTTATATATATATGGGATCAAATACAATATCTCAGACATCAGACCAATCGTTCATATGGAAACACATATCTCGTTGTTATGTACCCATGAAGATCATATCTCAGCAGTTTCTAGAATGATGAATATTCACCAAGGACATGTCCACTGTCCAGGTCATGATGAAGTACCAAAACAACTCACTGTAGTTATAGGCGTGCAAACAACAAGGTCTCGGAAGATAAAACCGCCCTGTAAACTACTACTTATAAGACCCCACAAGTTCTGTTAAGGCCTTCTTCACAGCCTCCTATCCCTTACAAAGATTGAGCGGATGGGATAAATGATAGTGTTGAATTGAAAACTAATAGCTCGCTTGCCTTATCCCCCGGATAGGACTGATGTTCCTTTAGCAACCCAGGTCAGATAAGCTGGTGATATCTTGGTGAAGCGATCCTACGGGTTGTCGTTATGGCCGGGAGGTCTGACCTGCAGTTAACTGCTCGGGAGCAATTCGCTGTAGGGTCAAGAGTGGCCAGCCTGGTGCAGTTTTTATGGCCTGACATACCCGGCTTGCTACAGCCTCGCTGACAACGGCGACTCTCTCCTCACTGCTAATCAATGTGTCCTGTAAGGGAACCTGTAGAGAAGGGCCTCTTCCCTGGGCAACAAACCTTGTACCGTAACTGCCTCCTTGACAAGACAATTACAACTTGGACCTATTATTAATCCTTAATGAAAGTTACATTTCTCTGTATTTTACTGCAACCCCTACATAATATAAGAAGTTCATTGTTTGAAATATGTCATGCACCTAAAAAGGGCATGAGGACCAAGTAAGTAATTCGTTCGAAGGGTTTTAGTTTATTTCAGGTAGAGAGAATGAATGATTGTGGAGTAATAGGATGTTTTCTGCGCGGTAGCAGAATAAGCCTACCGGCTCTCTTAAATCTAAATATTTCATTTAAATGGGGAGGAAGTATCAGCGAGGGAGATTCAAATTAAAGTCCTTATGAATCATTAAGATTATTGTGGCAGTTAATTGTACAGGCTCCCATGGAGTGAGGTCAACAAGGAGGCAGAAACGGCTCAGGTTGTTGGCTAGAAATGTATCTGTTTCCCGGCACTTACCATATTCTGGGTACCAAAACTATTGAAATTTACTGACTCTTTAGGCAATTTCCAAAACATTGGGAAAATTAAAACAATTCTTTTTTCACAAAGAACTTGAGTTTTTGCAAAAGCGAGGTGTATCTTTGCGAGTCTGGCTGCTCCACTCTTGTACACTTTAACAACTCTCAAGCCCTGCATCTGAAGGCGAGTCAGACTGGTCAAGACATAAACCTAGATAAAGAGAGAATGTCCTTGAACTCAATGACTCTGTGAACCTATGACCTGCACCTTTACGGCGTCCCACGTTCTATTAATAAGATCAAGAAGACATTGGACACAACCGAGGTTACAGGACGATGAGGTAGAGGTAAAGGACGAAATTGTAAAACGAATACTTTATCAGGGCGCAGCCAAAGAGCTATCGAGGAGAAATTAAGAACCGTTTAAGTAAGAGATGAGGGTAAACGATAGAAAACGAGAGCTTGCGAGACAGACGTCGTCTCGTAAAGCTGCGGCGGAGGTAACATGTGATTTACTATCGCGACAAGTCGGTGCAGTTTTTATGACCTTTCCCACGTGTAAAATGTACATTCAAGGTTATAAATTATGGACTATATCATAAAAACATCCTCAATAATTCCAGACGACCGGATAAATCCTCGCAGTGGCTTATATTACATACAAAATGGCCGACAAGATTAGATTTAGTGAAAACAGCTCGGGCTCAAATAGGATGGATGGGAGATTAGGCTACACAAACTCAAACATTTTTGGCTCTTAAGGGTAACTATAAACACTGTCTGCTTACTATATCAGCGTAGATGATGAATGGGGGAAAAGAATCATTTTGATCTACTCCATGCTGCTATATGTCCTTTCTGGGTTTACATGTTCCCTAACAGACACGTGTCATCCGGGTTCACTGAGTCTGAACTTGATTGCATGTACGAAAATATCCGTAGAACATATCGCTTTTTTCTTTATCCGTACATGCCATTAAAACTACGGTAAAAGCTTAATTAAACGGCCATTTCTCCTTTGTGCAAACAAATTGATGTAGGTAGATAAAACTTGGAGTATCATGAAAAGATACTTTATTCTAAATTGGGATATCACTCAATGTTTATGCCATAAACTATATAATTATATATTTGAACCTTATCTAAGTCTAATCTAAATGGCTACAGTAAATCTAGAGGAAGTGCTTTAGTTAATACGATATGGGCATAACTAATGTAACGTACATGATATCGTTCGGCAATATCAAATCATTACAAGAAAAAAATCACGATACCACTAGCCTAAAGACATGGCGGTTGATAGGTGGGACTATTTGTACACGCGTATTACTTTCAAGAGTCCGCCTCGCATATCCATTGATTTCTCACACGCCTGGCGTGAACAATAACCCTCTTCCATCTTTTGTAAAAAATCATTGAAGGCGTAAACTGAAAGCAATCTACGGAAATGTACATCGCCCACTGCCACGTGCTAGCAATAAACTAAACAACTCCAGACTTTGATGTCCTGAAATGTACATTTTCTCCCTTCTGTAATACTCATCATCAAGATAGGCCCATATATAAAGTTGTAAAGGACAAGTCAGAGAGATGAATTGTAATCACAAGTACTTGCCAAACACCTTAATGGTCCCATATTCTTTTATTAGTAGCACGCACTTAAGACCCTTCCGTGCTTTGCCGTCTACCCAGCTTTTATCTTTTTCTTCGGGTCTAGAATCTCTTATTTACAATTTCGCCCTTTTGTCAACCAGAACTCTGTCAAAAAAACATTTTAGCCATTACCCAGAAGGAGCAATCATAAATATGAGCTAGGAAAATCTCTGTTTAATCTACAGGGTCATTTTGAAACACTCTTAAATTTGTTTAAATGGAAAGCATAATAAATCTTACCACCTACGCATCATAAACCGTAGTTGAGAGCGTTCATTTCAATGCATCGATTTCTTGTAAATGGTAATTAATTCATCATGAGAATAAATCGTTTAATGCTGTTATTATCCAAGAGGCCTAAGTTTCTGTTATCGTAAAATCGGTGACTGTTTATATCATCACATCAACTAAATCTGCATCAACTCTTTGCAAATCATGCTCTACATCACATGATACTTACTATCAGGATGTTGCAGTTAGTATTTTTCAATTAACTAAACTTCTATCCCATTAAAATAGATCGTATTACACTTCTAAACCCTATATGTATGTAAGTGGAACTATATGCATATTCATCACCCCCTATATTGGAGGTACATGCACCAAAATACTCATGAAATTCATCCCAAAAAAAATCTATCGGATATTCTATTCATAGCATATGCAATATATTTTATGACTTATGAAAACAACTTAAAATACAGGCTACATCATCCTCAGACTAATGATGAGCCGTCACAGGACATTAACCTCTATCCGACCTATAAATAGAACACCGGTAGCGCTTTGAGCTCCTCAACAATTGAGCCCCGCATACTTATACTAGCCTTGCGTGAGAGGTGCTTTAAGCTAGCAAGCGTAGAGCAAACGCGTCTGGCATTGGCATGGTCGTAACGCGACTAACGTTAGCGTAGTCGTGAGAGGAGTCAGGTGTGCGTGAGTTCCCACATTAGTGTCGTTACGTTCCCACTCATCCAATCTAGCGCCCGTTTCGCTATGTGCAAAGCCCAGTGTGTACATACATCCACTATAACAAGGCGAGACAGGTATAAAGAGAGAGGTTGCAAGGTAAGCGCTGGCTTTCGTATTGATTGCTATTGAAGCCATTCGTGCTGGCAAAAAGGTCATTGCTCTATTCCCTTTGCCTGGGACTTGGAACTTGGAAGAGCGCTGCTCTTTCTTTCTTTCTGTTTACTTTTGGTTTTAAAAGGAAATGTTGAGGATATACATGTTACTGTGGCCAATCATACTGAGTGTCTACTTTAAAGTATCTTCTCAAAATGTATGAAGTGAGTGTTTGTTGTCGATATGGGATTGAATGATAAGATATGTTGCTTTATGATGACTATGCCCGTGAATGTGTCCAATTCCTATATACTACTTACAAACAGCCTGCGGTTCATGCTTGTTTCCATATACTACTCAGTCCTAATTTTAACCCATACTATTTCCACAACTTGTCTTGTGTACCGAGGCAAACATCTCAGTTTCAACTTCGGGTTTTATTTTGAATACACATCAAAATGACCACCAATTATCTTAATATTTAAAATAGCGTTCATCAATTTCATTTTTTTTCTTTACATTTTAATTTTAAATGTTATCTTCAGAGTGGTAATGCTTTACCGAATCTATTTCTGCAGGAATTCCATTATTGCGGCCATTGCGTTGCTAATTGGGTATTTATCCAGGGAAATTCAATCTGGACATTATGGCCACACGTTCTCATAGCAATAAGACCATCATTAGTGGTGCGGGGCTTCCACCCCGGGCTGGGGACGAGTGTGTGGTGACGGCACGAGGAGGCCGTTATCCCCGGTGAGCGTTTACTGCTCCCCTCGTTCTCCCCGCCGGCGGGTGGATTGGAAGCAACAACAACATGTCTGTCTACATTGCTCCATGTGGTGCGAGCAGGGACATTAATCCCTGCCCCTCTTTTACTGCAATCAGGCCAATGGGCTGATCTAGCACAGATATGCAGGGCATGAATGCATGCCCCCTCCCTTACTACTATACCGCACAGAGTTGACCCCCATGCACTCTCTCTAACCCTCACTCACTCATTCTCTGTCCCTCTCTCTCTTGTCCATCTCACCCTCCTTCCTTCTCTCTCTGTCTCTCTCTCTCCTCTCATTCTCACTTTTAGTTTCAGTGGAATCCCTTGACATGCTCCCTACATTGAGCTCTTTCCTTTTTCTTTTGGGCGGAAGAATGACAAAAGATTGTATTCATCTTTAACTATGTGTTGATAAGGGCGTAAAGGAACCAATCTCTCTCACTCACCTATTATAAGGTTTACTACAGGGTTGCTTCCCGTTTTATCGTCCATATTCCCTATCTTTCAAACCCTTACTTAACTGACCTAACTATTTCTATACATCTCCTCTCCTTCGCTCTTTCTGTCTGTCCCTATTATCTCCTTCTTTTCTCCCCTCTCTCCTTGTTTCCTTGTTTGTCTTTTTTCGTCTCCCTCCTTTCCTCTCTCTTTCTCCCTCTCCTTCTCTTCTTTCTCCTCTCTCGCCTTCTCTCTCGCCTTCGGTCTCTCCTCCTCTCTCTCCTTTTCCTTCTCTCTCCCTTTCCCTCTTCTTGGCTGTCTTTCCCTCTCTGTCTCCCTCCTTCCTTGCCTGTCTCTCCCCTTCTCCTTCTCCTTCTCCTTCTCCTCCAGACAGCACACCTCACTTACCGGACCTCCAAGTATTCCACCCGCTATAAATATTCCCCATTGATGGAGGTCCAACCCGGATTTCACCCCTTTTCCCTTTGGCATCTTGCTTGCCCTAACCCCTCTCGCCTCTGGTCGACCCATGTAGATTCCTCAATGGAAGCGTGTACCTTAATTGGAACTAGTGGATGAAGCGACGGCCAAGGCTTCTTTCCTCTTGCTCGCTCACCTATGTTGCCACACCGCACACAGACTCTCAACCTCTCTGTGAGTGCCAATTGGTAGAGGCAGTTTGTAAAGGGGGAGGGTTGAAGGTATGAAAGGGTTGTTAGTCTGTAGGGTAGGGGTTGTTAAAGTGCTGGTAGCTAGTCGATACCTGATACCTGGCCATTTGTGAGCATGGGAAGAGGGAGGAGGGAGGGGGTGCATGGGGGAGGGGGTTGGGTGGGTGAATGTCAGGGAGGATCCGATTTCGGAAAGTGGCTTCTGGGTTTCAAGACCTGAATGTCCATCACAGAGATCTATTGACAATTCCTGTAACATGTCTCGGATTAATAATAGTAGTAATAAAAATAATAATCGATTAATTCATCTTTATAGTATTCAACAGTGTCGATTTTGGTATAACATATATTATACATAGACATCATTTATATTTCTTTTTATATTTCTTTCGTTTTTTTCTGGATATCTGTTTGACAATTTGAGACGTACTCCAATCGTGAAATATTTGTCAAAGGGAATCCTATTCTAAAAAGAGAATGAAAAAATCGGATCGACTAAATACATAATTCATGTATTACATTACATTATGTATCATAACTTTTCTTAACTGATATGTAAGATTAAAGCGCAAAATAACCATTTAGCCTTCATTTCAAACAATGTTCATTTCTTTTCTTCAGTTAAATTTGTGTTTAGCCAAATATTTATATCTGTCATAATAAACTCACCACCGATTACATATTTTAAAAATCAAGCGAGCGTAGAAAATATGTCATGACATGAGGTAGGCAAGAGTTATATATGGCCAAAATAAGTGCCCATAGGACATTCACCTTTCTGTCCCATTATATGTGAATAGAAATATGATTAAAATACATTCCCTATTCTCGTGTCAAATGTCCATAAGATGATAAGAGCAATGGGTATTTGTAACGATATATCCCAACAATGAATTGTGAATTCATGACAGAGCATTTTCAGAAATCATGATTGACTCTAGATTCAATACATGCGGACTGGATATCAACAATCGGCCCCGGATCCATGCATTCATTTCATTTTCATGACTACTCATTCTTCATTATTCTGTGGACTACTTTGTGTTTTAATAGATTTAGGCCTTCTCCTATATGAGTGAAACCTTTCACATACAGCCTCAGTGACAGTGAGTTTTACATACACTTAAAGCTTCTATTCTTCTCTTCGCTAATCCAGGGCCTTTCATATCAGTAGACGAGGGCGATGCCGTGGAAATGAGTATGTGTGTGCATTTGACTGTCAGTCACTCTTTGAAAGTATTTTTATACTTGGATCACATGTATTGAAAATAACACTGCGTGAATTCTATTAGAACTGACGGCGCCTCTCTCCCCTCTGAATGGTATATCCCTAGCTATGGTAATCCATGTCATTTTACATCCATATCCCACTCCAGCTTGATTTTTCCCTCATTCATTTATATATTCATTCATTCCATTCATTCATTGATCAGCCCGAAAGGATCACCTCTGATTTTATGATTTTCTCTGGCCCAACCTCCATTGATTTCCCTTTCAGTTCATATAGCGATTGCTGTAAGTTTTAATAAGTAATTTTTCTCTGCTTCTGTTGATTATAGCCGAAGCCTTTGTGTGGCACTTCTTTGCCAAGCTACATATGAATCTTTACTTGTGTGTCATTTAGGTATTCTAGGCATGTACTATGCTCAGATTATATATAACTTCTCCAAGTCAAGATATCCTGGGTAGGATTAGTCTGGCAGGACTGGTCTTTATTCATCAGAGAATCTTGCCCTAATATATGTATTATATATATACCAGTAATATATGTATCATGGTTTTCATCCTCTTTCAACCTTTAGACCGAATGTTAGACACGCATTTTCACAATATCTTTGTCAATAGGATTAACTCTAAAAGATTGAACTCAAAGAATACAATTTAGCAGTATCAAGATGGATTTAGTGGTATGATCAAGCACCTTGAAAACTGGATATCGTTTTGCCCTTTTGGGAAAGCTTCAGACGCATCATACATCCTCTGTGGTTCTTTGTTTACTACAGAAACAACCCGTATGCTAGCTTTCTTGTTAAATTGGTGATGTATTCATGAAACCTTTGTCATATATCCCATATATATCTGAGCTTCAACCTTTGTGGACTTAACAGGTTCACTTTGCCAAGTCAGGGGGCTTTTTTTTAAACGAAAAAATCACCTAAGTCTTTTTGAGGTCGTCTTCGGGGAATACCCTTTGTTTCATTTTTCTACATCTCCATGGTATTTTGCCCACCAGGATCTTACTTTTTCTTTCTCCTTCTGTATCTTATTCATACCTCCTTATATTATTAATCAGAACCATCAGCCGGGAGATCCCCGAGCAAAGCTGTATGTATATTAAATGGCCTTAAAGGAAACAGCCTGATCCTGATTTTTCGATCCAGTGCCTTAAGATCCCCGCTCAGTATGTTAAAATAAATATATGCATAAAGGGACTGGCAGAGTGTAAAGAGGGACTCAGGGATACAGCAGGGAGTTCTTGAGCTGCTCTTTGTATGGAGCAGAAAGGGGGTTGTCTTAGTGCACAAACGAGCCTGGACAGTGTGTGGTTAATGGTGGCAGATCTCTGGCTGCCAGGTCTGCTCCTGCTACGCCCAATCACTTACCTTCCTATTAAGCAGGCCTATGTAAGGGAGATGGCAATTAGGCCATTAGAATGGACTCCTTCCAGACTCTGTTGTCTGTACTTGACGATTTTTTTTAAGGCAGTACAATGGTGTGAGGGTCCCGATGGAATGTTATTGTCTTAACGATAGAGAATGTTATATATATATATTTATATGTGAATTTCTTTTATTGAATTTGACCATGGAAATTATATGATTTTTCAAAATTTGATCATTGTAACCAGTACGTATACGAGTCTCTGTTACTATAATTATGATGTTTTCTATGTGATGTCTTCTGTAAATGTACTTTACTTATGTTCTTGCTTTCAACAATTTAATGAACTGTGATGAAGATGAGGCAACACATGAACACAGTCACTTGTTGTAGTTGTGCATATTTCTTTATTGTTTCTTTCTTAATGATGTAATTTAAAAATATTTGCCTCAGTACAAAATAGTCCTACAACAACATGACTATAAGGTTCATAGTATTTATAAACGGTTTAGTAGAAAAGTACAAATAATAGGGATAATATTTATATTTGATATTTGTATATTTATGTATGCCAATTGAAATACATTGAAAGAAAAGAGATCACTATTGTCACAGTTGGTAATGACATCACTCTTGGAGGATATCGTTCTTTTGTATACCACTCACATCAACCTTGTACCCCAGCGGAGGAGGAGGAGCAAATAATGGATACATCTGTGTCGACGGAATTTCCCTGGTCATACATTTGTCAAGCTAACCTTAGTGGGCCTTGGATTGATCCACATGTGGGGCTCAGCCTGTTTACTCCACCCAGAGCAAAACGCTCTAAAGCAAGGATCGACCTTCTTCAACTTTTAAAAAAATTCTAACCGATTTGCTATGAATAATATACATTCAGTTGTTTACATTGGAAGTCTTCCAGGTATATGTCACCTCCTCTTTTGATGACGCTAGAAAACATGACAAAACATTAGACATGAATCATGAAAAGAACCGATGTATATTTCTCTCCTTTGCCAGTTCCAAGTTCGATAAACTCTCATCATACATCGCCATGGGAACGTAAATAATAGAGGCGACCATAAATGGAGAATGGTGTGTGCCACCCATATAAACGCTCCATACATACATAACAACATACATGACACCTACAGGTGCTTGATATCCGCCCAGCACCCTTTGGGCGCAGCCAGAGCCGAAGCCACATTGCGAAGCCGCCTCAGAAGGCACTGAGTACAAGTACGTCCAACCATAATATAGGCTCCTCGGTTATCAAACCATTTCCCACCACCCCTGCACCGAACACAGAACCGAGGGTCTTTGGTGCACCTGGGGCAGTTGGTGCACCAACTTGCTCCCCCATCGCTGCCTTTCTGCACCTCTACCTACCACAGAAGGACCCCATCAGGGTCTCCCAGGACACCCAGTACGCATGCCCCCTATACTAGAGACGCCCCCTACGAACGGGCGAGTTCTAAACTACATCTGATCATCAAGAACAGTTCGTATTCACTCTCAGAGTCACCACTCTCTCTCTCCTCCGCCTTCTCCCTCTGAATCTCTCCCTCTCTTTCCTGTCTCTCTCTTTCCTCCTTTTACACCCATGCCCTTGTGCGTCGTCCTTTTAGAGGGTGAAGTCCGATTGCAAACAGTGAGAAGTTAAGTACAAGTTGGATATGCTTTGATTTTCCTCAACAGAGGCAGAAAGAAATGGGCATCTTTGGTACAAAAAGCGGTATAAGGGGGATGTTTGAGGAGTGGGAGGGAGAGCAGAAGAGGGCTTTGAGTGTATGCCGTCCCTGTTGATAGTAAAGAAAGGATTATATCTATATTAAAGCATGACATTCTTTAATACTGGCGTATATAGTCTTTGAGCCTCATTGGCCAGAGCTAGGTTCCGATCCCTTTGAGTGTCTTGCTTTTCATTTTTTGTAATTTACTTCGTCACATCTGCGCAGACCCCACTATTAACACAGGCACTTAATGAATTTGTAAAAGTAAGATGCTTTTTAGTTTCTAATCAAAGCATCTCAGTGCATAGGGTCATTGAGTCCAGGACTTGATAAAAAAAGGCTAAGATATACCCGGATATAGGCTATAGCATAGTGCAGGAAGATGGGCAAGTGATGGACTCAAGTTTGTTCCACGATAAACAAGACTTAAAAAATCAATGTTTTATAGGACGAATGCCATACATGCACACCACATCACAATTCAAAGTTGGTTATAAGTAAACAACAATTTTAATTAAATCAATGGGTGGAATATTTACATTTGGACATGAACGACCATGAGTCTATGTTAAAAGTTGGCTCTTCGGCTATGGCCCTATACCACTCATACGCAAAGCAAACAGAGCCAAAACTTTGGCAATCAATCGCCAGATATGAAATCAATATTGACAAATCATTTGTGAACCAACCCGTAATTATATATGAATGCGAGGTCCTGGCGTGTGCTCGGATACCATTAGTAAAACGGGCCGTGGACGGTGGATCTTATTCTCTTACTATTACCCTATACCAACTTGTGGCTTTGTGCGCTATAACAACAATAATACGTGGGATATTCTATACACATCTGTTTGTCAGTAGATATAGGGCCTTCGTGCGCTAATACAATTATGTATTCCAGTCGGTCCCGCCAATGTCCGGTATATGGATGTTACCAAACAACTTATTGTGCTTCTAGAGGCAGTCCACGTGCATCGTGTATATATGCCTGAGTCTATAGGACACAAGGAACTATTGGTGATACACAATAAAAGCCTATACATCCCTATGGCCATTTGCCGTCGCGTTGAATGAATATGCGCTTGGGCTTGGAGAGCGAACTATTCCTGTACATCTGTGTGCTTAATATTCCTCATTGTTTTTAGTCGTGTTTTCTAGTCTTTTTTTACACCAGGGATAAATATCCTACACGCGGCTCGGTCTGGATAGGAGAACAGGGACTGGGGGAGATACGGTATTGCTTTTCAAATATGGCTTCGACATGGTTTCAATCTGGCTTCCCGCAGTCAAATATAGTCGGTGAATAGGGGGCTATTATTCCTATAGGTAACACCACAAACAGAGAGCCCATAGAGGCGGGCAGAAAACATAGGAATTATTGTGTTTCCCAGCAACTGACACTTATCATGCTAATGCAGCACAGGGCCGAACTGCGCTTGCGCATTAATGTAAACTAAATCAATATTTGTGAACCAATATGTCCTAAACATATCACGTCGTGTAATGAAATCAGATTCCCCCGTACTTCTCCGAATGTGCCTTTGTGTTATACAAATCTGCCAGTCTAAGAGACTGCGATGGGGAAGCTGCTTTGATCAGGGCATTCATGAGGCTATTTCCAATACTGGAGGATTTTGTGCAAATATATTGAATTCACGCAGAATTGAATCTCTCTCTGAATTGGATCGCAATCAATGCTGCATTTGGGAAATTCCATTGAATATATATCTACCTATGTCTGTATGTATTTTACATCCAAATTCAATGTAAACATGTGTCATGGGTGAGAAAAGTCCTTGGATTAATTCACAAGTATTTGCAAATAGAAATTAAATTCCTTATAAGTGGCAGGTGTTGGATATTTTATGATTAGATCGCATTCAGTTTAGACTTTCGACATAAGAATTTACATTTGTTCAATCGAATATGATTAGGACAAAAGCAATTTTACGGGATGTATCGTTTCCTAGATTTAATTCTAAGTTACGACCAGAAACGTTTTCAATCTAAACTAGTAGTTAATCCCATCGAAGTACATCCAGATTGCTTGGTAATTGACAAATATCGCAAAAATTTATTTACGTCGCTTTGTCGTTGCAGACTGCAATCCTACAAATGCAATGAATATGTGATGTTGGCAAATATAATCTCTTTAACGCTAAATCAATGATAATGAAACAAGAAACAATTTAGACGAAGACTAGTTCGAGGAGATGATGGAATTTATACAGAAAATAAAGAAGAACATGTAGAAAGGATAAAAGAAGGACTAGGAGGAAGGATGGACAAAAATAGCCCATGTAAATTGCATCCAGGGGTTTATTGGACTCAAGCTCAACAAGCTCATAGCCCTTTTCCTCATCACAGTCGCACAACTCCAAATATAGATAACACGATTATTGCAAACAAATAGATGCCTGATAGGGACGTATTTTATTTCTGATAATAATAATAACCTATCGAGTTCCACTCTTGGTGAAACTCTTGGAATAGTTTCCTGGTGATGGTAAAAAGCTCCTTTCTGTCTCTTTCCTCGCACGGAGACTTAATGCGAATCCGTGAGTATCTTTTGTTGTGGGTAATTCCTGCCTATCCATTATGATAATTACATCAATGGCTTCAGGTGCTTACCATCAGGACTCTGTCTTTATCTCGAGAAAAAGGGCCACAATCAAGCTCAATCCAATATGTGTACGGCCTGCGTATAGTTTCTGACGAGGGGAGACTTAAGGCAAGCGATATATACATGTATTCCTATGTTCATTAGTCATATTATGGCATACTGCTGTGCAGTTGCAGTGTTGAAAACCACCGTACTCAGCACATCAATTAATAAGTACAACTTCGCACATTCAATGCCTCTGGTCTACTGATATTTAATATTTACCTTCCAATCCCATTCATTACTCAGCAGATTATCAGGTTTGGAGGTTGCCATATTATTTCTATAATATATTATTTTGGTAGGACTTATTTTGAGATTGTTGAATACGATTATGTCAACGTCCTTTTTTGCTCGACGCAATCTTTCATATACGAATATCATATACTGCCAAAAATAGTATATGGATTGTATAAACTTGTACGCATTATTTTATACGATGATTTAATTTTAAAATTGTGTAGGCGCTTCTACGCTTCTATATTATAACAAGGTTATAACTTAATTTGAATTACATATCAAACATTTTACTACAACCAGAGACACAGATTATAAGACTTACAGATTATAGACATAGAACATATTCCTATGGAAATTCGAATATGTGTATGGTATAGATTTAAGTAGCCTCTAAAAGCAGAATAGGTGCTTTGTTCTACCTTCTTTGACCATCCATGACCTTTCTTCTGGAACCAGGTGATGCATACATCTTTTTCCATTATTTCAAGATCGACAAGGAACACCAGCAATGCTCCCATACCCGTTTACCCCCACTCTTTCCTTCCTTCTACCTCTCCATCCAATCGACAACCACCACCACCACAACCTCCTCCTTCTCCTCCTTCTCCTCCACCGCATCATCTAGAATGAAAAGTACTTCTAAAAACCTACCACTGCGAGTGAAAGATACATGTATCTTTAACTGTAGCAGCCCCACACATCATCTGATCGTTCACCGAGTGACATTCCCCCGCTCTCAACAAGAGCCACACAAAACACACACCAAGACACATTAGGAACTTCTCTCCTCCCCATCATTAGATCCGAGTTATAGAGCGAGGATAAAGGCAATAATTAATACACAAATGGGATTAGTAGTTCGCCCCCTGGTGGGCTTATCCCTTACTAGGCGCCCGCTGGTCAGACCCGAAACATTCATCACTGCGAAGTTTTTCCTGCCACCGCCACGCGACGCAAAAGTCGCGCGCGCAAGCGACGCAACAAAAGTTTTAAGAGTTTCACCATTAATCACTGAATTTAATTGATTTCGTTTTTGACTTAGACAACGACTACCCTGGCTGTAGGTGGAAGCGTGTTTTGTATGTGCTGCGCTACAGCGATGCGAAGGCTAGATCATTAAGCGATGCCGAGCGACGAGGCGTTATTGTACGCGACACAATAGACCTAAGGCAGTGCTACAAATACATGAACAACGATGGAATACTGAAATGTAAAGCAGTTACAGACTGGTATTAACTTGCACAAGGTTATATATAGAACGATCTTAGATTATGCGAAGGGAATAGATCAAAATAACGTGAGATGAAAGAATGGGGTCTTATTTATCAAATAGATCCAAAATTGGAATTAGTATTGTCCTCGAGGCAATCTAGACGGAACACGTGCAAGGAGGGATTTGGGTAATTTGCATATGAATGCACTTTGCATACCCGGCATGCATTACTTTTTGAATTATTTTTAAAACTTTCTTTTGCTAGTTCGCCCACTCATACACACCCACATACCCGTTCTGTTCACCACCACCACAACCACTTTCTCCTCCTCCTCCTCTTCGTCCTCCTCCTCCTGTCTCCACCACCACCACCTCCCTCTCCCAATGCCCTTTGCCACAGAAGCAGTAATCACCCGCTCTTAGGATAAAATTAGTTCATTTGGGTCGGCTACGGTGACGTTGTCTTCCTACTTATTTTCAGTTTTGTCAGGCATACATAAGATTGATATTGACGCCCATCATTACCATTTTCAGGTTTTGTAAGATTTAATGAGGAAGGAGAAAATTACAGAACGCCTTAATGACTTGGTGCCATGTGATATGTTCCAGCCACGCATGCGCCTGGCAGTTCCCGCCAAAAAACTGACCTGCCTTCCAGGAGTTGGCTTCGCCGCTAAGGAGAGGGTGGTTGGCACTGAATTGTTTAGTGCTGTATGAAATAAAGGAAGAGTGGTGAACGACGCGCTGATCTCTTTCCCTTTCTCGGTTTCTTTCTCGGTTTCTCTCTGTCCCTCTGTATTCTCCCTCTTTCTCTTGCTTTCTCTCATTTCTCTTTCTTTCCCTCTCTCTCTCTCTCAATCAGGACATACTTACACGAATATATTAGTTTTCTATTTCTAACCTAGCGAGAGAGGGACTTGATTGTTCAATTTAGACAGAACACGTGCAAGGAAGGATTTGGGTAATTTGCTCTGTCTCTCTCTCTGTTTCTCTTTTTCTCTCATCTCTTTCTTTCTTTGTCTCTCTTTCTCTATCTCCCTTAATGTCTCTCTTTCTCTCTCTCTCTCTCTCTCAAACAGGACATACTTATGCGGATACATTAGCATTCAGTTTTGAATCTAGCGAGAGAGACATTTCAGAAAGAGCTTGTTCATTATCTTAAATTTGTATTACATGAAAAGAAATTCAACTAAAGGGAATTTATGAACCGTTCAATATTTAGTAAAATGAAAATGATTTGATATACAATTGTATGTGAATTCCTGTCTACACTGTTAGGAGAGAAATGTTCCAATTTCTGGTCTGGATGAGATCGAGTTGTGGAACACTATAGCTATGACACTGAACTGAACAACAATTGAAGTGAATTCATACACAGTTTTATGCTTAGCCAATCTCGTTTGATATATTTTATAATTCCTGCCAAAATCTTTGCCAGAGAAGATATTTTCGACTTTCTGCAAGCTGCAAGATCAAGAAAATGTACATAACCAATGATATTATTAGCAGATACATCAACAAACAAAAAACGGGCTTCTATCAAAGATCTTATACCTGCTCGTTGATTAATTGAATTTATTTAATTCTTCACGGAGAAAGGTAAACAATTCAAATCAAGAAACCACCAGAAAACAGATATTTCTAAATTGGATTTAGAAATCGAATCATCGGTGGAAATCAATCAATAAAATTATTGCGGAGAGAATTTAACTGAGATAGAGATAGGGACGGACATGGGCAAACAGAAAGACACGCTAAAAGATTTTGAGAGAACGAGAAAAAGAATGACGCGATCATTTGCATGTGGGACTGCCCGATGTCTGTTTGAAGATAAGTAAAAAATAGCACAATGTGTTTGCCAATGGATAAGATAATTGCGTGGAATTTGACAAAAATTAGAACACTGATATTGATAAGGAGAATATTGAACTTAAAAAATCAGAATATTTTTGACATGAATAGAAATCAGATAGGGTGAGAATTCGACAGAGATGTGAAAGATGCCTGAGAGAAATAAAAAGAGCTTGCAATGACTAAATCACACATTCTGATATGATGTGAGTTAATTCTGGCCTGGATTTCCAATCGTAGTAGAAAAAAAGATGAGAGATTCGCTTTTCCTAGAGACAAAGACGATGATATATGAACAATGTCTGATCATTTCCATTACCAAACAAAAGAATTCAATAATTGATCGATGTCGGGTACAAATTTAACGTGCAAGATTTTGTGGAGTTTTTTCCCGGCGACGCTCCATTTCGAATTCAAATTTTCACGGTTTTCTTTTGTTTTCATTTTTCTTTGAAAATTGTTTCTTTCGCAATTATGTCCATCATTGTCTCGGCTATCCAATCGAGGACAATGTATTTTGCATGCATTGGGAATTTTACATAAAGGAGAGGAGGCTTCGTGGTTGGAGGGTGACGATGGGAATATGTACATATTTTAAGCTTAGATGGCGAGCTCTCAGGAGTTTCGTCTATATATAATTCATAGGTCTTCATACTATATGGCATCTTGAGGCATATTTTGATAAGTCCCTATAGGTTCAATTGAAGCCGAACAAAGTCGGACGCCAAACAATGCTCATTTGATAGGTCTCTCAGAACGGATCCAATGACTACAAATTACATTTCCACTTTAATTAAGAGTCACTTTTTCCCCGTGTGCAATAGGGTGTTTTATTTTGGGGGCCCTCGCCGACCGAAGTGGTGGGTGGGTGAGAGAATGAGTGAGTGGGTGAGTGGGTGTGTTGGTAGTGAGTGGGTGTGCGATTATGGGGTGCTGGCAAGATACTTGGGGTGTCAGGCCTTGTTAGCCCCTGTAGTTTTTGACCTGTTTCCATGACAATAGTTCCCGCCATGGCAACCCGCTGGTTTGGGGGTGGGAGAACGTGTGGACCCAGCGAGATCAAGATCCTTGTGAACGCTCCAACGTCCTTTGTGTTAAACATGTACTAAAACTTACCTCTAAATACAACAAAGCGCCCACCTTTTGGGAATAATAAATTGTGTTCATTTATTGAATATTTTATGTCAGCATTTCCCTCAAAATTAATCAATAGTATTAATTAGTTAATTAAGTTGGCGGTGTGCCAGGTTTCTGCCATGTAGAATCAGCTCCATTTGGAGCGAGGGACAATTCCCTGAAAACAAGAAAGTTTAAATGATTTATCGTGTTCCTCAGCTCCTTCGACATTATCCAATGCATTCTGAGAATCTTTTATTGAAATAATCATCTTCACTTGCTCCTATCTCCTTCCTCTCTTCAATATGCACACTCGTGGCCACAAGAAGCCAGTTCCTTTTGTCCAAACCATGAATCGTGAATAACCCTAGTTCCCTTTTGAGTAGCTCGAGATTAAATGTGAGTGACAGGCGCCCCAGATCAGCCCCAATTAAACGCTTTATCAGGAATACACCAGCAATTTACACGCTGACATTAATTTACATAAGAATGGGGCCCCGAGAGGGGGTTGGTGTTATCTCTCTGGGGTCCCGTGGGGGAATTGTGGAGGGCGAAGAGGCCTCGACAAAGAGGCTCTGGGACTGTCACTCACAAATACACCCCTCTCACACCGCAGTCTTTTCATTAAAAATCCTGGTTGACATATTGCATTATGAGCTAAGTTTTGACATGTGCTCCATGGAAAAGTGTTTTGGCATCGGTGTATTGTGCGCTGGTCCGATCACAAAAGCTCACAAAGACCTTGCCTCCATACGAGGGAAGATATCAGAATGGGGATCTAATCAGCACTGGGATATTTTCCTAGCGGAATACGCTAGCGACCATTTAATAGAAAGTATATAGAGATGTATGTATTCGCCCGTTTAGCATCTGAATGAAGCTGAATCGGCATATTTCGTGCCATGATGGCAAGGCTAAATTTTTTCCCAAAAGGTCTTTACACACTAGTCGCTCATTTCTCTGCCGACTTTGTGACTCAAGTTAATCGGATGGGCCATATATTTGACATCTATGGATGGATGGGTGAATGGATGGATGCATTCATTCATATTTTCAGAGGAGCGCATTTTTAATTATCGTTCTGGGCCGTATAGGAAGGAAAATGATGACAACTAAGAACAAATTCTGCAGTATGAAATCTAATTCTTTATTTGCTTTTTAATGTTTAACTTATTCATGGTCCTTATTGACATGTGTGCACGTATATAATGATGACTAATACATGAATCGGGGTCAGGTTATATGCATACTGCACCTTAGAAACACAATGATAGGGACTTCTATCGACTCTCAGACAATACAACGGACTGTTACATCAAGATGATTTGTATCACTACCTTACTTACAAGGTGGTGTCGGAACACCACTTAAAGACAACACTTTGTTTCTAAAATTAAGATTATTTAATCAGTTTTAGGGGCCATTGGGGTTCTATGAACTAACCCCGACCGATCCCCCAATAAATCCTGGCTCTTTTCAAAATGACATTTTTTGTTTTATTTTAATATATATATAATAATATATATGTATATATCACTAACATGTATCAACCTGTTTTATGCATGTCTTGACTACAAAAAAGTAGTAGCAGATAAATAAATAAATTTATAAGCCATTTTTAAATTAAATTTTATACAATAATAATGATAATAATAATATTATCAATCAATACAATAAGTTTAGTATCATTTCCTTTGTACATATCCTGTGGGATGTTACAAAACCTAAAGTTAAATTAAACTAGCTCGTAAAATAAATTAAATGCAAGACAATGGTGACACGTTTTCACATGAATAAATGACTCATAAACATTGACTTTCTTTTCATCCCTGTCTCAGAGAAAAACATGTTTCTGAAACACCCTTCTTTAAATCAAATTTTGGCACCAAAATGAATACAATGCATTGAACTGTAGAGGGCTAACACGTCATCAGTGCATTGCTTGACTCATAACATAAATAAAGAGAGAAACTCCAATGTAGCAAAAATAAATATGTAGCAAATTATAATAGATAAATCATTTTATGTAGCACCAACCTCACGTTTTTTCAGTGGAATCTTTTTAAAAGAAGATCAAAATAATCGGTGTTTCACGCAATGAATCTAAAAAACGACACAGAATAGTATGTTTTCTTTACTATCCCATCATTTGATAACTCGGAACCATACAGTTACACATGATGAAAGGACAAGACAAAAAATTAGAAAACCTATTTCATTAATAGTTAAATTAAAGAATATGATTAGAAGTGGTTATTTCCTCTGCCTATACTATATTTCAGCCCCTATAAGTTTCAAGTGTAGAATATCGTAGTGTTGTGCATAATCACCATAGATGAAACTGGTCTTTAACGAACTGGTTCTAATGAATTTCCTATGAGACTTTTTGTCTTTGGTAAAGACACCATAGTATGCGGCTATTATCACCATCAAATGGCATGTATAGTCGTAGTCTCTCGTGTTTCATCTTTCTTTTTGTAACAATCAGAAAACATAACATTAGACCAAGTATAACAGGCGAGTTACCCTGGGTTTTTTTAATGTAATACCAAATGTCGTTGCCAGTGTTCAGTGGTAGAAAAAGGAAAAAACAAAGATTGCAGGCAAGGATTCGTTGTGTAACATCATACTGGATTTCCCATGCGTACAAATACATGAACCCGAGCATGAAGGCAGAATAGGGGCTGAAAATAGAGCATTAACTTAAGGTTAAATGCTTAAGGTTTGCATTCAGGAATTATATATGCCGGAGCTGTATTGATAGTTGTTAAAATGACTAATGAAATGAAGTTTTCCTGTTTTCTCTTGTCCTAAGATCTTAGCCAGAATTCCACCCTTTCTCTCGTGGTACAAAATATCAATTGTAATCTGCATAGCATTCTCTCATAAATTAACTAAAAAACCAATGGAAAAAGAAGCTTCTAGAGAAGACTGTTGCATGGGTTCTTGCAGAAATGTCCTGCCCTATCGTTGGGGGTGTCAATTATCTTGGCCAATTATGCTTTTTAATAAAACATATATACTCAATTGTTCATACAGCTACTGGCAAGACAAAAAATAAAGAAATACCAGTGTTTGTTATTGTATGTTACGATCCTTAACTGTCCAGGATTAAAATACTGCTTTTGTTAGTAGTAATGTACAATAGTACCTGAATACAGACACGGTGGTACAATGCTATCTTTTGGATACTCATTTTGTCAGTGGTTTATATTTTTGTAACTGTACATGGTATTTGACTCTCACAGTTCTGCAGTAGTGAATGCATAGCGGTGCCCATTATTCCCCGCAACAATCATGGCATGCTATCCTTCTGGATAGAACACACACATTTTAATAGGAGAGCCAGCGGTCTCTTCCGGACCTGCTCCCAAAGAGTTCATACAACCTATCCAAATTGTTTCTTTTTATTCACCAACTTCCCTTTCGAACCACATCTCCTTCTTTCTTTCATACACACCATTACAAACCTATACACACATACCTATAAGTCATATACATTAGAAAAAGGCTATAAGTGACTCTTTTTCCTTTGTTCCCTTACAGCCAACAATGTATATATACAGATGCATGTGTGTGTGGTAGATATGAATATTCATGAAGCAATAGACAAGACTATATTTTAAAGCACATACCACTCACTCAGTATAACACACAGTAACAGTTCACCGTACGCCATTATAATCATTGTCTCACTATGGATGGATCATTGCATATATAAACACCGAATATACGGCTTCAACACTACAAATTTACTAAAACTGGCCAGCAATAGAAAATAGAACTAGGAGACAGCCTTAAAACTCCACCAGGGATTTTAAACTTTTAAACTTTAAACTTCGTCATGCATCTAAATATATATCCGAAATTCTTTGGAATGGTTTGTTGAATTTGTGTATCAGGAAGCCAATAGTTTATAAGCCATTGCTGGTCATCTGAGAAAAAGAAAACTTGCAAAAGGGAAACAGGTTTTTAGTTTACGGACAAAATTAGCTGAAAGGGCAAGAATAATGCTAGAAAGGATAAACTTTAACAACGAAAAGTGCAGAGGCGTTCTACACCTTTCTGATTTTAGCGAGAACATTATACATACACATTTCAAGTGATTTTTGGATACTTGCATTCTTTCAACATGTATTTTGGATGGTTGTATGAACTCTGGGTCGTACGCAGTGGGGGCTCTAGGCATTCTTGTACAAACAGCCGATCGCCTTATGCTTTGTGGGCACACATTGGCTTTGTGCACTAATTCTGTGGATCTAAATGCACACAGAAAATAACCAGTAACTGTCCAACTCCAAAGTGACTTCTCAGAAGCCTATCTCTCAAAATATGACCACATTTTTATATTAAACTCCTTCTCAACAATCATGTGGACGCTCTGACAAAATAAAAGGGACGAAATTTGACAATTTACATGGTTCTTTACAAGTACAATGAATAATATAATAATGGCAGAACCTTATCAAGGCTGCTTCAGTGTTAATATGTATTTATGTTTTTTGTCTGGTTTAAAAAGGTTTTCTCCAATTTTGAAATAGTTTTATTATCCTTTTTCTCACCTAAGATATATCCACACTGTAAAAATAGTTTCTGGAAAACAGTTTTGTCGTCACCATCTTTATCATATTACCATCATTTTTCATCAGTAATATACCGTGATATGTTTCGTTAAGCATAATGCAATTGCCATTGTAATGCATCGAATCAAACTTGCACTGGTAAGGGACACCGTGACTGAACAAAAACAACCAATTAAGCAAATGAAGTGGGAGTTTTTGAACACAACCATGCATCATGACTATACTCCAGTAGTTTCCATTGATTTCCCTTGAGAATAAACCACAGAAAACTCTGATTTCTTTAAGTCCCTTACCTTAATATTGTCTGATTGCTAAACTACTACCAAGGTCGGCAAAGGAACACAGCAGTATACATACTTGATTCTATACAATCACTGGCTCACAACCAAAACAAAAAGGGGAAACACCTGTCATTGCACCTACTGTGTTAGTTTACATATATTACAGACAGTTGAACAATAATAAGGGATATTATCATTGTCTTACATCCTGGTCTCAATAGCTACATGATTGCACATATCCTAGCACACATTGTAATGATTATTATTATAGACAGTATTTAATATTTTAATACAAATGATGTGGAATTGTACACGGTGACTATTGTTAGATATAAATATGGGTATTTGTGTATTGTACATTTAATCATGAACTGTTTGTCTATACCATTATTATATCAGTGTTATTATCAATAATAATAATTATAATAATAGTATTATCCTGACCGCAATATGTACAAAATATTGACACATATAACGTTAAATAAATGGTTATTCTAATCAAAATAGGTGGTGAAATGCATTTTCCAGAGTTCTTGTGTTTTTCTGGCTAGAAACATATTTATTTAGAATAAATTTGTAATGATAAGCACCTTTGTTAAGTAATAATAGACTCTGACCCTCCAAGGCAAATCTTTTGTTCACCTTTTTCTGTGAGAGATGTTCCTGGGTACCTTTTTAGGCAAGCCAGATTCCGATAAAGTGAGATTAATACCAAGCCAAAAGGCAAAGGTCCTCCTCAAAGTTATAAGTACTTTTTAAGTACATCTTAGTAGTTTGGGTGATATGTAACCAGACTTTGTAACTGCTGCTTCTTCTTATCCTGTTTTTTGTACCAATATAACTATTATCAAATTGGTGTAATTGATTTCCCGGTTCCTTTCACCTTCTTAACTTTAATTTTTACATGCATTTTAACCATTTACATGTTGATAATAATGACTACGCTAACTCTAGACACAGACACAAACCTATAGCAATCATATTTGTTGTGATTGGTGGATTATTAGGGAAATCTAAGCACCCACACATTTCATTTTGACGTAAGAGAATATAGATATATATATATATTTATATGTATGTATATATAATATGTTATTTTTCCATGGCAACAATACAAGGCTGACGTTTTACACGTGTACACTGAAGCAACAGACATATTTAATAATGAGACTTTCTTATCCTTAATAAATTGTTTAAGTTAAATACAATACGTTGCAGGCAGGGCTTTTTTCAACGGGGTAATCTTATCATTACAACACTCATAGCTGGAAAGTTAGGAAGCATTCATTAATTTGGAAGCGCTTGCCATCATCACATATTATACATTGTCATAATAGTTACATCATTCTTCTCTTCATGGAAAGTGTCCTAACCTGAAGCACAATCAATAAAACAAGCTTTTAATCAAAAAGGCGATGACCACTCGCTAACCATAAATATTTGTTATTATGCACTATATTCCCTTTTGTCGCAACAAAGGAAAGAATGTTTTTTTCCTTCTAGCGATTAATCAATAAACCAATCAATCAACGCAAAGGTAGATCAGAATGAGCTAGCCAAGGAATGGAGAATTGTACTACGCGGCAATAATCAACCCCATATGTGTTGGCAAAATCAGGTCAAAATCGATAAATTAGTAGCGGGTTTTGAACAAAATAATGGCCAACAGTGTACACCATTCAAGTAGTTCCCTAGGCGTTAAGACATTGACAGTACAGTGGCAGTCTCTTGTCCCATGGAAAAGGAACCCCATTCAACAGTACAGGACAGCATGTGCGAAAGGAAAAAAACAGTATGATATAAATATGTATTATAATACATTGTGTGATATCCTGGACGTCAATTCATAACTAGTTTATCCTCTTCCAGATCCTTGTGACCCTAATTTCAGATCCCAAGGCGTGGGGGAGAATGGCAACTTTTGTAATGTACGTGTATAATGTATACATGGTTCTTTTCTTAGGAAAAGGGTAGATTGCTCTTTGGCAAAAATGACTTAGATATAACAGTGATATACAGACTTTACAGACAGGGACCTCTAGGAGAGGCCAACAGTACACACAGTTCGCCTATCTTGGATAGGTCTAAACTAACGTTTTGTAGCACACATATCTACAATGGAAAAAGGTTTCAAGTTTTGGAGATACTAGTTCAAGAGGAAAAGTATCATTCAGCAATCCTCAATGTTATGTTAGGGCTTTCATAATTGATCATTGATGTTAGAGATATATTAGTTTGCGGAAGAAATCCACCCCGCATGATTGGGCTAATATGATCGCCATGATCATTCTTCTAGTCTCTATGAATCCCCATAACAGATGTCGGAAGGTTACAATAGGCAAATAAGGAACCTTCAGAACAGCTTGCTATTAGAAGGAGTTTGAAGGAATAACAACAATACTTCGTAGGTCAAACTGTATAAAAATTGTTCAATGCCTGTGCGATGTGGCTAGGCCACAACGACTATTAAACCAAGTTAGGTTTTCTTTTTTCTAGGGACAGCAAAGAAGCAGATTGTTTACATAGGCATGTGATAATTTTCCTGTAGGAAGCACAACGACATCTGCAAAAATAAAGCAATTTTTATCTTTTCATTTTCTATATACATTAATGGCACTATTTTGGTACTTGTATATATCCGAAATATACAATTTCCAGCCAGGTTTTCATAAGTGATTTAATGCCTCATATTCACAGGAATTGCAAAAAATGTGTTTTATCGACACCAATGTCCAAAACACTATGATACCATTGAAACTGATGTCACAATGGTTGGTTGGGAAGTTTTCCGACTTTTCCTTCTCATCTGAATTTCAGCAATAGCTTTATCATTATCCCTATGCCCAATCTTTGAAAACGTCTCTTCTTTATTGCCTTTCCAACCTGCCGGTCGCTCAAAAGCGAATCTGGCTTCACAACATGTATAGCTCTAATTTTACTGTTACTCAAACTTGTGCTTTCTGCCTAAGCCCAATGTAGTTATGTATGCTTACGTACGTGTTGAGAAACAGATTGAAGGAAAACGCATCCTCAGTAACATTGTTCTCAGTAAATTCCGCTATTTTTTCATAAACATTATCCTGGATATGACATTGGGAAAAAGACACATATTATATGCAAGTAACCACTGGGGAAAATAATTATGAACAGTATGTCAAACTATGGATACTTCCACGTTTTTTTCCTGAACTGCCCGCTTCAAAATATAGATGATATTTAACATGTCTACATATACATCGATGCTAACTAGAACACCAGCCTTTTCCATATTTTAAGAAAGGAAGAAATGGAGAAAAGAAATATTACACAATGGAATGCCTTAGCTCATTAAGATGGATAAAAATACTCATCTCTCTTTATGCTATTATTGTGATTGGGATATGCTTAAATGTATACAAAGACGGTGACCCTACATTGGTTTTTTTCTCCCAATGGCTACTATTATGTCAATTTTGACAGCAACCATCACGAAGAAGGGTCTCTAACACTCGGGTTTAGCAATATTATTATTATTCCTTTCCTTTTTATAGATTCGTACCGATCTACATGGAAGTTCTATGACAAAATACTTATTATTCTATCACATACAAAGGCCTGGGCCTATGGACTATTACAACAGACTCCTGATTTTTTCGGTTCAGGAATATACCTCTTGGGGGTTTTAGATATATCAATATTTGGAACACATAAAAGGTTGACAATTTGGTCATCATCAATCATCATCATAAATGTAAAGTGGGGGGATGGGGTCTCACAGGAACAGCGTGAAGTATTGCACTAATCTTACAACAGGATACGCAAAGCTAAAGATGCAAGCTGTATGCAAAACAGATATTTTTATACACATCTTGTGACCGATAAAGGACGCACAAGAATATATCAATATATATGTTTGTATATATATTTTCATTTGTATCTCCCGCAATATCAAATACCATCCATCTTTGGAGCCATGCATCTCAAGACCAAATCATTCATCCATTTAACCAATGATAGTTTAGAGTGGTCACTCTTCATGACCACTGGGCAATCTCACATTCGATTGTCAGATTTGGGAATGTATTGCATTTCTCGGACATCGATTGGAACTTCATTATAGTCTCTAAGAAAAAAAGAGGGAAAAAACTATCCACATTCTTTTAATTACATGGAATGACCTTTTGGAATATGGCCAAAAATCACTTGTCCGGGAAAAAGCATCGGACGAGTTGCTTTCCCCAGTGGCACGAAGCCTCCGGATCACCCTATAATAATGATTACTGGGTTTGGTCCACGCAGCCAAAAACAATAGGAGGAGAAATGCTCCATCTCATCTTAATGATATGCCTTCAACAGCATTGACATCTTTTAAATTTCTTCGAAGTTTAGACTCTTAGAACAGTTTTTGTTTTACTTATCAATGCTGCCAAACGTCAGTTTAACAAACTGTGGTCATACTTCAAACATATTAATTATGTTTTTTAAACGCCTCTCCTGGTTCAAGCAACTTCTGTGAGATTATGCCGGCCCCAATCGTATCATCTTTGTTTATCATCATGAATGAATGCTTTCTCATTGTCTGATGACCATGCTCTGATACCATTATCGTCATCATTTTAACCAAACATTTGTCCATTTACTGTTCTCACCCTTACAAACAACATTATTGCCTTGCTCACTGACTATACAGGATTACAAATTGTACACTGTTCAAACGCAAATCACTCTCCTTCTCTTTTTATAGTAAAACCGAACCTCACTCCTCAATCAGTACAGTACACGAGCCTCCGGTCCCCTTTTTATGGCAGGGGCAGATGAAGACTCATCAAAATTGTCACCTCTCAACACTCACCCCAGGATCATCTACACTGTCACCATCTTACAGTAGGGATTTGCACCCAAATGTGCAAAACAACCGTAGAACAAGTAAATTCGGGGGCAACTGGACCGTCGCGCAGTCATGTTTGGCACGTTCAGGTAGTGATGGCCTGCTGCTGTGGCTGTGGTTGCGGATGCTGCGGCTGCTGTTGTTGTTGTGACAGTGATATTGACGCCGCCTGTGACAGCGATACTGATGGTTGTGACATTGCCACTGACAGAGATGGATGTAGTGGCCCCCCAGTAGGGGATTGAAGTTGGTTCTCCTCCTCTTCGATGTTGCTGTAGATGACCTCGTGTAAAAGCTCATCAACTTGGTCACTGTCATAGTCCAAGGTGTTTTCCACTCCCAAGTCTGGGGTTAGAACACTCAACATACGAACAATGTTTTTACGAAGTGCGCGCAGTTTTAGCGCATGGTCACAGTTCTTGTGGTTGCTACCATTGCATGTCTGCAATGTGAAGTCTATTGCCGCTGCCTTCTTGTCATCAATGAGCTTTTTCGGTGGGATTTCTTCCTTCATTTCTCGCATAGGTTCGTCATCCATGGCCATTACTGGTGAGGATGCTGATTGTTGTTGCTGCTGTTGGTGATGTTTGATTTCGTCGAGATCATCATGACGCATGATACCATTGTTCATCTTCATGCTGTTGCTGACGCCATTGCTAGATGGTAAGCCATTAACTTCCCGAAGAACTGATGGTGAACTTTTCATTGTTGGGCTCCTCATGTTATGTGATGGACTCCTTGGAGAAGGACTACCAGACGGTGGGATCTTCAGCGGGGGACTTTTCTTGGTGGTAAGGTCTTGTGGTATGGAATCATCAATCAAGGTGATCTTGGGACCACCTTGCTCGTTGAAACTGATTGGACTAGGAACCTCAGGAACTTTGAGAGGTACCTTGATACCGGCGCTTTCGATTGTCATAGGCATGTTGGGCCCAAGCATGGGCAGACCCCCGGGGATGGGGATCATGCTATTGGCCATACTCTGCATGTTTCCAATGGCAAAAACCCTAGGTCCTCCAATGAGGGAGTTACCAAGGGCCATTGGAGAAGCCATGAATGGACGTAGCGCGTTCATGTATGGAGGAATATTAGCACCAAGGAATGAAGCCATGGGAGACCCCACCATTTGACTCATCTTCTGTCGCTCAATCTGTGCTACCAAAGAGTTGATCTTCTCCTGTTTTTGCTGCATCATGGAGGCTGGGTCGAGCTTCGGGTCAAGAGACTTTCGGCCTCTAGTACTTTCCCCTTTCTTATCCAAGTTGTAGAATTCCATGTTCCCCTCGTGCCTACTGCGGATGTGGGACTTCAGTAAGTGTCCCTGCGTGTACCTCTGTCCACAAGCTCCACAGTGATATGGCCTTTCACCTAGAAAGAAGCAAAAAAACAAGAATATATTTATCTATTCTGAATAACAAAAATAATAGCACATCTCGAATATTTATGAGTTTCTGCTGGGACAAAAGCTATTAATTTGGTAATATTGGTGGTGGATGAAAATGGGTTTATTTGGTGGTAGGGAAACGTCCATCCAGCCTTGGTATGCATATAAGCGTGAAATGCAAGCCATTATTATTAATGATGATGGTAAATGTAATGGTTAATATTAAGTATGAATATTAAGATGACCACAAGGACTCATTGGCGCTGTAGCTGGAGCCATCGGCGTCAAGGGGCAATGCGTCACCACAACCAAAACATGTCCAGGTGTGAACCTCAATCAGTCAATCATTCATACAATCAAATCAGCAATCAAAACACTAAGACCAGACAATACAGGACAAGAAGCCAAAATTATAATATATAAAAGTATAATGTTGATAGTGATAAGGAAAGGTTGATTTTGTTTCTGAGAGATTATTTTCCTGGAAAAGAAACAACATTTTGATTTTTGCTTTGGTATTGTTTTTCTTTTTGTTTTTGTTTCTTTTGTCTTTTTTTGCGGTATGGTAGAGATCGAGAGACGTACTGTTGCTTTTATCCAAGTTGTAGTACTCCATGTTGCCTCCGTGCCGAGACCGGATGTGTGACTTGAGCAGATGCCCCTGGGTATACGTTTGTCCACACGCCCCGCAGTTGTACGGCCTTTCTCCTGGAAAACAAAAGAGTCCCATCAAGATTTAGCACAGATGAGGGGATGATGGAGAAGAAGGTGGATGGATGAAGGGGTTGATGGTGAAGAAGAAGAGAGTAGTTGGTGGTGTGTTGTTTTAGTAGCAGTAGTGAAGCACAGTGATGATGATACGCACAGCCTGAACACCACAAACTGTTGTTGTTGCTGTTGTTGTTCATGATGTTGTTGTTGTGGTAAGCAACACTGGGAATTATTGTCAGTTTACACAATTTGCCTCCTCCGCAGAGATGATTGGGAAGGAGAAAAAAGTTACAGAAAAAATACTAAAAAAATATCCTCGCGGTTAAAAGAGTTATATCGGGGGGTAGTTGAAAGAACCTGTTGCTTCGAGCGTTGTCAGTAGTTCTTGCAGAATACCTGTTTCTTACGGGTGGGATTTTGAAAGGGAGACTAAGTTGGACAATGACACACAATGCACTATCACAAAATCATGTCACGAAAACATGTAACATCGGCAGCCATGTTTCCCTTAGCCGCTGCAATCAAAATCAACAACGGTTGTAACAATCAGTAATTAACACTGTCCTTTGCTACTTTTACGTATTGGTTAACAAAGCCACCATTATTTCATGGTTACGGTAGGCATGACCTATCACTAGTATCAGAAGCAAAGGGTTCAAAGTGGTTGACTTTACAATCCGTTGATGACTTTAGATTATAAAAGTATCTTAAGGCAAGCAGGCGCGGATAAGAGTAATTTAGGGAGGAGGCAATTTGTAACATGGAACAATTGATATAGGAGAGTCCGTTGTTTATTTATGTGTGTTCGCTGTATTGATCGTATAACTGAAATGGCCTAAATATAATATTAGACGAATTTCACTATTTTCCTGTGCTTTCAAATTATAAATGGGTAAAGAAACAACGATCTCCCCTATCGTGGAATAAATCCCAAAAATAATTTCTTTAAAATGCAATAAACATATATATTAGCTCATTAAATTATTATCTATAATCAAATTTATTGGCTCCATGGTTTTCCTGGCCTGAAATGATAAGACCATTCCGATTATTTTCATAAATGATAATTATATTTAAATGGGAATGTGCGAAGTCATTAGTGTATATATTAGTGGCTCCCATATTCAATAGAGAATGTGAGAGAATGGCACCACAATAGGACTTAATGGTATCAGATGCATATGTACAGAGTGTGCCTTTGAAAAAGAACTGAAAAAAGGGGTGTTAAAACCGCATGACAAATTTAATTAGCTTCGTTTGGTATTAGTTTCTTTTTGTGCCTAAGAAATAACAGTCTTCGATAGCGCAGCGTAAAAAAATCCCTCACATGGGTAATATAATGTCTCCCCCTCGCAATAGATTTCTCCAGGGGGTTTAATGATGAAAACAGGGGGAAAAAAGGACTCATAAAAGGAGTTCGATTGCATAGCGTTAACGGAAAGCAAGACAAAGAACCGTTGGGGTAAAAAGCAAACCTTTGATATCTTAACTGGCATTGAGCAATTATTATTGTAACAAGGGGTATTACATCATAAGCGAAGAGGGTGTGTGTGGGTTAAGGACTTGATCAAGAGTATTTTTTTAAAAATATCTGAGGTTAGTTCCGTTTAAGGGATGCTATTTGGAATGTATGATTAATACTGATACAGGAATAGATCAATGTGGCTCGTTAGAGTTCCATATTAGAGATTTAAAGATGAAGGGGCAGTTGTATTGTTATTACGCCTGAGGGTGAACGCAAGGACTGGGGTTACTCTCCGGGATATGCATTCAAAAAAGACGATCAAGTCACTCGCTGGCTTGCCTGCCTATAGGCAGTCGCTAACCACTGAATATAAAGGACGTGATGGGATGGCTGGCGGTTGGGGGAGAGCTAGAGAGGGGGGAGCAGGAGGAGAAGGCTCTGGTTGCGTGCATGTCAGTAGATGGACTTTTTTTCAGTTCACAAATGCCAATCGATGGACTGACTGGGTGATATTAAACATGAAATGGCATCTGAATTAATTGTAATTTGGAAAAATACCAATCATGAATAGCAATATTGTAACAGATTTGCCATCATCAAGCAAGATGCCACAGAGAAGAAAACCTCTCTCGCTATCTCCTCCTTCCTTCCTGCCCCCCTCTCAGCAGTCTCCTGCACATCATGTGCCAGGCTTTTTACAGCTGTGCTCAGTGGAAACCCCACAAGCAAAACATATTTCCGATGCTAACACTCTTTGACGTTTTCTCAGGGAGGTCTGGTCTTAAAAAAGCAACCATTAGGATTACTCTCATTCTTTTGGCGCGATCACCGCCTTTGTATTCTTTACCTTCTTTTTATAGGCAATACAACCAAACCTTTGGAGGGTCTATACAGATCCGGCGAAAGGCCTTTTTATTCTTACGTGGCTGTGGCTGCTAGTGGTGGCGATTCAATAAGATTTAAGATGTCGGGAATGTAATGATTGTGAAGCGCCTACTGGGGGTGAGAGGGGGTGAATGTAAAGGCCGCTCAGGACCTAGTCTGGGGTGTTTATTAGGTGCTAAGGCCATACTCGCAAAGTGGGTAAAGGAGTTATTTTTTTATCGAAATAAAAGTTCTCCTAAATGCCTTGTATCTATCGCGTCTTCACTTTTTGAAGGGGTTTTTATGTCGTAGGGGAATAGGAGGAGTTGAAATATGAGGATGATGAGGCGGTGGAATTGGAAGTATATATATACACAACTTGGGGAATTTTGATGAATAGGACGTGGAAATATCCAATGTAAGCGAGCAAATCTGGCAACGGTTGTGAATTCGTATATATATATAATTTAGGGAACGTACAGAAAATCGATGGACATGGGAAGGGATGGAGGAATAGAAATATTAGGCGGAAAGGGCAGGATTGTATAGTATATATTATGTACACCTTGGCTCTTAAGAAGAAGAAGTCCAGAAAGACCTTGGAGCTGAAAGATACATGAAATTGACTGGGCTTAGGGTTAAACCACGTGTGTATGCTGTGTGAAAGAGGATATAAGACGCCAAAGCATTCTGATTTTGGATCGGCAAAGAGAAGTGAGAGAGAGAGAGTTAGAAATATTGAAAGAGGGAGAGCAAAACCGAAAAGCGAGTTAGAAATATTGAAAGAGGGAGAGGAAGAGAGAGCGAGAAAAATGTAGCAAGTATATAGGAGGGAGATGGAGAGAGGGAGCATCTGTCATAAGTATGGCCTTGTTTTGCCACTGTATGTTCAGTAAGGGTGTCTGTCACGCTCAGGTCAAGTGACATCAATAAACTCTGTGCCATCTTTCTAGGCGGCCTGCCGTTGATGGGCTTTGATCTTGCCTCCTGGTGCCTCGAGCTACTGCCGCAATAGCTCACCACACGCGGCCGCCGCCGCCTCCGAGCGGCTCGCGACGATCCAATACAGCTTAGGAGGAAAAGACCGAGTTACTCACCAAACATGTGCTTTTGGGGCAAGGGCGGTGGGTGGGTATGACGAGCTCAATGAAGGGATATGGCGCTATGATGTAATTGGTTCAGGATTATTGCTCTGGTGGCTTATATAAAGACATGTGGGGCATTATTTCCATGCCCTATTCGTATATCTGCTTTTGTTCAAATTTCATTCCATTCTATTATATATAAGCACGGGTTTTAATGCAAGATGGATTTAAGCAATGGTTGTCCAGTGATGGAGATGAATTGGTATATAGATTTCATTAATACTTGGGGAAACATATCCTTTAATTAAGTAGAGGGCAATAAGGTGGGTGTTGAACTCCCTTTAATTTAATTCAGACTGTAACTATTATTCATTGCTCAACATGGCTGTTAACAAGTTGTATTGCGTCCCAGTGATACACCAGCTGGGGAAGCAGATTGTTGAATATCGTCCTACATGACATGACAAGATTATTTCGGACGTGCCACCATCTCCCTCCCACGGTCATAAACTATGAAGCAAAGCCAGGAGCTGAGCTGTCGGGCCCTCTGTCAACAATCAACCAATAACGTCATGTTCCTCCGCCTCCCGACAAGCCACCACACACAGGGAGCACCACAGCCTAGTGAATTTGTTCTACAACAAAGCATATCACACATACACCATCCACCAACAAATACAAAATGTAACAATTGCTGGTACTCCATGGCGACGGCTTGCAGGCAGGCAGAAAGGGGCAGATTGTGGGTGTGTGTATGTGTGTAAATGTATAAAACAGCCTCCTCCTCCTTCTCCTCTTCATACTACTACTCCTCCTTCTCCTCTTTCTTTCACTCCCCCCCCCCTCCTCCTCCTTATGCCCTACCCCTTTGCCTTAGCAGCATGTCTCTATTCTCCTACCTCCCATCATCTCATTCTGACAGAATCATTGCTAGGCAATGGCTTTATGCTTGCCCTCATATCTATGTATCTCCTACATCTAGACATGACATATGTAAAACACTTTTCATGTTCCTTAGGGTTTTCATTGCGAGCTTTGCTTTCTACGAGGCAATGGCAGAGAAAGATATGGAGCGGCCATATATAGTTGAATGGCCGTCCATAGGCTCTTTATTGGTGACTCTTGCCAAGGTGATTGGGATCATTTCTTACCTCAAGATCAAAAGAGTGGCAGACAATCGCTTCGATGCTTTTTATGGCAACATGATATGAGACATGTCACATATTTCAAATGACAGCCTCGCGTGTATTTGGTATTCAGCGCAAAGCATTTCATCCAATAATACTTAGATAGATATACACCTGTGCGCGAACCAACACTTCTCTAACTTGGTATCTTTGCAGATGGATTTAGAACAACTTTAATGGAAGTTTGATTGCAATTGGGATGAAGAAAATAAATGAAACTTCGCTTTAACCTTTTTTTCGCAAATAATGCTTGTGGGACATAAGCTTTGATATAGCATTAGTTCTTTTAGGCTGACACCTAAGGATAGGGATAACAAATTTTAAAAGTTCTGGAGAGGAGGGGAGGGGGGAATCTCCTATGTACATGATGAAATATGACTGATCAACAATAAACCAGTCGTATTGAGTCTGACTGGGAGTGAGTGTAGAAGCTCCAGTGCTCCAACATGCAGTTAGAGTGTACCATTCTTTACACCAGGCATGTTTTAAGTTTTGAATGACATAGACGCAATCAAAGGGAGGACAATCGCTGGTGCGCGAGAATATGTACAAAAGAAGAAGTCTCTGTTTGGCGGGGCCGCTGCCACAATCTTGCGACAATTCTTCCTCCCAAGCCGCCCATTCCTGCCGTAATAATCTATCAAAAACACACCCTCAACCGGGGCCACAGCTCACAACGGTGATACGTTATAAACTTAAAAATATGCAAATCTACATCGGGATTGTTTGCCAGGCGAGTAAAAACCTTTTCTTAATCATGTTTAAAGAATGAGGCGAGCGGCGGGTCCTAATGAGGAACATCGTTCAGACTAACATACATGGTCGGCCCTGTGAAAGACGAACGCTACGCTTAATTGCAAAACTGTGGAATCCCAAAGAGCAAAAAGTCAGGCATGTGCATTGATGTATTCAGCCAGCACTGAAGGAGTTACTTTAAGTATGATTCTTACAAGGCTATAAATGATGGTGTACCAGAGAGAAAATACTCTATCTTAGCCCTAAAAAAGAGGGCCTTCATATCCAAGACAATCGTTACGTAGAGCTAGCGGTGGGCGAATGCAATTACAATGCCTGAAACTAATAATATAGTCCCAAGTCCTTTCCCACTTGATTTAATAATTAATATAGCTTTTCTTCCACACATATTAATTTAATTGTATGAGACATTGTTTGCGCTATGTTCCTTGGGAATAAATCCCTTCGCGCCGTCAATTGAAACAGAGACATGACTGAAAGAAAAAAAAGGCTTCAGTGATGAATCAAATTTACTTTGGTGTATCTTAGCTGGTTGACAATCAGAAGGGGGAGAAATTAAAAGAATTTCTCTTCCATACCATTTGTCTTATCAAATACAAGCACATACTCTCTGACTATATCGCTTTGGCGTCGCAGCTATTGCTTGCTTGGCGTTCAATACTTTTAATGGACAGTATTTTTTGTATTGTAAAGTCATTTATATTTAAAGCTAATCCAGTTATATTCACAGCTAAAGCATTTAAAGTAACAGAGACCTGAACATTCATGGCGCCCCTGCGCATCCTTCAGGCGCATTTTCTACAATTGCTTCATTTTTTCAGGCCCTAAATTCATTTAGGGGGGAGCTTAAGCCGACGCCCATCAGACAAGCTCTCATATATACCGCCGGAGGACGGGAGCAGCGTGGAAGGGGAATTACATGCACCGTTAAAAAGCATTGGGTGATGCATTGATAGCGACATATACAATTGTTTTCTCTCTTTGTCTCCCATACATTGAGAGGCTATGTCTGCGGGAGGCGCAACACCTGCATTTCAATGCGCATCAGCCATTGTATTTGTCAGATATCTTCAGTTATCATTTACCCCGGCATTGGCGCTAACAGGAGATAGAAAAGAGTCTAAAAGTCCGATAGGATTACCCAGTCGAGTTGATTACAAATGCATAAAAAGTGCCCTCCTGAGGACTGACAAAAGGAATATTGAAATATGAGGGATGAATTAAATTGCTGACATTGAGAATGGTAACAATTGGTTTTGATGGAGTGACTCGCAGACATACAGTATATTAATACGAGCAACTCGGGCCAGGCACCTGGTGTAGTTCATTACATAAACGCCTTAATACACTGGGATTTGTGTAAGACAGATTAAAATGCTTCACATGAAAAGATATAGATAACATTAATGCCAAATCCCTTTGAGAAGTGTTGGACCCCCTCGAGGATCCGATTTCTGCCTTTACTGAGGGGAATGATCTGTCAAATTAGCTGGCATTTTGTAATAGCATCTCTTTTGTAGGAAATATTAGAATATGTGCATCATTTCAATCATAAATGAGATATGCCCTGTCAAGCCAAGCTTATCATAAAAGGGCTAAGGCGGCGCGATGGAGATAGATTACAGGGGGTCTTTTTAACATATAAGTTTGTGCTTTTGATCAGTTAGTTCACATACGAATGGACTGAATTTACAATCGTGCCTTATCACTGATAAGAGAGCGTGTAGGGAATACCATAGGATTGAGGAGGTGTATAGGACGATAGCGAAGATTTAAGATAAGAGGGAGAAAAATTATGCCAATGAGAAAAGACTGCGTGAGGAAATGACAGGACTATTATAATGAGGATCTATGCATCAAGATGAAAAAAAATCACGAGAACAATTTCTCGAGAACTTTTCACAAAATGTCAGAATTAGTCAGATCAACAACACTCGCGCTCTCTCTCTCTCTTTCTCTCTCTGAACCTGTTTATGTTTTCTGCAGATTATCTGGACATTGCACACAGTAATGATTAAATGTCAACAATTTTCAGCATCGAACATATTTAGCACATTTAAGTATAGACGAATATATATGTAATATATATGCGGGACACAAATCAACATCAAAAGAAGTGCATTTCATCACAAGCATAATAAATTTGGGGAGCAGATGGCAATGGTATTAATTTGGCGAACGCCACATACATATTATATGTCCTCAGAATTAATAAATAGCTAGAAAAAAACATTTTTAATCTTTGACAAGAAGACAATTGATAAATAGACTTTAAAGTGCAAGTTCTTGACCATTCTTCCTTCAACCTGCACTTACAAAAGTTATGAAAAACTTATATATATCTATTATCAAATCTATATTATTTTATTTAAAGAATAAAAACAAAGAAACATTCTTTTTAATTTAAAAAAAAAACAAAGAAAAGTATATCAAGAAAAATGTATCATTACTCATTACATGGAAGATGCTAGTAAACTTTTATATTAAATTAAATTAAAGATATTTAGAAAAATATTCAACTAACCTGTGTGTATACGGCGGTGGACTGACAAGTTACTTTGGTGTTTAGTTTCGTAACTGCAATCGCTGCACTTGAAGACTTTGGCGGTTGACCAATGTTCTCGCTCCATGTGCCTCTGCAGATAGACCCTACGTTTGAACACCTTGTTGCACTCCGGACAAACTTCCAGAGTTAGGGGTTCTCCGTCAGGGCCCACCACCGTTGTACCCTCAGGTGGAAGACCATTGAAGTGATGGTGCGGTGAAAGACCATTCTTCAAGGGGGAGGGGGTAAGGCCTTCTTTCATAGATGGGTAGCCATTGGGCTGATGGGGGGTATGGGGTTGATGGGGGTGCTCCCCCGGATGCATGGAACGCTGGGGATGTTGGGAGGGATGCATCGGGGGCATAGATGAGAGGGAATGATGTTGTGGGGAATGCTGGGGTTGTTGTGAGCGCTCCAACTGGGACCTTTCCATTTGCGAGCGCTCCAACAGAGACCTCTCCATTTGCGATCGCTCCAATGGCGATCTTTCCATTAACAATCGTTCCCTTTCCAATGGCGATCGTTCCATTGGTGAGCGATCCCTTTCCATTTGAGATCTTTCCATATGCGCTCTTTCCAGGGAAGAGCGGTCCAACTGTGAACGTTCCATTTGGGGTCTTTCCATTTGTGACCGTTCCAATTGATTTCTTTCCATTTGAGATCGTTCCATTGGCGACCTTTCCATTTGTAATCGGTCCATGTGCGACCTTTCGACCTGTGAGCGTTCATTCATTATATGCTGCATGGTCTGCTCGAGCGCTGCCCTTTGTTGAGCTTCGACACTCTGCTGGGAGTCCATGCCCTGAGCTGGGGGTTGGGGTGTATGACGTGCTTCGTCGTCGCTAGGTTGACTTCCGGTTTCATGAGCTACACCGTCAGAACCGTTGCGCATGTCGCTGCTAGTGACCATTACGTCGTGAAGGTTAGGCACCTTCATGGCTTCTGCTTGTGGCTCTTTGCACATCATTGGATCTTGAGTACGATCCAACCAAATGCATGGGAAGGGCCGAGCCATCGGGGGCTCTGGCGATTCGGCACCCAGAGGGTGACCGTCTTCCATATCAATGTCCATCTTTTCGGTGATGAGCCTTTCCGGTTCCGGTTTGGACCTCATGTTTGTGTTTGTAGTTGTGGAATCGACCTTGCGTTGTTGCGGAGCCTCGATTGCGGGCTCAGTTTGCTGTTGTTGCTGCTGGTTGACCAGCTGTTGCGACGGCAAATATTCGCTGACCTTTGTCGCGTGTTTAAACTCCTGAGGATATCGCAGTGACGTCGTAGCAGTGGTCGCCGACGGCGATGCTGCGGGTTCGCTGTGACGGTCACAACTTTCTAAATCAGCGCCAGTCGCCCCTGTGAAGAAACTGTCGGCGTGGTGTGCGCTCTCGGCAAAGCTATCACACAAGGTGACTCCGTTAAAGGAAAATGTCTCTCTAGAACCGAGAATATCGTCAGTAAATCCTTCGTCGTAGCCGCCCAGTCGTGGTTTCTTAGAGAACCGTCTGTTGACACTTTGGATAGGGTTGAGACGCTTGCAGGGGGAAGCCTGGATGGATGTGGTCGTAGAGTTTGTAGTAGCAGCTGAAGGGGGACTAGAGGGGATGAAATTAAGGGTTGCTAGTTGTTGCTCATCAAATTGTCGCTTCATGTCTTACAGAAATCACAGGTGAAGTTACTCCATGGAGGTCGCCGCGAGTCAAGGTTGATGATATGCTACCCTCGGCTGGAAAATACAAGAAAATGCATTCATTAGATGATATGAAAGATAAATGAATGAAGAAGCAGTGGTTGAAAATGGGACTAACAGTGTAAATATATTTTTGTGTGTGACGTTAGATATGGCGCATTTAATTCTCAGCAACTATTCATTCATGTCTGGCCAAAATAACATTTTCAGGAAATCAGATATTGATATATCAACTTCAGTAATAAATTATTAAATCGCCCAATTAAGATGGATAGGCTAGGTGATATCAGATCTGCCAGTCCGATGCATACCGTATTTATATATAATTACAACAATAATTGGTACGAAAATGGCCCGATGTTGCAATGCAAACAACCCATCATAAATGATTTCCTGGACTATTATAGAAATTATAGAAATATTTATTATATGAGAGGTCAAAATTATATTAGTATTATGGATCGTATTATCCCATGTTTGCCAGCAATAATTCTATGTCGCGATCTTATCGCCAATTTTTTTCGGCAGTACTTAATTCCAGTTACTGGAATGTTGCCACCCAAAAAGTCTCTGTGGGGGAAACGCGCAATAATTGCGTGTGATTCTAGCTTATCGATTAGGAACGTGTGTGGACGGACTGTGTACATTTCATCGCAGCTAAAGTATATCAGTACCAAAGTATTTCCAGTTTTTCCAGCCTTCCACCATTATGGCCATAATTGCATACATAATGATATGTCTTCGGGTTTAATTACACATTAAAATTTAATTTCTCGGTTTTTACAAAGCCATGGTTGGATTGAGGCCAGCAATTATATATGTAAATACCTATTACGCTGGGAGCAGCATCATTTAAACATGCAATATTGATTTCCAATTCGGCTTATCGTGATATCTTTTTATGAATTGCATTATTAGGTCCGTGGGCACGCAATGTAGATATCACAATAATATATAGACAAAGACTTCCCTGATAGTCAATGTGGGATAGCATTTATTACCCTTAGCCTCCACACATGCACACAAAGAGAGTGAATGAATGCATGAATGCATTTATGGGAAAGGCATTAAAAATTCCAACAATATCATTCTATTCTGCGAACAATAAAGTTTCACTATTGTTCCCTCAGCTACAAAATATCTGTTTCTGGTATAATTCCCATATTTCGTATGTGCCAATAAGTTATCGGAATTATAATCCATGACCATTCTTTTACCAAAGAGAAATATAGATATCTACCTCCATTACGACCGTTCGCTAAAAGCTTTGCAACTTCTATTATTATAATTCATCTAAACCATCATATGGTCTTGAAAGCCCAGGGTATTTTTCCACCCGATCCAATCATATCTTGATGGTTTAATGGGACTTCAAAGTCATAAATAAAAGGTGATAAAAATAATGATCAGCCCTCCATAGTATTTATAAAAAAAACTTCCTAAGCCAACAATGGTGGCCATATGGATTATTTCATTACAGACTATCATATACATGACATATATCATGAGGCAGGGCCCAATAATGATGTAGCACATAAATCAAAGTGGCCACCCTTATCAAGGTAGAATTGCCTATATCTCTTAGTCGTTAGAGATACGAGTGTTGAGCAAATTACAGTCGCTCCGAGCAGTTGAGAGCAGGTTTTAGGTCAATGACCAGGATCTACATGTTATCATGGGGCAGTAAACACAAGGTTAGCTCTAATAAACAATTGTGTGCGAGTAGAAGTGATGAGTTTGTATGGCTAGCAACCATACATTTGCCTCGTGGGCATTGAGTAATTGGAAATGAAATCCTTTTTTTCGCATTAAGTATGTCAACTCAGAAATTACACACACACAATCCGTCAATCCTCTCCAATGATAATTTACGCCCCTGCTATAATCACTTTCATATATTTACGAATCCTCCACAACCAAAGGCGATTGCTGTAATGGCCCTGACCTCCAATGATAAAGCCAGTGCTTTCGAGGAACCACCAGGATTAAAAAGAAAAAGAAAAAAAGTCAACTGGACTGTAAGGAATGGGAAAGTGTAATATAATATAAACCGATTGACAGGATCGATTACACCTCTATACAAATAAGAATAAACCCGAGGCCCACTAACACCTACTAGATCTGCAGAAAACTGACATGTGGGTCGGGTTCTGTCTGCTCTAATGTATAGTGGGAGATAGGCGGTGAGTGGACATCAAATATATCATTACACAACACCCCCGTGTTATAGTGGGCTTAGGTAACATGGATAAATGAGTGTCCGAGAGCCGAGAGAAGCTCGCATATTAATCATACTCCATATGGTATATACTTACTATGTCAACTCACAAACATTGTTTATGGCCCGGACACAGCATATGGCTGGCTATGAGTGCATTGATATCAGAAGTACCTAGATAGGTAGGCAATAAATATGATGGAAAGATACCAAAAGTTTATTTATCCTCCAAGAACGATACCAGCAATGTATACACAAACATCCCTTAGGGCAATGAATCACCAGCACAATGTTCTTATCAAGAAAGCAGTTTTAAATTATTCAACACAAAAGATCAAGAATAAAGAGAGAAGTCACCATCAAGGAATTAAAAAAATCGCTGTATCTAATTAATTACTACGTCTGACCGGGTTAATTGGTATCCCCTATACATATTTATATTAAGTTTTAATTGCCTGAAACCCACGCCAGATGGTCAGAAGCTCGATCCCCTCTACCAACACGCAAGGTGCTACTGATCCTATTGGTACACATCGCTTATATATATGATACCGCAAAGCCAGTCTGAGGCGAAAAGTTCCAAGCGGAGAACAGCTGGTATCTGTATTTAACACCTGCAGGGCAACCCCTTCACACCTGTTCAATCTGTAGCTAAACCTCCCGATACAGAACCATTTAACAATGAAATCCCCAGCCTCATCTCCTAATCATCATCATACAATTACATGTATACATGTAGGACCAGATTCCCCATGTTTTATTAAGGCTGTGGAGAACAATCGCAATCTCTTCTTGCCCCACAAGAAAATTGGTTCTCCGCAGCAGCGGAGGATTTTCCCTGATGGTTATTTAAAGTGACTATACATCCATAGTCACCGTCATTAGTACCTGATTTAGGTAATTAATATACCAATTAGTGTATACCTAATCAGGTAGTTGGTAGCGTATGGCCCACCTGTATGTAATTACAAAAAAATAACTCTGATGATACCCCATCATGACTTGAACGGTGGGGAAAGAGTAATAAATAAGGAATTCTTTTCCGCTAGAAGCAATCTGCACACACATACACATAGACCGTACTTGGCCTGTCGGCTGTAGATATGTAAGACTAATTTAGCAGTGCAGTGGTCCGGGACAAATCTATACGGCGGTCCATAGCTCTCCTACAAGGCGGCAACACCCCCTCTCGGCCGGCGACAGTTTGATCCACAAAAAATGAGCAACTCATTGGACTATTATGGGATGGGATAGCCCCCGGCGGATGTCAATAAAGGGAAGATATACATGTAGGCGGCAGTTTCATGAGAGGTGGTAACAGAGGGAAGAGTGGGTGAATGGGTGATGGGGACTAGATGGACTAGGTATCTCTATCTCTACATACATTCACACATCAAATGGGTATAAAAATGATGGCCGACACTCAACACCGCTTGAAATGTACCGAGCAATATATATACATCAACTCCAAGCCATAGATATTGAGAAGGAGTGAAGAGAGAGAGAGGGGACTTAAGTGAGGGAGGGAAAGTAAGGCATCCGAGTTACAAGCAAGCGTACAGAGGATGTGTTTGGGCAATCACAGTGCCCCTAGTGGGAAATCTCCGCATTTTATCACTCCAGAAATACAGGCTTTTATTCATCAGCATTGTGCGGAAACATTCAATATTTCCAGATAATTTAATCATTTATAATAGCAACCTAGGTTTCGATTGAATGACATAGATATTCAGATGTAGATCGATAAGAACGACAACAACTCGATCATTTATATGAGAACGTGCTCAATTTGAATCGTTCCCACAACCAACCGTCTGTCTACCCCCTCCAACAAGGCATTATTCAATAGTTATTATAAGTACTTGCTTCGAAAATGGAGGAGTTTCCCCCTCTAGACATAATAGGAGTGTGTTTACTGGATCGGGTAAGTAAAGTTAGCCATCCCAAGCGAACCGGGAAAGGCAGTCATGCGAAACGGCACACGGGCGCCGAACAATAAGTAGTACATGAAATTGGTATTTGCTTATGGCACACGTAACCTTTACGACTAAGTCTACTCAAAATCTATATCCTTTAATGGTGTGTTTTTAACAGTGACTCAGTCGTTTTACGACGAAATTTATGGCAAATCCATACAGGAACACACCTGCATCATTAGTACAGGGGTAGGCCTGGGATATTAACATACGTGTGAGTAGTGTGGGAATATGGTTACTAGGCCCTGGCTTTATTATTTTCCCACGTGAAGCATTAAATCTCCCAGGCTGATTCATCTGGAGTGGACTTTGACATATCTATGGTTTAGCGCTGAAGTAACCCATTTTTTCCCAGAGAGTTTGAAGCGTGTTCCACGAGGTTTAAATGGATATAGCGTCTGAAGTATTAATGTTGGCCCATACAGATAGCACTGGTTGGTGAGACGAAACCATTTATCATGTGATTTATTTATCATATAGATATATAAAAATAGATATATGTATATATGTAGTTTCCCTTCGGAAATGGTCTGGCTTGGCCTTGGCTGGTTATTGCTATGTTATTGTACATTGGTAACAGCAGAGTTACAAACAAGCTCCGAAATAATAGTAACTCTTAGGGGTGTAGGATGTAGGGGTGGGAGGGGGACTAGGGTAGTGCCTGGCAGAGAAGTAGTTGAATGCTACCAAAGAGGGGGTTAATAACAACAATAACAAGTGGGGAAGCTCAGGCCTCAACCAGCCGGGAATATCGATCTAAAATCAAACAATCAATGAATCAATCAAAAGTTCCTGGCCGATGAACAACCACTGCCAAAGATTGAATGGAGATGAGGCAAGGAAGGAACGTAGTAGGGATGTGTCTGAATATATGAGTAAGTTTTTGTTTATTGATATATACCTCATTCCCCTAGCATGGAGCATCCGAATAAAGCAAAACCATGGGATGATGGAGAACATGCTAGGCCACTCATAGGGTATTAATTAGGCTTAAAGCATGGCGCCTTTGGGATTCGCTACCAAATCCCTTACTCGGAAGAAGGGGGTGGCTTGGAGGGTAGGCAACTCCCATGTCGGCTGATAAACCGAGCGATATTTTCAAAACATACACCCGGATCCTCAACCGGCCTCTCTTCTATTATGACGTAGCCAGAGAGACAATTAATAATTAACTTGATAGCGAGGGGTCGCGCGAGGCAGTAGCCGCCGACCGAATTAGGCCTCGCACGTTGGAGCAAGGCATCTGGGTCCTCAGGACGCGCACACTGCAAACTAGGCAAGCAACTCGCGCGTGCGAGGGGGTATGTGTCTTGGCACGAGGGGAGAAGATTGGCGATTTCAAGTAGAGATATGACAAGGGTGACTAATTGCTCTACGTCATATCCTACTCGTAATGAGTAAGGGATCGTTGACAAAGAATAAAGTGGCTCGAGTCGAGTCAGAGCACAGTGACGTCATTGGATCTGACAGGCCTTGAACGGGCCGATAACATAGGCGGAAGAAAAACATTGAGCAAAATAAGTAATGACCGATTATTGTTGTATCCCACAACAGATGTACTTATAGCTTGCTGGTTGCACTGTTCTAGAAACAACTATAAATTGGCGACTATACTGTTTCATTATTACAATTGCTTTAGGTACGCGATAAAAAAACAGAAATAAAGGCATAGCCTACAACTGTATAGGTACACAACAGTAAAGCGAGAAAGGAGGCATGGTGTTGTCGAGATGGATACTTTCGGTATGCATCTTTTAAAGGGGCGTCAGTGGAATGGATGATCGCACTGTCAAGTATAGTAAACTGATATGAGATATATATGCATCAGATAGCCAGTGTAGTGGGGCCGGGATGAAAGGCTTGTCACATATACAAACCTAACAACACAATCACCTCGCCACCTCCGCTGACGGCAACACAGAAGCTTTATATTCAACGGTCAATCACCCTCTCTCCCCCTCTCTGTCTTTCTCTTGCTGGCTCACTCTCACTCTCACTCTTTCCCCCTACTCCCTACACCTCTCCCATACTACCACACTACTACTATTACCACTATGACCATCTCTCCCCCACCTATTTACCAACCGACCTACACAACCACAGACCTTAAACAACCAACTCTCTCTCTGTGCCCCTAGCTGTCTCCCTTCACCATAACCACAGCCACTTTATTCCCACACGCTTTATGTTTACACCTAGCACCACGTGCATCTCTACATACCAGTAAATAATGACAAATAGTATGTGGTGGTGTCGGTTGTGGTAGTTTATATCATGGCACACATGTTGTCAGTACAGGAAAACCTCATTACAGATAGTACCCATTACACGAAGAACCCCACCGTGACAATGAATGCACGAACTGCTACAAACCTATATCTCCATATACTACTTTGTTGTTGTTGGTGGCGGTGATGATGGAACGGTTCCCAGACCGGATACTTGTACCTCTCCCTATAGCATGTAAGGTAAACGTACTCCCTTCAAGTAGGTTGGAGCCAACGTTCAAGTGTCGGTTGAACTCCATGTGGCTTGAACTGGGCAAAATCCAATAAAGAAAAAGGTTGTGCTATAGCTGAAACCTCTCACAATCAGCGGTCAGTTGCTTGGCAACATTATCGCTATGGCAGTGTTGACTGTGTTTGCAGTAAATGATATACCAGTCCAATGTCTTGTGCCTATGGTTTAGATGGATGTATATAAGGATTCCTCACTGTATGTAGTAATAACAATGAATGCTCTGATATGATTGACCCAGTCGTTGCGCTGGGAAAAAAGTGACCACCTTGGTTTAAAGATTCAATCACTTTGACACTGAAGGTCTGGCACTCGAACCGTTAAGGAACGGTATGGAAAGGTCCAAGGGGTCGTGCACATGTCTGAGTTAGTCTGAGAACTGACAACAGCTGAAGCCATGCTGAACATTTGTAGTAATAATCCCTTTAAATTGTTACTTCTTTGTATCAATTGTCACGTATGTCAAGCAGGTCTGTAGGGCTTTGAGGTCCTGCCGTTTCTGGCAGCAATGAAAGACCATTCCCGGAATACAAGAGCACAAGTACTAGAGAGGCTTTAGCTTTGGTCACTCACTGCCTTTCCGACAGTGGTCAGTGTTGTCTGTGATTGCAGTTCTATTTCTGGTGGTCAGTCTATGATAGGGGAGCTGTAAACTAGCCAATCTGAGGAGGGGGAGAAGGAGAAGAAGAAGAAGAAGCCAGGTCCACTACCACCAGTGGCTTGTATGACCTCTCTCTCTCTTTCTCTCTCACTCTCTCTATCAGTCTCTCTCTCTCTCTCGCTCTCTCTACTCCACTCTCCCCCGACACACACGCTCTCTTTCACACTACAGTCGTCGGCGCTAGCTGGATTGCGAATGATTGGAGATAATATGCTTTATACAGCCAGGTCTTTCCCCGAGCCCACGGGCGGTGCTGGGGGTGCAGAGGGGAGCAATGTCGTAGCAGAGGAGGGAGGGTGCATGGTGGTGGTGCTGGTGCTTATAGGTGGGCAGGGGTTGCAAGAAGGGTTATTATGGGAGGGGGAGGGAGGGTAGGAGGGGTCTATATAGATTGGGGGTGTGGGTGGTGTATAATGTGGACCCCCAATACTACAGCTGTAGTGCATGCAGACAGCAGACGCGCGCGCACGTTCACTCTCTCTCTCACTCACAGCACGCTGGTCGCCCCTGACTCACCCTCTTAGCAACCACACCATCCCCGCCTTCTCTCCCCCTTCTACACACGACCATTCACTCTCTCACATAGATAGTCTACCTACCCTACACCAGCCACCCCCAAATCCCCTCACCCACACCCAAACACTGCCTTAACCCCCTCCCTCCCCGACCACCCTCCCTCCTCCCATCCCCACCCTCTCGCGCCATCTCAGAGTCTAGGTCTGGCCCATACAACTCACTGTGTATGCACGCATGTACGCATGCATGCATTCGAAATGCATGGCCAGCGCACAGTCAGCGGATGACCAAACAAAGGAACCCTAGTAGGTATGTGTCATAGACTGGAACAATAACGCACTGCACCGGCCCCATAGTATTTGGCACCTCCCCTACCCACCCAACACCTCCCATCCCATCCCAACTACTAATCCATCCCCAGTTTTTTATTGCCATTACTGCCCCATACCCGAAACCCTTCTCCCGTGCTGTCAATCCAATATCGTCAACTCTGTACAGCAACACAAAAAATATCATCGGATCCACAGAAAACCAGCCCCTGTTCTTCGATGTCCCACCTGCTAGTTGACCTTACCATCACATTACCACCATTTTTCTCCCATCCCTAAAAACCCTTCCTCGTCCAATCGTCTCTATTCTTTTGTCCTTCTTACAACCCCGAGCCTCAGTCCGCCGGGAAAAGGGTAGATGTAAACACTCTTCTATACCCCTTAATGTGATGAGCCTTGCCCTCGGGGTGGGGTGGGGATAGGGGAGGGGGCAATGGTAGGGGGGGGTACCAGGACGATAGTGTGATTATGACGACGTCCCTTCGTTCTATACGTCACCTACTGAGCTGACCCGACGTCCGAATGCGGACAAAGAAACCCGGGTAGAATGAGTAAGAGATGCATAGCTCATCACCATCATCTCCCTCTCAGACTCTCTGTGGGATGACAGACAGTCTGGGATCTTTGTTAACACTTTTCTCTATGATTCATGCCAGGGATACATATGTAATACATCACAGCTCGGCGGACCTGATTCAGGCTAAGCCAGATGACAATACCCCCAAAGCGGCAAGCACACTCACTCCATGACTAAGTACGATTCATGGAAGCCACTCTCATATATATATATGATAAAGGATATATATACACATACATATAGATAAACACCAGGGTATGATTCAATTACAGGTGCAATCTCATCCATCATCGGAATGCCGCCTCTCCAGCCCCAGCTGAAAGCCCTTTATTGCATGGTGTGCATACATATATTTTTAATAAAATAATATACGAGCTCCCAAAGAGATTGCTAATAAATTTTGCAGGAGATGTTTTCTTATATTCATGCTTCGATATTATAAAGAGCTGCTCCTTCGGTATATGAAAATTAAGCTGCATAAACGGAGTGAGAAGACGTCAATAAGAAATAAGCAATTGAGTTATTTACTCATAAGTGAATGGAGGGAGCCTTCAGTGGCTGTTTTATTACTTTGTACTTTTTTGTGCGTTTCAGCCATTTGTCATTTGGCACTGGCAATAATTGAATGAAATATATGGCCTTATTTGGGACAATGTTAAAAGGGGTGGATGAAGCAATGAGTAAGTTCTCAGAGGCACGATGAGCGAATGTGAGCAATTTGTGAGTTAATGAGTAAGTGGGTGACAAATTATCACCGACAGACAGATGTGTGACTGTTTACCATTAGACTCAAAACAAAGAAGAAATCCTAGTATCAACAAAAAGTGTAATCAGCCGACTGGACATAAAACAAAGCAGAAATAATAAAGCATCCAGTCGATAGGAACACTGTTACGCAATATCTCCCACAGAGCAACTCTCATTGGCATAAAAAGGGGACTCCCAATATCAAAGGAGAGTCATCGTGATCGCCCGCTTGCATACCATGCTCGAGGTTACAGCAGAAAACATTGACTTAAAAAAGTCTAAATAAGCTCTTCTGCAGTGATTTGGCTTCTTGAAGCATGCTGCTTGCTGTATATTTAGGTATATGACTGGGCCAATGAGTAAGACCGATGAATCATGCAATGATAAGGAGTCCCATATCATGAGAGTCCCGGGACATGGGGTGTAAATGAAGCAGCAGGGACCTATATTGCTTTAAAACCTTTCTTTTTACTGCTCTCCTCGTCTAACTCGATCCCTCCTACTGCTCACTCCACCACCCCTTCCCCCTCTCACTCTATATCTCGCCCCCTACGATCACAATGGTCCGTATGGCCAATTAAACACCCTCGGCAGAAAGCCTAATCAACCAGATTCAAACAGCCAAATTTTTCAAAAACCAAGAGATGAGAACAACTTAAAATAGTCCAAACCCCTCGATGCTTTGAAGGCACTGGGGCCCAGTGATAATCAAGTGTCGTTGCGGTTTTTATCAGAGAAACTCATGCTTTTTTTAGTCCCAGTTGAGACACCGACTTTGATCTAAACAACAAGCTCGATGTGCACGTATTGCACAACAGTGCGAGCTAACTGAGCTCCGGCAATTAATTTGATATTTCTTAATGCTAATGGCAGGGAAAATCAGTGGCCAAGTGCTTCTGTTCGATTTATTCGGGGAGTATCAGAAGAAAAGGGGGAAGACAGGGAGCAATCGTGCTTTATTCAGCATACAAAGTCAACTAGGCGTTGCGAACGCGTGACTTTAAATGCTTTTGCGCAATGCAAAAGCACTGGCAGCGATTGGAAAGCTTGCGAAAAAAGCATATATATGTGGTGAGATACAGTCACCGATATACATGTACTAGGATCAGAAGGTTTAGCACACAGCTCCTGGTAAGAGATTAAGAAATATCAGAGATATCGGCGATATGGATCGCCGTAGCAACTCAAGTTGGCCATGATATATATTCATATCAAGAGTAATATTAAATCCTTTATCAAGGCTCCACTCTGATTTACAACTATGGAAGGTTTATCACGAGGAGTACCACTTACATGTGCCCGGGAGGTAGCGCTCGATCATTGCACCAATCCTTCAAGGGAATACCCAGGACCACCACCAACCTCTCGATACATGCACAACTAATTATAGTTAATACCACTGGTGTAATATGATTGAGGTAAAAAGGTGCAATTCATCTTTAGCTGACTAGCAACATTTGAGATATTATTTCTCAGCTGAAGATTTCTACCCCGATATCATACTTTCCATATACTCAATAATAATTATTGATTAATTCGATTCCTCCCCACTGATTCTTTCCGTGATCGAAAGATTACATATTAATACAAGGAGGTATATTTGGCATGTAATGTATACATACATGTAAGGTATACATGTATATCTATACAATGACATTTAAATGTTTCTCCATATGCCAGATGACCAGTTTCCATGACAAATGACTATTCCTGGATTATTAAGAGAGAAGATATTTATAGGCATTACGCCTTGCCTTAACACCGAGTTAATGCTCAGTATGAGCAGATATGAACGGCTCATATCATTGAGACCCTGTCAGTCATCATTTTTACAAGAAAGACATTTCTATAGATGGACACAATAAAGATGGTCATCTTTAGCCACTAGTTTGATATGGTGTAGCTATAGCCCTCATAAAAACAGGATGACAGCCTGTGAGAAATGTCAACCTCATGAGCTCGGATGAATCTAGCCAATATGACATGTATATTCTCACAAAACTATGGGATCTAGATGCAATGAGAAAGATGGGAAAGGCAATCAATAAATTCTTTATTTATGCAAGGACTTGGTCTCAAGATCTATGATAATTGGGAAGGATATTTAAGCTTAGGCTGTGATAGAGACGACTTGTCATTAGTTAGCTTCCTACGGACTTGATCCATAGTATTGATCATTCTCCAACCAACCCATCTAGTACGACGAGGAGGGTGGTGGAGGTTGTGATAGCGGTGGTGGTTGTAGTTGTGGTGGTGTTAGTGGTGGTGGTGGTGGTGGGGTAGAAAACTGGGTAACAGCACTACCCTACTGAACTAATTCTAAAAGGCCTAAATAGGTAAGTGAGCATGGTCACGGGCCATTAGACCCATTACCAAGCCTACCTACTCCCCACGCTGTCGCCCGATCACACCTGCCTAAAAAGCAGCGATCGCAGGCTGCCTTCAAAAGCTCACAGGCGCACTTTGAAATACAAAACCTATTTAGGAAAAACTATCATACCTAAAGAGCATGATTTATAAATTGTCACTGAAGGGATAAGTATAAAATTGCCCGCCCAGAAAGCAGTCATTCATCACAAGCATTAGCTTATTTGTTATCTCGTTAGAAGCCAGGCGGCTTCAACTGTAGAACACTTTGCTATAACGCGATGGCAAGATATGTTTTCACTAGGATAAATCATCCGCTTGAAGTGGTTTAGCTTTTGTTGGACATACTTCTGCTAATGTTACAAGAATCAGAAAGCTTAGGCGAATTAGATCCCAAGATAGATTTACCTTTATTGAGAGGGATCAAAGGATCTACCCTAATATAACACATGATGTTACAAGACATGAAGTGTTATTTTATGATGACTTATTTACTTATTTAATTTGAGAAAAACTACAGTGGTTTTGATGGGATATAGAGAAAGGAATCCTTCATTGCATTCACTGGTTCAATGGTCAACTGTTTATGAAGCCAGTATTTCAGCAGAATACTTTTGTGATGTCAAGTCTTGCTGTATAAAAACAACATCAAGCAATCCTCCCTTTGCAACTTCTTTTCATTCGGATTATATATAATTAGTGGACTTGTCTGAGCCAGTGAATCTAAGAAAGGTGCCGGCCGAGGGACCGACACTTACTGATTAGGGTGGCCCTCTCGAATAAACTCTTGCAGAGAAAACAGGTTTAAAAAAGACTCGAGCGGACAGAGTCTGCGACTGACGCGAGATGGGTCTGGCACCAGTTCCATTTCACAGATCAGATTAATCCTTTTACGGGGCACAAGGCGAGAGCAAGCAAGCAAGACAAGAGGAAATAAAAATCAAAGACAAAAAAGAGCTTGAAACTGAGTAAACATCTTGGCCAACACACAAGCAACCATCAGAGATCCATGGGGCCAAAGGCTGCACAGGGGAGAGTATCGGGGGATATAGGTTGGCAAGAGGAAGAGAGGGGGGAAAGAAAGGCGAAAGGGAAAGGGAGGGAGAGGAAAAGGGGAAAAGCCAAGTTGTCGTTAGATCCTGATCCTTTTCATGCCAGAACGTGGACTGGTCCAATCTACTGCTGCTATTTCAGACACTATGGGATCGATTGGCGGTTCATCGACGACGGACATGACATCTGAACAAAGTCCCACAGCTGACCCCGCACACCAGCCAAATCGACACAATAAGGCGGGAAGCCAGTTCCCATTCACATGGCGTCTCAACTGGCTTCCCAACCCCCCAACCCCCCAAGCTTGCTTGCTATAGCGCTGCGACCAGTGGCTTCTCTTTACACATTTGCCCACTAAGATGATACGGTGGGGGAGCACTGTGAGGGCTAGAACAATGCCGTGTTGGCAATGATTAATTGGTAAGGAGTAGCGGGACCACCGAGGTCTTTCAATAAAGTCCCGGCGTTGTAAAGATCCAACGCGATCAGATCTCACTAGGGGCGCTATTAGACCACGCGACGCGATAAAGCGGGCGATCGCGGCGGCAAGCGGCAGAAATCTGAGGTGCTATTGGCAGAGTTAGGGAGCATGTGTCGACAATCTGGCATACACATCAACACTGAAATGCTCTTGAAGGGACTACTAGACCCAACCATTGGCCGCCAACGGATCCGGTTTACGCCGACTGCCAGCACATTGACACATCCACGCTTGGCAAAACAGAAGGGAAACACAAGAACGCACCGCCAAAAATACCGCTGGCCCATTGATGGATTTTCGCTCTTAACGCCAGCGCGGACAAAGATATCCAATAGGGCTGGTGTTTCCGGCCAGCTTCGGGGGCTAGGTAGAGTGTATGGAGAGAGAGGTGCACTATCTCTCTATACCTCTAGGTGAGAGAAAGTAGGAAAGGAGGGAAGGGGAATTTAGAGGGGAGAAGTAGGAGGAGGAGGTGGTAGTGGTGGAGGGGTGGTACTGGTGGTATTAGGGGTATGGGGAGAAATATTAAAGTTTGGATCTGAAAGAGAGGAAAACAAGTGGCTAGTGGACAGAGGGGTTGGGGGCTTGAGGAGGTGAGATGGGGTTGGTTGGGGGGAGTGGCTGGGTGTTCATGAACCATGGTCGCAACCTGCCTTATCCATATCTGCTATGTTACCCCACTGACACGCCCAATATTCGCCAGGCAGGGTCCTCTCCGCCATGCCTCTGCCGCGCGACCATCGCACCACTGACCAGATCCATAACTCTCGGCGATAGTCAATCATATCGCAGTGACCATTGCGCTATACCTTAGGTGCCGACTTGCATATCAATGTAGGTCGGCTGGAGGACTTTGGCGGGGGTGGGGGCGGGGTGGTATGATGGGGGGGGGGCGATATGCTTGCTCCTACTGCCCCTTGCACCCCATTCATCAGGAATCTAGACGGGGTATACTCGGCGCTACAAAAGAAACAAAGCTCGGAGGCCGAGGAAAAAAATCAATCATTCAGCTGACGGAGTATATTGTTTGGTCAGGTTTCATATTTACGCACGCGCTTGCTTTCCAAGTGACTGACTCTTTGTTCGTGCGACAATATCGAATGCTAATGGAAGAATTGGGAGGCGTTTCGGGGCCCCAAGTATATTGATCAACTTCCACGTGGGGGTGTTTTTCCAGTTGGGGGCTAGGGGGGGGGGGGCTAAGACACCAGAGAGAAAAAAGGGTGTTAGGTGTTAGGTGATTGGGACGGACTGTTCTGACTCAGCCTATATAGCCCCCTCTCTCTATTTCCCTCTCCTGTTTAACTACCCCATTCCCATCCCACCCTCCCCTTCTCAGCTATCTCACACATATAGCAATTAAACATACATCATTATACTGACGGCATGCATTTCATAAATTACTTAGGCATCCCAGCGTGGCCCTGGGATGGGGATAGAGGGGAGAGGGAGGCAGGAGAGGGCAGGCGACGTGCACGCGTTCAGATTTATGTGAGTCACTGCTCTCTTTCTCCCCCTTCTCCCCAATCCCCGTCCCACCCTCGGCCGGGCCACCTTACCGTAAATTAAATATTGATCAGCTAGTGGGTATAGCAGTGTTACGTCCCAAAGCCCGTTATAGCCAGGGAATAACATGTTTATTAGATATAGCCCCCCCTACAGCTCCCGTCCTAAATCACATATCCCAACCATTTCCCTACATTCGCCCTCCCCCTATCTCTTCCCCTCCTCATCAGCATCCTCCTCATCTACCTCCTCATATCATTCTCCCATCTTCCTTGCACCGTTTAACCTCTCATTTTGGATCCTAATTTGGTCCTGGGATAAAATATCCCTTAAACAGCACTAATTCCACCTCTTCCCCTCCCCTAGAGCTCCTCCTCCTTCTTCTACCGATCTTTCTTCTTCCCAGATCATCTCCCACCACCCTCCCCTTCCAGCTTTATAGCTATTCCGCATATGTCCCATCAACGTGCACCCTAGGTAGCCAAGAGGGAGGACTGGGGAGTCAGCAAGAGGCGCCAGGCATCGTGTTGATCATTAATAATGCTATTGGCCAATGGCTGCCCCCACCTCCCTTGCCCTAACATTAAAGTTATATATGGTCGTCAGCAGCTATGACACCCCATCTCATTAGATCCAAATGGTGGCCAGGGACTGACGACCAAGGCCCGCGCTGGCCGCCCCCTCCACCTCCATCCCCCCAACCCGTCAAGATCCCATATAAGCATATAGCCCCCTCCCACCCTGCTTTCTCCCCCCAGTTGTGCTGCCATCCCGGTCGGGGTCACTCGGTGGAATCGGTGCAGGTTTAGGTAGTATAGGGAAGAAGTCCGGAAGGGCATTAAAGCCCTGGAGTAGGAGGAGTAGGAGGGAGAAGCTAGGGGAAGGAAGTAAAGAAAAGAATAGGAATGGTTTGTAAGCGGAGGTTGGTATTGTAAAGGTGGGTGGGTAGAGGAGAAAGAGTAAATAAGAGTATTTAAAGATGGGGTAGGTAGGTAGGAAGGTAGCTGGGTAGGTGGGGGAGAGATAAGGCAGCTCAAGGGCAATGACCAAGCATGCAAGCGGAATGACCATGATTTGTGCAGACATGCTGCACAGACATGATTTGATGGGGATGCGTAGGAGCATGCTAAGGAGCGGGGGAGAGAAAGGAGTGGTGAGGTTAGGGCCAGGGGAGGCTTGTCACTAAAAAGGAGCAAGAGGGGTTACGACAGCTTAGATGGCAACCCAAATATGGGTCGGTGGCCAACTGGGACAGATTCCATATATTATTATAGCATAGGAATAGAAAAGAGATGGTTTGCGCGGGGGAAGGCTGTCATCCCCGCGAGTATATTAAAACTAATGACTTTCCTGTGTCAAAGGTCCATAGGTCCTGCAATGATACTTTGACAATGGGCCTTTATGGCAAACCATCTCTTTTTCTCCGGCTAATAAATAATGCACCGTTCCTTTATATGTCGCGATAGCCCAGATGACCATCATTGAGATAAATGTGAAAGGATGAATACATAGAAACGCCCGTACTTACAATATGATATTGTATATACAGAGCCTCACGTTTCCTTTAAGCTGAAAGTGTTAATGCGAGTGAAAAAAAAATCGGTGGGGCAGAATGATGAATGAAAAGCATCCGATAGTCACCTAGCATGCATAAACCTTCATACACAGATTAGTAAGTGGTAAATTGGTCATATTTCCCGTCCGCGGCGAGTGGGCTAAAAATAGGATCGCCCAGCCCAGGCGAGGTAAATGGGACAAGAGTTTTGCATTATGGTGTATATGGTTTTCTGATGTGGCGTTAAGGCCCAAAGCTCGCTGCTATTGGCAAAAGTCATACACATAAGCATATCTGACGTAAGGAAAGGGACCAGGCTTAAATAGCGTCCCCCAAAACAGCACCTTACTTTATACAGTCAAAACTCGGGCATACTACATGTTATCTATATATAGAAGCTAGGGCTATGATAGGGAAAAACAGACACAGATATGAGATAAGTATATTGGCAATATATGGTCATATAAGGGCATGGAGAAAACGATCAACAAGCATTTGTAGTCCGCCCTTGTTGCCATAAAAAATGAACCAGTTCCACTCGCGGTGAAAAAGGGGGGCGCTACGTACATGGACATAAACCCCATTTCTAGCGGATTGACCGTACTACCTAGCGGTAAGATAGACTGACAATTGGAGCACGGGTGATTATTGATCATAGTAGCATATCTCCCCCTCCCACCTTTCCCCCTCCACTCTCCTTTATCCTCCTTCCCTCATCTTTCCCTTTCAGTCTCTCCCATGCATGCAGATACTTCGCGGCCGCTATCCCACATATATAAAGATACTTATACAATTCTGGCTCATACTATTTCGATATGTCCTTTCCCATCAGTTCCCTTGCCCTTCCTCCTCCTCCTTTTGATGCTCTCCTTCTCTACCCTGGAGGTCTATACCATTGCCCAGGGCTCTCCACTTAGCCCTCCGAAATACCTGTGTGACTTAGTTTACATTACCCACGCCAGGTTATTCATGGCAATTGTCATGCATTACCCCTCTTATACGAGTGTCAGTTTTTTGCGACCAAAAAAGAGGAGGTAACATTCTATATACAAACGAGTCGAATACTTTTGTTACACGTATCATTCATGGGTGTAAGCTTATCTACAAGCCATGCATTCATCCATTATTATAGTGCATTCCCACATACTATACGTGCCTCTATGTGCATTAACAGATTGCTGTGCCATTTAATCACAGTGAGCCGTCCCTGACTTCGTTTCATATTGACCTTTCCTCGCCTTGCCTTCCTACTGTCCTACTCCTTTCCTGACATTCCGCCTTGGATCCATGCCCCTACCCAAATACCCTATCTCCTGTATCCAGTCCACCCTCCTGCCATGCCAATATCTCACCACCTTCCCTCAACCACCTCCACCACCACCACTACCTTCTTTAGCACCACTCCCACCACCAACAACGTCAGTATACCACCACCACCTCTATAGCAACCCCCCACCTCCACTACTACTATCACCACCACCCACCACCACTGCCACCACCACCGAGGGGTCAGCTTGACCGCTGGTCAGCCACAGACATCATTACTGTGTCTGGCACTGGTAACTGGACGGAATACCTTATTTGCTCGCGCCGCTGGCCATCCTGCATCTACCGCCCAATCCCCTATACTACTCGCTATAGGTCAAGCCCCGCTGAGCTCACGGCTCTGTAAGAGATGACGAGCCTATATATAGCGAGAAACACCCAGGTGGTAGCACCCAGGCCTCGGGATTCGTATCATACACACCCTGTCCTCCCAACTATCTATTTATCTGTCCTTCTATCTGTCCCCCATGACAGTGTATCCATATCAGCGGCGGTCGCCGAGACCATTACCAGAAATAGTAGCCTCGACCGCCGCTACGCGCGCACAAATGACTACAGTTGCCAGATTCAATTTCTGAGCGATGGTAAGGCGGAAAATGACATGGTTGGCTGGGGATGGATTCGGATTGGATTAGAACCACGATGTATCATTAACATGAGGGCTATGAGTGGTTGGGGTGTTTCGGGTGAGCGGTGAATGAACCACGGTGAGGGAATACCTAAATGAGAAAAAGAGTCCCCAATACATATGGATAGAAAAGAAAGAAAGTTAGTATAGGGTTACCCATAAAAAGGTCAAGTAATTTATTCTAAAGCAGAATTTTGGAATTGTATATTGAGCTAAACTAATCCAAAGATCTGAAAAAAGGCAACAGCTGAGGCAAAGTAAATCTATCTATAAATCCAATGAGTTTTCTCCGCGGTAAGGAATGGAAAGAACGCGTTGAATATAACGATCGGTAAAAGTGACAATGTGAAAAATGCTAATCAATTCCCGGGGGCGTTTGGTGAGGCACTGTACCATATAAAACAATAAAGAGAATAAGTTGTATTCAGTGAGAGGTATGTACCATTGAGTGGAAACATGGTCAGTCGCTTAGAGATGTCTGCTCTGCGACAGAGTAAACTATAATCACTCCAATCGTTCAACTGAATTCATCGACAGCATTGTCTATGTTTCATTCACTAAGTAGCCTTTAGCCGTTATACATTTCTGTATTCCCAAATATGGGGACGTTTTGAACATCATATTCATCAATATGACCGTATAAATATCTTTCCTATTTTCCATTACGCCCATCAAGTTTCTTATTTTGTCCTATAACAGTCACTTTGTTCTCATTCTATCTCACGCGACCTTGAAAGCACCGATTGGAATTGTTTGTTTCTTGTTTCTTGTTGAGACATAAATATCTCAGCGACACAATGTTTTCAGACAAACCCTCATCCATATCTCCTTTTGGATATCCTTCCTCGCGATTGATTGTGAAATACTATATGTTCCTCCCCGTCAAAACAAAACGCAGAAGGAAAGGAGGGATCAAGCAAGACCGGCAAATACCATACCTGGATGTGCCAGCGCCGATGCTAACGCCCTCTGTAGTCTGTTTCCATAACCCAGCCAGTGTCGGAGACCCGTGGAAATGAAGACATCCTTTCACATATAACTGTTACAGTTAGTGATTTATATAACGAGGAGCCCGTCTGTGTGTCTTTCCAGTCTTATAGAGACAGATAGTTCTACCAATAAGGACTCTGTTTTTTCTAAGGATTCTATTCCACACGATCCTCATAACATAGGTATATGCTACGCAGGGGCTACATGCAAAAATACCATTAAAACATTACTATTGCATGCCGGTCATGAATATATCCCATTGCAAATGTATCCCTGTTCAGAAATAATTATCGCCATGCCAATAAATCGGGGTAATATTTCCCTCGTCGCTGCGTAAAAATAAAGTATTAAATGGCAAAAAAGTGTATAGAATTGGTAATATATCACAGCTGAATACCAACTCTGTACAAAAGCATACCATTTGACTGAAGTAATTGCCAACAGATGGAACAGACCTATTATGAGAAGAGAAAGGGAGTAAATGTCTCAAGGACTTACCTCGGTGACCTGGCCATAAGAAATGACAGGATTTAGACTTGTGTGGTGAAGTTATGGATAAAAACCCCAAGTCTATACCCCATACACGGCCATGGCCCTGCCAGGCTATCATATAGCCCCGTATGTATGTCAAAATATCCACGCCCGCTCGCGTGCTACAATAAATATTTAAAATATAGGCCCATACCTATTTACATCGACAGGCGACTGGAGGGGCTTTGAATTTCTACAAGGTTCAACTCGGTCCATGTGGCAAAATGGAGAAAGATAAACAAAAGCCCAGCGAGTGGGTGAATGAAATATGTAAAGATATGAAGAACTCTTGGATTATTTACAGTTAAGGTTGTGTTATCCTCAAAGACGATATAGAACATTGAGGGAATACATGTATGTATACATATATATCCCTGGTTTGCTTTAATACCAGGACAGCCTCGGACATTCTTCTTCCATGTGTGTGTGCATATATGTATATGAACCAGTTAACATATATAATAGACACGTACAAATGTTGGTATAAGTAGGCCTAGCGGCGGAAGAATACATTAAGAAATGTACTTCCTGTTATCCTTGCCACTGTGCAAGCATGGCAACATAAATCTCCATGGAAACATGGACATGCATGTCATTGAAAGAACACTTTTTTTCCAGGGGAGATATCGATGGGGCGAGTGTGTGCTTTTCCTTGTTTGGATACCAGAGATATATGTGTCGTAATGTGATTTCCTTCCCTTCCCTCTGGTGACACCCACTATCTGCAGATTGGATTTGGGACCAGAGCCACACTATACACACACACGTACCTCTGTAGACATTGATGTCTTCACTTAGTTTACATTTCACTGAGTCGTACACTTTTACTCTATTTTCCTACCCGTTATCTAATGTACCTATTCACTCGATGTCCACAAATTCAAAGCTCAACTTCAGCAATGATATAAATACATTTGAGAGATACACCGTTATATATATCATAGGCTTGGATTTAATACCTCAGCTCGCAGACTTCTATAAGAATCGCTGATAGGTATAATGGTCATGGAACAGAAGGTGGTATAACCCATTCACAAACAAACAAACAAGATGCATGCTGAAATCAAACATGTCCGTCTGTTTGCCGACCTTATCGCAGGTTTCTGCTTACGCTTGTGAACGCTCGATCGTCCGTCCTTGCCAAGATAATATTTAACGCGCCCACCTATAAATTACTTTACTTTCGAGACGCCATAATTTCATATTGCATATACATACCCTGAAGAGGCAAGGCCATAAATTCTCTTTATGTTTATTCATTAAAGGCCTTTGTTTACCAGGCAGAGGCGGTGGTGTTTGTAGTTAAGAGATGACGGGACTGGTAATGTGGGATATATGTGAAAATGTAAACTATAGTATAAACCTTTGCGCAAGCGGTAGAGGCATATAGCCGCCATATATGATTCATAATCAAGCCAGCCTTAAAAGTGTATGACAGGCTTGAGGAGAACTGATGTGTTGATGGTAAAAGAAAAAAAGAGAAACTCGAATGCCACAATATATATATAATCTAAACTCAGAGGACAAACAAAATACAGATTCGTCATATATATATATATACGTTCTCAATAATAAAAAATAAATCACTTCTCTCGCCCCATCGATTTGAAGTATATATGAATGAATCAGTGTCACGCGTAAGTGACAGGGTTCTCGGGTAGTGTAAGTAAAATGAATACATATCAATCACGAAAAACTGTCACAAAAATCAGAGTGCCCTCTCTCTCAGTACCACTCCACTCCAGGGGAGGGCTAAGTGTAGGATATGTATGTTATTGACAGCTTTGGTTATTTTCTCCAAGCTGGCCTTTCAGGCCTCGTTACCGTGAATGGCACGCGCAGATTCATGCGCCGCTTGGCCGCACATCACTTATATCCTTTTGATATTCCTCCGCAACGCGGGACGCACTATTTGTTCCATTTCAGGAAAATTGAAACGGTTGCCATGGCGAAGTAACAGGCCTGATTTTTATATGTCATTCACGTCCGACAGACGTGCATAGCGTGTTGTTATTATAAAATGGGGAAGGGGTTGTTGGGGTTGGGGTGTTTGGAGGGAAGGAGGGCGAGTTCGAGGGGGTGGGTTTGGGGGAGGGTGAGATTGGCAAGTGGACTATTGAAGGAGGGATTGGGGTAAAAACAGGGGTTGAGGGGAACGAGAGGAAAGGCAGACTGAAATGTGTGTAGCAATTGGTAGTGGTGTGGGTTTTATGGATTTAACACTAGTGGCAGCAAAAGCACACTTTCCCCCAAAACACCTCACATCCAATACTACCATGCCCAAAGGCAAACATTTATTTTGCCGTATTTGAGAAATTTTAGATGGCCGTTCTGAATATTCGCCCCCTCCATAATGTGTACCCACCACATGTCATTGTACATTGCCTGTTTCCATGGCAACACAAGACTATGTAAACAAAGCCTGTGGCCGTTTAAACAGAGGCTGGGGAAGTGGGTGGGAGAAACACCTAGCAACTATATACATACATTTCTATCGTTTATAGTCGGTCGCTAGTTGTAGGCACTTCATATTCACAACACGTGCTCACAGCCGCGTCTCAAACGCTGACTTGGGGCTGTCGAGGCGCCCCCTCGTGCCCCCAAACAGAAGCATTGTCAAACTGCTCACTCTATTGCTCATCCATTGCTACTTTGTTATCTGCCAGTTGTGTCCTACGGCCCCAATCCAACGGGCGCGCTTTGTGCGGCCATGGCTCCTTGTTACACCTCATTTCTAACACCTTCTAATCTTACTGAGCACGAATGATAACGACAGACGGCCAATGCATCCAAACCGAGCAACAATACAAATATTTCAGACACATACTCTTTCCTGTAATTGTGTTATCTCTGAGTCCATACTGGCGAGCCATGTACACCTTGGTCATTCTTCCCTCAGCTAGAACAGGGAGACAACCCCTTTGCCCTTCCTTTCTCGCCTCTACATAGATTCAATACAATAAAGAAAGGCAAATTTACAATGGCACATTCGGTATGCAATGCAAGTTCTGGCAAGCTTTTGTTAGTTGACTGGGTTGTCTGTGAGAAAGCCATGACCACTTAACTATCTCCAGTATATGCTATCTTTTGTTAATGCCTCACGTTCCTCCTATACATTCCCCCTCCCACATTCCTTCTCCCCTGGTGGCACCATCTCAAGGTGCCCCCAATATGGCGCCAGTGACCCTATGCTGCGCACGCGCGCTAGCCACACACCCTACTTATCCAATCAGCTCACTTTGCCAGTGGCCACAGCTTTTTGACATTTAACAGGACCGCAGTGACGTCCTAGCTCCGATCCAATTGGCGATGCCTATTCTCAGACTGAATGTAGAGACCGGACAAAAGGAGCGATCCTTACTTACCTGCCTACCATCTCTCCCTGTCCCCACACGAGGCTGACAGTCTCCAATTAGGACGCTAGGGGAGCCACCTGATGTGCGGCTCACAACTCACAAACATGGTGGAGCAATGGTAGTGGCGCATCCCCCCTCATACCTATCGTGGCGAGCACACGGGGGGCTATTTTTAAAGGCACACGAGCTATTTCTGTTTTGAATCGATAATTTCTATTTGAGTGTGTGCCTGCATGCATGGGCTAGCCAGAGTCCAATCGCTATGGCAGTTGGTTACAGGACATTTTGGCTCCGATTGCCAATTCACACTAAGCCGGATCCCCATATGTCCCCAGTCTAAACTCAATTCTAAAGACTAAGCCAAGTTGTTAGATCATAATTTACCACTTCAGCCGAGCTGGATTCAAAACTGGAGCCAAGTGCCAAAATATCAAATTTCCCCATTGACGAGAACTCACATCAATGCAGGCTGGAAAATGGCAAATCTTACTTTGCATTTTTCGTTTTGACCTTTGATTCGAATATTTTAAATCCAACATACTTAATCCACACAATACAGAATAAAGTATTTAAACCCCAATTATGTCATTCGTACGTATAGGTCTACATCTACATCATAATATGTTATACATACAATTGTTTCCCTAATGAATTCAATGATACTTGTAAACGCCCATAAAACCTCAAGGAGCAATGAATTTAGTAGCTGGCGAAGGCGGAATGGAGGATTAATCACACTCTGATTAATTGTCACACAGATAGGCGAGTAGCCATGGGTGGAAGCGCCGAGTGGCTTCGTGAGTGGCTTCTGACACCAGTTAGGACACCAATCGCTGGCTTCCCTGCCGCCTCCCTTCATATGTAATCGGTGGGCACTTAGCAAGCCAAACGCTCCCTGTGGGCCACTTGACAACGTTCAGGCATCAACAGGCTACTAGCTCTCTATCTATCTCCCTCCCTCCTCCTCCTACCACCCCATCCTCCTCATCTTCCTACTCTCTCTCTCACTAGCTGTTCTCCTCTAAACACTCCACCCAGCCAGTCTCGTATAAATCTCAATCAATTAACTTTAAATGATATACACTGATACCCATGATGATGTGAAACAAGGCAGAAAAGATTTACCGTTCGGGGGGACAAGTGGTTGGCTTCACTTTACATATACAAGTGAAGTCCTTTAAGCGAGGGATTTTTTTTACAAGAACATGGATATGACACAGGGTATAGCTGAGGAATGTAGCCTCTTTCCGGATGGGATATAATTGATGACAGTGGCATGGGAAAGGGGACAGGCATGGTCAAAGCTACTACATTCATTTGTAGCATGCCAATCAAGAAGTTAATTCCATGTTTAACATCCAATGCCCACTGCTCGCGAACCAATTTTGTAGCCCTGATTGCGTTCCGACTGAATTGGCCCCACTGTCTGTCATTTCGATAAAAACGCACTCGCGCTACCCTGGTCGGTAAGCCGAGGAGTCAATGTAGTGGTATTAAATAGATCATTCAGGCGAATGTGCTTAGGATTTAGACTCGAGCACCCGTTCATGTTGGCGATATGAAATGTTGACAATGTAGCGGCCCTCCATGCCGCGATGTAATCATTGGCATATATTGAAAGGGATTATTGTTCTGGCCAGGCATGTCCGAGCGTCAAAGACAAGACGCTCGTGGTGCCTGACAAGCCATTGGTCGGCCCGTTCTGACAGGCAATCCTTACTCGACCATCCTAAGTCTGATGCACATATATAGCATTCATTATGATCGGCAGAACAGGCCCATTCACTACTCTCTGCCGCGCGTCGTGTCAAAGGTGCGGCGCTGAGATTGCCAATCTATACGGCAAGCCATTGTTTCATTGCCATGACGATAATCAGCCTCGCTATCAGTTATGTGGAACCCGGGCGGCGGCGGCTCGAGCTACGGAGCAAGCATCGTTTTCTGACAAATATGTCCAACTCCGTCCACTGGGTGGCGTATTGTTCCACATAGATATCTACTACTTTCACTAGATATCGCCCACCCACCTTAAAACAATCAGCGATCGCTCCCCAGCTCCCCCTACAACTCCTTAACCCCCTGTCTTGAGTCTTTCTCCTTGGGTGATATACCCCCTGAGAGGAGATTCTTACCTTCACTGCTATCTACCTTCCTACCACCCAACCTACCTACCTACCTAGCAAACAACCTCTGCCACCCCTTTCCATCCCACCTCTACCAGAGTTAGTGATCAATGTAAGAAACCATTCATGTCAAATAAGAGGAAGGAAGACTGGAACAGAAATGAGGAATTGAGGGGCCATCTTCTTCTTGTTCTTCTCTTCTTGTTACAGGAGAACAGATTTATGTCCGCTAAAGAACCACCTACAATGGATGGCCCCGGAGATTATTCTCCCTCCTGATAACTGCAACCATCAGACTGGTAAGTTAGTTTTTTGTTCGCCCGGTAAAGTTTTGTTTCTGAAGGAACCATTCGTCTTTCTCTCCCTACACACCCACCCCTATACGCACAAACAGCGGAGAGAGGGGTAATAAGCCATTCATCAATGTCCCCCTAGCTAAGGCAGTGATTAAACTTGAAAATGGTTCATGGCAATCGTTTTAAAACTTGTCAACAAAAACCTCCTCTCCTATCTCGTATAGATCTATCTGTATGTAGGGAGGAAATAAATATATTATTTAGAAAAATTTAACACGAAAAAATACTGTCGTTGCCAGGTATAATTCAGTGGTTGGGATTCACATGTAAAATGCAAATTCAGCATTGGATTTTTGACAATGAAATACCAGCTTTTACTATTCCGGTTCCTCCCGTCCATTCATCATGCCTAATAACACGGCCTGCGCGCGGTGAGTAGTATAGGAATGTGGCTACGGTGGCCCCACGTGGAAACCACAATAACGCCGCCGCTACTCGCCAAGCACACAAACCACCCCACTCGCCCCACTCTTTCCACAATATCCCACAAACTCAACATAAAGATAACCTTTAAACATCATCTACAGTATCTCTCTAGCTATCTATACCCAAACACAATCGCAGTTTCCCATGAATGAGAGTCGAAAATCCCCCCAGTACAACAGACACACACAAACTATACCAACAGGTATGATGTTTGTTACCTCCGCTGATCCAACCAACTCTTCTTCCCTCGTGCTCTCTCCCTCTGCCTCCCTCTCTCTCCTCAAGTACCGCCTAGCCCGTTATCAAGCATATACCCTCCTCTCTATAGTGTATCCCCACACATTCAAACATGCGGAGAAGGTAGGATCGGTCTCATTGAACAAGGGGCTAATTTAATCCCCCCACTTAAGTTGAAAGCTTTAAGGCCACTCCTCCTTAAGCCGCCCCTTCGCACCAATCCCCTGTAATCCCGATATACCTACAGGAGTGAATTATACACATCTATCAGGCCGATTATCTGGGATTAGGTTCCAGCTTTAATCCGTTACAGACTTACCTTATGTGGAAGATGACATGGACAATGGAGGATTAAGTAATCTTCGCCGGGGCTTAAACTCAACTACCGACAAGTATCTGCTGGTAGTGGTTGGGTAAATCCTTGAGGACAAGTGGAGGAGACTGTTGGTGTGTATGTGGGTACCAAAGTCACAGAACTTACTATACAGTACGGCCAACAACTGGAGCAAGCATCTGATAACACTTGGGGGAAGTCGCTGCTTCTCTCTCTGTCTCTCCTCATCAACTGCCTGTACACTACTACTGCGTTGGTCAGTTTATACGTAATGGGTCCGTGCTTAGGTATACAATATATTTACACAATCTCTTCTCTTCTTCTTCTTGTCCTGTTTCTATTACAAACTCCTGCGTCTCAACAGGCAATCAGTGCTTTCCTACACTTTGCCTCTCTCGTTTCGTTCTTCTTTCGGTCGCCTCCTCCTATACCAATTTTCGCGGGGGTGGGGGTGGGGGTGAGAATTGACAATATTGGCAAGTTCTACAACCGATACAGGTCCTGTGATGGGCAGGAGGAGGGAAAGAGAGCTGCTCTTTTGTAAGGTACTTTTCTGCAGGTGTTTGTTGCTCGACTTGGGGGAGTTTCTTGCAAGTTCTTGGCGGGTCCTATAGGCGAGTGAAGGCAAGTTTTCGTCACTAATGCTGCCTTGTTGCGTGTGTGTGGGATGTATATATATATGCGTAAATGTGTGCACTCTTGTTGAGTTAACAAAGTGTTGGAACTTCAATCTGGTCAGTGTCCGTAGCTGCTTGGCGGAAGATTGTGATTATTCACAGATAACAGTGGAGGAATCCTTACAACGGTTTGAAATATTTGAATTAAAATTGTTATATAAATCCTTGTTGTATGTTTGCTTTAAGTTCGTATTGCTCTTCTTATTCTTATTCTTCTTCTCCAACTTCTTCGGTACGTGGGCTATGTGTGTTGCGTATGCTGTACTTGTATTGGACTGTGAATCCCTATCTCCTCTCACATGCAGTGGGAGAGTGGTACATGTATCTTTCAACTACTACAACGACAACAACACACTGCTCCCGACCCTTGTGCGGTTCCAACTGTTGTGATATGGCTACATGAAGCACATTAAATGATCACTCTCACTCACACACACACAGCACAGAGGGAGAGAGAGAGTGCTCACATACTCAAACACACACAAGCACACACACACACCTTGCCAGCCTTCGTCAGCGACGTCCTGGATCCCCCTCAGCATGCACGCGTCGCCCTGATTGGGCCTCCCCTTCTCACCAACTCCCACTTTTTTACTCAGGGCCTAAATGAGCTGCACCAAACGCGGCAGCAGATTGGCTGCGTGAGTCTTAAGACAATAATAACTCCGCAAACACATGTCGGGGCCATCCCTGGGAGCGAGCTATTGCTGGGTGTGTGTGAGAGGAGGAGAGAGGGAGAGAGAGGAGGAGGAGGAGATGGTTGGTGGTGGTGGTGGCAGAAGCAGCAGTGGTTGCAATTGCGGGGTGCTATTATCCTTGCCCGATAAGCATTGGATAATGCAGAGTCTCCCAATGCTTTAACTGCCGCCGGAGGGGGGTGGGGAATAGTTACGATCTCCTTCGCCGCCACCTCACCAATTTCTCTCTCAACCTCATCCTCCTCTCTTACTCCTCCAGCTCTCTCTCTCTGTCTTCTTTTAACGCCCCCTCTTCTCCCTTATTGGCTCATCTGCCCCTCCATCTCTCTCTGTGACGGGGCAATTAAAAAATACAAACGCACAGTGGCGTAATTGAACATATCATTTAAAATATAATTGCGTTAATGGATATAAGTGATTACAAAGGGAAAGCAGATCTGCATTCCATGCTTATCAGTGGTGGTGGTTGTGGTGGTGGTTGTGATGGGGTTGTATTGGGGTAGGGGACGTGGAAATATTGGTTTGTTTAGGGCTCCCATAGGCAGTCGTCTCCCGTCATCGTCCCCCCATTCTCACTCATATCTCCAGCACAGGTCTCACGGTATGTCATTTGCCGCATGGATGGGAAGGACGGGGATGGAGGGGCGGCTTAAACGGATGAAGATCAAAAGGCACTGTGAAACTGTTCACACTTAAAGGGCTGAGTCTTCCATAAAAGGTACACACATACAGCGACTATTACTGTTTGTATTTATCAATGGTTTCCCACGACAAGACCACATATCCTCTGATGTCCTTCCAACACAGGCTCTTTACTTGTTGCAGTGTGCAAACAAAACCCACTTTCAACTATAGGCACCTACCTATACACACAGCATACTCGTGCATATATATATACACACACATGAATACATACATAATACAATTCATCCCCATCGCCGCAAAACACACCACATAAAGATCTCTTTGAAAAAGCATTTACTTCGTAGTGCACATACATAATATACTTGAATAAAGCCTTTTTAACTGCTTCTAATGGAACTTCTTCTTCTCCGGCTCCTCTTTCAAAAGATATTGCCCGATCGAGCAGTTCGGCGAGCGACTCGAGGATATTGACTCCTGTCGGCAGTAGGACATAAAAACAATCACAGGGAATACATTTAATCTGGCACATTATCGAGAAAAAATGCCTCGCTAGTAGGAGGCTGGTAAAAACGTGGCCGGGGGTTTAGGCGGATGACATTACCACTATATAATACATACTGTTTGCTTATCAAATGAAGATTGTCAGGCGTTTAAAAAGCGCTCCCAGCAGCTGGGATTGATCGCTATTGAGATAGGTGGGCGCGTGGTGGAATGAAGGAAATGAGGGGCTTGGGTATAGGGGCGCTAGGCCGAACAGTCGTTGTCAACGGGTATACCTTATAGAAAAAAAATGACTTGACTGGTATTAAAAAGGTGTAACGATCCATATATATATGTATGCGCCTATTATATAAGTATAACAGCGCAGAAAGTAAAAAAAAAACTATTAAAGGAGTCGACATATTGTATCTTTGTATATATACTTGAATGCAATATTTCTATACTTACAGATTATGCAAGTCATTAAAGTAACTAAGTTACTAACATGTAATGTTTCTCCAGGAGTAAGAATGTAATTAAATGGCTGAAACATGCATTAAACTGTATCAAGTCGCAGCTAGAGTAAGGCAATAAGGAAACAGTAATGAACGGCCCCTAACATGGTACCACTTCTGCAGTATATGGCATGTAATGATTTGCCCTTACAAAGCGCATCCCCTCGACTTAATTACTTACGCTTTTTCTATCATTGCTCTCAATTAAAGAGACAAGGGACGAGATATAGTGGATCCTGAAGTGTACAATACAAGGGAAATCAAAGGTACGTCGACAATGATCCGTTTTAGTTTTTCTTCTTTATTGTTTTTCATTGTTTAGAAACCAGTCGGGCCTCGCTAGCTTTTCATTGGCTGGTAAACCGGAAGTATCCGAGCAGTTAATTGCCTTTGATATTACCCATCAGGCTTTGCGGTTTTGCTACCTTTCCAGTAAGCATCACCTCGAATGAGGAGGAACGAAGGGAGAAGCGGGGAGTGTGGGAAAAAGTGGAAATTCTTTTGTTACATCAACCCTTTATGTTGTGCCACCTTTTTATTTGTATTTTCATTCAATTATCTTTTTTTCACGAGGAGGAGCGCCTTTGTTGTAAACTATACATGGTTCTGAATTGACTGAAAGGAGGAGTACGCACGCGCGCGCGCGCGTTCGGGTTGGAACATATAAATGAGAGGGGGGCTATAAACCCAAAGACTGTGTGGGATCTTTCTCTCCCCCTCTGGCCATTTCATGAATAATTACTGATGCTATATGATTCATATGGATCATAATAGTACTTCACATGCATCTTTATGTCAATACCACCCGTGGTGATTCAGACAATGTTATACGATACCATTAAATGGGCACTGATAATCAACACATCAGCAAGATCTCGCTTCAGATAGATATGCGAGGGAAATCTCGCTGAAAAGTGAGATGTGAGTGTGGGATGAGAGGTTAGGACAAGGCTATGGTGTTAGTTTGGACGGCTGTAGCTACATGTATAAAAGAGAGTTGAAGAATCTGACTCTTCTGTTTTGTGTTGTGTATGATGACGTATGATACATGCATGCGTGTGTTGTGTTGGTTATGGAATCAAAGCTGGAGCATTTTGGTGGTGGTAGGTAGATAGGTTATCCCCTATTTTTTTCACATGCTAGAGCTGCAAGCATGTAACCTCTGAGCGCGTGTGGGGTGGTGCAGTTGTCAAGGAGGCAGTAGTTGCCTTGGAAACACAAAGGACTCAGAGCGTCGACGGCTAGAGCTTGTGGTGGCATTGGCAGCGGGGTCAGGACCGCGTGGTAGTGGGGGTGGCAGTAAAAAAGTGGGGGTTGGCAGGGGTGGGGGAACTATGGGAGGAGGGGGGTCGGGGCTTGTTTCTACTGACCTACATACAGTGAGCACCGCAAGAAGCCCCCCTAGTCACCACATGAAGCAAAAACATAAGCGCAGACGGAGCAAACAGCCTCCTATGTTTGGGCCCTCTAACATAAACTAGTTGCCAGGGCAACTGCCAAAATACAACACTAAGTCATACCATATATATAATGGCAATGCAACTTTTGGTAATGTTTTTCACCCCATCACATGGCTGTAATGCTGTAAAGTTTTTTCTAAAAAAATGGCTCCCCAAAGTCTAACATTTCTGACATAATTCAAATGGATGCAATGTAGATCGTCGGTGGGGTTAAAGAATGAGGTTAGCAATTGTAAAAGGACACCTATCCCTTTAAGGGTTGGCTTCGGTTTTGTCCTAGGCTTTGATTTCCTCCCCCAAGCTGGCTTCCACCACACATCTGCTGCCCCCTAGACATCCCGAGATGTGATTAGTTCGGCCAACGGCCTGTAGGTGGCATGTGGGAGGCTTGCTCCCTCACCTCAGCCCCCCATCACCCCCCCCCCCCCTACCCCAAACCTTTAAACTTGTCACCCATGATTTTTTTTCCTTCTTCTGAAGCCACAATGGTGGAGAGGTGGGGGTCTGTGTGAGGAGCCTGCGACAAATTCTATTTGCCTGATCAAGCGGCAATCATTGAAGCCATCCTTGTGACACAAGCCATGCTGAAGCGCTCCTCCCGTTGTCGATTCAGGTTGGGGGGCAAATCCATGGATTAGATGTAACGAGATTTATAGGCCCTAAATAGGATGTCAACTTCTTGTTGATTATTTTTAATTTGTTTTGGAGGGGTTGTTTGTGTTCAATGCCTTGCTGTTATTTCTGGTACAAACTCTCTGTATCGTGTTCAAGTGAAATACACTGATTGCGTTTTACGAATTTGTTTCTTTTATCTTTTAGCAATCGCTGCAGCAAAATGGAGACCAGAAGATCAATCAATTGAGAACGTCTGATCCCAGTGTCTACCTTGGTCGGTGTAGTCCGTCTTGTCTGTCTGTCTGTCTGCCTGCCTTTTGGCAGCAACTTCCTCCTAGTTACCATCTCCTCCACCACCACCACCACCTTTGCCACCACCACCTCCGCAAATGCACGCACCACCTCGCCTCCACCTCTACCTCCACCACTGCTACTACACCTTCTGTCTACAAGGTACCTCAATGAGCAGGAGAGAGTGAGAGAGAGAGAAAGAGCGCCTCTGTCTGTCCATTCAACACCCGGTCTCTCTGAGCACCCCGCCACCACCACCACCGCACGACGATGGCCCCGTAAAAAGTGCACCAAGCGTCCCTGCTCCTGGGAGCAACTCGCCGCCCGGGCGGGCAGGTGGGTGGGCGGGATTTGTAGTAGTTGAAGAGGGCTCCACTAGGTGGGGTGGTGGGAGGGCGGCGGTGGTGGTGGTGGTGTGGAGAGCGGAGGGCGCGTAGTAGTAGAGAAGGAAGAGAGTCGCTCTCTCTCTCTGTGAATCTCTCTCTCTCGTTCTGTCAACAGTCAGCGGACGTCAGAGGAGCCAGGTCTCGTAGTGTGAGACTCCATGTGGCTCCGAGTGCAAACAAAGACTAGCTACAGAGGTGCTGGGATCTGGGGGATCGAGACCCGAGACAGTCCAGCAGGCCCATCTAACCAAGTCTACAGCCACTGCTAATGCCATTACTACAATGGGCGCCGTTGACCGCCACAAGCACTGCTTGAACATTACTAGGTCCTGACATCTTTCATTCAACTTGACCGCATTGCCAACTACCACTGACTTCACAACATTACAACAATTCTTTACACCTCTAATTTCATAACCTGTCTGTATCCAGATCTTTCTCTCTCCTCAGATATCATATAACTATAAGTATTCGCAACGAGGAATTAAGAGAATATGACTCATATTCTGAATAGGATTATTACCTTTTTTCAGAATGGACTCTCATTGCATCAGGAGAGCTAATTTTGTTTACTTTTCAAATGCGATTATACCGTCATATCCAGGGCAGTGGGTTGTTTTTGAAGGGTTAATGTTTGCCTCTTTTGGGTTTGATTTATTTAAGTGCCCTCGCTTAAGTGTTTTTATGGGTAGGAGATGCTTCGAGTGGGAGGAGGTGGTGGTGTTGGCGGAGCCGGTGCTCTAAGGGGTATCGTAGAGGTGGTATCCCCTCGTGACTGCACTCCTCTCATCTCCTAGTATTGTTTCATGGTTAGCAACCAGCAAATTAACATGACTGTATATTACTGTTCATTATCAACAGTCAACTCAACTGTGAAATGAAAAGCAGCCAGCTCCCTCGGTCCCTCTTGCACCAAGAGAACAAAAAAACTTAATGAATTTCACATTTTGTGAATGGCAGCCGAAGGAATCAACAGTATCAGAATAATGCCCCCGCGCTATACATCAAACCGAGGGAAGGCAGCTTTTATTTTTGTCTCCCACTTTTGAATTTATTTGTTTTTTATTCACTCTAGGGCGGTCCGATAGCCTGGGTACTCTAGGGACTGCATGATAATGCAAGGTCTGTGGGGATTACTCAGATCGTATGACAGGGTGTTGGCATTATCATCAATTGGGTGTATTTTTTAAAACAATTCCTGATGAATGAGTAATTAATATAATGCATGGCAATGCTAATGGTCATGACTAGAATTGACGAGGCTTGTTGTATGCTATAAAGGAATATCAGGAGCGAGGTGTTTAGGGGTGGGGGAAGGGGAGAAAATGTGATCTGGAGCTCGACATAAGGGTGGGAAAAGCATGTTACATGTGCAAGGGGGAAGAGAGGAGAGAAAAATGGGAGGCGTTGATGTGCATGTACTTGTAATGGGGGGTCCTTAATTAAAGTGTTCAATAGAACAATAGTTTGGTTATATTCCCCACAATAGCTCCTACGTGATAATAGGCAGTAGGACATGGCTCCTACTACCGCCTCCTCTCTATGTCACTGACAATACCCACCTAACATACCCTTTTAATCAAGCTAATTCTGGTTAGCCAATGTTTTTGATGGGCACACGATATGCGATATGGCACCATCAATTTCCTACAACTCGGGCTCCATAATCGTGCTAATTGCCAGGGAAGTGGAAGCAAAAAGTCACACACTAAATGTGGCCAGAATACTAAATACTCTATACGTCAAAGCACACACACTGACAGTGTTATAACATTGGCATTGGTGATAGAGATAGGGGGATAGAGGCTACTACTATTAATTGTAATGTACTAGCACTCATCAGGCAAACTTGTCATCAAACCAATTTCAAAATTACCGAATTTACCACAGATTAATTCCAAACCCCACGCTATATATAGGTGTATCAATGATAAAACTACTATTCAGCTTCTATAGTTAGTACCTGTATTCTGTTTTGGTAATCATAAAAGGTATCTATGGAAACCAAGGGATGAACATATATATAGCGTAGCCGTAAGTAGTACATGAAATCAGCCTTTGACACTGGCAACACTTACATGGTCAGTGACACCGTTTGATGAATCCACATTCAGTAGTCCTTTTATTATTTTTATCATCTTTTACTTTGCTGGACATGCTTTTCTCCAGAAAGCAGTCATTCATCAAAAGGCGTAGTGACATCATAGAATGACCCCTCTACCCCACTTCTGGTGTCAATGTCTGTATGTTTCATACACCGCCATTTTGCAGCAGACACGTGATCAATCACATGGTCATATAGGCCAGCCAATCAGAACCGAGTCCTGTGAATAGTGACTGAAAGGGAACTTCAATCCATGTAATAGCTATTTTGCTTCTTTTCAATACTTTTTCCCCTGCTAGATTGATATACTTTCATTTCCTTTGGTGAATATTTTTAGACATGGGAAGTCATGAATCTAGTGTTGAATATCTCAGACACCCTCCCACACACAGTTTGGGGAAATATATAATTAGGATAAACTACACTTACACAAGTAAAATAGATTAATATATCCTTTGAAGTAGATATTAGAATTTAAACTACTTTCATACATGGCATAGAATAATTTCCCTTGCTCAGCCAGCCATTCAATTTACATATTCCAATCTAATCAAAGCTTATATCCTATGGTTCACGAAGGAATAGTGAACACTGTATCCGGTCGGAGGGCTATATGCATCGGTACAATAGGACCCTTCTTAGGTGCAAACCCATCAATAACGCGGATTATGACTATGTAAACAGTGTTCACATTCAACCCTGGTGAGTGTTTCCAGATTAACCCAGAACAGAAGTCCATTACAAAAATACACTGCACATGATAAATAACATTAAACCATTCCTGGTATACATCCTACATCACCATATATAACAAAATTTAATAATGGTGCCTAATCGTAAACTTTAATAGCCATTGGCAACAAAATGAGATCAATGTTTAATACTAACGTCCATGGGTTCTTATGTACGAGGGGAACCCCTTCGCTCGAAGCCGTCTGCAAACTATCAACTAGTCAGCACCCTTATACAGGCCCCCACTTTATGAATAAAAGCCCCATCCTCCTCCTCCTGTTCTTCCTCCCCAACTGCTCCTCTTCCTTCTGCCGCCAACCCTACTCCTACCAGCTCGTGTTTTCATTCATTCTATCAAGCAATCAAGGCGATAAGCCCCCAGTCTACACAGACACCCGCTCATCTGCTACCGACTTTTACATCCAGGCCACCAACCCCTTTTTCACAGGCCTTCCATCCCCTTTCTCAAAAAAAGACAGCATATGAAATTTGATCGATATTTGACAAGTGGATTCAAATAGTTAAAATTAATGGCTGTGCACGTCTCTCTGCTCGAGCCTATATTTGGAAACGATGCCGGGTTTTGTAGCGTCTTTTGCCTCCACTATTTGTCAGACGACATTTTGTGGATCCGGCGCCGAGACCCGCTATGCATTCTGGGAATGCTTGTCACGTGCTGATGTATGGTAGATTTTAACTTTTGCTAATTCTAAAGGATGGCGGCTGGAGATTCAAAGTCATTTTTACCAGGCATTGTTGTTGTTTCTTCAGTCTGCGTAGCTCATACCGATAGACTTGACAAGGCCGATTCTTGAGTGCATACCAATACCAAATATTCTATTAATTCAGGGAAAAAATAACATATAAAACTGGTTGTATGGCAGATTGTTGGTTGACTCCCGCATGAATATCCATCATCCATCCTCCTAGCTTGTCTGGTAAGAAGGACAACGTATCTATGTCTACATGACACCTCCCTGAAGCTAATAATGCTCATCAACTGTTGTTCTCAAGGTTATACCTATAGGAAAAGCCTCTGGATTTTAATTGGCAATCACTAAAAGTCTCGTGTATATATATATGCAAGGTCCTCTTGTCTTGGGCTTGTCTTGAGGTTTACAATCCTGCTCTCCGTGACTTAATTATGATATTGGGAATTTTATCCTCGCGGGGTGGAAACGAGAAGGGACGTGCGCCATATTTCCTGATTGACACTAATGAGGCGATCTCGTTGTGACTGACCTTCATGTGAGTAACCGATTTCCATGGCAACACGAATGTATGTTTCCCGCCATTTCTGACCGCCGCAATGAACATACGTACATCATATAACTATCTCAGGACGGACACAATTCTATCATCCGCCGCTCTCCCCCTTTTGGCGTTTTGCTTTCTTGAAATAATTCCGCAGGGCAAGAAAACGAGTGCGGGACTGCCTTTCCGGAAGTTGCGTGACAATCCAATTGATCGAGACGTAGCACATGACTGTTTTTTGCCCAAAATATCTCTGAGAGTAAGACTTGATGTCAAAATATGTATATATTGCGAGAGACGTCCAGGGGCCCTCCATTCTCGAGGAACCACCAAAATAGATGAAAAGCAATTATCATTATTTCAACTCTCAGCAGAAATATCCCCAACATCTTCTTTTCCCAAGCAGTAACCGCTTTAACGACCCTCTCAACTACATAGATATTTATGAATATGAGTTTTCATAACCTTATTCGAGAAGGCAAGGCAAGGCGAGCGTGTTTGGCATATATCAAGAAATTCATTTCAAACCTTGAAAATATTGCAAGAAACCCTTTTGAGCAATGGTCCAGGGCAGTGGTGCATTCGCTTATATGTACGAGGCGACTTTTGTGATGGAAGTATATGGAAGGTTGAATGACCTGAATCGGCAAAGGGGCTTATACATTCACATCCTACGGGTAGGGGGAGCTGGACAGATCCAAGGGCGTCGCTATATATAATAGTCCCAAAGGCGACCGCTAGGGCTGACAGTGTAGGACAGGGGGATTCTGGGATACATTGGCATGGCGATAAAAGGGGGATGAAAGAATAGAGGGGAATGGTGGGTTCGTGGTTGGAATGGGAACGGTTTATTATGGGTTTAGGGCTAGGGTTGCATGACATAGACGCGAGTTGAAGGGGGGATATATAGGCGGGGGGAAGCTAGGTTAATTGAGAAGTCAGGGCGAGGGATTGTATCAAGGACAAGCATGTCTTGGGGAAGAAGAAAATATGAGAAAATGCTGAAATTGGATAGGAGTTTCTTGAGCGTTTAGTCACAGTGTTTACCCACCCTTGGAAATTAGTATCCGAGAAGAACCCACAGAATTGCTATCGGATAATCAATATAAATAAGTCGAGTGGATAGCAAGTTATTTCAGCAACAGAGACATTGCAAACGTTATCTTTATCGACGAGTATAAAATTTCTTCCTAAAAAGCAAGCATATATTCATGATAAAAGATCGATATTTGCCACTCGCACAAAGGTAAATATTATGCATAAATATATTAGAAGATTGACAATATACATTCATCCTCCTGCTGTGGGTCTATAAGTATTGGACGACTAGGGAAGGGGCAGTGGGGCTTGGTCATTGACCTTCACTTCAGGCGGTGGGGAGGCCATCCCCACCACCACCTAGGTGAGAGCAGCTCTTTAGTGGCATTGGGAGCAAGAGAGCACATAGCGTATCTCTGTGGACCTATATATTGGTGGTGTAACGAGTGGCCAGCTAAACACCTCGAGTCTTGGGCTGGGGGTGCTGATTGAGTGTGATACATTGCAGTTGGTTTCTATTGTAAAGCAAAGGCTTACACATACAAACATGGTAATAAAACGCTCTGTGATGGAATGGCATTCATATCACGGGTTTCTGTATATAGACCTATTCATGTACATAGCAAGATTGATCACCGTTAAATGATATGATAAGGCTTAGACCTGCTATTACCATCCTACTAAAATATCAAACGATTTCATCCTAAAGGTTCTTTAAATGGTATCAATACGTAGACAGATATTGTTGAAGCATACATAAGATTGCCAAATATTGTACATTAAAATGGGGCTATTATGTAGATATAAGGATGATATGTAAAAAGCACTCCACTTGTCAGTATCCACTTGTCAGTAAATGTAAATCACTGGCTTTGGAGGAAGACTTGGTGTTGGGTAATAAAAGAGACTATCATGTAGCCATATCTCACTGTCCGCATGTGGAAATCCTGTGGTAGGGATTGAGGACATCAATGCTCCGTCCGTCACCACATTTATACTTATAGATATCACCTCTTGACAGCCCCATCCTCCGCTCACAACCCATCTCTTCCCCCTGCTTCTATAGTAAACTGCACCTCCGTGCCAAGCCCCCCGTTCGCCACATCCCCTTTACCTCCAAACCCAATCTCTCAGCTGTCCATTTCATCCTGATCATCGAGCCAACCCATGATCACTCTCTATCTCACCCTCCTGACCTCCCGACTCCGTCTAACCCACATTTTCCCCATTTGATTATTTTCCCTTTCTTTCTGCGTAATCCTCCCAAAGTCTTGCAACCCTTCCCACACGATTCATCCTATGTTCAATCTAGTTGTCACTTTTCTATATATGCCATTATATATATTTCTGTATTCTTTCATACCTATACATAATATATATGATATTGCTCATAAATTCCTTTCCTGCTCTTCTTGCTATAAAAGGGGTTTATCTCTACATTCCTTTCAGGGGCTCGTCTTTCATCCAACCATAAATATATTTTATTGCCTCTCATCATCATTCTGTACGTCGGCAATAATGTATTTTCCACCCTCTTCTTATTTTCCTATTTGCCAGTGTCCCTCTCGTCCGAACGCCCTTTCCTTATTCTCTCCATTGCCAACAATATATGAAACCCTGTCCATCATATCTATATGTGCATCAGGGTTCCTTTGGGATTCGGTGGCATCATGTAGAACTCCCTCCTGCTCTTTATATCATCCGCAATCCATCCACCACTAGCCTACAAGCATCATTGCCTCCCTCCCTCCTTGGCCTTGCCTCCCCCTCCCACCTTCTAACTCCTTCCTCCATGCAGCCCCCAAATCCCCCCCCCCACACACACACACATTACCTCCTTCTCTTCTTCCCTCCCATCACTACGTCCATACCATCAATGTAACACACACATAACGCACATTCACCCAATAAGACATTCTCCACACCCATCCCCCCTCCAATTCACCCACTCACCCACCCACATATCCCGCAACCCGCAACAACCCCTGTCGCTTCTGCCACCTCGCGTCGAAACGTCGAGGCTGGTCAAGGCGCGCATTATGGCCCAATCATATCGATCGATGAGTTTGTCATCAGCACTGCCCCCTGCGCTGCTCTTATTGGCATTGGTCGTCCTGGCGGCAGGTTTTCACACCACTCTCTCCTATACTACTCCCTCATCACTCTCTATCACTAGACCCTCTCCATGTGTTCCCCCAACCTCTCTTCGTCGCCCACCTCACACTCACAGTAGTCAGTCGTTCCAAATCCAATGAATAATAGCACCCCCAAATAGCCAGTACCAAAGAGCAACTCTAGCTCGGCCACAGTGCCCCCATTTTCTCCAGCTCTCGAGGGACAACCCACTGTGGCTCAGCGTGTGATCAAAATGATCCAAGGACTGACCAGATGGGGGCCTACATATATACACTTACACCACCGGCCACACAACACCACTAGGCGAGGCCAGAACAGTGACATTTTAACGTGACACTAATGTGGCATTATGTTTGTAGCCTGACACTTAGACTCCTTGCTTCTTTCAATACATTCGCCATTACTCTTCCAATCGTATCTGTAACCAGCTTCATTGAATGTTGCTGTATGCTTTCAACATACCAGCAAGCCTATCTCCTTCCTTAGAAGCATAGGCTAACTGCAGTAAGATATGCAATGGATACATATAAATAAAGCAGATATAACGAATGCGATGGTAAGATGTAGATTGAGGTTAAGGTAAGATAAGATGGGATAATGTTATTGGGCATTTAAATACCAAGAAGGAGTAAAAGACGAGATGGACATTGTTTCTAGGAAGAGGGGGAAACACTGAACATGAATGGTCTCAGCGGGAGTGTCGCGTTGCAGACGCTGTCGTAAGTGGCTATTCATTAGTCTAAACGAGAAGGAGATGGGCGAGAATCGGCGACCAATTATGGCTTAACGGGTGAGACCAGTGCCAATTTTACTACATACCTCCGGGTATAAAAGACCAGCACTGATTGTGCGCTGCATATCAAAATTGAATCGCGCTAAACCAATGTCACACCTGAGATAGCATTGATGGATTAAAGCAAGACATTTTCTTCCATCATTTTCTTCTTATATATATACGTGGTATTATTGTGGAAAAGAAGTAAATACCATTACTCTCATTCATTAATTCATGCGTTGCCTCTGCATTGTCTGCATGTATTTCAGTTTAGGGGCAATGCATTATAAATAGACATGCGTAAATCATAAGATATTAGCAAATACTCGCACCAACCTGGGGTGATATATGGTAGAACAGTAACAAGTCACCATATATATGATTTGGAGGGCAACGGAGTGGTAGGAAGGTGTATACCACCAGGATAAATGGTCTGCCTTTAATACAACTCACCCCTGAGCCGGTGTGGCGGACTGGGAGTGGCTCAACTAACAAGAAAGCTCTCGTTAATTGCTCAGTCGCGAGCATCTGACGCGGTCAGCTATATACAACACAAGATTTATACCGTGACTGGATAGCCTTAAATTGCTTCCATTAATCTTACAGGCTCTTCTTCAAGTGTGGAGGGCTACTACTGCCACTACTATTACTTACCCGGTTTGTGACTTACACTATATGTGAGTAAGTAGTACATGCAGGTAAAATTGATCACGATAAAAGGCTGCTTCTTGAATGCATCAATTGGCGGTTGATTGGTCTCAATGGTGATTGATATTCAATGCTCCTATATAAGATATGGGTCAAAGATAGTCATATCAATAACACCTCAATAATTGACAGCCAATTCTGAGAGGGGTGGGTACAGGGGGGATAAAGAGGCTGGTTAATTTTTATGCATAAGGTGAATGCATTTTTATAGCAGATGAAACAAGGCTGATACTTGTGGGGGAAAAACTGGTGTTGTGCATGGCGCAGGCAGCCCCTTTAAGGAAAATGAGGAGAAGGGAGGAGGAGGGTGGTGAGAGGAACAGGTTTCTGGCAATTGCTCGCCGATCAGACTGAGCACCTGTGAGCAGCTGACACCGCAACTGATCAACTCCTGCCGTCTTGGGAAACAGTCGGATGTTATGGCGGGGAGGTTTACAAAGAGTAGGAAAAATGCTATTAAATAGAGAGGGCATTGGAGCGTGTATAAGCAGCGGCATTTGAAGTTGTTGGGACAGATTTGTCAAATGTGCCTAATTGATTGAACATTATCTGTGAGGTGGGATTGCTCTTATATACAGAACAGGCAATGTACATCCTCTCTTATCCTCCTGGATGCCCTATGAGAAAGATCCCTCATCCCTTTTAAGAGAGGAATTTAAATGCGCGAGATGTTATCGAAAGCCCTGATAGCTCAATCAATGCTCTCTATGATCGACCCACTGATGGCCATTATCATACATGGATTGCCGCCATCTCCCTACATATATCACTTCTGCATTTTCTTTAAACATATATAAGCCAGTGGATCTGTCTGCCTTCACTTTGCCAGTTGTTGCCCAGCTAAATCCATGTCCTCTCCACCTTCCCAACTGCTTCTCATTCCCTGGCGAGCCCGCAGCACCTCGGGCGGGAAGAGAGGCGCTCACATTCCGCCCGGCTGTGGTCGCAATCACGGCCTCCTGACACAATACTCAACCCGGCCACAAATCAGCCAGCAACACTACCACCACCTCTCCCTCTCCTTCTCCCCTCTACATCTCTCCCTCTCCCTCTCTCAGCGACAAGGTGATGAACAGGCGGCAAGAACTACAGCAGCAGCGGCAGCAGTAGCAACTGAGGCAATGTCAAAGAGGGTGAGCGAGAGAGAGAGAGAGAGAGAGAGAGAGCGGGAGAGAGAGATTTGGCGCAATAGAAAACACTTGGCAGAACGTGGTGTGGGTAGACTGCCTGCGGACGCAGACAGATTCACAGCCAAAATGCCAGATAAAAATGTCTTGCTAGTAAAAAAGGTAAAAAGTAACACCCGCCGTTTATGTGCGTATAAACAGGGGGTGGTATCGGTTCGACCGTCGGGACAATAAACCACGAGCATGAGACCCTATCCGGTCACTGTTAACGGCAAAAAATGTTCTCTTAATTTCTCTTACCTACAAAAATACATGTACGTCGCAAAAGTAAATCATTTACGCCCATAAAACTGCGCTTAGCAAGGACATTACATACCCTATTCGAATGGTGGAAAAACATGTTTTAAAGAGATAATGTTCTATGTGTTGAGAGTGGGGTTTTGCGTGAGAGAGAAAAAAGGAACGTCATGAGACTCTGGATAGAGTATGAGAGGTGGCTGCAAGAACAGGTGGTCTTGTAGAGTGGCTTTGTAGGAGCCACACTTGCAGATAAAGAGAATGGGGAGGGGCAACTCACTCCGATATTGAACACGTTTAAAACTGTCAACGATTAAACAAAGGCTCACAAGTTGGGAATGTTGTTGGTATACAGATAAAGGTGTCGGGACTTGGCAAGGGCACAGCGACTGCATAATAAAAATCATTCGCATAAACGGAGAATCCAAACACCAAACTTTTATGATATATCCATACATAGCGTTCCCACCTGCCTGTCTTAATGCTACCGTTTATAACCCTTTATTCTCCATTCAATAAAACTGTTGCTGGTACTCGATGCCCTTATTGCCAATTCTTGCGTTAAGAGCATGTTCTCAGCAAAATGCCAACATCTTTCACCGAATGGCATCCAATGGCATATTTTTTTCCCTATAACATATGTGAATAAATAAGGAATAACATTTGAGAAGGTAACCCGATCGCTCAGCCTATAGTTTCCCCTCATGACACTGATGTCTTCTTTTTGTTATAGGGGCACTTTAGGTTCCTTTCTTTCCAACCTGGCATCTGATCTGCCCAGAGGTACCCCTATTGGAACCAGCGATATACTACAAGAGCTGGTTGTTGTATATATTAGCCACACCCGACAAAGATGCTGACCTTGTCTGTGACCCTCCGGGTCAACGACCTTGACCTGGGGAAAAGACAAACACACCTGGGAACACCTGGCGTGTGACTGGATAACTAACAGTACCAGCTGAGATAGCTGGCTGATGTCGAGCTCTGTTTCACCGGCGCTTCACGCTCCAATGCCACCTTAGATTGTCATTCAATTGTAAAGAGTTTCGTGAGGTGAAAGTAGGGCGCGTGTGAAACGGACATGTGCCTATATGTAGTGGACATGTTGAAAGCCGCAAGTTCAATATAGATTGGCGAACAAGAAAGGTCAGGGTTCATCGGGACAACAGACACGAGTCTCCCGACTACTTTGTTCCCCTTTTTTCATCTGTTCGCCACCCCAGGGACTAAATGCAAATCAACAAAGACAACAAGCATTTGACCAACACTAACTGACAACTGCCCCCGATTCCATCAATCAAACTACTCGGGAAGACTTGCATGCATGCTTTCCCTTACATATATACATAGGTCCATATAATATATCGACCCCTATTTCTGAATCTGTATAGCCTATATATACATACAATTAAACAGTCGTCATTTAAAATACAAATCAATGTATTTCTCAGCTGTCTATATTTCAGCTGTCTATATGTGAAGGTCACTAGTATCATATTTCCTTATTGACATTGATTGTGAAAGGTTCCGATTTAGGCGCGAGCGTGTACTACTGGAGGGAAAACAACACATTTCATTCAAGAACAATGTCTCCAGGCGGAATCTTACACATTCAGCGAATATCAACTGAAAGGATTCTAGTGTACCTTGTCAGTATAAGGAGTTATATCATCTCGTCATATAAAGGTGAAAGTATTTTTACCCAGTCTATCCTGGGTGTCATGGAAACCAATATCACATTTCCTCTCGATGCTTCCTCCTTATACATCACTTAGCGAAGGATCATTGTGTATGGAGAGGGAGGGCGGCTTTACAGGAAAATCGTTGAAATGTTTTCCATTCATCAAAGAATACCAGACCCATTCCTCTTCCAGATTCTATACATGTTAAAAACTTACGGATCGCCTATAACTAAAGGAATGCTGTCTTTAAAAAAGCCCCGAGCTCTTTTGAGCAATAATCTTGGGCTTGGTTTCTCAGGGCCAAGTCCACCTGTGGCCATAATTATTGATCAACTCCAGTAGGGTCCATACTCTGGCGTAATAAACGGCCATTACTTGCCGCAGGGTGTTAGGGGAGAGACTAGTTTGTATGCGGTTACTTCTTTATCGCAGTCCCTAACTAGTCAACAGCTAGTAAAATAATACTCGAAAGAGACTGTCCTACAATAGGGGTGAAGTTTATGCACTGTTGTTTTGATATAAACATGCAAGCTGTGAATTGAAGGAGGAATGATGAGTGATGAGTTAAATAAGCTATGCATATAAAGAGATAACGAGATTATTGGCATTGGTATAGGGCAGAAATACTCGATGCATTGATACAGGGTTTCATCTTATTCGTTATCGATATCATTGTATTATAAAATATTGTCCAGGACAATTGTTTCATGGAATAGTATGCATACAGGTACGTATCTATTGATATAGTACCAAGAAATGGTGAAAATGAATGTGTTTAGCAGTCAGGATTTAATCAAATCTAAGAAGTGACATACTTCGATATATGTTTCGCAACTGCCATAACCAAAGCCTTGTACAATGAGGCCGTCTTATGTACGTTATAATCCTGGTTTTGTTACAATTCTAGCCAGCTCGTTACTCAAGGATGGTCGAGTTAGAGTTGCCAGTATGAATTGATCATTTCATGTACTACTAACAAAACTACCAGGCCTCCCGAGCCTACAACATACAGCGTATGATGAAATTGATCTCTCGAGAAATTATGGACTTCAAAATCAATAACTTCGGATGCATAATTTAAAGAGAATGTCAGGTTTTGATATGAATAGCATCCCTCGAGGCCTGAAAGTATACTATTCTTATATATTCTGGAGATACGTTTCATCAATAAACGCATGAATCTGGGACAGTGAACCTTATTTGGTGAACAAAGGCAGCACCCGCAGAACAATGGAGGGAAATACAATTTAATTTGAAAATCGATCGATACACTGCATGTCCAGCGACTCTAACATTTATAATTGATCCGCAAAGGATGGAATTGAATTCGTTCGTTCGCTATTATGCAAAGCCTGTGCGTATATATATGCAAGGGCATTTGCTTTGTTCTCTTTGGTATGGAACCATGTTATACTATGGGAATGTGAGCATTTTTATTTCATTTGATTTGTACTTTGACCAGCTGTCTTTAGATCTTAAAAATATCTGCAATAATAGGTAGACAACACTGTATAACACAATCAATGATTACCAGTATCTACTATTGGTGGAGTGTGTAGTTAAGGAACATATGTTTTAGTTAAGAAATGTATCTTTTTTGTTTAAATGTATTCATGAAACTCAGAAAAAAACACATTGTCTACAGCATGTAGGGCAGAAAATAGGGTGAACTAGTCGTAAGCCAATGAGTGTTTTTACTTCACCATTGTCAGTGCAGAAGTGCAGTATTACTATCAAATATATGTTATTCGTTTTGAGTAGTATGCTTAGAAACAGGAGAAAATGTACATCGATCGCTCCTTCAGAAAATAAAAATGATGAAATAGTATATAATATGTCTGCATCCTGAATTTTAAAAAGTAGTATGCCATTCTCAGTTTCCTGTCCTCTAAATGTAAGTACACAACTTTCAGTACTCAACAGTTATTAACCTCATCTAACTTTTCTGTCATATGTCTCGGCTTTCTATTTCTGGGAAAGTGAGAAAGTTGGACACGTACGTTGGACAGTACGTAGGCGTTAGTAACTTAGTAAGATTTGAATACCCTGGAGGTAGATATGTGTAGTACTTAGTATATCACAGCCTATATACCCGCCCGTCCCCAGGTGTCTTAGATCACCCCACCTTCCGGAGCCAATCCGGCCACTAATGGTGGTCAGATTATAGCTGTGGCCAGCTAATAATGACCATTGATGGATTCTCCAAGGTGTCATCTTCCTACCAGATCCTACCATAGAGTGAGTAGATGCTCTTGGTAGGGAAGTCTATCCTGAAATACTCCTGATGTATATAATATTGTATGATTCTTGTGCAATATATGCGATTCTGATTTCGTCTTCCCTTCCAACGGAAATTCATTTTATTCATCAGAAGATTTAAATATTCGGAACATATTTTCACCTTTTGTACTCCGGCATTACCAAGTATAGCAGCAACTGTAAATTTCATGAGGTTCTTTTATGATAATTTCTCTCCTTTTAGCGCTCGTTTCCAGTGATCAACCTACAATCAGCTAAACGATCTTCTACGAGAATGTTCTCAAGAAATAAAGCACAAAACTTCTAGAATGAATCACTTTACAAGTTTGAAACTTTCTATCCCCTTGTTCTATACACCGCCGCAACAACCTGGGCGTCGTCTATACGCTTCGGAGCATGCGCAACGTGACAGCTCCACCGTATGGTGAACCCCTGCTCCCACAGATGGATATAGAAAGTAACAATTTACACCAGGGGAAACGGAAAGGAGTGGTAGCCAGAGGAATACCGTGCTTACCAGGTGTTGTATGCCGCTATACATTATTTACAGCCAATCACAGCTTTGTTCTGAGTCACATGGTCTATGTCACGTGTCGAAATCAAGTTCTCTTTGGTTTAGATAACAATTTCGGCGATACCGCATTGTTTGTCTATTCTTCTGTCACGTCTTCCTAGGTATAGACTAATATAACCAGGTAATAATTGTATGGCACTAAAGGTTCTAAATTGCATGTACAACCCACTGAAGGTTCCTCGGCTCAATTCAACTAAAGGTATCTATGCGTAGATCGCAATGAGTGGCTTCAAATATTTATGGTTAAATCAGATATATTTTAAATACAGTAACTGTATAGAGCTACTTAAATCCCACACCAGAGCAAAAAATAATGTGTGTAAACTTTTAGTTGAATATCTATTCATGAATGTAATTGCTTATCGTTCAGCTAGACAATACAATTAAAGTATCTGTGCGCTTTTAACCACTTCTTTTCCTCCCTTTAACTGTTCCAATCAATATATACTTATCTACATCACCTAGCTCCTCTTCCGTGTCTAGCTTTTTATCTCAGGCCTTTTTTCAAAGACATCTTTTTAAGCACCTCCCCCGGTAGATGTTATTAAGCCACCCTAAACCCTACAACGCCTTATATAGTGCAAAAAGTGCAAAGTAAAAACCGCTGGAATATGACTCGCGCTTTGTTTACAGTGGTGCGGTGGCAGTTTCTTTCCCGGCGCCGTTTTTGCGCCGTTTTCTTATACAGTGTGCATGGCTTAGCGGCGACTGTTTTTAGTCCATTTCTTTTGCCTTCTGAACGAAGCTTGTCTGAGGTTTGAAACTGCATTTACGAGAGAGATGATTGAATAGGGACGTTATATATAGGAGATGATTAATAGTGGTATTTAAAGTACTCATATAAAGGACCGACTCCCTAACATCGGAGCGCCAATCCTTCATTCCCCGATGTACATTTTAATGGTTATTCAAAACCTATTAATTGTGTTTTGAACTGCAATAGAAGGACTTGTCAAAGGCATGCCAATACATATATGGCATTCTATCCATATGAAAGGTTCTTCTGGAAACCTTTCTAAATAATCAACGTTGTTTTATAAGCATGTGGGATTTATCCTAGATACGTCCTTGGGAGTGAACACTACATTTTCCCTCCTACATAAAAGATATTTAATTACTCTAAAATGGACATTTCAGGACTTAAGGAACTGCAATCGACCCTTCCTCGATATTCCTGATTTTATTTAATGAAATTATTGTTCCTAAATGCGCCAATTACCCCAAATTTATCCCTACTACCTTACTCCAGTCCCCCACCCCCACCTCCACTACAAATCTCCGTCTCACCAGTCATTTAGCACAGGCGACAGCTGCGCCTCCTAATGGGATCACGGCGAGTGAACAATTACGCAATTACAACATAAAATACTATTGTCAGTCGTTGCCTATAGGCTGCCTACACCAATGCAGGCCTAATCAAATAACTGTTCGTCTCCCACTCTCGGGGCATGACAAGCCTTTGTCTCCAGTGATATCTCATTGGAGGCGTATATAAATCACTCTTGGTATATCTAAGTAAGGCCGTGTTGAGTGTGGTAGTACTATATATCCCCACCCCTTTGTGTCAGTGTTCTGCTTCGGGGCACATTCAACGATGGTGACTGCTCTGTTGTTCAAATTAGTTATCCTTCTTGTTAAGCGACTTACGTACTATTTGTTTATGACTCAAGTACCTTTTTTAAAGGCCCATGCTTTTCTCGGGCATCCGTATAAGTGCATTTTCCTCATGCTATTAGTCGAAAGAAGGCTTTGATAAAATACATAATCACGATTCAATTGAGTGAAGGCCGTCCAGAGAAAGTTGTCCTACAATTGCATTTACAATTGCTCGATGGATATATACAGAACATCAAACAATAGATAATTAGCTACGTCAATTGAAATTCTAATGTAACATTTAATGATAACTGGCCATATGTTATCTTTGCGACCCATTTTTTCCCACTATATGAGTTGTGAGATAAAGTCGATAGAGCTATATAAAATGTAGCCAAAAGTAAACCAGAGCAGAGCATTTATAAAGGAACTCCAGAACCCCCTCGTCTATGTACTTGTAGAATGAAACATGAGCCATTCCATATGAGTGCCTTTAACCGCCACAATCCTCTGGAATATGATTTGTTATATTTCCGCTTGTATAATAATATACACCCCAGCTGGGCCATGTAAAGGAGGTACAGGTTTTGAGGTCATTCCAAGAACAACCTTCCCTAAGCACTACTCCCTTTGTCCCCGCCAGAATTTTGGTATATATGGAAGGGGTAGGGGTATGTACAGTGTTGGGACATAGGAGCCGGGGACGAGTCGGTCAGAGGGGCTCGGAGCACATGTTGGTCGCGAGGCTGAGGGTGTCAAGTTTCGTGGCTGGATCTTATAAGGTTTTTACAGGGGGAAGGTGGGGGAGAAAGAAAAGGAGGAAAATGGAGTGGAGGGAGTGATATGCTCCTTGCAAGGTCTACAGGGGATGATGATTATGGTTTTACGTGTGCGTTGCTTGCACCGGAGTATATACAGGCAGTTATATAAATAGAGCTGTTTTATAAACTCGAGTTTTTATCTCGCTTGGTCCCATTTGTTATTGGTATGGTCATATTTAACTATACATCGCCAGATGTTATGTTACACAAAGCCATGAAGGGGACATGAGACCGACTGATAAAGCGATTGTTGTCTGGTATATATGTATATTGTCAATAGATAAAGTTTTGGTAATATTGTTTATGTACTTGAGGATTATTTCTAAAAGAGAAATTTCTGAATACATCCATACATACCACGCAAATATTACAATACCCATAGAAAGACAATCAGTCAATATATAATATATGACACATATAATTATTAATTCTAGAGCAGCTGCCACGCCATGAATGTACATCTTTTTCTCCAAGGTGGAAAAGCGTGCTGCAAGTGACTGACATAAATCGTATCTATGCTGTAAAAAGCATCTCCAAAAAGGAAAACATACCATAACCCCTACTGGTGCCCCTCTTGGCTTCCGCTGATATGCCTGAGACGAATCTGGATCTGATTTTGGCTTTATATACGGTATCTACAGCTCTGGAACGACTGCAGCGACACTCAGTGGCGGAAATGCGGGTCACCTTTAGAAGCGACCCCTATTGGAGGCGTCTGTTGAGGGACATTCCTGTCCGCGTTCAGTCTTTTTTACACCACTACAGCTGCAATATTTCCAACTAAGCTCTTTCCTGTATACAATGTGCCAGAAGTAAAAACTTGGTGTCTATGCTATAACTGGAAATCTTGGGAGAAAGGTGTATGTATTCGGGGAAATAGTGACCACCCAGTGACCACCAATGTATAAATGGACGCTAAGTACTGTGCATATATACGAAGGTCACCAAGGTATGGCCGTCGTTCAGGACAAAAAGATGACACAATCGTTTTACGGGTCATACAGGAAGTTATGTCAACTAAAAAGAGCCTCCAATGAACTTCCACATAGTAAAACCGGGACGGAGACTTGGTGATAAATGACCACACACAAAATCTGTGTTTGAATCGTTCTAAAGTTGGGTGGCCAATTTCAAAGTTGAGGCCGGGCAACAAAATGGCAAAAGTTTTTTGAACACATTTTCTCACGCTCCAAAGTAGAGTACCATTTCCCTTATATATGTAAGACACGGGAGATTGGCAAGGAAGACCTTGACTTCCTGCCCTCTCCACGTTAGGGGGCACACCAACTTCCTTCCTGAGGTCTTTGTCTCCAGTATATATGCTACCCTCTTTTCACCCCTTCTCCCGCCCCCGCCCCCATTTCCACCATCCCACCCACCTCTCCCTTCTCCTTCCTTCAAACTCTCTCTTGCATCGCGCCCCAGTCCAACCAGATCGGTCTGTTTACGATTAGTTCCAGACTTGGGAGGTTTTTGTTTGTATATATAAACCAAAGTACATGTGAAATATTGCCCCCGAGAGTCCCTTGCCTACATGTCCCTGTACGCGTGTGAGGGGGGAGCTAAATCCACTATATATACGGCAACGGTTTTCACATTAAATCTTTAGAGAAACCTGGCTTCTTTCTTTCCCTTCTTACGTCGGATGTATTTCGTAACCGAGTCAATACACGGACATAGGAAGCGATTTTATCATTCGCGGACGATAACCCTTTATAAATGTCACCAATGCGTATATTTTCCCAGGATGGAAAGGTCTTAGATAATGCATACTCGCTAAATTAGATTAGTTATTAATTTTTTACTCGATTACATCAGCTATGACGTTCCTAGAAGCAATAATATTGTTAATAAATGACTAACAATAACATATATCTTTTCTGTTATATAAAGTGCATTATGTTATATAGGAACATATCACTGGCTATTCTTTATCCATAATCCATACCCAACACACACGCAACAATTACCTAACAGATGACATTGGGACACAACTTTCAAATGCTCTCAGGTTCGCCCGCTATATGTATGTGTGTGACCGGCGAGTGGGATGAAGAACAAGTCTGAAAGAAGAATGATTTATGGCCAAAATGAAATATATTCCATATATGCAGCTCTATAGCCTTCCGTGCTTGGTGAATGTGGGATTTGAAACACTAAATCTCTATCTGTGATCCTTGGACAGGAGATGATGTCAGGGGAGATGGGAGACAGGTCGTATATTTATATGGAATAATTTATTTCCTTTTCTGGTCCATTCTCCAAATAGTGTATAAAAAATATCGTTACCGATAAAAGGCCTCTCTGATACATACAACAAAAGGTTCCGAAAATCGTTCCAAGAAAATTAGTATGGCTAGATAATAACAGTATCGTGTTGTGTGTGACTAGTACATGTAATTACATCTCCGGCTAGAGGAGTAATATTGCGATGGTTCTGTTTTAAAATGCACCTGATTGTTGCAGAGGCACTGGTTGCTTCCTATGCCTCTAATAAATCCATATTTATATGGAAAAGCTGGCTTTGGCAGTGTGGACCACTATACCAAAGCCTCTGTTATTTTAATGTATTTTGAGCTACGAGGCCAGGAAACACTATACACCGATTCGCCATCTCGTTTTTGCACATAAATGTCAACACGGTCCAATTAACGAAAGCTCTGTGAAATGTGGGGGACAGAAGTCATTCAGGGCGGTGATTTTATGAACAATTACTATATGGCGATTCATACGCCATGGCTGAAGCTAGGTACTGGCACTACATGCAAGGACGGAGTGATTGCATGGTCAGAAGCGGTGATTAGGTGGCAGGCAGAATTTGCCTATTATTGTGACACCGACGGATCTCTCTCTCACTCTCCCTCTCCCTCTCGATCTCTCCCACTCTTTCTCTCCATCTCCTCGTTCATGCACAGTGCTTAATGTGCAATATTGCATTGAGCAGCGGCCATATTTGAATATATGGTTATGCATTTATGCACCACCTAATTGTGGACCATATAGAACAAAGACTGCTGCCATATCTTTATTCGCGCCTACTATAGTGCAGTCTCTAGAATTACACCTAGGCAAGATTGATTGCGAGCCACTGCCAAATATTATCCTATCCAGGAAAAGACTCCTAAATGTCAAAATATAAAACCGACGAGGGGTCAGAAATTCTGGCGGCTGAGCAGGTACTTCATTAGAAATCGTTACTAAGATAAAGTTGATCAAAATGGCAAATCATCCAGGAAATTTTCGCTCGATAAGAAAAAGCGTCTTGTCAGGGGAAGGGAAAATATTTATAACTCTCTTGGCCGCCACTTGAGGATCGGTGGAAATATCTATGATAAGTTCCCGTTATTTGTTCCTATATCATAAACCACACCAATCAATGCAACGGTAATGCACCACACATTGTGACCATGGCAACAGTTAGTTATGAGATAGGGATAATTGGCAGTAGCCATCACCCCTGTACTATATGGGTGATTACATACAATACTGGTTACCATGGCAAATATCGCCATCACCTCCCCCACCACCACCATCCCTCCCACCCTCCCACCCACCCACCTTTCTTCCAACAGAGCCCCCACAGCCGGCCTACCTAGCAAAACACACATATCGCCACTACATCATTCAGACTATCGCTTATATCCTTATCAACTCCTATCAGGTGTTATCAGTACCCCGCGATATATCCAGTGATACCAATTTATGGTCTCCATTGCGAGCCTATCTGCCTTTGCTCCATGAGTTCTATATATGTGTGTGTGTTTGGGAGCAATCAAATATGTATAGCGAGCAAGTACAAAAGTGGAGTGGTCGTCTTATGTGAGCGGCTCTTTGTGAACCAAAAAGGAAGGATTCCATCCACTGGGGGAGAGGTCATTATTTATTGTTCCCAGGTTAAGCCTTTGGACAAACATTTTATACAGGGGAAATAAATATTTACAATCAACTCAAAAAGAGATTTATTACAGAGTGTCACCTCGGTGACAATACTGGTTCACAAATTATGAAATATTGCTGGGCATTTAAGCTGTCTAAATAAACAAAGTAGGTCTTTCTTTTGATTTCGCCCATTGTTTCATGACTACCATTGTGAAGTCAAATAATGTATACCATGTCGTGGTGGTATACATTCTTTTATCAAAGTTTGCGACCCATTTCCTTTATACAGTGAGGTGGTACCTTTTTGGTGGGAGGAAGCCAAATACTGGCCATCCCCACATAAAGGAGATCCCAAGAGTAATCCAATACACATGGAATATGTCGTTACTCCAGGAGCTTTATTTGTTGAGAGGGGAGAGCATGGCAGCCCCCTCCAGGCGCGGTGCTGAGTATATATACCACCTCTGGTATCTGGTAAAGGCAGCGTCCCCCTTCCTTAGCACCCCCCCCCCCCATTCCACCTACCTCCTTCTGTATGTCTCACCCACCACCCCTTCCTCGTCCTCCTCTTCCTCCAGCGCTTCATCTACTACCTCCTCCCCAACTTCTACCCACCCCTCCAGTAGGTTTATGTGAAGGTGGTGTAAGATGTGCGAGTTACTCTTTTTAAGGAAGCATAGCGCACATCTGGTCTCTTAGTCACTTTTCCACTATATATGTAGTACACGAGTTCGCAAGTCCTCTCCTACCCATCATCCCTATTTAAAGGTTTAGTAATTAGATAAAATTACTGTTTTGTGCTGAATTATTGGGTACAGGTGTTCGGTGCTGGAAACGGTCGTGTATTTGCACCATAAATGGTATTCTGACAATACTCCGCAAAGACATTCGGCGTAATAACTGTTTTGTGTTGGCTTAATCACAATATAGCCATGCCAGGGACATATGTGCAACGTATGACAGTAATAACCGGCGACAACGACATGGAGGAATAATAAAATTCCTGAATTATGTGAAATCGCCAGCTTTACTCGCGCCATTACATATAAATAAGTAAAAAAGGGTTGTCTTTGCCGGCACCAGAGCCCATTCCATTTGAAGGAAGATATTCAGGCCACACCTTTAGAATAACAATGGGGAGGTAGCGAATAAAAAGTTGTACTATTCCGAATAACAATGTCTTCCACTTAAGGAATCTTAAGGCTTTCTTTTAGGTCGTGGCCTCGGGCGCCATACATATATATCCGACATCCGAAAGGAAACAAAATGCATAATTTACCGAGAACAATATAAATTTACATAAATTTACATAATAAAAACCATCAAACATAATGGGAGTTTGATGCTTTCCATGACACTTATGGCGCATGCCATTGAACGAGAATTTAACAAGCGAACATATATCAGTAAAACAAATTATAGACAAAGATAGATAATGCTTTTGTAATCGGTACATGCGATAGTTACATAAAATGCATCGTCAGGGGGTTGGTATTCTGATATAGTACGGTGGTACAAAATGCTCTGTGACATGCACGACTGCATTACGGGCCACCATTTAAGCGTAAATTATTGTATATGCTGCATTGTAAAAGCGGCGAGTGATTGTTCAGTGAAAGCGTGTATGTGGTACATAGATTATGTAGTTTTTCCGATGGCTTCAATAATGTGCAATTAAAGATCTTAGAGTTGCCTTAACAAAAGGCTAAAGCTGAGTTCGATATAAGGCTTCTGGTGTACTAGGGGCTAATATCCTTAGAAAGCATTCATCCACGAAACATGCCTTTAAAGCAAGAACTAAAACATCAATAAACTGTACATATTTAATGATATATAATATATGACTCAGATGGTTATAAAATTTGATCAAATCCTCATTCAAATGTTAATTTCATGATCTAAAGTTCATCTGGATGACATGTTTAAAATGATTTCTGTGTATACCAGCTTTTTCCCTGGGCCTTTCGAAGTCTTTTTATATTTTCCGCCACCGACGTTATGTTAGTCTCGCCATTACATAGGGCCTACAATACATACATGCACATACCACATATATCACAGAAATACCAAAGTCGCAGGCGAGCAATTAAACATGCATGCACAAAGCTATATACCAATGAATGCTACCAGCCCAGTGCTTGTCATTTCCAATAGGATCCATATATCTTATGGGCTGTAGATCTTTCTTTTTATTTCCCTTCTCCTTGGTCCCTACATTTCCTACGCTTGACAGGCATTCCATAATCCCTATATATTCAGAGGGACATTGTAAGCGGGAGGTACAAAAATACATACGACTAAAAATTATGATCGTATATAATTGATGTTGCGAGCCAGCCAGAATTAAATCGGATCGAGCCGATCATTTCCTTGGAAATATTTCTAACTGAAAAAAAATCGATATGTGAAATACAATTGACCTCAGCCGCAGATGGGCTAGGTTTTCTCTTTTGAGTTAAAAGGGGAATGCTGGAGGGTATGTGTGCATTTGCTTTGTGTGTTGGGGTGGGGAGCCCCCACATACTATCCATCACACCGCACACAGCCAACTTGTCATCTAAACAATCAATGGTCCCCATACATTGATCAATGTTCATAGAAAAATGATTGAGTAAGATTGGTCTCAACCTAAGGACAGCAACGTCTGTGTGTACTCTATAAAACCTAAAGCAGAGTATATACCGAGGGTTGAACACATTTAAAGTGTAAAATTACCGCAGTGGATAATCCCCACTCTTTTGTGAGAACATCGCTGCGATACTGTCCAAGCGATTCACGAAAATTACACAAATTTCTTCAGCGCCAATGTTATTCCGTGCGGAGCTCCCCATTTGGATAAACAGAGGAAATAATTGTAAAAAACAGAGATTCCTGTCTGCAGTTGCATGGGGGGAAGGCCCTGTTGACTTAGCTTATATTGAATGATCAATTCCCAATATTGGAGACTGGGGTAAACATGAATGACACACAATTCATGGCCATAGAAAGGGTAAGCTGGATGCCATGGGAGACTGTGTGCTACCCCATAGCATGTAACAACACTGGAGATGGTCCACTGGAATGAAGATGTTCATAATCTGGTTTGCGGGGATCGCTCAGGGCCTTATAGGCTGTCGTAACTTGTGGTTAGCAGAGATTTGCTTTGGACTACAATGAATGTTTTCTTCCGCACTCAATACCAGAAATACAAAAGAATATTTCCCTTCGGAATCACATGTATATATGGGAAGCTTCTCAATACCCAAAATATAATTGAATCAATTTTATCACATACATTTTAAACTCTGAGAACTCTAGGACCTTCTGAGGAAAGAGGGTGATTACCCAAAAGAATCGTGAGAGAACATTTGGAAGACAATAGCTGACAATGAACAGAACTCGGGAAGCAATTTTCCCGCGAAGGGTTATGTAAAAAAAAATCTCGATCCCAAGAGGAAGCGATGATTGATGAAATTTTAAACCTCGACAATAAGGGTTGTGGGTTCGGATCTCACGGGAGGTTATCTATCATCGCCAACCCAGGTCTGATCAAGTCTAGGCTCCGTCTCCACAAAGTGGTCCTAGAGGGAGGAACACCGACTCACAGGGCGGGGTAATTGGTTTAGAAATCTGTTTATATTCATCTTATGTGTAAGTATTAGGGCACGATAATATATCGCAGAGGATAGGGTGGCTATACGATCGAATATAGACCGTCCCCTGGGATATTGGCAGGAAGGTTGGGAATAGGGTCATAAAATATTCCTACTGATATGGGTATGAATATCTGTACCCATATACCAGTCGTGAATGTGCATTTGTATGTATATCAATACATCTGGCATAAATGCACATCGAATACATTAATGATGAGGAGGGAATTTCTATGCTTTTGCAGCAAATAATTGGGCTTTTCAGCACAGTCATGTTGATTCAGATATATGTATGTATGTGATTAACAATGTCAAACATGCATGGAAGATAAACAGTGTTCCTACGCAGCGTTGCTTCCTTGACATAATTTGATATCGCTTTGTGAAATCACGACTCGGTGCGAGCGCATGTCCTGCGATTTTTGCTATATACAAAATAGCCTTTGTGCAAATATATTGCGCCGAGGAAGATAGTATTTAAACTGGATAATATCTCCTATGTAGGTCTCCATAATACCCGGGACATGGCAAACATATATTTGCCTACACATATGTCAGTAAATATATGGCTACAATATAATCGTATATGTATACATCATTATTCACAAATTGTGCTTAGATAAACATAACCTAGTTCGCTGCATTCTTGTATACATATTCCGAGTCGGGGTGAACTTTCCATTCATATACATTGTACACTTAAATATATATACATATCATGGTAAATATATCTTGTTTATATATGTATATAATAGATGACTGGGTGCCTTGGAGATAAGCTCTCATGTCTGTGGTATACACAGATAAGCACATAGTGACATTTATATACCAATAATTCCACCCGTATCTACAACGCTGGAGGGAATATCATTTTGTACCTCGGTGCCTTATAGCGCATAGAACACCAACCAGTAAGAAAAGAACCAATCTACCACCAAATTTAACGTTAACAACATTTATGTATTGCCTATAGTAGGCACAGATATAGTTATCACAAAGGAACAACCCCCTGGATTATCATTTCCCCTCTCAGTTCCATTTTTTGGGGGAGGCGATCGTATATATCCATAGATGTATATGTATGTATTGTCAAAGCTCCATTCAAATAAAGCAACTCCCCTAAATTATTTTGGCATATTTGTCAAACGGAAAACAATCCCCGGTAAGGTATTCAATTACATGTTCGGCTAAGGCGGGGGCGGAGGCGAGGTGAAAAGGTCCAGAGACCACCGGTTGGGGCTTATATTCTAAAATCCATCGCCATCTGGTATATATAATATCATAGAAAACTTAGAGCTTTTGTCTTTAAGTACTGGATGTCAATGTTGTGAGTGATAGGTAGCACCACCAACACCGCAGCATAACATAACATACCTTTTCCCTTCTCCTCCCCTTTACACAGCCAGTATTCCCCCATTGGCGAGGCCTTGAGTGCTAATCTTCCTGCCATCTGAAAAGATTGCGTTGTAGGCCGATTGTGACCAGTTATATAAAAGCTTACACCGGGCATATCAGGTATCCCACTGCTTCACAACAATATGTGGGTCTCCGGAGACCCCTGTTCCTGCACCAGCTGTCACTTCTGCCCGGCCAATGCTAAGCCCACTCCTCCACTATCTTTGTTCCCGCGATAAAATAAACATTACTTTATCCCATATATAAATCACAGTCGATGAATCAAGAGTATTTCTCATTAAGCATAGATCATATGAATCCATAGTAACAACTGCCATTTTTGACATAATGTATATGTGGTCGTAAAAAAATTAGGAGGCTGCTGAGGTTGGTATTGGGTATTTAATTGTAAAGCTGATGATTTATTGTTCGCCAGATAAGGTATATTTGTGTGATTCAAGTACGGCAGAGTCTCGACGATATGGGCCATATGACATTAGGGTATTTGGCCTCTGATTGGAGTTTTAATATCGTCCTATACATAATACTTTATATGTATGATAATTTAGTTTTTAGTCCCATCAGGGAAAGAATTAATCAAAAGGACATGATTTACGTTATCCATATACATGTATTGATTTTTCTCTTTTTCCCTGTGGACAACTCAAGCTGATTAAAACTAATAATTCCGTCAAGAGATACCTTCATTTTATGGGCCATGCATATACATACCTGCTTTCATTGTATACTATAGCATATAATAAGGGGGAAAAAGCTTGATCAAACTGTAACACAGCAAATGCTGAATCTGAAATGCAGATGGAACGATTCCAGCCATGAATTATTTGTATGGGTTGAGACCTGATGATTGCACTGGCGAACGGATGAACCCTGATGCAGGGGTCACGGAGTGGGTAGGCGAGACCAGGCGTTCTGACACAGTACTATATAATGGACAGGTGGTGGACTCACCTTTGATGACTCCTAGACGCGTGCTTGACCAGTGATTGACACCTGTCTAAATAGATCAGCGTCTACACAAAGCCACCCGCCCCAATAACGGGAACATATAAGTCTGAATATAGGGTCCTAGCGTTCTGATTTGGGGTCTGGTACTAGGGCCTTTGTGAGTAGTAGGGCGAGAGGGTGGAAGAGGGAGGGGAGGGGTACGGCAGGCTTTATCCAACCCAGACAATGGAAATCTCGAGGTTCGGTCGGGCATCTGGCCTCAGGGTGCAATATAGGGTGGGGCGTTTTACATATCAGAAAATAATAAAGAAAGTATAAATATACAAGTGCGTAAATTCACAACAATTGTCTGTGCGTGATAATATTGGATTATAAATCCTTTCGGCGGGCTTCATTCACCCAAGTTTTGTGCTGAGGCTGAGAAATAAAAGTCAGGTTATTTATTTATGGAAGAAATTGACAAAGGTTCCAACAATAACTGGGTACTACTACTACCGCAGAGGGTGCTTTCAAGTTCAGATGACACATTTAGATTGGGGAGGGTTTTTGTTCTCTTGAAAAAATAGAAAAAAAGTTGATATTAGTGCAGGGAAAAAAATCTGGAGCAATGGAACAAAAAAGTGTTCTAATTGTCTCGTGAGGCAAGGCGCCATTTTGAAGCGCTTTTTTGTGTGGTAAGCCTGGAAACCGTTCTGTTTAGGAACAATGGGTATATCCCACGCATGACTAGAGCTTAAATATGATAAAGGCGCAGACACTGCTTTGATGAGTGTTACTCGCTCAGAACTTTAAATTTTACTGGGTTATGTGGCAGGCCTTGTTCACCCACCACCTGACCGCCTATTATATGTCATAATAATATGCACGAGAGTGTTCCACAAAAGTGCACAAAAAAGGTCATATATGTCTGAGCTCCGAGTTAATGGAATAGAAGAAGGGATAAATTCAGCAACAAAAGATATTGTTCAATTCCGGACAACCTACTTAGAAAATGTAGCTTTGTTTTGTCCTCGTGCCTGTGGACTTTGAAAGAAAAATTGGTAGCCAGTGTATGGTGGAGGAATAAGCAAACGGTAAATACACAATGAACGTATAACTTATAATATGCAAGCAATTCGGCAGCATGCATTTGCCCCCTCCCTATGCTTTACACACCCCTACCCACCCACAAAGAGTTGTTGAAGTTAGGCTGGGGAATAAAGTAGGGGAGTTATTGACATAGCCATGACAAATAATGCACACATGATTAAAGGTCCTTATAGTACGCACTGTGTGCTCTATTGGTCTGTGATAGCACACACCTGGCGGAAAAACGCACCCGGCCATACATGTATACATGTATGTATGTAGGTTGCTAGCCTAAACCACATACGTATACCTGTACATTATGAGTGAATACAATTATATATACATGTACATAAGTGCACACATATATAAATATCAAACAGTGCATATACCTGGATCATAAAACCCACTGCCTTTGTATTAATCATTAAAAATTAATATAACCCAATCAATCGATCAGTCATGCATATACTCCATCCAGTGCTACTGATCATTGTTACATCCGACGGCCAGATGACAGGCACTGCCTTGCACACCGATCATAGCTTTTGATATTATATACATTAATAGATTTTATATGTGAATTACTGAATAATCAGTAGAGTTGTATAACTCCGTGCGCTCGGCAATAAGTCATTCGCTGACATCAAGCATGTAAAATGTGACTTGGCAATGAGCGACGGTTTGTTATTCATTATTTTTCAAATTAAAAACTGAAGTCTTGGGTAATAAATGAATACAATTAATTTTCGGCACATCCCGTTGTTGGTACAGGTCAGGGAAGAGGCGAGGATTCCGCCCCGGGGAGTATTTACCTGTATGTGTTTGCACATATCAATATGCATCGTGGTATATATACATAGCGATCGAATTCATTATGTTTCCATCATATCTTCAAAAAGATTTAATGACCTTAGATGTATGCCAATATATGCATATATAAGTATTCGAACCTTCGGGTCATATTTAATCAATGCATATATATTCCTTTATAACATATATAATTCATAAATGCATTACATATTGTGATAAATCATTGGCGTTAGTGTTCTTTGAAGTTCAATATCATTGATTAAATATCCCAGTTGGTGAATGGATTTATCTTAGGGTAATGCCACCACAAAGAGGGGAACAACCCACGTATTGCCTGACAGCGATTGAAAAGAAAGGTAGATTAATGGCGAACCCATAATATGATAGATCTCGTATAGTACCTAAACGGCCGCGGTTCTACGCCCGATCACGCAATGGTATAGTTCAATGTTATGAAACATTTATTACTAGGATAGCGATTACCCCCCGATCAATTATATATGGATCCCAAATTAATTTCTCTCACGATATATAAAATTGCGCTACGAGTGAACAAAACATGGCGATGCCATTACCTTGGCACAATGGACTTTGCATGTATACACATAAACAACAACAAAAAACGAATTTCACCTATCAAAAATAAAAAAGTTATGCCATAAAAATAGCCAGGAACCGAAAGACATTAATCTTCATCACAGGAGAACAATTGTCATTAAGTTTAAAGAGACGTTTCCGAGGCAGGGCTCTACTAGGTTAAATGTTGCAGACGGTGTAGATTTCCCCTCCCATCTTTGTCTGCTGGAAAGTATGACAAGTCATTATTGTTGAGGGTGTGTGTTGGGGGTGAGGGGGAAGAGGAGGCGCGTGCTTTGTCCACCCCAGTTTAGGGACTGGCAGCTGGCACCGCTACAGTACATACATGCATGCATCCACCCCTCTCTCTTGCCATCCTCTCCAGCCTCCACCTCCTCCTCCTCCTCCTGCCTCCTTGTTTTTCCCTGCTAGCTAGCCAGCGCGCGTACTACACACCGTCATGCTTATCATTAGACATGACACCCACTCCTCTACTACTACGATATTTCCCCATTTCCCCTCCTTTCCCCATGCATTCATATATGCCTTCTCAAAGTGAAACCCTCTCTCGATCTCTCTTTCCCTCTCCCGCCCCTACACACAACATACTTTTACTTTTCTACCACCTCTACCAATCTTGACTCACTGAAAAAAACCAGCCTACCTTTGGCTCGCAGACCTCCTTCGTGATAGCTTCCGAGAAAATCCATGGGTACGTTGTTGTGGAGAATAAATTGTAAATATATTGATGACGTTCCCACAGTTGACTTCAACCGGTGAAATGTGTTCACCGCACATATATGTATAAGTAAACGGTATACGAAGTCCCTGTCCAGTTTCTATGACAATTGCGTGTTTTTGTCACTCAAAACACACGTGTGGTTTGTTGTCAACGAGGAATGCCTAGATAAATGGGTATAGGCCGCTGCTTCTTCCCCTAGCGCCTGAGTCGGGAAGTGTGGGTCTATGGTAGTTCCTCAAATAATGCATATGTATGTAACAAAGGGACAGACTGGCAATTATGACTCATACATAAGGCCGAGTTCCCATTGGTCGTGCCTATCGCTCCTCCCTGCCTCTCTGGCTACTATAGGCCGGCCCAGCATCCCTCTTTCCGCCACTACCGCTAGGTGGGAGGGTGTAGCAGAACCGGGGGCATACATTGGCCACCTTTTTGTGTGATAGCCCCCACTACTAGCCTAGTGGAACCAGCATCTGTCAAACCCCCGTTCCTTCCCGACCCTCGATGTTGGATCTCTGAGGCTGCCAAAACCCACTCCCCACATAAACATCTTTTCCCTGCACGAGAGGGGAAAAAAACTCATTCCCCAAGACCAGAAGTTCAAAACTTCTGACGGGTAAAAACTTGTTGTTTTAATAGGTATGTCAAACTGAACGCGTATTCGGCGGGAGAGTAGGGCGATTTGCCCGGGTGCAGTTGTAGTAGTTAACTGTAGGGGGAGAGGAGAGATATGCATAGAAGGGGGGAGAGCGCGCGAGTGAAAGGCAGAGGCAGACCGGCTCTCCCAGAGCGAGTGCCGCTACCATACGCGCCGTACTCCGCTCCACACAGGCCATTGATGCCTCAAATGTAAACAATGCGAGCTCCACTTTCAAACCGAAAAAATCACTGGAAAAACCTGAGTTCGAATTCCAAATGCTAACAGAAGAAAGTTGGCGAGCAGGACTTGACTTACCGATATGTTTTGAGGCGTGTCGCAGCTTATAAACCGTGAAAATCACCATGTTTTTTTCTCAATACTTTAACCCGTGCTACGTCGATCGGCATATCGCCATTACCAGAAACTAAACTTCTTCGCGCACGCGCATTTTGATCCTCCACAATGGCGGCCTATTTGGTATGTCTCTCGGCTGGGGGTGGAGTTCCCCTGTTTTACCGTAACCCTAGCAACCTGAAAACGGTAAGTCTTTATGCATATTATGGACTATATCGCGAGGATATTGGCTGCGAAGCTTTGGTCACTTTGGCGGCGTATTTGCCGAGATATCCACCTATATTGTCAGCGGGTTGCATGTAAACATTGGCGAGCCTCTGCCACCGAGTTGTCAACCTGTGTGGCAAATCTCAAGTGTTACACTCGGATGAGAGGTGCAATAGGAATGTATCACGTCCTCTCTGGAACAACTTATAAATATCCTTCCAGTCTCGATTCGTCTCTCATTATTATTAGCAATTGGACATTTAATTTAGTCTGAATTTATTGGGTGTAAGATATTTCATTCAGATTTGGGATGTCAGTCTGTGTGTGTCAACTCGAGAGACAACAGGAAAAATCCATAGGCCTAGGCTACTATTATAACAATAATTCTGAATAGAATAATGCTGTCAATATGATGTATTTGGTGTCAATATGATATTTCACGTGAAAGGGAAAATACCATATGGTATATAACTAACAAATGATTTTAACTTTCTTCCACGAGGACCATTGAAACTTAAAAACATTGGTTAAAAAGTAGGGCACTGTGACCTAGATTTTCACTTCCCTCTGTGTTCATCTCGCATTGTAATATTCTTCCTTTTATTGCACTTTGTACCCACGACTGGATCCACAGGAAGGTTGTTTTGGCTTCATATAGGCTAAATAAATATTTTGTTTTATTCATAAATCAGTAATCAGATGCATGTTTTGTCATTTGGTTCATGAATGCGTAGCAATTAAATGACCTATTACGTCTACGTGTCCCTTTACTTTAGCATCCATAGGCCTAGCATGGTAGGCCTAGTTGATATCATTTTTTTATTTTCAAATTCATCCATATATAGCCTAGTATTGATATCAGTGAGCTAATGTTGATTCATTAGGTGAAAACTAGTGTGTACGATTTCGTATTTGGAAGCGTCCATGCATGGAGATTTGTTTCATTAATTGACATTTATTAATTAGATCACAGACAACACAAGAGTTATAAAAAGATATGAAAATGATATACGTATTCATGAGTTTTCCCAATAAATAGGCTAAACTTCCCGAATTACATACCTAATACCCGATTTCAGTGTTAGAGTAATGTCTCATATAAGTTCGATAATATAAAGCTGTTAAATAGGAAAAAACCTGACAACTGTTATTGGCATTATTCCATTTCCCAGCCACCTATTCCCCGGGTACTTAGTTTTTTTGGGTTAAACTTCTCTCCTCTCAACGTATAAATCTCCATATATCCAACTGGTTTATTACGGCATGCGTAGCTACAATTAAATAGTTGATATATTGTATTTTATATTACCATATAAATGTGGCATTGGGTACAAATTTGTGTCATTATCATGTTGCATGACTCGCGGTGGAAGTAAATGATAATGAAACAAATAGTTTAATTATTACTACCACCGCTCTCGTCTTTTTTTGTCGTTTCCAATTATACAACAGCCACATAATGCTCTGCAGCATCCCCCCGTGTCTAATTAAGTAATTAGTCAGCAATTGTGGCGGGTGATAATTATACATATAAACACTGGGTTTACATGTATATCCGTGTATAACGAGCGCTTTAGCCGATACAATTCCTGACATTTCCTAATAGGCCAGAAGCGCGAGCAAATACATTGACATGGCACGTATACTGATTGTTAAAGTTAAGGACCTTTTGTTCTCATCTTGACTTCTATGCATGAAGCGGTAAAACTTTGCCATAGAAAATAAAAAATAAATTGAAAGAGGATATTGCAAAACGAATATCATTCATATACAATTACACTGTTGATATGTAATAAGGAGGTAATATTCAACATGCATTTTGCCCGGACTTATATCATCAGGGTAATTGTGATGACGGTACTTCTTCGCGATTTCAGACGTAATGATATTCAGTGTCATGTTTTTTTAATCTACGTTAAGGTCATGAATAGATCATCTTTCATATTTTTTACCATTAAAATAATGACATTTATGTAATAGTTGTATCGTACGTCACTTCCATACGTCAGGTTTCATATTATTAGCATGAGTGTTGTTCCTAAGTAGTGGTATAATTAGTACAAATAGTTTACAACCATAAGACGGGCCCGCCAAGAACTGTACATTTTCATATACTACTTACAGAGGTATTTCCCTCGTGTATACATACACACTTTTCTACAAGACTGGCTGCAAAAGGATCTTTATTGCAGAGAACATATTGTAATGTATAATAAGGAAAGTCCGTATGTGTTAAAAACCCCGTATCTTGTTTTAAGGGTTTGGAAATGGACTTAGATGGTGACCCTCTCTGGCCCACCCTCGCGTTACTATGGGTGTTGCGCGAGGTGTGAGCTTTTCAGTCACCAGCTCAGTTCCTAGCCTTCTCACGAGGGGTCTCCTCAGTCAGTCAGTGTTGGGGGAACATCACCTGGTTTACGGGAGGAGGAGTAGTTCGCTTTCTGAGGAAATGCAAGATTGGTTCTATACCCAATAATAGCAATTCATGGGGAAATCAGGATAGCTATAATCACTGGTTTTAAAGGAATCTCGTATAGGATGCCCGAGCAAATTAATTTAATTCATTCGGATACACACCATATACTTTCTATGCTATTTTTATTCTGAATGGCACGCACTTGTTACCAATTCAGCTTATGGAATTGCTATCCCCCATCTCTTGTCAATATGTTTTAAGAATAATTATAATCTATACTCTATATGATTTGTCGTATGGTTTCGATGTAATATAATAGGCCTATACAATTTTGTAATTTAGAAAACATATATAAATCAGAATTGAATTAGTTAAATATATAATGTATATGCTTCCCTATTGTCTACACATGGGTGCCTAGACCGTTTTTCCTGTTTGACAATTTTAAAGTAACCGTTGGCACATTAGGTCTAAAGGGAAAAAGATTAATACTTTAGTCCCCAGGGGTAAATTGGATATCCCAGGGTATTGCTATGCCTGTTGCATGCACCCCCATCTAACACATTTCATGTTTCATTACTTACTCAATTATTACCTTATTTTTATCATGTCAAGACGGCTTTGGTGTCCATTGTTGAAAGAATTCCTATCGACCAGTATCCATCCATCATGTGTTCTCTTGTTTGTGAATATTTCCAGTGCAATATTTTTGTCCCTTCATTTCTGTCTGTTATCTAGAGAGGGGCGGGGTGGTTTGGGAGATTAGTTCTAGGTAGGGCGGACGAGGGGACTGCCTGGACAAGCAGCTATGAGCCGACCTTCTCTCCTTCTTGCTTTCTCTCTAAACGCATGTGTACGTGTGTGTAACGTATTAAGTATAAATTAGTGATCCCGGATTAGGCTCCTACCTTTATTGTTGGCCCATTATGGCAGGGCGGGTTTAGCGGTGCGCTTGTCAAACGCGCTCCCTCGTGGTTGTAATTGATAACACATAATGAGCGGGTTGGTAGCGGACATCTTTCACTGTTTTTGTCACGTGTGATACATGGTTTGTGGACAGTATAGTTACATGTTTGCACGGGCCTCTCCTGTTCTGCCTCGTAATGGGTGATGTGTGGAGGGAAGTTTGGGGGCCGGCGCGCGGGATCATATTATAAAACAAGGGAAGATATAGCTTCTTATAAGATATTGATATATTGAGGGGCTGGGTGCAAACGCTAGTACAACACCTCCCGATCGCACCCACTATAGCTAGATAGAGGCATGGGTGTTGGATGTATCACCCAAACACCCTCAATTTCCCAGCGGCGGCTTCATTTCAGGATGCTTGAGCTTTTTAACTGAAATTGCAATGCCCTGGATTCAGACGTTGTTAAGTTTGTAATTATGCATCCTCGAACAGGACCGGTACTCTACCAATGAATTATTCTTTATTTGACAACTATTAATATGATTAACTCTCGGCAAGAAATATGGATGACAACGACCTAAACCCATTCATTCTGGGCTGTTGAATTTGGAAGTCTTCTTGATGTTTAACACTGGGCGTATTGAACGCCGGCCGGGATAGTGTGAATGTGCATGTGTAATTAAAATTTACCCATTTGTCACTTACCAATCTACGCTCTCAACACACACCGGCCGCCCCTGGGATTTCTAGTTAACAACTCATCTTTCTTTCCCTCTTTCATCTTGTCCTCGCCCAGTGTTTTATATCTATAATTTTCTACCCCCTAAGCTTCCCTTTATTTCTTTTTTTGTCTACTTTTGAACCCCTTTTCTAACAATTTCGATATTATCTATAAAACCTCCTGTCTCGTGGTTTCAATTAGTTAGCTTAAAAATGAAGGGTCTTTGGAAAATTGTGTCATAGTAAACATCGTTATTGATTAGAAATTACGTCTTTGAAGTCCCAAGAAAGCGCGCATACTTTTCTCCGAATCCATTATTATCGATTTGCTTACTCTATCAAAGGGCTCTGGAAGACCTATTTGCGCAGGTATATATAAGAAGACAACTGATTATGCAAATGGATGTTGAAGGAAGCAGAACGTTCCGCAGCTGTCAATTGAGAATTATGGTCTTCAACCTAAATATCCGGTTGTGGAGATATCCTTATACTAGGGTCTACTTAAAAAGTATAAGCTCGATCTTTCAGTTGAAAAAGGCATACTGAAATCAGCTCTAGGTAATGGGATGAAGGTTTGCTTGCTTCAAGGGTTTAGTAATGTATGAAGAATGATCGATATTTTATAATTTAAATCGGAATTGTATAAATTAATGGGTCGAAGAATATCTCGGATTATTTATTTCTTCTTTTCAGGAAGTTTAGGATTTTAATATTGAATTAGAATTATTGAGACAGAAAAATGGTCAATAATTTGTCATTCTCTTCGACTTTAACTGCATGCAATTTTCAATTGTCATACACCAATGGGGATAGAGACAACGAAGCAAAACAACAAAGGCTCTCTTTCTCCCACCTTTTCTCTCCTCTTCTCCACCAGCTTTTCCATTCCTTTCATTCACTAACTCTCCATCTCTCCCCCACTAATCTTCTATACACACGCTATGTCTAGTCCTTCCCGTTACGGACCAAGGCTCAGTAATTAAGTGTGTTACTAAGCGTTCACATAATGATCGCTCGTTACTCTTCACATGCTAACATGTCATATCCTATAGCTTAACATGATGAACTTCGCTCGTGGCTACACAAAGAGTTCTAAATAAAATATTATTTATCTTTTGTCTTGTTACTCGTTCTCACTGTTCGAATTGCATGCAGAGAGCTTACGTGAGGTGTATTGTATAGGGAGAAAGTGATCATTGTCTATGCAAATGTGCACGCGCGTGTTTGCTTATTTGAAGATGTTTGTTTCAAAAGTTCCTATCACTTTGAACATCTGCCATATACATTTATGCAATTAAGAATGGGAGAATAACAACGATGGCAATTTTAACGATGCTTCTCTATACATGTAATCATTATTATTTTAATATGCCAGAGCATTGATATCCACCAAGAAGAAAGTAAATAATCATCTATAGGCTAATCACAATTCCTGATAAATTAGGAACTTGTATATTGACATGGACCCTATTTTGCTGCTCTATATCAGAAATCAGGAATAACATGCGTTGTATTACAACTGTCTCCTTAGATATGCATCAATTTCGCCATGTGCCAATATCCATACAGACTCTCATTTGAGCGCTTCCATTGGTGGAAACAAAAAATCCCAAATTGCAATCTTTCCGATACGAAAAAAACTACTATGAGACGGTCATTAGTTGTTAGTTTTGGCATATGCATTATAAGCTAATATCAGATCTATGCCCGCGTCAACTCCTTACCATTACCAATTCATATCGAATCAGGGCAATGATATATCATCCACAAATACATAACCACGCCATCTATCCACACGAGGCAAAAGGGAAGGAGGTGGGCTGTTTTTAATTGGTGCCATGACAGTTGGGATTGGACTCGGACCTGTGGGGTTTTGACTGCCATTTTGACGAAGCGCAATAGACAAAGATCGATAACTGATGAAGACCGCCTCCATTGATTTGCCATCTCGGAGAAACTTGTCCAATCACCATAGCAACCGTGGCCATAACTACGGTATAATTCAGGCTCCCCCCCTCTCAGATCAATGCATGCTCATTGGCGGCGGTGCTAAAAAGTAAATGATATCATACCATCTGTCTTTGATGGGTGTGAATGCTCCGTAACACCTAGCGGGATTACTGCGAACTACACATCAAATTTCGGCACTTTGTCTACACCGTAGGAATCGGACCGCTCAGGTCACTATCATTTGGGCTGTGATTTGCGAAAGCCCTTCTTACACATTGCTTTCCTATTTATATCTGTTGTTTGTAACATTGGAACCGACCGACAGCGAGTAATGGCATTGCTTGTCATTACTCTAGGATTTGGTCTTGGTGATTGTGTGTGCATAAAATGTTACCATATTATATATTGTATATACTATCCTGAATACAAGCTCCATCGGTGGCAAGGGTAATTATACATCTTGCCTTCAATGAAGCGCTTAATATATTTATATATAATATACACACTTCGGAATGCATAATTTTAATTATGAGATTTAATTAAGGATTTCTATTCAGAAATTCTCATATATCATGGCATGGGCATTGTTTTCCCTCTGGTATCAGTATATCCGCTTGAGTCATATAGTAATATATGGAAATACTGCAGAGCTGGGAATGTCCCAGGGGAAAACCCCTATTTTCATACACTACTCATACATCCATGGGTACTTACTCATACCCATGACAAAAGATTAGCCTGAAAGAGGATATGCCTCCCAACTAATCAAACTAAATGGTGTGTTCCATTGTGGGATGTCTTGGCCTTACATTGCGATAACTTGTATTTTACACTATCTGTAGTTATAAGTGAATGACCATGACTCCTGTTTGCATTTAGGTATCGGCTACGGTTGTTATGCTTTTGATTTGGATCAGTGATGGGCGCTTTGGATCTTTGCATTTTGTTAATTACTATCAATGTATGCGTACCAGCTTCCCAATTAAAAGCGATCCATACATTCGCCACCCCCTGATTATGATTCTTAAAATTGTCTCATTTCCGAGATGGCATTTCAATGAGCTATAAACAAGTAATGAATAAACTTTAAACTTAATACTAATCAGGGATTGCAGGGACAATATCCAAAACATAGGCGCCATAAATATGCTTTCTACCTCGTTGCGAATGTCGCGGACACATTATGTTCAAAAGACCAGAAAGATAAAAGAGCAATTTACTGAGATTCTCGCCAAACTTTGGCGAAAACTCCCCGTCCTTGATGGGATTTTTAATTACATTTGATGTATTTTTTCGGGTGAGAACCTTGCTTTGATGATCGTTACCACCTCACTCTCAGGTCTCTCTTCCTCCCCCATCCCGTCCTCCCCCACCCCCATCTTCCTCCCCCCAACATACTCTCCCTTCTCCCCACTGTGCATGTGTGACTGTATCACGTGGTTGTTGTATAGAGACGCGCCATTATGATGTCATACACACGTCCACCTCCTCTACGTCATGCGCACGTGCCATGTCGTCTTTAACCGCTCAGGGATTTGTGTTTGAAGGCAAATATTAAAAAGGAATCTCCCGACTTGTCCATATATCAACGCGATTCGCATGTCATGGCCACATATCGGGGTACTTGATATGGGCTCTCTCCCTACTTAATGGCTGTCTTTGTATAAAAGGGCTGTCCCTTTACGAGCGTAAGATAAAACATATAAACGCCCTCAACCAATTGCTTTCCTTAAGCTCACAATTTCTATAAGCAGCAGCCCACCCCAAACTGCCTCCACAGCCTCCTCTACTAACTCACATGTAGTCATGTCCCACTCGAGTTCAAGTGGGATCTGGTGGAAAATTTATGAAGATTTTCAACGAGGTAAAAAGGTTCTAAATTAAAATGCGTTCCGTTTGTTAGATTGACTGGAGTTCCACCTGGCGGGAGAAAGCTTTACAAAGGGAGGCCTCAGGGGAATAATGTACTCTAGTATAAGTACTTTCCATACCTCAAACTGCTGACTATTGTGTCCGTGTCTCACGCATATTCTCCCCGCGGTAAAAGTTATAAGCACCAAGCATCTATTTCAATACAGTGGCGATGGCTGGGTGGCCTTTCATGGCTTTTTCACACAAATATTGTGGAATAAGCCACAGAATCATTGATGTTTTCGATGAGAAGGTGCTAATGAGTTATGCATCGACTCAGGATACAGGTCTGGTATTTATCAATGTTCCCGCGCAAACGCAGACGACTTTTGGGATGAAGGGCTGGCTGCAAGAGCAGACGACAGCAGACGACTTTCATCCCAAAGTTCATCATCGACTCTCTGACGTATGACAGCACTGGGCTTGCGCGTGATGACCAGTTTAGAACAATACACCAGTTTTTTCTATGAAAATCCATTAAAGTAGAATTATGTCATCCATCTCTCGAGCTTGTGTAGTGTGATCACTGCCCTTTGTGTGACATTTGCCTTGGGGTCTTGCAAGGTTTTATCACTGCTTACCTAGAGTGTTTTCTAGTCCATTTTCGCATTGTATGCCTTAGATCTGACAATGCTCTTAAACTTGTTGGACGGATTGCACTTGGGTTCGTTCTTACCAAAATTGCTTAGGGTCGGGTCCTGGATCTTTCTGTGGAACCTCTAAGTAAAATGTTAAATGAACAACCCAGATTTAGACCATTTTTGTGCAGAGTATCCTAGGGATGAGTTACGCCCCCGCTCCCACACCTTCACACACAAAAAACATCCCTTCACACAAACTACCACATGCACCGGTCCGTATTTGTAATAATTGATTCAATTTCTTTTTCTTTCTTTCAAGGACCCAATCAGTTGTCAGTAATTTATAGACAACCTAGATTTAGGTCATTTCGGGTCAAAGTACAATTGTACTGATCTACAAAGATCTCCAACCGCCACTTGTTTACTTCAACAATTATTATTATTCCAATTCCTGCCATTATTCAGACTGTCACTGCAGATAGAACTATGCCTTAAGTTAATATAGAATACATGTATACATAAGAAGACAAACTGACGAAGGACCAATGAGAATTCGAAAAGTCGGTAAATACTGGATAAAAAAACAAAGCTACACAAAATCCAAGTATTGTTATTACTCAGCTTTCAATAAACAGAAGAAAATTTCATATAAGTTATAACCCTGGTGAAATAAATGAGTTGATTTGAGATAAATGCCGATGCGAATAAAAATTTGAGTTTGTTAGTGTATATAATAGGCCTACCATCAGCGGCATGTGCTTGAGTGTAAAGTGTGTAAACTATACGCTCACACATGTGACTAGATATGGGCCTAATGCCTGGCAAGTCTGGATCTGTACTTGTCTGCTGCACAGCATCTCATTGACTTTCCATCCAGCACTATTTGGATTGTGATTCACTTCTTGCTACAGTTTCTCTAATTTCCCATGCGACCCTTGCCACCCAATCCCACTGTTTTACCATCCCTTGCCGCAATCCCATTCCCGCCCACCTGCCCTTTTAAGCCAAGAATTTCCCTAAATAGAAAAAAAAAATGTAAATAGTTTTCTTTTACCAAAACAAACCTAGTTTCCCCTGTCACCCGGATGCAAATGCAACCTAACCTACCTCAGCTTTGAACTTCCGGCAATATCACCTCCTTTTCACCACGGTAGGTGGCGTTGCAAGGGTGCAAACGGGTACTCATCAATATCCCGTATGTGTCAGTGCACTCGGCGAATGTAGATCTATGTATAAGTTTAAAAAGGGGGAGTTTATGATGGGAAACAAGTGGTGATGTTCACTCGGCGTTAGAGTCTCCGTACGGCCGATTGATCTATATTAATCCTTTGGCTGGTCAGGCAGTTGGTCTCGATCGCCAGGTATCTTAGCACTAAATGCCGAGAGGTTGACGAGATTCAGGTATTCCCCACTTTCCACTCAACTATTCCCATTGCTGCTCCTGTCGCTAGCCTCGCCGCTAACGCGCCATCGCCGCCGCCGCCGACGGACCCAAGCGACCACTTGCCCAGCGTTTGCCTCGATTTTTTCTACCTGGTCTTGAACAAGCCTTGCCTTGGCCACAGCGGGCTCTCGCATACTGATAATTATGTCAATCAAGGGCTGACCTTTGTCAAGCCTAAACAAAGGGGATAAAAAAGGCTCTATTAATAATAGGCCCGCTCTCGGGCTTACGGACGAAGAATGCGATCCAACGTCGTCATATCTTGACTGCGCATGTGCGGGCTCGACCGGAAGTCCAAATTTGGACACCTCGACACTAAGAACGTGGGTGTGGGCCAGAGAAGTGACCGGGAGCTTCTAAAAATAGCAAGAGGCGCTATGTTTAGATCAGAAACGTCCGAATTAATCTGTTCATTTTTTCCCAGTCCTCTAAATGTTGTTGATGAACAAATACTAAGGCAATACCCTCGCCTGGAAACAGGTTCTGGCGCTCACTAGCCTCATCAGCGGCTCCTGATAATTAACCAGGATTTTAATTAGGAATGCCGGATGTATTTGTGTTTATATTAGTGGTCTAGCATGAGCCATTCATAGTTTGAGCGCCGCGTTCATTCATATAAGTACATGGCCTCTGCATCCTGGTTCCCAAGCCAGAAAAAAATTCTCTGATGTCAATTGCAATTTTTGTTCCTTTTTATCGATTCATTTATTACTATTGCGTTGTTAGTACCTCAGGTAGAGGTAACCCTTATAGATAAAAGATGATACCATCCACTAGTCTGTTTGATGTCGCATTATATTGGAATTAGCTAACCGAGACTGTCCTAACACAGTACCTGCGCACTGAGGGATGTTTTTAAGTATCTTTGATTACGCAAGAGCGTTTGATAACCATAATAGTAGGACTCCTTGGTCTACCAATGCCTCAAAAAGAGTGGAAAATTCTACTTGATGTCGAAAACAAGGGTACCTCGAGCGCTGCTATTAATAAATTAAAAGTTCTTGCATTGGTTGAATATGCTTTTGATTCCTAGCCATACTAGACAAAGCAAATCTTTGATGGCAAATGATAAAAGATTTCTCCGCGGAGAGTTACGCATTTGTACAAAAGGTACACATGCATCTGATCTTAGCTATTTTAAATCTAATTTAAATCAAAGTGTGCATCTAATTTCTGAAAGGGAATATTGCACGATGTTAATATTAATGCATATAGGATTTCATTTACAGCATATAATTATGATATCAGTGATATTGTTATCTATACATTTATGTATACATACATGTAAGTTATGTATCTTTTTCTTTGAAAGCAACGTATCGTTCATTTCAATGCCAGGTAGAACGTTATGTATGTATACATGTGACATATAATATGAATGGATTACACCATGTATGTCTCACTCAGTCTCGTTCAATAGCTAATAATTAACACTACCGTGTCACTCACCAATTTTCAACTTCAAAATTTACATGTCATTGCATCATTGGCCTTGAATAATTGGCATATTACAGCTTAAACTTGAGCTCTCACGATGCAATGATAAATATATAAATAGGTCCGATATATTATGTTGTGTAACTTAATTATCTTCTCAAATGTCAGTTATATAAATTGCATGCGATTACAACGATTTCAGGCTGCATTCGCTAAAGGATGGACTGGTTGGTTTTCATCGCAAATTATGTCGGAAATATGGTGGCTTTTATATAATAATCTATCATTTTCCTACTTAAACCGAGATGCATAGTTGATGTCCTTTCCTAATTCAATCCGATATATTCTAAATGTAACGTGATGAGCTAGAAACCAGCATTTAAACACATCGTTGGGATTTCATTTGCCCTCAAACCACCCAATTTGATGCGGCGGGATATTCTTATGAATCTGGGGAAAGAAATATACAGGGTTGGTCGATCAGAACGTAGCTCGTCGCCAAGACAGCAAGTGTGCCTGATTAAGTGTAATTCAATATAAGCACATTTCTAAACATCTAAGTATACGTGGTTAATTCGCCAATCCTTATTGTGTACACATACGCAAGGGGACAGGCGCTAGGAGATTCCGGTGATTTTAATTACAAACTATAAAATCCATAACTAATTAGACTAGCCGTGTATGTGCCCTCAGCACTGCACAACCTCGTATTACATCACCCAACAACTCGACCATAATTGAATTCTCACTTAGCTATGAAATATGTGAAAATGTAAATGACTTTAAAATTGCCTATACATAGCGATGGGGGAGGAGGATGTGGTGATGGAGGCAGTAGCATAGGAAAAGGGAGGGAGGGTGGTGGGAAGAGTTTATAGAGCAACACTCTGGCAATTTTAAGCGGTCTTGCCTCCTGGGAGCTTTGGTAATGTCCCGCAACAAGTCACTCAAGTCTGTGTTATACATATGGCGGGTCTTTGTGCTTAATTCATTAAAGCAATTTAACGCAGTTGCTTCGCAGACGACTTTCAGGTGGTGAGCAATTTTGGCGCGTAAAGGCGGAACATTATAACGTAGGCCGCGTCTCTAAGTGGCAACGGTGTGATATAAACCTTACGGAGGTTGGTGGAGAGGTGCGGGCTAAATATCCCCCCACAAAATGCTTACACCTTGGTTGCTGATAGCGCGCGTAGCGCCAGCAAAGTGTACTCTTAATTTGTCCTTGTCATTGCAGCCCAACAGGGCATTAATCAACAGGATAGATAAAATAAACAAGATCGCTTACTCGGCGACAATCTCCCGTCCCCAACCCCGAAAACCGCCAGCCTGTTTTCTGCCTAGATCCATCAAAAACTTGTGTAAAAATCGTGAGAAAACGCACACGTTGTGCTCTGCCCTTACCGACCCCCCTCGGTGCAAGCTACAAAAAACCCTTACGATCCACCCCCGCCTTCACCTGTGGGATGTGCCCCACCCGCGTAGGAGAAATGTTTATACCATAAAACAAGTAGATCCATCACCGGGCAGCCGTAGTTAGAGTGAAATGGCTTTTTGTATTGAATAAAAAAGAAGTTTGAATAACTGGGATACTGGATTATATATGTTGTAATCCACTATGCAAGTAACCGAATTCTGTGTTAAATGCTATATAGCAATCTATTATGGACTTATTGACATAGGGGTCCCATATAATGTCATATAATATTCATTCAGAACTATATGATGTATATATATTTTGAGTCATGATTTAGTGTGCATGTCATATGGTTATACATATCATTTGCACAAAATCTGGTATATAATGGATATTGATTTGTTTTGTAGTATAATATTGTAGTCGTAATTATAATCGTGATAAACAAACTGTAGGTAATTTCTGCGAATAAGGTAGATAACATCAGCTAATTTATGTCAATACATAACTGGTAATTTAGTTTCTCATTAACCTTCGCTATGTATGATTTTCAAGTTGATAATGTAATATGTCAGAATCTCCGCATTATTTCACATAATAGATTCACATAATAGATTCGTGTCTTTATGTTACAACTACTTGTAATAGGAGACATTCAGTGAAAATGGTGTAACGTACGATCAAAATCGATTGAATAACATTTATAATTGATCGCATATATATAACTTGATGGCAAGTATACCAATTAATTAAGCAGAACAAATCTAATATATCTAAAATTGCCGAGATATATTAGTTATTTCAACCGTTGTCAATTATTCGATTTTATTTTCAAGGGCGTTGTTTTTCACGATCTAGCTTCGTTATGCCAACTTGTTCGATTAGCATTTCCTGGTTTATCTCCGACTGGAATTACATATTTCATTTTAATAATACCATCGCTTTATTTCAAAAGGCTTCGTGTCTTTCCTCCGTTTCAGACCCTTAACATTAGTGCATTCTTAGCAGTTGGCGTCTCCATCCAGTGGCATTGTTTTGAGATTTTGCTCAGTAAACTGTTCTTATAATTCTCCTGGTATTGTTGCCATTCCGACGCGCGCCCTAGAAGGATTTCTGGAAAGCAAGAAGCCACCTCAATCTGTTCACAACAACGCTAAGAGAGTTCGAGCGTGTTGTCGCTCTCCTTACAACAATGCAGTCAATATTTAGTCACTTTAGTTTGCTGTACCCAAAATAATAATATCAAGTCAATTCAATCCACGTATAGATGTGTATGAAACAATGGAGCATAAATATGCATGTGGTCAGCAAAAATACGAAGGGTAAAAAATAGGGATATTGGATAATGAGAGATAGCTTACGTAATAGCAGAATGGTGTTTGTTGTGCCGGTTGCCCTTAGGCTGTAGTAGCTTTCAAGAGCGCTGTTGAGGGTGATTGAGGGTTGATAACTGGGTGGGTGACCTGGGTGGTATGAGAGGTGAAATGGTGAAGTCTTTTTGCCATTCATTCACTCTTCTTTCCCTGGTCCTTTCTTGTCTTCTGAGGTCTTCTGTCAGCAGACCCGTGTGTGTGTGTCGATTGTCAATCTCTCTCACTGTCTGACTTACTTGCTGTTCAATCGCTGCGTTCTAAGTTCATTCAGTACCTCTATTGGCCTTGTAGAGTGCACTACTGATTTTCACACTGAACGTTCTTTTAAGTAAATGTCACACATGTATAATGCACTGTAATATAATAGAAACCAATCCTTGTCCAGGTTTGTGCTTATTGGCGATGGGATGTCATTGTTAATTCACAACACTTATGTATATTTGCCGATGACAAGCTTGTACTTGGTATACATGTATTGTATGTAAACAGACACAGTAGAAATGAACACACTCCCAACTGCAGAATAGGTGACTATTTCTGGATGAAATGGACACACACAAGAATGTTTAAAACAGCCCAGTGTTGCTCAACTGCAATACCATTGATTTGGTGATGGTATATATCATATATACACCCACACTTATTATTTACATATGATGAAATGATTTCGCAGTGGTAGTATCGAACGTATCAGTAATGACAGTATTGGTTGTATATAAATTGTTCTCCTGGTTGTTCCGCCGGGAAGGATGGTTGCTGCCAATGAAAGTTTGCTGTCGTGTTTGTTTTTGCTATTGTTGATCTATCTCTATGGTTAGAAGGAGTACAAGGGGAATCCCAGCTGAAGATTTTCTTCCTCCTTCTGCTCCTTTTCCTTGGACAGATCACAGTGTCCACGCTCCGCCCCTCCAAGTCAGTGCCACTGCCTGTTGCTCCGGACCAAGTCTATGTACTACTCACAGTGGTTGTTCCTTGATGGCACTGAGAGAGATGGACTTAGAAGTAGTAGTAGTGGTTGTTGTTATTGGTGGTGGTGGAGGTGGACCTGCTGACTTCCTTCTCAACAGTCGTCGGTGGGTGCTTGGTACTACTGGCTTATTGTGGTTTGTGTAGATGGGGAGAGAGAGAGAGGTGCTAGAGAGTGTGAGAGAGAAGAATCTCTCTCCGAGTGTTACTTGAGTGGGTGAAGTGTGTGTGTGAGTGTGAGAAGAGGGAGAGCGAAAAGATGAACGAATAGAGGCCAGGACTCCACCGGGGCCGGCAGAACAAGGTGCAAAGGAAACTATCAATGGATTGTTCTCTCATGTACGGAGAGTGGAGTTTGTCCTTATGTGGCAGCAGTGCTTCCACGTCCCAACAGCTGTTGCATACAATGTCTTGTCCTGTTCAAGTGTGGGTAAAGAGAATTGTTGTTGGTGTTGCTGTTGACGAGCTTGAACCAATGTATAGCTAGCTGCCTGTCCATGAAGTGACGGACTATCCAAGTCGATTGTCAAGTTATTGGTGCAAACGGCAGTAATACAATTATCAATGGCACCACCATTGATGTATGTATATATGCATGTAGTAAGTGGTAGTGGAGGATTGGTTGCTCGTTGCCAGCCTCACAATGCTGCAGCTCTAAGTCAGAGTAACTCGCTAGAATGTGTGAACACCTCTTTTAAAAGGGTATCGAGGTGTTGTCACAGTATGTGTGAGTATATGGTTATATGTACGAGTCCCTGAAAATGTCAGTGTGTATATTGAATGTGTGTGGGTATAGCTCCGTTGGTTGGTCGGATGCCTGCTTGCTGGTCCCGCCTACTACAGCCTCTCCTCCGCCTACTACTCCCTACTTATTGTAGTAGAAACTATAGTAGTATCACTCACTACTCGGTTCACAATCGTGTAACGCGCCTCTCGCAACACGCACATCCAGTTATATACCCTAAGCAAATGCAGAACCTTGGGCAAAATATCTTTGATTTGGGCGTGTCACATGCTTTTAAGTGGTTGTAGCTTTAGCTCGCGTTCAGGAGGAGCCAAACTGGCTGAGATATAAGAGGGAAGGGGTCCGGGGGAGAAGGAAGGAGCAGGAGGAGGTGGTGGAGGAGGGGGTAAGGCATGTGCTGCATGGAAGAGGTGGTGTGTTGGTGTTGGTATTGGGTTCTGGTAGTGGTATCGGTGTTGGGACCATCATCTATTGGAGCCAAGCCCCACACGATCAAGCTGCAACCCACCCTCGGGTCTCACTTCTCCAGGGTCTGCTCCACACCTTTCATACTTACTATAACTCCTGTACCTGGTGAGTGGTACCCTTCTGGTGCCACCATTACCCCAACCACTTGCGGCACCACCACCTCCATCCCGGCCTCCAGTACCACTTCTAGCATTGACTGGTTTGTGTCGTACCATGTATGATCAAGCTCGCTTGTAAATATTCTTTATTGTTGACATTATATATAAGTCTAACTTTACCCCTTCGGTCTAATGTCACCATATGTATATATACCACCCCCTCCAGTCATGATCGTACCCTCCTCACTTGCAACCCTTAACTTTCTCCTTTTCCTCCTCCTTCTACTTCCTCTGCGCGCCCACCACAAAAGTGGCATTCGATTTCAATTCTAATTAGGACTATGTTTTAGGCAGTAGTGTTCTCCACTCTTCCACCCCCTCCCACCTCCGACAAAAGGTTTCAGTACCCCCACCCTCCATCCTTTCCCTCCCCTCCCCCCCCCCATATCTCTCTCGCTCTCACAATCACACACCCCTTTCTCTCTTACTTTCCCTCTCCCCTCTCCCCTCTCCCTCTCTCACCTCACACGCTCGGACCATGCTAACTGCCAGATTCACCACTAGGCGTCACGCTGGAGCGGCATCGTGCACGGCGCGCATGCGCGTGCTAAAATACATACAGTGAGATTTTTTTAAAGGCTACTGGTCCACCCACCCGCCCCCTTCCCGTGCACACACACACACCCCTCTCACCCCTCCAACCCCCCTCTTGCTGTTACGTCATAGGGTTTCAAGTGGCGAGTCTTGGACCTGGCAATCGATTGCTAGGGTGCAGTAGTTGTAGCAGTAGTAGTAGGTCCACACACACAACACTCCTCTCTCTCTCTCCCAGCTCTCGGGAGTAGACCCAGGGAGGAGGAGGAGGAGGAGGAGGAGGAGGGTGGATGTTGTTGTACTAACAGCAGGGAGGAGGAGGAGGAGGTGCAGGCAGTGGACCAGTGCTCAGAGCAGGTCCCAGTGCCAAATAGAGCAACTCGGTAAAGAGTTTGTCATTCTGTCCAGAGGCTGGGGTTCACTGCGGTCACCTTTTCCCTCTCTCATGCCTCCCTCACTTGAGCTTGCATAATATTATGCCCTCATCAGTTACACACACTTTTTTTTTAACTTCTAGAGGATTGCATGAAAAATTGATGATGGATGACAAGCTTTGGTGCCCAGGCCTGCCTTGCTTTTTGACAGTTTAAAATTGCTATATCTAATTTTATTCCCCTTAAGTGAGAGGTCGCTGTCATTGGGATGGTAGCTTCCTATATCCAAGGTGCCCCTACGGTATGTGTAAACTGTCATTAAAACATTGCGCCCATCAACATACCTTCAATGTACCTTGAACATCCATAAATGCCTTATGTGATTAATAGCAGACTTGAACATGGTGCTATAAAAACACTGGCTATTATTCTTATCAGAGCTCATTGTTTTGATTCATATCCCTACTCTTATTCCTCTTTTATTCCTGCAAAACTTTTCACATATGTCATTTTTGTTTGCTTTATTATTATTGTTAGTTTTCTGCTAAGGCGAAAATGGCGCGACTGGGGAGGCAGCAGCAGCTTCGGCAGACTGTTGCTATTGTTTTTATTATTATGGCCACTGCCTCGATGACTTTGCAATTTTGACTGATTGCCGTGGTAGATGGGTATGGAGTATTCTGTGATTAAACAGGGACAAAAGGCGGATGGTATGACAGAGGCACATACAGTCTGCCACTGGCTCAGGTCGCCTCGCAGAACCAGATGTGCTCCCATTGTGCTACGGACCATCATATACAAGCCATGCAGCAGAACATAGCCCAGGCACAATCGCCAATACACACACTCACATGTATTGTTTGTTATGGAAGATCAATAATTAGACAGAGTCATTAACTCGGCCCATCCATCATTTCTAGGCCTGTCGCTAAAGAAACACTTTCGGCATACATTTCTCTGGCAAATTAACATGCACCGTAGAGCGCTTGATCCTAGGGGCCCTACCTACCCAGTCCCAACCCCTGACCCTCTATGCGCTTTGTTTTATTTGATCGTTTTAATGCACTCCATGCATATTCATCATTTATATACCACTTTTTGTGTATCGCCGAGATTAAATCAAGACCTCGTATTGATTGCGCTGTTTATTCTATTATTGCATTTCCGGTTCCGCTCGCACGGAACAGCGCCCCCTCGTGGAAGATCTTCTTTTTCCCAGGTATCATTTTTCCCCGATGTAAACCAGTGTTAGATATTGAGATGTTACTCACTGAAACCACACCATTTTGTCCTCGTGAAAACAAGCCTTTTCAGTGGAAAAAATCGCACTGCTGATCCTAAATCTTATAGTGTAAAATTGATATAGGCAACGTTCGGATGACATGAAGTTTTAAAACAAACATCGGATAATATCGCAATCCAAACCTACATTCATGTTTTAGGTAAAATTGAGGAGACAAAAGGCGCTGACGCAAATCGTATGAGTATCGAAATATGAATTGTAGATGGTTTTTAGGCAAGTTCATCTGAAAATTCTATACTCAAACTGACAAAACTTTCACAACATGTGAGGAAAAAGGCCCTACACAACGGAAAATATGATCCACGCAACTTTTTACTTTTTGACATCGACTTTCCTATCAGTAAACAGTCCTATTACCTTATCTGTTGTAAGTAGCAAAACTTGAATATTGTGATCTATCATTATTGCCATTTTTACTCTCGAAAAAATAATGTAAACTATAGTAAATTTAGATTAAATCGTATGCCAAATGGATGGATAAAGGAACCACAATTTCGTCCTTGATCCCCGAGCCTAATTCTTGAAGTAAAACCCCATTAATCATCTGTGGTAAATTGGTGGATAGGACCTCGCTAAATACTAGCATTTGTTGTGATTTATTGCACAATTTACTGATAAAAAATTGCCTTACATTAAACAACCTCAGGCACTGCGTCTGGACTGACAAAAAGCTCTACCCTCCACACAATATCATCTCACACGCATTGCTCCCCCAGTCAGATGGTGTTCCATTTGAAGACCTTGAAGCCGATGGTTGAGGAGTCGCAAGGCTTTTTCTCCCTCTATATTTTTCCCGCCCGTTCGGGGTTTGATTACGAGGCTTCTCTTTGGGTTCTTTTGTTGGCGTGTCCCGAGTGCAATGTTCTTGTTCCGTGTTTGAGCTAATATCGCCCCCCCCCTCTCCCACACCCCTTCATAAAGATTCAAAGCCTGAGTCTCTTTGATCCCTATTTTCCGGGGTTTAGATCTCCGTTGTTGTGTTGCTATATATAGACACATTGCATAATATTTTCCCACTAGTTTTGAGAACCAAATGTTTTTCTGGCTAATACCTTTATTATATTTTTCAACGATATTCAGTTTCAACTTGGAAATCGATTGTATTTCGAACTAGGAATCAACCAAGCCTAGTGATTACTTTCGACGATTATTGGAAGTTTCCACCGACCAACAACAGCATAATATTATATGAATTACATTACCCTATTTAATTCTGTTTTCAAACATTTTGATAACAATATCTATTCTTATCAACCCGCCTTATTTGTTTGCTGGCTCTCTAACTTTAGCGAACATTTAGTTAAAATTAATATTATTATTTTTTTTTAAATAAATTTTATTGCGTAAACATTTTCAGGTGAACCCAATAATCTCATGATACACAGTTCAAAAAATTCATAATTATACCTTTATATATTTTAGTTTTTAATTTTTTAACTTCTAAGTAATTACATTGCAGGAGGACATACGCATGTTTATTTACTCCTGGCAGATCAATTTCATTCTATATGTACACAATTTCATGTTTTCATACGCTTGACTAACAATATTATTGTAAGTTTTGATATTTTTGAGTTTTTTTGTTTTTTTCGACCATACAGAAATAGAATAAAAGTACACGTTGGCATAAAAAAACAGATCATTCAGCAAGTTATATTTGTCTCCAAAAATTAGAGATTTTCCTGTCTTATTACAGGAGGTTCCTTATAATAGAAGGACATATATATATTATTAGCATCTTGTTTACGATCCAGAGGCCTAAAGAAGCCGGTAAAGTAAAGAATAAAACAAAATATAAAAAACAATATTTCTCATTATCTACGGGTACGGTTTCGCAATTACTACTGAGGGATTTTGGTGGCATACTGATACTACGACTCCACTCCCAGTTCTTGATTAATTGTTGAAGTTATTCATTCGAAGTTTGAAATATTGAAGCATCTAGCTCGGTTACATTTCCTAATTATTCTATGCCTCCATACGGCTGAATCGATACCAGTTAACCTAGATTAATAATCCTTTTCTATATGTTTTAAACTTTGAAATTCGGCTCATTTCTCGTGTCCAGATATCGGGATGCTTTTGATAGGTGTTTTTCTATAACTTTTCATCATAGGTGCAACTATTAAAGTAATTTAAAAGATGGGGGACTTTGGGATTGGTAATTGTTTTAAAGTTTACCTCTCTCTGACACCTGTTGAAACATAATTTCCTTCTCGCACTTGCCAACGTATATAATCAATCATGACGACTACACCAGTATATATAAATACCGTATACCTATTAAGGTAATACGTCTTGATCCTGTGGACAATAAAGTCCTCGTTACAAAACCTCAGTATGGACACTTTACTATATAATGCTATTATAATATATGATAATAAATATCGTCTGTGAATGGCGTCTAAAAAAAACTTTCGTGAGTTTGCAAGGTTTTCTCGATGAGAAATCGCCATCGAGAAATATGTTAAATGGATATGTGCCTGAGTGATAAATCGCTCCCGTTCCAAGTGTACATTGCCCATAAAGGAGAGAACAATCGGGCCAGTAAATAATGGGGTGCGCTAACCTTGTTTGTGTCAATGACGGCCGGTGTAACGCGTTCATTACAGAGGCACTCCCACGTAGGGCTTCGCACTGCAAGAAGGGCGGCGCAGATATATGTTTTTATCACGCCTGGGGGTCGCCCGGTAATATTTAACACCTTTCTTATCTGGATCAAAACATTCATTACCGGATCATAGTACATGCGGCGAGAAAAGAGGATTCACAAATCACGACGTGAGGGATCGCCCAAGACAAACAGGAGAGCGTGAAATGTTGCGCCCAAGTGCGCAGCGATACGGATCCGCGCCAAATTTTCACTTTTCTCTCAGCGCGCGCCAGAGGATTTTAGTTTATGGACTTGCCCTTTGGGGTCGCGGATCTGGCTCTCTCTCTTTTCCTCTCTGTGTGTCTTCTCTCTCTCTCTTTCTCCGCTACTTTTGCTTCTATAAATTGAAAGGGGTTACTTTAGATGAGTTTGGGAATAAGGCAGTAGCGCTGATGCGTTGATGTGGACATGGGGAGGGTTAGTCGGTGAACGTGTGTGCTGAGCTTTACCTTTTTCTATGTTTTTCTTTCCACTTTTATATTTTTACCCTCTCCTTTTCTCCTCTCCTGGCCCTTTCTAGAAAGTCTGAGGGGTTGGGTGGATGCGGAGGAGAGGAGGGAGAAGGAGAGGAGAGGAGGGTTGTCAGTTAGCCGCCAAGATAATCCCAGCTCTCGCCCGTCTGATATTTACATATAAATTGGTTGCTGGGTGACTAGATTGCGATCACGAGGCGAGAGATGTGAGGAATCGAACGTCCAAAGATGCGGAGTAATTTCCAAGGAGTTATCAGCTTCTGAACACGGTGGGTCGGCCAAGGTCAAGGATGGGAGGGGGTCCGCGCCGATTCTATCCTTACCAGGTGCAGTGGGCAAGTTTAAGGGGTTAGAGGTTAAGGGATTGGAAGGACAGAGCTGGTATATCAATGAGTATTCTTATCAAAGTTGTGATAGCGGTATATGCATGATGTATGAGCTAGCCATATCTCATCCCAGCTAAGATAGAGGCAGATAATTCTTAACGCTTTCTCCGACACATCTTTTTACCCCATTGTCTCCACCCTGCCCCAGTAGATACGTATGAATATAGAACACTTATCAAGCATCATTTTAATAATACCGCCATGGCTTTTTACCGGGACTTTTATTGTTTCCCTCGCTATAATCTCACATATGATTAGTCATTTTTTAAAGGGGATCTTAAAGCAGAAAAAAGTAAATGTATTTCCGCATTGACTGGACGCATTGAATATGCATATAGAGACTGTATCTGGCTCCCGTAAAAAAGTAATTACCTTATTCAATTAGTCTATGTGAAAAAGTGGAAATCATATATGATTCACCGCTCCGAGAATAGTCTCGATCTTAGCCATTATCGTTTATAACTCCCTTTGTGTTTTTCACGCCTCCTGACTACAGAAGTAAGATTCTTTCTCTATGATCATCTGTTTGCCTATCTGTCTCTCCTCCAGGCTTAATTCCTTGGTTTATTAAAAAAAAATATGATTATCGAATAAGATATCTTATGATGATTCTTGGGAGAATTCAACTGCAGATGAGGGATTTGATCACCTCAAAGTTTAGGCAGAGAGAGGATATTTCACTGTTTATGAAATTATTGGGATACATTTAGTATTGACTAATTATGGTACTTTATTCATTTGGAAGTGTATCTTTGCGTTGAAATGGCTGTTTTTCATTCACCAACAAGTTATACTGACAATGATGTATGAACTGGTGTACTTGTATTTTACCCAACCATTCAGGAGTGAATTTTCATAGCATGTATTGAAATGCCATTCTACGTTTAATTACATTCAAAAAAGGTATAATAGCTTTTAAATGACACCCACTATAGCCTCTGGCACTATACGCCATGCATAACTCATTGGTGCTAATTCCATTATGCTATGCAGTTGGTAATGTCTGCAATACCATTAAAAGCAATATAGTTTTTATTGTTTGTAAAAAAAGTTAAAAGATATTATAATTAGTTTGAAAGTGGTCTGTTGGACTAGTTCTTGGTGAGATGGGCCGTTACCAGACTCCATATTACACTTTAATGTATTAGAAATGTGTGTAATAACGTAGTATATGTTTTGTTGAATTCGAATTTCCTCCGTGGAAATGTACAGCCGTGGTTAATTTCATTGATTGATTAAGAAACATTTATTGAGTCTTCAATTGAATGCATTCCTCTTATGTAAAACTGTTTTTCGTCTGCAGCCAAAACGTTTCCTTTTATCAACCTTTAATTCTTTACAAAAGATACCTTTTCAGTGTTTACTGATATAAATATACAACCTAAGTTTATGTCATTAAAGTAGAGTTACATGCATAGTTCCTTGTTAGATATAAGGTGGTTCACATTTCGCATCCATATTGCTAATCCATATGTATATAAAAGTTTATATTCATTGTATGATGAAAAATGATGGTCATATTAGAATAATTGGCCATATACGAAGCATCGTGTACCTTCCTAACGGTTCTATTTACGTATTATTACAAAGATTTACAGGCAAAAATAGCTGAATTACTTGTTCTTATGCCATCCAAGTGTAATATAGACGCATGTTATGTTCAAAGGTCTGTTATTGTAACGACTAGTTTCATGCAGTGAAACCCTACATATACAGTGCAATTCCAGCCTACTTGTAGGAAAACTTGCATAATGATTTGAAGGAACTGGTCTACGTAATGACTTCTTGGAACAAGTATTGCATACCTGATGTAATGATAATTATCTTTTAACGAAAAACATCCCAAGATCCCAATCGTGTATACATATATTGTGTACCAATACAATGTCATATATTATCCCTCCCCCTCCCCCTCCTCCTCCCCCTCCTGCTCCTATTACTCCTTCTCCTCCTCCTCTACTCCTCCTCCTCTTCCGCAAAACCTTGACCTAACATATATGTTGATTTGGCGACTTAGCTTAGTGATGAATCGTTAGCTAGTTTAAGTACGGATGTACGGTTCAGCTGCAAAAATGTATGATGTCTATTGTTATATCACGAGGTAGCTTGATATAAGCTAGTAAGTAGTCGATGTAAGTGTGAAAATAATGAAAATTGTCACTGGAGTGCATCTATTGCAGATATATATATTTCTGAAGATACCCCACCCCCCCCCATTGTCTAAATATGATAGATGCTGAATTCGAACGTAAATAAAAAAAACACGAGGTTATTGCTTTTGGTGTTCCTTATAAATTAGTAGTCATTAGTAGTCATTGATAAAGTCTGAATTATGTATAATATGACATACTTGTTGATTATAAATATTCGCGCGAAGCATTTGTCAGAATGACACTACAATTGAAAATCAAATGAGTGTAAGTATCGTACCTGACTCTTTCAATTTCATTTCTATGTGAAGAGCGTGTATAGTTATAGCACCGGTTCGACCTAATATATGATGCTCTATTCACTAATTTTATTCTTTAATGTATTCGATTCTGACATTTGACTATAACTAAATCTTGTATATTCAGTATTTTATAGTGACCTTGTATATGTGACCGAATTCATAGCTACAAGATGAAGTGTCAGGTCACCTAGAAATCTACAATTGGCAGGTCTACACATTTACTACATTCTGTTAAAATAGGCTGACAAATGATAAATGCTAGGAATATCTCATCATATTTGGTATTGTGTTCATTAAGTAAATCAGTTTGGTGATGTTGAACTGTATTTTGAACCTCAAATTTATCTTAAATTCAGGTTGTTTGAGAGGATTGGTGAAGGCGAATTGTACAATTTTAGGCGACTTCACCTCTGAAGTGCCAGGCAAATATCCCCTTCAGGGGAATTCCCCTTTTCGTATGAGATGAGGAAAAAAACGTCCAACTTTTTCAGATCTGCATTCGGTCCAGGCGATTAGTATATGTTTTATTTGTATATATCATGGGATTGATATATGTATACTGTGTGAAAATCTGTAAAATTCAAGCAAAATAACTCAAATTGAATGAAAGGATAAGTAAAAAATAGTACTCAGTCATAATACTTGATGGTATATTACTTATATATCAGGAATTGATAATGCCTCTGAGTCTTTCTATGGTCAAAGAGATATCGTGAGAAGAAATCAATCCTCCATTACGCAGTTCCTAATTGAAATAGCAGCAACGTGTGTATATTGCAGCGAAAGTTACAAGTTATTCCCTGTGTTTCAATATATTGCTTTTTTTATTGATCAAATGTTACAAGCGTTCGCTCGAGCACATATATATGAGTACATATGGCACGGCTTTTAACCACTTGTATCCTTTGTACTCATTCTCTTTGAACATAGGATAATTGCGTTTTTATTATTCCCATGTTTCCACAATGAAATGTGCCACTCCTCTGTGCGTGTGTATAGTCATATATTTCAACATACGTAATAAAATACTTGAATGAATGTATAAACGGCGAATGTAATTTCCCTTCGCACTCACAGGACTTCTATTACAATGGCACTGCAAAGGTGTGAAAAAAGCAATGCACTAAAATATCATATATACTATCTAAGAGCATACGAAAGTGAGGTTCTCCATTCTTTTGCATCACATTCCCTCTCGCTAAAGCGTCAACAAACACGAGAATTTAACTTTAATTTTGCGGACGCCTCAATGTTTATGACATATCTGCTTTGATGCAGTCAGAATTGATACCTGATTTTGATGCTTTCATTTTGATTTCCGATCTGTGTCCGTATAGATGTAACTATGTATGTAAATTAGTCAATAGGGGATTTGCATAGCCGCCATTTCGAATCTTGATTCGCATGGAATTATGGGACTAAAGGGCCAGAATTTAGTGCAAAAGAGTCTTCTGCAACGCAAAATCGCATGGAAATCGGCTTGGTGGATTAGGCCCTTAATGGTACACTCTAAAATCTATAGAAAACATGCCATGCTCAGCATAGACTATTTCAATGCTCTAATGCCAATATCCATATGTTATACATGTGACTGTAACATAAGCCCCCATATTTCCTATCATGCATTTGGTCATAAAGATAATAAGATCATAAATTGTTATACAAGCTGTGATATTGGTGAAAACATTCTTTCAATTTTCGATAAGAATATTCCCAAATATTTGTATGTCAGATTTCAACAGAATCCATCCCAGGATGCAGACAATGTAACAGATATGCGTAGTGGCACATGCAAGTCCGCTATTCGTACACGAGTCATTGGCAAAGATATAAACATGATTGGGGATCGGGATGGCGCAGTGGAACATTATCTTACCAACTGGGTTCGAATCCCATGAGCGCCTTAGTCAAAATGCTCCATCCTTAAAGGGGAAAAAAGTACGATCTAAAATAATCATGAATTGATTATATTTCATTACTATAGTAATTAATCGGTACTGAAAAGACAACTAAAGTCTGGGTTCCATTGATGAGTTACTTTAGAAACGGAAGCAAATAACCGGAAGTAACAGTTGCTGTTACCCGACGTTTCATGGCGTTCCATTTGCTTTATTCTCGAGGCGGGGTGTTTTAAAATATTAAGTATTTAAACAGTTAACACGCTGAGAGGTCTCTCTGGCTGACATACAGGGATCGTTATGTACGATCTGGCTGCACTTCCACATGGCAATGTTTATAAAAGGTCGAGGTCGAGGTTTATGCCAGTGTTCGAACCCACAACATTATCATGTCACTGAGTCGACCCGCTCCTTTAGACTGCTCGGCCAACCCACAATCCTTTGCTACATCCTGCTCCTAATGCACTTCCCTTATCCTATTGTCGACGACTACACAGTGCCCCCCTTATTATTCACTGGAAAATAACTACATATATGATCACTATTGCAAAACAATACATTCATTCCTACATATTTTCTATGCCCATTGTTCCCAGGCTTTCTCTGTCTGTATCGACTTGTGCAAAAGACATTGTTCTTTTCCAATCCGTCCCTTATCACTCACTTACATATGTTCTCTTTGAAACATGATGTCATCTGACAAAAGAGAACGGTGAAGGGAAAGGAATGAATTGGACATATATTGTAATCCTTTACAGTGGCGAAGAATGACCGATGTCATTTATGGTGTTATATATACCATGGACTGAATTATAAAAAAAGATGAATACATTTCCATTCACGTTGGATTCGCATTGCTACTATGCATTGGGGAAAGGATTATAGGATTTCTTGTATTGTGGTGGAAAGCTTTGGTTCATTGATTGTATATGCTCGCTATATAATACATGTACGATGATGAGATATCAGGATCCAACGTGTGGTACGTTTTATATGTTATTAACGTATGTGATTTGTGGGTCAAAACTATACCAAATGATTAGAAATGATTAGAAATACATATTTAAATAATAAAGTTATAACTATGTTATTTTAGAATTGTAGTGTCAGGCTGAGTAGTAACACCTTTAGTTTAGAAAAAGATGTGTTACTGAAAGCATTATCTTGCGTTTCTATGTCGGTTTTTGCATCTAGTTCAAATTGAAAACATTTCCTAAAGAAGGACAATCTTGGTTATCGCGTACGTTCATCTCAAGCCAAATATACGGTGCATTGGAAGCTGAAGAAAACTGAATTATACATCATCGATGATACCAATATTGATTGCTAATACAAATATTGATATGCTTAGTCGCAGCTGCATGTAGTACAGATGGAATTGGAATATCATCGCGGTGCACTACAGTGGGCGATATATCTTATTACTCGCTATTAGGCAAACCAGTGCAGTACCAACATGAACTATTCCAATCCATTACAAGCCAACAAAAGGCCTGTAAGCTCATATTGTCACCCGTCATCTAACAATCTCAATTCTTAAAGCTTTCAAAGGTCTATTATAGGGATATGTTATCATGCTTTGTTCACGAAGCAATGTAAATGGACTCGGGCATAAGGCATGGATTGCACACAAGAAACGGCGGCACACGCTTTGTTGCCTTGCCAACTATTGCATAATATCACTGCTGCCGGAGCAGACGACTTTTCTTGCAATTTCTGGCGGGAAAACATGTCGGGCTGGTAGCAGACGACCATGACTTTATATTCACGCTATGGCGATAGTGCAATATAATGAATCCGGGTATATTTTACGATAGTCCTTTGGAGTTCTCATCGCGCGGCTGCTTTCTCTGAAGGAAAGACTTGCTCGTGTGATTTGGACAAGTTCTTTTGGTCCAGCGTCCCGATGCTATCCCTCTCTTCATATCCCGTCCTCAATGTTTTACATGTCTATCGGCGCAATGCTGTCAATTCTTGCAGCAGCACCTAGAGCCCAAGCAGTCAATCATAACCGCATAAAACCGCGCGATACTATTCAAATCCTTGACGCGACGATTGTGCGCCAATCCCTGGACAGAACGCGCGATGAGACGCGGTTGCAAACGGGCGGAAGTAACTTGCCCTCGTGTCTCCAAACTGCGCCCCCTGGGTATAGCTGTCACATGTGGCTGGAATATAAGTTTCCTATTCGACTCAGGTTGCCGCCAGAGTTGCTAGCATTTCTCATCTTCCCTCTATGACTGTGACTGACTCATTTCTTTAGGATAATGATGTCCTTATGTACACCTTATATAGCTTTCTGTAGTTACTCTCTTTTCATAAGTAATTTCTGTCGATGGAATATTTATCTAAGTACTTTACTGCTATCATTTCCACTTTTCTTATACTACTCACCGTGCGTGTTTCTCGCCAAAATCGATGTCTGAATCCAAAGACGCATACGATTAAGCTTTGCCATTCAGTATATTGGAATATTATAAAACGTTTATTTTGATTTGTTGAGAAAGTCTTCGTCGATATGAATTTTTGCCGCCGTCCTTTGTCGCAACCAAGATGAAAATAAATTGCCGGCCTTGGTCCATTACTGCCTGATAGAATTATATTTTACTTAAAAAGTTTTAAAATGATTGCTTTTTTTTTATTCTTTTCAGAATTAAGTCTGTAATTAGTGCTTTATTTTTGGGTGGCAAATTCTATTACAATATATGGAAGTAAAGGGTATCGGAGATTACCTCCCCCCCCCTCTAAACTATGGAAAGAGGAGTTGCAAGAAGTTGTCGACATACATAATATATACCGGCCATTACATAATTTATTAACCTCTTGAATCAAATAAATATCAATACAAATAGGGGGTCCTGGTAGAAAGATGATTTGGCTGTGGCACCAGAAGGGATAATAGGATTTTAGAAAAAAAAAGAATTCTGATAGATCATTAAATAACCATCTCTATGGTTCCAGCTGGCTTGGAAATTTATTTGAAAATAGGCTTCTTCAAAAGCCCCTATGCTTCTTGGGTGTGAGATGTCCATAATTTTGATTGAAAGTGGGAAAAAAACGATAAACAATAATTAAGCATAATTGCTGAAAAAATATATCACGCTTTTGAAAATAATGCGTCATGTTCCGTTGCTATGACAATGCATCACCTCGTGATTGAAGCTTTGTCACGCACACATTCGCCCTGAGTAAGGACACATTACTCACTGAGTGGAGACCCATTGATACCATGGAGGTCTTGACGTGTCAATATATTCATATCAATATGTTTATATCATGACCATCAGCGGTTACTTTGACCATACAGGACCCATTTAGGCCTAAATAAGTTAGGACAGAACAGAATACTTAACCTTTTTTTAATTGTATAGACTATTGTTTCAAATACTGACCCAATTGTTTAACCTGATGAAGTCCAAAGAACGTATATATATATTATATATAGTCCCAGGTTCCAGAATGTATCATTGATAGCTATTCATTTTGGTTATGGTTTGGTCGCCACTCCCATATGTATACAGTTTAAAACGATTTACAATTTCTTAGAATGGTACAATGTTTAAGATAGTTTCTCAAGACTTTGAAACATTTTGATGTATTTAACATTGTTATGATAGCTGACATCACTTATCGCTCACATTCTTGATTAACTGTTATTTTTATTTCACACGGAACATCAAATATACATATATTTCAGTTTCTTGATGTACATTTTTACATATTATTGCGCTAATTCTTTTTAATTTAAATTGCAGTCAAGATGATTTAAATAATATATGATTATTACATTAGCTTGAACCGAACTTATACGAGTATTTAACTCACTTATCGCCTTTTCTGGATATTTTCTTATAATTATAATTCCCGCCCGATTCCCCCCATCTAGTCTGCTATCATCGCTATGTCCAATTTATGCATTTTATATAGTTTTAGACCTTAACTTATTGTGAATAATATATAGGGTTGAGTATTTGTAGTAAAGCCCTTCTCCCACTTCTCATTTACATAATCATCGGCGCGTGCTGCCCAAGCGCGTCGCCACAGTTGAAGCTCAACCCAGAATCTTTTTATAGGCACATCCTGGACTTGATTGTGCCTGGTAAAGCACTGCGCCTTTTACACCTACAAAAACTCCTCCTGGACAAGGCAATGTTACATAACACAAGCTCTCCTCCGTTCTGCTCCCCCCTCCACCACCCCAATTCAATCTCCTTCCCCCTCCTCCCTCCCTCCCTCCCCTCCAAAGCACCCACTCATCCCCTCTAACTGGCCTTGCATCCTCCCACTCCTAAACGCCAGACCTCAGCCAAATTCGTTACCTGCGAGGGCCCCTTCAACGCACGCATGCAAAAAATTTACAGTCAAAACAAAATAAAAATCCAGACGCCTTCCATGTCCTCTCTCCCTGCACGATTTTGCCATTCTTTAAAGGCCCTAAATTAAGTGCAGCCCAACGACCATTCACCACCATTTTCTGTATGTATACGTTAATTATAATGTATATTATGATGTTGGATTAGTGCATATATTGAATTGCTATACAATGACCTTCTTCGAAAAGGGAGAGAAATTACGTGAATAACCTAAGGATGGTATAAAAGGTTGATTTTGAATATAGGCTTCGGTAAAACAGACTCGGTGTCCCCATCCGCCCACGACCTTAAATCGGGTGAAGATGCTAGCCTCCTCCCAAGTGCACCTCCCACCTCAGTTCTTACTCACCTTCCCCTTCTGCCGCTTGGGTCAGATATGGCAGCACCGTCAGGAGCACCTTGCCTGCTCCCGAGCAGATGCTATAAGCAGCTGTCCCTCTACCATCCTATAAGTTAGGTTCGGTACATGTATTCATCAATAATTTGATATTACGTCCATCTGTTGCTAACTTTCTTTGAAGAAATCGTTTTTATTTTACATACAAGACAATGATTTCGTTCAGCTTTCATCAATCTTTTCATTGAAAGTTCATTGCAACAATTTCCCATTTTTTTGTATGTATATTTGTATAGCTTTATATATGACACATTAACTACTTAAATCCTAAGAGCTTCTGGGTTCTGTTCTCAATAGAACATACTTGATTTCAAGCCCAGTATATATTTCCTTAAACTTAAAGAGAGAGTCAGGAATTTGGTAGGTGAAATGTAATATATTCTGTAGCTGCTACCGGAGAACCATATTTGAGTGGTTGATGTTGGTCTTGGTGGATGTTTCTTATGCATCTGCTCCATCTGCTCAGATTGCTCCATCTGCTCGCTAAGCCCGAGGCCCGGCTCAGGGAGCGGAGATAGAGTGAGTGAGACGAGATGCCTGCCAACTTTTTACACCTCCAGAGATTACGTAACCGTTGTTAGCGCATCGGCGGGAGAGGTACATTCCAGGCGCGAGGGGTGGCAGGTTGTGATCTGCCCGACAACCTCCTCCTTAGATAGAACACCAAAACACCATTATTCCTCCTATAAGGGTATCTATTTCACATCCTTATCATCCCCTGGGACGGAGGAGCTCGTTTGTGTGCTCAATTCACTGAATATAGCTGTTTTTCGCGAAAATATGCCAAAATCTGGTGAAAAAGTTGGGGTGGCTGGCATCCCTTGGTGGGTGTGGGTTAGCCCATGCAGGGACTGTTGCGCCGGTAGCAATGGTCCATATTTTAGAGGAGAGCTACGATTCCAGGCCTGTACTCATGTTTACCCGCCTTCTCCGTTATTATCATCGCCTCAATCAACACCAAATCTGAATCCAGGCTCTCAGAATGATGATGACGATTCTTCTTTTTCTTACTCGTCATCCAACTCTGCCCAAAGCCTCCTCTTCTGTCTCTAGCCACCCCCCATATTCACCCCACCCCCACCCCCAAACCCCCATATCTCTCTCACTACACACCCACCCACCCTGGGCATCGGTACCTTAATATCATTTGGGGGCGGGGGTTTGCTAGGGTGTGTGTGAGTGTTGTTTGAGGGGATACCAGGTCCAAGGTGGGATGAATTGGGGGTTAAAGGAGCGACAGGGGGAGTTGGGGGGGGGGGAGAATGACAAAGTAGTCGAATGGGGTTCTGAAATCTGAAACAAATGAGTGGATTTTTATGTCTTTACTTAGATTTAATGGTGCATTTTGGTTGGTCGTCGATGCCTACTTGGAGGGAGGGTGTTGTTGCAACTTTTTGTCGAATTATTTAGATGCCATACTCGGTTGCCAACTCGATGCCTCAGCTGGTGAGATTCGAGGAAAAGTAGATGGTGGTCTCAGTGTAATTTTTTGGCCTTAATTTACATCTAATTTCATGGGAATGCTTTGGATAGCCATGAATATTTCCCCTGGCGGGTGAATTCCCTAGATTGGATACGGGGGTTTGAAGGGGAGGCGAGGATGCGTGAAGTGATAGGCTGAAAACTGATGGATATTCTCAAAATTCAATACTTTCAATGTTTTGAAAAATTACCCATCAAAGTCTTAATCCACTGGTGCATGCTACAATCATCCTTCACTTGGCCGCCATTTTGCAACTGAAACTTTCATATGATTCGATAAATTTACAGGCAAATGTGTAGTTTTCTGTAGTGTTATACTTCAATGTTAAATAAAATGAAGTAAATATAGTGTATATCTATGTCGATATTTTCGTTTAAAATAGTTGTACGCTTTGAATATATTACATTCGACATCTATAATTGTACATACTAGGCCTTTATATGTCTAGGTATATATTATTAAGAATTATGTACGTAATCAACCGTATGCCTATATGTCATACATACATACATACATACATACATACATACATACATACATACATACATACATACATACATACATACATACATATGTTATCATAGATACATGTTACATACATACATACATACATACATACACATATACATGTATACATACTCTACATGCACACAGGTATGTATACACCATTCATAGTATACTCATTTATATACACATATATATGTACATGTATATATGTACATAAGTCGGTTATACATATCTATATGCATTTACCTGAATAGCCCGAATTAGTCTCATCTTCAAGGAAACACCAATCTACAACATACTCCCATACCACACTATACATATATGCCCTGGGAACTATTGACTCAAGAATACATGGAGAGGCAAAGAGTGTAGAGTGCAGGCCTCGACAATGACACTTTCCATACCGTCTTCATTATTATTACGTCTTTATTTATATTTTACCAATGTCTGCCATGAATTTTAGATTAGCTGGCGTCCTTAGTGGCTCTGTGCAGCGTGGACCGATGGCATTTCAGGCCCGACTGAAGCTCTCTAAAAATCAAAGTGCACTTGTACTAAGAAATACAGCCACATTGCAGGAGAGGAAATTCTCCCCCGAACGAGATACGGACGTGGAATTTGATAGGCCCTAAAATGAATCATTGTAAAGTTCCGAAACTTTTCAATTTGGCTGAAAACATGCTATTCGCCATTCTTCCTGCTGCCATTGCGCACGCGCGTGATGTAGGCCGCTGATGGAATAATGGCAAATGCTTATGCCTATATCAATATTCCTTACCTTTCAGCAATAAACAAGACAACTTTGGCAGAACCAGCACTAACATAACACAATCCCGAAAAGCACTGCTGCTCGACGAACAAAAATAAAAGAAGAAACGAAGTAACAACCGATGTAAAATTGTAATCCTAGATTTGATAACAACCGCGTGCGATAACAATGTCCTAATTGGATTATCGTCGCGTTATGAATATTTAAAGTGGGAATACATGGGATATTCCATTGAAGGGCCTGCCATATTGTCACTTAGTGGTATTAGTACATTGGGGGATGGATTTTAATTCACCTGAGAGGCGTTGGGGAATCTGAAATCTAGTTATAACTATAATAGGGAATTATGGCCCCGCCTGTCATCGCACCTCATTAGCAAACAAAACTTTCCTGTATATAGATTTACTCAGTTGGAAAGCTGCTGGTGCGCGCAAAACAAAGTGGTCTAATGAAATAACCTACAGCAGGTATGGTTGCCTTGCTTTGGCAAGCGGATGTCATTGGTTGTCATTGGTGTGCGATCGCAAGAGGCGAGCGACTATTGTAGGCAGGAGAGAAGTGGCTGATGGAACGCGAGCATCGCCAGCCATGTATCTCTACATAATGCAAACTCTAATATGGAAACAATGGATTTTAGGACTGTTAATGGTTAGAAGTGATCCCTTTCTCCGATTGCAATAGCAGGGTAGTGGGTTGGTGGGGGTTGTTGTAGGGTGTCTAATCACAATGGGGCTGGTTATTCTGGTTATGTGGGGTTAGGATGAAAGGAGGGTATTGAGTAATGTAAGCTTGTATCTACCACGCACCAGGGTGGTGGAGTTGGTGGTAACGTGTTTATTATTTAAGGAAGATATTCGAAAAATAGCTATCGGTGGTGCCGGAAGGAAGTCCAAGGCTGTATTTCAAGCACTGGGGTTCGGCGCTAATATATCGATTTATTCCATATCGGTATATTGTGTCGAGAAGGAGCTTTCCTCTTTTCAGATTGTTCCCAAAATTGTTGAAGATAACCCGTTGACATGAAATGCGAGATCTTAGCTGGGAATTCTTTTTAACAATACCTTTGAAATCAACTTTAAAGGGTGTATCTGGAAAGATTGAAAACTGGTTTCAAGTACATAATGGCCAGGCGATCCACCAAAAGCCTAATCCCTCTGCTCACAAATGACTCCATGAATTCATGGGGCTTGTTGGTGTCAAATGGGGGCACGTCTGGTGTTGTCTGATTTTGTCGCTAGGGGCTAATCAGGGGAAAGGGGGATAGATGGCGCTCTGGTTAGCCCGGGGCGAAAATGAGGACATTGAAAACACATGCTCTGACATGATTGACAGCATGTTATTGTGCCATCAAACAAAGCTTAATTCCCTCCAAAACAATTCAATTCAGCTTTTCATTAAGATTCCAATTTTAGATGCTAATACCCAGTTTCTAGTCCCTAATGGAGTATTGAAGATTTATGTTTATCTTTCCAGGTTAAAAGGAAAATTCGTATCAAATATTTTATAACTCATTTTGAATATTTTCATGGTATTTTAGTTGAATATAATCAGGATACGTCAAGATGTGATGAAGATTTTTTTATCTTGTATGTCCCGGCAATATCTAATTACGCACTACTTTATTACTGGTAAGTCATTCTGTATATAAACTTACAAAATTTTGTCCTGATATCTGATGCGTATCATTATAACTTTAATTTTGAACTTGACTTGGATTAAATATTAGCCAGATTAGGTGATATACCCTTAGTGATGCAATAAGTTAGGAGCAGATTATTAACGTAATTTTACGTTTTCCAAGTATATATACCATGAAATATTGAATGTAGAAATCCTCTTAGTATGTATAATTTGTCAGGTATCTATTTTAATCAATCACTGAACAGTTTGGCAATAGATATCGCATATATTATATATCGAGGGATGTAAGTAGTATATGGAAAGTTACCGAAACTGCAGGCTATGCTAAGTCGTATCTTAGTCTTATCTCAAGTTAACGCCTCAAGGATCGACCTGTTCGTATGGTTTGTATCCCATGATCAATATGTTATAGGAATAATTACCATTAATTAATAACGATTCATTAGAGACACATTTATAAGCACTACGAAGCCTAACCCCTACTTTTCATCCTCACAACGGCCAGAAATGGCTCAATATAAAAATAGTTCCCTTCAGGTTGAACATGAGTATTGATATTTTTGTTCTACTTATGAAATGAGGCGTACATCTTGTTTTTGTCCGATCACTGCTCGCTGCCAGCGATTTGAAATAATCCCCTTCTAAAGTAAAAAAATAAAAATGAACATGAGGGAGTCAGGCTCACGAAATCTTCGCATACGAATCTGCCCAATTTTCGAGCGCTTTCGAGCCGTTGTTCATGAGATATGGACATATTTTCGGCGCGGCTCTGCATTTTAATGACTAGGCTGTTTAGTTCTGTGTACGCATACACTTCACATGTCAAGGAGCAATTGTGATTTTGACATTTTTCTCTCTTCATGCAAACACGCTTAAGTTTTGTACAGTTCAATGCGCTTTATCGATTCTTCCCTTACAGGCCTTGAAGAAATTGGGTCAGTAATCGCCGAGGCAGAAAGCACATTTAAAGCCGGGCATGCCATTTTTAAATCAATAACTTAATTGACTCTTAACCGCTTTGGAAATATACAGTTACCATGTACTTATTGGGGGCTATTTGAGCTAAATATCTGGGCTATAGAGTATAGCAGGAATGAGGCCTAAATGTCAAACAACTAACTTTGTCAGATGTCCAGCAATTTACTTGCTTCGCCCCAACCCACCCCTTTCCACTGGAGACCAGTATGCTAGATTCTGGTGTTAATATTTGATTGTTATTTGATATAGGAAATTGAATGGTGTACTTCCATCAAAAGGCACAGCACTTGGCATGACTCTTTATGCAAAATTTGAGCTACGTATGGCGCGCGGACATTAAATATTTATTTCATCACAAAGTAGGGTTGCTATTTCAGTAATAGATACTCCTCAAATCATCTATTTGTTGAAATCGATAGACTTGTACACGAAATAAAGATATTTGTAGGTAAACTTCCGACTCTTAAACGACCTTGATGGGGTATTTTAAAAGCAACCTTCCCTTTGAATAAAGAATGGGGTTATTTTCATTATATTGGTATTTTATTTATTTAGATGGTGCACGTTACCACTGGCAGTCATTCCCCTTTCTCCAGTTACTCATAAACTCACGCCACATAAAGCAAGTAACGTTAATTAAAATATTCAATTATGGATCAGAAGAATCTGATTTTGAATTGTGTTGTTCCGTATGACTAATTATGAATTGAAAATCATTTGGTTTGGCATCCAATTTTCGTCTGAGTCATAAAAGGTATATTGGGGTTAATTTAAGGACACACATTATAATACCAGAATGTATTGACAATTTTTATGGTAATTTTCTTGTATATAGTATCTTACTTCAAGTTAGATTAGTATCGCGATCCGTGGAACATTTTGAATGATAAGGTCTACAATGGTGAATCGAGGTGTATTAGTTTGGAAAAAAGATGGTAAAATATGACCCTGATACGTATTAATCACCAGTGTGATTACTCAAATAGAAAACCATTTCTTTGTACATTTTTTTTCATGTTGATAACTGGAGAGTCTAGGGTTGTGTTTTAGTGACTGCGACAGGAAAGAAGAGCTTGGCAATGGTGTCTCCTGTTACGTAACCTTGCACTGAGTGTCATGTCCTAATTCTTCGTGAGCAAGGCTATCAAAGCAAAATTAAGTATTCGTTAATGAAATCCGATCGCCCTAGGATCACGATCAGATGTATGGAGTGTATCCTTCATATTTAATAGGAAGAACCTGTTTATATTGTCAAAAGTCTTTAGTGGTTATGCCTATATTCATGTGCTCAATTCAAAAGTATTAATTCTGTCAATTATACAATATAATTGTCAGTTTTGAAAATTATAAGATATATAAAAAATCATTTTCTACAAACATCGCAATATACCCTATTGCATGATTCCACCGTTTAGGATTTCGGCCTATGTGTACCTGCATATACATGTAATTATTCCATAATGGTATTCCTTGCTTATTTCCTCACCTGGATTCATTCTTAAGGTTACACTCCAAATCAACAGTAGTACTTTAATTGTATAGATTAATGTCAAGTTGAACGCGTTTGTTGTTCCTTGCTAATCTGACTACATGGTCTCTAGCCTTTGACAACGATAATGCTATTTCCAATGAAGCCGCGACAAAAATACTTCAGAGCCTGATATGCCGTTGTCAGTATCTGAAATTGATAAGGGTCTCTTTAATTGTATTCTGGGTGAAATCAATCAGATGTTCTAATCAATTATATCAACTAAATCTAACATCTACAGCGCGTTTGCGCATATATATATGCCTATAAGATTGGATGGCCTGGAAGCGTGTCATATCATAATAACATTGTTTTCGTTCTGAATACTGGCGATGGTTGTATTTCTTTGCTTTAATCGCCAAACCAGATAAACGTATGCCTTGCTGGCAAACGGGCCGGTGGACTATCATAAACCTCGGAATAAGGAGGCGGCTTCGCACCAAGAAACGGTCGCGTGAAATGCGAAAAACTTACTTTGGAATGCATTGCTATCTCGAGTGGTAAACCAGGACGTTGGAAAAACTTACTTTGTGATGCGCGCCCATTAAAAGTGCCTGTGTGTGTTTCTATGTGCCTGATTGGCTAACACGATGGAATAAGACAATACCACGTGACAAATGAAGTCGCGCGGGACTACTTTCTTATCACTTGTGTAATAGGCATATATCACAACTCGAAGGCTGCGTGATTTGGCCGCTGCAGATAAGATTACACTATCAGTCGTCCATATAACGGTTATAGAGTTGGAATATGGAGTATTATTTTAGTTTTTCCTAAGCTTTATGGAAAGGGGCTGTACTGACTATAGATTTCTTGTTTTTCTACTTTAGATATCATTACTGGGGTGTAGATCATCAATAAGTGTCCCTATTCCCTTTGGTACTTCCTCCATCTCAACATCTGTGACGGTAGAAGATGGAGGGGTGAGAATATCAGGGGGGTAGCCACGACCTTTGGCTGAACACCCCTTTACAACCAGTTTGTCTCATGTTTGGTATACAAACCAGAAATGCAGATAAAATCACATTGTTATCCTAGAATAAGGACAGTTGACTGTCCTAACATTAAGACAAACATTTTTTAATCGAAATTATCATGGCTTACTTTATTCTTTTCATTTCCTATTTTTATTGGCCTTTTGAATATTGTGCTACGTTTTTCAGTTATTTAACACTTTTAAATAATCACACCTAAGGAATTGCATATAAAAACCTCTAGAAGTGTTAGAAAGCTTCTACGTTATTATCAGCATTTCCTTTTATGTGTAATTTGTTGAGTCCCATTCCTCCAAGATGATTAACTATTTGATTTGTTGGTTTTTACACTTATGCTATTGCTTTAAGGGATACAAAGATGGGAATGTCAGTTCGATACAAATACACACCTTGTTTCTCCTGTTACAGAATGCTGATATGTATATATAATAAGTGTTACATATCAAATTATATGATATAATCATAAGGTATATGGATAGTTATGTAATAGAAATTAGCTGTAGCATACTAGACACTCAACCTGAGATTAATATTGAACAAAATGTAATGCTTGTGGAAATAAAATAATCAAGCAATAAAGTGCGAATTGTTTTCTACCCATCATTGAAATTGAATTGATATATATCTAAGATACCCAAATGACTATTCTAATAATCCCCCCCCCATCCCCCAGCTCCCCCATCCCCCATTTCTCTTCTAACCATGGGGAGCGGTCTCTCATGATGGAAGTATACTTTATACAGAGTGGCGCATAGAAAATTAAACCTTGTGAAATATTGGATTTTAGGCATCGACTGGATGACACATGGAATGAATTTATTCAACGCGCGTGGTAAATTAGAGACAAGAAACATTAAGCTTATCATTCACTTGAAACACGTTTTTCTCCTCTTTTGGAAAATTCTGAAAAGTTGGAAGTCCCTGGGAATTTTGAAGCTTGTTACTACCAAAGATATGGAAATATTTGGGGAAAGCTATAGCTTTGTGAATTAGCATAATTTGAAGAGGCAATGCCTAGGATGGTCTCGCGCCAGAAACAACGTTAGATAGTTATCTCAGAATATTTAAATCCCGGTTGTTTGCTTCTATAGATGAGGTTGATGACCTAAACTTTATTCATTGTTATCCATTTCCTCAAATATACTGGGGATCCTCGCAATAGATATCAAGAATGTTTTCCATTCTGTGTCGTGTCATTTGGAAACATTGACCATAATGATATTATACTCAAATATTTAGACATTTTTAACATATTTACACATCTCTGCTCATGATCTGCGTTTGGGGCCTGTTTCAGATGGGCATCTGAGTTCCATTTGAAGAGTAAATGCCTTTGCGGGGCTTCTTCCCCCCTCATCTGTCCCCAATACCGCTATCTTATATTGGAGGGATCTCTCCCTGGGCCTACATTGCCCCTCTTGAAAGATGGCAATCATTAAAACTTAGCATGCAGGGACTGATTAGCAGTGGCTAATTTGCATATGTAAATAAGGTGTACTACTCGGCATTGTTTGCCACAAGGATCAGAAGTTGTTTTTTTCTGGCTTCACCAAGCCGGGTCATAATTGTTCAAAGAAGTTAGTCGGAGTGCTAGAGAGAAAACAATCAAGTAATTATACTACCAATTACAAGTGTGACGTCACAGGCCAGCAGGGACGCTGGTGATTAATTAATATATAGAATTACCAGAGTCATTATGGTGGTGAGTGGTAATAGGTGTAAGGAATCGCACCTACATAATGGGCGAGCTGGTTTTTACTATTGCTCCTAGGTAAAAACTGGCAAAAATTAATGTTGCTACTAAGATTGATGTTGGGCCATGTATTGTGTACCAGGCTTTCATATTTCACCATGTGAATGACTTCGTAATACACCGAAAGCTTCCATATTTATCGTTTTTGCTAAACAAGGGGAACTTTGGGGGAGATCTCCAAGTGTGGTATGATGTATAGTGGTCCCAGTGGACTTGTAATACCATGTATTTCAAATCTTAAACAATGTAATTGTAATTATCCCCAGATTAGACATTACAAAATTAATGTGCTTCCCATAAAGTCATTTACTGTGTTTTTGTTTTTGTTACTCGAGGAAAAGTTCCTATTCTAAGCGACTTCAAAATCTATAAGATATTATGTAAATCAATATTTTGTGTGATTACTAGATTCCCTTCAAGATTCGTTGTTAAGCTATGCCTCTTTCAGATTGTCCACTCCCCAAATCTTGATTGTAGTCTTGGACTCTCCAAAGGTGTCTGATCGATTGAAACTTTTTATAAACATGTATCATTCATTACAAAGTATTGACCCCGCTAAGCCATTATGAAATATTTAAATTACTGTTTCATACATGTATATGATGAAAACATTTCTTCCCAAATAAGCAAATTAACCCATTTAACATGTTCTAACATCCAGCTAGAGCATGAAATATAGCATTGTTTTGAACCTTTAGCACAATTATACTTAGAATATGAAAATGGACAAAAAAAACACCTCTGCGTGGCTCTATAATCTTCATCCATTGTTTATAGGTATAGACAGTTTGAATGTGAAGTGGAACAATGCAGTCATGCACCCTTAATATCTAATTACAATACACACCCACACACCCTCGCCCTCTCTCATTCTAACACTTATATTACCCTCTTTCATACTTCCATTCCCAAATTTATTCCACTCCAATAGGCATTTACCATTAGAGTATTCTGCCCAAAGAAAAATCCCTTTCCATCTCTCTATCATCTCCATTCTGGCTGCCCATATTTTTCTCTACATATATATAAATCTGACAGGTCCCATTTCATTAATGGAATGAATGACAAAGAAAAATAAAGGTGCTTGTATTTCATATCATTCACATGATTCTATTACTCTCATATAATCGTATCAAGAGAGGTATTTTTTCATATATCGAGCGCCGCATTGGGAAACACTCATCATCGCACATGCCACTCAAACCAAAGCCCCCCTATTAATTGTTTTATGTACATATCAATTACACTTGTATAAGGCACACATGACATATAATTGTAATTACAAAGGATGCTAATAGGAGTTTAATGAATATATTGCACGTATGTAATTACAGTACTTGTGTTGTAGTCCCACAAACCACGGCCAGCTGGCGTTATCTTTATATTGCCTGGCGTTAAAAAATACTGTATTCATCCCTCGAGATAGATTGCTTGTCTTCTCATGCCCGGACGAAGATATATATTCCTCCCATAGCTAGTCCTCTTCCAATGGAATTATAAATGCAATTAGATCCTTTTTCATTGAACTGTTTGCCTTATCGAGATCCAGCCTTTCCCCGTAAGAATAATACAACTGTCTTGAATAAAAAGGAAAAGGTTTAGAATAACAATTCCGGGTAATACAAAACAATCAAAGACGGCCTCGTTCGGTTGGGAAATTTAACCATTGAGTACACTAGGGTTAGGGTATAGATCTATGGAAAGGAAAAGTTTCTTTTTAAAAGCCAGAGAGAAAGAGATTGGAGCCGATATATTGACCAAATTCCCCCGTTGTGTGCCTGGTTTTGATCATGATTACATGAAAGGATTTCACAAGGAAAACATTCATCTCCAACATAGCCCCGGATAATTTCCAGATTATTCTTTTCGCCTCGGGAAAGTACAATTATCTATAAACCGGTTCCTTTCGCCATACATCCCCCTATTCCTATTCCCCATCGGGGATACCACTCAAACCACACCCCACTCCCTGGTGCATTCTTCCTTACTAAAACTACTCATCCAGTCGCGTTGTGTTAAACATTCTCAGGGCCTTGGTATCCGAGGAAAGGATAGAAAAATATATGAGTTAGACTTTAAAGATATTCATGATGTGCCTTGCGTTGAGGCTGTGCTTAGCTTTGCATTTTACTTCTTGTCTTTCCTCCCCCTACTCCAAGTGATATTGCATGACATAGTCAACTAAGACAACTAGACTGGTCGAGCTCGATTGATTATAGTCGGGAAGACCTATTAATGAGACGTGTTTGGTTTTGAAAAATCAATAGGGTTTACTTTATTTGCATGATATTAGTATTGGTATGTATTACTCCGATGTGATCTGTTAGATCCCAGGCCTGGAACATTACTTGCAGCTATTTTTTATTCGTCCAGTCATCGCTCTCCGGTTTTAAGGTCTGATATCAAAATGGAATTTTCAGGTCTTTTGCCTTACAGTGCATGCTGAAGGAGGCTAGGCTGGGTTGTAGTTATTGTTGTATTAGTAAAATGTAGAAGCAGCTGAAACCCTGACAAGTAACACTTTACTTGGGAATCGCGTGTCACGAGGGACTTTGTGCTCCGCCTACATTTCGGGGTTTTATTTAATATTTCCATATTGCATTGCTGTCGGGTTTAATATTCTCTTAGTCAGCGATGGTTCTATAGTTTCAGATTTTACGTAAGGTTCGTGTTTCCAGAGTAACCTAGTCATTAGTCGCCAGAAATAATTTGCAATGGCTCGGGAAAAATTGAAAGCAGTTTCCCTTGACGTAACGAAGCTCAATTTACATCAGGAATAAGTGTCATGTAGATACCTCCTCCTAAGTAATTTGCCTTCCTTTAATGCATAGGATGCACACCTTCTAGCATTTTTTCAATCTAAAATAATACTCATATTGATCTAAAAAGCTTCATTTTCTCCGATTCAACTATGAATAATGCATGAGCGTGAAGGAAAGTCACAATATTGGACTCTTTTGTGCTCCATTCTAACACGTTTACTTATAGACGATGTGTGGGATGCAATGACTTACAATGAATGGTGCTACCTTGTTATTATTGTTGTTATTATTAGCCCTGTTTCTCAACTGGTAGATCATTGTTGGCTCGTCTTCCTTTGTGCTGCTTGATATGACTAGCTCTTGCTGCCTACTGGACGTTTTGACGTCCCCCACACACTGGCCACTGGGGACTTCTCTATTTTCACTCATTCATCATCGCCCATTCATTCACATTCCCATCGTCCAGGAAATGTTATCCTTCGCGTAAAACTAGGGGTAGGACAAGTTGTCACCACAACGACCTGTTCTACATTATTTGTATGTACTCAAGTGAATATACATGAGGCTTTAATGTGGGACATTGCATAGGAGAAGATAGGGAGGAAAATGTATGTATTGATTCGGGTGAAGAATAATAGATTAGTGATCTTTTTTCACCCCCCTTTTCTAACATTAGTGTCCTTGGTTTTAACTATGATGTTCCAGTTGTAACTAAAATAACCAAAGGTAATGTGGGGACGCAATTATTGATTCCTGTTATTTCCTAAGAATAAGGAATCGATGGTCTTTTATTATCTGTCTTTATGTATATTTATCAAGTTATAGATACTATATTCTTGTGTCATTTATGATTCAAGAATATATTGCGAGAATTCTTGTATCATTCTTGCAATATTTTCTTAATAAATTCATATTTCATGTCGACTTCATGATGATGGAATTGATTCAGATTTAAAGTAGGATATTTAAATTAAGCATTGTCATGCTGCACGTTGTAGATATTGACAGGACACTTACCCATGCTTTATTAATGGGTGCGATTTGTGAAATAATCAAGAAATATCGGTAAATGCAATTACATCCATGACTTACTAAGGATTGAAGGTCCTGCGGTTCTAAAGGAGATGGATAATTCAACAGAAGATAGAAGAGCAAAAGAAACATAAGTACAAGTGGCGCGGGAGGGGGGTACGGGGTGGGACATGGGGGTCCATTGATGGAAAGGCCTAGATAGAACAAGAGAGGCATGCAGAGAGTGAGAGTGAGAGAGCGTGGCCTGCCTTAAATAAACAATCCACTTAATCTGAATTAAAATCCCAACTTTTACGGCCACTGTTGAAACAGTCCGCGAATCGATTCCCACATCCGTGCCATAAAATATTTCCCAAACATTTTCAAGTACATATTTGCATCCGGTGGGACGTGAATAATTAAATGGGGCATTAAAAGAGATGCAGCTCACTCTAACGAGGCTCCATTAGGCATGCCAAAATTCCTCAATCGTAAAAGCCCCTACATCGGCCAGCATGTTGGAAGGCGCGACTCCGGGCGATTAAATATACATGGCTAAGTAAGATAGGACTCCTACTCATCCCATGTAACCCAATACTCATCCCAGCTACCCTGTCATGCCAACTGTCTCCCGAATTAAAACCATCGCCCGGCCTTAAATATGTAAATGAGGAAGGTAATATCTACTTTTATACATCAGAGGCAAAGCAGCAAAGGGGAAAAACTGTTGATAAACTATCATGTTTCCTGCGGCTGGGGCCTTAAACGATCACTTATTATGGTGTAGTCGAGTGAAGGGAGGGTGTTGGATCCGAAGTGGCTTCATTGCTTGGATCCCCCTTTGTTCCTTTGCTCTATTGGAGGTTCATTTATATTATTATGATCACCGCAGAAGGCGATGGAAGCATGAAGCATACGCCTTTTGTTTGTGTGTATGTATTGATTTTTTTTGTCGGGTGAAAAATCTCAACTATGTATTCAAGAGATGGGAAGGAATTTGAGAAGAGATACCAACGATTGCATTGAAGATGTTCTGTTTTTTGGTTTATGTTGAAAGGAACATACTGCGCACGCATCGACGAATAGGCCACAAATGAACCTTCGTGCTTAAAGGGATATAATTCATTGCAGTTTAAAACGATTAATTCCAGTGAACCTTTTGTCTCAAACGCCCATTCATTAGGTATATGCCCGGTATAATAATAATGCTGCGACCGAAATGACATTAAAACACTAAATCAGTAAAAACAAATAGCTTTGGGAAATTGCATAAATTAATCTATAATGCTTCTAAAGAAAACCCGATGATAAACACTTTCAGTGCATTGGTATGTTTCCAATGCTGAAGTCGTCATTGCCAAGTCTCTATAGGAAATAATTTTATGGTGTCATCTATTGGGAATTTCAAAGCAAATCCAGTCTATAGATGAAAGGCGGTATGGTGATATTGTTTTGTGCTGCCGTTACCTACCAGAATCTGTACAACATATTCTAGAAGCCAGGAGCCATGTCCTAATGAGAACAGTATAAATGAATCAATACAGCATATGGCTCATAGCGGAAAAGTGCTATTTGTTATTCTGTAGGGAATATCTTTGAAAAGGCGCTTGTTTTAGTTTGAATTATTCCAAATGCGCTGGCTGGTTGATGCTGAAATATATAGGCCTAATCGCATACATTCACTAGCGATGAGCTATTAGCAGAATAGTAGAAATGCCTTCGAGGTATGTAAGGTTATTTCTTTTATTTCCCTATAAGAAAAATATAATAGAAGTAAAATTTGTCATGGGGATACCATATACGCTTATTCCTAGAAGTAATTAGAGGTTCTGTACGTGGGTCGATGTATTTTCCATCCATATATCAATATAAAAATGCCAAGCTAGTATGTGCCCCTCGTTAGACACTTTGTTTTATTTCATCGTCAAAAAGTACGATTTCAAAATGTTTTCACTGAACCCACCCAAACTTCAGGTTAGGTTTCTTGTGTTGAGCCACAGTAGTATATGAAAAGTCGGGTTGTTCCCAGGTCCACTGGAGCACGCAGCAAATGTGCAGCAGGTTCTCTTAGGTTTGTTAGTGGGTTTGGCACATTGTTCACCGATCTAGCATGAGTATTGTGAGGGTCGCCTCAAAAACACCATTTACTGCAGTGAGACCTGGGAGTTTTGAGTCAGGGAACCAGAGGTCCGTTGAGATTCATTCATGACATTCTAGACAAGAAAGCAACTGTCATTTGATGACAGGAAAACAGCTCTTTTAGGACCCTCTTTCTATCGCCTGTCATTCTCAACCACTTTTTCCACCTAACACCCTTCTGGACCCGTTCTCGCCCCATCCCTACCTTCTCGTTCTTCTAACTCTCATTTTCTAAAATTCATCCTTATTAGATATCATTTCTCCATTCTATTATCGAGCTGTCAGTCATTCCCTGGTGTCACTAACTAACTTGTGAGACCAACTTTCGCTTTCGCCTCCTTAATTTTTTTCATGACAGATGCCATCTAGTTAAATTTCTCAACTCTTCCTTTTCCTACCCAGTCCATATTCATATACTTTCACACAGACCTAGTCTTCTGGCCACAGTCTTTAGATTCTTTGTTTTGTGCAGAAAATGTAAATATAAAATAATTTGCTGGTTCTTTAGATTTCATGAAATGACTATTTGTTCTGATTTCCTATATTTACTTATTACTACTCCCAGTCGCTGACTCACTCCTTCACTCACTCACCCACTCACTCCTTCATTCACTCACTCCCACCCTCCCTGACTCACTCACTCGCCCATTTACTCATTCACTCACTCACAGACCCACTCATTCAATCCCTCACTCAATAGTTACTTAGTCATTCACTTACACACTCACTCATCCAATTACTTAATTAGTCCCTCATTCACACACTCCCTCCCTCCCTCATTCACCCACTTACTTTGTCACTCACTCAGACTCTTCTCCGTCTACTTCTTTCCTTACCTCCTTCATTACTATTTCCTCCTTACTTTCTTAAATACTTACTTAGGCACTCACCCACCCACCCACCCACATAGTCACTCACTCACTCGCGCTCATTCCCAGGCGTCCGTCACCAATCCCATTCTTCTACATCCATTAATTGCACGAATATTTGTCCGTTATCCGACCATTTTACTTTCAAATATCCACACATATATGTGGCTCCAACATCCAATTATCAAGAAGTGGCAAAAATCATTTCGATGCACTGGGTGTTTTTGTCTCTATAAAAAGCCCTTCCACCCCCGAATACCCTGGATCCATTAAAACAGATGGAATGAGGAACAGCCAGTGTGTAGCGCTGGCATTTACCAATCTCCCAAATAATAACGTTTCCTGACCAGATGCTGCAGTTTTGCAACTTTCCGAATGAAAAAATTGATTGAAAAGCGCGACAAATATGATCAGTGAATGATTTATATAAATCTTCCGCCTGAGATTCCTCGTGTAAGAACGAAGAAGTTTTAGGCAAAGTTTGCATAAACAAGTTACTCTAAAACTTAATGCATTTAGAGCATTGTGAAGAAACCTTGTGAATCAGTGCTCATTTTCAGCCCCAGGAGGAAGTGAAATACGTGGACACATTCCAACTATTTTATCTAAAAAACTTGACATCACGTAATTGTTCTCCTGGTAGTTTCTTATGCCCTTCTTTAAGCATTATTTAGAAAAAGTAAAAATGTTCCAGTTCCTTATATAATGGCATTCCTGTGTCCCTCTACTACCTTTCGCAAGAAAGTATTTCCCACTGCTGGGAAAATACCCTCTTTTATAGGGAAATAAATGGATGGATTTTTTCGTTCATTTTACTTTTTACCCCCGCAAAACTGAGATTTACAATTTCAACGTCACAATTATGTTTTGCTCACCATTTTACATCTGAAGTTTTTCTCTCGGTGAAATGGTCAAACAACCATACTTGATAGGGTTGTAGGGGAAGCAATTTCGCAAAACATAATTTAACAAAATTGCGACCAACGTTTTCCCATAGCATCGTTTTATACCTTATTGAACTTTTTACTCGTTTGAGGCGAACGATGATCACGTAAAAATCGAACCACTCTCATACAAGTATTTTGCCACTACTTTTAATTGGTTTATTCCCAGCTTAGGCTTTTTCCATATGGATTACAAAACCGACACTTAGAGTATATACTCACATTTTCTGTCATATTATATGTTCTGTGTCTCACCCATTTATGTTTTCATAAGGTTTTGGTACCCTTTCTTCTAAATAATTTACTTGTGTGAGTATTTCTTATTGTGTTGTTCTTCAGGTCGCAGTATGTTTTCTACCAAGAGGTTGTTTGAATAATCTTCAAATTTTAATTACTGTAAATAAAGCGCTGTGCTTATGCACCAAATGTAATGTGATGAGATTTTTAATCTCGCCTACCTAGTAAGATGTAGGGCACTTGGTTATTCATGTATCTCTAATCGGAATTCTTAGAATCCATCTGCCAGAAAACTTCAATTAAATGTCTGGTATTCGGGCAAGATTCGGGTATAGATGAAAAAGAAACCCGTTTAACCAAGGCAGAGATTTAATTAACGTTTATCAATCAATTTCCCATTTGTGTCAAATGAGAAAGAAAATATCCAGATGGATTATAAGCCACAATGTAGATTTTCATACTGGGAGTTCAGTTACATGTATAGGACTAATGGCCAACTGTAACTAAGAATGCTGTAACAGATGTAAACATATAGGGTTATCCTACCCTATCCCCAACCCTTATCTCATATGATCTCATTCATATCCTAGCATTCTCCATCACAGTAAGTCCCAATCATTCCCTTAATCACAGAACGTCTACCACCCACCAAACAAGGCCCATCTCCTAAGAGACGGCCCTATAGAGAGAAACCTGATATGGCAAGGAATTTTTGTGTAAATCTAGTATATCATTCAGAGAAGGCATCTCGGCTCTAAGCGTCCAAGTAGGACGTATTATTATTCCTCCTTTCTCAATTTAATCCATGTATGAAAATGACACATTTATGCATTTGATTGTTTTGGCAGCCTGTAATTCTCTACCGGCCCGTATATATAGACTATGTAATGAGCCCCATCCATCACTTCCGGTTGCGTTGCGCATGTCACACCGCACATAATCACCCCCATTCACACCACCTCGTGCCAATAAACATTTTTACCCCTATTTTCGCCCATCTGACGCTTAGTTTCAAGTTTATGCAAATGAGCGAAGATATAAAATGGCTGCTCTGTCTCTCGCATGATTGCCGCGTATGTAAAATGGATTAGAACGACGCCGAAAGTGACAGGCGTTTTGATGGAATATTTCTGGCTTTTTCAGTCCTTTTCCTTCGAATCCGACAGCGATGTGGTATCGGGAGGCGAATGCAATCAGGCTTGGGATTAGCGAGGTTTCTCCGTGTTTGGTTTAAGTTTAAAGATCTTGGATTTGCTGCTATTGTGGTCTTAGGAAACTATTGCTTATGGCACATTTATTATTCCTAATGATATTCTGCCGGTATTATGGGGTATTGCTCTCATATCGAAGGGGAAGCTCATTTTTGTCCCAGTCTTGATAAACATTGGCATTTTATAATCCCTATGGTTTTGTATGTATATGACGCCAAGCGATTACCTACTAACGCGCGACACAATAACAACCCGAGGCAATAATCTTCAATAACTGTAGCGATTACAATTCTACTCATTGGAATCGATATCATAAATTCTACCTTAATGTTGAACTTATTATCCTATATCTATGGCTTGGTAGAGAGACTAATTGTTCGAGCTTCTCCTAATATCGCTGCGAACACTAGAGGGATTGAAAGCCAAAATTGTGAAGGCATTAAATAAAAGCAGGCAGCTGGTGCTTGTAACCTGGCCAATTTAATCTCCTTAATCTGGCGATTAAAAAGTGTCCAGGCAGCGGTAGGCATGCTCTTCCAAGACGGCCAGAGGAACGGTCAGACAGTCACGCCTCGCACACCACACACAAGCCAACATTTAGTAAAGAAATTTATATCTGAGGGGAAAAAATCACAAAGCTCTCCTTTTATCACCCTGGGATGTTTTTTTGATAAATCGTAAAATTGGCTTTGATCTAAGGGTTTTAGAGAAGATGGATCCGCCTTAGTTCAGATGATTATCCAAAAAGAGGGTTTCTGTTTGATAATTTCGTTCTTATATTCATTTTTGGCGTTTTCCCATTAGAATTTGTGGAAAGCTGCTTAATATCATAGGCTCACTGGCGTCTTGTTAGCAGTTCTTCGAGGGTTTCTGCTTTTTATCTCGGAGATCTGAACTTATCACATATCCCAAATACTGGAGTCACTGGGCATTAGTTAGGATAGTCCAATATCACCTACCCGTGAACAACAACCCTGGAACTTCTAGGCATGCAATTTGGGCTCGAGTCAGATGAAATCGCGAAAAGATGAAAGATGGTGGATGGGCGGGTGGGAGGTGGAAGGAGGAGGCGCGGTGTTAAATGAATTGCTTGAAAACCCAAGAAAGCAATGTGCCAGCGCCATTCAAGTTGCAGATGTAAGACGATTGGGGGAGCAACAGCTGGTGGCCAAGAGCAGATTCTTTAGAGCAAACGAGCTGCTCTGAAACCACTGCCATCTGCTGCAGCCAGCAGATGGCGAGCAGATGGTCGTATAGTGAGTAAAAGCGCTATAGTTATATTTGCAATATCCACCGGGTGGTGCCGCCCGTGCATACTCACGCAAAACCTCGCGGGCTCTCGCGCTACTGATTGGCGGCATCAAACCCAACCTTCATTACTACCTTGGCTGCCTCTCTCGCTCAGACTTAATTATTACGCAACTTTTAGATATGAAACCGATCCAAACTTTTGACAAACTTCTGGAAAGTTTCCACGATTTTGCAATGAAATCTGGTTGCTTACTTTGCCTCGAGTGCGCAGGCTTAAGATCTTGAAAGCTTTCTTTACTACCCGTCAATATTTGAACAAAATTAGAATTGAACGTTTCGTTCTTGATTTTGTGTCAATTCCCTGCGAGCATACACTATCTTGTCCTTTAGTTGTGTAACAAGTACCAGGGCCTTGTGGTAGACTGAGAACGACAAGCGAGTTCTAATTATTTACAACAAATCCAAAAGCCCAAGCCTCGCCTTATGCTGACAACTAGATCTAGGAATAGCTCGGAGTGGCTCGTCTTCTTTACGACCAATCCCATTATGAGCACACAATCCAGGCACATATTTGTGTGCCCAAGCTCACGGCCAAATCCAAAAGATGAATTTTCCTCCTCCCGAATTTTAATCTCCGAATTAGAATAGAGATAGAGCTCGTTGCTTTTGATGAATGTCCCTCTGTGAATGATTGTCAATTAAAGTTGAACTTACTGAGGGATTGGAGGCAACTTCCGACTGTAACTTTTGATTACCATCTCTTCCAAAATCTCCTTTTAATTAAATCGTCATTATTTTTTATGGAAGTGACCATATTGTAGAGAGATGTATAATAAGAGTAATCGTTAAATTTTATCTCGCCACTTTGGTAGCGTCTTATTTCCCCACCCACCCATTCTTATCACCTTTGGTTAATTGAATGACTGTTTTCAATGACTGTGACTGGATCTTGAACGTTTGTTGTTATCAAAAGACAATTGGTACATGTCTATGTATTCTTTTCTTTGTGAACTAGTAACGCAATGCAATGTTATTACGTCTTTGCTGTAGTCAAAGGAAGGTAGTTTTCTCTTAAATCAAATTCAAGACGGCGCATTTGTATATTTTTTCCCGATTTCCAATCTTTAGTATACACTAATACCCATTCAACTCAAAGGCTTAATGCACATTAAATGGCCTTTGTAACTCTCTCCCTGCATTAAAACATTATATGTTCATTAATATCAAAGATGCCCGACCTTTCACGTTCTAGTGACAAAACACCTTCTGTTGTTGCAAATATATATTTCAATCCGAAGCAAGTTTGATGCAAATTGAGATTGAATGATCGAATTTCCGATGGTCGATGATAGTTTTAGTATGTTTTACATTCATCAAAATCTGATCAGTATTATCTATATAAAACCTTGGTACTTTGACAAAATGGTAACATTTTATAATTTGTCAATCTGCCTGTATCCGCTTACATTAATATGGATTTCTTTTTCGATTCTAATTGAAACTTTGTATTAAGATTCAAGTATATCTTTCCACGCATCGATTCCAATGTGTTTTTCTTTTTCATTTGAGATACTATATACCATGTATTTCTCAGTCCTTGTCCGTTCTATTCATTGGAATTAATAATGAACCTCAGTTTCACACCCAATTCATCACTTTAAGGCAGAATACCGTTATTATGTCTGAATAGAAGAGCAGTTTAATTGAATTCCTACCCAACTAATTAATGATAATCTCAGGACTTCTGGGGTTAATAATGGGAATTTTACAAATGAAATTTATTTCTGTGGAGATTGTGTGCAACAATCCCTGCATCCCTGCTGATATGTTGCGCTTACTTTTTCCTACCCAGGAACCGATTGAGATCCCATGGGTGTCTTTTTCCTTCACATAGTACAAAAAGGGCCTTCCTCAAAACACCACAAAGAACCCTGGGAATTTCACCCTAAGATCTCATTCAAATCCCGCCACTATATCCATAAAAGAGAGCATTTACGGCAATCATGTTGCAACTACAGAGAACAAATTACATTGATTTAATGCAAAAATATTTCAAATGAATTCCTCGCTATCTGTGAGAAAAAAGTATAAAAAAATATTGCCAATCTTTGTGTGATGGGTTGCCTGAGCCCAATAATGTTCACGATCTGCTAATATTTGAAAACTCCGGATGAAAATATCGATATTTGACCTATTTCTCATTAAGGCTTGTGATCAAGAACCCACTGGATTATATTTTGGCGCTGGGGACTGGGAAAGGGAAGGTGGGAGGGGGCAATGGGGAAGGAAGAAGATTGTAAAGAGAATTGAAATAAATTAACGCTCCTTGATTGGAAGATATTCCAGGGATGTTTTCCTAACCTTCCCCTCCTCTGATACACATAGTTTATCTCTCGACACCATGCTATACCCTTGCCTTAACTTAGAAAACTTAACTTCCACTGGGAAAACAATTGCCGTGGACAGATGTTACTATTGCTTCCTAGCATGCCACTGCTAGCGCAAAGGTGGGAAAAAAATCTCAAGAAAAAGTCTATTTCCATGAGCCACCTTACTAAAGGTTGAAATATAGCCTATGAAATTACGCTGTGTATCAGGAAAAAGGGGTGAAAAAGACCATCTCGCGTAGCCAAATGCTTTTTGAAGCTATGCTTTTTGGCATACCGAGGGTGATACAATTGCATGCATACTTCTCTTCTCGCGTGACTAGTGTACAATAGGGACGTACACCCATAGTTAATGGTCAACGTGTCTGCTCTGTAGTGAGATCAACAGGCAATATGCAGTTATTGAGAATTAATGAATCTTCCCCTTTCATTCAGGAGCGCTTGATGATTGTGTAATTCCTTATAATTGCTTGGATCTGTCATGAATGTTACGGTGTGGGAACTTTTCTCATCTGAATGAATAGATTTGTTTGGAACTGATGGCGATTTGTGATATAAATCTTAAGTTATGAATTAGATATTAATGTTTATTATATTGCAAATAAGTGAGTAGTTTATATATGCACGTGTGCATCTGTTTGTTGAAGAATAACTATGCATTGATGCCGATCCATGATGATTGGTTCTTCCATCTCCAAATGTAATTGTAATTACTGAAGTCTTAACTGTTTCAGAACGATACAATCTTATTGAAATAATTTACCATACACCAGAGACCCGACGAATCGCGATGCTTATTTGTGTTGATTGTCTAGTGACCCAATACTCAACCTATTGTCTTAGATTTGATCCTCAGATGTTCAGGATTAATGTTCTTGCAGTAATCAAAGTTTTTCAGTTCCACATTAGATATGAACACACATATTAGACATTGACCATGCAAAAATATGAATTCCCAACTAATAAACAATTCTTACATAACATAATATAGGCATCTAATAATCGATACCTCATTTGTTGGAATTACGAAAAACAGAAACAAAATAATTAATCATTCCTCTCCAGATCCATATTCCAACCTCTAGGGGAATATTAAACTTTTTGGATTCTAGTTTTAAATAACTATATTGCCTCGGTTACTTTTCATGCCAGACTGTATTGGAAACTATAGCTATAGTGCTTAGTTTAGTGTATTTTACTTGCGTGCCCAGTATAGCCCTGGAAAACACAATTCGCATGTAAGTCATAATTACTGGTTGAGCGAGAAGCTCCAAAATGCCCCTAAAAAGACATGTTACAATACTGGCTACTTCACATGCATCACGCAATGCTTTTATAGCATGTAACTGGAACATGATACTACGTCCCAATGTCCTTACTAGTAGTCCATACGAACATATCATTCCCAGTGCTTTCTTCTGAAAATTGAAAAGCCTTTATACCAAGGGCGGGAGAGGTTTGAGAATTTGGGTTAATTGGGCTCGAGTTGCCTGGTTTCCTTGAAGTTGTTTTGGTTATTCTCCAGACCTTGCATTCATTACAAATCGATAAAATATGAATTTATAGGATCTTTATTTAATTGTGTAATGTTATGCAATCGGTTTTATTTGCGCGAAATTGAAAAGTCAGCGAAATTACTATATATATAAAAGTTGTCATGTTTAAAAACAAACTAAAAGAAAAACGAGATTCGCGAAGTGAGGAATAGTGCGAATGACCTTGAAGCGAAAATGCACTAAAATTAATCCCCTCGAAAATTACCCAGTCCACAGTATATAAAAGGCAAAGGATTTGTATAACATTGAATGTTTGGATAATTTGAAATTGTTAGACTGTAACTGGAGCCCCCTGACGAATGCAAAATAACCTAGGAGCGGAACTCTTCATGCATGTTTACATCAATCGAAGTTACCAACCAATGTAATCAGAATCTGAAACTTTGAGAGAATAAAGTAGAGGCGAAATCATTACGACAGAGACCAGGTCCCAAGTTGAATTAAAATACTTGATTGATAAAACAAAATAAAAGATACAAGGCTTTCATCCCCGCTGGTAGAAGGGCGTTTTGTTGTGAGGGTCTATTCTCATGACAGACATGGAACTTTTGTGTTCAATATTACAATTTATTTTGCGCGCGGAATGGCGCCGTTTCATACAAATATCACAAAGAATCATTTCAATCTAGAAAACAAAACCGAAAGTTTCGCCCCATTTAAATCACGGGACGTGTCACCGAAGGCTTCAGTGGTTAATTTTTCCCCCTAGGAGATTGATAGTTGACCCTTCCACCCCCGTATCATCGAATGGATTCGTCCTATTTTAAAGTGAAGGTTTACAAGAAACCAACCCTATGGTGCCCGGGGAAAGTTACCATGGAGTATGGTTGCCATGGCGACGCTTTTGTAGAAAATCAGAAAACTTGATAATTTGTCTTCAAACGTTAACTAACGAGGAGAGTTAATTAAGAGCGTGAGATGTAAAAGCGACGTGATACCCCGTACGTCCAACTTGTAAATTAGCCTCTACACTCGGTGATGGTGCACTCTGACAGGCACTGGTTTTGGTATCGCGGTTTAATATTCAATCCAAAGATCTGGGAGTTATAAAACCGGGTCTCACCCACCCACCCACTCACCTCACCCACTCTCTCTTTCTGCCTCCCTCTCCCATTCCTTCTTCTTCTCTCTCACTCACCCTATCTCTTTCTATTCCTTCTAAGAAGATCTGCCCAATGTTAGAAGATTAATCATTAGCCCGGTATCTTCGCATCATATGAAAAGGATTCCTTTCAAAGTTGACCTCTTTTTGCCTGTCACAAGATTTTGAAAATTAATATGATTTAATTAGAAGGTAAATTAATGATTAATTTGGCTCCTTTTGTTTGATCTTTCTAAGGATCTTTTATATTGTCACCAGTATTGGCCAATGATACCTCTCTGATATTTTTCAAGTAATTCAGAGCTGAAATTAGGTATCTTGAAATCTATCTCCTCCTCCAGGACAGCCAGGTAGATTTCATTGCCAGCACGCTCCTATCTATGGCTGGAAATATTTTAATTTCATATCTTCAGCTAGTATTGTCCCTAATGGTTTAAGCGCTCGTTGGTAAAATGTTCTTTGTAGCTCTCCTCTTTGGAATACGTAAATCATTTAAGGATCATCGTCAAACTATAATTTACCAATAGTAATTAATGAGCGTTAATGGTAGTCGGTGGCTAATATACTGAGATGACGCCGAGGAAGAAGTTCCAGATGAGTACCATTAGTTGAAATTATATTATGCCGAGGCATGCGTCGACATTAGCTAAATTTGAATGTATTAAAATCAAATGATCCAAATTTCAGTTTTGCGCTACAACATCGACTATAGCGCCGTTTGTATTATTCACAGTAGACGGGAAATTTGGGAATAGACCTGAGTCGATTGAATTAAGGTACATTTCCAGCAAATGCAGGTTGGGGATTGGATCATATAAAATTGATTTATTCCGCCGTTTTAATGGGAATAGTTCGGATTATGCAAATGTACAAGACAGGAGAAAATGTCTCAAACGACATACAAGTTGCCAAATGGGAATCATAGCATTATCGCCTCGCTTGGCGAGGAACCTAAATGATTTTAATTAAAATTTCAATAGTTTTGACGATGAGACCACCGCAATCATTGCTTCATTCATTACGTATGCGATTCATGAAGAAATCTAGGGCTTTCTCCAAATTTTGGTGATGGGATAATTATCACTTATCTAATCGCCTAAATTCAGGTTGTTCCAAGTTAGATGTAGCGAAACGGTGAAAAGTTCTGAATTTGACGTACCGTCGCTCTGGTAATTGTTATAATTAGTAAAGTAAAAAGCACTGATAATGAAAGTAGATTGGGAATTAAATGAATATTTTTCCTCTACAGAGAGATTCCACGATGAGTTCTGGTACCAGTGTTGTTGTTTGGAAACTTACTCGTGGAATCCTTTCACGATTCTGAGGGTCTACTCTATCATAGGGAAAGGGCACTTATTGACATGTGAATTTTTCAATATTTTCTGTCACCTTTATTAGACAATGGTCCTTTTAAATATTCACTTTTAGCTAATTCAGACTTTATCTGAACATCTAAATTAAAAGGCGAGTGATTCGCGCGGCAAGGAAATGACACAACCGACGGAAAATTGAAGAACTTACGTAACTTTCCCAGGAAAGAAGTCACAGAAGTACCAAACAACATTTTTCCTTTACAGAAACCCTATTTATTCAATTTCTGCTAAGGTTACCTCCCTCAATTAGAATTGGATACTTTCATTATCGAAATATAGAAAAAGTTGGTGTAAAAACTCGAAACTTGATTGAGTGTAGTGGGGTCTGAAATCCTTAAAGTAAACCAAAAAAAGACCTCCAAAAACTTTTAAATTTATGGTGATTGGTTTACATTGGTCGAATGTGGAGGTTAACGGTGGAGTTTGCCAATATCTTAGCTCCCTTTTAGTGTAATTCCACTTACAGTGAACGCTGGCATCAGCCGCTGCAAAATCTACCGAAAAAATCCTGCCTTGGTCTTGGTCTTAATGAAATGACATGTACCTGATGACACTAACGTTGCTTGCGACGCTTAAACGTCATACAGGTGGCCACATTTAGATTCTATATAAGATTCTTATATTCTGTCGTCATAAACTCTAAATATAGATATGTCAGTGTGTTTTTATTCCGTGATATGGGCCTATTTTCGAGTAGTAACATTATAGTAGCAGTCGACGTTGCATCTTCGCCTACTCAAGTGAATCCAGATATCTTTACCGTGGTGGTGCGTCATTGAGTGAGTGACGTATGCGTTCATGACGTACTTGTATTTATGATTGGTTAATGTCCTTGCAGCTGCCATTTCCGGTGATCGGCTCGCTCAATGGCGTTCATATGTTCGCGTCGTCTCATGGGGCAGAGCTGGTATCCACGACGACAGACACGGCCAAGGTGATCTGGAAGGTATTTCATAACAGGTCAGTCAATCTATCTATGCGATCATTCTAGCAATAGCGAATTATTGTTATATTGTGGATACAAGTCTTCGGTTTATTTACTGAAATCAGTATTTTTGAAACTTCCGAATACTGTCAATCTCCCTTCACTTAACCCATTTATAACCAATTTTCGTCACAATTCTCAAAATTAAAGTTGCCAGACTATTTTTTATCGTCAAAATACTTGTTTTAAATCAGTTTGAAACATATTGTACATGCATTAATTAAGGTCCCTAAATATTAATAAAAAAGACTTCACTCTTTTTCCTTCGAAGAAAATTATCTATTATTGGCATGACCTGCCTTGTATTCTGTGAATATCTCACCCGTATAATTCTTTTTAGCCAGTCGTATATGTATCAGCAAGTTAGAGGTTCGTGTCAATGATTACACGATGAACGTTTTGTTAAGGAATAATAGAACTGCAACATTAAAGTTTAATATGATAAAATCCGGTAGTATATCGTTGATGTACACATGGAGGTAAACATAATTAAGATACTTTATTAGAGTGTATCTTCCAAAGATACAACTGGTGTGAAACGTATGCTTTGAATTAACATAATGTCACTCAGGATAAATATAAACATATAAGTTTTTCAAAACCGGGATAAGCGAAGTACACATTGTACATATGGAAATGAGTGTTAATATGTGTTCCTGAACAACCTAAATACACTGCACAATCAGCCTGCAGTTCAGCATTGTTTCATGCAGTAGGAATCGAAGATGCTATAAACCAATTGTATATTCCTCAATTGAGTTTAGTTTTAGATCTTTTAGTTTTTGTATTTCAGTGATTTTGGTGTATGTATACATGTATGTATGTATGTATGTATGTATGTATGTATGTATGTATGTATACATGTACATACTGTATATATGTATGTATGTGTGTATGTATGTATGTATGTATGTATGTATGTATGTATGTGTGTATGCATGCATGCATGTATGTATGCAATGATGCATTTTTCAGCGAAACTGATCAACTCATAAGAAACACTAGCGAGTAGCCTACTGTAGACGATATTGCATCATCATGGCATATTTCGTTTGTTATGGATTCGTAACTTTATGAAACTATCGAAGAAGTGCATTTTATGTAGACGATCTTCCTGTTTCTGTTTGGGGAAAAGCTCTCACACATTTGTTAAATCATTAAATAGTTTTACATACGTTTTCATTCCAGTGGAGCCCCTGTGGGTTCCCTTTATTGTTCCTTCGTATCTATACATTACCCATTTATTTGGCATCATCGCCGACCGCACAAACATATGGACACCCATATGCGCTTATATAGTTGCAGGACAAAAGTATATTTTTCTGACTTGGACTTAATTAATTTTTCATTCTATGCCAGTTATGTCTAGTTGTATCTCCTCTTTCTACAAGATCAATACATTGAGCAAGGTGTATTCTTTTTATCATTGTTGCCAAGGCTTAATATGAGAGTAATATATATAGTAAGCATGTGTGCTGTAAATCATAATAAGCGTATTGTCTGGACACTGCAATAACGACGACCCCCCCCCCCACCCCGCCAGGGTATATTGCATGGGGTTCCCCAAGTTCTCCTTTAAAGGGTTCTTGCTCTGTGACATACAGCGGTAACAACCTTTGTGGTGGCACTAAACAATATGTTTTGTTAAGTTAAGTTATTATAATATATATATTGTTCGAAACTTTTAACACCAAATCTCCAGAATATAGTATGTTTGGTGACAGCAGCTCGTAAGCCTGGGTAAAAGATGTTCCAGAGGCCATGGCCTCTCTTACTAACTGCAGGTGTATGATAAGTAAGCAGCTGTGAATACAGCAGGAAGTGCCCCAAAGTGGACGGGTTGGCGCATGTGCAGGGAGGGACATACTAGGACCGCACTCACTGACCGGAGAATGTTTTTTAAAAAATACAATGGGTAATTCTGTTGAAACTAAGGGTCGGGTTCCCACTAGTGTTATAACTTGGTTTATATTAAACTTGAATATATATATTTTGGATATTGGAGAACTATTGTGAAAGGAGAAATACATAGAGAGACCGGAAGCTTGAGATCCCGGGATCCGACTGACATATTTTATTATCCAAATAATACACGTGGGTTGCAGAATGGTCCTGGTTGTTGGTGATAGACTGATACATTTCTATATGAACTCTGATGTTACCTGATCCTCTTACTAGACTTGCATAGTACTGCGATTAATTAATTTAATAAGTAATAGGCTAATTAGTGTTTATGATGATTTGGAATCTTAATAATAATGTGGTTAACCAGTGTTACGCAATCATTGCATAATATTGCGTAATATGTATACGATATAACACTATTTTCATGTCTAATGTTCAGTTTTGAACATTGTAAACTTATTGCTATGTTGTCTTGGACAGATATATGAGTGACGAATGAGAATAAGTGAGGAGCTGGGGTGTGAGAGACAACAAGGCTATTGGGTAGAGCCCTGGTTGCCTTTTTGAGTTTTGGTTAGTCACCTTACGCATGCTTTAAAAGATAATGGTCAAACTATAGGTAGTGGTCTCTGGCAGTCTTCAGATTATTCCTTAGCTTCCTTTTAAAGTCTTCTATTGAAGGGAGATCTCAGAATGTGTGGATCCAACCTCCAGGTGTGTAATCAATATATCATAACTGACATAATATATCTTAAAATATCTTTCCCTCTAAGCTATCATAGCTTAATTGCATTGTTTATATTTGTTTTCCTGTGTAAATTGATTACACCTATTGTATTCAACTCGGTTGAAAATTATTTACTTTATTCAAACTTACTTACTTTGTTAAACGTGTTTGTAAGCAGTGGGGCTTGAAATCCTCCCAATATTTGGGAGTTTAGTCCCGCTGATGGTCCCTTTCTGGCAAATAAAGTCTCAATAACAACAAGGTATGGCAAATATAACGGGTCATTCTGTGATTAGGCTTTCTGACGAGGAAGCCACAGTAGTGGTAGGTGAATTAACGATTATATAAGTAATGGGGAACGGGTTCCTGGAGGTATGGTATTCTAGGAAGGACTAATCGACCTGGAGTACATTTAGACATGTATTGCCTCTTTGGGAGATGTTGATTGGGCGAGTGAAGATTTCAATGATATTAATAATTATGAAGCCCCTGCTCACTTTCCTAATATGCATTTTATCAACTTAATCGCTCAAGATTGAGATTCATCAACGATCCATGAATGGAGGATCGTTGGATTCATGTCCGATATATCTATTATAATCGCTTTTAGTTGTTTTTTGTAGAGAGTTATATATCCCAGTGTTTATGTTGATATAATGATGCTGCAATCGGTCTGTGTTGTTTTTCTATCAATGAAAACTCGATAATTGTGAAATGCAAGTAAGCATAAAAGTGTTCGTGTGAATCTGAGAAATTACTAACGTTACGTTTAAGGGCCGCCTAGTTTCAGAAAAAGTTATTTTGAGATTTCTCTCGCCAGAAATCATCAATATATCATTAGTAATTCAAGTAATATCAAACCAGATGTAATGTACGTAATTTTTATAGTTGTTAATTACAATGCTTTTGCTATGGTAAATTGTTACATCGATTCAAGCTGCTTTTCATGTACTAAGGACACACGACTATCTCGACATAGTAAAATTTATTAATATTGAAAAAGAGGAGTTAGAATTCAGAGTGCATTAAAAAGAAAAAAAACTCACTTTTATCCATATATATATATACTATCGGGCCTTTTGTACGTGCTTTATTCTATTGTCTATAATTGGATTTTATCGGAGATTGCAAAGGGCATTACTGCAAAATATTTCCCCTGTAAATCTATAAAAAGTCATTCAGTTTGACACATCTGACTGAAGGAAACCCGATCTGCTCCTTCCATTAAATACGGATCTTATTTCAAGTAGTATTTATTTTATCATTTATTTTAAAAAGTCAAAACTATACTTCACACCTAATAAGGTATATGGCCATTTAGTGTGTTTCCTCTTAGCAATAGATTTGTTTAAAATTCAATTTGATTCAGGTACTTGAGCTACGTACATCATGTTAATATTAAATCAATTATAATAATGCTCCCCTAATCACCATGACGGTGGTCTTCCTCTGGGACCTGAGCTGCACAGATATGCACAGATGTTACCATTAAAACTGAAGATGGTATACAGATTACTTATAAGCTAATACTACACAGTATATTATATATGTACAAGTGACCACCCTCTCATTTCGGGAGTCCTTTATACTTCATACACTTACGGCAAAAGCATAGCTTTCACCCTACGCCAATCCATCAGATTGTTCAATTGTTCTGATATCGACAGTAAGGTTATTCCATTCTGTGGATAAATGATAATACATTGATTGTTTTAAAATGTACTACTACGTGGAATTGTTATGTCAAATAAGTGGAGCATTCGCTCGTCGAGTGCCAGTATTATGACGACAGGCTTCTAGTTTGCTGTCAATTTTGTAATAGCTTGCCTTAATTATATCAAATATCATCCTATTAACAATGGTCATAACTCCAGTATTGCTATGCAATTCTAAAACACTGGTTCTGGGCTCACTATTAAAAATTAAGATGGTGAAGTATACTACCCCATGAGTTGGTAGAAGACCAGACATAGCAGCTGAACTAAACAGCCTGGTGAAACATAATACAAAAGAAAACAAAATCTAGATGGACTCAGGTGTCTTTCACAAATTTAAGTGTCTTATTCCTCAGGTTTATGATAAGGTTGGAGGAGAGATAAAGGCCCTTCTTCTTCTGGTATCAAAAAGTCCGTCCCCAGCCGTTGGGTCGGCACTTGCCGGTGCCGACTTGCCGACGCCCGCTTACCTCTGGACATACTTAGTTGATGAGGACCCGTGGTGCGAGTAGTAGTATATGGAAGCGGGCCTCTCGCACGGGTGTGTCCCGGGAACCTCCCCTATGTAACCACCGCCTATACTATATGTCTCACCCGACTCTACTCTACCTACATCGGTGGTCTGCCTTCCTCGTGACGCGTTTTCTTTGGCTGTGTGTACAAGAATTGTTTCACAATTTTGGTATAGATATATCTCTGTTTGTTACTGGAGTTTTCCCCCTGAAGCCCAGTCTTGCTTGCAGCTTTCCGATTTGATATATAAGGGTTTAGTGTTAATGTCAGTAATGATTTTGCGTTCTACTCGCTTTATTTTCAATATATACCATTAGTTATTCGAAAAAAAGATGGAAATAAAAATGGTATATTAAAAATATTTTACTTTATTTCGTTTACACTTGCCTTTCTCAGCCCCATCAGACACGTTGAATCAAGGAGGACGATGATAAATTAAAACAGATGATCTATAATAAATTGAGTTCGGTGTTGCTGGGGTTTCTCCTCTATCTTTCCTGATTTGGGGCTTTTAACTTGGCAAAGGAAAGGTATCCATCGTGGATATAGTAGACACACCTAAGGGGAAGGTTTATATAGGTGTTTCTGTCCTTCATAACGCATTGTAAAAAAAGAGCAAGAGCAGCGTAGTTACTTTTGTTTTGGTCATGAATATTCATTTTGTTTCGATGTTTTACTTATGAATTGCTAAGTTCTGGCGGGTTATATGCGATAGTGTACTAAGCTATTTGTTAAAAGTGATTGGAAGAGAATATGATAGGTTAGGGCAAAATATGTCTGAAACAAGTCTGACATAGGAGTTTCGGTGCCATTTTGTCCATTAGCCAACTGTAAATCACTGAATGAACAACCCAAGACCGTTCTCTCTGAGCTAAAATCTGTTTTAACACTATGCTGAATGTCCAATTATTACCTTGAGTCCTTCGTTCACCCTGTCCCCTGCAAAAGAACAGAAATCGGTTTCACGAAGGAAGGAAAATGTTGACAAAAAATTGTGACTTACCCCTTGCCCACTAGTTCGTCCGTATCCGAGAATGTCGGTCAAACAAAGAGCGCACCTGGGCAAGATTTTGATTATTTTTGGAAATATTTTGGCGGCTCTTCCCAGCCGAGCTCTGTGCTCCTATTTTTGTCGCAAGGTAACACTGTCCGTCATGTAACCGTGACACTGACCTTAACACAAAAGACCATCCTTTCCCCCACCCACCCTACACCCACCCACCCACACACAATCTCTCCCCCCTCCCTCCCCTGCTCCCCATCTCTCCCTCAATGCCTTAGCCATGAAGGCAAGAAGCTTCAGCTCCGACCCCCACCCCGCGGACACTAAAACACACCATCTCCCATTTTCCCGACCCTGAAAAACTCGCACATATATCTTCGAGCTATCCCCGCCCACTGCCCGTCCCCAGCCAGTCCCAGGGCCTGACTCCTTTTACGGTCGAAAAAAAACTAATATTATGATAACTGCATTATCAGTCCCCCCCCCCCTCTGTTTTCTCCCCAATCGGGATAAATTCCCACGTTACTAAAGCAAAGAAATGGAAAAATAATGCAATATTAATATCCTACTACAAAGGGAACATTAATAGGCCATTTCGGGGGTGGGAGGGGGAGGGAGACGTGGCAAATTCTATCTTCGGATGTGTTATTCCCGATGTGAATTCGTAACTTTTCGGGAGGATAAGGGTGAGGGAATGAAGCAAGGTGGGGGGGGGGGGGGAGTGGGGGGAGTTTTGGACAGAGAGAGGGAGAGAGAGGAAGGGAATTTCTTTTGTCGCAAGAAAATCTGCGCACGACAGAGCTGGCCTGGGCAAACACATAGCTTGCAGTGAAGAATCATTAATCTTTCACTGGGTAAAAACGAATGAAGGTCCATAAAACCGGGCTCAGCCTCCATAAAAATATAAATACATTCCTTTTCTTATGTTTTGCCTTTTTGGAGGAAGCTCTGGGGATTCTAATGACGTTCACGATCGCTTTTTGCCTTGCCAAGTTCTGACAAGCATATACATGCATAAATGAGAATTTAATGACTGCATTACATATTCAATTGTTTTATGTGAAAGAGAATGGTGCCTTTGTTCTACAGAGGGAGTGTGATTTCTCTGTGGGAGAAACGGCGACATTTCTTGCATTTAATTACAAAGCTAATTGAGAAAACATAGAGATAAGAAGAGATATGTTTTGTAGACGAGCGACTTTGAGAATATCAAATCTTTTAGCCAGGAGGTGATGGTAACTCATTCGCACATGCGTGTAGAGCGCGAGTGGAGTTTATTTTTAACCACCGGCCTTGCGAGGGCCTCCGATGACTCCAACTGATGAAGTAATTCACGCAAAAAGAATAGTTATTACAAACAAAACCGGGCAAAAGCCTCCCTGGGACTTGCTTTGTTAAGTAAAGAAAATGAGGAAGAAATTTGATTTTCACTGGAGTTTTATTAGGATTTCCACTTTTTCGCTGGGAAAGTTTGCGAAACTGAACATGAAATACTGCCTGAGCTGCAGGGATTTTACCCATAAATATGTGGTCTGTTTTACGCCGCAGAACCAGTTTTGTTTTGAGGCTTTATCCTCGTAAAAAGCACTCCTTGTTATACCGGAGAGCTCCGTTAGTACGTACTCGCTTACTATCCGTAATGACAGCTCTCTTTCTTCAAATGCATTTGCTCATTTTCTTGATAATGTGCTCCTCTTGTGTCAATCAAATTAACCGGAGCTGAATAGAAACCAGGTCAATGACCTAATGTGTTCGTATTAACGGGGGGTCTGTTAACAGGCTCTAACTGTATTTATTAGAGTGCTTGTCGCCATTACTCTGTCGCCATACGTCCGAGCCGTGACTTAGTTAAGGCTCTCAATTCATGTATTTTTGCAATAAGTTTTAGATTGAGGAAATATGCTCAAAAAATTAAAAGTCCTTTTGATTCGGAATTCGCCGTGGGATTTGTCCGAGCCGTTCGCGAATATTGCATTTTCTCAGGAAAATCAAGTGGCATTAGCTATTCGCGATCGTCATAAAGGGCCAGCTATATTAAAACAGGGGGTCACTTTAATACAGCATTATTTGTGTGCTTCTTAATGCACCGTCTCGGAGCGTGCTCAGGAATGATAAACAGTGTAGTGGGGCCTGAATTGTATTGGAGAGTATTGGGCAACAGATGATGAAGAAGAAAGCGACTCGGCTCCAGGCCCGGGCTTACTGTCTATGCATTGTGGCCCCTCCTCTCCCTCAATGCAATGATACGCCTGTCTCTTTTAATGGTCTTTTCCAAAAGTAGGCGTTTTGTAACGCCCCACCATCCATCCAACCCTCCCAAAACCTACCCTTACTCCTCCACCTCCTCCTCCCAATCCCCCACCACTACCACCACCAACTCATCCACAGCTACTAGTACCAATCGAAAAAATACATTTTTTCACAAGGTTCCCCCAAACTTTCTTGATAAGATTATGGACATCTTTACGTTTTGCCCGTCTCAAATAGCGACAAACCAATTAAATTTACAAGGCAGATGAATGCAGAAAACTGCACTTTTCGCCAGGTTTTTTATTTACACAATTTAACAAGGGTGTTTTTTCGCCGTGCCAAAACATGGCTTTACCTATTGAGCCAGATATGGACAATAATGAAGTTTGGTGTTTTATGGGTTTAGTTTCTGGCATAAAGTTGGTGCTTTTTGGTCTGGGGATGGGTGGGTTTTTTCTAGAGATCTGAGTTGGTTTTCATGGAGACTTTGTGCCCACATCCCTGGGGCCATGAAGAGGCTCAGCTTCACACTGTCAGAACCATCTACCACTGTGTGCAGGGCTTTAGTTCACATGTTTAACATTGCCAATGTGGCCACAACTAACATCATCTGACCAACCAACCCTCATGTAAATGATTTCTCAGCTGTATCTGTGTAAAGCATAATCCTGCCTATCTATTTATACTGCCCCAACCATAGATTTGGGTATAGACTATTGATATCTGTGGGAAATCTATTTATACATACCGTATGTCAGGAAGTTGTATGTGTTTTAAATAGCGAATTAATGTATTATCGGATTGCCAACTAGTGTTGGTATTATTCATTCATTTCAGTGGAGTCCCCACAACTCCCTTTATGGAACATAAGTTTTGTTTCAGCTAGCCTAGTGTTGGTATTGTTACTATATGTGATGTGTTTCAGGAAAATGAGTCACAAGTCACAAATTTTGAGATTTTGAGATATCATCATATTTGAAAAGATAAGGTCTAGAGGATTCTAATGATAGTAAACATTAGGACATCTAATAAGTATTTCTATATTTCAAGTCTTATTTTTTTATTTTTGAAAAAATGTTTGCAATATTTTTGGGTGGACAATTACTAGTAAAGTAGCTAAATATACTCTATAGCATGAACTTAGAAATACATGGATATATTTAATACAGTCTCGAAATTTGGTAAATGTATTGGTGCTACAAACAGCACCCTAATAACATTGACACAAAGACATCTTGTGTATAAGACACATTGAAAAATTTTGCGACTTGTGACTCATTTTCCTAAACACATCACATATTTGAGCAGGTACGTGGTGAAAAGCAGACAATTTATGCCTGATCCTCATCAAGCTGAGATGACAAAGGTCACTCATTTGTATACATACATAATCCTGCGTAAATGAAATATTTAAAGAAAAAATATATTTTAATTGTATTATTAGAAACTGGGCGCATTAGAAGAACCCATCTGGGATAATGCCAACCCAGTGAAAATAAAATCTTCAAAAAAAACCCCCGCAAATCTGCGCCCTAGCTGCCGTGCTATAGATACATATGTTCAAAAACGATCCACTCAAGGCACTTGGCCTTTGAAATAATGTATGAGAATGTCGTATAAATATGCATAATTAGTATTGTCCCTGATAGGTATATACGTATGGGAAATCGTGCTGTTGATTAAGAACCTACTCGATTTCACCCATGTCTAATTTGAACTATCAATATTTTAAATCTCGCATGTGTTATGTCAGAATAAACGGTCGTAGTTTCACTTCATTGGAATATGAATTTCATATGAGCTATGGGTGTGGATAAAGTATACAAGTTAAAACGCCTTTACTTATAAAGTTTTATGTATTAATCTCCCCCAGAGTGTCATGTTCACCAGAGGATTTTATTTGATAGCGAATATATAAAATGTAGCGAGTTTTTTCAAATCTTATATCAAGAGATGGCCCTCGTTATATGAGGTAGGCGCCTGATTCTGTTGCAAAGCCCCGGTATTCTTTGTTACTCTCATTACTCTTATTACTAAATTTCAGCTTACAAAAATCAATTATCCCGCCTCATTAAGGGAGAGATACACTTATATGCAACTCAACCCGGTCTCAGCACTTTTTTATGGATATATAGGGTTTCCCCTGTTCGCCATTACTTTATTTCACTTTTCACGCCTGTGCGAGCTATGAAGTTTTGTAAATTGGCTATTATTCATTTCAAACATATTTGAGACTTTATAACATAGGATATGCCTCAAATTGACAGTAATCAGTATCAGTACTTTCCAGATACACTTTTTTGTTTAGCCCTGCCTTCTCTGCTCAACCAACCAACTTAAAACCGGTGCAGAAACAAAATGTCATGTAGAGGATCATAGCACACATGTTTTCCATTCATTTCCTCATCGCATATAAAAACATGGCTCCACACCGGACGCGGAATTTGACCACGCGCGGAAAAATAGCCACATATTTTCCAACAAACCGCGCTCATCCTTAGTCTGTTCCCAACATTTCACCGCACGCGTAAAAAAAAATCGACGCCGAAGCCCAAGCGATTCGCTTTGGATATTTTCCGCGTGTCCAGTGTGGGCCATGCTTAAAGATCACAGAAAACCCAGACTGTACATAGTTATGGTGGAGAACGTAAAGGCCTTGTTCACTTCTTTGTCAGGAAATCATTCAACTTTGGGTACAACTGGTTATATAATGAACTCCATATCTTTTCCTTAGAGATAATAACAATTTGTTTTCTCAGTTCTTTAATTTTTTAAGGCTGCATTTTCAGGTAACATCGAAACTAAAGATTTTCTACCTTTTGTTCCGTTCCACCCCTACCCATCTGAAAGTCAATTGATAAACGTTTGTGGAGGATTTCACCCTTTTGGTTTTGCTCATCAATATTTTGGTGGTCCACCGAAATCCCTTGCTGTGGTGGTTTCACTTATTATACGCTCACCGGCGCCCGTTTTATTTCGGGCGATTTGACTTTAAACTCTTCTATATAATATAGCAGCACCAAAATATTTATAACTGAAGTCATATAGGTAAAACAACGAGTAAAGTTGGTATTGGGTGGCGCGGGGGGGGGGGGCGTGTTAACTGAGAATGCAGATTTATCTTTATCAATTGTTATGACACATTACGTAACATTGCAGGATATTAGATCTTGAACAGATCAGTCGTGCCTCCGAGTTCTTCATTTATTCTTTCCATACAAGACCTTAACACAATGAGGATTGGAAGGTTTCCACATTGAAAATGAAGGGAAAAAAGCTGACATCTCCACTTTTTCGTCTAGTTATAGCCCAGTGTTAGTTTCATATTTCATTTCACCAAAGTTGTAACTTTGGACGGAAAGAATATCATTGAAGTTCATAAGGTTCTTAACATGTTGTCCTAGTTTGGGTTGGCCCAGTTTTTTGTTGTTTTTTTCCCTTAATTTTGCCGTTTTCTCCCTATCTTATGAGAAGGGAACTTCGGCATGTGGAATTTTGTTGTACATCGAGATGGAAAAAAGAATCGCACAAAACCGTCAGATGACTTTCAGTTGGGTAGGACCAGTATGACACAAATGTTTGACATTTCTTTCAATACGAATTAGTTGAAAATGGAGCTTTAAAACCAAGCATTATTTAAGCAAATAACTATGTACAACTATCACCCCTATATACCCACTACTCACAGACAAAACAAGTTTTAACGTGTTTAAAGAATACATTATAAGACCTCTACTATCCGTTGATCTGTGGCGATGCACATGTCGATGTATTATTGACAACATCTTTCTTCCGGATCTGCTATGTAGGGAAATATCACTTATAAGATACATACATATTGTATTGTATGCATTTACACAAATACACAAACATTAGATAACAAGCCTTATTGATAATACATATGGTATAAAACTACAGGAACGCCACCCGTGGCGAATGGCTGAAATACCAGCATCACTCATGTTGTTACTATGTGGGCCTGCCATGTCATCATCAGACATTACTCCCGGCAACCAGCCCACCCACCTACCTACCTGCAAAAACATGCTATCCTCCGACCCCCAGAGCCCCGCTAATCCCTCCCACGTTAATAACCGCCGGCTGAATGTATGACTCCCCCCACCCCCATGCAACCTCCAAAAAACGCCCCCACACTCCCATCCTCCCAGATAACTTCTACCAGTAAAATCATCGCTGACCCAATCGTTCTTTGTCTTTTCCATCCCATGTGAAATGGACATGGATTTTTTTTCACCAATCCTCATCAGCTTCGTTCCCTGTACTCCATCGGATCCTCCCCCCCCCCCCCACACACACACCATCCTCATTCCTTTCACTCGTATTTAAGTGTTCATTTCCTGCCCAAAATCCACCATCCCCCCCCCCCCCACTCCTTACACCATCCCATCCCCCACCCTGCCAACTTCCCTTACCACCCGCTCCCCCCCCCCCCCACACACACACAAGCCAAACCCCAACCACCAATCCATCCCACTAGTTCACCCCCACCCCCACCCCAACCCCCACACCCACCCACCCTCCCATTCCCCTCCCTAACACCCACTCACCTTCTTTCGCCGTATTTGGTAAAATTCTGTTAAAAATGGATTTTGAAAAAAATTGCTCCAACCGAAAAAAAAGAAGCGATTTTATTTCGCTCGTCCACCAGACAAGAGCTTTGAAATCACGTTACATAATTGTCTCTCCGGTTCTTATTGAATTTAGCTCATTCTGGAGGCGCATGCGCCTTGGAAAATACAGGAAAGTCAAACCCCGTGCGCGTGCTGTTTACAATAATTTGATGAATTTCAACCTCAACATGCTCCTCCCTCAACCATGTGGTCAACTGATATCGGCAACGTATGGCGATATCCTAAATCCACTTGGCTCGATTTATTCTGGACCTAACGAGAAAATAATACCCAAAGATCCTATATTATAAACGTTAGTAGGTGTCATGGATATATATATAACATTAATAAGCAATTTAAAATACTTTTCTTAAAATAGTGTTTTCATCTTCTAGAATAATTGGGAAATATCCTCTACAGTATACGCTATGGACCCTCATTTCATGTGTGTTTTTCAATTTTTGTGGGATTGGGAAATTGTAGCTTGCAAAAATAGTTTCGAGTAGGTCTTGTAATTTAGCGAAATATTGAGTGGGTAAACCTAAGATTAAGATGGATGCTTGGGAGAAATCATCCACCTACATATCTATATCTTAGGAATTACTTACAATCACATAATATTTTTCTTAATGATAATAATGTATTACATCCCCTGCCCAAGACAATCTTTAAAACATAACAGGACAAATACCCACAACATTTTGTGGACAAAATTGACTTATTACTTTGTGATCATAGATATATATGGCGCTAATCTTTAAGTACAATAGCCAAAGCTTACATTCATACGCGTTATAATTTTTCCCATTAAGTGTTTTATTTCTCGCGCTACTGGGAAATCCAAAGATGCGGCACATACAACTAGTTCACCGTCCTACTTATCAGAAAAATGGTTGTGAGGGAATGATAGATGATTAATTACTTTGACATTATACTATGGGAGAATTCGAAAATTCTTTGCTCTTTTTAAACCTCAATATCAATTAATACATTTCTAATTGCATTGGGAGTTGGATATGTGATTTTAGAGTAATTACTTTTCTGATTTACTTTCAATACCTAAGAGTGAACATTTTTATACTTTATGCACATGATTTGATATTTCTAATGTGATCGCGCAAATGCGCCTGGGAGGAAAGTAAATTAAGACCGAAATAATCTAGCGACTTCTATTGCATTAACGTTGTTCCATGCCTCCTTGCCTGAAAACAACTTGAAATACAAGAATCAATATAATTAATCAAGTTAAAATACATCTACGAAAACGAACATGAAGTTCCACTTTGTATCTAAATCACAAGGAGCTTTGCATAAACCGATCTTGAAGTCATATAATGCATTAGGTACCGACTTGGGTTTTAACAATCTTTCACAGATTGAAAGTGATTCATCACTTCTGGAGCGGGATGGAAATAGGAATGGATCACGTGTCTTTTTCTGGGTATCTTCTTCACTTAGGCTCAGTCACTCCTTTCATTTTTGTCTAGATCAACAAGACGGTTATTTCATTCTATACGCACTAAGACTTTATCATTTTAATTGAATACTTTCCGACACTCGCAAGTGGGGACTTTTTTATGGCCTAGGGATCACGGGAGTGCACGTGTGGAACAAAAGGGGTTTCAGGACATTGCCCTATAGGGGTTCACTTTACGTTTAGTAATAATGATATGTGCGCTAGTCCAATGTAAGATGGGCATGTTATAGCTTTGTCTCAGGGTGGAATTTAGTCTTTAAGTGTGAAATAGTTACTGGAGATCCCATTTGCGGGTATAGCTTTGTGTTTCGCATGATGTGGTTCCATAAAAGGTTTTCATCGTACCCCCGCCTACTTTTGTAATGCATACAACTTTTGTAAAGACAATAATATTGTTGAAATGGATAGGAATGCTAAATAGTATTAGTCAATTCTATGTGGTTTTGATATGCCCCCAGGCTCACTAGGCTATATCAGATATGCACAGTGCGCTTTATAGCACAATATTTGACTGAATAAAATTTAAAAAATAAATGTCTGATGTATGCGATATTGGACCCAGGACATGCCAAGCATTTTTGTAATGCTGTACTCATGTGGAATCTCTGCTCTGCAGTGTACTTGCCCCAATATGTCCGCAACCAGTGGTCCGCGGATCACTTTCATCAAATTTCTCTCAAGAAACGCGAAAACCACCAGATAAACACACATCATGATTTGTGGGATTGTATTCGCAAAATTACACTGTGGGCATGATTTCAATGTTTCTGGATGAGTGTGAGTATAAAATCAAGCACTACTATAAATACACTGGCAATATTCTTGGTTTACACAAGATTTTGCCGAAACCCTTCGAAATAAATACAATTTAATCAACTAGAATTCAATCAGTTGCTGCAGTATCATTTTCCATTATTCTAAGCCCAACTGTCCTAAAATGGTCCACTTATTCAGGACGTACGTCATGTGATTAATTTTGAACCGATGATATCTTTACCTACTTCGGATAATGCGGTACTTAAAGGTATTTTGGGTCTCCTCCGTATTTACGTATTTATGAATGTGGTTATATTTCGGATGTAATTTGGCAGCTCATTTACCAGCAGTTCGTAAATTTGTCACTCAAACAAAGAGGCTGGGGCTTGAGTCATATAAATAACGGAGTCCTTTACACCAGCTCAAGTAATTTTGATTCATATCTGGCGAAAAACCTCGACTCACATCCAAGCTGAAGTCTGAAACAATGAAATTCCAAATAACAAGTCTGGAATTAATAAGAATTAAAGGTAATATCGTCAACCACACTCACCATAAACAAGGACAGGCCGGAAAAAAACGGCCCGCAGGAACACATTTATAAATCCAAAGCCGAGTCAGATTTGAAATGAAAGAAAAGTTGTGGGGAAAGATTGATAAGACAAAAGAAAAGAGCACTTGTGAATGAACGCCATTTCAAAAGGGCTGATCCGTCAGGGGTAATAATAACATGGAATGAAGAGCTTGAATCCGGGCATAGAACTTATCTATTCATTCAGTTATTAACTAATTCTTCATACGTTTCCATGGCAACGAAGCACATGGTAGTCGTGGTAGAGGGCCACGTTATCTCTTCGTCTCAGATACGGATTAACTTAATTGAACTCGTCCGTTATGGAAATCTCTTTGTGTTTCAAAACCACCTAGTTTATCTCATAATTTACCTTTTTCTCGTCATCTCCATACTTGGGAGTATTGCCGAAATGGTATTACCGAGCGGATTTATCGCGTTGTCTCGTTCCCCAAACGAGACGAGAAAAATAGGGGTGGTGGTGGTGTTGGAAGTGGTGGTGGATAGCGGTAGGTGGTAGTAGTAGTAACGATGGTGGTGGTGGTGGTGGTGGGGTGGTGGTAGGGTAAAACGGGACGGACAAAGTTTGGTATTCTAAATTGCGCAGTTCATTATGATTATCACTTAGATCACGCCAATGGTAGGCTGAGAATGAACGCTTTAACAAACCAGTGGCGCCTTCCTCCATGCCGGCGGTCGTTATTTTACTTATATGTTACTTTTTAAGTTTTCACTTTGTGGAAGAATGCCACTGCATAAGTATGGTGAAAGGGGGGAGGGGTGGTCCTAGTAGAAGAAGTGGGAGGGAGGTAGGTGTATGATTTAATGGGGTAGAGTTATTGGTGATACTGTTGGGATGTAGCTGGCCTCGAATGAGATATGCGTTACCAATGCCATTTGCATAGGCAATTTTCAAAGAGTTGCTAGAAGATTGGTAGATGCGTAGCTACGTGTGAACTTATTGGATGTTCTGCAATGAAACCGGAATAGTAATGAGTGAAAACGTGTGAACAAATTGAAGGCCATTTTGGATAGAGTTCTAATTTGAATATATTATTTTATTGATAGCTTACAGGAATAAAATATTTATAAATTGTTAATGAATGTCTTGTGGATTGTCTATGATTGTAATTACCATTAGTTAACTTAAATTAAAAGGTACGCATTATTTAGACTGACAATTAGTATAGCCGAAAAGAATTGTCTGTATGGAGATCGATTTGCCTGAAAGTTTAAATTATCTAAAATAAACTTTTAATTTTTTTCAGACATTGATTAAAGTAGATCCCCCGATAGATATAGTTCTTTGTCGCAATGAATATATTAAACGTAACTGATACAGATGTATAAATAATAGTCTATTTGTTGGTCCCGTTGTTAGATCTAATGCATCACTGTCAGAAGTTTAGAAGGGCAAGTCATTTTCCAAGATATTCAGAATTTATATATTGATGCCAAAATTAATTCCACTGTTTAAAATCCACCCTAATCTCTTTAGTGCCTAATGTTCTGTAAGGGTACGCAATGTGGTGTGATCTATGCTCATTTAGGATTTGCCTGGAAAATAATAACAATTGAAATTGCTGTTACGGCGGTAATACGATGGTCATTGGGAGTAGAGTTTTGGGGAATAAGAATATAAGGAGGTGGAGGCAAGGCAGTGAACGACCTACAGGTCGTTATTAGTCGTCATTAACTGTTAGTGGATACAAGAGTCTCGTATCCAAGAGTTCACAAGATTAATCTCTCCGATTTGGGAATTTTCATTAACCTGCCACGATGAGATGTCTCCAATTTTATACCCAGCATCCATGTCCATTAATATTATTCAGAATACATGTCTAGTTAAATATATAATATAACTCATTATTATTGTATACGAGATAAGTTAGTTTAAATTTTAGATAATTACTTACAGGTTAATGATCAGTTACAAAGTATAATTGCAAATGCACTTGATATTATTCTGTTGTCTTTTATCTAGATTATTCGCAGGTTTTACCAACAATATGGACATCTTTTCCTCCTCATTTCACTTTTGAAGTGTTACATACTGAGGCTTTCCCCCTGAAACTTTTACTAAATCTGAATCCTATTTTGTAGACTGTATAAGGCACTTCCACTACACTTACATCAACTTTTCCAGCAGACCTTCAGCAATCCTAGATAAAATATTCACACCCTCCCTCCTTCTCTGCCCACATTAAGAGCTGATGCTCATTCCCATAGCACATACCTTCAGCGTTTGTACCAATGTTCTCCCTCCTCTACTTACACCCTGCCAGGGAGGTAACCCCCTCCTCCTCTTCCTCCTCCTCCTCCTCCAGTTCCCCCTCTCTATGCACACCCCAGTCCCCATAAGGCCCTTGGAGCCCTTGTGATTATTTCCATGGCACAGCCATTACCTCCACCAACAGGCGGGTGGGTCGCACATATATTAAAGGTAAAACAACACCCACCAGTACCATCGACTGTAAGCAATTAAAAGTAAGGATTCCCAGCCCTTGAAAGCATCGCAATTCTCTCAAATAAAGAAACCAGCAAATGGAAGATGAGAATTTTAAGGTTTTCATATTTCAAATGGATTCTTCAACGGACTGGTGTAAATTGCTTGTTTATGTGCGCATGCTGAGCTCTTGGAAATGGTTCCTCGTACTAAAATGTCAATGGAACAAATGCATCACTCTGATTACGAACTCAAGTGTGTTGGGACTGCCTTATACGCCTAACTAGTCGTTTACTTGCTCTCCAATAAATGCATTACTCTTGTTATATCATAGTCTTCCATTTCCCCTTCCAATAGCGCTATATGATGTATTTACATTCCTCCTTACAATCTTTTAACACGTTTCTAGGATTTCATATAATATTCCTTTTATGAGTTGAATACTATTTAAGAGAGGGATTTACAAAATTGCATTGTAGTTTAGTTAATGGTATTTCTCATATACAATTCCTTCCCTTATTCTGCACATTAAATACTGGAAATGTTCACTTTGGGGAAAGGAAAGTTACTTGGAAACAAACCACCTCTTGTGCTTGAGATCTATCTTCAATTTATCTCCCTCTTTGTAAGCCATAGCGTGAGGTTTTGTTATTTATATCCCCCTTAGAGATATTTTTGTTCTAAATATGGATTCTTACGTCCGTACTTCACACAGCATGTTGCTCGCTTTTCTTATATCTCCCTTTAAAATTCATAATTACCATTCTCTTGAAATATTGCTTTTTGAATATTTTTCCAATAAATGGGTGCAGCAGGCGGTACAGTCGTTGGTTGGTTCTGGAGATAACGAGCTATGTGCCCGGGACCTTGCGTATACTGCATGAATGTGGGTCGATTGTCCATAAGAATTGTGCAAAAAAATGATAAAATTGTCAAATCCTAAAATTCCAATATTAATTGGTACATATCGTTAAATTGTTGGAATCTGGTCATAAAATGAGTGAAAGGTTGTTCGTTTACATTTGTGGTATATAGGGTTATAAAATCACGTACCCAATACCCGTCTGTTCTTCAACTTTTACCTGAAGCAACATTTTATAATCTCTGAATTAATTACATATGGTGTGTAACAATTTATTTATTGACTGTCTGAAATCCTGATTGTTGGGTATAGAATTAAATGTACCTGTAAAGGATGCATTATACTACAATCTTTTCATGATTTAATAGGTTCTATCAAATACTTTTTCGCTTAGCAGATATTCTTTACTCCATATTTAGATTTGGATCCCTATATACCTGAAAATCTAATATTCTTTTACATACATTTTGCTATATAGCGCCTACCTTCCGTCCCTTAGAGCACAATGTACTTTATAGGTTCGTATAAAGTCGCTATCAGACCATAAGAATGCAATGAAATCATGTAATTTGTATACATTCATTCTCCACAGGGGAATAGCGATACAATAATTTCATATCTATTTTGATGATGTAAATATGACGCTGCATCCGATAGGCCAGCAATAATCACTATTGCAGACTATACAATGTTTACCTCACCCCTTACTACGCCTTGAGATTCAAGGTTGAGCTTTTCTAGTTTCTATCATATTCTGATTGTTTTGCTTCCTTCCTCCTTGATGGATACGAATGGAGAGGAAAACCAGCAGCCTGACCAAAACATAGCAATTTGTTTAATTCCTTCGAATAATCAATATCCGTCCCACTTTAACATGGTTACCTTGGCAATCTTTAGAACACACATTTTCCTCCATTTCCATTGAAACAAACCGATACTGAGTATTTAGCAAAATCCCGGAGAAATTGCAGTCTTGGAGCGCCGAATATTCGATATTGATCTGTGAAAATTATTTCATGTGAAATCGATGCTAGAAATCATTAGAACTAAATATGGCATTGTTCTCTTTAATGGCCTTTCGCTGGGTCCGAGGCCCATTAAATCGCAATTAGGACGTGTGTGTGTGTGCATGGGAAAGGAGGAGGTGGAGTAAAAGGACAGCATCATGCATAGTGGCACATGCATACGCGCAGAGCTGCACATGCATCGTGCGTACTGCTGCCGAGGTGCTTAAGCTTGCTATTAATTATCACCAGCGCGGGGAAAAATTGAAAAATAAATTGAAAATTCTGTTCCGGATTGTCTCCCCATCTCTCTCTCCAGGCCACATAGGTTGGGAGAGAGCTGGGAAATCCTCTCAAGGCATGCACAGGGTGGCCAGCCGAGCCAAGCTGACAGGCAGAGAATTCAGCAGCTAGGCTCTTTCCCAACACCTCCTGATCCGGCTACAGGTTAACCTTTGACCCTGGGAGGTGTGTATTTGGTCCAGGCTCGGGTGATGAATGGATGTGAGGTGTTGAGCTACCAGGGGCACATCAAAGGCATCTTGGTGGTGGGCGACGGCGGGCACTGCTGATCGGGTTCAAACCCTACTTCACCCTTCTTGTAAAATCCTCCCCTTCCTCCCTCTATCACTACTTCAGAGATTGATCCTTGGGTACTTCTTTAAGGGGCAACATCGGGTGGTGCTGCTTGGCTTTGACTCTCGGGACTGGGGAACATTAAAATGGGAGCCCTACTACTACTAGGGTGCATGTGCATCGTTATCATTATTAACATTAGACTAGGGCCAACATGAGCGTTGCTTCCACAACTGGAAGGTGTGAGACAGGGGTTGACAATCATCGCCCCAAACGCTCTAGAACATTAGTCCTCCAACTTTCTTCCCATGTATTCAGGGACACGATTTTAGAAGGACAAGGATGCAGCAGCATCGACTCTTGTCAATGGCGAATGTTTTGCATATTATGAAAACTTTGTTTTTATTTTGATATTGATCGAGTTGCATTGTGAAAGCAGCGAATTGGTTTTGCATGAATTGATTGCAAAGATAGAGCTTGTTATGCGATCTTAAGTTCCGTATGTATAAGATTTGCATTGTTTTAAAGCCAGTAAAGATGATTTTTCCTAAAGAATTGTTAGATGAAAGTTGAAAAGGAGACTTTTGGGAGATTGTTTGCTGGTCTTTGCAGCATCCCCTCCCTCGTTTCTGCCTCCCACTCCTCCTCCTCCTTCTCCTCCTCCTCCTCCTCGCTCCGGCCTTCCCTTCGCATCCCTTGCCACTGACAGCAAAATTATCAAATCATTTTTCGCTGAGTTTTTAATCGTTCCTTCTCTCATTGCGGCGCGGCCATGGCAGCAGAGGAGCGTGTTGTGCTGGGAAAGGGAGCTGTTTTAGTCTCAAATCCAACATGGGAAGTCGGAGAAGGCAGTTGGAGAGAGGAAAACGTGAAAATTCTGACAGCCTGTTCACATTCATGCTTCTACGGCCGATATAGCTTATCGCAAGCATATCAATCACAGACCTGAGCGATTAAAAAGCGCTAGTCATTGATCTATGCAGGACCAGTTGGGATATCTCTGAAGGTATTTCCTTGTCTTTTTATTGGAATTTAATCCTCTGAAGTCATCTTTTCCGTATCTGAGTCAGATTTATGCAAATCTCAAGGAGAGAACGCCGGTATCTGGTTTGTTCGAAAATTTGCATTTGAGACTTTTGGTTAAAATTGGCGCTTGTTGAGTATAAGGACATAGGAGGGGTGAGTGTGCACGGTGCGTTCGTGTCCCATTATACTTGCTGGTGTGTGTAGTAGTTTGTGGGTGCTTGTGTTGTGTGTGTATACATGTGTGTTATTGCTTTTAGTGTGTGAGTTCGGTAGTATAATTACCTCATGAATACATCATAAGCCTGTTCTCGGAATACTTTTTATCTATATCTTATTTTAATACTATCCCAGTGGATGATCGCTGATTCGAAGGAAAATATATTGCGCATGCAGCAGCTATACCGCTTCCATTTCAAAGGGAAATAATTAAAATGTCTGAAAGTTTTTTTATGTTGGCTTTGCCATGTTTAATCACTTGTAAAATCATCATAAAGTCATTTGTCACTTAGCACTTATTACCGCTACGGCCATAAACAGGTAGAAAGTCCACATGCCTCTTAACAGGGTATCTGTCTTCATTTCAACCACTGTCACACTCAAAGCTACAGGTATATTAGTCGGGAGGCAATGATGGAACGAGTCTTGCAAGTGCAGGAGGAGGTAAAGTACAAATGTTTTGCCTTTTGCCGGTTGATGGCCCATATGCGTGTACTTTGCTATTTCTCAATACATTAATTTTATGTATACATTTACCTGCCTTGATAGACATGGGCCTCGCATGCTGGTAATTGATGGCGACTTTCTTAAAAGACCTGGAATTAATGAGTTAATTTGATGAGATAATGTATTTTTTTGGCTATAAGGCCAAGCGCAACCATTTGAAATATGTACCAAGTGGATGAAAGTTTATAGCCATTTTATGCATATTAAGGTTTTAGGAGGAATTTATCATTTCTCTCTATGAGTCACGGGATGAAATGTTTCTGCTCGTTTCATAATACCGTGTACAGGACGGAATTATGCCAACGATGCCATAAGTGCATATTTCCCCTTCTAGATTTTAGATCAAAAGATTGAATGGAAGCCTGTGAATAGTTTTAGAAGCATTTTGCTACATTGGAAGATAGGGCCCTGGTATTGTGATACAACCTAGTAGGATATGAACTATGTTTTAGCGCCTATAAAACGGTAGGCTCAATTCCCTTGGTGACGCAACGATTGTTCTAGCTCTCTCTAATTGGCATTCACACGAGTGACGTCACTCACTGTGCATATAAATGTGGGAACAAAACCTATTAAATCACACCAATATTGCTCTCTTTCAAAGGTAAACGCTTTTCAATCTCTGAAACTCAAACCTCATCGGCGGCAACTTTAATTAAAGATACCCTCAATTAAAAGTTCTGCTATTGCCATGTCGTAGCTGAGATACCCCTGGTTGTTGGCTGGCTGTTGTTCCGGGGTTGTCAAGTCATGACATTAATGCCATAGGTGTATAAAAATGTCTGTGATGTAAATTTGCATAGTTTGATTATAGTCACCTGAGTCCCTGAGAGTTGTACGACGCCGGAAGCGGCCATTTATTGACTTCCTCAAGTGTACGCCCTCACTCGGCACCGCTCGGTATCAGGTTGCTCATTTTTACTCCAGCCACCAGGGAGCACTCAAGTCGCGAGGAAAAGAAGAAGCTGGGAAGGAGTTAGAGGAGGAAGAGGAGAAGGAGAAGGAGGAAGAGCGGCCATTGTAGATCTTAGGATACCAAAACCAGGAGAGTAAACACGAATGGCTATGTTAAATTAAACATGCAAAAGACATGATTATCTTGACAGGGGCTAGCCATGCGATAAACTGATTTCTCAAACCTCTATTTTTATAGCTCGATATGCACAGATATCTCTGATGTTTCTGATTTATACTTCTCTGCCAGATGACTATAAAAACATTTTGATATGATCTGAAGATATCAGATTTCATTCTTTGAATGCGCCCACCTGCATGTGCGTAAGCAATTTTCTGATATAAGAATATTCTTGTTATCTCCATTGCTTCTTCTCGGTGCATTATACTTTCTTGGATTATTAAGTGCATTATAATGTACTTGTATTATCGATGAATACAAGTTGCTTATCTCGGCAGGTACTTAATTAAGGACATCTCAATGTACCCTCCGGATCCATCCGCCATATATTAAAGCATCCCCTCTGTCATAATGAGCCTACCTCCCCATTCATAGAAGTATTGGATGTTGTATTAAAAATATATTGCAAAGTATGAGCACCAACTTCAAAGGCCTGCTCCTTTTGTAAATAATTATCCAGGCCTCTGTCTATTACTTTGAGAATATTTGTTTCTCCCCACATAGAAGACAATATACTAAGGCTCATGCTTTGTATCATTCAATAATTACTTGCCGGTCTGCTCTCATAATGAGGAATATCCATTAATGCTGATCCCGCATTGGGTCAGGGATGGAAACCTTAAACCTGAGCTTTCTCCTGGCTTACACACGGTGCATGGGAGGGCTCTGAACCTACCTTCTTCTTATTCCTGAGACTACAACAAACACACCTAATCCCTTTTATGTTTAAAGAATCAATTAGACTCCTTTCAAGTCATACGATGCCAAAGACCTCTTCTGTGGTACCCACTTGCTTCTATTTTTTACCAGTTGGTAGTTAAATTTGATTTATTTCACTTTCCCCTTATAAGGCAATCTTCCTTCCTTTGTACTCACAATGCAATTTTTCCTTCGTAAACCTTGGATATTTAAATCTTTAAACTTTTGTGGTTTAAGGTAAAAATACAGGGTAACATCCTACACTTTTGACTTTCTCGAATGGGATTTGTTTCATCTGATATATTGTAAATGTTCCCTAGCTTTAAAGATCATGTGATGAAAATGACAAAACTTGAATAGAAACATAGATTTGGGAATTGTCTTGTAATAAATCTAAATCTGTCGACGTCTTGAAATATCCTCTAATTGCTGTGAGTGAAGTGAGGCTTTTGTTGCTTAATAGAAAAGAGTAGGAAATGGTGCCTGCTAAATTTATATTGGCTCAATGTTGCTTGTTAAGATCTATACTGGGAGATCTGTATGAACTTTGAAAGGAGCATGATATCATACCGTTCATCCTTATGCAACCCCGCCATTTCATGACATTCATTTCTCTGAAAAATATCTATTTTAATTGGCCAAACATCCTTTTAGGAATGACATTCCAACATCAGCAATCGATATACACGCAAAGTACAAATCTCTGACAAAGATTTACCAAATCTAAAAGCTAGTCTCGACATGTTTTAAACGTGTTCTAGAACATACCAGTTTATAAGGTACTTCAAATATTTACGTTAATTATGTTGATCACGAACATGTTGCACCGAGGAACAGAATGGCCATTTTTATTCATCAAACTTTTGGATTTGATGTATGTTAGTATTGTCCTCAAAGGCTGATATAAAGTTACAAAGGTTATGACCGTAGGGAATTTAGCAATTCTCTTGTTTTCCTGGTACACTCTTGTTCGCCATGGTCTTGTTCTTTCTTCAAATTTTCTATTTTGTTGAAATATTTGGCCAGAAGATTAATATTCATATTCACACGCTATTATATCGATGAATCTCTTTTTCAAACAATATCTACTTACAGATTCATTAGAATATCCTTCTGTTTAAATCCCAACAAGTATCTATAAGTACTTTTCTTGCTACAATTCTACTAATATTGAAATTATTTTTTAAAATTTTGACATACAAAAAGATGATTCATTACGGTCCATAACGCAAGATGTTGATATTGGGTACTTAGATGGATTAAAGGGTCTAATCCACAAAATATAGTGCAAAAGAGTCCTCTGCGGCGCAAAATCGCATGAGAATCGGCTTGGTGGACTAGGGCCTTAATTCTGACATTAGTTCTGATTCTGCTATTACATACACCAAGTTAAGCTGGTTATTACTGTATTGACTAATTTGTCCGTCTAACACCCTCCCTCAAATATGTACGTAAGTAGAGCATGAACTATCTGCCCACTTGTGACGCTTACAGCCTCTGACAGTCATATCCTTCTCGGTCTGTAATTCTCCACCTCACCTCCCCAAAGACACATGGTTGTTATACATGGACATGGAGTTATAGAAGCCCTGATAATAAACTCAACTAATTGATCACGTGCCTTCATCATTATCATACATCAATTAGCGTTTGATAATTGGATAAGTAAGATCGATGTTTATTTTTATACCAGGCTGTATCGTCTCACAAATGGAAATGTACATTCGCTGCCTCTGACTTAAGCCTCGGTCTCAATCAGTGCTTTATAGAGAAGCAACTAATTACATTGTGCAATATTCATTCCAGTTATATGTTGGGATGAAATAGCTCCCATTGACAAAAATCTGCAATTTATTTCCATTTCGGTTGGCAGGCGGGCGTCCTCTCTAAAAATATTCTCCCAATTTATGGGGGTTGTTTTCGACCGTGGCCTATCGGTTTTGAGCGGGAAGCTTTACCTCAGAAATAGCTTGGGCGATAAAAATCGCCACAAAGGGGATTTGGTTTTCTTATTTTTGCTTATTTATTGGAAGGATTAATGATAAATTAAATGCTAAATAAGAGAGAGTTGGAGATAAAGCAGAATAATGTAGCCACATTACCCAAGGCACATCTCATCTATTACTCTATAATCCGAAAACTTCTTTTTTCCGCGTAATTGTCGTCTGCTCCAGGCCGCGCCTGGATAAATCTGAAATCTTTTATCTTTAAAATCCCCCGCGTCGGCCCGCTGCCGCGCGTATCACTTGCCGGGGATATGAGGCGTCTTTTTATTTGTTTTGATGCTTTTCGCAAGTATATGTTGATGGGAATTGGTCTTTTATACTTTGCATTGATAGATTAGGGAATTGCATCCTCGCGGGGCTTTGGAGCGCGGTTTTAACGTTTAGTTCGGGCATGGAGAGAAAGGGGGCGTTATTAGTATCTCTTACATCCTCCTCTACACTCTCTCTTCCTATCCACATTGCTGTGTATGATCTCCCTCATGCACCTCCACCTCCTCCTCCCTTCTCGCTTGCTGTAGCTCCCATGTCCATGTCTCTACCTCTCTGCCTGCTACCTCTCTCTCCCCCTCCCTCGTCTGTATTGCAATGTTCTACGGCGGGTGAAAAGTGTTTCAAAAACTTCTACAGGGCCGCACGCATCTCGCCATTCTTGGCACTGTTACTACACATTCCTGAAATATGTAACATGGCCGAGGCGTTGGGCGGTCTCCCATGGCTGTCTCTGTCACGGCTAAAACACTGTGAGCTCCGTCTTATCGAACACGCCGAGATAAGGGCGCGATTGTAAATCATTCCTGGTCGGAAACGCGCAAAAATGTCGTCTGCGAGTCCTGGAAGAAGGCGCGTCTTGTCATGGCTGATGGTAATAAGTAGTCATCGCTGCCAACAATGCCAACTTGTATCTTTTCTGATTAAATTGCCAAAATGAGTTTAATTTCCGTCGCCAGCACTTCTTTACATAGGCCCTACACAAAAGCTTGGTATCCAGGCAACGTTTCTAATAATAGTTAGCCAACCAGCGCCAGCCTTTCGTAATGACAGCGTAATCTAATTTAAATGAAAATTGTTAATCTTCCAGTGGAATTAATTTTCAGCAACTTTCAAGTAAACAGGCTCAATTTTGTGCGAATTTCTTTTGAAACATATCGGGTGTGGCAGTGCTGCCTCGGCTCGCGTCCTTTTCTGGCTCGGCGCCAGATTTGTCACAGGAGACGGAAGAAGGCAGATCGACAAGAGAAAAGGGTGACATATTGTTTGACGCTATTATATTCCAGACCCGCTACGACGTCTGGTCGCGCTTCCATCTTCTCTGAGCGACGCAACACCTCACGTTGTCATGGTGAGATGGTGTGCGTTGCCGGGGCTAGCTAGCCATCGGATGACGTCATCACCTTAATGGACCCTCTCTATAAAAAGGCTGTCCAGTTGCTAGACTGTGTTGTGTGTGGGCGGAGTGGATGGGGGGAGGGTGTTGGTTGCTAGGTCGCAGGATCCTTAGCTGAGAGGAAGGAGCCTTACAGTACAGAGAGAGAGAGGAATTAACTGGGGAAAATCATAATACATTCATGTTATTACGGCTGATTAGACATTGAATCATTGCCAATGCTTGCTAACCTGTTATGCCCGATTCTTCCTCTGAGGTTTTGAACCAGCTGTGTGCTAACTATTTTTGCACAATGTCCCTTTCGCTATATACCGGTATATATAAGTTATAAGATATCAGTTTTTACTTATTTTATTTGATATCCTGGAATATTCTAAATAAGTGCATAGAAGTGTTCATTTCGTTTTCGGCTGTATATTGATAAGTTTATTTAGTAGACAGATGTGTGATTGCAAATGTACTGCCTTATTCTATTCATGTGGACTTATAAGTTTTCAATTTCTAATCAATGGTATGTCTATTGAATCAAAAGATGATACATAATTACGAACATTATTGGAACCACTTTCGGAGATAATGTGCTATGCTATGAAGTTAATTATGACCGATAAGTTATACATTTGGTGGTATATACTGGTATATACCACTGAATATATAGAACTTATCGGTCGTAAATAACATAACAATAAATTATATTTATATATGTATTTATGGTACATCAAATGTAATGACTCTAGGTATGTGTTGAGGGGGAGAAGACAACGAGAACAAAGTTCTACTGTTGCTAATCTGATTTTATTAAGCTGACATAAGAAGTCTAGGTAAAATAACGTGTAGATATACAAAGGTGTACACGATATAGAAGTAAGAGGCAAGTAAGAATAAAGTGGTAATATAACTGCTATCTGTTGTTAAAGATTCTAAGCACAATGTGCGTAAAGCACGTAGAGAAGAGGAGATATACATAAAGAGCTTCTACCTATATGATATCGTGAGTAGTATAGGTAAAGTAGACATTGTGTAAGGTACCACACATATATAATACGATATACTATCGTATACATTATATACATAAATATCTGTATGTTTGTGCCTGAGTGGACATGTATATGTGTGCTACTTAACATAATTCTATGTATATAAATATGAATGTGTGTATGGGCGCGAGATTTAGTAGATTTGAAATCCAAATTGTTTATTATTTATATCAATCTTAGCCATGTTTGTTTGTTTGCATCGGGATTAAATAAGATATTGAAGTAGGTCTTGCTAGATGAGACTATTTTACTCCCATCCGCTTTATCCTTTCACAAGTACGGAGATGCTGAACATAATTTCAAACGTGCATGCAAATGTATTTCAATATCATTGCTTTTTAACCATCCTTTCTAATATTGTTTGGAATATATTAGCATCGATATGCAGTAACACTCCCATATTCTATCTCAGTAAATATTCAAATACAGAAGTCAGTTTTTACACCCCTATTTGCTTTTACAGCGAATTATCATTTGATAAATATGCCTGATCATACTTCATGTTGACATAGTATCAGTTGATCCCCTATTGCCTGGAAATGTCATTTAATCTTTCAAATTATAAGCGTCCTCGCCGCTTTTTAGTTAACCATCACATCCTCCCTTTTTACACTTAAAATAAGCTCGGGCACGACAATGGCGCGATTCATAGAAGGTGTACATACTGAAATCCCACAATTAGCATGTCCGCTATAATCGCGCAGCTAGCCCACTCGCCGGAATTGAGGTCGCATTTTACAAAACGATATTCTCCATATTTCCCAATTAAAACTGCCGCATTTCTTTCCTCCCCTCAGACGATCTCGGCTTGCCACAGAAAGAAGCTGCTGGTCTGTTTTACTCTGTTGCCGTCAGCTCGAACCTGTTTTTAGTCCATTTATTGACATGGCACATTTCTTGATACGCTCCAAGATAACCCGTTGTCAATTTCAGCCTTTGGTTTTAGCCTGCGATTTTCTCCCAATGGAATATTATTGCTCTACTGGGGAATGTAGATTAACTATCTAGCTTTTCCTATCAGTGAATATTGATAGCAAAATACAACCTCTACCTTTATATTTGAGTTCTTTGTTTGTGTTGTGCGAGGTGGTGTTGAATTAGGACCTTGTAATCTGAATATAGATGCCTTAATTGTTCCAGAGCAAAATTCAGATTTGAGAAACTTTCTCATGAAAAAGCATGATGATTATATGACTTTTAACTTCTGTTCTAGCGATTAAAGTTTAATGTTTTATACATTCAGTATGAAAAGTTAACAATGGCTGATTTTGAATTCGGAATTGAAGTTATAAATAAATAAGGTCCTTTGGTTACATCGCACTTCTAACCAAACAAATATTGTTCTTTGGCCTGATTCATGCATTGACACTCTTTATTTGAGCTTAGCGCTTGGATAAACACAGATTGGACGGCAGATTGATTTTTTTGTCCTAAGATATTTCAAAATAACATTTATCCAGGGATTTATATTTAAATGAAATGGTATCTCCATGGAAATAGACGGTGCAGATTATATTTTACTATTGCTTTAACTTTAATATTTTCTCATGCATGTGCCAGAAGCATGACAATGATTTCGGTTATTATATACATTTGATATGTATAATTTGACATGTCTTTATTTCTGACTTTTTTGTTTATTTTGTATAGGCAAAGTTTTGACGCACGTAGACGGGGTTTCTACCTCAGCTGGTTTTTGAAATACTGCCCAGAATAATTCTAATTTTCCTCTAGCCACACCCTATTTCAATGTTTAAAAACTGTAGCATACCGTGAGTGGTCTGTGGTGCTGGCTTCGTAGTCAGATGCAGAAGAGCGTCGTGGGTTCGAACCCCGCTCTGGGACGGTGTGTTATTTCTCCTCCACCCCCAGTGCTTGCTGATTGGGTTGTATCAAAGCTCGGTCGTGTGTATGGCTGGCTGTGACACTTTGCACGTTACCCACCCATTGCTAATATTAGAAGAGGGTAAATCACCCGTCAGCGTGTTTCCTCCCAGCAATAGATAGTGGTATACTAGCTCAAGTGTTTGTGAAAGACAAGCTAAAGGATCTGAAATAAAAAGCCTGGTAAAACATAATAATTAATAGAACAACAATAGCCTTTATTACGATACATATCAAAGACATTTCAACTAATGATTCCTCTTAACTCGAACTTCTTTTCAAACTTGATAATTAAGACCTTGATAATCAGAAACATCGTTAGTCTTAAGTGTTTTAGTGTAACTTCTGAAATTCAACTACGGCTACAAATGACCTTGTTTATACTCGAACATGTATTAAGGATATGGCAACTACTGAAACAGAAGATAATGAAACTTTCTCATTTGAAGTTATCTTTATAAAGGTGGGCCTTATAAATGTATTCTGATTTTATCTGCGAACATCAGGCTGTGTTTAATGAGAGTTCTTTTAATATGGGCACAATTTTATTAAGATTGACTTGAAAAACTAGATAGGCGCATTTGGCGTCGGAAGGTCGGTGTTGAAAAGATCTGAGATTGTAGACTTCTTCGCAGTAGAGCTTCATTTCAATTTTAAAGTACCACTTTAATGTCACATCACAAAACTCATTGTTTACTATGATGTAAAATTGATTAGAGCCAATTTTATTTCCATATTTTAGTTAAGATTGATTGCAACTCTCATTTTCCAACTTCTCTCCAACCAAAAAGGGGACTTCTTGGAAGAAGTCTTCTACACACATCAAACTTTTTACTCAGATTGATATAAGAGATTTGGTAAGAAGTTGTGCAGGCATGGCCACAGGCGAAATATGGTATCGTAACTTATTGCGTAACAAAGTCTCTCTGACCACTTACTTTAAAAGTCAGAAATTGAATTTTCATATCGGTTGCCATGGTAACTAAAACCTTTCCGAAAATTCTAAATTCCGTCTTTTTAGCAAACTTCCTCAATTCTGCAATATCCGAGATAATTTCTCCAACTCATGGATCAATTAAATTGATTTTGCCTAGGAAAAAAATATGCATTAAGAAAACTTCCAAGTTAAAATGCATTTCCATGGATTTAATCCATAAATTCTCAACACAGAATGATTGATATCGGCCTATTCCTCAGGCTTATGACTTCTCCCACACTTATCGGACGGGTTTTACTGCGCTTGCTGTGTTTTTGATGATTAAAATGAATGTAATTAGAAAATGGAAGGGGTCCTTCGTAACAGGTGCTAATCACTCATACAAAAGTTTAATTATGTTCTGGTTTTGTCTGCTGATGCCAGGGTGTGTACCTCATGTGGGAGTTGCAGCTTGTTACATTTGGAGTGTGCATTAGGATAAATAGTAAATGAACTCGGAACCAATGGAAGGAGAAAATAAGTTGGTTGCTTTGAGAACGATGCCGGTGCTCGTCTCTTAAGCGATATATTAAAATAACTGAGCGTGTAGCAGCTGCGAGAACGTTCCTGGAAACTTTTTCCTGGTTAACTAATAAATAGATTGATTAATTCATTAATTCACAATCGGATTCTATGAGATTTTCCTATGCTTTTGTCCGCGAGCTCTAAGAATCTTCTGAGAATATTCTTATACTTGGGAGTTAGTTGGAGTAGGAGTTGGATGCATTTTTCTTGCTGCATGCCCTGAGATAGTATGATTTGCTTTCCTTTATATCGGATTTGAATTTCAAATTGCCTTCGTGTCTTATGAACTATTGCCAGCGGGGAGTTTATTTAAATGAAGTTGTCACTTTTATATACCTTTGGTGTGAATTTAAATATGAAACGTCACTGTGCATACTAATCACATTTGGGAGAATATTGATTTGTTTTTTTGTTCTAACCTTGGTGGTAAGCGTGTAGCCGGCAGATGGTACTAGTTGTGAACTCCAATTTAAACAAATGTATACATATTTATTTCATGTATACCAGATAGCCTACATTTATTATTATATATGCAAGTGCACATATATATTCATACACACATATGAATGTGTCGGATTTAGATTTAGATTTAAGATATTTTCATTCCGAAAAAGTATTACATCATGCGATAATATTTTCAGCAGATCCTGATACAACTATATATATATATATAATATAACATTGATATAATATGGGTTTTTTTGTTCATACAACCGTAGAATGATAAATACACATTGAGATAACTCCTACCCAAACAAAATAATTTGAATCACTTCATATTTTTTCTTCGACCAAGAATACAAATCTATTTGCTATAGTCTACAGCTGGTCATATGAACTATTCACAATACATTTTCTACGACGTACATTTTGTTCTAGTTATATAGAGATAAAGACTAACCCACTAGCCACTCATAAAGTGACTTAATGTAATCAGCGTATACGCAGACAGCGCATAAATCAACTAAAACCCATCACCACCATAGCGTAGGTGCTCGTTCAAAATACCATATAGCTTCCCATTTGTTTACCATTATTAGAACCTCAAATTTGACTTAAATAAGAGGGTCTGGGGTACATGTATAATACATGCTCAATAACTGAATCAAATTACTAGGGATAGTAAAACAGGTTGATCGATTGAAATGTAAGTAATATTGGTGAAAGTTTGATAGTTTGATTCCACCACACTCTGCTCTGCCATCCCTCTCTCAGATGTAAACGCCAATAGTTTTCCGCCACCTCCGCCTCGGCCTCCGCCGCCCATGAATATCGTAATTGGCAGAGTGGAGTTTTTCTTGTTTTCCAGTCGTTCATGTTAATCATTAATCTATGGATGAGGGACTCTGACACATGTAGGCATCTCCCAATCCACCTGCCAACCCCTTTAAATACCGCCCTCCACCTCCGCCTCATCCATGGAGCCAAGAGCACCGACACAAAACAAGGGGAGGAGGTTAAAACCCTCTCCTTCACGATCACCCCACCAATCACCCTTTTCTTTGCCCTCACAAACAATTGCCAACCTACCCGTTGCACCCTTCTTCTCCTAATTCCCCTCTCTACCTCATTTCGCGTTCTTCTTCCTCCCATGTACTTGTCCCCCCTCCTTCTAGTCTTGTTTTCATTCCTATTTCGATTGTTTTACCCAATTCTATTTTCTATGCTATTGGGTCCGCTTACTTTATACCACCCTTCTCCGAGAGAAAACACCCTCATCCTCTGGTGCCATCCAATGCCACCCCTCTTTTCCTCTTATCATCTGGCTTCACCCTATCTGGAATCACCCCCACCCCAACTGAAGCCACCCAATCGTTGGCACCACTTTGGCCACCACCCCTATACTAGTACCACCACCACCCCTTGCACCGCCGCAACCCCTCCGCTCCTCTTCCACAACACACACCAGCGATATGCGCACCAGCAAGATTTTATATCTCACAAAATGTTTCTTGTTTTGCCAATCAGCATGCCTAAGTCATCTATCATCGCCTCTCTTAAATTGCCAACCTCGAATTTCAAGCGCCATTTTTGGCTGCATTCATCAATGGTTTTGTTTGCTCCGTTTAAAACATATGAGCCGTTCCTGAAAAGGGGGATGCTTTCGCGGAAATTACTTTACTTTTTACTTAGCTCGCGTTGCCGACTTTGATAAAGGACTTTCAATGTCAGTGGCAGATTCTTACAATTCCAAACTCGTCTATCATTCGCGAGACGAGGCGAGTCGGGCCTGTGTTCACATATGGTTTTTGGCCGATGTCTGAAACATGGCCAAATAATGGGCGATCTTATAGGGCCAGATGCACTGTTTGTCAGGGCGTCTATACCTGCTTTATTTTCATACACCTCTTGTCAAGGCGATGATGAATCGACCCAGGTTATTATATTATATCCCTGCCTCTCTTAACTTTTATTGTTTAGGAAGGGAAAAATTGGAGACGTGGGGAAATGATGGTTATTTTGTGCTATTGTCCAATGAAATATAGAGACAAGTGCTTTGTCGGACGCCGAGATTTATTTGTTCGAGAGGAAATACTTTTCTGAAGGAGAGTGTTGGATTGCGGCGTTATTATACCCGTAGTCTTCCACATCTCTTCATTTAAAATTAATGAATTTTCGAGGATTCATATCAATTTATATCTTTATCCATCGGCAGTTAAATCTCCTCATTTCAAAACGCTGGCGATTTTTGTCTGGAAGGTTGGACGGATACAGTTCGCCAGTTTAATGCCTCTTCCTAATATGTACGATTATAGGTATTTCCATAGAAACCGCTTCATGGCTCGGCTCAGAATTGCAAATGCTGGCATCAATTATACCAAAAATATGAAAATGGCCGGATCGGGGGCTAAAAAATGGAGCAATATTCAGATTTCAGTGGGTTTCGGTACACGGGGGCTTCACACCCATCAGGCTGGCCGCCACTTCTGGTTTAAATTACAAAATGTGAACGCTACAAAAATGCTCGTATTTTGAGAGCCACCATCCATTACGGCCCAAGCCATCCATATCACTAACGTTATAAATTAACGGGCGAGCGAGTAAAATCCACGCTCCTATTCCTCTCAGATTACCACCAACGTATGAAGAATTACCCTTACCACCATTTTACAAAGTCGTTAGGAAATTCTCCAAACGACAGATTTTGTTCATTAATATTTCGCCAGGTAGGCGGTTTTTATGGCGAATATCATTTCGCCACGCCGTGTCTCGGACGCGGACGAGGGAACAAGAACGAACGCGCCACATCGCGTTGCTGCAAGTCGCGTGCGCGCATGGGGCGACAAATGGTGACAAGCTGTAAATTGTGACTAATTTTGGAATTTTGAGTAGTTTCCTTCCAAGATGGCGGTGAAAAGTGAGTGAGAGCGAGCGAGCGAGCGAATGAGAGTGAGAGTGAGTGAGTGTAGGGAGTTGCTTTTTGAGCTGATTCATTTCAAGCGTCAAAACACGACCAAACTGATTACACAAACTTTTGGGCTAAATTTCAAACTCTGTCACTATTATGATGGGAAGACTGAGCCGCTGGAAGTATTTACAAGTAGGCGCTCTGGCCAGGCGTGCTTAACTGCTGGATTCCAGCTCTGATTAGTACCAACTCCGGGCGCCGTTAGCGCTGCGAGGACATACCGCTGATTGGGAAGAGATAATTATAGAGTGTTTTCAGCATGGCAGCCACACCTGGTGCAGACCTCTCTCCCCTACCAACCTTCCCTTCTCCGGGATCCTCTCTAACCCTAACCCCCACCCACCAACCTCCCCCACCCCCCACCAAACTCTGATATCCCATCTATAACTAACCCTACCTCCCACCTCCCCCCACCAAACCATCCTCACTCATTCATCCCACACTATTTCTAACACTTTATTAATCAAGTGAAGAGGAAGTGAGTGAGTCTGAGAGAAAATTGAGGATGAGAGGTGGGTCGGGGGGGGGGGGGGAGTTTGAGAATCATGGCCAATTTTTGTTCTAGCTGATGCTACTCGGGCAAGCCTGAGCCAAGATTGGGGGAATCTTTTGTGAAATCTTCAAGTTGGTGCTTAACCATGCAAAGTTACTTTTAATACTTGTAACTTGTTGTTTCTCATTACCAGGAGACATTATTACTTTGTCACTTTTCCATTTAGCCAACACTTAAGTGAGCATTCCCTTATCTGTTTATGCAGAGAACTAATAGAAGCGGAAACTCCGGCTCACCTTCCCCGTGAGCAGTAGTTCAAGTCCTCACCTTAACTTCTTAGACAATGCCTCAATCCCAACGAATCATCATTTGCAGAATTTCTCAGAATTGTTATTGTCAATTTTGAAGAGAATAACAAATATATGATGACATGGTATCCGATTCAAACTATTTTTGTTCTACAGTTCATATTAGCTTTGGGAATTCTTTATTTGTCATATATTGCAAATTCGGATTGCATATTGCAAGTTCTTTATTTGTCAACGGATTACATATATATATATATTGAATTATATTGAAAAAAGTTATTATACTATAGCTTCTGAATAATGGCCAGTTCTTCCAGCAAAGTGGACAGATATGCTAAGAAAGTAAATGATTATGGTAATTAATCAGAAAATTCACAAATAAGATATGTCGTATTCACAAGTTGATACAAATATTATGGAAGGTGTATATGGTTATGTAAATTTATACTATACTTTGTATATATTTATGTCCTCGTTACTCACGCACTGACATCTGAAATAAACAGACTTTAATAATCAAACAAGTTTTGATAACAATTTTCGCTTAAACAACAAGTCAAAAGTCAACCATCTGCAGACAGGTAAATAACAGAATATGTAAAGGTATGCCAGGTATCTGGGTAAATGTCAAGGCTTTAACCTGCAGCAAACGTTCACTTTCATATACTACTCGCTATGTAAGTAGTGCATAGAAAGTGATATTTTCATAAGGGCATTCCATACTGCATTATCTAGTGCCTTGTTCATTGACACAGAGTTTTCCCATGCAGTCTCTCAGGGTTAAAGGATACTTACATTATTTTCCCAATCTCGCAGGGCTAAAGGACACTTTCCTTGCTAGGGAGCCTGCCACATGCATCCAGGTTACCTCGAGATGCCCCATGTTTTTTGAAAACTAATATGAAAGTCTATTCAATACTTAGCTTGGCATTCTGCATCTGAAACTCACCATCAATTATAAGTATACAGAGAGGGAGAGTATCTAAATAATACGTGTATTTAAATAATTCTAATCATATTCCAGCGTCAGCTATTGACATACCCTTGTCAAATAGCACCGACTTTGAAAGCATTCAATGTGAAAGTATGTAACTCTATACAGAGTAAATCTGATAGGTGCATTTTTCCTTTCATCCTGTCTGTCATCCGATGCATTTCATAGAGGTATATACCTGTATGTCCGTATTGTATGCCTTTAATTATGGTAGGCGCGTTTTGAGCGCTACCTGAGACTTGTGGTATCGTTTTTGCAACCATTGTATATCATTAAACCTAGAGAAACACGAATATTTCAGCAATTTTATGTGGTTCACATATTCATTCAGACATATATATGAACTGGAAAACCGATCACTGGCTCAATTGATATCGTTTGAATGCATCTATATAGGTATTTGCTTTAAGCAATGTACTGCTTTTGTCAGGTCATGGATGCCTGTTCATATAGAAACGTTGCTTTATCCATCACACAATAAACTTTATATGGGATAGCTAAACTTTAATAATAATCTGAATCATCATTTAAACTCTGTTATTTTATGTTAGGGTATACTCTGGATGACCTGATATTGAGCCAAAGGGGCATGAATTGCCTATTTTAGTTGCAATAAAGAATCTATGTATGTATGTATGTATGTATACATGTATATAGATCTATGTTTCTATATATCTGTCTATCTACGTATCTATAATAAAGCACATACTAGAAGACTTTGAAATTCCAGAATTAAGTTCATAACCTTTTTGTAGCGTATATATCTACAGCTATTTTGATAATTGTGCCGGTATTTTCAGTTAGTAAAAAGTGAAAGTTTTATTTCTGTTTAATTTTTGCTATGTACTTATGGCAGTACACGCTGATTAAATTTCTATTTGGCAGCATGTGGGAATCAAGGGGGGCATGCTCCTAGTCGCGGCATGGCGTTCTTTGTGACTGAAATGCAACCCTGAAATCCAGGGCCGCAACACTTTCTAGTATTGATTGCACTTGGCTGCAATTACAAACTCGACATAATATGCATATCGTATACAACAACTCTGGTATTGGAACTACCTGCACTGTTACATAATATGCATATTCTCCAATTTATGGACAATAACCCTCCAAAGATTAGATCCAAATTAAGCAAAAACTAGCGAAGTTAAGGCTCACCAACTTGAGGACATGGGGTTAACATGGGAAGTACATTAGACAGTTCCAAACTTGGAAATAATTGTTAATTACCTTGGAGATGGTATGTACCCATCATCACCATTTTAGGAGCTGGAGAAAATAAGTTTTACAATTTTTAACTATTTTCCGTTAAATCAACACTTTTCTACATTTTTGGTGCAGGGCTCATTTGGCACCAGCGTTCTTTTGGCTCTCGGCAAATATCAGCCGTGTGCGTGTGCATATATGTTCATCAAATTTTATCACATTCTCCGATTTTAATTAATGAATGTTCATAGAGGAGCTTGGGCACAGCTGTAATAAGTGTTTATCAACTTAAAAGGTCAACATTAAATAGGGGCTGATAGCATTTGCCGATACATTGATGCATCGGGTAGGAAAATGTCACTTTTGTCATTTTCCATAGTCATTTCCTCTGCAAATGTGAACAGTTCAAACTCCGGAGGGAAGCAAGGTCTCCAGTTGATGCATCCCAGACATTTAGATATAAGTCTAATTTTACCATAATGGTCGTGATACTGGAATTACGTTACTAATTTGGTCTAAACAGATCGGTTAATAATCATCAATCAGTTGTGGATCTGTTATCATAGTATGTTCCAGAGTTGATTCTTTTTGTTTGTATGACAGTCAAAATAAAATAAGTAAAAATAAACAGTAAATGAACAATTTATATACCAGTAAAATAATTTCCCTATTTCTCCTCCCCAGCGTGACGTTGATCTTGGTGTCTGAGGATGACAACGCCGATGATACCCATGGCCTGCGTCTCCTGGACTACATCTTCCAGAGCATGGTCTTATTCATTGGCCTGGACGATCTCACCAACATCAAGAACATCGAGAGGTTCAAGAGAGAAATCAAGGTCAGATTATATTTCATGTTTTGTTTTATATTTATAATGAGGACGATTTATGATATCTAATCACATTCCTATACTCTGCACGATGATACAGTGTCAAAGTTGTTTTTACAATCAAAATAGTTTGAAATGCGTCCCTCTGGAAATGAAATCACACGAGGTATAGACGAATGTTGGTCTTTGCGTCCATTTATTCTATATATGTCAATGAGTCTGGATTCACTTTGAAAGCTAGGCAATGGTTGTCAAATGTCCATTTATGGTGTTATGTATTTCGAATATAATGTCACATGTTTTCTGTGGTGATTTAAATCGTGTTTATAACATCAAAGAGAGGTAATCTTAAACCAGTGAAAATTAAAATGTGTAATATCAGTACTTATTACTCATAGGATCCTCGGTTATCTTTGGGTATTCAAAATATGAAACATTATGTGTGATTTAGTTTTTAAAATATCCCCATTTTAGCCGAAATTATAAGTTAATAAAGTACTTAACGTACCCTATTACAAAGGATATATTTTATTCAAATTGCACGCGCCAGTACAGAATACAAAATATATGGCAACATAATTGTCGGCCTCATATTCGCAACCATCCCTAATAGTAGCGGTTGTTTGGCGTTTCTCTATACGGCCAAGGTAGGAGGACGCTATTATTGTTCATTTTGAAATTCCCCAGGTTGAAACACAAGCTCATGTTAATTAATTAATTACAAAGATGCTGAGTAGATGAAAGGCTCTGGAATTATCCAGTTATAAGGTCGTCGTCTCTAGGGCAGCTCCGTTATATCACAGTGTGTCAACTAGATTGACGATCACCAGGGTAACTTATATTAGTCGACATTTTATTCAAAGGGCAATCTGAGCATTTTGATGCTACTTATTTAACCACTGATCTGGTTTTCTATTTTTACCTGTATGAAGGTAGTATTCGCGTTTGAATTTCAACTGCTGGAGATTTGATAGCGCCATGCACACATCTGGGGAATGTATGGTTAATTGCACAGAATAACTGACATGAGATGCTTATTGGCGTCAGATTGCTTTTATTGTATGTAACATGTATGTTTTCCAACCACAATACATATCAATTATATACACATTCAAAGGTATATATGTACATGTCAAAAAATGGTGTATTTGTATCAAATAGTTATGAACCGTTACACATTAGTTATATAAGGAAGGCTTCGCCGGCAAATATTATTCCCATTATTATCTTAAAAGCCATAGAATATGGGATATAAAGAATCCCCAGTTGTGGTCATGTTGTTTTCGAGTCGAAATTGCGTGCGAAAATCTCGAAAACATTCATTGGCCGGCGCTAGCGTTAAACTAGATTGGGTGGCCTCCTTTTAGCAAGTTTTGTTTGGGTGTGGCAGTTTTAAAATGGTGTCTGGAATTCTCATGTCAAGAAACCCTCTCAATTAAGGACGAATCGTAAAAATCGCCGGATATTTTCATCCAATATTGGGATCGCCAGGCAAGCCCTTTTTCTTCCCTCACTCTCCCATTTCTGTCTGTTGTCTGAAGTGGTGGGAGGAGGTGATGTTGGCGGAGGAGTCGAAGGAAGAGGAAGAAGAAAACCGGGAAAAGGTGCAATGTTATTTAAGCTTCTGTGAGCAGAGAGGGGGGAAAGGTGGGAGCGAGACTAGAAAAGAGAGCAGAGAGAGAGGGAGAGGGAGAGAGATGTGTGGGCTCATATTGCACGGTGGACAGTTCTTGCCAGACTCTCCCTTAGTGTCGCCTGTTCACTGCAGAACTCGACAACGATTGTTTCCCCGAACTGGTAAAAAAACTCAGACAAAATACAAAATGAAGCTTGAATCCATGACACAGTACCGCGGAAAAGGGAGACCCACCGCCCGTTAGATCATGAAGCACCGAATATCACTGTTATTCAAGTCACGATAAAACTTTATTTTTTTAACTTAAAATTTTCACCTTTTTTACTGTAACTCATATTCATTCAAGTTTGCGCCCGAAGAAAGGCTAAGACTCGTCACGAACATTGATGGGCGAGTATTATATTTATAAACAGACTTGTCGGGGCATTGCTCGTCGTTTTATGTCGGTCTTTGGAGGGATTTTAGGTGCACTTGTTCACGGCTGGTTGTTTTTCTTCGAAATTCGCAGTTGTATTGGTTTAGTATGAAAGCTGATGGAACTATCGTATTTTCCATGAATAGTGTCCTGTTTTAGACTATGTTAGAGATTTCTTTTAAATTAAGATCGAGACTTTGTTTTGTAAATTAATGCCGTACTTTTACGCTTGTATATATATTTCAATCAAAATGATTTGGAGCGTTTTTGTTATTTTAATCATATTTAATGAGTTCATGTACGTGTGTTTAAAAATAGGCTTATAACTAACATTAAGAATAAAATCATGATATATCAAATTATGAAAATCTAATTAAGAAAAGATAGCTTTAATTAAGAAGTTTCACAGCCCCCAGTGTTATTTCTCGGGGTTAGTAAAACTTAATAATTCATAAAACTCATACGTTCACAATTCTGTATGTATCTTATATTCATGTATTCACCATGTTATTTTCTGATTAATACCACATGCTTTCTGACATAACTATTACATAACAATTATCTGACATAACAATTACATAACAATTTATGTCTATATATATAAAAGACATACATAATGAATATATAACAATTTATGTCTATATATATATACTAGACGTATACATATGAATATATAACAATTTATGTCTATATATATACAAGACATACATAATGAATATATAACAATTTATGTCTATATATATACAAGACATACATACTGAATATATAACAATTTATGTCTATATATATACTAGACGTATACATATGAATATATAACAATATATATATACAAGACATATACAAACGAATATACTACTTCCTATATGCTGCACAATATTGTAATTAAATTATTTATTCTGGCAGCTTGTTTGTGGGTAGGCCTTAGCCACTCCACCCTACAATTGCGAATATATATAGCTCTCGCTCTCCATTCTCCTTGTCCCAGATCTTCAATTCAAAATACCTCATATTATTAATATAATTATATCAAATATGTTTGAAGAAGCAGTTACAAGTGTTTATGAAAATAAAACAAAACAATACCTTAGTAAGAGTTTAACATTAAAGAAAATATACCCCCCCCCCCTTAAAAACAAACAACCGACCACCCAAACACATCAAAATTCAAATGTATGCATATACTTAATTAATTATATTAATAACATCGTAAACCTTTCTTATATAGAATATGGGACGCATCGATGAGAGAATAAAAATGAAGTGTAATTTTAATGGATTGATCAAATATCTGAAATGTTAAACGACATATTGTGGCGAGAAACAAAATGGTGCCAACATCTGCACGGGGAAATCTGTATTTGTAATTATGATAACAGCCACGCAACCTTAGAAGAAATATGCACTGTTATTTCTCCTCACTTGGAGTCCTCGGCTGTCGCTCTTCCCTTTTTGCTTACGAAATATTCAGTGATTACATTTAATGGAGACAAAACATGGTGAAATGGCTGGGGAAATAGGTTACTGTAGCAGCTTTATTGTGGTTCAACCGACTGCGTTTCATTTGGAATTCAGGACTTATCTTGGCAAGTTGGTTTGGGAAGAAACTCGCTGTAATTGTCCGCCGTTCCTCAATTGTGCCTATTTTTTCCCTGTCGCGACCTAATTTCTCTCTCTTGGGACCAAACATGAATGTAGGAGATTAACATATTTCCTGGTTGCCGATAAGGGCCGGAATGAATCTAGGTTCAGCAGGGAAACCTGAGCTGCTGAATGCTGATTTGAACATCCCTGATCTTTGACATTTTCAGGTCTCTGGTCAGTGAATTCTCGCTATTACAATGATCCGAGGAGCTGGTCTTTAATTAGAAACACTTCACCACCACTGACCACTCTCTACCTGTTCTTGAGATGGACTGGGCCTGAACCCACCCACCCTCACTAAACATTTAAGGGTGCTTGAAGATACATAGTTGTCTTGTAAAATGACAATGGTATATAGATCTATTCCATGAATCCGTTGCATGATCGAATTAGTTAGCCGTCATTTATTTAACATGGTCATATCTTAGCCACATTTTTTCCATTTTTCCATATTCAATGTCCTCTGTGTAGAATACATTTTGAATTCAATTGTCAGCTTTCATGTTTGGCTACATCACCCTGGAGAGTTCACAAATTGAATTTAGTCACAATTAGAATGTCTATATAATATATAGAAAGAAAGAAAGAAAGAAATTAACTAACAAAAACACAATTTTAGAAAGCTTGTTATCGAGCCCTGCAATGAAAGGGATGGTACAATAACATCATAATACCCATTGTAAGTAATTCGGAATTTGAAAGTCTTCCCATTTGGATTTGAAAGTCTTCCCATAGAATTACTGATATCTATCAATTATGACTTCATTACTTCGCGTCACCGTGTCATATTTTAACAATATTTAAACATATGAATTCGATGAAACTCGATGAAAAAGAATATCTAAATATAGGGCTTATGTAACACTCGGTGTTATTTAGGGTGATACCAAGGATACTACACCTGTTGTATCTTTGGTGATATGGGATGTGTAACGTATGCTTTGTTTTACATTTCGATCTTATAATTGCTTTAAGTAAACTTTCTAGTTTCAATTCTGTCTTTATATTCATAGGCAGAGAGAAATCGCAGATTTGATATAAATTTGGATGCATTCATTTGGATGTAAAGCACTTGGTTTTTTGAAAATACATTATGGAGACTTAAGCATGGAATATTTTCTATAACTTTAAGATCATGCCATACGATCTACCGTAAACAGTTCAGGTCATGCAAATGTTTTTAGTTTTTTTTTCTGCGGAATAACATAGGATTAGCATCCTTTGGAATGGAGATATTTCATTTGTCATTTATTGTTATGGAATAATTCCTTTCATTTCAGTATAGAAGTTGGAAGCCTTCTATACTTTCTCCTTAATACAATACTTAATACAATCAAACATTTCCAGACATTTCAAGTGATTTACCTTTGTAACTCCGAAACAACAACTTACCTTTCCCAGGGCTGGTTTTCCGATGTGAACCACTTAGCGTGCGTGTACACGTATGCAGCAACTTTTAGGCTTTCATATTTTTCATTATTTTCCTCATATGATGTTACTGATTTGTCACCCGTTGTTATTGAGAAATGGCCGTCCCTAGTAAGCCAGTAGACATGCATGTCTTGCCATGTTCTGCCGAGGAATATTACATAAGTATCGCCTGATGCTAAATAAGATAGTTCATTAGTTTCAAAGTAAAATTACTGAGAAGCATGCACGCTCAGCTCAAAATAAAATATCAAACCTGAAACTCATCTTTTATATTGAAAGTGTATGCTTGCATGGTGGTAATCAAGTTCGCTTTACAATCGGCTAAGGGCACGGAGAGAGAGAAGGATCGAGGCTTTTAAGGATTGGGGGATGTTTATTGATATGCTCAATCATAATCTACAAAATGTATCTTTTCATGGGCAAGGGCCTGAATCGGATGGATTTGTATCACAATTTAAGTCCATTTGCAGCTTTTGGGAAGGGGAGGCCTGCGGAACGTGCGAACATTGGAAATTAATTATGTGCAAAACATGCAGTGACTGTGAGAGAGTGTGGCGTCGGCATGTGCGAGAGGGGAGCCACAGAGAGGGAGGACCTGGATGAAAATTCAAACCTTTGCATGTCACGGAGCGTGGCAACTAATACATGAATTCTACACCTTTGTATTACCTCACACTGACACACACTCAGTCATACACACCCTCACCCCGCACCCCCACAAGTTATTTACCATCCCTCATTCTCTGAATTACTCCCATATATTTCTTTATTATTATCTATTCTTTGCTATTTTACTGCAATTTCCTTACAGTGTTCCTTACAATCTTCCCTAAAATGTGTAGTGAGAATAGAAAGTTATTTAACATTGATTCACACACGCTGTGTACACACACCCCAATCTACCAACCTCGATGGTGTACGATTTGTATAATTGCTTCCTATAAGAATTGTACAATTGCTTCCTATATCCTTTCAAAGAATGCGTTGGGAAATTCTATCTGCATTGCCTTATTTACTCGTGCAAGTTATAAATATCCTTACACCACAATCACACCACAATTCCCCCGCCTACCCCGATGATTGACAGTTCTAATTATTCTGCATGCATATCTTTTATCTTTTCTCTATATTTACAGAAATTTCAGTCTGAGATTATAGTGTATCCTTCATTCCCATATGTGATTCTGAGATAGGAATAAGGATATGTCACCCACAACTACAGCCTATTTAGTAATGCAAACTATCGGGCCGCGTTATCTATCTTTATATAATATGCACAATATGTACACTGAGCTACCATTATCGTCTTCCTGTCTCTCTTGTTCGGGGATTACAAATGTCCCTATAGTGCGCTTCTGCCTCTATCTCTCCTCCTTTCCATGGACTATTGCTCAAAATTAAAAATTGAAAATCAAAACAGAGGACAGAAAAAGAGATGATCAAAGCTTTGTGGGGGTAATTATGGAAGTATTCTCCCTATTCCAGAAGTAATTCCACAATATTGAACATACACCCTATAGGCTTCAGTAATCCCCTTATTAGTCATAATTAAGATTAAACAATACCAGTTCTCTTATGTTTCTATGGTAACAAAAGCCTTTGTATGACAATGCCATATACCCTAGTCTATTACGCAAGGGAGGGACTAATTGGAATCCGCCGATCATTAAAATCACACAATGGTTTTGCCTTTTGATTAAACAAACGTATGCTTCAATACGAAGGGCTGAATTATGTATATACCACCGTGCTCCCTCAGTGAAGCTTGGGATCTGAGGGATTCGTGAAAACATTTGTATTTTGACAATCATTAGATAGGCTTTGAGCAAAGCATCCACAATGCGTGATTATTCTCCTACGCCTACCATGGCTTCTAAAGAATGTTTTTGACTATGACACTATGTCTTAGCGAAGCATAATTAGAAGCCTTTAAACTGCTTATTCCGAGTTGGATTCTTGCGCCATTGGACCCGGTCCTTTAATGGTTGAAGGGGATGTATTAAGTTTCATACATATTCTTTCCATATGGTACCATCCATGGTGTCTTGCGTAAATTTATACCATACATAGTTCAAAGCTTGGAGTAATATAAGATCCCCTTCTGTTGTGTATTGCCATCGAGGAAGTATCATGTCATCATTGTCTAGAGGGGGAATATAAAGAGTTCAGTCTATGCAATACATTCTTTTGGTTTCCTATGAAGATTGATGTGGATATTTTAAATCCTACATTGAGGAAACAGGCGGGGTACTAAAAAAGCAGAATCATAAAGAATGTTCAGCAAGAAGAAGAATTGGAGTTATTTTTAAAATCATACACTAAGAAAAAATTCGATTCATTTGGACTCTTCCTGTTGGTAACCATACTATGCTTTACGAACCTCTTTTCCTGGTGTACGATAAAGCTATTACGTTACACTATTTTCCAGGTAAGGAAAAACATAAAATTCCGCAGTCAATTTTATCAAATGCATATTCATAATAACAACGCTATTTCTCAGTTATTTACCATGATATGAATTTTAAATGGAGACGCCACATTAGTAGTATATCATGCATGCATCACAAATTCAAATCACCAAAGAAGTTTTATAGAGCTTCTATGCAGCTTTTATCTATTTGATGTGACGCCCTTGAATCCGAACTTTGTTCTTATATAAAGCTAATAGCATTCTAATAGCTATGTAATTTGACAATAGGCAATGCGGTTTAGGCATTTTTTCTTGCAGGCATCCTGTCTTATTAGCCTAAATTGGCAAAAGAAACCGTTGTCAACCTGTGGTAAGAGGTTGTATTTATGCAGACGTTTCTTTGATGTAAACGTCCCGTTGAACATGTACACTAAACTGCATAATCAGCTAGCATCAATCTTCATATTATTCTACACCACTGAGCTGGTGGCCCATTCCTCCCTCCGCATGTCATTGTCTATAAGAATGTGTACCTTTTTTAAGTCCATCCAATTGTCTTCTTATCAGAGGTAGATTCACACAGTTAAGCAGTAGTTGTATTTCCTATTCCATCAAATGAGATTGGTGCCATGGCAACTATTTGATAAATAATACTTATATCAGGATGGCTATGCTCCAGGCTGGTTTATTTCCATGGTAACCGAGCCATTCACAATATAGCTTTTATTTACTACGCGTAACACTAGCTCGGCGATTCAGGAATTCCCTGTGTTAAAATTCTTTGAAGATGCTCCCATTTTATCAGACGCCGATGAGACCTGCCTTTGATATATTTTTCAAAAATCGATGACGATTAAAAAGTGTTCGGTTTGGCGTAAGAAATCAAAGCGCTCGCACAATGATTATATTTGTGTGGAATAAATATGCAGCGGTATGGGTTTTAACACGCGGTATTGTTGAGCGCGAGAGGAGGAGGCGAAAAGTGCATATTACTCATCTCCAAACCAAATACTTTAAAGAGTTAAACGTATGGAAATTGGCCAATCCATGGGCGAGAATATCAGAACAAACGGAAAGGATGGTCCTGGTAATATGCCACAATGTTGGCCCTAATGTTCGCTAATGCCGCGGCCTATTATATCTAGGGTTTTAAAATTAAGTGCTCGGGGTATGGAACAGTGCACCCTAAAGTAGTGCTAAATTAAATCCACAGTTGAACCCTAGAACTGCGGATAGGTATGGATATGAATCTAGGCAATTATTTGCTTTTATCCTGTGTTCGTTAATAAGGGTGGCTTATCAAAAGGCTTATAGAGCAGGCGCCGAATTATTATACCTGGTTCCATTGTCTGGCGTTCTCATTACTTATTTGAATGTCTTTTGTTGAAAGCTAAAACTTTGATGAATATAGCGTTTGCATGTTTGTTATTCATTAGAAGTGTTCTCTCAGGATTCTACAACGATAACGATTATATATCAATGAGTATAGACGTTCGTAGTTCAATATTTGGCTTAATTAAGATGGTACTATATATTTGGATAAGCTTGATTATCGATGCCTGCACGATTCCAGCTCGATTCCAGCTGGTAAAGACCTAGTGTAACCTATGTAACCATTATTATAATTGTAGATCTCACCGCATATTTAAGGCGGATGGCTATATGATCATTGTCATGTATACTATTTACCCCAGTGATAGGGAATAACCTGGGAAGAATTGGAATTCTCCACTATAATGTGTTTGTTATTTTAACTATTTCTAAAAACCACAATACGTTGTAAAGTCCAGTAGGAAGATCTGCAGATTGCAGAATCTGTGAACTTTATTTCGAGTTACTTGTACTATAAAGGAAATAAAAATCTATTTATATATCCTTTTTCTAGAAATTTACAGTAATGGTTGATTCATATATGTGTGTGTTAGATTTAAGTAATTGGAAATGCCAATACGACTGATCTATACATATTGATGATATATGTTCTCATTTATTGTCATAGATATCAACCGAGTATTTCAAAAATATGTAAATTGCACACACATTATTATTTCACCCTCAAAGCCCCTTACGTGCGCTTGCACGATTCCAGCTCGTCATAACTGGTGAAGATTCTTCCAGAACAAAGATAAATTCCCTCTGAAGCGTATTGCTGAACATTAATTTGGAATATTGTTGAAATTCTGTCATTTCTCCTCATAAAATAATGAGCCTGTGGATTTTTCACCGCAGACCTCGACGAATGACAGCGGCAGCGGCCATGCAAGCAAATTCCGTTCTTCCCTTTTTGAAGGGTTTGGTTCAATCCTGATTCACTTGAAATTCTGAATATAAGGCACACACTTGTAATTGCCATGTTTATAACGTCAAAACCTTCCCCCGACAGCTTTCAACAGTTCCTTAAAATCTCTCCCTGCGGGCCTCTCTCGCTATTTTAATCCGTCGGCCAAACAAGGACCGCTCACAATTTTCAGCAAATTCCCAACATGCTCAAATATACACAGATTCCTCATTTCTATGTGCGATTATTTTTCGTTGCTAGGCAACGCTATCTAAAACCCTGACAATTGCATTGATGATAGCATTAGGGCTCGCGCGAGAGGAAACGAGACTCGATGAGACCCGCTCTGAGGATGAGGATGACGCAACCCTGGGAATAGTAGAAGAAATGTTGGAGGAGGAGGTGGTGGAGGTGGAGGAGGAGGGGGGAGTTGGTTGTGTGCATGTATTGAGAATGGTCAGGGAGCATGAGATTCTGGATTGTGTGAGTAGATAGAAGGTTTTGTTTTAGATTCTCTCCCCTCTCCTGTAGCTGGGCGAGTGCAGCCCTTTCCAGTCGCGACGGATCACGCTCCACTTTTTGGTAGTAATTCGGTGCGTTTGGAAGCGGAAGAAGATTGAGTTTAACAACCCTGGAACTTACTACGTTACTCCCCGAAGCTGCCAAAGTTAACTGTAGGCAGTATTATGTTCACCAAACTCACTCAAAATTGAACATTTTCTAGCGAAACTTATACTCGCTTTTCAAATATGGCTCTCCGTTGGGGGAATATCCGATTTCTGATATAAGCAAAGCGGAACCGGATATAAGCGATGCCTGGGTCATTTCTTACCTCATTGAGTTGAAGAGCTCTGTTGAGTCATTAGTGACTTGCATGTATACACAGTTCGTTCCAAGTGCCCAATATCATGCTTACTACACACAAAATGGCCCTCACATCTGTTGAAATGAACTTTTTGGGCTTGCTCTCCGATTACATTTTTCATTCGTACTTTAGAAACATATTCATATCCCAGCCTCTCTAATTTCATGTTGGCATGTATAAGTAAAATTCCAGTGAAAGAGTTTCAGTTTAGATTCCTGTTGTTTTTTGTCACTTCGGTACCTACTCGAGTATTGGATATCCCATTCGAGTTATTTTCTCCTACATATCAAGGCCGCACATATATCATGTGAAATGTAATGATTCATTATGTAAAACGCGGCTTATCCTTACATATTGTCCTGTTCGTTTGTATATGGGACGGAAGATATATCCTCCGTGAAACTATTTCAAAAATGGTATGCAAAAATGTAATGAAATATTACCGTATATTGAGATTTTAGTCTGTCGATTTCTTTCTTATTTATATATAAAGGTCAAACCTTTTAGGAATGGTGATGACCTTTCTTGTCCTGTGCTCTTGGCCTAGATGCCCTAATAATATATTGACAGATTCTAACTCCGAAAATATGGTCTACAACAATATGGCATGTTTGCGAATGTGAAATTAAAAGAAAAATGGGAAAATTACAAAGCTCTCCTCTTTCACAACTATATCAACGCATTCGACTTTGAATTTGATCTCGAGGAATTGGTTTGCTACAAACATGGAAAATTAATCTAAGAACAATGGAGCGAAACGCAAAAGGCAATTTGATTCAATTAGGAATTTTCCCGTTCGTATGGGGTTTAACATTACAAATACGGACTAGGGTACATGTTAGTGAATGCATCAACACTATGCTAATATGCCGGGATGCATTCTGCCATTCTCCTGTCGTCTTAATGCCCATAGTCATCGCACCATGCAGGTGCCTAGATAACATTTCCATAATTAGTGCGACTTTGTTCCTTTTTCAATTTTTCTGGAGGGGAATTCGCCAGAGTGGTTCCGACCCAGTTTCGATAGTCTCAAAAGCGGGAAAAAGTTTAAATTTAGCGAATATCAGAACTGAACTCCTCAAAGCATCGTTTATTATTCACGTGCTGCTCTATTTTTTATCCGGACCACCTTGAAAATCTCAATTCGAATTGAAATCGAATTTCCCATGATATTTACCCCCACATGGCACGCATAAAATATGACCATCATACCACTCTACATTTATGACCAATTCAGTCTCTTATCTCTCTCCGAATTTGGTATTTTTGATATGAGGCCTTCGTTTAAAATACTGTTATTTTTGTCCCTTCATCACATGATAGCGTTTCAAAATGTACTATAGTCGTTAGCCTTGATTGATGGATGGGAATATTCTCTGCCTGGCATATCTCTCCAACCATTATACCCCTCCTTCACTTATACATCCCTCTTTTTTCAAGTCACTATATAATTTCAACTCATTGCCCCCCAAGTCCGTATACTACTTATCGTAACCTCTATCACTTTTCAAAGTGGGCCTAAATCCAGCTCCTACATTACCTTCTAAAATTGGGAATTCGCCCTGTGCTCGGCCCGTGGAGAAATATCAGGACTGTGCTTGTTGGAGTGCTATATTCTTTTACTAAACATCCCGCTATGCTAATATTTTTAATAAACTTCCCTACGCCATAATAAAGCAATTGGGGAAGGATGAACCAAAGCGCCTTTGAGTGATCAGAATGAAGAGTTTGTTGTAAAGGTTGTTGTAGGGTTGGTGGTGTGTGTGTTAGAGAAAAGAGAGGGAGAGGTTGGTGGTGGGCTAGAGAAGGGAGATGAGGAGTAGGAGGAAGCGGTGGTGAGGTGGTAGAGGTATTCTTTACCTAGGTGTATTTGTGTTGTCTTGTTCATAATGGGGATTCACTCGAGCGTGGTATGTAGCGAGGGGCGATAATGATCATCTTATAGGCCGAGGTGGAGGAGGAGCAAGGGTAAGGAGAGATGTTTCAGAGTTGTGGGTTAACTTCGATCCATGGAATAAGTATCCCCAGATCTCTTTCAACCCTTGCTTCTCAATGACACCGTACATTCGCATTCTCCTCACATATCTCTCTGTAAGTGATGGTTTGAAGGAAACTTCCTTGCCAGCTGCTATGCACTGGTTGTATAGAGGGTCGGATTTTCAGAAAATATACAATTGGCAGCTGTACACATTTAGTAAGTTCTGCTAAACTAGGCTGCAATTTGGTCAATACTAGGTAAATTCGAGTATATTCGACATTGCATTGGTTCTAGCAATCTCTTTGGTTAAGTTGAACTATATTTTGAACTTTATTTTCGTCTGAAATTTGGTTTATTTGAGAGGATTGGTGAAGATGAATTGTACATTTTCTGGCAACCTCACCCTAGAGCTTGTTACTGATATTTGTAAGTGGTCTATATAGTGGTTTACAATTTGTGCCCCATTCCCCTTTGCGACCACGAATTCAGTTTTTTTGGATGGAAATTCTGCTGTCTGATTTCCCTTTGATGCGATACTATTTCTAATAATATAGCTGCCGATTGTTTATAAACTATGTTGTCCCCTTAAATCAGTTATGTCAACTTATGTCAACATTATTTTGTAGTTTAGACATTGCAAGTTAATAATGTTGGGAAAACAGGCATCCATTGTCCAAATACATCTTAGTAGTCTTCCGAATACTTATAAAGTGTAGAGTGCAAAATACCACTGGTAGATGCATAGTTATTTATGGAGACTTAACAGTATCGTATATAACATTGGACTGAGGGACTGAATATTCAAATTCCCAAATGTTGAGACTTGGGTTTCATTGTCTGTATGAATATTATATTCAACATTTTAGAAGATTAAATGTAATGAATATGAGAAAATTATAATTGAAAGTGATACGTTTACACCAACTGAACCAGTTCTGACTGTAATCCTAGCGGAAAAAAATAATTATGTCAACATGCGAAACCGAATTTAGTATTGCAAGTAATTAAAGCCCACATTCTCCGAGGTCATTGCTAAAGTGCTTCATGAAATAGAAATAATTACATTAAAAGCCTCATTGGTAATCCCCCTTTCCCTTACTTTCTGCCCTGACAACACCGTTGCCATGTTTTACCCAACTTTGATATTGAAATCCAAAATGAGCTTTTCCATGTCAATTCTGTCCATTACAAACAGCGCTTTATCCTCGAGAGGGGGAGTAGTTTTAGGCAGAAATGGAACAAACATTGATATTGCCACAAAAAGGGACGCTCTTCTAAGTTTTGCTCATTGTTTGGATGCGAATGCGAAGAGCTGGAATGGTATTTGCTTAGGAATCGCTTGACGCCCGTGTAATTCCAGTGGAACAAAGCCCTATTTGTAGAAATTATATCGATATGAAAGAAATACAGAGAATCTGAGGACCACAGGCCTGTAATATTAGGCCTAATCAATAATGTAGCTAGCAAAACAGTTACCTTCCTCATTGGCCCGAATGCTTCCAACAACTTGACACATTTCTTCTACATTTGGGAGCCGGATGGACTGTTGTCAATGTGGTGTTTGTGTATCACGTGTTACAGTGACGTCACCCCATATGATGAAGTGATTTCAATTTCCCTGTGTGGACTAAAAATAGATTTATGAGGCCCGGATCGGTCAAGTCACCATAGGCCATGATCTGCCCGGAGAGATTACGATTATCTTTTTTGTTTGTTACTTGAAAGCCGAGGACTTATAAGACAAGTTCCCTGAGTTTAACTTGGCGAATATGTAAAAGCTCATAAGGTACAGACACAGCTTCCCCAAGCAGTGATTTGACATGAATATCTTATGACTCATGGAAAGCCTTCATATATATTACAAACGTTTATAAAATATGTCATAAACAAATCAGATGAAGCGGTAAAATGAATACCTTCCCAATGGGTTAATGAACCGCCCCAAAGGCACCCTTGTCGCTGAAAGTTATTGCATATATATACATGTTTGCTTTGTTTGTTTAATATTTTGTTCAGGAAAATATTTCGGTACAGGATCGATTTTCTCATTTATACCTGACATTTTTATTACATTACTTATGCAAGTAGATTTAGATAGCAAATTTAGATAACAAATATTTACGAAGAATATATATAAGCGAGAATAAAAGATAAAAAGTTGTCAGCAGAATCTCAGTACAGCAGGACACCAGCAGCACCCATATTGCCCAACATTCCAACTACATACAGAGTATATTCATTATGAGGATTTCGGCGATCGATTCTACATAATTTATAAATCTTGACAACCATGCTTCGTTTGAAAGCTCTGGTTAAACTGATAACACTTCATCTGTCTGCCAATTATGAGATACATATTACATACATGTGAGAATATACAAAAGTGATGCCATATTTGGAAAGGAAACTTCTTGAGAAATTAATGGGAAGCTGATGGGAAGCAGAAGAATACAGTGAACACATTCCATCGCTTACACCTGACCTTTACTGGTTTGATATATTGTGACCTTCAGATGTTCAAATCCAACTCATGTCATAAGTAATAAAGGAGAGCGGAACCCAAAGTCATTTCACATGCCAGGTAGATCCTTGTTATCCTAAATTTTCCACTACAAAAATGCAAACGTAATGACAGTTCCCTGTTTAATCTTAGAATTTATAGGCACTCATTGCATTCGGGCTAGGGAGATGGAATCATTTTAAAAGGTCACCGTTGAATTTATGTGGTATTTAGTTCATAGCAATCCGGTTAACTTCCTCATCCTCAAGTTGAAAATTTGAGGAAGATTCACCTAATTTTGCTTACAAATGTATCGAAAATTAGTTGTGAAAATTTGTGATTACAAACCCCATGGGCAATTATATATGTTCGTGCCTATACCCAAATGTTGGTATCTATTTTATTATATTATATATGTGGTATCTATAGATACACAATAGTTATAACATCTGATACATCCTACCTGAAAGGTCAGGACGATAGTTACGTCTTGGTTCCTCTCTAGACATCTATAGCATTCTGCAAGCGATGTAAATATGGCTGTATGTGGCAACTCATGAGAAAAGACATTGTGTGAGGATATACCATATTTATTGACAACTTTATAATCAAAGCGATGAATGAATGTAGTAAATCACTTAGCCTAAATAAAATATTTTTCAAATCAAAATGTATTGGAAACCAAGTTACACAAATGTCATGGGTGTAATGGGCCTCCATTAAGAATTTAAGTATCAAATAGTATTTTGAATATATATATGTTGTTCCTAATCTGACAACTAAAACCAAACCACATTGATATGATAGTGTGAGGAGTTGTAGTTACTGCCTTGTGCAACCATAGGCAGACTATAGCAACCATAGGCAGAGACTAAAAAGATTAACAACACCCTCCATTTCGGGGCTGCTGGTACACTGTTTCAAACAGTGCACCAGCAGCCCCTCAATGTCGGTGATTAATCCTTTAATAGCCATAACTAGATGTCAGTTTTAGATCTGCTAAATGATTGTTCTTTTAAAAGATAGATGATCTCACCTATGAGACCAGTGACGGTGCTAATCTTCGTGTTGGACTGATTGTACAAACTGTCGACTTCTCATTTTCAGGTGTGTTTCAAGATTGTGGACTGTCTTTTGAAGCAAGGTGATGGAACCACTGTGGGCCACCATGTACAGGCTGTGGACGTACTGGTCGCCCCTGAAAATGATCTCTTACAGGTAAATACTTTCTAACATTTCTATTTATGCCATTACGACTGGATACTGAATTATATTATAAATAATGTACACATAAACTTGCTTCGGAGTATACCAGATAATTGCATTGCCTGCTCAAATAAAAAGTTACCAACCATCCAACATTTTATGAATAATTATTAAAATAATTTCTTTTAATAAAAGAATATTTCACTCGCCTAGTATATAGTAACAATTCAGTAATGTACTTTTTCATGTATAGTCCCTTCAATTACAGTTGGGATACCGGACGTAATCTATATCTGCTTCAGAAGTCTGGCTATTTATTATTTTACCGGCCTCCTTCCCCCCAACTCATCAAATCTATACCTTAATCTTTGATTAGCCATTCGCATAAATGCCCTCTCTATGTAGATAAAACCTATTTCAGAGCAAGAAATTATTTTACGTCGATGGGATTAATATAAATTGTGTCTTTCTCAGTCAGTGAGGCGAGGGAGTCATGCAATCCGAAGCTCTCAGAGCAAATTATGAGTCAATCACTTCTTAGGCAACTTTATTTTTATTCCAACTACCTTCCTCCCCCATCTGCTCGGCCTACTTAGTCTGTTTATTTTGATTATTTGTTGAGTCTTGCCTATTTAACCTCCAAACTATTTCCATCCTTCCTCTCCTGTGCTGTTTCACACTCAATCCTTTTATTTAAATATTACGTCTGTCCTGCTTTTATATCTGTTTAAATCAGAGTCCCATTTCTTCCCCCCTCTCGGCTGCTCCGCATTACATTCCAAATAACCCAGTGCCACGATAATAATAATAATGATAATAATGTTTTCACACATTACCCCAGTTTTCCAATCGCGTCGTCCGGCCGATAAAGGAAAAGACTCCATCTCTCGGATCTAAAATTGTCAATCTAGCGTACTAATCCCTACGTTAGATAGCTATCACGGCCTTTCATCTTATCTTCATGCCTGTCTATTTTGGAACCACATGTCTTGGTTTTTACCAATACAAATTCCCCCTTTGACCGAATATTAGCAACATCTCTCTCTTTCCCCATCTTGCCCCCGCTTGAAGGTAAACCCCCCAGCCTCTTTGGACCCTATTTTTAAACCCAATTTAACCTCAGTATTTATCCCCGAGTGGACTGGCCGATTAACCAAATTTAAACGCATGCACCCACCAATTAAACAGTTTTAACCTCATTTCTTCCTCCATCTCCTTCTCCTCCTCCTCCTACTTCTGACGCCCCCTCAATCTGGCTTCAAAGACTTCCACATTTCCCCAACCATTGACTCATTCTCCCTGTTGCTATTTTTAAATTTTGCTCCTTCTCATCCCTGTCTTTTCCCTCTTGAATTATAACAGATCACCTCACCCACAAGGCCTGCTATTTTACTCAATATATGTTTCAAATATTCCACAATTCGATGAAATTGCGCCCTTTTTCTTTATTTTTTTTGGGGTCACGGTTCTCTATGTTAATTCGGCGTTCATATGAAACGTTTCTTCCAAGTTGATTCCTCTGGGTGTTATCCTAATATAATTAAAAGTAGATATTCAATATATTCTGTAGCTGATATTTGATAACTTATTTTTCCAATTTTTTTTAAAATTCTAGCTTCCGCTTCCACTATTTTTGCTTTACCTAGCTTCTAGTTTTCATCATTTATTATCCTTGCAACAATAAAGCCGTTATTAATTCTGATTGAAAAGCTATAGAATTACTGCAAAATGTCATATCAAAATTCTCATTTTGGCAGTTTTCTCAATCCCACACAAAAAGATGATTTCCTCTCGGTTCAATGTTTCCCCCCTTTCTTGCCTCTTCCCCTGTTCAATCCCACTCCCCTCTCCCTTTCTTTCCCCACTGCATCATGCATTCAATCATTCATTCATTTAACATTCATTATCCTTCTTCTTCCTATTACCACCACCACAACCACCACTACAGACTTCCCTCGAGGGCCTTATAGAAGCTGCTGGTTCACCGTACGGCTGCTTGTGTGTACGGGGCCGTGTGGCCGTCGCCTCGGCCCGATGGTGGGCCCTGTCCGCATGCGAGCTCGTTCTCCTCAACACCCTCCTGCAGGCCCTCCCTCCGAGCACCAGCCGGGATGTGCCTGTCTTCCTGCCCAACAGCAGCCCAAAGGTGAGCTTGCCCAAACCTCCTCTACATCTGTCACTCGCATAGAAGGCATTTTTCATGCAACTTTTCTCTCAGCGCATCTCGCTCATTAATATGACCCTTGTAGGTAACCCTTAGGACATATCAAGGCCATTTTTCAGGGCTAATTCTGATGCAATGCGCTCGAAAGGATGGGAGTTGGCAGTTGTTGGGCGAAGTCTACTCTCTATAAGTCCGTAAGGTGTGATTCAGGCCGTGTTATCTATAATAGGCAACTGATTAAACTTAGATAGCTTGTCATTTTATCTCGAATAATATTCATCTGCGCCGCAGGTCTTAGATCACGAGTTAGCGCTATGCTAATTATACTTTTATTCCATGGCTTCTACAGGTTCATATTCAAAATTATGTTAAATATTATCCAGGTCCATTACATATGATTTAATATAATTATCCACTAGTTGCACTGGTTGGTTTTCTACTCTAGATCTGTGAGTGCCTGGAAATAATAGGAGTTGTATTCCACTATGTGAACTTGTGATGAACAGACTCAGAGTCTCTGTAGTCACAGGTTAATAACCTACATGTCCTATTATATGGACTTTTCTTCTCTAACATATATAAATAAGGAACTAGAATTATGACAGCAATTTTGGCAGGCAATGCTACGCATTTTCATTTAGATTGTAATTAGATTTCCATTTGTGAATCATTTATTGATAAACCTTTATTTTTTTTATTCCTGAGTGATTTCCATAATAACACATAGTGGGTTTTTTTTCCAAATGGCCTCTAAAAAGTGGGAGATCGCTATAGTAAAGCTGAGAGGAGATTATTTCCATGGCAATGAATGGGCCGAGCCATTGTTGGTGTTCAAAACATTCATCGTGTGAAATAAAGTAGCAAAAAGTGCTATGTATGGTGGTAAGTTAATAAGTCGGCCTGTAAGAAAATGTGGCTTGTTTTTGGATGAGAAATTAAGTCATTGTAGTGGACCGTTCCTTACTATGTCCTGGGGTTTAGATGGGAAGTATTTTCTATTAGTAAAATATGTTAATTCACTGTTTTTGAATCCCATTAGGATATCATTTCGCCTCCCATGCACTGCACACTGACTGGGTTATCAAAGGCCGGACATATATTTCGAGCTAAAGGCTTCTAAAAAAACCATTGCTATTATTTTGTTAAATAAGCATATAATCACACTTATGTTTCTTTTGAAAAAAAGTGGCATTTCCATTGATGTGTTTTATTGATAATTCACAACCTCCATTTTCACTTTTGATGTCATTGATTCTGTTATCTAATATGAAATGGCGTTAATGTGTATATTTGTCTTGGGGCGCTATATTTAGTAAATCACTCAATGCTTCCTATTGCCAAGTATAATTATTCATTAATTTCAATGCAAGGTATTCTCCTGCATTGACTCTATTCACCCCAGAATACCTTATAGATACTAGCACTCATTTCAGCCCCCCCCCCCCCCAAGCGATAAACAATAAACTTTCCTTCCCCGCCGGCTGGAAACCCCAGCTTAATAGGCCTGCAAAAAGCATACACACCACGAGCGTTTTTAAGGCATTGGGAAAAAAGTGGAGAGGGATGATAGAGACGATGAGCCTGTGAATGGATGTGTGAGCATTATAAAATACACCGTAAACTGGGCATTAACTGTATCTAATTGAGTATGAAGGCTAATTAAATTAAAACTAATGGTATATGATAGCCTTTTTACAGGGGAATTAACGGGGGATCGAGATATATTAAATAGATGTTTGTCTTCATTTTTAGATAGTAACTACGTTTTTTCATGTCATTTGCTTAGGTGGAATGATGTATAGCATGTGAATATGTCATCCTCGACATGGCTTTTTCTGGTAGTCTGGTATAAATGATTGAGAAATAATTAAAGATTGATATTACCTCTTGTGTGCTTTCATATACATGTAAAAAAAAACTGGGATTTATTTTGGTTCATACAAAATGATTCTTTTTGGCTCATACATATTAGATATGAATATATTTGGAATATTTTCTCAACATAGTTTATTCATTAGCATTTTTGTTGATAGAATTAGGGATATCTATATATCATTATTAAAACATCCATTCACAAACGTTGGGTTCTTTTAATTGGAAGCTATATTTCATATAATATAATTTATCATGGTCACAACTCTTCATTTTTAACCATTTGAATAAGCAACATAAATATGGTTTAATATTCGCTCATTATTCGTAAAGAGGCAATCAAAAAAGTTTCAGGGGAAAATAATTATGAATTTACTTTTGTTTTAAAGTTGTTAAGTGGATTTACCTGCAGGTAGATTAATTAAGAAAGTAAAATTAAATAGATTTACAACAGGAGGTATGCATAGTGTGCTTCATAAATTGGTGGGAGTGAAGGGTAAAGCAGAGGCGGAATAGCATGAGTGATGCTAGTCGTGTGTGCTAGAGCAAGGAATTAAGATCAAATTGACAAAGTGCAGATTGGGCGAATATGACGCCTCTGATATGCGTCCTTCATTACTAAGTTGTCTTGAAAGCAGTCGTAGTATTCTTCAGACAATGCAACCAAATGCGAAATGATGAATACTTTCATATCACTTTTGAGTTAGTTAGCTGGTAATACAATACCTCGATATTCAGTGCGCGTAGAATAGGGCAATTTCTGATTAAATTCCAAACCGTCGCACGCGAGAAGTCGCGAGATTTTTGTCCGAAATCCATGACGTACTTCCGTTTCAATCCATGACGGCAGCTGCTCGACATCCTAATGTGATTCAAATTCAAAATATGCACAATTTAGATCTAAATTTAAGGCGACATTGGCGCTGTTTTCTTAGCTGTAAGTTGCTGGCATATTCTGGTAAAGGAGCAAGGCACAAAACTTGCCTCCGCCACTGCCTAGTATGCACATGGCCGTTAACCATTCAGGCGTTTCATTTATTTCCATTCATAAACCTTGAATGGAATAATAATAAATGGGATGGTAACCATGGCTACAGAAAACTTGGATTTGCCATGCATAATGTATGATGAGTATGGTAGGTAGATTTGCTTTCTAAAAGGAGAGAGAAACGGGGAAGTTCACATGCATGGAACTCTTTGGAATTTTGATGGAATTGTAATGACTAGTTGTTCTTTCAAATGAACATGATTCATAGGGACAGAATGAAATGCATCTGAAGTCACACAACTTTTATCTTTTTACTGATGTATCTTAATGTTGGATACATCAAACTTGAAACGTTATGTACGTGTGCTCTGTATCTGTTAAACTTACTCAGAGACATTTGAGGACTGGTTTTATACTCATCAGCCAACTGGCTCTACATATTCTCCTCTCTAGTTCTGAACTCAATTACAACAAGATTAAGCAAACAACTAAAAGTATGTAATAATCTGTTTGTGAAATTCTAGGAAGAATTTCCAAGGCTTTCGTATTTGTAGTCCTTTTTGAGGGCGTTCTATTTCCAGATTGAATTGATTTAAGTGAAAAATTAATCAATGCCAAATGAGTTGGTCCGCCATTTTTTTGTTCGTGTTCGTGTTGTTAGTATCTATGTTACCTATACATTTCTAATTCCTGCTTCTGCATATAATGTAACCTCCTGTTCTTTTACAACCAACAACAGTTATGTGTAGAGGTGTATGACTGCAGCTGAACCCTATTGTTTATTATTGTAATTGTTCATAAAGGAGAAATAAAAAATACTTATAATTTACTTATAAATTACTTATGTATATATGTACCCTATCGCATGACGAAACATAATCATATATCGCTGATTCATAACAAGCTGTTATAAGAAATATGTCGATCCTATCTATTCCTTCCCATGTTTTATTTTTCACGTGCCTTCATAGGGTCAATCAATATCGTATGCAATCATGCATGTCTAGATATAGACATACTTATATGACATACATTACATACATACATCACATATAGATGTACGTGTACATGCATATCCACTTACCGTCATACATACTTACATGTATTCTATATCAGTTTTTATATATAATTTATTTTATACATATAGATGTGCATACATACATACATACATACATACATACATACATACATACATACGGTATGACTAAAAGACGCACAGCACCGAAAACCCACACAGCATCCGCACAGCACCCGCACAGCACCCGCACAGCACCGTCGCTACTTGTGTGACTAATATTAGACGTATCTCTTCACAGTTTTTCACATGAAATATTCAATGTACAACTGAGAAATTTTGGGATATCAATAATGATGGGTGGAACTCAAAAGCCAGAAAATAGGGGGTTTATAAGTTGAATAGTTTTACTGTAATTAACTGTCGAAGTTGCACACACATCCCGTGATGTTTAAATTAATTTTCTGTAATTTAGTGACTTATTTTTCTTTAAATAAATCTTCCAATCAACTAATGGAAATTTTGTGGAAATTACAGATGGTTCATTCCGTCCTCATGCTAGCGAATGTGGGCACCTTCATCAAATATTTTTAATAGAATTAGAATCAATGCAATGCCTTAATTATTGTATATACATGTAATAAAAATTCTGTTCAGAAAACGATCACTGTATGAAGATACCAGAAAACGGGAACCCGTTATTAATACATTTATATACATTTGTCATTTAATTTGATCTTGGTTTAGCCATGTCGTATAACAGGCAAGGGAAATGATAGTTTTCTTTGCTAGTAGAAGTATTACACTGTATGACAATGTATTAAACGTCTAAGTTAAAATTGATATTGAGAGAATATGAAAGATTTTGATATTGAGAGATAACGTAATACAAGTTTGTGTTATTCGGTCCAAATAAATAATCCATTAGAAAGCCATTGATAAGCTTATCCCATCACTAATTTGATTAAATGACAGTAGGTTAATCTAAATATCACGAACTTCGACAGCTATTTACAGTAAAACTATACCAGTTATAAAACCCTTATTTACGGCCTTTTGAGATCCGCATTCGATAATTTGTATTCTCAAATATCATGGTGATCAGAAGAATATTTCCTGAACAAAATGGCAAAATGGTGCGTCTAATATTAGTCGCACTAGTAGCGGTGGTGCTGTGCGGGTGCTGTGCGGATGCTGTGTGGGTTTTCGGTGCTGTGCGTCTTTTAGTCAGACCCACATACATACATGTATATGGGAACTTAACTGCTATTCATGGATAGTGGTCCTGAACCAATGAATTATATTTTCTATTTATACTTTGTGAAAGTTTAACATAACTAGATGGTTGTCGTCAGTAGCAACAGAGACTATAATAAACACCAATGCATGTGGAAATATTTCTTCAAATCTTTTCGATTTCAGCAAATTTGTAAAAGAAAAATAATTAACATTTCAGGAGCTCTATTTTCCATTTCACTATTCGAGAAGGCAAGATGGCAAACGACCTTCGGCCTACAGCTCAGTGGACAGGATACGGATCTAATCAGTTCATGTTTTGTACTCCAGGTGCCGCATAGGTTGCTGACGTTTCAGCTAACGCCGGGTATTGAAGTGTGTACGCTGTGCGGACCCACACCTTCTCTAGCAGATCTAGAGCGAGAGGTACGTTTCACCACTCCTCTCAGTGTACTTGTACACAGACTGTCTTCAACAATATATTGCCCAGGGATAGTTTTATGAGTAATCGGACATTACTGGCCTGAAATAATGACAAAACTTGTTTGTTGTATGATATTCTACCAGACTGTTTAGTTCAGCTCCTAAAGCTGATCTCGTGAGGTAGTGTATTACCATCTATTATTGAGAGGAAACTTGCTATAATAGGTGCTTAACCCTGCTGTTTTCAAATATCAACAATGGACCGTTAACGACCTTAAAGTGACACTCTCACTGTTCTGGCCTTGATTCATGAGTAACGGAAGTTCTACTAATTCTTCCAGTGTCTGGTGTCTCTTAACCTATACTTAACTAATCCCTAGGGATGTCAACACTCTGCAATCCATATATTAAAAGATATTTGGTCACAATAGAGAGCAAGTTCATTTGGCTGTGAACGTTAAAATCGGGTCCAAAAGTGCCAGTTGTTTTGGCATCCGGAATTATGTAACAACCCTAGGTTGGGTCCTAGGTCACCCTACCTATTTTGCGGTATGGTCACTGGAAGATACAAGGTGGTGATTGGTCAATCAAGATGACAATCAGTTAATTTACTGTCCACTTGGGTATAGGGCAGCACTCTATCGTGGCTGAAACCTTTCCTCTGTGATTTGAAATGGGTAGAGGCTTTTGGCCCATTCATTTCACAAAATCATCGAATTAAAACAAAATAGTGATGCTTTGTACTTCATACTGTAACAAGTTTCGAAAGATTTCATAAAATACTAATTTTAATGAGAATAGCTACTTTAACATAGTGCTGCCGACAGTCGATGACCCAGTCAGCAAGCACTCTTTAGTTATTAATTTAATTGGGGATGAAATTTCTTTTATTTGTTTCTGAACATGAGTTCGCCTTTGCGACAATAACAAATGTATTTGAAGATGCCCAACAGCTGGGCCTATCCCCAATATTTGTAGAATTTTGGAACATCTAGTTAAAACCTGCCTGTATGGAGATGAATTACCTCACCTTTATGTACAATACTTTACTATGAAGCCATCCTAAATCAAGGGAAATTTCGTTCATATTTGACCAGGATAACTGCTGTCCTTGAGACTAGTTCCTCCCCCACATTCTTATATTTCTGTAGAACAAAAAGTACACTCACTGAATACCCCCATTGTTAGCAAGTGTTTGGCACAATGGTCTTCATTGTCGGTGCATACTTCGTGCAGTCACTCATTCCTTGCTTCATCACGGGGCTTTTTCATTATCACCACCGCAGCTACCAAAATCAACCGCGCCTAATACTACTCGTCCTTTCTGCCAGCTCCTTCTCCATTTCCCAACTTCTTCCCTCATTTCGCCAATTTTTATTCACTTCGTTCCTTCATCTTCGATCACCATCCCATTCCTTAGTATCCGTTCTAATTATAATTCATCATTAGAAAAATCTCCCTTTTTTCGTTAGCTAAGGACTAATCAAAGATTCGGCCTTCGAAGACATGATATTATTTTGTGCAATCAGGTATCTTTATTCATTCTTTTTGCCCTAAATTTTGGTTGTTTATTCAACACTTTCGATACTACTCCTGCAAATTTCATGTTCATGACGCACATCTAATTAGTATTTTGTGGTTTAATTGCGTACTTAACGCGAGTCTTCTCCCGGTACTTCGTTTCCATTCGTTTCAATGGAATTCTTTGAATCCTTTCGTCTGCATCACAAAGAATTCCAATTAACTTCTTTTCAATTCATGCATATTTCATCGCAGGGATAAATCATATATGAATAGAAAGTTTGCAGGAGTTTGCCTTTACTTCAGCTCTGCATGGCCTATTCTCGGGCAAGGTGTATCTATAGTTGAAACATATATGTTTGATTAATAGGAAATCTTAGGCAAGGCGGCCAACGCAATTAAAGATTCCCTTACTGCTGATATTGTGACCAAATCACAAAAATGAATTATATAAAAAAAAAAAGATTTCCTTACACTCCTGTGTCTTTACCGCATTATTAAAAATACACCAATATTTCCCAGTCTCGGATTTATACAAGGGGTCCCCGTATTACATGTAAAAGTAGGAAAAGGTTCAGAATCGTGTTCAGAAAGCTTTGTGTAATTGGATTTGTTTTCAATTCTAATTAGCGGTATCTTTTTTCTTAACTTGAATATAATATATTATTGGTTTTACTTTTATATTATTGGTGTTACTTTATAGTATATTTGCTCTGGAACTCATGATGTATGTGTCCATCTGTCTAGAGTCTGCATATGATTTCGTATACGTGTTCCCTTTCTAACATCGACTTACATGACTCAGTTTGCACAACCTATTGCCTTGTCTTGTCATTGTTGTTTTTGATCTTGTCAACAGGTGGTTAGGTTTTGGAATGCAGCCCTCGAGTCTGTACGATCTGTTGGGCGCGTTTCCCTTCGTGGCTCACCTCCGGGTGAGATCCTGGACGCTAACCTAATAGGGTAGGTGTCCAGATATCATAATTCTGTAAACGTATTTATTTTCGCGCAGATAAATTTCGCGCACTAAGTACATGTACACCTTGTTTATGCAATGATTATACCTTTCGCGTATGATTTATTTTCACACACAAAGGTGGGTACGCGAAGACAGCGAAAATAAATACTGTGCGAACATTGATATGTTTACAGTAGTATAAACGATAACGCCCATAAAACTAAACAGGGCACAGATATGTAATGACTCAGCCTAGGTATTATGTTGAGGAGGAGAAAGAACAACGACAACAAAGTACTATTGTTGTTTATTATATACGATGACACAAGCAGACATTTACATACAAACGTTTAGTAAAAACGAAAGTATAACAGAAGTAAGTAGTAATATCATGACTGCTGTTCAAAGGCACCGCTGCCGGGAATATGACTCCACTTGGATGTCGTCGCGGCATTAAGCAACCATCACTCACTCACTCAAAAGCACCACTTGATGCTAAAACATTCTAAACACAATCTGTGTGAAACGCGTGAATAAAGAAGTCCCGCATACGAAAAGTAAATTATATATTTCAAGCTTCTATCTATAGATAGAAGATAGTGAGTAGTATAAGCAAATTGGACATTGTGAAAGGCATCACATGTGTTGTTTGAGTGTCCATTTTACCTGACATAAAAAGTTGTAAGTCCTATCTCTGAGAACAATTATGGAAATAAAAACTACCATATATAATATACATCTGAAGATATTTTACAAATATGTTTAAGCTTCGGAACTGTACGATGGTTTAATCTTTAGGAGTATTGTTAAGAATATAATGCATAATAAGTTTTCACGATATTATTTGCAGGTTCTTACTCATTAACCGTGACACAAACAGATCCTTATCATCTGTTTACACGGTCCCAGATTCCTCTAGAAAACGACAAGGTATGTATTACACATTTTCTGGTGTTGTAGAATAGTTTATTTGCTGGGAAACATTGTGGCTTGCTACTATTCTGGATTAAAATATTCAGAAGAATATGAATACAAAGTGTCATTATATTTTCTAATAACTGATTACTGGGTCATTATGATACTCTATGTAAATAGTGTATTTCCCAAAGTTACGTGCAATTTACTACGTCATGTATGTGAATTATACATAGTTTGTATATAGGTGTCTATATACTTTTATATAGATCCCTATCTTGGGTATTAGTAACTGTACTTAACTATATATTTTTTTGTGTGATATCTTATTTCTTAATATATCAATGTCTCCGGTATTCATAAACCGTCAGTATATAAATCAATGTTGTCTGTATAAGTCAATAAAGGTCTTACCATCATAATGCCTTGGGCAGTACATCATCGAATGATGGGAGTCAGGAGACTTTTATGTAGTTTCTAGTTTTCATTCTGTAGTTATATACTATCTTTGGTATGATTAATATGACGTAGAACCTGAGAACGGTTAGAGCTCATTGATAATGTAGATACTCTAAATCAGGGTTGTGTCGCTATAACCACCTAAGACAGAGACTAAAAAGATTAGTAACCTCGGGGTCATTAATACTTAAGTTTACTGTATACCCTCAATTGTCATGCTGGTAACATCGTGGTACTTGTATTCTCTACACCGTGCCGTCCTTCTTATTCGGATGGTTATACAGTTATATACAAGAGCAAATGTTGTGTTTATAATCTTCTATGTGAGGTGTACGCCTCCGGTTCATTCCGCTGCAACGCAAAGTGAAGTCTGATATGGGTGAAGTCGCCAGAAAATGTACAGTTCACTTTCACCAATCCCCTCAAATAACCCAAATTTCTGACGAAAATAAAGTTCAAAATACAGTTCGACCTAACCAAACCGATTGCTGGAATTAATGCAATGCCAGATATACTCGAATTTACCTAGTATTGGCCGAATAGCAGCCTAATCTAGCAGAATTTTCTAAGTGTTTACAACGGCAAATTGTACATTTTCTGAAAATCTGACCCATATATTGTTAACGAATGGAAAAGTAACTGTACGTATAATTTCCAGCTCTTCCCTATTTGATGTCTTTGGTTACAATTAAGCAGCTGCTATGAGCCATCGTTATTTAAGATGGTTAGACCAGAGAGAGTTTGCTCGTTGAAATTATATTCTCACTTGCTGGTATATTTCGCATTCTTAGAAGCACAACATCGTTAGATACTGAAGTGCAAAACCACGGACTTAGAGGACTGGTCCATATTTATGCCCCCCATTTGAAGGGTTCCATTTCTAGAGATCCAATAAATGGTACTTTTGACTCAAGGGACCCTTAAATGACAAACGGCAATTCTCCAATATATTCGAATCATTTTTGTACCCCTTTATTAATCAGGGGGAAAGAAATGGTTTAGATATATGTTTAGATACACAACGGTAAGATTCCCCCTAAATTTAGAATTTGATGAAATATTGAACATCATTTGCTTATAGATCATGATAATAATGAATGAATATACTGATTATGTGCAGAAATCGTACACTAAATTGAGGAAAATTGTCTCAATGATTCCCATGACAGGACCCTGGCACACAGTGTTGGCGAAATCATTAATTCCTCATTTCACCAGGGACTTTCTTACCTTGATTTCAGGTCAGCCAAAAACAACATGAGGTCGAAAAAAAACATGACCTGAGATCGGCATTGTCTCGGCTTAAGAATTTGAGCGAAAGAAAAGTTTCCCATTGTTAGGGTGGTGTGGGGTGGGGCATGGGCGATGGAGAGGTTTCAGAGGTGAAGGACTGGACCATTGTTTTGGGAAGAATCGGATACTGGAGAAGGTAATTGCGAAGTGATTATCTCTCTCCTCCAGGGCTGAATCCCTCCAGTGACCAGGCATATTCCCCTCCATGGAGGAAAAAACATCCTTCATTACTAATGATCATTTATGAAGAAACACAATGACTTTACGACTCACTGCATATGGCCTTCCGTTTTTGCCCCTCAATGATGGCCATTTTCAGTTAAAACTTAATGTTATTTAAGTTTTTCTACCTCATGATAAATCTGTTCGTTGCTTCATCAAAAGGTTTTAAAAGGGCAAGCACTTTAAATAGGACCGTTTCCATTCACTCATCCCCTTGGATTCAATTGTAAATGACTGGCATAAGTCATGTTAAGGAGGTTTACAAAAATGTTCCACGAAAACACCGCGCGGAAATGGACTGTATTTTTGATACAATCTGGTCATCGCAATTAATTACGCGACGACCATTGGGCTTGTTACTCAGGAAAGGTCCCATTTAGTGTTTGCATATAAATTCAGGCAGTAAGTGCCTGGGATAAAATGCGATTGCTTCCAATTAAAACCAATATTAATTGGTATTTACTTTAAAACTACCCCTCAACCTACCACCACCCCTAGGCATATCATCGGTGAAGTCCCCTTCCCTTTCAGTCCCCCTGAATAGGACTGCATAGCTTGAGGATAAATTCACTGTCATAGACAATCGGAAATGTCTATATTCCCCTTAAAGTTAATTATACTCATATCAGTAAGGTATAAAATACATATCTGCCCCGGTTTATGCCTCGTCTCCCTCTGTCTCGATTATCGAATGCTCTCCTCCAGTGAAAATCCACTCCAACGCTTTAAACGTTGGCCACGAAAAATGATCCCATTGCCAGCGGCATCGACGAAGCGCCAATGTTGAATTTTGGGCTGCTGCAGTTGGGAGCCCAGCCCCTTTTTAAAATATATTCCAGTGGAATAACTCACATTGGAATCACTGCGATGCATTGGCAGAGTCTCTCCTGTATGGCGCAACTAATGAAGTAAATGACATAGACTGTCATAGCACTGTCATATGAATAATGGATAAAAATCCAGCAGACATGAAACCGCAAAAAGGTTTATATGGTGGAAGCATCGCCACCACTAGCTCCGAGCTATGTCAGACCACATCCTTACTAAATGAAGTTATTTTTTTTGAAGGAATACATAACGATATAGGATCAGGAGTAATTAGGGATAATTGATATCATTATATTCCACTTACTACCATATCCTAAGTAAGAGCTCTCAATGCCAGATCCTTACTATGTCTGCCGATGTGGCTTAAAAACAGCCCGGAAATTTCATTTCCCAGTCATATACTATTTTTGATTGCTCTATATGAGCAATTATTCAATGGATGCCATGGCTTCAGATTATCTGAAATATAACAACATGGTATATCTTATCATGCATTTAAAGTACCACCGATTCAAGACCTATTTCTCTTTGAGCCAATTATATTGTCATATGTCTAATATACGGTAGTCATATTGTCAGTATTTATCCAGTCAATATTGGGATTCAAGACTTATTTCTCTTTGAATCAATTATACTGTCATATGTCTCATATAGTCTAATGACAGGATCTATCCATTCAATATTGGGATAGGCATGATAATTATACATACATATTATATACATCATTGTCCATTATTGTCCACTCTGACCTTACCACTAACCATGCTACGGCTCTGACTGTGGTGCAGTCGTCGGGATGGTTAACTATAGCACATGCATTATGCAATTTGATACTATTTTAAATAAGTCTTGGGGAGGCCAAGATTTCCCACAACATCTTGATACTCAGGAAAGATGGTTCAGCACTCAAATCAAAATTATTCCTTTTTTGTATTCTATGGCAGACTGTACCACCTTCGTTCAAGTACTATAGTACTTGAACCAAATCGGAGGTGGTAGGCCTATTAGTCTGTTGGTATCTACACCGCCATTCTATTCTCTTTCTTCTTCTCTCTCACATTCCTCCTCTTCTTTCCACTCATTTATTCCCTCTTTCTCCCTCACAACTTTTCTCTCTCCTCTCTCTTCATATCCTCGCTCTCTCTCTTCTCTCTCTCTCTCTCTCTCTCTCTCTCTCTCTCTCTCTCTCTCCCCTGGTTCTGGGTATGACCATAAAGTGCCTTTCTGTCTCTTTTTCTCTGTCTCTCTCCCTACTTCTCTATCTCTATTTCCTGGGTAAGATCATAAACTGCCTCCCTCTCAGCTCTCCCGCCCTTGATATAACCATATTAAATATGTTGATAAGGCGTAAAGCAACTAATCTCACCCACTCACTCTCTCTCTTTCTCTCCCTCTCATTCTCTCTACCTCTCTCATTCTCCCAGAACTTGATGCACTAGGAGAGATATTCTGTGGGGGAATTATTTCTGTCACCAGTTGCAGCCAGTATTTCCATCGATGTGGAATTACACACATCGCGCATGCGCTAAGATAAATCCTGCTAAAAATATGATATTTCTGACGGGTCGTCCTGGGAAAGGGGCAAAAATTTAGGCACCAATTTGAAATATTCATCTGAAAATGTTTCACACTTGATTACGTTCCCAGTGAGCTCAGCGCGAAGTTGTTAATTAATAATAACAACTTCCGATTGAAGGGAACCAATCAGGATTGCCGACAAAACTTGGCCGAAATTTTGCGACATTCCCACAGTCATCTTGGGGGATTTGATGAGAATATGCAGGGCGTATTTTCCCGGTGACATTCATTCTCGTGCTCAAATCTCGCCGTGTCTCGTATAAGTAGAATGATCACGTGACTGACACGTCATAATCCTTGATGTTTATTTCCCTGGCACCTGGATGACTAGCTAGAAAATGTGGCACAAGCGAGCACCAGAGAGTGGATCAAGTCGTCCCCTTCGATGGATAGATGGAAGAGTGGAAAATTGGTAAACTTTCCCTCCCCCAGAACAAAACCCACCCCCAATGCGACACATGTATAAAAATGGCGGCGTCCTGTGTTGAATGAGAGAGTTGTGGTGAATTACATCACTCATATGGAAGAGCCTTTGTTAGGGGGGAGAATATTTCAACTCGCTAGTTGTCATGGTGACAATGGCAAAAGAGGAAACGTGTCAGAACTAGTGATGTGAATTACAATAAAAGATCTTGCACTATTGTAGAATTATAATAGCCGGAATTCCACGATGGAATTTCATCTTGTTTCGATTCAACATAGTTTGATATTTTTGTTGGGAATATTTCGTATCCATTGATTTATTAGCATTAAAATTGATTTGTAAAGATTCCCTTAAGGTTTTGCTAACATTCTAAGAGAGGTTTAGATGTGAATGGCATTTGATTCAAGGGTTCTCGCCCCATTGTCGAAAGAATGAAAATTCAGCAGCTTATTGCCCAGCAATCGAACATGTGAAACACTGTTTCTGTTTCATATTAGAATTCTTTGAAAGCTGTTTCCTATCTGGCTAAGTACCCTTGAAAGCAGCAATTTTATATTTGCTTTAAATTAATGTGTATATATTGCCATTAATGTTAAAGGATGGATGACTCTATAACCATAAGTTTTCATATTGTTACAATTTCTTGTCAGCGACCGAAACTAGGAATCTACATACACAAATTCAAGTGCATTGTTTCATTAGGTTATGTAGTGATGAAGTTCTTAAATCATATATTTCTGGTCCATTATTATAATGTACATAAATAGATACGTAAATGTGTTTTAATCATACATGACTGAAATATTTTTTAATTCATTATTTCTATGTGATATAGCAATGGCCAATAATAATATCTTCATTGCTTTGTGAGAAGCTTGGGTTGAAGAGTAAAGTTTGATGTTATGAATTTGAATTACTAATGCCAGCATTTTTGGAGACAACTCCGGCATTCATGCCACTATCCATGTGGTCGTTGCCTGTGATTCACGAAAGGGGACGTGAGGATTCCTCCACTGGTGGTGATAGCCTAGGCCAGAGCCAAAGTCTACCAGACATATCCCGACCTCATAGCCGACCAACACGGCTTCATCCTGGCCCCAGTAGGTGGCTGTTGGTTTATCGTATTATTTGTTCAATGCACAGTCACGCTTTCAATGTTACAGACGATAGCCTTATCACTTTTGGATACTTGTATGCAGCCATCAGTCTATAGTGTGCACTTTATATTTAAATCGATTGTAATCCTCTTGTAAGATTTACTCATGAAACTAGCACAGTTCTAGCTAAATCTCACGTATAAAATACACTTCTTTTAAGCTTTTTATTTATCATACGATTCATTCACTTGAGCACATAGAAAGAATTACAATAAATTCACTCCTTAATGCTGTTAAATATACTTCACTTATAACAGTATAACATAATAATGAATAGCAGGTATGCTATACAATCATATTACATACACCACTGATTTCATCTTCTGGTCAGAAGAGCCATTGATTCACTCTGTCTATTCGTCAAATTGAATGGACGGTGCTTCTACCAGAGTGACCCATCTCACTCTCTCTATCTCTTGTGCTTACTGGATTTCGATGCGAAGGCTATCGAAATTCAATTAAAATTGTTATGTTTTGATGTTACAATTATCCTCAATTCAAGTCAGTTACAGTCTGATACTGAAATAGCTTGACTTGGTATTGCAGTTGCTGACCCCACAAGAGTAGCATTGGCTCAGTAATCGATGAGCCAAACCACAAGGTCAATGACATCAGTTTTATGACCAATACCTCTAAGGTACCGTGACTCAGCCATTTCTTGGAATAGAAAAATGTTTATTTGTAAGACGGCAAATGATTGGTCTGCAAGATGCATTCTTTGCCATATTTGGTTGTGCTGCTGGCCCAATTCGCCTGGACCATCTACTAACCGCTCAGCAGCATGAAAACTGACGATTGGAGTATGCCATGGAATGCTGGAAATCTGTAACATTCATTTTGTAACTGATACCTGGGTATTGGCCATCATGCAAAGCTGACATCCTTTAGTGTCCGAGAATTCAAAAGGAATAGCGAGCTATAACAAACCAGGAATTCATATGAAACATGCTCCTTTTGTGGCTAATCTCATCAGCAATTCTTTTGTGATACAACTCTTGATTATTCCCTCGGCGATTGCTTTGTTAGGCATACTTCTCGTACTAAACATACCCAAGTGCACCAGAGGGAGATGGGAGGGAGTATCTAGAGATATTCCCATAGTTTGAAAAATATCCCTTGAAAATCTTAAAACAAAAGTTAGTCGAAAGAGGCGGCTGCTGCAGGGATATTTATGTAAAGCTCTTCTGCATGTTTGTTCAAGCGCATCGCAAGGGGAATTTTTGTCAAAATGGCGCCGCGTTTAATGTATGCCTGGTTTTAACTAAAGCATACAAGGGTAGCAGCGGATGCCTTCTCATGATGTGCTATTAAATATTCACACAGCACATTAAGAACAACAGACTAAAAGCATTACCCCAAAGCACCAGGTTAAAAAAATCATCATTCTCTTTACATGCTCCATGACACTTTCATATCAATTAGTAATACAATATGTCATTCAAAGTCCCTTGTCTATATGCGCCGTTCTATCAGTGTCAGTGGAAGAAAGAGGGGGAATGGACTGACGGGAGGGATGAAAGGTACTGGTATTCCTCAAGGGCTCTACCATAATTTGCTTCCCCCTACAACCATACGTATTACACAAGAATGCTAGAACTCTTCAAATAAAAGGTTTTATCTTTATCTGAATGAGAATAAGATTTTTAAATAAATGTCCGTTTACAAAATAGTTTTTTTTGTGATCTATTGCATTTGTTATTTGGGACCCTTCCCCCTCCGAGCCCCCACTCCCCACGCCCACTACATGCTTTGATGGCCCTTGCAGTAAATGCTGAACTTTTTGCAACTCATTATGTTATACAAGGCAATTAAAACGGGTGGCTAGACCCGCGGAACAATGTGACATAGTACAACCATATCAGGGAGGTAAAACCCTTGGTCCTTTAATGCTATTCACGCTCTTGATCATTACAGGGTAATTAGTGGTTAGCGCTAACTTTTGACATAAACAATGTTCATGGATCTGAGAATCACAGCTAAAAACAACTTTGCTCAAGAGAAAATCGATATGAATATATATGCATTAATGTGTAGTGTTCTGGCACTTGGATAAAAGGTAAGTTTAAGAATGAATATGTAACATGTATATCATTTAACTTGCCCCTAAAGTGTACAGGAATTTGTACGGATTTATACGGCCTTATCTTATTCTCTGGAACATCTATTTCGGTGAATGCAATCAATAGAAACAACCTCTAAGGACAATTAACAAGTGTCCAGACGTCTTACTGCACGAAATCAGGCTTTGAGTGCTTTGGCCGTTGCAATACCATTCAATACGCAATTAGCATTGGGTACTGGGTGATTTTGTGCAGTGCGAGACTTACTTAAAGAAAAACAGTCAACTCTGTTTGAGGGTTAATATTTGGTCATAGGGTGCATGTTTTGAAATTCACGCCTCGCCTCTGGTTATAACTAAGGCTAAGGCACGACTGAACTAAGTACAAAACACCTAATTATATTACTCATCATGTCCTGGTGTTTGTTTGTGAAACAAGCTTCTTGTTTAATGTTGCTATGGAGACAAAATGTACCTGTAATGACCCGGTTGTAACTGTAAACCTCAGGAGAATTTATTTGTGTCGTTCTGTAATTATTTGATTTAATGCTATAAGGTTCATGGCATTAATGTTATGAATGATGTTTGTACATGAATTATAACAAACTTATACCTCCATTAGCAGCAATTGTTCCTATATTTGGCGCAACTTTTTTTGGAGTAAAATGGGTGAGATCTGAGTTGTGTCTTTGCCAAGGGTGCGTCCGAGATCAGTACTATCCGTATACCTTGCCTCAATGCCAACGTTCCTTTATACTCAGTACAATATAATTTCCTCTCCACCCTTTTTTATATCGAAACAAACGAGACATATTATTCACTTTATGAATTTATCCTTTATAATGTCTTCCAATAAAAGTAAGAAAAAAGCTAAATTGCAGAAGCAGCACGGACACGAGAGAGCTTCTTTGTGATGGCTATTATCCCCCATCACAATATTTTACTCACATGAAAAAATAACTTCGATTCAACAGGAAAAACAGAGATTGAGAAGTACATCCTGCTGATGCATGATGTATATAGCCGTGAGGACAGACAATAAAAGACAAATGTTGACAATAAAAACACAAAATGAAGCCGATCAATTCAATACACTCGTGTTTGGACAACGTGTGGCCTTGCCTCTACCACCTCGCTTCGCCCTCCATCGATCTCTATATATGTCTGTGAATAGATCTCACCAACTGTCAATTTCCATTTCGCCAACTACAATAAAACTATGTAATTCAACAAGAGCTTGGAACGGGGCGAACGTGCTTCGCCAGGCCATGGTCTCGCCTGGGCTGGTGTTTCTTCAACAATATATACAAGCTTGCAAAAAAGGGTTGGTTTAAATAAAAAAAGAAGAGAACATTACGTACGTGTTTAGAAAGTGATATTTTTTTGTCAGACCTTGTCATACGCTTGGTTCGACGGCTGAAGCAGCGAGTGTGTTGCTAAGGGAATTAATGTGTATTGTTTTATATGCTTTGTGTTAGTATGCTGTGTAGGTCCACACTTGTCAATAGTGATGAGGGATTGAAAACATCGCTCCAAGCCTCGTTAGGAAATGAGATTGTATTTTGTCTATGTATTTACTCAATGCACCATCTTTCTCCAGAAACTGGTATCTCCCCCTACCCCTTGCAGTCGCTCTCTCTTCCTTTCTATTTGCAAACTGGAACGAAGAGGATGACTGGGGGTGGGGGATGCATAAGGGTGGGTGCAGGATGGTATGTTGGTTTGCCAGAAAGAAAAATTAAACAACTTAGGCCTGCCTCCACACTATGTTGATGTTTGCTATTCGTGCAGTCCGCTCGGTTTTCCAATTCCCATTCTCGCAGCAATCATATACCCTTGTCCTCCTGCCCTTGGAGGAAATTAATCTCATTCAAATTATATCCAATTCTTAAAGGGGACTTATATGGAACAAAAAAAGAATGACATTTAACATTTGTTTAATTTGCTAGACCACAAAACTATGTTATAATTATCCATACTGTAAAGTACATAGCTTAAGAAATAAATGGCGGTCTTTCCAGAACATCTATTCTATTAATGATAATATTTACTGAGGTAATTGTCCACTGGATAACATTTTCTCAAGTAATTAAACCAATGGCATTTATACCAAAAGTGTCCCATTAAACACTTTAGCCATGGCAATATGCCATGATGCAAGGCATAACTGCCTCGTGTAGATTTTAAGTCAAGTTTCTGAATAACTTTCTGGAAGAAGAAGGAATAACTTTATGGAGGAAAAAGATCTAACATATATCTTTGACATTGATTTTCTTTCATTAATTTTCTTTCATATTTATTCTTTTCATGTACTGTATCACATGTTGCAATAACATTTAGGTTGAGAACATTTAATTCAGTACAATTGATTTTCAAGGTATTTTGCTATTCGCAACATATCCTGATTACATAAAGAATATAGCATACAGAGACGGTAAATCTATTCACTTACTACTTATGCATTTGGATAATTGATGGAACAATCTAGTTGTCTCAAATATTCGGTAAATATAGTGCTTCCCGAACCACGTTGGTATTACTCTTATTCCATATACCATGTATATCCCTCATAAGTCTCCCCTATCTGGCATAACACAGGCATTGACCGTCTTTCAACAATATAATCTTCTCAAAAGATATCTAACTTCCTAGACTAAGGCTGTGGAATAATTCTCTATCCCCAAGTATAAACAATAATGCAGCCCGCATCAGTCTTACTTATCTAGCATCACTTATATATATTACAATCTATTTCCATCATTGGTCTGGAGAGAAAGCAAGCCATGCCTTCCATTTCTGCATTTCAACGAGCTGTCATCTCATTGTAATGACTTCTATATAATTAACGCCAGGCCTGTAGAGAGATCTATATGTGCTCTTATTTATGTCCTTAATCCCCGTCTTTCCTATACTATCTCCCTGAGTATTGACCCATTCATATAGCCTTAATGACAGCCTATTGACAGAGCCATAGAGATAAATAAAACGCTGTTAGTGGAATCTATTGCACCTAGTCTCTGGCAGGTTTGACCAGGCACATCCTATATGTACTCTCCTCTCTCCACTACTTTATATTCAGCTTATTTTTAATGCTACCTTCTGCAACTATATTTTTACTGCTTTTCTACATGTTGAGTTTGCTTGATTAATTAGTGGTCGGGCAGCCAGGAAATTAGAAAATTGCACCGACCGGTAAGTGAGGAGAGGCGAGCGGAGTGCCATGGTGTCTCTCGTTTGTTGCAACTTATCTTATAAATCCATATGCATGTGTGAAATGCCAACCATGGATTATGCCATATGTGGTATTCCAGACAGACCAAGCATAAGTATATCGTTTAGATATTTATTTAATTTATTATACATGTTTCTAAACTATTACATGGTATCGTTATTATTATTTGGGGAATATCATTAGCCGTTTTTAATACTGGTGCCCGATGGGATTACTGATTACATAAAAAAAAGATTCAAATATGATTAAATGACAATGGAATCAAATATCTATCATAATGTTGCAAATATCAGCTCATTTTTCTGGCGTATATTTTATCGTTTGTGTTAAGGTACACATTAAAACTCATTGTATCAAACCACGCGAGTTTTGGCTGTTTTCTCTCTTTCAAACTCAAAAAACTAGATTGATATGAATTGTCAAACTATATGGACTAAATTCATACGTACCGCATCATGATGTTTACAAACCCCAAATTCCTGTTTCGTTTCATTTTATGCGCTGTATCCTGGTTCAAAAATGACAGCACCGCTGCCATCATCAAATTTTACCATTCCAGAACCTTTTCCATTTCTCTAATTATAGGATGGGATTTTATTTAGGGTAAGTGAATCATAGTACAGCCTCTTTAACCTTTATGGGTTGGCTGCATGCACGTGATTCATAAACATATCCGTCCCGAAGACATTTTCATTGTAGAAGATTTACAGTTTTATCTGAGCAACTATTTGTAATCCTGCACATAATTTGCCAATAGTATTGACTCGCAGGTTACTTTATCATGTGAACGAAATACTGTTGTTATACGATTGCAATATCATTTTACTGCGATGGCAATATTTGTTATTCTCCTGTGTCATAACATGTGATTTCACAATGAAAGTCGGTAAATTAAGTGGAACTTGATCTATATATCGATGGAATTGTATAAGAGATATACGCTTTCTGGCTTCTTGTTATGATATAATGTCGATATCTTTTTTATTGGAAAGCACCAGTTGGTTCACGGATGTACCACTGCCATTGATTATATCTCATGGGTTTCCTACAATACAGATAGCTTTAGCTTAGCATTGAAGCGTTAAGAATTGTATGAATATTTCCATTTGATAAGAGAGGTATGTTTGGGGTAATTTATTGGTAAATTACCGGGCTTCTCAATAGGATATATCTGGTCATTTGACTCACATTTCATCTGTTTAAGATGTCACAAATTTGCTTTGATGTTCATATCTTCATGCTTATATTTGAATGAGAATCTGAATCTTTGGATGTATATATGTAATACATATTCATCGATTCAATCTAGGACCGATTCGGAACTGCATAATCATTACAATTTGACCTCATCTCCTTGAACTAGCCTGCTCGAAAATCTAAATAGATTCTCCCTCACAGATCTTCCCCTGTGAGGATTCATTGCATTCATGCTGCTATATTAATGTTATTCAACTGCCTGTATGTTACAGGGGTGGTAATAATATTAATGATTGGGAACTAGTATTAGAGATAAGGTAGACTATTACCAGCACCACAGATTCCTGACACTCTAATCTGGGGGCGGCGCGGCTGTGCGATGCTGATTGCCTGACAAGGCTGCCACCCATTGATATCTGAAATGTTCTGAAATAAAAAAGTAAAAAGTTGAGTGAAAATCTGCATAATTCTCGCCGCGGCAGTAAGCGCATCATTTGCTGCCGCATCAGCAGTATTTTGACAAGATTTACGCTTCGACATTAACGCGTGCGCTCCGGTGTACCGATTAAAGAAATATATCACTCCATCGATTATTTCATTAAAACCCCTCCATGTTCGGATGTGTTTCAATTCTCTCCCTCTGTCTGTCTCTCTCTCTCTGTCTGTCTCTCTCACACACATACACACTAATACAACATTTGTCTCTGTTTCTCTCGAGACGAAATTTTCTATCTTTATTTGTATTGTACTATACTGCAATATTTACATTGATTCCTTCTAATAATTTCTTGTTACTTAGAAATATTATGTTGAATGAAATCTTCAGTTATACGTCTATTCTCCACGAAGACTTTTTGTATCCATGCAATAATATAATTCATCTTATCCTTCAACATACCTTCTATTACTTTTTGCACGCATATATGTATACATTGTAATTATATACACAATCATTCAAATCCTAAAAGCCCCCCCCCCCCACCCCTCTCTCTCTCCCTCAACCCTCTCTCACACAAACAACCAACTCTCTCCTCATTGATTATTTCGTTTCAAATTGCACTGAAACTTCTGGGATTCGGATATTTCGTGCGAACATATTAGGAAACATTATTAAGTTTGTGTAAATACGACTTGATATCGGATTGCCAGCCTTGCGATTTGAATGGAAACGCACTCATCTTAGTGTTGGGTGTAGGATTCTGAAAATGAGGTTGAGGGCAGAATGAGAATTGAACAATGTTTATTGTGTTAGCACATGGTATTGATGGCTGTATTGTACGTGTCTTGTCATTGCCTCTTTTGAGAGCCCACACAATAACTCCTAGGATGCGTAATAGACTCGTCGCATTACTGTCCATTCAAGGGTTTTTAATACAGAATGCTGTGTCCATTCATCCACTGGTTATGACAAGTTATAGGAGAGAATTAATCTTAGGTATTTTATAAACTACTTGCATCGTAAGAAGCACTACAATCAGAATTCTACTTTAATACTTCTCTACTACTATAGCGATGTCTTGCACCTGTAGGACATAGATCCTTTATTATATATCACATACTTAAGATATAATCAATCTGAATGGAAGGATAACTTCTAATTTTAACAATCCATGAATTTACAAACATTAAACAGTGTTAATAGATTGAATATACCATATTGAAATATAATATATGAATTGTACATAATTGAACTATTGGTCAAATATCTGCCTAAAGGTAGTCTAAAAATATGTATTTGTATATGGGAGTATTTGTGCTCTGGGCATGGAGGTACTTGATTATAGTATCCGTATCAGTTTCCTCTGTTTGTTTTCCCCAGGGACCCAGATGTCCGAGACAGATAAGCGTAGCATACTGCTAAGTTTTTACCGCAGTGTCGTGGGCAGGTTGTGGCCGCTTCCAGAAGGACATTCTGTTGAAGGCAGTGTTGGTAAGAAAACGTTTTACATTTTGACTCTTTGGCTCTTACTATTAATGCTAAGTGGTAATTACTACGTGAACAAGAAGAAGACTAATGATATGGAAGTCAAAACATCATTCCTTTGTCTGTAAGGCTTGTATAGATTTATGCGAAAACTGTAAACATCTACTTGAATTTCTACTTCTGTCTCAATTTTAATAATCATAATGCATTATACAAATTCCAGTTTCAGTTCCTTTTGACATTGATTTATGTTGGATGCATTGCTTAAGAATAATAAAGGATTTATGAGAGTCATCAGACTCCGTAATCATCAGACTCCGTAATCATCAGACTCTTGTAATTGGAAGTTCCAGTTTCCAGACACCTTCACCTTATGGCCTTGTATAAGGACATTAAGTGACTGCTGTTTGTTAGAATGTTAAAAGAGGTGCCTTTAATGTACAACACCTTGTATTGATGTAATGTTAGTATATTTGTCATTCCAGAACACGAGGACTCAGGCCCTGGTTTATCCCATGTTGCTGAAGACACGTATATATGTACAGATACGCACAAATGCTACGCCCTATATGATGGCCCTCATCAGATGTTTGTTCTTTATCAGCCAACTATGCCTACATATGCCATGAGGTAACTCCCATTACCTTATTTCATCATTTAACTCTTGCTTATAATACTGTCTAACGTTTACGTGCGGTTTGTATTTGGTCTGAGTGAATCAAACCTTTCCCGTTCGCTTTTCTTTTTTTCTGTTTCTTGATTTCTTGCCTGCATGGTTGTCAACACCTTTATACTTATAGAAATAATCTATTTGTATTGAAAAACATGTGTTGTGTATTGTATTATATTTCCGAGATTTGCATTCTCTGTGATACATTGATTGTAATAAGCGTGAAAATAGTTTCGTAATCATTTATTTAAGAATTTACTCCACCCAGAATTAAGACCCCCTTTTAAAAATCATATCCATTTCTAAATACTTCGGAACCAAGTCTACTTTAAACTACAATCTTCTAACATGCAAGAGTAAGGAAAACCAAGCTTGCCTCTGGTTTTCTGTCGTCAATAATCCCCTTTCAGCTGGCAGGTGTAGAGCAGATTAAAAGAAAGAAATTTAACTCTTCTCTTTTTCAGATCTGCTACAACCAAAACACTCCACTTGCTAACCCAAGACCGGGGTCGGTAGTTGTAACCACAAACACAAGAGGGCAGCAGGGGTACGAAGAGCTGCTCGTAGATTGTGATCGAGTCGCTCGTGTAGTTCACCTTCTTGAATCCAGGTGGCAGTATGCGCAACGGAGGCTTGAACACACGGCCTGTCAACGGAGCTGAGCTTTACACAGAGTTAGACAAAAACTGAGCCATTCAATCAATAGTGTTTAACACGGGGGGGTTTTGAGGACATTAATTACAAGTTTTATTCGATACTTGGTCCAGGGGCCTATGATTGGATCATTTGTATGAATCATTTCTCTCAAATCGAGAGAGGATTGTTTTGGATTTCAATTTTCAGAGTCGCCGAAAAAGCTTCTTTTGGTCTCACTTTGTTAGGCAGTGGTCTGGAGTTTTACATAGATTGATTCCACAGTTCCTACACCCTCCGCCTCAATTTGGTGGCGCTGTAATTAGATATTTTTGCCCTGGGTGTCATAATATAAGCACGAGTCCGGTCATTGGTGAAGTGGCGGAAGGAGAGAGGCGTTGGCCGGTTTATTATCCGGGTGTAGGGATTATAATTAACTTTAACAAACATAATCTGGCCATTGATACGTTATGTCAGGGTGGAAACCAATAATTCATCCTTCTCTTTTAATTAGTATTATTACTTCCCCTGTGGTACCCAGTGTTCTGTAATTTATAGTGGGTATCGGAAGGAGGGGCGGGGGGGGGGGGATGGGTGTCAAATCAAAATACCTGTGTTGAATCTTTATATTTTTATTGCCTAGAATCTGTCAAAACGTAATTCATATCCCGAATGGAGCGATACAGGTTTCTTCTTTCGATCGGTCGACATGCGCTAGAAAACCTTGTCTTGCTAAAATGATAACATTCGAAATTACATTTCAGGAAAAAAGCTCAAAATTCGCCCGCTGGTAATCGTGGTGTATCGCCAACCAAGTGAACGCTATGCTTCAGCGATGATAAATCATTGCAAAATCTATAAAACGGATCGCAAACCAGCTTTTTCTTTCGCCGTCGTCATCAACGTTATGGTTCATAAACTATGTCTGATTCGAAAATTGTAAACTGGCGAAATAGGTTCATGGAGATGGCACGTCAGCCGCGGTGCGATGAGCAGAATCCACAGTAAAATCATGATGAATAAGTACAATGTTTTAGACTCATAAATTGCCATGTTTTTTCTCCAACCTGTTAAATGGGGCTTATCTTTTTCAAAAGCGATATTTATTGCTATGATAAATGGCTTGGTGAAGGAAAACAAAAGCAGGAGTTTTATATTTTTACCACTAAGAGATTACTTTGATTTAAATTGGCAGCGATGTTGATAAGGATGATTCTTCTGTATTTGCGACCGACCACAAGAGTGTCATCTATAAGAACTATATTCGCGGAGATAGGGGAGGCAAGCAAAACATAGTTTTAAATGTTGTGGTATTTAATTTGATTTTTGATGTTGATTTCACACGCATGGCTTAGTTCATCAGAGCGATAAGACAAATAATTCCTCTTGTGACTTGATGGAAACAAGTTGTCATTCCTGTATGATTTCTCCTCATTTGAATAACAGTGTTTCCAAGGTCACTCACTACAGCAATACCATTTGATTGGGCAGCTTCACTTGAAGTTACCAATTGCTACTTTTACATCCCATTTTTCTGAATAAACAAATGTAAAAAATGTACTCCTAATAAAAGGGGCGTAATAAAAGATATGTTTATGCATCAAACATATACGAGGTTGAGCTGATGCAATGTGCGTAACAGAAAGACAAATTATTTTTTCATAATTTTATTGAATACTTTCATTTCTGACTTGAAATTATCATGTATTCAAGTTCGAAAGGCGATAAACAAGTTTACCCCTTCTAGGATCTAATGTCTATTTATGATTAGGACAATATTAATATCGGACTTGCACTTATCACGATGTAAACTGATTTTAAACCATCTATCTTTAAAAAAAACTATCCACATAGCTCCTATAGAGTTTACTGATTTATGAAATTGGCAATTTATAAGTGTCTGTAGATAGATTGTGTTGCTCATCTATCGATTCAAATGCTACAGACACAAGTAAATTCATTCAGTCAGTGCCTTCATTGTGAACCCCTGTAACCTGTGAACACATTTGTTCTTGGTGGTTGAGGTGTATCAAGATTACAGCGTATTCCCTGGAAAATGATATGAATAATCTACAATACATTTGTTTAGCTTAATATTCGAGTACTCGCCAAAGGCAGTGGACATGTTCATTCAATGCTTTGGCTCTGTTTTTCCATCCAGTTCCTTAATCACTGCCCTAGTTATGTATCTTAAGCTCACACTAAAAACCATTCCACAGAATACGGTATTCGGTAAGTTAACAGAAACGATCGAATCTAAATAAGCTATAGGTTTGACATGTGGAATTCACGTGGATAATCAAACGCAAGAAAGTACTTCCAGCTGCCAGCTTAAATACACTATAAATTCATAAAGGGATTGCAATCCGATATCGCTACTTCATTCTTCCATGATAAAAATAGAATTCCGTCCGTTTTAGCTGCCAACCTAAAGAAGTACACATTTATAAGCGAAATCGCGTATTTTCGATTGGTTGTGTATTAGGGAATCAGGATTCCATTCCTTTCACTATGAAACTACCTTATATATGCTCATTTCCATAATTTATTGCTGCTATACATTTCCGGAAAGGATTTTTGAGTTACAAGTGCGTGAACCCTTGTTTCCAATGCTCTTTTAAACTGATATTGAAGTTGTTATGTTATCTTCTAGTGGCCATTTAATTATATAAATCGTTGTATATCTGTTTAATTATATCATCAAGAAATGTGTATATTTTACTATATCAATCGGGATGGGTAATCCATATTTGAGTGCATGTACTCGACATTGTTATTTATATAAGATATGACTTCCGACTTATTCCAAGTTGGGTTCTCATTAGTACGTTGCGGATGTGCTATTAATGGATTCAGCTATCTTTATCTTATAAGGTTATGTAATAAGTGATGAATGAATATATATTTGAGAGTATGTATCATGATATGTGGACTCAAGGTGGTGGTTCTTAATATGTTTCAGAATCCGTAAAGAGGTTCAGAATAAATTATGACAAACAAAATATACAATATGTGTCTCCTTTTTTATTACGATTAGCATAATTCTAGCATTAAATAATTAAAGTGACACTTCTCACTGTTCTGGCCTTTATTCACAAGTAATGGAATTTCTACTCAATTTTCTGGTATCTTTTACTTCTTAACCTTCCTAACTAATCCTTGGTGATATTAAAACTATGTAATCCATAGTATATGAGATATTGGGTCAAAATAATGAGTAAATTCATTTTGTTGGGAATGCAAAAATCCTAGAGTGGCAGTTGGGTTGACAACTGGAGTTATGTTACCCAGGTTGTGGCCCATGTGACACTATCTATTTGGGGTCTGGTCTCTGATACAGGGTAGTGATTGGTCAATAAAAGGGAAATTAGGACATTAGTTCCTTTGCTGTCAACTTGGGGGATGTGGGCAGCACTGTATTGTGGCTAGACCATTTCCTCACGGATTTGAAATGAATAGAGGCTTCTGACCGAGTCATTACACATATCCACTAATCATTTGTCATGATGTGAGCCATCATTCCAATGTATATGGTAAATCATTCCAATGTATACGGTAAAGAGGTGTGCCAAGCCAAAGCATAGAGGTGGAGCAAGGATCTTGGATCCATGCCACTAGCACAGGCTGCGCATGTCATGATATTAATATATGTAAAAGGGGAGGCCCTGTGCCTCTCCCTAGAAACCAGAAAAGGTATATATAGGCCTATAACCAATAAACAAGAGAGTCGGCATTTAGCTAGCATACAGCTAGTAGATCCTATATTGTGTTGGTTTGTTATTCCTATATAACTATAAGTGCATTGAAGATATATGCTAGTACTATTGGCATTACCCATATATATATCAACCATAAGGCTATAAGATCTACAAACGAACAGTGATCTAAAGACTAAAATTAATACATTGAATGAAAATGCAATGCTGGTACTCAATACTTCAGATATTGCTATACCTATCATATATGATTACACTGACAAAGTTTCACGAGACTTCATGACTACTTATTTTATCTTAGCCACTTTAATCAGAGATTGATGAAATGACATGTTGGGTAATGAGAGATTATTGGAGACATATTGGGTTATTGAAACATGATTTAGTGTTGCAGAATGTCGTAATTATATAAACTCCTGGAAACATGGTACTTGTGATATACAAATGGGATCTCAGGACTGATCTGAATTCTTAGAGAGAAAATGTACGCATCATTGTGAGTGGCTTTGTACATTTTCACTCCTCAAGTGTCTGCTACACTAATTCAGAACAGCTGCTCGTTGCATTCCATCTAAAAATAACGATCAACTCAGTATAGCATTTCCCTTGTCTTTATTAAGCAGAGCCTGCATATAACTTGAGAAATATTCTCAGCTTTAGAACATTCAAGGGAGAATCGACTGACCGATTTCCCTCAAATAATTAAGTACATCAAGCACAATAAACGACAATATGACATCGATCTATCTATAAGTTCTGCACTTTTCAATGCGTAAAAGATAACATGTGATGAATGTAGTGATGTGTAAGTATGTTGGCTGAAGTCATGTTAGATGGGCTATGGGTAGGTCCCTGATAATTAGTGTGTAGACAATGTTACCATTTTTTATAATAGCATTATGAAGAAACATGAATTGTTTAATGAGCTCGTCTGTCCAAAGTCAATAAAGATACCCTGCGCTGGATGAAATTTGATGAATAATTCTCCTAAACACTTATTATTCGGTAATCGAAAACATGTGAAATATCACCTTACTATATGGTTTACATGTATTTGACATAAACATAACATACCTATTTTCGCCATGCATGAATCCATATATTTCCCATAGTATAGTAGTGTTGTACATCGTTGTGTCATACTAATAATTTTCAATTTATAAAGCTAGCTTCTTCCCCTATGAAGGCTAGCCCACTACTAATTAATACAGCATTTCTATTGGTCGCACTGCACCTGTCAATTACCCTGAGTCGATTACCTGATTGTAATCCATTCAGGTACTTAGCAGGTGACTCGCGCACCTACAAGCTAACTTGCCATTACCTATTACACCTGGTACATGGGTCAGATTTTCAGAAAATATACAATTGGCGGCTCTACACATTTAGTAAATTCTGCTAAATCAAGCTGCAATTTGGTCAATACTAGGTAAATTCGAGTATATTTGGCATTGCATTGATTCTAGCTATCTGTTTGGTTAGGTTGAACTGTATTTTTAGACATTATTTTCGTCTGAAGTTTGGGTTATTTGAGAGGATTGGTTAAGGTGAATTGTACATTTTCTGAAAATCTGGCCCACATACAATCTCTATACGGCAATAAACGGACATTCATACTCTACCGATTCTTCACTCCTTTATATTACATCCATTATAACAATAGCTTTCGTGAAATACCTGATACCAAAACCATTAACAAATATCTTGCCTGCACCAATACATGGTATACAAATCAAGCAGGTGTTATAATTGTTAATCTAAGATGAAACTGCATAAAACTGAAATAGTTGGATATAAATGTGTCATTTGTTTAAAGCTGCGTTCTCAGTTAACATTGATCAAGAATTAAATATTTTCTACCTTTTGTTCCATTCTTTTCCTACCCATCTTTTGACTAAGTCTTAAGAGCAAAATTTTGGAGAACTTTACTCTCTTGTTTTTGCTATAAATCCACGTTTATATTTTGGTGGCCCGCCGAAATACTTTTTTGCGGCGGTTTGACATGAATTACTTCTCACCGGCGCTCAATTTCTTTCGGCATTCCCATCAAACTCGTGAATCATATAACAGCAGCAACACATTTTGACTTCAGTCCTAAAGGTAAAATATGAGAAAATTTGGTAAGATCTCTTTGCCATTCAGGCTGATAGCACAGATTTAAAACACGTAGGGGCCATTTATACTCGTACTGAATTACCATACAGAAAGATTTTTGTTTGATGCCTAGATTTCCCATGATTTATTTCAGGCTTCATCCCAGTTAAATCGACCAAAATTACATTTCTGAATTAATTCATTTTTAGTTTATCGAAAAATAGAAGGTGTAGCCTATACCGTAATGAATAAATAGAAAGAAGATTTGGTTTTATACTCAGAGGACAAGTCAGAATCCTTCAGTGTTCTATCTTCGTGACTTTCGTATCGGTTGGGAATGATTCAGTACCAACATTATCTGAGAATGCAACTTTATCCCTTTTTAACATATGTCCTTTCTCATTCATGTTAATCTTCACAGAAGTCAAACATGAGTGAGTGGTTCATTGAGTCCCTCGCTATGTAGGTCTTCCTGCTCCTTGGCACTATTTGATGCTGGTCCCCAATCCTCTGCTGGTCTGCAAAGAGCCTTGAGGGTTTCCAGGAACCCAGTTTCCTTCTAGAACAGAGGTAGAAACACATAGTTACATTTTATATACTGGCATTTATTCAGACTTGATTTTGTAATTTGTCTTGGGGTCTCCTAAATGGGGGTTCATACCCCAAAAGATATTGTTGCCGTCGCTCATTTCTGGCAAATTTAGGTGAAATTGGGGAATCGCTATTAGAAGCCATTGTTTAATACTAAGCGTTATTGGGAACTCTAAGAAGAATTGTGAAACAGGTAATGTACATTTGTTGATTTTAATCGGTCAAGGACCAGAGGTCAACACTTTGGGTCTGCTCATATTTAAATAAAACCTTCCTTGATAAAGAGTAAATATCCTCGAAACGTCGGACCCCTCAATAAACAATCCTACAACTCATTTGCATATCAATGTGTCATTGTGCTTATCTTCTTATAAAGTAACAGAGTTATTTATATAAGTTACCTTTTTTCCTTTGAATGTCGCGAAAGCATAAACCATATGGGCTGGGATTGGAATTAGTGGCACCATTGCTATAATCCAACCAAAAGCAATTGCCCATTCCGGATAGGTATAATCATTGTAGACAACCGGTGTATGTTTGATGATGCTGAAGGTAATGATCGCCTTAAAGAAAATAGATACACATTATAACAATATGATTAACCAAAAGTAGAAAGAATAAATTGTATAATCAAACGTTCATTAATTCCTTCTATATGAATAAAATATGAATAGAATAAAATATTTAAGTATATAAAGCGCACATAAAGAATGATTTCACATGACTCTTAAACCGTAATGTCTCAAACTGGAGAACTTTGAGTAAAGAAATACCACTTACTAACATGATTACAGGAGCAAAAAAGCACCAGGTGACTGTGAAATAAATTCCAGGTCTCCTACCAAGCATGTAATACACATCTTGGGCAACCTTTTTATAACCTAGTATATTCAATAGTAATTCGAAATGATTATCATTCATCAAGAACATTATGATATATATATATAAAACTTGTATTCACGATCTTCACATGCAATTAAGACGGTACAATCAAGAATAGGGCGGAGCCTCACAGCAGTGATCTTCCATGGTGGCCCTTGGAAAATGAAATGTAATAAGACAAATGATCCTTAGGTACTAACATCATGATAATACTATAACTTTAACAAAGTGATGTGATCTTAGCGGAGAGTATTAATATTAAATGTCAAGCGAAGGTCCGTGTAGTGATTTAGCTTATAATTTTATATATTTTGTCGATGTCCATCATTGTTCTGGAATAATGGCTTTCCATTACTTATGAGTGTCCGCGAAAATTCATTGTTTTTAATTTTTCAATTTTGGGTGATGTTGGAATTTATCTTCTTGGATGATATGTTGACATCATGATGTATCTTTCTCAGGTTGGTGAAAATAGATGTTCATTGGCCCATGGGTCCTTTGTGTCGACATAAATCTTAAATTGTTATTTGAGACCGAAAAAGTAAAATTTCCTTGATATACTATTTGACATTATTCTGATAACGTCCCCTTTGACTAGGAAGACGCTTACAAGGTTAACCAATTATTACCGGTGTGGTTTTAGATCTGAACATGAAACATGAAATATCACATAAATTGGTACCAACACTTCTTCTCTCATTTCATTGATTAACTTCAAACAGAGCAAGGACCTATACTGGTCCATCGATAATAGACTCTCTTGTACTGCAGAGGAACAAAATCTGTTGATTTGAGGAAAATATCGTGGTAAAAGAACAATGAACATTAAAATACATTTATCCCCTTTCCCTTCCCCTCGGATGAACCGAGTTTTACCGATGTCTCGGTCATATACATAGGTCTTACACGCCTATATCCCCCTCCCACAATACAATATTACAGATCAGAATTTATACTCTTGTATAGGTTATAAATTTTTCCGATTTTAAGAAGGATAAATCCAAATACTAGATATTATCTTCTCTTAAATATTGGTCGAATTCCTGGGTGTAGGTGTTCTTTAAATAAACTTGGTTTATCTATAATAAAACTTTACCAAATAATCTACATGATCTCAGATATAAAAGCTCCATTTCCAACAAATCCGAACATTTCGCTCACTTCTATTCATAGCACTAAAATAAAAAGATTTCAATTGTGTAATCTGGTACTGATATTTTCAATTTTTTCTTCTAATATACTCATTCATGACTTTTTGTCGAATTCTGGCGTACGCAGAAATTGAAAATGAGATAGACATTTTGTTATGAGAAGGTGTCCCTTCAGATAGGTTGGAAATGAATATGCAAACAAACATAATATTTGAGCGTTTAAAACATCCAAAAGACATCAAACGTTCACTATAAAATAATGTTTTTGTTTCTTTATCTAATGCCATGAACTATGAATGTTGGTAGAAATGACGCAGTGCGTGGTTCGCAACTCACCGTAAACAAATACCACTACGAAAAGCTCCATAAATCCTATAATTATTGGGGATACCAATGCGATATACCAATCAAATAGATTGAAGATGTACATTCCACCCTGAAACATATACGTACATCCTTATAACTCAATCACACCTTAACAGTGTTTCAATTAAACACTGGTTAATATCGCTACCAGGTACTGTGATACAGTATTAAGACACACCGGAAGACCGGAAGGCGTAGAGGTCGATGCCCTTTTTTCTCTATCTTGTTGTGTGTCTATATAATATGTATCTGTATCTGTAAATTTGATGGAATAAAAATTCTAATAATAAAGCAGTATCGTCTGCGTACAGGGTGACATGAATGGGATTGTCTTTAGAATTTATGTTTTTTATACATCTGGGTAAGTCATTAATGTGTATCAAAATTACAAATGGTCCCAGATGGCTGCCTTGTGGTATGCCTCTGTTTATAGCAATGGATTCTGACATACAATCATCAAGAATAGTCTTCTGCTTACAATCTAACAGGTAATTCATGACCCTGTTATAATACTGGGTCATATTCTTCATTGACAAGGAATATTCCAGGAATATTGTGCTGTGTGATTATAATTCTTAGATTATCAGTTGACGGGTAAACAGTACTATACAGCACTAATTCGGAATTGAGTCATAGTATAATAAAATAATAGAGCAGTTTCGACAGTAAACCATGTTGGGAGACATGAGATATTCAAATTCATGTAATATAATTGTATTTAAAACAGATATATGACAAATACTTCTCCGATCAAAGTATCAAGAAATACACCAATAAAGACATATAAATCGTGTCCCCTTGTACAGTCGCAGAGACGAGAACCTTTGGAGATCCTCGGCATTATTTGGTCTTGAATGCGAAGTTATCTTCAGAGAAGTAACTGGTACTTAAACCATTATTCAGAGGGCGTGATTGTTTTAAGTCGGATTATTTAAAACATGAAGTACTTTTAAATAAAACGCAAGGTGGCAGAACCGGGTTTCCCCTTGTAGATGCATCTACAGGCCACTATTAGAAAAATTAAAAATAATACAACACAAATTCACTAAAACCTTGAAATCTTTTACACATACTGAAATACGCTCGAGATAAAAGCTCATCAAATAGAGGACCGGAAAACAATTAATAGATTCATCCCTTCCGGTCTTGAAAATTTTGAGTTATCATAATTATTATTTTGATGATGTTGTTTTGATGTTGTATAATATAACATGTAAATAATGAGGTCTGCCAGGGAGTTATAGACCTATTCATCATTACACTGTATAAACTGTACACATGACACTTATGTTTAGTTAGCTGAGAACCTGTAGTTCTCTTTCTTGTTCTCTTTTTAAAATTTTGTTTTGTTTTTAAATATTTCATTCAGCATTGAGCATTATGTAATACACTATTCTCAGAACAAGCTGATTTACATAATTATATAAAAGACAAAATAATAGAAAAATTGATACTGGAATGCTTGGAGTTTACAGTAATAAGAAATTTGTTAAAACCATAACCTGGGGCTGTGTCACTGAGTTCGACATACAAAAATCTTATCTTAATGTAGGTTCAGTAGTCTAGTCCAGGAACATACTGGAAGACCCGGAAGTCCCTTTTCAGACGTATGCCTCCTTTTTGTACATTTTTAGGTACAAATAAATTATATGTTCAATTCAATTCAATGTCCATTAGGCCAACACACTCTCTCCCATCAGTTTGACAAGATTTTTGTAAAAGATTAGATTAGAAAACTATTTACTGATTCCATTATAAAAATTAGTGTGTAAGATTTTTAGCAACTCAAAATTTCAATCAAACGAGCTTGATTGTCCATGCAAATGTATTTATTTCAAACTGCAAGATACTGCAAGATACTGCTAGATACTTACTCTCGTAACTTGGGGCAATCCGATGAGAAAGTAGACAATGCAGACACCAAGTGTAAAAAGCGTTTTGTTACGCATAATCAGTGGAAACCGATCACTCAGTGATACAATCATCATCTCAACCATGGAGAACTGTAAGTAAAGTAAACTAAGTTAAAGAGGATTAAAATAAGTATTGAATGTTCTGTCCCTCGACCATTCATCGCATCTTACAACATATTGGAAATCTACTTAATGTAAGGGGCCCTGGAAAAGGAATCGGTCCCATGTCCCAGTTAAGATGATCAATTTAACTGGGGCAGTCGGAGGAGGACTAGAGAGGGCAGCTAGGCCAGGCCAGGCCCTTATTTCTATCCCTCAGCCTTCCGTGAAAAATGGGTTCCATCCAGAAAAGGACCGCACAAGGATAGAAGAGCGTTTTGCATGGTTACTTTATTTAGTAAGATTAAGTTTGTTATCACCCCTCCCCACTGCCCCTCCCCCTCGCCCCCCCCCCCCCCGTTAGTGTCCCCGTACACACCACCGCACTGGCGTGGTGTGTACGGGGAGCTGTATGCCTATGGCTGTGTGTAGTGGCGAGTGGTGCCGTGTGCAAAAGTTTGAATGGAATAGCCATAGGACCAAAAGAAGTGCTGATCCTGATGTTAGTGTACCATAAACATCTGTATTCCTCCAATTGAAAATGTAGCCTACGAATACAGCTTTTGATTAAGACTAAATAGGCTGCTGTACATAGTGCTAAAGTTGCTTGACTGGACGATCCATTTGACCTGGACAGTACTGGGAAGTACCGAGATATCCTGCGACAGCTTTGATTTTTAGTTCCGTGGCAGTCCGCCTCTTCTCAGAGGGCGGGATTAGTCGCTAGTGGTCCAGAAAGCATACCGCTGGATAGGGTTGTGTTGGGATCTGAGTTTTAGGCTAGTTGCTTGTATAAATAAAGAAAAACAGTTGCCGACGAGGTCCCGTCCACGCACCCTACCACCTCCACCCGACCCCCACCCCTAGCGCTGCTCAGTGTGTAGGCACTGAGCAGCGGCCTATGCAGTGCGCTAGCGGCGGTATTGGGAGACACCATTTTCGGCGCTTGTTGATATATTTCGCGGCAATGGCCGTCCATTCGAATCTTCCCGACGGGACCTATCGAGCTATACCTGACTCTAGCATTGTATATGGACAATATTGTTCCAGTAATCACTAGCTAATATCGTTGCTTACTAATATACGGTAGTTCTCACACCTGACACAAAGCTGAATGAGCATTTATTTCGTTGGCAGAGATAGCAGCAATTCCCTTTTCTTCTACTTTGTACGTGTGACCGTGATAACGGGTACGACTGTTCCAATTTTAGAGAGGAGCCGGTGGCGGCTTTTTTAAAAAAAGCGGTAGGTCGCGGGAGAGTCGAGAAAAATCGACAATCGAAAACGAATCGAAAACATTCGGTGTGCTACAAAAATAGATTCTTGGTCTGACTAAATACTGACTGGATCATGTACCTACCATTGTGTCAATGCCACAGGTTAACAACATCAGAAAGAATGCCACCGACCAGAAAGGCCCACCAGGCAGCTGGGCCAATGCTTCTGGGTAGGCCACAAAAGCCAAGCCGGGACCTGTATGGTGGAAATTACAATTGTAAAGTGTTAGGAAAATATTACACTCGACTTTTATATGGAATGACGCATGATGACATAAGATGCTAAGATATCGTCAATGCAACTGAAGCTTTATATTGTATTTGATCACAAGAATAAAGAGTGCAAACATAAATAACAAATAGAAGGTTTCTTCTTGAACAGAATTCAGGGCTTCCAGAACATAATCTGGTTTGTACGGCCTATCATTAAGTAATAGTTGAGCTTGAACTAGTGGATACATGTATAGGAACAACTAAGCCTAATTTATCTAAATAACTTTTCAATAGAGACTTTTACAGAGATTTGTTTAAATCTAGTACGACGGAGGATGAAATCCCAATTTTAACAAATCTAATACAGGTAAAACAATACCAATATCGATTTTTCGGGGTACAACCTTATTTGATAAAAATACATGTAGAAGAACATGATACATGAGAAAAGTAACTTCTGTATTGTACTTGTCCATACATGTACTTTGGGATCAGCTTATACAACAGGCCCGCGAGTATACCTATTTTCAGAGAGCTGACGCTAGATGGCAGTAGTAGTCTTACAAAAGAAAGAGGACAATAGCATTGCGGTCACATTGAAATAGTTTAGAAACATTCAAACGTGAATTTATTAGCGCATATATATTTCTGAATATAGTGCACACATGCATTTAGGCATTTTCATTAATGGTTAACTTTTCTTAAATGAATTATTTGATTTGGGACAAATTGAAGGTCAAAATGCTTACTGAAAGCTCATCTTACAGTATAGTATGTGGATGTGAACGATATATTTAACAGTTATGTTGAGACTGGACGTTGCATTGTTATACAAACAAGTTAATAATGGGAGACCGTGTGAACTCAACTGAAGCGTATGTGCCCTTGTAACCGTCTAATCTATATATTCAGACTATTGTGGCCTTTGTACATGGGAGGGAGTTACGCGTCTTTGTTGATTTTGGAGATTTTACCTCCCCTTTTCCTGGGTTCATGCGTTTAGAGGTCGGAAACTTTAAGTTTTCTTAAAAACAGTTTCTGTAGTATATATCAATACGCAACTCGTGCAATATTCACGCTCCTTCAACCAACTCGTTAGTTAACAGATTTATTATACATGCTTTCAATCATGAAAATAAAAACAAATCGAGTCATAAATCTGGATTTACCGGTAATCTTAGTAATAAAAACAGATTGGTTGCCAATGACAACCCCACGTTAGTCACTGAAATACGCACCATGCGTAAATCACTCTAGATACGTTGTTTTCAGAGCAATGCGTGTGTAATGAATTATTATAGGCAGAAGGGACTTGGCACCAAAACCAAAATAATAACGTTGAGAAGTGTATTTGAGTACATGGGTCTTTCTTTAGTTGTACCACTTAACGTTTCGGCACTCGTTGTGCCTCCATCAGGGTATATATTATTATAATTACGTATCCATATTATATATCCTTTCTTTCCTTCAGTGGCAGTACATCAAATTTAAGAGTGTGAAAAAAAAAAAAAAAAAGAATTTAAGAGTGTGTATTCATTAGTAAATGTGTTATTCAAAGACTCATTTTTCATTTTACTCCACTGTATATATTATATGTATTTTACATTTTCTATATATATAAAATACATTATTTTGTAAAATATCAAAGGAACTAGAACGCGAATTTTGTTTGAATGCAAATATTACGGACACGATTAGGGATACAATTAGTGATACATATATTATTTAATACTGATTTATTACTTTTCTTCATTTTCAATATTGGAGTATCCCTGGCCACAGTGTATTGTACCATCAACCCATTAAATGCTTCTGAGGATCACATAATGTAGGATGTAATTAAAAGAAGATGTTTTGGGTCATAAGATGCATTACCTGATGTCATAACCTTACTGACCGGAACGTTCATGTCCTTAGCAACAAATCCCATAACTGAAAAGACCACAGTTCCGGCGAGGATACTCGTCATGGCGCAAACTATTGTTGTTATCAAAGTGTCCCTGGAAGAGTTAACCAAGACAAATAATAAGTATAGAAATTCGATTGTTCTAACGTAGGCTATAAACCTGCATTATATATTTAATATTTTTACTTATATATTTAATCAATCATTGGAGGCTACACAAATATTCTAGGCAGTGAGTTCGGACCTATGAAGTAGCTAAACACTTTTGAGGATGGTAACGGAAAAAACGTCTTCTAAAATGGGAAAAAAGTTATTTTTTGTAGTTATTTTGTTCTTTACAAAAGTTCCTCTGAAAAGATATTGAGCCTATGCATATATATGTTGTAATAGAAATATAGAGTGAATGACGATTCCCGTTTATTCTATCGCCCATCTGCCTGTTCTTAAAGGTGGCGAATCGCCAGGGTATTTTGCCATGACTATTCGCCACGGCGACTTATATCAGAAGTCGCCCCAGCGATTATAGCCCTGGCTGTTCGTGACGGTTTACTTGTTCATATGCTATTATACTACACCACTCACTATCATCTGCCATTGTGCCTTTTCAATCTTTGTCAACCGTCAACCATATGATTAACCAAGATATTGCAAATGAAACACGAGGAAACATCAACGATATATATGTTTATAACGCTAGAATTTGGTCCAATCTGAGAAACATGTTTATACATATCACTTGAGAGTCCTGCCAGATTTCCATGGAATTCTGCTGAGAATTATTTGTAGAGCTTGTTTGTTGGTTTCTTTATTTTCAATAAGCTATCAAGTTACTATAGGGACAAAGCTGTGTTGCACCTCTTATATAGTATGAATTGTAAAAGTTGTAATGAACATAATAAACATTGTTTCAAATTAACATAGTAATTATCTTGTGACAAACACAGATTCAAAAGCACCATTTCAAAACAAACCTGAGACAGTTATGATGGAATTTGTTGTACGAGGCGAAGGTTATCAAACATCCCCAAGATGGTCCCAGCGAAAAGAATATCTGTGCCGCTGCGTCTCCCCATATCTGAAAACAATTGTGGTTGATGTCTTTAAACAGGTTTCAGCTAAATAACACCAATCGTTTTATCAATCGGACAAGGGGTACCTTATACCGGACATAAAGTAACATATAAGCATCATTTTGTATTCTTATGTCTATACAATGCACATTGTTCACCTACTTATGTATGAATTTGTTGGGGTTTCCTTAGCCGTAGTATACAAACCTACCGCAGGGTTTTCTAAATTATTCCTGAAGTATTTAAGCTTTCTTTGATTATGTTCGTTTCATGGAGCCTTCAGGCTGCCGTTTATTGAGCGAAGAACATACAGTAAAAACAAAGAAGGAAGAAATATAAATTTATGAAATAGTGGGTCAAGATTACATCTTAGTTACATAAAGGACCTGCATTAAAATTAACAACGTAGCACCGCAAAATCTAGCACCATATTAAATGATATCTTCAAGGTCAAAATAAATTTGACTTTACCCTTGGGCCAAGGAGTTCCTCCCATTTTGGTACTATATAGTAATAGAGACCATTTACTGATCCATCGAGGGTCAACCCTCTCACTAGTAGTACCAACAGAATGACATAGGGAAAGGTTGCAGTAAAGTACACGACCTGAAAATAGTTGTATACATTATACATACACTTGCATTCACCCATGTTAATATAATTGAAAAATCAAATTGGCCACAGTCCAATACGTTATTGAAGGGTTATTTTGGTTCGCTAAGATTTGTATTGTATATTACTATAACAGGACACGATGCCAAAAAAAACATTCGGTGATAAGTAAGAATAGTCAGAGGTTATAGTAGTAAGTATTGTAAATATACAATATCGACACAATGCTAACCTTCCCAATGGATTTAATTCCTTTTATTAGAATCAGGAACACGAGAGTCCATGCAAGTAGCAAACATAGGCATAGCTTCCATTTTATGTGCCCTATTTCGTCAATGCCACTCGACAGATCTATCACGTAGCGCCTGAGAATAAATAAATAATCTACTTTGAAATGTAGCCTTAATTGGGTATCAATACGTACAAAGAACTCGGTATTTAAATCGACGGTTATAACATAGTATACAGTAGGCGCTTTTGCAGAAGAGAAATAAGGCAATTTTGTATTCAGAATTGTCAATCGATTGTTATTTGAGGGCAGTCCTATTTAGAGAATAGTTATGGCGCTAACTCAAAGTATTCCTCTGCTGGTGATTTTAGTTTAAGCAATGTTTCATTGCCAACGGAGCTTTCATTAGTTGGCATTGTAGTTACTCCATAAACTCCAGTTGTATTATTTGCATCGCCTGGATGAAAGAATACACATGTTTAAAATTAGGAGGAAATGAAATAATCAGTGTTTATATTAAATAGCTTCGGCACTGCATTCCATATATATTTCCATACCCCCAACGAGAATAGAATGCTTCATGCTATCCCCGTTGGGAGCAGATTTGTGAGGAAGTGATGCACTTGTCATATTCTAACAAACTTTCAAACTCTGCAAGATGGGTAAAAGCTATTAATAGTATTGCCTTACTTTGGGTATTGAAGCGTCCTTGGCATGCAGGTGTATTCCATGGGTTCCCACAGTGCGCCCATGGTAGCTCAGTCGTCATGGAGGCGAATAAGTAGAACAGCACATAGGCGAGGAGTGTGGTATAATAGACGTTGGCTGTCCCAGTCAAAAATAATATGCTGATACCCAGGCCTGAGATAAAGCACATCAAATGATTTCACATGCAGAATTTATCTATCCATTCGGGGGTTAAAGCAACATTCTTAACTAAACAACTAATTATGTCTCCTTCTTTATTCCTTCATTGTCGGAGGATTTTTGTATTGGAAATATTGGTGATTATTTTTCGATTGTAAAATGGATGTCCAAAGTTGAGAAGAGAAACAGGAGGTATGGAGGTGGGGAGTTTTGGCGGGCGTAGATAGGGATAATTTGGTCTACGATGAGAATGAAATTCTATTCATGCGGGGAGGGTAAATATAAGAAAGAGAAAATGTCATGTTGTCTCCGAGATTATCAGTAATTATTCAATATAATGGAGCACTCATATATAGAGAGAATGGAATGAGCCGTCAGTAATAAACAAATTATTGGACGAGATGAGTCAGCATAAGCACGATGCTGTAGGCAGAGTGCTTATGCAGACGAATCAAGTCCAATAAATTTTCGATTACGAAGGCGAGTTCCATTCTATATTTATTATATAGGCATAAAACTTGATCAAAAATCATCAGATATCACTGAAAAAGTATGAAACAAGTATTAGAGATAGTCCAAGCACCCCAACTCTGTCTATGCCTATGAATTTGTTGACGTGCTTCGTGGAGCAAGCTTTCTGCGAAGCATGTCAACAAATTCATAGGCATAGGCCTGCAGTGTGGAGGTAACGTCAGAGCTATTTTTAGACAACTAAATTCTTATATACTTGTATATAGAGTTACACACATGTATATAGTAGGCACTATGTATATATTTACCTTTAAAGAGTGGGGTCATTTTCCACACTGATAGGGGTCCCAAGGCGGAATACTGACCAATCAGTACTTCCAGGAAATAAATGGGAATTCCGGCCAGGACTATCATCGTCAAATATGGTATCAGGAATGCACCTGTCCAAATATATAGAGATCACATCAAGCAAGGGAATTGGAGAGAACTCCTGTATCAATACCAATTAATGTAAAAGAAATACTTTATTTAGTTCGTATCGTAAAATCAAAAGGTTATTAACGCAATTGTGGGCGAATGATTTATATCAAATCTGGATTGGAATAAAATCTGGACTTTTATTATTTCGGGTTATTTTATTGATCGATGATTACATTTTTTTTGTATTCATTTACCGCCAATTTTATTATTTTTGTGTTATTATGAATTGTATATAGCTAAGGCAGGCGATGGGAAGAACGTCATATTCCGACGACATCGGATGTAAACAGTCCTGCAATAAAAATTGTTTAAAAAAAATGTATGTATTCATATCAGAAATGTTTGACGATGCTCATAATATTTGTAAATCTTAAGTTTAATGTTCAACCATGTTTACCATGAACAATCAAAAGTGAATAATACATATAATACTATGACGCGATTGTACCTTATGCAGTGCAGTACGTCTAGCAATATATGAGCAATGAAAAACAACAGCCCATCCAGAGGCTAAAATACATATCTGAGATTATTTTTCTTGGTATTTTTGGATCTAGGGGAGAACATTCGTCTAGGGAGAAGTATCCTACCACATTTTTGTTGTACATAAATCATGAGGCCAGAAAATGTCTTATTTTCGTGCCAACAGAAGACATAAAAAACAAAGGTTGTCATGTCATCCAAACCATATGTTAAAAAAGTGCAGCCAGTAATTTCGGAGGAAAAACTCATTATTCTGAAATATTATGTTGTTACGATTAGAAAATAACTATGATTAACCTTCCAATTATTTTTTTGCTGAAATTATGTATGGTTGATCTGATTGGCAGCTCCTTGTCACCGTAACGGGGGACTAAATTATTTCTGGAATATATAGGCCTAGAAAAACTTGAAAACAAACAAAAATGTGTTAACCTATATTGTTCCCCGTCTCAAACTTGGCATTTCATTGACAGCTTTTGGCAACAAAAACGAGTTACCAACGACTACAGAATTGGCAAAATGGTCCCCTTTGAATAGTGATTCAAATTAGTTTTTAGAAGGAGTTATATTAGTATAACATATAATATTTCTACATACATATGGTTATATAAAGGTAACTAGACATAGGTTGAAACATGATTATATATATGAAAAGTAGATTAGACAAGAATTAGTGGCAGTTAATCTATACATTCTATTAGCTGGAGATGGGGAACAATATTGGTTTTGTCTATAATTATTCGACAAAACCTGAGCTATTGCTTACAGTTTGGACACTTACATATAGCATATAACTAGCGGTACTGACAATAATTGCTTGGATCCTGGGGCATGTATACTTTATACCTTTATACCTTTCTAAATGTGGGTACAATTAATGCCCATTTATAGGCTTAAATGACTCAGCCTTTGATTGGGCCAGCAGGGATATGTAAACAGTCTAATATATATAGCTCTATGTAATGTGATTGACAGTGGTTTTCACATTAAATGTAAGTCGAAATTGCTGACCCGGTACATATATATGGGTGAAATCACCAGAAAATGTACAATTCGCCTTCACCAATCCTCTCAAATAACCCAAATTTAAGACGAAAATATGGTTCAAAACTCAGTTCAACATAATCAAAAAGATTGCTAGAATTAAGGCAATACCGAATACACTCGAATTCACCTGGTATTGACCATATTGCAGCCTAATTTAGCAGAATTTGCTAAATGTATACAGCTGCCAATTGTACATTTTTTGAAAATCTGACCCATTTGTTCACTAGTTTTTGTTCATACAACAGTTGTCACTAACGGTTTTAATAAACGTCTCAATGTAATGTAGACTGTGTTCCTCCTCGTATGTCAATGGTAGCAGAATGTGTCATTTACAGTTGTCTTTATTCCTATGTTGCTGTATAGTAACTGGGATGGGTATTCATGTTACTTTTAACCTCTTTTGTGTTTAAACCCTGTCTGCCTGTATTGTGTTGTGGACCCGACATAGCACGTTGCTAAAAGGACCCAAATAAACACACTAATAACGATCGATGTCTGGTCCTATTTCTTCCCTCTGTCGAGTTTTGACATGAGTTTTGATAAATTAACATAGGAAATACAAAATAGTATTGAAATTTGGAATTTAAAGAAATTGATAAGAATTCCCGTTTCTTAACTCACCTCCTCCATATCTATGGCATAAATATGGAAATCTCCATACATTTCCAAATCCCACTGTAAAACCAATAAGGGAGAGGAGAAACTCCACCTTGTTCGACCAGTTGCCGCGGGCTACCTTTTTTTTCTCTGATGGTTCCATCGCTGTCATCTGTTTTAAATATATAATGCATAATTGTATAGAACGCAGTACAATAACCACATCATTACAGTTGATAACCTCTAAAAGGAACTTTGCTTTATTATAGAAGAACTAAAAGATATACCATTTTGTTGTGTATCATGGGAATATTGGGTTATCCCGAAATTGAACGCAAATAAAATCTTTTAGAAAAAATATACTGTATTAATTTAGTCAGTCCTTCAACGGGAGGCTTCAAAGAAATAATTACATACATGTATATACATGTATACTTACGGAATCGATCCCAAATCCCAACGGACAATAGCTAAACATTACAAATCACCCCCACCCCCATCCCCTCCCCATCCACCCACCAGTTTTGATCAGATCTTATGTTCCCCAAGGCTCTACATGGCTCCAAGCTTTATAAATCTCGCATTACCACTATTCGAAGAAATTATACCAATGTACCAATTTTACATAAACAGTGATTTACTAGTGTGTTGCCGGTGTATATTATACCAATCAGGTCATTACATAACAGGACTCGAGGAATATGAATATGAAAGTAGGCTGATCCATCATTACATTAGACTCATATCAAGTGTTTATATTCATTATTCCAGACACTAGATCATCCATTACCAATATTATATATCTGATAATCAGAAGTGACTAGTCACGCATAGGCATATAATATCAAGCTCATTAAAGTCATACATGACCTATTCCAAATACTTAGGATCACGATAGGGGACCTGCATGTCCACCATCTTGAATCATGATTCGCATGGAATTATTGGAATTGAATGTCAGTGTAAAATCTATAGAAAACTTGTCATGTTGAGTTTGAGCTAGTAAGGGATATGTTTCGGTCGCCCAATATCAGTATCCATGTGTTGTTATATGTTTACATAACACAAGCCTCCATCTTTCCCATCATGCATTTGGTTTTTATAGATCATTTATACCAGCTATGATATTGGTGAAAACATTCTCTCAATTTTCGATAACAATTTTGCTAAATATTTGTATGTCAGAACTGAATCTATCCTAGCATGCGCTGTAACAAACATGCGCAGTGCAAATCCCCTATTGTACATGCAGATCTTATAAGTTGATGTAACACCAAAACCAAAGAATCAGCGATTTTTTATGAAGTGGTTTTTATTTTCTCAAGTGATGTTTCGATGTAGATTCCTAGGGTGTACCCCTATTGAACCTATTAGCCCTGTGTTGCTCTTTTGCAAATGGTGCATGCATGGTCACAGCTGCCCGATTCAATCCTTCCAGTGACAGGATACACTAGCGAGATAGAATTATTAGGGAGGTTCCGCAAGCAAACCTATGTCAATTACGTTACTGTATCCGCACCTTTTTTGTGAATTACGTCGCCTTTTTGTTAAAAAAATATATTGTGAGATGAAAAATTGTGCTTGATATGTTATGTTACATTTTTTCCGCCATGTTTTGCTGAACTCCTTTCTTCCTTTTAATGTATGTTTGTATATCAGAGATACGGATACGTTTACGTTTACTTATAGGTTAGACTTGCTGAACCTCCCTATTAACCTCCCTCCTCCCTCAGCATCACTGACACCACTGACACCACTGACACCACCATCACCACCACCCCATGCCTTGTCAAACATTCCAGTTTATGACGTATTGGACACATGGAATGTGACTTCTTTTCATGTTCTACCGCTCTTAAAAGAGACGTGATATCATCTGGGGATATCTGCATGGGGATATACCAAAGGTTTAGACATCGCCTAAAACCAGTTAAAGTTTATGCGTGTTTTGGTTGTAATTGCTTTAATGTTTGGCCTCAATCGATAATAATAATAATAATAATAATAATAATAATAATAATAATAATAATAATAATAATAATAATAAAAAAGTTATATTAGACACTAGATTATAAGTGGCTAAAAAAGATCAATTAAAACCATATCCCACCCATTATATATCGACTCTAACTAATACGGTTCTAGATAAACAAAGCTGCTGCACCATACATTTACAAAGTACAATTATTCTATTTGATTATGATAGCAATAATCATCTGTCACAGCAGGTACCAAGTGGCTTTTTACCTAGACCTGGTCTGGTTAGTGTCGTGCCAGATTATACAGATACGCTCTCATGTGTATACTGTCTCCAATATAATTACAATTGGATTTGTAATTTTGTTTTATTCGCAACGTTTCGGAAAACTTTCGATTTTGCCTTCTTCGGGGACTGTCCGTGTTACAATCATGTTACAGACACTTTACTTCATCAGAGTTCGGCATAATATTTGTATAATGGAAAGAAATGCCTAGAAATGATGAGAATTAATGGGAAATAAATGATAACAGAGATAATGAAGCAAGTTTAAATCTACTCTCTGGAATCTGTAAAATTCTGAACAGTTGGTGATAAGCGGGTGCCGATTGTTACTATCAATTGCCATTAATCTCAACATTGTGAAGGTGGACAGTGAATGACCACCTCAATTGGTCACCCCTAAATTTATAGGCCTGGACAGTGTCAGATCACACCGACAGGGCGTGTTGACCGCCTGTTTATTCTCTTCTCATTCCTATGAGTAACCCATTTACCTCTTGACCCCAAGCTCCAGACGCAACATGATTAATTATGCAATCATTTCGTTCTCTCGTAGTTAGGGATTTCATTGATTCCAACAAAATGGACCTTTTTCATATATCAAATGAGGGACTCATCAGTTCAAAGTCAGGTACTGCTCATACTGAATAGATTCCAAAGACTGGGACCATCAGAGGCCTCGCCTATGTATCAATAAGTAAATGGTGAATGATGTGGTAAAAAAAATCCTTCGGGAAATATGATCTGGATATAAACCAAAAGATAAATTGAATTAAAAAAATAAAATTTGATTTAGATTCCATGTGTATTTCAGGCATTCATGTCAAACTTTAAATATACAGTACTGAAAGAGTATAACCTACGTTGTTTGCCCAATTAAGTGTAATGGCCAAATGCATGACGATCAGACCTCTCTAGTGCAAACATCTTCAGGCTTACAGGTTATTTTGCAATCTATGTCAATACGTTTATCTCAACTTTTGAAACATTGTTTATAATGTAACCTAATATGATGCTTGGGAACAGGTTCAATGTTGAAACGAATACGGATCATATTGATGGCGATGCAATCAACCTTTTCTTATAAAATATTAGAGTGAGGGGTGCCTCTGGACCCAAGTTAATTGACTAACAACGAACCGGGGGTGGATCTGGGTTCGAAGGGATATTATAAACACATGAATAAGAGAGACAATGTCCAGTAAACTGTTGATACGAACCTCGTCACATCAAGGCAAGAGACACAGGGCAGGAGCAATATATTTATATACGGTGGTAGCAATATATATACGGTTGTAGCTTATAGTATCCTTTCATAGAAACACGTGGAGGCACCCCTAGCGTCTCCCACTGCTTCCTGCAGTGTGAACAGAAAAAAACTAAGATTTCTAAGCTCTGTTGAACTTGTTGGTGCGTGCTCAACTTGTTGGTGATTGATTTAATAATCAATCAATGAATCCAGGGTGAGGATATGTGTCAAAATGTTTAAGTATAATCATGCCCCAAGGCCAGACTGAGTTAATAGGCTTAAGGTGCAAAAGGGATATAACCTTATTAGCACAAGGAGGAAAGAAATTGAAGTAGTTTATTTGTTAAGGATTTATAGGGTTTATAGGATGAATTGAGTTTTTGAACTCATTAACATCCTCCCTCCCCCCTTCCCTTTCTTTCTCTCTTCTTCTCCCTCCCTCTCTCTCTCTCTCTCTCTCTCTCTCTCTTTATCATATGTAAAGATTAATCCCATATTTATACCGATATTTATACTTATATTTATACCAGTTTATACTAAAATAATGTCTTGCTCTTCCCAAGATGGCCATTTGAAACATTCTTCCCTTCTGTTTAATAAACCTATTATACCAAAGTTGTTCCCTAAGGACTTGATCAACGGTTTTCGGGGAATGCGTAGAATACACGTTATTCCAGATTTCGAAAATATCTCTGTAGAACCCTGAACCCTGGTGAGCAATGTATTCTCTACACTTTTTCCTAGTATAAAGGCTGCGAGAGCATCGAACCAGCCCTTGTCCCTACCTAACAGAATGCGTTGTACCCACATTATTCTATTAGTTTCATATATATCTTCTATTTAACGAATTTCCAGCACCCCAGTCTTTGCTTTTGGGGCTAAGGAGGCGGTGCTGATCTTATGTTCTTCCCCCTTCCATTTGAAAGGGAACAAAATTGTTGTTAATTTCCTTACATGATACTTTGTCGAAAGGGAAACACGTCATTACATGCTGATATCAAGGGGGAAGGAATCTATCCTTGATCGCTAAAAATCGATTGTTCCACTGACTTATGGCTAGCTTTATATCCTCACTATCAACTTTAATTTTAAATTAATTTTATTCGTCTCTTGGGCTGAGGAGGGTGAGACCTAATATTTTCATTCTGTTAATTCAATCTGGGGTATTCCTCCCTGGTACTAGACCTGGTACTTCAAGCCCATGTACCTCATAGTCTATGGACATCGCATGTATCTTCTTGATAGAACTGCAAAGTAGGATTTATTTGTATATGCATCGGACATATATGACAGAGATGTATTCAACACCAGACGAAAATTAGCAAAAGCCCGTGGGAGTACACCAACATTGAAAATACCCCCTTTTAGATTATTAAAGGCATATGATAAAACGGTTAACTAACTTGTTGGTTTCAGTCAAAGAATAGAGAGTGGATAATTGCAGATAAAAAATAAACTTAATTCCACGATTTATTCCTCGATAATGAAACTGTTATAAGTTGGGAGAAATAAGACGCCCCTTTAACCAACCAATTAGTTAACCTGTATATATAAATGTATAATGTATTGTCCAACCCTTGTACACAGAATTCTTTTGTGCAGGGGTTGGTGTCACATATCGATCGCCTCGTCTCCCACCAGAAATATGTAGAGTGTGACATCGATCCGTGTACAATATTTTCCTTCTTGTTCAAACCATAAAAGGAACAATAAAAATTCCGACCCCACACATCCCCCACCCGCCCTCCTCTAAAAAAAAAGAAACCCCCAGCAAAGATTTCGAATCAACTGTATATAAATTAATTATTCCCTTTTTCTGTTTTGTGAAAATATGAATGTGGGTCTACCTGAAACTCTATCTTACCCTAATTGATAGACATGAATATTTTAGCAACCCGTCGAATGTGTGGAAGAGTAAATGTTTTCATTCGCACGATGTACGGTATACTCTGGAGCATATAATTATATAGAAATGACTGAAAGCGGGCATTTAGCCAGCTAACATATTCGATCTGGACCCGGGAATTTGGCCTAGCACCAAGTAAGTCTTTATCAAAGGATACACCACGTCAAAATAAGGCCCTTTCAGTGGAGGCAATAGTAACTCTAATATGACAGATCTTTTGATGAAAAAATCAGTCTTCCACAACCCTATACCTTTACACAGAATTTGGGGCAGGAGTATTGATTGGGGTTATTCATATACGCTATGTATATACGTATGATGAGTCTGTATCGTTTCCACAACACATGCTACAGGTATAAATGTACCGCATCTTTCAATTGGCAGAACGTGTAGACTAGGTAAACATTTGAAACTTGAACATTGCAATCACGCAATACCTGCATATGTCTTCCAGACAGGTTGAAAAAGGTTGTCACAAAAAATGAATATTCTAAATTAAGCTATCTCTATTTCTAGTGCCGAGTAGTGACATTTCTCTTCCCAATTCTCACAATAATATATAATACTACCCCATCTGTAAAAGTTCAATTCTACTAAAGATATTTCAGTGCAAAATAGTCTGAAAAATAACTAGCACCCGATCGAAATCCATGGACATGGTGGTAATCTTTCCTCTGTGATGTGAAATGGGTACAGGTTTCTGATCTATTCATCACACTTATTCAAGAATTATTGAATAAAAACAAAATAGTGATACTCTGTACTTCAGATATTGCCCTTTACAATACAATACTATACAATATACCTATACAATATACTATACTATACAATATACCTATACAATACTGTATATATGACGTGGTTGAGGCAAGCTGAACACGTTTCAAGAGATTTCATGGCTAGAGATTTGAATGAGATGAGCCTCTTTAACGAGGAAGAGAAAACATATATGTATATAGATAATATATGTCACTCGTCCACCCGCCCCCAGGAACGCATTTTGCATAGAACCCCTCCACATATCGAACAATACCCCCATCCCTTTAGCATCTATAGGGGAGACTTGTTCGAAAAATAAATCCAAGAACTATATATACATATATTATAGCTAAAATCCTGAAACTCCTATACTCCTAGGTGTTGTGCCCCAGAGGGTATTTAACGCGATCATGGATTGAGACTGACAGAGTTTACATATTTTACTCTTAGCATATTGTGCGGCATGCACTCGTTGGAAGACCTGAAATGTTCACATAATCACTTGAATTGAAGTATTAACCTGTGTAAATGAGCTCGTCTCTTGCATGCAGGTCCTAGCGGATGATACCCTGTCTATAGAAATATGACCCGAAACGTTCTATTTCCATTTGTAAAATGAAATTTAAAAATGGGATCAATAAAATAGGAACTGACTGACATACATAATATAGAACGTGATAGATCGATCCGTGCTTCGAACAACAGAAAAATAGCCCTAGGGCTCAAGCAGTAGTTAACATTTCCTGACAATTTAAGGCCAAAAAAAAATATAGGTGTGTTTCCGATTTATCTGGCTGAAAACTAGGTAGGGGGGGTGGTAACTTTTTTTTTTTTGTTAATTTTTTTTGTTTGGAAACCACCTCCCAGGAACTGAAAAAAATGTCTTTTTCATAACAATAGTTGTTTTGAACATGGGAAATGTGCTTTTTGACAGTTTCGGGTTAGGAAAACACGTTTTCCTGCTTTTATAAGCTTTTTTTGTCAAAAAATGCAAAAAAAGTAAGATATGATGGGGAAAAAATCAGATATGGTAAAAAAAAAATTAGGTAGGGTAAGGTTTTTCTAGGTAGGGGGGGTAAATCGGAAACACACCTATTTTTTTTTTTGGCCTAATTATTCCAAGCCCCGATAGAAAGAACAGCGTCTATATCAAACACACAATCCAAGTGCGATGCTTTGCAACGAATTGGTCGATTCTATCTCGACGATTGTGTTGGCAAGTAAAGTACCGTTTCCAAGCAGCACACGGATATATGCACGCTTTGGAAGATAATACGCAAATTGTGGCTAAGAATATGACCAGTTTACCTGTATTCTCCCGTAACTTGGACCGACATGTATAAACACACCTGTTAACGAGAAGGTACTGGCCCCGAGTGAGTTGTAAAAAAGGATGTTGTTCATGTTGCTGAACTGAGTGGGGAAAAGGTGTAAATTTTTTAACGCTACCTTTTGTGTGTGAAGCAATATTCGTCAGTAGATAATCCTGATCAATGATTGCAGTCTCTCACGCCGAATGCATTTCCTAATGGGCAGCTAGCTGCAGAGTGAGAGTAACGGTGTACGGGGAGTTCTGTTATGGGAGTATGCGGAGGACCGTTCATTGCTTATCATAAGGGGTACCGGCAAGAATTAGATGATGTGAAATTGACTGCTTTATGAGAAGCATAGGGTGTATAAAGTATCGCGTAGGGATTCCCCATTATTAAATAGGATCTTAAGCCGGCCATTTCTTATTCAAAATATGATTGTTGTTTTTGTTGATTTTTTTTTACTTAAATCATATAACATTATGATTTGTGATTTAGGGATATATCTAGTATCCCCAATGAGGAGAATCTATGCAGTTGATGTGGAAAAAGAATAATGTGATAGGTAAAACACCAAATCAATACCCCTGCAGAGGACCGCATGCAGCACCATCGGTTGAAACGCTGTCACATCGGTCGGGGCTGGGGTTTCATTAAAGGTAAACACCAGCGTTAAATAAAAAAAGAAGGAATCACGGATTTTTTTTAAAACTTTGGATTTAGAAAGAACATGGTTGGGGAAACCCAAAATGCCAATAAAAACCATAGCCAAGACTCGGAGATATGGACACGGATTAATTCACTATAGGAGTCAATGACAACAAGTTGTTCCCCTCATTTTTTCAGAATCTCAGATGATTGATGTCTGGAGAAATTTACAAGCAACAAATCGCATTCTTCTGTCTAAAATCTTGTCTGATAGGCTGTGAGCCTAGACTCTACCCAATACAGACATACATGTATGTACATTCATATGCATGCATGCATACATTCATATTATTATACGCACATGCATGTATAACATCATATACACACATACATATTATTCATTATAAATGGGTGCGTAGATGTCTTCATCTTGGAGAGTATATAGTCCACTAAAGCCGATTCTTATGCGATTCTCATAGAGTTTAGTCCCCAGCGGCACAGAATCGCATGAGAATCGGCTTAGTGGACTATAGGCCTTAAGAGTGATGAGAAGAAAATCGGTCAAGCGAAATGGTTCGACCCAGTTACTTGTTTTCAAACTAATATGTTCGTCGTCCACACTATATCCCTCGTCGAAAAACACTGTGTATGTAACGTTGTGATTCATTCCCTCAGCATCAAAACAATGTATGTGCAACGGTGTGATTCATCTCTTCAGGATCAAAGCCGATGTGGTGATGTTTTCGTCTCATATAGCTATTTCTCTCCTCAATAGCCTGAAATGTAATAACAAAAAATAGCAAAGAGCTATAACGCTATGATAAAATGATGACACTGTTCACGACCCCAGTGCGAGCTTTTAAATAGCTCGAAGTGCATATATAAATATGTAGTATGTGCACTCTTTTTGTAAGTATCTCCTATAGTCAATATACACGCCACCAAATTCAGGTTATATAGAACTAAGCGATGCATAGTTTACTATTTGGAGAAAGGGCTGCTTTAATTGTGCAAATATAGACATTGAACAAAAGGAGTCTGGTGACTATGAATATTTCTTGGCCTCAGTGTGTAGAAGAAATTTGAGCTCGTGTGAAGAAAGTAAGATAAAGAAGAGTTAAACATGTGTTTTTGTTGGCAGGGTTTTTCGCGTACAAGAAAAGGAAAATGTCATGTTTATTTATAGTTTCTCCTTGAACTCAAAAGGATTCTAGCTATATTCCTAAACACTGGTCGCGATAAAAGAAGAATTTACGTGTCTGTTGATGACTAAGCATATATTATATTTGTATTGATAATTTGATTATTTATTATTGGTTAATGTATTCCTTTACGGCTGTCATACCCTTTATTCCTCATCATAATTCCACGTATGATGATGATGTAACATTGTATAACATTGTGTAACTTTGTCAATATGATTATGTATATGGGTCAGATTTTCAGATAATGTACAATTGGCAGCTGTACACATTTAGTAAATTTTGCTAAATTAGGCTTCAATTTGGCCAATTCTAGGTAAATTCGAGTATATTCGGCATTGCATTGATTCTAGCAATGTGGTTGGTTAGGTTGAACTGTATTTTGAACTATTTTCGTCTGAAATTTGGGTTATTTGAGAGGATTGGTGAAGGTGAATTGTGCATTTTTTGAAGATCTGACCCATATATGAATATCATTATGAATATCACCGCCATTGGTTACCTCGCATGACACACCAGGCATTGCCTTAACATATAATCCCATGTTCCATAATAATTACTTCTCAGATTACTCTGAAACATTACACAACACTCTCCAGCGTGTTACTCATAATTTTTAAACAATTTTATTTGGTAGATTTTCATAACAGTGATATGTCTCATCCCCAATTGAAAATACAATATTTAAACAATCAATACAAAAAAGTTACTTTCATTTAAACAATTTTCATATACAGTTTACTAGCTCGACCAGTTTCCGAGAATCACACTTATATATATATATTCGTTTTTATTTCCATAATAACATGACAGAAATATGGCTAGCACCTTCTGGAAACCAGATCTTCCGGGTGTGCCCTTATAATTATGATACAGTAAAAGTCATAGGAAGAATATGACATAACAAGTCGCTGGAAAAACAAAGGTTATACCGTTCAGTTTGAAATTACTGTAGCTGAGTTTAACATGATAAATCATGGCTTTTGGCTTTGTATGCCTTGTGATGAGAGAATACATAGTTATACATTATGTGCCCTGTGACAGACACCCATACATTGTACAATAAGCAAGTGTATATAAAACAAGAATAGGATAAGGAAAATCTTTACAGTTCTGACGCTTGTGGCTGTTTTTAACCAATTAAATCATTTAAGCCTGTCCCAGACCCCTTGAAGAAATACGGTTCTTAGGAAGGTTCTAAACTCCTTCCTATTTTTGCATTTGTGGCCTCTGATTTCAAGGTTGTTCCAGGCCTCCGGAATTCTGTATGTAAGAGATTTTTTTACTTTATCAGTTCTCGGTGTGATAGTTTTTAGTATTTTTTTCCCCACGTGATTTCTTAAAGATAAATTTTTGTCTTCGAGGTGCTGATCCTTAAGACTTAGCGGGTACGCTAAGTCCAAAAGATGGGATTCCCTTCGAATGTATAATGGGGCTAATTTTAAATCTCTTTGTTGTTTGTCAACATTGGTGTATTTATTAAGTTTTAAGATAATTCTAACAGCAGAGTTCTGCAGAGTCTGGACCTTTTTCAACAAATCTTCCGAGGCCACCATGTAAATGATGTCACCGTATTCAAGGATGGGGCGGATAGCCACCTTATAGACCATAAGGAGCATTTCCTTAGGCACACTGTGACTTAACCTAGCAAGAGACTTTAGTTTTGTTTTTGCAAGATTGATTTTCGATTTTATGTGATCCGCAAACGTCAGTTTGTCATCGATCCTTAATCCCATCGATCCTTATTAAGTGGCCTCGTCTGCTTGGCTTACGATTATATAGAGCGGATCAAAATTAAATCCCATTCGACTTCTTTGGATTAGAAGAAGAAAGAAATGCATCAAATTATGGTATCCTAACTCGCTTCTTTGTGTGTAACATTATACAACAGGAAACCATGCTTCTTCGATAGATTTGGAGCTCAATCTTAAAGTTTAAATCTTGGACAACAACAAGTACAAACTAATACTCATTGCAATGTTTATGATTGAATATCGAGGTGTATAAACTCGGTTACGCAAGAAAAATGTATTACATTGCTTACTAAATAAAAAAGAGGATTTGAGGTGTCGGGGGGGGGGCTACTACCCGAGATATATGGAGGGGGAGTATACTACTCATAATGGGTTTTAATATACAAGCGTACCTATAAGGGTGGTCTCCACTGGCTGCGGTAAGCTCTACGGTAAGCCCTGTGGTAAGCTTGTCATTCCCCTCCACCTACAGAACCAGCACAAACCATCACAAAGCTTAACGCAGAGTGGAGACCACCCTATATATATAGCATCTTGAGATTCCACAAAATCAAGATCATAAATTTTCTTTTTGAACAATCACGTTAAATGTTGAAATGTGGTGAATTTATTATAAATAATGAACGAAAATATCGGATAGGTAGAACATCACAGACTAATGTGGGGTTAACGGGTTATATGATATGTCACACGAATCTCCCATTAGTAACACAAGGTTGGACATGATTCAGATTTCTCCCACCAAATCTAAAGAGCTTTCCAACTTGTTGCTGACGCGTGGTGATCTTTGCATGGTACATGGGATTTCCTGCTCTGTTTAACTCTTAAAAAAGTCTCGGAATAACTCGGGAAAAAATATGATATACGGGCTTTTACTCGGATATCTGAAAGTGTTTAACACTATCCCAGGACCTATAGTTGAGAAGCGTAAAATTTATGATCTGCTGAAATAACCACAGCCAGATAAACCATTGCTGGACAGGAATTTCCTGAGATATTAGTACAATCGCAGTTCATTATGTTTAATCAACCTTAATGAGCAGCATCAAATGAAAATAATATGATCTACGTACAAATAAAACATACTAGGATACTCTACATTATTATAAGCATCCTCCTTTTTTAAGGAGTTGTGTGTATTATCACATATTTTCTAATTAGTAACAGAGTATTGATACATTAATCAAATCAAAATGTAATTTAAATGTGTTGATAGTTGACCATTCCACTACCATATGGGTCAGAATCCCAGAAAATGTACAATTCGCCTTCACCAATCCTCTCAAATAGCCCATATTTAAGACAAAAATGAGCTTCAAAATGCAGTTTAGCATAATAGAACTGATACTTTTAAATCAATGCGATACCAAATATACTCAGATGTACCCGCTATTCTTCATTTTGCAGGCTAATTTAGGAGAATTTCCTCACTGTGTAGAGCTACCAATTGTACATTTTCTGAAAATCTGACCCACATAAATAATATTGTTGCACATCACATGTTGTTGTTAGAGCGTTCATATCCCACGGCAACTGAAACGAAATGAATCACATGTCCGGTATGTTAGCAAAATATCCTGTGGGATATAAAACATGTCAATGCTAATTTTGAACCGTAGACAAAATACTACAATCATTAAGTGTCGAAAATTGTGTTGAGGTTGACACCAGAGAGCGATATCAAATGTGAATAGTATTACTCGCAGGCATGTTTTGCTCATTCGCTTTAATTTCCAAGTTGATTAACTTTTCTAGTTGCAAATGCTATTGGAAGTGCCTATAGATGCATCAAATTGATAAATTTACAATCGATGTTACTTGTGATACAGCTGTATCCATTTGATAATAACTATTGACGGACGTATATAGAGCCTGACTGAGATCAGGGAATCGACTGAAATTGCCTTCCTTGGTTTGAGTGAAGTTAGCGAAGGCATCCTGTGAAGTCACAAAAAGATTTTGGTTAGACCAAAAGGTGAAACTTGAATGTATTGGTTTATATTCACCATTGGATTTCATACCACTTTTACGTTGAACTATATTATGCACATGTCTTACAGAAGAATGGGCCGAGGGTATTGGTTACAAGATGCCTGTTCCTCTATTATCCAGGCAATTAAATTTGATTAACTTAGGATTTGCTACCAGAATATGACTGATGCATGTTCTTATATCTAATTATTTATCCTGTGATCTCGTACTTTTTAATTGTAGTATTTTAATTCGATTTGTGTGAAAACCAATACACACGTCACGCAATGACAATCAATAGTGCCATCGCAAACTATTAAGATATTTCTATCAACTGAAAATGACTGGTGAAGAAGTGAAGAAAACCAGCCGATGTCAGCATGAACTTCTTAACGCAAAAAAGACTTTTAAATGTTTGATATCATCTATTCACGTGGAATTTGAAAGCGATTCTCAACACTCATCGATCGATTACTTAAATAGCCTGGTTGTTTGGTTCAGAGTTTGAATAAAGTCTAGCTCTAGCTGGGTACATCTTAGCTGCCTGTAATAACAACAACACATCAAGACGTTTGAACAATATAATATGGCTTCTTCCCCCAAAAGACATCAACTGGATAGGGGTAGCTCAGGGGTGGGATGTTGGGGAGCAGGTTGTGGTATGTCACTGGAAGGAGTGAATTGATCAGCTGTTGACAGGGACCATAGATTAATTGGCAATACTGGAGCTATACTACTGAGGCACCACTGACTTGGGGCAACAGGTTGATGGGGCATTCCCATAAATACAACATTCATTGTAACTGTTAAACTGTGTACGGTCAATAAAACATTTAAAAAATACAATTATTACAATTATAATGTGGATTAAGACCAAGTTCTCTTAAAGGCGTCCGATTGAGCTTAGAGTTTTAGAAATGGAAGCTTGGAAATAGGGTAAGCCCTATAGATATTGTGGGTGAAAGGGTGCCTAGAGAGGTAATGCGTAAAACAGACATTCTGAGCGAGCATGTAATACCCTTGATGGTTGGTTAGCATTTCTTGGGTTTGGGAGGCTGGAAGGGGAACTAAGGTCACCCCCCCCCCCCTCTCCCCCGGACCCCCCCCCCCCCCACACACACACACACATCCCCATCCAGCTTAGGGAGGTTGCTAGAGTTGTGCTTGATAAATGTTGGAGTAAACCTAGCCGTGGTCTATTTTACAGGAGGCAAATTGTCGCCAGTAAATACGTGAGTTTTGACGTTTTTACCCTCACGGTGGGACCCTGAGGGAGGATAGCTGGTAGGCTATGTCAAACTAGCTTATATACATGTATATAAACTATGTCACCCTTGAGTTAATATATAGGCCTACTGAGCTCATTCATGTTTTTTAACTGTAGTATTTAGACACGACATTTTTTTAATAGAGCAGTCGCAATGGAAGGAATGTTGGTAAGGAGGGGTTAACATTGGTTATCTATCCCCGCGTAGGCTACTCACCGAGCGTACTCACCGAGCCATAGACCGTATAACACTTAAAACATCTATGAGCGAGCGTACTCACCACGGCGGCCATCATACTTCCCTTTGACTTCTAGTTCGCGTATTGATCACGGGACGGCACCATCTGAGGCAAGAGTTCCATTTCGTCCACATGGGGAGATAGTTCAATTCAAATCAATTCAATTCTAAATAGTATTTATTCATACCTAAGGGGGACGTAGGCCTACAAATAGGAGCCATACTTCGTAAAAAAACTGGTCTGATTCTTCCAGTATTTTTCCTTGAGTAGAGGAAAAGAAAAGAAAATAGAAATTTGATGGAAATTTCTTTTAGTCTTTTCAATTCTTTCGTTTTCACTGGCATTGGCAATGCCAATGGCAATGTAAAAAAAGCTGGACGTTAGACCATAGAAACCTAACAGACCTAGGCTATAGGCTATGGTACATTCTGCAAGGATCCAGTGGATGGTGCCATCGTTTGCAATTGTTGTGGAATTTTCTTCAAAACAGCACACCAAACGATTACAAATAATCCAGAACAACCGCCTTTGAACAGTTTCTAATGTGAGGATCAGATCTACAGGTGTTAATTGAATATACATATATGGATATACATTGATTCCCTTAACCTACAGAAGAATACAAAGATGTCTTACTTACCCTGTTCTGGACTGGAAATCAAGACCAAGCTCCCCGCAATCATAGATATGAAATGAGAGATCCATGCAATCAGACTAAATTGTAGAAAACTGTAAGAAGGAATGTATTAGGCGTAGTCTTTTTTGGTAAAATTAAAGTAATATGGAATGCCCTCCCAGTTAATATTCAAATTTAGACTAACGTATTTTCAATAATCTATTTCATAAACTTGAGACGAAATTTTTGTCTTTGATATTTAGATAAGTCGTCATATTGCCTGATGTCATAATCCAGATACATGTTCTTAGAACCTGATCCTAGCCTCCACTGCCCGGGCTGCAATATCTATAATATTATTTTAGAGGGTCAAGCAAACTCAATAAGGATATGAATCATGGAGTTCAACCCACAGAAATAGCACAATCGTGACTATCCATAGGTGTTAAACTGTTGAGTTATGAGCAATTGAATATCATCCATTTTAGAGGACCACGGCGGATGATGACGATGTATCTGTTAATGGAAATCCTTTATTCGAGTAATCCACTGTAAAAGTTTAATTGAACACCAAATGAATACAAAATGAGGAATACGATCTATACCAGGCTGTTCATAGTAGGTGAGGTTTTATCATTCTCCATTTTATGTAGCATTTATACTCTTGGTGTTGAGCTGGTTCTGTAGGTGGAGCGCTCCTCCCTATATATATTCATGTATATTGTTGATGACGACCCTATAGAAGTAGTTGATGCCTTCGGATACCTGGGTGTAAACTTTGACAATAAACTAACTAAACTAACTTACAAAATACATCTTCTAGAAGTTATAAAAAACACTGCACACAAAACGTATCTACTTACTAAAATCAGGATCGAATTATATCAACCAAGGACAAGGAATATCAATCTATAAAAATGATCTTACCAATTATTGAGTATGGTGATTATGATACCTCAATAGGCTACCTAATAATACACTTCAAAGGCTTAGAGCAAAATAGAGCATTACTAGTTTGTCTAGACAATGTCGATGACTTAACTGTAAAACAACTACATAATGAAGCTATAATTCAAACTTACTTTTTGAAAGAAGAAATCATCACTTCCTCTTTGAAGACTATAAACGGTCAAAAGCTATTGAATATTTAGCAAACCCTATCAGAGCCACAAGACACAACGACGCAGCTGTCGTTAAAAGAAACATTAGCAAAGGGAATCTATTTCTACGAAGTATTGAATAAAATACCTCCTTCACATGGTTATATCAAAACCACCAAATTAAGGAAAATACCTGATGCTAATACTTTTAAACAAATTCAAAACAAACCATCCTAAAAACTGCCAGGGTAAACTATGCAAATATTGAACAAAATTGATCTATATGTATACATAGTAAACTGCTGCTAGTTAGTAAATTATCTTGCTGAACGTTATATGGTACTATCAGACTAGCAAATCATTCATCCTATCTCATCTCCGTCTTCACCACTATCTCATACCTCTGAATCGTAATATTAATTCAAATCTTTCTTCAAATGTGTCTTCACTTACTCCTGATTACTTGAAAACAGGTAGCTACTTAGTGTCTTCAGAATGACTTCAAATAGATAAAAATATATATGGTTCACTGGCATTTTGTCTGGTTAGAACCTGAAACAATTGATAAGTAAAAATCGATTATTAAGTCGATTATTAAAAATATATTATTAAATATATTATTATATATTTTAAGCTCTTTGTAAGTAATAACCTATACATACCTATATATAGCTTGGGACTTTCATCTTCCTTTTTGACCTTGTTAGAAAAAGCATAACAAAAAGGGGTAAAGGGTCGTAACGTAAGTGACATATTGATCGAATCACTGATTAATCAATTGCAATCGGATCCCTTTGATCTGCGAACATAGATCTTAGTAAGCTCGTTTAACACCGCGAACGCCACTGGATCACTGGATGCACTCTCAGCTGTGACCAAAGCCCATCTAGATCATGTAGCACTTGCACGTAGAACTTGCTACTCTTTTTACCTTTGCCCTGAACTCAGATCTAAACTACGCTGGAAAACTAAACACTAATCTAGGAAATAAGTCAAATCGAATATATTTAACAACTGGATCTACTCTGTGAACTTATGTATAACGTGACAAGTTAGAAGGAGTAATATAATGGGTGCATTTTATACACTGTAGCCCTGACTGGGTCGGCCCCATCAGAGCGGAACTTATTTCCTATCTTCACTCAAGAACTGGTTCGCAACTGTAGAACATGTACTAGATTGATCTTGGATTTTATAAACGTTAAGTAAGCGACGACTCAATTAATCTCATGTGGAGCTGGACATTGTGGTTTAGACCGGGTTACAGAGGTTAGGAATGTGAGGAACAATAGTACCAAGGATGTCAACTAAGGGTAGGTGCCCATGTCAACAAGTGTAGAACAGTACCCACTATAATAGTAGACCTTCAGCCAAGGGATGTGACGTATTTATATAAGAGGACGTTCCCATCACCCACGTCTAGTAAGTATACGGCCTATCCATACACAACTATATGCAGTATGTATATACAATTACATATATGTATGTGCATTCACAGTTAAATTGTATCAGATTTGATGAAGTGAAAGTGATGTCGAGCTGATGAATTCCTAAGATTAAAGGTATAGACCTATATATATAGTTACAACTTACATTAAACAATTCATGTGATAAATAATAATATCAATAATCATTCGATTTTTTTACGAACACGTTGCGCTAGGTAATCGGTGTTATTTGAAATGTTCAATTAATTATTATTTCCTGTATTGTATTTTTACTTTACACTATAACTTACATAGATGAATTCATATCTTATTAAATGATAGTTTTTTTAAAACTTAATCTTTGTAACTGAGAATAATATCCATGCGGCATAAAGTATATCGCAGAATAAACTATTTAAACAACAAATATCCGACATAGGAGGAAATGGGTTCATGAATCTGCAATTCAATGTTGGCGTAGACATTTATATATATACATAAGTGTTCTAAATACACATTAAGAATTTTGAAACGTGCCAAGGAGGGCTCCTGATAGCGTATGTGTGTGTGTGTGGGGGGGGGGGGGTATCATTTCTCTTGCCACTACCAAGAAACATCAATTGTTGTTTGCCAATGAGAACATCCTTGTGTAGTGTGTCACTTAATTTTAGTTGAATATATTAGTAATATGGTCGATTTGTTTTGTCAGACCCACTAAGGTCTTTGTCCTATAGCGATATCGGATAACATACTGACTGACTATGGCCAAGCTCGTTCAATACAATTACATACTTTGTTTATGCACCTCTTAAACAATTAACTTCAAAGCAATTAAATAAGTTTCAACCCAAAAAAACACATAAAATATACTTGGACATTAACATGTGTCGATCATGAGAACGGGCCATGTCGATTTGTCGATTTAAGGCATCAGGAACCTTTATTAAGGCCATGATATTAGCTTTATCCACCCACGTACGTACGGTGTGGCTAAATTCAATCATACTAAATGTTGGGATGGGCAGTTCAATAAGATATCATAACAATGTTATGATATGTGTATGTCATGTGTATAGCCTTGATAAGCATGTCATGCTTATCAAGGCTATACACACAGCAATTGCTCTGTCATTCGTATTGATATATGGATAAGGAAATTCATGTGGAGAACATGTATAAGCTCTGGATTTTACTGTATTTATTATGAGAATTGTGCTTCATCAATATGATACACTTAATCATATATCATGTTGGTATCATTATGTAATCATTAAACCTCGAATATTATGCAAGTCGTAGGGATCAAACAATTATATATGCTCAATCGAGGATAACACCTTTGTAGTAACAGTGTATTTATTATTTTGGAACCGTTGTGTTCAGTTAATGGAATGAAGAATATATAGATGGATACTTGTTGATGCTATTGTAATAGATGGTACTTATAAATTGTAAATGTAATATGGTACTTGTAGCTAATATCTGTCTTTCCCCGAAATTTCCATTCAAGTTGTACCTATCTTGACTTTGCTCTAATGTTAAGTGCAAAAACATGTAAAACATGTCAGAATATTGACATGGGTGGACAGCTGCATGGATTACATTAACACATTTCTTTGGACATCCATTTCTGCATTTTAATTGTGAAATAGTCCATATTGAAGATCTGATATCCACATAGCCAGTATCACCAACCCTTCCTCCTATCTACCTGGGACAGTATAAATATGGATACTCTTGACCAGTATCCACTGTATACAGTGGATGCCAGACAAGAGTATCCATATTTATACTTACAGAGGTGTGAACAAATTTGAAAAGAACAATTTTAAATGCATATCACGTTCACGGCCAATGCCCCTCGAATTAATACGGTGGTCACTATATTCAAATTAAGAAATCCGTATATTCAGTGCAGAGATGTTTGCGATCATTTAAAAGTATTTAAATTCTAATTGGCATTATCAGAGTTAATCAACTTTTGTTCAGGTAATTAATGGATGGATGTTCGAGGCTTCAATGCGGCCTCCCGCTAATAATTAATATCCACGATCGAAACTTGACCCCTCTAAAATCATCGAGTAACGAGAATAAATATTATATTCTCGTTGCATATGCTATTCGTTAGAAGCTGACAATAGAGCTGCATTGTTATGGAAGTACGTGGCATCTCATGAAATGTTCAGATATGACGTTCAAGTTTCAGGAGTGAGATAACATTTAATATGGGCCAACAATATTTACCGATTACAAAATACAAGACTCGTGTTCATATGTACATGTGCGTGCGCTGTCGGAACATGCATGGGCATGACCTATCCGCACCCAGTTTTCATTTACAATAAGGTCAGCTTTTGAAACCAAGACAGAGTATTCAGTCGTGCAATACGTTATAGTGTATGGACGCTAAATGGTAGACTATAAGTGTCGAACGGCCTGAAATAGATGAGGTATTCTTTCCACGGTCATTGCCCCCAGAGTTCTCGCCAGCATGTAGGTCAGATGATTACATGTATATGATCTGCCCACACATATTGTTTGATGCTTTCTCAGTATGATAAACAAAATGATGAAAACGTTATTATATATATATTTCAGGCGCCGAATGAAACATGATGTCAGTTCAAAGCATGCGATTTTTAGAACTTTATAACTGCTGGCATGAGCTTTCTAAAATCCTTGACGTGCCAGGGAGAAATGGAAAACCAATCTGGGAACAGCTTGCCCACGAACTGGGCTTCAACATTAGAGATATTGTGGTAAGTAACAACAAATAGTGTTCGTACACCGTAGCTAGTTTATAATTATCTAAGTCATATCAATGTGTAAATATGCCAAATGGGTCAAGTCTGCCAGGTATAACTATATATGGATCAGATTTGCAGAAAATGTACAATTCACCAATCCTCTCAAATAACACAAATTTCAGACGGAAATAAAGATCAAAATATAGTTCTACCTAGCCAAACAGATTGCTAGAATCAATGCAGTGCCGAATTTACCTAGTATTGACAAAATTGCAGCCTAATATTGCAGAATTTACTAAATGTAAGCAGCTGCCAATTGTACATTTTCTGAAAATCTGACCCATATAAGTGTGTGATACCTAAACTTATAGGCATTGTATTCCTACATAAGGCGACGAGCCAGGTCATATATATGTGCACAATGTATACATTGCCGGCAAGAATCACTATATATTGGCTAGCATCACTTAGAACTCATGCTCACTAAACTAATTCTTTGGCGGGAAGACACAAAAATCAGTTGGCTATATTCCAATAGGAGGGTTTGGGCCGATTGTCTCCCTGTCAATGAATCAGCTTATAGTCGACAATATCTTATAAACTGCCTCAGGGTTTTTTTAATATAAATGTTATTTGCACTCTATAGATCTACACCATGATATGACAATATTTCGCGAGATACAAAGTCAAAATAAGATTGTCATGAGAACAGTGCAAGTGTAATGTATATCCCGAATAAAATACTTTTCAAATCAAACTGCAAACACAACCAATGCCCTTTGCATTATTTCAAAACAGTTAGCAGCCGCAATCGCTTTACCCTTTTTGTGTGGTGTTGTTGTATTTCTTGTAATGAAAAGAAAGTATATAACGAGCAGATTGATGCAGGGTACATTCAGTCCTAATCTTTCATTTCTATAATTTTCCCGTCCAATTAAAAAAACGATCCCTTAATGTGTGACATGGACTGGATTTATAGCGTTTGCTCCTTACCTTTTGATCCCGAAAACAACACCCGCATGCATAGTCACGTGTAATGGTCCAATAAATGTTTAATACTAGAAAGCAATTGGTGAGTTCCATATATATATAGTCATTTATGCACTCCCGAAATGGATCGCGCATTTGTTTGCTGGTGGTATTTCCCAGTGCCGTAGATCATGCAAATGTTACTTCATGTAGCCTAATGTAGTATTTTTTTGTATTTTAACAAATGATTTATTTGTCTACGAATCATGATAACTTTATCGTCTAGTTCATATAGGTACAAGTTTCCGTAAAATCTGTTCTTCATACGACTCTGATTATTAAACAGACCATTTTTCGAATTCATGAAACGTATCACTCCTGAGAAATTGTTTTTCGAAATAAAATCTGTTATAAAAATGAAATATGTGTGTGTATTGCCCCATTTTTGTGCATGAGAAGTATTTCATTTGCTAGGAAGTATTTCGTGAATCCCCAGGCCATTGCAAGTGTACACGTGGGGGTTTAATTACTTGTCCTGCCAATCATTTTCCAGGGCGTAGCAGGAAGCGTAGTTAATTTCTACTAACTAGATCATTGATATCCTGTCGAGCGCATAGCAATAGAAATATTGTTATTTCTTTTCAAAGAAAGTATGAAGTAATAGCAGCTGTCATATGGGTGTCATACATGCACTTAGTAGTATGATATTCAATTGTTACCGAGAATTCGTTTCATAAATCACAAATCCCCAACATTTACTTGATACAAATTTGTTCTTCAGCATATTCCCCACCGGCAACATGAATCGGGGAGCAACACTATTAAAATGTTTCACCAGTATGCCACCGAAGAGGGAACTGCCCTAGCGGTGCGGGAAAGTCTAGAACGGATGAAACGACTGGATGCCCTTAAATTCCTAAATGAGGAAATATACCGTAAGTTTATGTGGCTTGTATGTATTTCTACTTGGTTTCCCCTAATATAGGCGTGACATTAACATGGGGGATTATTTTGTTTATCAAGATCAACCTTTTAATTCGCCAACGCTGCCGGTTGTGGCTTTGGAGCTTGACCCCACGAAACCACATCCAAATTATTCCCTTCCTCCATAAATGTCTTACACATATATGCTCGTAAACAGCTATTTTTTTTTATAGAAAGATTGCATCTTATAATTATAGATTTAGATCGTGACTAAGTCCTCCTGCTCGTGTCTACATCATGTCAAACATATCAATTCGCATTCTACATCAGGGAGAAATTTGCTTATACATTTTTTCGGCACATAAGCATGTCGACCCAGTTGTCTATCTTTAATGTAAATGCCATTGGACAAATACAAGATTTTCTATTCTATTCTATTCTACTGGCATACTAGCGTATAGACAGAGCAGGTATCCAAAGGACCATCCGTATAGGGGCCGGGTCAGTTTGACCAATAGGTTTGTCCTGGGTATGACCATAAAGTGCCTTTCTGTCTCTTTTCTCTGTCTCTCTCTCCCTTCTTCTCTCTCAGCTCTCCCGCCCTTGATATAACCATATTAAATGTGTTGATAAGGGCGTAAAGCAACCAATCTCACTCACTCACTCACTCCATCTTGCGCCCTGCCTTCCTTCCCAGGATCTAATGATTCCATAATGGCCTTTTGAGGTTTTGAGCGAGAGGCGCTCACTCAGTTTGAAGGGACTCTCTGAACTCTGAGCCTATCTTATCGTATCTATCGTAAAATGTATTGGACGAATAAACCATTGCCTACATTGATCCGCCCATCATATATATTAATTCGCACATGGATGTGTATATAACCTACATTATTCATTTATACATACATGTGTCCTTCGATGGCGTTAAACATTAAAAAAGTAGAAAAAGTTAATACAAGCAGGCAACCAACTTATCTTGTAAGTCATTTTAATTTGCTTTAGAGGGACTGGCATGGCTTAATTTAGTTTCTCTTGGTATAAGGGAACCCTTTTAGAAAAGTAGGGTCGCAGCTAGGACAAATACATATTTGTAAGAATGGGGAAGATATACTTTCACTTCCCCATGCTTTTTTGCAACATTAAACTTCCACCTTAATCGCTACAGTACTTCTATCTTTTAATTCGCCCACTCCAAGTCCCGCTCTTGGAAAGCTTGACTAATAGGAAATTTCCCCTTTAATACTTCCGTGTTAAGATATATCTAACTCACGCACTAGTGTACACTATAGGCCCACTCCTAGTTGAGTGCTTCGGCCAGCGAGTCTATGACAATCTGCATAGGATAATGCAATATACACACACAGGGATTCTGTCTTCTGGAAAAAATTGCTTTCGAGCAAGTTTAAGTGAGAGTTCTTGATACCTATACTTTTAAAAAAGTCAATATGCGGATGGATATTTGTCCTTACGATTCGCTGCCATATGCAGATTATAGTAACGTCCATGCAGACTGTGACAATAGTAAGTACTTTTCGATTCACCCCACTTAGATAAAGGTTTACTGTTGACAATTACCTTTATTTCTGCTTAATCGAACGCATATATTCTAGATTTTGTTCCGATTTGTCAGGGCGACTTGTCAAGATGTAATTAAGTCTGTTTTTAAACAGCTCGATTTCATGGGTTCCTTATGTTTTGCAACTTGTAAATGGGTTCTTGCACATTATAGAAGGAGTCGTGTGGCTCAATGAATGACTAAACCTTTACCGTTTAGGTTTGAGTCTTCCCTTTTGTTATATATGTATATTTTTCAAACCATTGGTCATATATATAGTGTACATATGATTCTTTTTAATATACAATGAAACAATTAGCATAATGCCACACTGAAATTTCATGCCAGATGTATCATAATAGGCTAGTTATAGGTGTGTATATCTAATTTACATGCATGTAATACAATAATGATAATGTATTCTTTATTTCTAAATGACTGGTTGATACAGATCCAGTCAGTAGTAGAAAGTCCTAATGGCCCCCTAACTTTTAGGGGTCAGGTGATTCCCATTAACACTTTTAGCCTTAGTCTTAGCCTTGTGGTTAAGCTTATCGCTGTATACGGTGAACTGCAACGCTCGAGGAATGTGGCTTTCTGGACAGGACTGGATCGAAAGTACATATCAGATCGAGATCTAGTGTTCGTGGGCATGCTGTACTAATTTTGGTTGACTAGCTAGTGTAGGGCATACTAGGGCTTTTTTAGGGAGACTATGGGTTGGGTGGTCTACAGTGCTTCGGTTTTATCTGTAACCACTATTCACTATTACAGGGAATGTTTGCTATGTTATTGTACATGGTATTGTTTTAACGCTTATAAAATGAGTAATATAATATGATATAATACATATGCAGACTTTATTTACTGGCGTCCTCATTGTATTGTTATTATTACTACTATTAGTATCTTTTATTTTCCTAATGGAAATAATGGACATTTGGAAAGCTGTGTCTGTTATTAATTAGAAAGCCTTCGCAATGCATGGTGTCTATGTTACATACCACCACAGTAACATGAATAGGAATACATTTACTTTGCAGAATCACAATATCATAAAGATATAGATAATTACATGATATTATTATCGTGTATTATTAATTTCACCTCTTGTGTAAACGTGTCCTGATTTCCGACCTGCCCTAGGGAGCCTCCCAGAATCGCCTGGCTATAATTCCGGAACATTGGGACTGAAAGAGGAAGAAAAAATTACATGACCACAGACTGTAATGCCCCCAACCTGTGGTCTATACCGGGTATACTCTGGTCGCCAAACAACTTCCCCTCCTTATAAAAAACGTCATTGCTAAACGTGTACACTCTGTACAAGATGTGTTGGGAGCGGCGCCTCATAGGGTTTCCATTGGCCGCCTTTGACGTTTACTCTCAACACTTCTCGTACAGAGTGTAGGAGCATACATATATCGATGATTTAAACTTGAACAGGGGTTATATTACTAGAACGTATACTGGTGTCGATGGCCGTTGTCCATTTTAATTCATGTCCCAACCCCAATTTGTTGAAGCAAATATATATTGCATTCGACAGACCTGGTATCATTTCGCACTGAAAGTTGAATACATATTGACATATTGTTAAGTTAGATTAGTCGTTGAAATTAATAAATCATCGTATCGGTAGCTGCGCTTTTGATCAGAAGGGCGTATTGAACGGTATAGAAGCATCTATATTCATCTTGTGGATACTTCCTATAAATTGTAGTAAACTCCTTGAACAGGTTGTTAGAAATCTAATTTGATATCAAGTGTAAAATTCAATTAAATGGGACCAAATTTAGATATGAATAACTGTCTTACTAAAAGGTGTTGTTGGCAAAGAATCAACAACCTGACACTTCTTTTTAAATGCAGATTAAACTACAAAATGTATTTGTTTTCATTTAAGGTGTAACGCAGCAGATGCAGAGGCAAATGCAGATGCAAAGGGAACCGCCTCCCTTGGTAGCCATACGACGAGGCACGTCAGCAGCTTACCCTTTCACTTTGAATACATCTCCCCACCGACAGCATTCATCTCCGTCGTCACTCGCAGAGTCAGTGTCCCCGTTGGATCCCCAAGATGAACCAATGGATTTTAGTACCAAGAAGCCCCCTGACACAGAACCCCAAGATCTGTCCCTTCCCGGTAAGCGCATGAAGCATGGCGAAAGATATGATATAAGGACAAACGAATTTAGGATTTTTAAACAGAATGAGCAGGAAGTGCTGCGACAACAACAGATGCTTTTGCATGAGAAACAGAAGCAAATAGAAAAACAGCGCTTGGAGCAGCAACAACAGCAACAACAACAGCAAAAACTTCAAGAGCAACAACACAGACAATCGCAACAACAACAACAACAAACCCATGGTGGAATCCCAGGTTGGAATGGCATGTGGGACTATAGTGATCGACGTGTCCGGATGGACACCGAAAGCTTGTCGGTTGCGACAAACCCAGAATCTTTACCTCAGAATCTTTCCCTCACAAGTGAAGGCTCTCTTCCAGAACACTATGCATTGCCAAAAGAACATCCCCTTGACGTTACAACTGGCATAATGCGCACTGTATATGGGCAAGCTGCTATGAGTTCCTTACCCTACCAGCCAACCCTTGGTCAAGATCTCGGTGTATCTATCAAAATGGAACCTCAAGATGAAGATACGGACTCAACGAGAGAACTTGATGATCTACAATTTTCCTCGGGTGGGCTTAATAAACGGCTTAATTCTGACGTGATAAACAATGCCAAGGTAGCAAGACATAGACCCGATCCCAATGCAAATGAGGGACAACCAAATGTACCATCCCACGCCAGAGTACATGAAGTTGTCATGAATTTACCTCAGCCCCACTCAAAACAGATTCTACAACGAGAGGGTTATTATGCATCAAATATTGACCCAGCTACCGCAGGATCCACTCCAAATGGCGTCGATTTGAATATAACGAACCAGCTATCTCATTTAGAGCAACAGCAAAGAATGCAACTTATGCAAAGGCAGAAACATCCCCAGCAAACGCATGTGAAATTGCTCATGGCTAATGGGTCCAAATCAGCAGCTCTTGAGCAACAGCAAAGACAACTAATTCTTCAAAAGCAGCAGCAGCGAGAAGTACAACTATTGCACCAGCAACAACTGCAACAACAACAACAACAACAACAACGGCTTCTCCAACTACAAACGCGCCCAATGCTAGAACTACAGCAAAAACAAAAACAGGAACAAATCAAGAAGCAGCAGCAAAAGAAAAGGCAAAGTGTGATACGTTCTGGACCGAAATGTACTTCCCTACCTGCTGATACAGGGAATGATAGACTCGTGCAAAATCTCAGAATTAAAGACGAGGTTGAGGGCTCAAGGAATGTAGTCTCCTTACCCATGCCACAGCTAGATGGTAAGTTTAAAATAGTTTGTATATTCCCCTACCCTCTATAATGATACGGTGATCAATACATATTTGGGTGAAATCGCCAGGAAATGTACAATTCGCCTTCACTAATCTTCAGAAATAACCCCAAATTAAGACAAACATGAGGTCCAAAATACAGTTCAACATAATTAACCGAACAGATTGTTTAAATCAAGGCAATATCAAGTATACCCAGGTATACACAGTATTGACCATTTTATCAGTCTAATTAAATAGAATTGAATAAATGTGTCGATCTGCCGATTGTACATTTTCTGAAGATCTGACCCACATGCAGTTTCTGAAACACTGCAGTAGCATTCAAGTGGTTGTAAAGTTATTACAAATTTGATATATAATTATGGCTGTCAATTGGTCTTCCGCCATAAGCACCAAAACATGCATTTATGCCACTCTATTTATATATACCGTACTTGATATCTAGATCTATGAGAGACAGGGCCGTATATCAAAACTATACTATTGACAAGTATCAACTTGATGATATTTGTACATTTGGTATTTGGGTCAGTCAAGAGGCTTATTCTAATAACTAGTCTGCTTTAAAAGTCAGGGATTTCCCTGGGCCCATACAACATGATTTCTTTTTGAGCCATTTTCAAGGTCTAATTGTCATGGAAAATCTCATCACATAGCTTAAAGCCCTTTTCATTACTTATTTTAACCCCTTTTTATCATCTATTTATCTTCATTTTGAAGAGGAAAGAGGAATTAAGATAGCTTCGTGCCATCATATAATATATTCATCTTTATTCGTTATTTTAATACATTTTTCATCACTCGTTTTATTACCCTTTGTATCATTTATCATAAATACATTGCAGCAAGCAAACAACGTGTTTGAAAATATCTTAAATTGGAATATGGAATGACATGAATGTATAATTATCCTGTGTGTTCACATGAGAAGAACATTAACATGAGAAGAACCTACCTTGGCCTTCTAGGATGCATGTGGCTTTTATCGGATGTATAAAAGACACTACTGCATACTAGTGGTAGTTAACGAGTGATCATTGGTGACTAGCCATATGCATCATCACTGAGGAATCCCTAAAAAGCCAATCCTTTACAGAATCTAGAAAGAACAATTAAGTATCTTTTCCTCTATGACCGTTTCACCCGGGAAACATAGCAGAGGCATTTTAATCTATTGTCAACTGGCTCAAAATAAGTACAGAAGTTGATAAAGCTCAACTTAGACATAGACACAGCAATTTTCCTGTTATCATTAATTAATGAATCACTCTGAATTGGCGCACATTCATCATATTATTGATTAATCTGAATTGATACTGTTAAAATGATATATTGCTTTTTCTCGATTTGAAACGTGAATTTATTATATCGGGTATAGGGAAATATGGCGGCCATTGTTTGTTTATATTTAATGTTTCTGGAGGTAGTGTTAATGTCCACTAGTTCCCTGATCTACAATATCTCATTTGATTGACGTTAAGTCATGTGATGTTCCTGCTCCCCAGACATTCATAGTAGCCAGGGGTGCTGTATAGGGGATTAAAAAGGGGCACAACATGTAAAAAGGGTTACAAAATCTAAGAATCCATCCCATTACATCAACAAAGAATTATTACTAACCTGAACCAATCATTTTCATCAGTACAAATTTTATACCTTTTCCTTGAGCATTGGGGAAATTCCCAGATTGAGTGTCTTTCGCAGTAATTGTCTGATTTTTAATAGTATAGTGTTTCTATATGCTCTTCAGTGGAATACATTTAAATGACCTCCTGATTTATTTTATTGATGTGATCCACATTTTATTATTTAATGGAAATAATTTTTTCAACCTCGCCCGTTTATTAAAGCAACGAGTATACATAGATTCCACTGCTGGGGGCTCGTTAGATGTCTACATATGCTGCGATACTTGAAAATACAGTTTTCTGGCTGTTTTAACCTTTACCAGTTTTAATGTGCCTAAACAAACCCTTCTTGATAGGTTAGATTATCTTCCTTTAGTGTAGTTGTATTCAAGTATCCACCATTGTGAGGTTTATCCCCTTTGTTTTGATAACCACGCCGTAGACGCAAGGAAAGCGCTGACCCCGGTAATGGCGGCCAGTAGGATTCCCCAGCCACCCGGGTGACGTCATCTATGAAATCTATGTATAACATGACATCATCGCTGATCAAATCCTCTCGAAATATTGCGTCTATATTTACTATTATATTTTGCTTACTGGTGTGGGAAATATCCCTTACAATTTGTTATCCTGACTTATCTTAGATTGTGTCCAATTCATACAGTTTGTAAATATATAGATCTAAGTGGCCCCTACTCTATCCTTCACAATTGAAGTTCTTGTTCATATAAAAAAAGAATAATTGGGGATGTCTTCTTGAGATTTTTTTAATCTGTGATTCATAATTTTTGATTTCAACAGCAACAATACTTAATGGAACATTGAGATCTGATTTCCATATTCCCACATGTATACAATGGAGGCAGTGAAGTCAATGTTTCATCAAAATCTAATCAAACACAATTCCCTTTTTGTATGGATCTACGTTTGACTGTTCACCTGGTTGATGATAGCTCATGGGATGTATGGGAAAGTTTATCCGTACAAGGAAGTTAATTTGGATCGAGTGGAAATGTTTGACATTGAGAAATGAGGACAGCAATACAGATACTCAATCGCACACACACTTTTAGATAGAGAGAGATGGTAAATTCCGATGTATGGATTTATTACATTCGTAATTAAACCTGGGCGAAAAGAGGAAGCTGTACTATAGTATAGTGTGAAACTCACTTCTCCTATGAGTTTTGCATTCATTATATAACATACTAGCAATTACCCATCTGCGACGGTTGTCAGTTGAGAAGGGACCAGTCAAGCATATTGTGGATAGTAATTTTAAATATCTGTATTCTACCCACTGTATATCCACCTTTCTCACCCTCCTTCCACCCCTTCCTCTTCCACAGCTACATACTACTATATATAGATAAGTGGCTATAAGAGTATCAAGAATCCCGTTTTTAATTTCCATTTGTACTTCTTACTTTCAGACTACTGGGACAGCCGAGAAGGATACTGTAAGACCTGGCCAGGTTCACGGGCAAACCCTAATAAAAAGGCTGTACAACAAGATAAAAAGGAAGAAGAAAATATAGACGAGGAAATTGCAAAAGTATCCATATCATTAGATAAGAACCTCGTCATTTCGCCTTATAGTGAGTACAAACTATTAAACATTATGAACAAAAATACTTTTGAACAAAAATACTTAAATCGTCCAAAGCATCATGCTAATTGAAAAGTGATGTCCTTGTCAATACGAAATAGATGATAATTGCATCACGATATTTTCGAATGACTTCAATATACATATATTTATACGTCATAACACTTCTTTATATTTAGGTACGCAGGCAACTAAGGTAATGTTGACATACGCCGTGGACAGCGAGAAACACATGAAGGAGGTAGTCGTCCTGTATAACTGTCTGAAGAAAAATGACTTTCAACCATTTCTCGATATGAAAGATCGTGCTGAAGTTGCTAGGGACATAAACGGCTGGATAGATAGGAAATTCAGAATGGTAACTGTTTGTCGTTAAATGTACATTTTACTTGATAATATATTTCTTAATTTTCAAATCCAATTCATTTGCGTTTAGTATTTGGATGTGCTATAGTTAATTCTGCCTGAAATTATCTTTTTTATCTATAAATTTCGGTGCTACTTTTGGCCTACTCCCTATAAGGATTTTGTCTTTGTGATATTCTATCAAAAGACTTTCAACTGGGTTGATGAGTGATTAATGGTAGATACAGTGATTGCCAGCGCTCGATCTCCGTTAATTCATTGGCACTATAATAATTAATATGTATTATATACGCATTACTCTGAGAACAATGTATCTAGATCGAGTGAATTATGCACTGTCCATATGTCACTTGTGAGTTACGTGTGATAGTCTTGGCAACCAATGTGTTTTTTTTACCAAGTTTACGACTGAATTGTTTTATATTCATATTATTAAAAGCATGTATGATAAAACAGTTAACTAACTCGTTGGTTTCAGTCACTTAGAATATTGCACGAGTTGGCAATATTCACACGTTTTCAACCAACTTGTTATTTACCCTGTATAAGTACTTATGTGATCATTATATTATGTCATTTTTAATCTGAACATTATGTAGAATATTCTTCTTTATATTCCAGGCCAACTACGTCCTTGTGTGTATCTCACCTGCCTATAAAATGATTATAGACGCAAATGAAACCTCTCCTGCTATAAACGCTCATCTGAATACGAGGTTGGTATATAGTTTCATCTTTGTTTTAAAATCATTCCAGTTCCAACTTTCTATAGTTAATATCTACAGCTGAATACAACGAAATATGCAGTATTTGGTTTTGGGAAACATTGGACCATGTAGTAGATATATCGTATTAATTACAAAAGAAAGGATAAAAACAGCCGTACTGTTGTTTCTGATTAAACTAAGGGGAGGGATTTTTGTTGTAGGGAACAGAATATATACATGTATATGATATGATAGGGTAATTGTCTAGTATATAATATTAAATCAAAGTTTCCTGGTGTCATAACATATTTAATATGACATGATTTGTTATGTTTAGACACTCAAAGAGTATCAATTTATTGATAAATTCCATAGATAAAATTACTATCAGCACATTAACATGATGAATCTCAGATAATGAGCGAAGCATGTCAGAGACGTGGAATAATCAAGTCCACTGAAAAAATGCAATAAAGAACATTCATTTATTACCATCTTATAATTAATACTCAGGATTAAAGACATATAATTATACATAATACCATAGGAGGTAAACTTTCGAAGTAAAAAAGATAAAGTAGAGTATGAACTGAAACGCGTATGGGACAACAAAATGCAGAATACGTTTGTCGTAATGAATTCGAGGGGCGTGGCTACAAGACTTCCCCCGCCCCCGCCCCCGCCCCCTGTAATTCCCCTGACATTCTCCATGAGTGACGCAAAGTATTATATTGCCATTTTGTTGTAATTGTTGTTATTCAGTAGAAACTAGTTATATTTGCCTTTTATGTTTTTAAACAGAATTTGTACTTTCCACATTTTAGGAAATTCCCACGTCTACTCCTCCCTGTTTGACATAGATTAAATTCACAGTGCAAAGTTTTAGTAGCATAACCCAGACATTGGCCCTAGACATTGCCCCTGTGTTTCTGCCCCGATGAACATTTGTGTAATATCATCAATAAAAACAAAGCGGACATAACTCTTGAAATTTCGAAACGTTACTAGTTATTGTACATTTGGTGTATGAGCCCAGCTATTAAAGCACAATTAAATATCGGTCTTTATTATAGATTTAACGATTGTAGAGTAAGGGGGAAGAAAATAAATGCTTTATATGTAAGGTATTGGCAATGCATGAAGGGCCTTGGCAAGTATCCCTGCTCGACAGAAACATGTTCATGCCCTAGTAACGCTTTCCGTATGTATAAGCAACCATAAAGAAATTTAGATAACTAATAATAGTCAATGGTTTGCCTTAGCTTCGTGGAAGCCTCACTATCTAATTTCGAGTCATAAATCAGTGTAGCAACTGAGAACTCAGGCTATATGGCTGAGCAGTCAAAAGTGCTGGCTTTGGACCCTGCATGCAGAGGCATTAGAAATGGGTTCGAATCCTGGTGTGACTACAATTTCACCTCCCAGGCACGAGTGGAAGACCAGCAGCTGTATGAGCTGACTTATAGAGTATCCACTCCAGTTGTTTTACATTAGCAATCATTAGTGACTCCCAGTAGAGACCCTTTGAGACTCTTAACAGACTAGAGTCTCTAATGATCGCTATTATAACATAACCAACTCAGTGGATACAATTAGATATATACTTCATTAGATATTATTAGCAACTGTGGCAGAACGTCGACCATTAGATAATCGCTAGAGAATTAAAAAAGTTTGATTTTTAAAAAAAAATCAATAGCCACCCACCAGGCATTACCGACCATAGTGGATAATGTCCCTTAAGTCTTGGTAAAATACTGTACATAATATCCAAAATATCGTTTAGGGCATTTTAATGTACAATGTGAAACGATTGGAATCAAGTCGATGGGACAGCCTCCTAAGTGTTATTATACCAATGGTTTGATGATATAACATTTCAATTGTATTACACTAATTTTAGATATATTTTCCATTTACAGGGTATGTCGGTATATACATTGTCTGATGCAGAATGAATACACCCGGGACAATTGTAAGAATAAGCGATTTATTCCTCTCCTATTCCCCGGTGCTACCACGTCAGATATCCCACCCTGGCTGCAGAATACCATTTGTTACATATGGAGGGATCATTGGCAGGACATCCTTTTCCGACTCTTGGAACCCAGGCGTATCATAGGATCTATCAAACTTAACGAGGAGAAGTTTAGACCAGTCATCAAATCTAGCAGGACATAGGACTAGTGTGTATTTATTAACCCTCGGCGACTTACATTCAGAAATTGACTCGATATTTACCAATTAATGCAGAGTTCAATACACTAACATCGAAGTCTATGCTATAACGTAGCTATCCAGGAAAAGACATGTGCAGGGATCAGTAACATAGAGTGTGAATATTGTCTGCAAAGAATATGGGCACTGTGAATTGACAAATAGAATGTTGTGTATATGCCATGTATTGTATATATGCCATCTTCAACTCGAACAATAGTAAGCAATTGCTGTGTATATAGAGAGTGGAAAATGGACTAGATAAATAGTGAAAAAAATGGACATTTCCCTGCAAATAGACATCTACAAACATTTTGCCATGTACAAAGAAAATATGCACAGTAGATTATATTTCAGTGTTTCAAGATTGCCATTAAGATGCATGCTACATCAAGTCATCTTAAAACTTGAGAATTAACCCATATATTTATACATAAAAAAGAGAAGAATTCTAATTCTATGTGGCAACCATCAGAAAATAGGGAAGCATAATTATAATAGCATCAGTTTATTTTATCTATCCAATCAAGGATTTGCTCATATTCAGATCCCATTAGCGGTACACGGCAGCGAATGAGCATAACAGAATAATATGCTGATAAGTTCTAGATAGGTAAAATGCCATTAAAAACGGTGCTTAAATATTATGAATGAGACTGGCAAACAGGATTCCTTCGCTGTCAAATATCTTATTTATCATTAATTCAACACGCTGCTAGATGTTGATGCGCCACAAACATTTTCATGAATGCCTGCTGTATGAATTCTTATTCGTATGCTCTTATAAAATCTCACGTTCCTTGTGCTTCCATAAAAATATGTGCTAATAACTCCTTAATATTATATGCGTAAATGGTTTTGAGGAAAACATTGTTTCCTATGAAGATATGCAACATGTGATCAACCACATTACAGTGTTACTTTTATTTGCCATAAGTGGTCATAACAGAGGGTCTAAACTCCCTTATAAGGTGGGAGGATTTCAAGCCCGTCTGGACACTATTGCGTTTACAGATAAATAAGAAAATAATCCACCATTAAGTCAATGCCTTAACGAATGAATAGGGACCTATTCATTCGTTAAATTATAGGATTCGTAAAATATAGCGTTACAATAAAGTAATAATGGCAATGGTACGTACCGATATTAATTGTACCCTATGCAATTGTTTCCGATGAAATCCAGTGAAAAACGAATGTACCTACAAACATTTATATTGATGAGTGCGTGTGAATTCTGAACGTGCATGTTCAATTAGCTGAAATTGAAAGCAAACACCTGTACTTTTGAAACACTGTTGTTATAATGTTATAATGGATGTAACATAAAGGAGTGAAGAATTCAGTAGAGTATGTATAACAATAACTTGGTTTATAACTTGAATATTGGAATATTATATACTGAATATGTTACTATCCTTCGATCGTAGATAAAAGAACAACTAGGAAGAGAAATTCAGTTCTAATTGATAATAATATGCGCAATATGCGATCCTGGTATCGGACCCTGGTCGGAGATAAACACAGTGTAATCTATTATGAGAACCTAAGTGCGTCAGACTTAATCTCATTGGTGGGCTTCAAGGCCATAGTTTCTATTAGACTTCCTGGCACAGAGAGCATACATAGTCCAGAGTTTATCTTGTCAACAGTGCCACTATACTGGGATTTCCATTGTTTGCCTACCAGGCTCAGCATAGTCCCAAACATTCGAAACTGTTGAACTTCATGGGCATTGATGAGAAATAATATCAATCACTCATTTAATATTAGTGATTATGATAATGAAAGGGAACTGAATCGGTTAAGAATTGTTTGTACTTGGTTTGGCCAATATATTATAGGATGCGTTTTCTAGATATCATTTGTAAGTATACGAGTTATATAATCAGTATAAATACTGATTTACAAAATCTTCGATTCTTCAGATGAATTATCGTTGTTTGTACATGCACAGCCGAAAAGGACATTTTGCGTAACGATGAAGATGTTATCTTTGACGATTCTGAAACAAGCTACTCTTCGTTGTCTCAGATGTGTTTCAGGAATGAATGCAATTTTTACCGCTTTGATTTAGTTAATCTTCAATAATTCATATTTTAATCAAGTGATCATTGATACGTACCAAATACTTTCTGTTTGGTGTTTCCATGCATATATATGAGCTAATTTTGCGAAGTATATATGATAATTATGTGATTAACACCCATGTGATGGGAGATGTTTAATGTATTTTACATTATGAGAAGGGTTATTTTGAAGCGTTAACAATTATAGTAAAGTCTGAGTGGTCCATACAATTGACAGCAAAAATGAAGCGACCGATCGAGGGGATCAACAGGGTAAAAATGCTAATAATTTGTAAGCATTTCTGAGTCAAATATGGTCTCGTATATCAGTTGGAGACTAGTATTGTTGTACTCAATAAACTTTGTATTTTTAAATATTGAGCCTTGTTTCCTTCTTCCGCCTTGGTATATCTATTGTCTGGGTATACATTGATGCTAATGAATGTGAAAATACGGCTAAAAGTGTAAGTATACTTTTTTAAAACGCAATTACCAAACCGAAGGGGAATTTTCGTAAACGCTCGTCCGAAAACCGAAACTCTGTGCACTGAACATTGGGACAGGGAAGCATTTTTTAAAAATTCAATTCAGGCCAAACATTTAACAACAACAAATTTAACTTAACCCAGTTGATAGTAGTCATGCAGAACGTATCTCTTTATGGACAAGAAATACTATCCTAGCTTTCCATCTAAATTCAATTTATATTGTGAAATGCCATGATGGAAGTATGAAAGGTAATGGAGGTATATGGGCGGGATATAGATTACAACTTTCCTGATGGCGTGTGCAAGTGGTGTGTAATATAACCACGGTTGGCTGCCTAGCAGCTGCGTCTCTCTAGGAATCCATCAAACCTCAATTTGTTCCTGTCGGGAAAATGCAAGAGTGTTAGTAGGTGAACTGGAACGAAAACTACCTGATTTTTTGGGTTGGCTGATTACCTGCACCCTCATACACCTTCTATACACACATCTTCCTAGTAAAAGTAGGGAATCACACATAGGACACCAGGGGCGGTACCAGAAGAGGGGTCTAGGGGGGCACACTTGAGGTCAAAAATCTTCTGAAATCTGCCTGTTTGGAATGCAAAACAGTTAATTTGCCTAATGACAATGAAATAAAGCCCCACAACTCTAAGTTGTCTAACAAAAACAACAACCCTCTAATATTATTTTGAGAAAATAGAATTAACACAATTAAGAAATATACAGTGCTCCTTTATGCCATTTTTCTTAGGTTCTGTTCTAAGGTTATGTGTTCTGGGTTATATGAATGAAAAAGAAAGAATAGGTTACTGATAGGAGACCTTAAAATTCATGCCTCAAACCAAGTATCAACTATTAGCTATTTTTTATGGGAACAAGTTTGGATACTTCATCCTTTATGAGAGGGTGTATATTTGGGACTTCCAGACTAGAATTTCTGTCAATGCTAATATTTGTGACAGTATGACACATTACATGAGTGGTGCAAATTTCATAAATACGGTCCAATTAAAGCATAATAGAATATTTCCAGTTTTATTTCATCATGAGATGATTTATCATTATTCAGTTTAATTATTGTTCTTTCTCAGACACCCTCAATCTACTGAACGATTTTGCACCTTAAATAGGGTTATTGGGAGTGTTGTACATGTAGTCAGGAAATTGAAGGAAAGTGCAAATTTTGGCAGTGCATCTGGACCCTACTACAGGGGCCCTTATCATGACTTTAGGGGTCCTCTGCCCCTCTGAATTAGGGGGACACAGGGGACATTTTTAGGGGTCTAGGGGGGTGGGGGTGCCCCCCGCCCCCCCCCCCCCCCCGGTACCGCCTCTGGACACGTTATCGGTTTCTCACTTTTATTTCCTTTTTTTTCCTTGCAATGCAAATAAAAGCCAATACATTTATAATTTTTTAACAAAGACGCGTGTCGACCCTGTCGATGTCTTGTCGCGTTGCCTATACAGTTTTTCAATTACTCATTATTTTATTACCATTATCGCTTTACACATCATTCTACCACAGCTATTTCTCATTTTTTTCAACTTCAAAGTTCATACTAAGTTCGTCTCCTTTTGACCAATAGAATTTCGACAATCTTGATGAAAATTCCTGGCCACCTTTACAATTCCTTATATCATTGGGTAATCCATTCCATAATTGTGGACCGTTATAAAACAGACTTCTCCGCATTCTGTCGCTTTTAGGAACAAAGGTCTTAAATTTTGTGCCTACATTATCTCTAAGATTTAACAATTCTTGTGTATTATGATATTTTTCTTGTATATTGAATAAAAGTTTCAAAAGTGATATTTCTCTTCTCCATGCTAAAGGAAATATTTCTCCCCTTTCAAATAGTTCTTCCCTGGTCAAGTTCTTACCAAAGGACATCCAAGGACTTTCACTTTTAGATTCTTGTCATCCATTTTCTGAAAAGCGCTATGAAGAAAGAGAAAGTGAAACATGAGGAGATATGAGCAGATACAAGACAAGATAACGGAGATGGAAAGAAGAGATAGATAATGCGTAAATCATAGAAAACCTTAGAACAGAAGGAGAGCATGGAACGTGAGGATAGAAAGAAGAAGACCTGGAAATCAGAAAGAGAAAATGAATAAGAGAAAAATAGATAATAATAATAATAGAAGAAGAAGAAGAAGAAGAAGAAGAAGAAGAAGAAGATTTGGTCGAGGCTTTTTAATTTGTATATTTTATTTTGACCATCCGTCTGCTATATCAACCTGCTCTATAAAAGGGCGCACTCGGCGTACTGTTGCTGATGGTGAGAGTTAGTCTGTCCAAAAAGATATTAATTATGAGGTTTTACGATTATTTTAAAATATTGTGTGTTTAGGAAGAATGGATTTAGCGGAACGAATTCTCATGGTTATTGAAATGTTAATGTTCAATTCATATGACGATTTTTGAGAAATTTAATTTCATCGATTTTGTCCATTATTATGATGCAATCTATTAATCTATTATGTATGAGTGGAATCACTACCAACTGGTTGTATCACTCTAGTTATGGTTGAAACACACTAAAAATATGTCGAATGGCGACAATATCGCGAATGGCGACTTTTGCTTCATTCCTGCAGGTCGTAGCAAAGCCATCCCCAATAATGCAAAAAAATATATTGCAGTTCGTTGAAGGGCTCATGACAGGTGTAACATAGACACCAACTATTATTATGAACTTAAGCATATAATATTCTGAGAAATTTACAATACATATGGATGTCGAATGGTGACAATTCGCCCACACCACAGCTTGTTTGTGTCATTTCACTACTCATATATGAATATAATAAAGACAGTTGAAGGGGTTTCTTTGTTTTGAAGGATAAACATCATTTTAGTTCTCATTTATAATGACAAATATTTAAATTCTGTTTATTTTTTTAATTTCTGGGCCGCTTTTGTTCATCTCTGTCTCCTAGCCTCTTACTGAGAATGTAAACTCTTTTTCAAAATTATATCTCCTATATAACCTGCAAACAGGTGCCTACCTAGTGTCTTCAGAGTCATTTCAGAATAAAACAATAAAAAAATCCAAGGAGTCTGGACAATACTAAGCTTTTACCTCAGTTCATACCAGTTAGTAAATCACAATTTATTATGATATACTATAGTAGACATGTCTACATAATGAACAAAAACAGTCATCCAACACCAATGTTGGAGAAAAATGCTACTGCCCGCGGATGTTATCCAGTAAAGGTCCATTCCCATTACCACGACCTGCCGGCTCTAATACTTTAACATTGTGTTTTTTGCCGTGCGGCGGCCGTACACCAATCGGCCGTTGTAATGTGAATGGGCCTTAACGGGGGATGTCTTTGGGGTGTGGAGCTATACTGCACCCTAGCTATAGCTGGAGGTGTTTTCTGGGAAGTTGGCATATACTTCAATTAAATTTTATTTGATCTCGCAGTCTTGGTCTCGGAGTGCTATCCTTGCACGTTTCAATTCAGTTTTATTCTGAGACATGCAGACAGTGCCATGAACCATCAATGACAATTCACCTCCAATGAGGATAAAACCAATTACTACTATCAAAGATGACACTCTTGAAGTTGGAAATTGTTATGGTTTATTCCGAGGTATGCAAAATTCTTCTTTCTTTATTTATCTGTATACATATTCGCCACTTGAATTGGGTGGCAATAAAGATGTCTACTCTTGAAATTGAGGGATCGATAATCGGTTTTCATTCTTGTATCCCTGATTTATTCTTGAATTTTCTAAAAAAAAAAAAAGAAAAAAAAGGGGGGTCCTCCTAGCCTGGTAAAATCTCCTCCTTTTAATAGAAAAAAGGATACTGATTTGAGGGAAAAGTCCTTGAAATGGGGCCGTTATTTTAGTTGGGGAACGAGCATGGGAACTCACTTTGGTTCTGGGTGCCCCCACCCCCACCCCCCACCCCACACATCTACACACACTCCAGATCCACATTATCTCCATTTGAGGGGGATGTGGAGAGACTTGTGGATAATATGGATATGATTCATAGCAAATTATTCATGCACATTGTTATTGGTTGCCACTCCTTCCATTCACGCAGTAGCAGAGATAGTTTCATTCCCACCCATTAACCCGCCGACCCATATCAAACCGACTGCCTCGAATGTCATTATCATGTTTGCCCAGATTATCAGTGGACCGAAATAATAACGGCGACGAAGTCTAGTTTTTTTTCCGCTTAGTTACATCTACATACATATGCATTCCTAGAGGAAGTGTAGATTTGATAAAATGTAATGTTCTGTTCAGAATGCTTTCAGGTTTACCGCCCTCTGAAATTAATATTGATCAGCTTTTTTTTTTATCTGGATCCCTACCTAGGAAATAACTTGTACATAAATGATCAGACCTGCTTCACTGTAAATACTTATAAATGTAGCAAATGATTACAGATTTAAAACTTGGACCAAGTGTTTTAAAGCTCTCATCGACGTGATGTTACGTGTGGATCCAAACATGCCCAGTATAAACATCCTGAACGGAGAGCAAAATACAACGCGAAACATCCTGCTCTTGTGCCAACGAGGAAGTTTATTCTAGCTGGCTGAGGGACCTTGGAATGTGTGTGTGTGGCCTCACTAGGCCGCTATATGGCCCACTATACGAGATCCACTTTACTATGTGTGTGGGTCAGATTTTCAGAAAATGTACAATCCGTCTTCACAAATCCTATCAAAAAAAGCAAATTTAAGGCAAAAATCACTTTCGAAATTCAGTTTAACCTAACCAAACAGATTGCTAGAATCAATGCCATGCCGAATATACTCGAATTTACCTAGCATTGACGAATTTCAGTCTAATTTAGCAGGATTGACCAAAAGTGTAGATCTGCCAATTGTACATTTTCTGAAAATCTGACCCATGTACCGACGACTATATCGCGTCCCGCCGATGTGACTGAATATCTCCTATATTAATGTTTTCCGTTGAACGCCTTTTTATTGAGATTCCCATCGATATTATTTACGTTGATCATTAATTACGGCATATATGTTAATGTCATGTCATTGTTTGATTTGTTTCATGTAATTAAGTAAATGATTGTTGTTCATTTCATTTTCAGGCAAGCTGCTATGATTTACACGTCACTTCCCTTTATTTATGGCGTACTGTATATCTCTCTAATGCATGTCCTTACACAAATACACATTATATACATGTGCACTCTTGAGAAAACAAAAAAGGTCGCCATGCATAGGTTACCAGTAGGAGAGAGGAATGGTATGATATCGTATAAACTTATTTCCACGGTTTTACATCAAAATGTCTCCAACATATTGGTGGGAAAAGGAGGGTAGGCTCTGTTACCACAGTTCTTCCGTCTTCCGAATTAGGTCGAAATATTAATTATCGGGTCCAATTAATACATATCCAAAGCAAAGAATTAAAGGGGGAAAAAGGGGCTTTACTATCCTGCTGTATCGAATATAAATACGCAGTGACATTAATAAATGAAAATGTGCAATAATTGAAGTTGAATGACAATCCAGACATGAATCAATTTTAGCCGTGAGGGGCTCACGTCCTAACTCGATCAGCTCCTTTAGATACTTTTTTTCTGTGGTTGCATCCGAAGTTCATTCTACCTAACTTTTTATATAAAAGCAACCCTTAAATCACTATATATATATGGTATTCTGAAGGATAGTCTGCAATATAAACAAAAACATAGATCTTGACGAAGAACAAAAATAGTTTGCAAAATGGGTATGGGATATTACTTTGGTGCTTATATGGTGCGAAATGGGAACTTGTTCTTTCGCACGTTCTATTCTCAGAAAACTTTGATTCCCGAATGCACCGGGAATACAATCACGAACAAACTCATGAAGTTCACAGACCATTTCCAAGAATCCTGTAACATGAGGATTAGATGACTAAATGCTAAATAGGCCAACCTGATATCCTGCAATCAATAAGAAGTTCAAATAATGATCAGTTTAATTGTATTATAACAATTCACCCCATCGGTATGAATTATTATGGTCAGCCCCGATATACTATTATGATATAGATGCCCCAATGGTTTGGGTCTCGTTGGTTGCTCGTATACTGACTGCTGTACTGGGGTAGTATACTACCATCTATCGCTGTTTAGGACGACTAATAAATGCGATCCTTAGAGGATCCAAAACGCCATGCCCTTATAAAGGCAAGCCAATCCCTAAATCCATTTTCTTGAGAAAAGAGTGTCGACTTTGGAGGATAAATCACCAACCGACCCCGTTAAGATTTATGAAGCAACATTACATATGTTTTGATCCACAGACAGCTTCGGTTACGTGATTAAAACTACATTCAAAGCTAAATAGACCAAAACCGCTTTTTCTTTAAAAAAAAAGATTTCTTTCCACCCGATAGCATAAGACTTAATACTGAAAATGAAGAAAAATTCTTTGTTTCTCAGCGCTGTAGAAAAAAATGGTATTTCCCCCGTTTTTCAACAACTCATGGCTTTTCCCTAAAATGTTCATTACTTTTGTACTTTAGAACTAGCCTCTTTCAATTTTATTCAGGATTTCCTAAGGTTAAAAGGAAGACAGAGTTAAATAGTGGGCTTGTGGTGCACACCCAATTAAATAATTTACGATTTGGTTTACACAAAGAAGAACAGGCCAAATCCCTTCAATATCCTATCTTGGTGACTTTCGGATGGCTTGGCTTCTTTTAAAAAAGATTTCTTTCCGACCGATAGCATTGTAGAATAGAAGATTTAAATACTGAGAAATATGAATAGTCTGAAAAATAGATAGCTTGTAATACAGCTTTAAAAATATCGGTAGTTTGCAAATGGGATGTGGGGTGGCCCGACTGGCCGAGTGGTCTAAAGCCCTGGGTTGGCATGTTGTGGGTTGGAAGGCTACAGCTTCACTTCCTCCCACCAGGTACCAAGATCTAGTCCCGGGTAAAAAATGTAGAAAGAAAATATGATCTGGTGAGTATTAAAACAAGACTGAGTATGTGAATGATTATGAAAATAATTCTTCAAGGGCACTAAGAAATCCTCAGACTGCATACATCACTCGATCATCAGGTATCTGCAGCATAATAATAATATAATATGTTGATGCATTCATTATGATCTGTATCCATCTGTAATGCATTTAAATGATATCAGTTATTTCGTAGTTTTTGATCTCAGGCCTCTTTAAGAGGCCTGAGATCAAATGAGTCACTACTAAATGTGCCAATCATTCTTCATCTGATTACATTTGTAGCTGTATGTAAGGTGTTAGAGCTTAGATATGACATCAGGGGAGCGTGCCATATCTAATTCACTGATCAGTGATACATTTCGCACTTAGACGTTGGTATATATTTTGATTGACGGTCATTCTAGTGTATGTGATTGGCTGTTAGTTAGATGGACTTACAACTTGATGGACAGCTAGTTAGATCCTTTTCCAACCATGATAGGTCCGCCCAATGAAAGTTAGATGCTTGTCCATCTCTGATAGGTCTGCAGAATCATACAGGGCCACATAAGGCCTTCATACCTCCCATACCAGCCTTATGTTTGTCCAACCCTGGGATTGCATCCCTTTAGGTATGCATGCGTATCTTATCTGTTTACACCGTCGTGCCTCCTAATTGGTTGCAGCACATGTAAATTAGTGGAAAAAGGTGACAGAAGTTATACCAACTCATGAGTTAAAACTCTCTTAAATGTACTCTTGTTGGTGGACTGGACGTGCATGTTTGTCTTATTACGTAATCGCCCCAACTCCTACCCCCAACTGGCATTCTCTTGTACCCCTTTGACACTGATAACAGGTGATAACATCAAAGCGCCGATGCCCGATGCCAGTCTTGTATGTGGCACTGGGCCAGGAGGTATGAATTAATTAATTCAGTGCTCGTTAATGTGCCTGAAAAATCTTGTTCTATTTCCCTCTATAAATACAGGTTACCTTTTATAAGAATGGCATGTGTGAGTGAAAAAGAAGAAAGTTGCAGTTTAAATGGTAATTCTACACCTATTATTAACGATTTGACTGTGTAGAAAGTAAAATGAAAAAGGAGACAACCTCTTGAATGCGATCTTCTGACACTCTGCAAAAAGTAAAATGAAAAGTTCTTTTAATCCAGCTTCGCGATATGTGGCTACAAGCGGCCACATTATGAATGTCCTCTTGTGTTTTTTATGCAATACTTGTACATTGAAAATGTTCAGATATAACTTAAAGGTAAACTTTTTTAGGTAAATATTTTCCATTTTCAGTCTAAACATGGCTAAATTGCCATAACTACAAATTGACATCGGACACAAGTAATTAGGCCTGAGAATCGTTTCCATCGGAAACGCCAGGTATATAAATTAAGTTGACATTAGTTGTTAAGTTAAATAGATAAACCAAACTTAACTTGATAATTTCTTAACTTAGTACTTGTTTCTCAATAACGTCATCGCAAGTGCATTTTGAAAACGCACAAGTGTATTTTGAAAACACGCGTTTCGTCCATTGCCATTGTAAAACGTCATGGTATTTCCATTGAAGCTTTGTTGTGGCTCTGTAGGCGGAGAGGAGTGGCAAGCCCCTCCCTACATGGTTCACTGACCTATTGTTTGGTTAGAACCTGAAATTTAATTGTAACCGTAATACTTTCGTTTTTATTTTTGAGCAAGTCAAAATTTGTTTGATTTTTGTTCATAGTAATCTACGTAAGGAATGAGATACATTAGTATGCTCGTCTATATATTTTATATATATTATATACACAATGGGAAATTAGGATTATGCGCATTCTATAACCGGGAGTTCCATATCTGTGATCTGATGTAGAACTAGTGCTTTATCGACGGGACTTGTTTTATGATGTCACATCTAAAGGAAGAAAAGGGCATATATATATATCTAATAAACTTTTGGTACTCGTTCTACGTGGGCAAGGGAAATGTAGAACTCGTTTTCCGGCAGGGTGATACAACACTCAGCCTTTGGCTTCGTGTTGTATCACTCCGCCTCCAAACTTGTTCTACATTTCCCACCCGCTCCGAGCTGGTTCCATTATCTGGTTATAATTCCAAGGTCCATGAATCAAATAAGGAATATAAATTCCGTGTCCCTATAGTGCATTGATTATAATTAATAACTTAATTAACTTAACTTAATTAATAACGTAACTTAATTAATAACTAAATTTAATTAATAACTAAATTTAATTAATATACAATCATTGAAATGTATGTAATGGTATAATTGTGACCGGCCAAGCAGAAAGGGACTCCAGGGCCAAATTTTCGAATTTGGGTTCATTATAGATTCTGAATCTGCATGTCCTCCTGAGTCAATAACCGAAAAGAATCGTTGAAAATTCCCAGAATTTGCCGAGATATGGGCTTTTTTAAAAAAAAAAAAATATAATATTAAAAATAAATATTAAAAAAATTTTTTTTTAAATGACAGGGATGTACAGAAGGGGAAATGAGCATTATAAAAGTGAAAGAATTTTGTTGAAACTTCAAAAATTAGTGAAGTTACATACTTTTCAAAGTTACCTGCCTCTCAGAATTACTAATATAAACATTTGTGACAGTGACGTCATGAACATGATGTGACTCCTAGTGGGAATACCAGGAACTATAACTCCCGCGGGAAGGTACCTGTCTGCTTGGCGGGTCACAATTGTTGTTTTATCAATTATTTATCTTTCTTTTATAATGGTGGCGTGTGTGGGTGTATGTTATTGATGTTCTTATTGATGTTACCACCTCTGATAAAAAGCGGTGACACCCATGTCCGTTTCCGTATTATTCCAATTAATCTTTCCCTATAATAATATTGTTTCAACGGCCGTTAAAGCTAAATATGAGGATAACGTGCTATTGCCCCACCCTCCTGACTCTGATGTCAAAGGAAAATCACCATGAGTCAATTTGTTTACTTTAATGGCAAGGATGAAGAAATTAAAAATGGACTGTAGATTGCATGTCTGCATACAAGAGAGAAAGTAAGTCCACATTTAGCCACCAAGCGCGCTGAGGCATATTATAATGCTACAATTTCATTTAAAAAAAAGATGCATGCACTTACAGTTTATAACATAGGCCACAAAACTAAGGATTCCCTTTTTGCTCTGCTCTTTAAACTTTTCCAATCCATCTAAAAGTCATTTTGTCTGTTCGTTTTTTTTGCTACAGGGCTTCATAAAAGTCCGCATTTATATCGTAAAATAATCTTTGTTTTGATTGGCAACGCTAGAGATTATTCACATTGTGAACAAGCGTCTTTTTGTAAGGATTTCTTGTAGATGTTCTTGGCCTTAAACTAATTGGCCTTAAACTAAATTTTTAAAAATAAAAAAATATCCTTCCCTGTGGCTGCTTCTCTTAAATTATTATCATCGCAATAGCTGAAAGATGGCCTAGATATGGGGAGCAGCCTTTTTTGTATTCATTTTCAACCCATTGTTAACTTTAATCTCTAAGTTTAATGAGACTTACCGATTCCAAGTAAGTCGATGTTAAACTGCGATTATGCGATCTTCATTTCGTCAGGAGGCGAGCACAGCTCTTGTTGAATGATAGCAGTTGACAAGCTAGACTTGCGCAAGTCTTTGAATTTTTTTTGTTTAAAAAACGAAAACTATCATATTATGGTCACTACCATGTTATGGTCACTCCCCCCTTGACTGAGGAATTGCGCAAGTCTTTGAATTTTTTTTGTTTAAAAAACGAAAACTATCATATTATGGTCACTACCATGTTATGGTCACTCCCCCCTTGACTGAGGAATTCAAAGACAGTCAATGGGCCCATTGTATAACAAAACGCTCGTAAGTGGCTCGCATCTCCTCGTATTGTATCGCATCTTTTTGACTTACGAGGGACTTACGAGGTATGTCACACATGCGAGACACCACTTGCATAAGAACCCTCGCAGCATTTTCGTAATTTTTATTAATCAACACATCGCATCCCCTCGTATCTTCTCGTATCTGAACTTTTGTATGTAGTATTCAGACAATTCAGAGCTATACATACAATGAACACGAAGAATACCCCCAGTTTATGTGTTACATTATAAGACTTAGGAGTAGTTTCATTTAGTTATGTATTCGGATATCAATATAGTATGTATACATGTACATAATACATGTGTATGTATGTACATATAATGCATGCATACATGTGTGTCTAGGTATATCATGTACATGACATATATATAATATACATATTATATATGTGGGTCAGATCTTCAGAAAATGTACAATTAGCAGCTCTACACATTTAGAAAATTCTCCTAAATTAGGCTGAAAATTGAAGAATTCTGGGTTTATTTGGTATCGCATTGATTTAAAGTATCAGTTCTGTTGTGTTAAACTGCATTTTGAAGCTAATTCTTGTCTTAAATGTGGGTTATTTGAGAGGATTGGTGAAGGCCAATTGTACATTTTCTGAAAATCTGACCCATGTATAATTACGGTATGTGTATGTATGTGTATGTGTAGCCCATTACAATTAGTCCTCCAGTACCCCCTCTAGTGCCCCCTTCAGTACCCCATCCAGTACCTCCTCTAGTACCTCCTCCAGTATTCCCTCCAGTATCCTTCCAGTACCTCCTGTAGTATCCCGTCCAGTACCTCCTCTAGTACCTCCTCCAGTACCACCTCCAGTACCTCCTCCAGTACCTCCTCCAGTACCCCTCCAGTACCTCCTCCAGTACCCCCTCCAGTACCTCCTCCTGTACCCCTTACAGTACCTCCTCCAGTACCTCCTCCTGTACCCCTTACAATACCTCCTCCAGTACCTTATCCAGTACCCCTCCAGTACCCTTCCAGTACCCCCTCCAGTACCTCCTCCCTTATCTCTTCCAGTATCTCCCCCAGTACCCTTCCAGTACCTCCGCCAGTACACCCCCTACCTCCTCCAATTCAGCCTCCAGTACCCCCTCCAGTACCTCATCAAGTACAACCTCCATTATCCCTCGTACCTCCTCCTGTACCCCTTCAGTACTCTTCAAATATGTTGGGGGGACTGGTGAATCTCAGTATAGTAAATAGATAACGTAACAAGGAATAGCCATGAACCCCAGCGGAGCCAAGGTTTATTTTTACCCTATACATATTACAATATATAGAATCAAAACACATGTCAATAAATACATACAGACATACACACACAAAAAATACATAAATGGGAAATTTCCAAGAATTGTAAGAAATGTTTTAAGAATAAAATTTATCGTGGCAGCACCTCTATATGCGTTGAGCGATGGAGGGAAAGTGAGGGTTCCTCCAGGTGGAACGTATGAGTGAGGGGATGGTGTGTGTTGATTGGCTCACAGGACGCACACCTGACGTTGCGTCATAATAGTCACTGATGCGTCAACCCAAATATATTCACCGATGTGTCGATTCTGCGTACCTCACTCAAACCTCACCCAGTTCATCGTCCTATTGCTCCTCCAGTACCTCCTCCCGACCCCCACCCCCAGTAAATTCTGAACATTATCCCATTAATGTTGCAACAAAGTATTATATAAACAAATGATTGGGTTGGTTTTGTCCTAACACCCAGGTTACGAGGACATAAGAGGAGATGCGAAAAGATGCGCAGCCTTCAAAATGCTCGTAGACATTTGCGAAATATTTAGGAGAAAAAATTCCTTATACACAGCTAGAGGGAGATGCGAGGGTGTATTTACGAGGGGATACGAATTTCGGGGACTTGTGCACATGCTTTCAACTTACGAGACACTTACTACTGAGATGCGAGGACATACGAGGTTCTCGCAACCTTATACAACAGGCCCAATGAATGGGGAGTCCCAGACCTGCAGTATAGGGCCCTACAAACAATACCAGTCTTAGGGACGAGGGCTAGTCTATTGACAAGCCAGAATCTGTAGAACACCCAGTCAAAACATTCCATTCCTGTTAAAAATTGATTTCAGCCTAAAAATATTTCTTCCTTGTATATACGAACACAATAGAATTTTTATATTTACCAGTAGATATATCAAAAGATAAGAGAGCATAGAACGAGGTGCTAGGAATTGAATATCCAGGGACGCAAATAGTGCAATGTAATGATTTTCGAAAAAAATACTGAATTCTTACTATTTAAAGCCTCTACCACCGTTACAGACTACTTCAGAATACTGATTGTATGGCCAACATTTTGATGAGCAAAGAAAAATCCGGCTTGCATCCCTGAATTGAACGAGATTCTGTAGGAGTGAAGTCGTGTTCCATTCACTATTTATTACACGCCCTTTGCAAAGATAGATTTTAAAATACGGTACAATACTTTGGGTTTTTTGTCTGAATCGCCTGAAATATCTCAAAGTTTGAAGAAATTCGAATTGTCAATGTACGTGCACAATGACACATAACAATGTGCGTTTATTGCACTCCCTCTAGGCTAGTGTGCCCATCATATAGCATGGAGATTTAATGATAGTATCGTACGTGCAGCTCCCTTTACAAAACTTTGTGTCTATCTACCATGCTATTTGAGACACGCCCATCATTTTCCCCTTTCTTTCCAACAGGCTGAAGTAGGTTATGTGAAATGGTGTACTACTTTGCCCCACATTATACATCAAGTTTGCATTTGCAGCCCCCCACCCCCCACCCCCTCGAAATGATTTAAAACTCCACAGCTATTGGGACTTCCCCCTTGTTCTCTTTATTCGTTTAGGATTGACTTTTCACTTTCTATTATCATATATTGATAAAATAACACTTCATGATCATACCAAAGTAGGTATTTAATTGTATTGCTTCAACTGCAAAAAGGGGAATATCCTGGTAGTGCTAGAATCGAGAATGTAATAAAGATGAAGTACGCATTTACTTGTATTGCTTCAACTGCTTAGCTACCCGGGTCCCATACAAAAAGGGGAATATTTCATATTCCACCTATCCTTGTGTAAGGATTGGGAATATGGTAAAAATGAAGTTAAGTGCGTGTAATATGAAATGTTTCCGTCTTCAATTTCAAAAGGTTAAGTTCTACTCGTGGGTCCCTCTGACATTTGACACATCGTTTCCAGGATCGGTGCCTATAAATAGCTACATAAAATTATGTCCGTTTTCAGTTCAGGCGCGGTCTTATAAACAATCCCACCATACTACGTTTCATAAAGTAGACCGGAATTGTCTAGACATGAAATTTTAACCATTATTCTGTTTTTTTTTATTCTGTTCTGATTAGTCATCCAAATATCAGCAACCATAAATTTACTTCAATGATATCAATGGCAATATTCTACAAAGCGAAGCGATGATAATAATTAACATACATATATATGGGTGAAATCTTCAGAAAATGTATAATTCGCCTTCACAACTCTTCTCAAATAACCCAAATTTGAGACAAAAGTGAGGTACACAATTCACTTCAACCTAAACAAACAAATTCCATGAATCAAGACAATACCAATTATACTCAGATATGCCTATTATTGACCATTTTTCAGTCTAATTTAGCAGAATTTACTAAATGTGTAGAGCTGCCAATTGTACATTTTCTGAAGATCCGACCCATATATTTTGCACTTGTCAACAATTACAACACGCGCACACGCACATACCCCATCCAGGGGGTAATGGGGAGTGTCCTAAACCCGATGGGGCACATTTTTCGTTGGGCAATCTTTTTATAACTATTATTGCAAATACAAAATATAAATCCTAAAGCGGTAATTCCCCACCTGAGGCATCCTTTGATGCTGCTGTAAACTAAGGGAAAGCCCCGCCTGGGTGGTGGCATAGTTTCTCGGACATCTAGTTTCCATGTTTCTTATTTTGTATAGCATAGGCATTATGCTGAAAAAACCGGGTGTTTAATGGACCCAGAAGTATATGGATCTCCTTTTCGTGCATATAATAGGCCAATGAAATAAGATACCAGGACTATGAAGTATTATATCAGGACGGTGTATATTTCAACTTCACTGTCAATTGACATGGTATCGTTGGGCTATGCAGAAAACACCTTGAGGGAATCAGGTTGGATAACTTTGATGAAAGAAAACCTCTTGCGGAGATGACTCGCCACACAAACGTTTTTTTTAATGACACTTACCGTACTTTTTTGGGGTCAATGTATTGCCAATGCAAATTAACGCATCCAACAGAAACCACGTCATGTCTCCGCTTTACTGACTCTTTTTACCCCTTTTCTGGTGGTAACCAGTAATTCTGAGTCTATGTTTGACGCAGCGCTACCACAAATAATTCTGAGTCTATGTATTGCCAAAGGTACTATAGCAAGAACAGCATTGTATCGCGTATGAGGGGGGCTGTATTCTCCGAGTATGGCCGAAAACTACGAGGCCGTAGGCCGAGTTGTTTTTCGGCCGTATGAGGAGAATACAGGCCGCCGAAGACGCGATACTGTGCTATTCTTGCTTTTATTCCATGATTCTTAACTTATTACAACTTAATTTGATTTATTTCATCAAATTATGCTGTCCGCATGGCTCACCGATAGTCTCGAACGGTTGTGACGTCACTGTACAATACAGGGAGTTTATATTGTCCACCTTGTGAGCGGCAAGTATATCGATTATATTGTATGCTCACGGCCAAATCATGGAATAAAGACAGAAAACACATCATATGTCTTGGTTTATTTCCTTCCATTCGTTTCATTATGATAAAGAACTGGTCAACCGAAGGTCAAAGCATATTTTTTAATACTCATTGCATTTCCTATCTGCAGGTGATCGAATTCAATAGTTATGCTGTCACAAATGAAATTCTTATCTCTACTTTTTTCTGTACACATTATGTACAATATGTGATACGCGATAATTATATAATAACTTATTTCTGTATATAACTGTTTGTGATCTTTTAAACCACTTAATATTTCTGTGTAAATGTATGGTCCATCTTGATGTGCAATTGAAAATGAAAAAATGAATTTTTTCTTTATTTGTTTCCTTCCAACAAAGAGCCATAGAATAAATTAGCTGTAGATTAACTACTACATGCATAATACGATATCAGAATTAATACATTTTTCTTGGATATAACTTTGGAGAAGCACCAGTGTGGTTGACAAGCGAGCTCTCACCGACCATTATCATGTTCATATGTTGCCATTGGCTGGACTGCTTAGAACCTTGGTCCAAACCTGGACCCGGGGGACGAGATACCCTTGTGAGAGTATTGTGAACATGTTGCCTAGGATGGTTAACTCCTTGCTGTAGATATGGTGGTGGTGGTGGGGGTAGCTGGGAGTGGTGGTAGTGGTGGTGGTGGTGGGGGGCTTGGGACATGAGTGGTTCAGACACTTGTTGGAGCAAATGCTGCTGTGGTTGCTGGTGGTGCATCAATGGTTCCTGGTCCAAGAGATCCAAGAGATCCAGAGAGGTTGAGTCCTACCAAAATGTGAATAATTAAGGAAATAAATTCTAAGCAACTGGAACCCAGAAAACGCAGAGGGTCATGCATCAAATCCACCGTCTGAAGGGTGTATTTATAGAAAGAGGGGTGTATTTAGTTTAGTCAACGTAGGTAATTATTCTTAGAGATGAAACTTGAAAATCAGAACGGCTAAAGCTATATACTGTAAACCCTGGATTTGGGCCTTGTATTTACTATTAGACTATTTTCAAATTGGAACTATAAAACAAGCCGCGGATTTTATACAGGTTTTACGGTATCAGGCAGGTATATAATATATGGGTCAGATCTTCAGAAAATGTACAATTCGCCTTCACCAATCCTCTCAAATCATCCACATTTAAGACAATAAAGAGCTTCAGAATGCAGTTTAACATAACAGAACTGATACTTTGATTCAATGCGATACAAAATATACTCAGATATACCCGGTATTCATCATTTTTCGTCTAATTAGCAGAATTTCCTAAATGTGTAGAGCTGCCAATTGTACATTTTCTGAAAATCTGACCCATATATGTATACCTCCCTGGGTACGCTAAGGTTAATTTTATATATTGCCCAGAAAATGTGCCAAGCGTTAACTCTCTTTTTTATGTAATTTAACATATATGTATTGCGTCTAAAAAAGATCGCCTGGCTACATTTGTTGTCCCCGTGTAAAATTTTCCCGACGTCAATGTTTTAATTATGTGATATTATATATTTCCGAATTGAGTACAAAAATTTAATATCGCGATAACGGTAAAATTCTGCCGGAAAAGGTGGCCCTCTTCTATGTTATCCATGGCTCTTCATATTTTGCCTAATAAAACTTCGTTCTGTGATAATTCTTTGGATAGTAAAATTGGGAAGTTAATTATTGATACTACTTTATTTAACAGAGAGTGTATAATAAAAGAGGAAGGATGTATTTTCTGCTGACGAAAATATAACAGTGCAAATCCTGTATTATCTCTCCAAACTAGGACTTCAAGTTAGTTAGTGTCAGATAGGTGAAAACAAGGGCGTTTCCCCAATGCTTATATCTATATAAAATACTTTTTTTTTTATCAATTTAATTTGTTTTACCTGGATGTTATAATAGTGTCCCGGCTGAACATCAACGTTCTGGTAGAGCAAGGGGAAGGCAGGATTCATGGCATAATTATACTGGGCCAGTACGGCTGCCTGGGGGAAATAAAATAAATAATTCCATATCATATGACGAATGAGATATAGCACCATTACCTGTGAAAATTCTGTCAATTAAATTTGTTTTAAAAAAAAGAAAAATATTTTACTGATAAACATCTTCATGTCGAAATAAATCTGTCAATTTGCTTGTTTCAAATGTCAAAATTGATTTTTTGTGAATAATGGATTTACATGCATCACTGCGCATGTAACAGTCTGTTACAGTGTATGCTGGAATGGACTCAGTAAAAATCTGACATACAAATTTTTAGCAATATTTTTATCAAAAAATGCAAGGGTCTTTTCATCAATATCATTATTATAGTCTGTATAAACGACTTATGAAAACCAAATGCATGATGAGAAAGAAGGGAGCTTGTGTTATGAAAACATGTATAACACATGGATATTGACATTGCAGCACTAATAAATATAGTCCATGCTGAACATAACACGTTTTCTATAGATTTACACTGACATACAATTCCCATAATTCCATGCGAATCCAAAAATTTTGCCCGCTAGGTTGATACAGGATGTTATTTTATTTTCTGTTTTTGTTCTTATAGTTACCGTTTTTCTCTTTTTCAATGACAATGCCCACCACCCGCCCTGCTCCTACCTTAAAAATTGCATTTGTTTCACTGTTTTAATTGCCCTGCCTCGCCACAAGAGTGCAAGGCAGGGTGCTACTGCTATCCATTTTGAATATATCCCATTTGCTGGTTATGTTGTGCCAAACACCCCTTCCGAGTACGGGATAGAATAAGGGATTCAACGGAATGGTCACACAATATTGCCGATAATGAATGTTTTCAAATTGGGGTTTGTCTACCTTAAATGATATACTTTCTCCCACAAAAAGGCCACCTAACTACGGCAAGTTTCCATTCAGCCTAACCACAGTTTGCAAATTATATGGGTAAACATGGAAAACACAGCCATAAATCCGAGTCTTCTTAGATGGGAGTTGACATTGATGGGTTGGGTGATGTAAGGAATTTCGGAAGTGGGCTTATCCGCCTCTTCACAGAGGGCGGGTCAGGTGCTTCTCGTCCAGAAATTTTACCCGCTAGTACTTTTGCTTGCTGTACTTATTTGTTTTTGTTCTTATAGTTGTCGTTTTTCTCACCTTGAATAACACTGCATGCCCACCAGCCACCCACCCTTCACTCCTCCCTTCACATTAGAATCCATTAGTTAGTGTTTGATACCTGACTGCCTACCTGCCTAGTGTGTGTGTAGCCTTGAGGCAAGGCTACACACACACTAGTGGCAGGCAGTAGCAGGCAGTGGCAGGCAGCGGGAGGGGCAGTGTGTGGTACTGGGCTATGTGAGTGAGTGAAGGTGCAGTGTGTGTGAGAGGTGCGACAGGGGTGGGAGTCTAAACCAATCTTTATATTTAAAATTGCAACTTTCCTGTACCACATTATACATAAGTCGTCCCCTGAAAAGGCCTCATGAGGAACAAAACTTGCCATTCAGACGATGTAATGGTACCCATTTAGATGGGAAAACATAAAAAACAGGTCCATGGCTGGGAGTTCTGTATAACTGAGAAGACCAGGGGTATTTGAGCAACGTAAGGAAGTTTAAAGGTGGTCTAAATCCGCCCTGTAGGGGGCGGGTCGGTTGCGCAAAGTCAAGATTCAAGATGGCTGACATGCAAATCCCGTATTCATGGCTTTTCTCGAATTGTCACTATTTTTTATCTAGCTGAACCCAAGTGTGACTCTACGGTAGCCCAACTCCCCAGTAGACTTCATTCTTCTCTCTCCCGAGTCAGTTATAAAATTAAAGGGGGAAAATGTTCTTCCCACCCACCACTCTATATAAAACATGTTAAATTTCAAGGGCTACCAGATAACTCGGCACTTCATATTATTTTTTGAAAAGCAAAACGGTCTAATGTAGATCAAGAACACTTAGATCTAAATTTATTACACCTAGATAAAGTAAGACAAAAACATATAATAAATGTAAGCCACTTCATGGCTAATGATGAAAACCGTTTGGATAATAGAATACTAACGACTAGAAGTCATGTTAGAAGCAGAAGAAATTAAAAATTATTACAGCCAAAATTCACAAAAACTTTAAACTCATTTACTTATAAATCTGCAAAATACTGGAACTCCCTTGAAACAGCAAATTTGTTGATGTATTTAAATGAAATTGATGTATTGTAGACCGCTCTATACTGTGGCATCTTTGCATGTGTGTAATATTATGAGTATTTTATGCTGCTTGGTCTGGACCTACCATTATTGCTGTTCATACTGCTATACCTTGTTTTATTCTTTGTTTCTACTACTGATGAATTCATTAAACTGCTTTAGATAGATTGTATTAGCTGTTAGCTAGATACATGAGCAGCTGAAGTTTATCATCTCTGCTTCTGCTGCTATGAACTGCTTCTCATTTTAACTAAATACTCCTAGACCAGATATTAGAAAATAGCCCTAAGGGTTTTTGGCATAGTAATGTAAAATCAAAATTATTTTTTCTCGGTAGGAACTAGTCTGGAACCTGGAAGACTTGGAAGTCACCTTTCAGATATGGGTCTCCTTTTTGTACACCTTTCTCGTATAAATAAAAAATGCTTTGAATTGAATTGAATTGGGACTTTTAATGATTAAAATTAATTATAAAAATATATCTTGCATCTTGCATCTATTTCTCTAATATACGAATGCAGGACTTCTAGGTCTGCACGCATCCTGGACATGAAGTCCAAAAATGGGGACAGTACATAAACTGATTCCGGACATGAAGTCCAAAAATGGGGACAGTACATAAACTCGAACACTATGCAGTCAGAGAGACTCTGCCATCGATATGTGTGTACATATCTTTCATTAAGTAATTTCATCACTTATAAAAAGGCACACTCTATACGCGACCTGTAGGCAGTAAACATCGAAGCCCTCTAACGTTAAGGCTATGGCACACCGCTACCTACAGAACGAGTACCGGTATACATAGATTTCACATGACATCACCCGGGTGGCTGGGGAATCCTACTGGCTGCCATGTCCCGGGTCCAAGCTACCCTTGCCGTCTACGGCGCGGTTATCAAAACAAAGTTGATAAACCTCACAAGAGTGGATACTTGGGTAAGACTACACTAAAGGCAGATTATCTAACCTATCAGGAAGGTATTGTTGAGGCAGATTAAAACTGGTAAAGGTTAAAACAGCCAGAAAACAGTATTTTCAAGTATCGTAGCATACATAGCCATCTAACGAGACCCCAGACATGGCGATGGCCGTGACGTCAGTGAAATCTATGTATATAGTGTATCTCTCTTTAACATGTAAATTATCTTTGTATTATTAACATGTAAGCTGCCTGTACGCAAAACATCTTCCCTGTGGTGAATAAAACTTCTGTGCTCCAGCTACTTTGTTATCATATTCAATGTACCCTCCATTATAGTACCCAACTTCTACTAAATCTGAGATATTCATAACTTTATATAACTATAGCATAAAATCTCAAATTCAGAGGTTATTGAATCGTATTATTTACTACGCCAGCAATTATATTATGATATTGAATAGATCCACTGCATTACATTATAAAAGTGCAGAACACTATCTATAATTATAATTGATATATGTTAAAGTAATATAGTGGATTTGCCTGTTCTTTTCAATAATAGAGACATTATTATCACATATATCTCAACAGGATGGGAGCTCCCCTCCCACTCCCCACCCCCTCCCACCACCACACACACACACTTGACGCCTATAATATAACGAAAGTAAGTGAATGAATCAATGATTTGCGGGGGGGGGGGGGGGCGGTGTTAACGGGTCATGGAGCGATTGAGTATATGTAACGTTTTCTCTGCACCCCCTCCCCCTCCGCCCCACATGCACTAGATTATTCTCTTCTGGCCTGGATCTAGGACAACAGTCATATAACAATATCAGCTAGGCCAAGAGAACTGTCAAGTTTTAGATACTCACTCCCCATGAACATTTAATACAAGTCGCATTATTAATTAAGATATGGTAAAAATAAAATATGTTGAAATAAAATTATGATTGTTACGTAAAGTAGCAATTTTATGCAATTCCCTGAAGGTGAAACTCGACCTTTTAGAGACCTTATATCTCGCCTTGCAAAACATGTGATTTTTAAATTTTAAAAATCAAATTCTTTCGGATTTTAATCAGTTATATTTGTTTTGTTCTGCCATTAGTAGGTTATAATTATCACTTCGTATATGGGTCAGATTTTCAGAAAATGTACAATTGGCAGCTGTATACAATTAGTAAATTCTGCTAAATTAGGCTGCATTTTAGTCAATACTAGGTAAATTCGAGTGTATTCAGCATTAATTGCATTGATTCTAGCAATCTATTTGGTTAGTTTGAACTGTATTTTGAACTTTATTTTCGTCTGAAATGTGGGTTATTTGAGAAGATTGGCGAAGTTGAATTGTACATTATCTGAGAATCTGACCCATTTGTACTGTTCTGACAATCGGATGAGTGAGCCCACTAATGGTGAAAATGAAATTATTTAATGTTCGGTAGGTCGGTCATTTGAGTGTAATTGCTCAACGTGCGATGATATATGGATGTGTACGTGAGATCTGCCCCGCCCCACGCCTGTAAACAAGTACTTAATGTACTGAAGAGGTTTGGGAAAGGGCTTTAAAGTCTTCCTGTGTATCACTTAAGAATTAAGCTGTTCATTAAATAGGTTTATTTAGGCGACTATTTTTAAATTCTTTCTATAAGTGCCAAACTTAAAAATTGCCAAAACATATGGATTCGGATAGGAAACTGGGATTTGACTTTGTCCTTGTTTTGAAACACTGTTTACTGGGCTTATGTTTCAGTATGACGTGCAGTATGGCAACAAAGAATTAAAGTGTTTCTATGGAGATTGTGTCTATACCCCGGTCTATACTGTTCATCAGGACGCTTTATCAATGACACCCACTGATCAAAAGTCCGATAAGCACCCGCGCTTTAGTCAAATTTTTGGAGATACGTGTCTTGAAGCAATTTCACGCCATTATGATATCATTTGTTCTCTTCTTCTATAATTGCATTCAGAATTAAAGTGAATTCCGCGAAGAATTATTTAATTATTATGTAAACGTTTCTTTCTAAAGGTTTATGCAGAGGGACTGGTTTAACAGAATTAGAATATGTAACATTGCAGGAGTCTAAAAGCGATGAACAAATGTCTCGCTAAAACCAACACCACCATCACAGATCTTTTTGATGGACATGATATGGGGAATAGACGTCAGAATTTAAGTGATCCACTGCAATTTATGTCACATCATTTTACCTTCACTTGGCAGTACTTTGCTTGGAAAGGGGAAAAACGGATGAAACTAGCACCAAATTGTAGCTATTCTCTGAGTTATAGAATAGTAAGTAAGTCACTGTACTGGTCACATTGTACTAGAATTAAGATGTGACGCTTTGTATAAAAAGCTCCATAAATTTTTCTTAATACAAAAATGCAGTCTAGGGCTCAAAGCCTCTCAGATCAGATAAGAATGGTGTGTCAGTGATTGGACGCCAAATGGGCTAATGGCTTTTCTGGCCCAGGAGTAGGCGTCCTATTGGGATTATAATAGTATTCTAGGTTTGTGATTAAGTGACAAAATTCTTAAATAAGCACAAGTCCATCAGATTTTATTTGAAGTTGTTGATTTTTTTTAAGATTACTCGACCTTACATGTTTCGGGCCGGGTTGGGCCTTCATCATTATAATGGTATTTTGGGTCCTAATGGGATGATAATGACATATTTGCTGTTTGGAGCGAGGTTTGAAGGAACATCCTCAACATTGAGCCTAGACTGCAGAAAAAAGGTGTTTATTGCCATCCATTGCCATGGATGATGCGCACGTTATAACCATGACTTTCTCTGAAAAGTTACTGTAAGTTCCAGTTGGGTTTGAAAACCTACCTCAGATTGTGACAAATTCCCTTTCAAAGAATCGATATATTCGATAACAAAATAAACAAATATTTACCTTTTGATAAGTAGTGTCCTGGAAACTTGCTTGTTTATCAAATGCCAGTGCCCCTGGTATGTAGTCATGGTCAAGTGTCACTGGTTCTGTGGTCTGTAGACCTTGACTGTGTCTTGATTGGTGGCTCAATGGTACACCCCCACCTTGACAAAACCCAGCAATTCGTGGATCCCAAGATTGGTCAACAGCCACTTGCTCTTTTCCTACTGAGTCAGGCATCACATAAGCACCTCCCATATAGCCAGCCACTCCTGGCACCCTGTTGTTAGGGTCACAAGCCTGGTAATCAAGTTTGGACAGTAATCCATCTCCTGCACCCCCAAGAGCACTGGGAATCAGCCCTTGTGGTAGAACTGTATGCAAATCAAGACCATGCAGGGCATTCTGCTCTGGTAGTATATAACAATCTTCTACATTGCCCTTTTGGCAGATTTGTTCCTCTGGGTTGGTTGCATGCTCACTACAGGCTAGGAAACATTTGGCATCTGTTAGAGCTTTGGTGGTCATGCCGGGTATCTCTGGATCCATGTAGCTCAGCTCCTCCTCCCCCTCCTCATGCTCCGCCTCTCCCTGCACCTCCAGTACCTGCTGCCCACTATCCTGGTGCTCTTTACCTGGTGCTTCAGATGCAGGACAACCACCAACTGCAGCACAGAGCTGCTGGTCTACTGGTTGACCTGGGTTCGCGGGTAATTCATCTGAAATTGATCCGTGTGGAGGCTCTGAATAAAAGGAAGAAGGCATAGATTCTTTAATATACAGTGGAAACGGAATACTGTGGTAGTTTCATAGATTAGTATATATCAATATTGGGTTGCTGCCCTCTCTATCACATATGGGTGAAGTCGCCAGAAAATGTACAATTCACCTTCACCAATCCTCTCAAATAACCCCGATTTCAGACGAAAGTAAAGTTCAACATAACCAAACAGATTGCTAGAATCAGTGCAAGGCCGAATATACTCGAATTTACCTAGTATTGACTAATAAATTGCAGCCAAGTTTAGCAGAATTTACTAAATGTGTACAGCTACTAATTGTACATTTTCTGAAAATCTGACCATATATGTATATTCCTACTCTATATCATAATGATGGAAATTAAAACAACATGGGTATTTTCCCTGTCGTAACCTGCGCAATACATAACACAAATAATATAAACAGACGTAATGTGATCTCATTCTGCGAGGGAACGATTTGTAAATATATCTGGATTTTCAGCATACTGCCATTATCCCAGTCATGTTTTATAATCTGTATACTCAAATGATTCATACACGTGACACTTATTAATAATTGCTTATCTCTCAATGATACCCGCCCCACCCCCCTCCCCGCATGCACATACACACACATATTTTCTATAAGAAAATATAAAGATAATCAGAATTGATTTTATACATTACAAACACGTGTGGTATAACTCCAAAGAATAGCAGTCTTTCAATAATGCCATTTCAGCAAAGAATTATTTTTTAAATTTAGAATTCGGTGTTTGTATACCTCTGGGATGGAGGAATACCATTAGTCGCTGTTAATCTGTTAACATCCTCATAAAAAACAGCTGGATCATGGGGTCGGCTTGCCTCCCTCGACCCAATTTTGGGGAAAATTCCTCCTGTTTTAGCTTTAATTAATCCTCTCCCCTCCAAGCTTGGTCAAATCGAGTAACCGGTGTTTAATAACACTTAACTGACCAAAGCATCTGGCCTTCCCCCTTCCCTCTTCTCCCTCCCCCTTCCCTAAAATTTGGAATCCGGCGCCAAACTATACATATACAACCCTGTCTTGGGGAGGGGGGCTAGTCTATAGGCCGGTGTTCTATAAATATATGCAGCCTGTAAAATTATGCAGCCAAATTATGCTGCATAAGTTCATGTGTAGAAAGCATGAAATAATGCAGCCCATATTCTGCTTAATGTCATGGCTGCAATATTTCATGCTATTTTGCTATGTAAGTATGCAGCCGATGAGATTATGCTGCACATTCTTTCGTAGAGATGTGCTGCATAATATCATGTGCTGCATAATGTAATGCTGTAGCACATGAAATATTGCAGCCATGACATTATGCAGCGTTGTTAACAAATCCTTGTTAGTGATAAGCTGCATAATCTCATGAACTGCACAATTTCATGCCAGAATGCATGACATATTGCAGTGCATGAAATTAAGCAGGTTTTGTTTACAATCGCAGATTTTATTTACAATCGTTGGTAGGTGGTAGGTGGAAGGTGCATAATTTCATGAGCTGCACAATTTCATGGTAATAGATGAAATATTGCAGTACATGAAATTATGCAGGTCGGTATATAACTGCACAATGTCATGGGCTGCTTAATTTCATGCCAGAACACATGAAATATTGCAGGTGTGAAATTAGGCAGCTATGAAATTAGGCAGTGCACTGGCTAATTTATTAAGCTGCCTAATTTCATGCTTATGAACCTATAAAATTATGCAGCCATGAAACTATTTTATGGCTGCATAATATTCTAGAACACCTGCCTTTGTAATCCAAGTGATTTATAGATACGTATAGCTCTCTCTCACTTCCTTTAGCGATTACCGCATGATAATACTCGGCTCCTGATGTTGTCGCACAGTCTGTCTTTATAAACAAGTTTATATTTAGATATCTGGTTCCTATATCGATATTTATTTTCCGAATGAATATATCACTTGTTGATAAGATATGACCCACTATCTATTGAGTGAATTGTAGACTTATACATTCAACGTTTGAAAATATTACAACCTGGAAAAAAAATCAAGCATCTCCTAATTACAATAACCTGAGTTTATTTGAAAATCAAGACAGGATTAGAACTTTTTTTCCTTTTTCAAATCAGATGATTCCCAGAATTGATTGATGAACTTTTTATTGAGTCGGGGGGGGGGGGCAATTCTCCTTAATATAGAAGGTTTGCAAGCTTGCATTGGTGAGCAAGCGAACAATACCACCTTCGTCACTAACTGAAGGTGGCTCGCTGCTAACGATTCATTATCATTCTACACTATACAAGATGTTGTTATCTTACATTAATTTTCTATATATAATGGACATTCAAAGTTTGAAAATATTATATTTGATTGCTAGGGAATGATTTGCACGTGCACATTAATACAGACACAAAACTTAGTTGTTCCCATAAGATTAAAAATTCCTCCAGGGAAAACCTAAGGCGCGGAGAATACACAGAATTGGAAAATCGGAATCTAAACACTTCTAGATGAACTGACGTGGCATTTTCACACCCTCATAAAATCTCAAATAATGACACAAAATATAAATACTGCTGAGCCGTAGAAACCATTACTTAAAATGCACCTAATGGTTTACAGAAAGATAAACTGAATATCCTGGATACAGTCTAGGCCCAAACCCTCAGATCAGATAAGAATGGTATGTCAGTGATTGGACACCTACTTCGCTAATCGGTTTTCTGGCCTAGGACTAGGCATTCTAATGGGATTATAATGACATTTTGCTGTCTTAATGGAATTATAATGGCACTTAGTGGTTTTCCCTCCGTTTGAAGGGACTCTCTCATCTTTGGGCCTGGACTGCATAAAATAGAATGTCAAATATGCCTCCTCGCTAAATGTTCAGCCACTTGTCCACCTGGCATGTTTAACCTGGTCCTTGAGATCACAACTTCAAGATGAAATTTATGGATTCAAGATGCCATAACTTCGTTAACATTGAATGGATTTTGTTCAAATTCCAGACTTGTACATTACAGTTCACCTTTGTGAATTATACAATAACAACTTGGATAACCGTTTTATTGTAACAAATGTTCGTGTGAAAGTAGATGTGTGATAATGAATGTGTATTTAGAAACTTCCCCAAATACACCTTATACCAATAAGGGACCACCATGTAATGCCCCCCTCCCCCACACCCGTAAGTTATGTTTTAAAATGTATACACTAGTGAGGTCGTAATTTAATCAAATGAATAAATAAATGTTCCTTGAATAGAGGTTCGGGAATCCATCTTGCTTTTGCAGACAATGGTTAGATCTACATCCAATCGGGGAGAGGTATGAAAATGTCTCTAATATCGATCTTGAATAACAATGCTTTAATTAATGAAATAGGCACATGATATTAACAGAAAGCTCACACAAGAAGATTCCAGTGTGTAGGCGAGTGTCAATGTATTGGGACTAAATACACGCAGAAATATGTGGGGAAAGCAATGGTAAACTTAGAGAAATATCTAAGAATTGTTTTAATTAATAAATACAATCCGATATGCACAACACTCCACCAACTCCAACACCCCCACCATTTACACATCATTAAATCATATCAAAATATTGACATAAACCTTAGGGTAATATTACTCTAAGCTGTGTCAAATGAAAAAATCATCGGAGTGATGTCAGTGATTGGACGCCTACTGCACTAATGGCTTTTCTGACCCAGGAGTAGGCCGTACTAATGGGATTATAATTGTATTTGCGGTCCTAATGGGATTATAATGGCATTTTGTGGTTTGGAGGTAGAGGCTTTCCCTCAGTTTGAAGGGACTCTCTCAACTTTGATCCTCGACTATATTGGGGCATAATCCTGTTTTACTACAAGTATGACATCGCCAGAGGTTTCTTCATTACATTAACTTGGTATTTGTACCTGGATAGAGTAAAACCGTTTAAACAATATATATAGAGCTCTATATATGGTTGGGTGGGGGATTTTCAATGTTACGTCATCCTTTAGGTTCCTTTTCACATACTAAAGAGGGCACTGACCTTAGTATAGGACATCTATAGATGTATACGTAGTTCATCGATGTATAACTTACCCCACTTGATTTGATAACGCGCTTATTCAGAAGCAGATACCGTATTGTCAAATAATGATTAATGACATAAAGTTTGTCCCAACCAACGTGACGATATTGGATTAAACACATAATGAAGATCTGATTCCAATTAATTCGAATACATAATACCATTTGAACACATTCATTCTTCATTGAACCTTTAACTAGAAAGAAAACGCCACTATTTATATAAAGAAGAGACGGCAGTTTATAAATTATATCTGTATTATCTCTATATTTGCAGACATAACTTGATAACCATACGAAGAGTATAATAATGTGCTTCATTCATATATCTCAATATCTTAAAAGTTTAATAACTTATCTAGCAGTTTACATGGTGGGAAATATTAATTGCTGGAATTGCATGGTAAACATTGAGCATTTTAAAAGGAATTATACTGTTCTATTTGCATATACTAGATGCGTGGTATGTATGTTACGAGGTCACTGGGGGTTTTTCCATTTCTGAAAATGACAAAAAATACAAGTTTGCTGAAGTGCAAATATGGCGCGTACACCTAGATACATAACACTTGTAGAGACCGCGTTGAATAAATATGTCAGATCTGACGGTCTCGGTGGATCTGGAAATCTTTGAGCGTTTAAAGCAGAGCTAAGTAGACCAAGACAAATAATACCACTTATCATTTCCATTATCATTTACTTCATTTATACTTCCTAACCCGCTATTCAGTATCCTGGCCCAAACCCAACTTCTGCAAGGAGTTAATTAAGACAACCCACGCATTTCTCTCGCCCTCCTTCTCCATGCTTCTCCGCCCAACTTATACTAGTGTGTACACGCACCAGCTTAGCTACTGCTATTCTGTCTAACTATGCTATCGCAATAAGAGCATAATAACGTCCCGGAGTGAAGCCCAAGCATTTATTTGCATTATGATTTTGGCAGTAGCTAGCGAGCGGCGAGATTAGGCGGTTTATATCACCGCCCCACCGTGTCCTACTATGGGCCTATACTGCCATTGGCAAGATACATACTTCCTGGTCGAGTTCAAACGCATGTCATTGACGTCATCCCCACATTAGGTCATGCCGGGAGGTCATGGAGGATAGCGCAAAGTGCTGCCGGCTGGTGGTCAGAATCAGTACTAAATTATTATTATTATTTAATAACAACTTTTATTCAGACACATATAGCATACAAAATCGGGCCAACCCCAAGCTTCTACAATTAGATCTAATGTAGATGAATAGATTTCTAATGTAGACAAAATAGATTTCTAATGTAGACAAAATAGATTTCTAATGTACTGAATTTAATTAAAGACAAATATTTTCGCGGATTTATAGATGTCGCCCTGAAATTCGAAAGAAATAAATGTTTCTATCGCGTTTTCCATTCTAGTAATGTTAAATCTTAATTGTTAAAATTAAATTAATGTATTGTACCATTTGGGTAAATTTTCCTTTGGTAGTGATGTCTGTGAATAACATTTGTTAATGAAATTCAATTAATCAAAACGGGAATCAAAACTAATAATACAATTAATATATTTTAATTAATCAAAACTATTAATAAAATGAATATATTTACATTTGAATACGAATTTTATACATGTGACTTTTAAGTCCTGGATGAATAAGCAGGTGTTAATAGATCCTTTTAATGAATAGTGTGAGCCAGGTAACCTACACAGTTAAAATAATTATTTGGGAAATAATGATAAAACTTCAAAATGTAACTGTCCGTGTAATTGCACTTTTTAAAAAAAAAAATCACCGATCCGTGAAATATGTAATACTCAGTAGGTGCAAATATATCGAGCTATAGTGCAGCCAACTATAAGTTTATGGACATATTTTGCCCTGAATTAAATCTACGAAAACGAGCTCTTATATTCGCGAAAATAAACGTTATTCTGACTATAGGCAGGTCCAAGAGCTATATATTGGTCGTCAGACCCGAAAAGTGAGCAAAAACTCAGTATTTGAGAAATAATGTTGATCACAAACTTTATAGTGAAATTTCGCTTTTCCCTTACCAATAATACGCTTCTTACATACTCGCACAAAGGGACGTATATCTTTTACTGAAATCGTAAGTTACTTTTCAAAAAGAATGCTTTAGGGGCAACACTTTATTTTAACATATTTATAGTGCTTATTGACAGAGTGCTTATCGATAAAAATAGCCACAGAAAGGCATGCTTATGCAACGCATTGATACTTGCAACTACCAAATGCTTAATCGAATATCGCCCAAACAGCAATCTCTAATTAAGGAATAATTTCCGAGGTTTTTTCTGCTCGCGGTGTCTATAGCGTCAGGGAGTTCGAGGGCGAAGCCCGAGAATTCCCTGACGCTATAGACACCGCGAGCAGAAAAATCCGAGGAAATTATTGCTTTTAGAAGAGAATTGATGAGATTTCCTTAATGTTAGAGTAAAAAAGATAGACAAACCTTCTTTATTCCGTCCAAAAACATCCAAAAACATCCAAAATATCATGCAAAAGCCATGCGAGTCGTCAGCCTTTCTATGAGACCGGAAGTGATTTCCCTAAAACGATGCTTTGGATAGCAAGCAGCGGAACCTTGCGAAAACACGGCGGCTGGCTGAACGTAAACATTAGCGAATACGCACCTCTGATTGGCTGTTTCTCCGCTAAGCCCCGCCCACTTCACTTAGCCAGCCGTCGTGGTATCATGCAGTTTCCGACTAACGCGGCAAGCATCGGGCACTTCCGGTTCTCGAATGCCGTGTTGCGTGTCTCTAGGGACTTAAAAAAGAAATAAATAAAAGATTTGAATCGGTAGAAATGATTTAAATAGTGTTTGAGCCCGATAGCCAAGATTTAGTCGACGGGAATCAAGCAATAAATGAATGGCGAGTTCAGAACCTATACGTGCGACCGGAAGAGATGTGGAGACCCTTCGGCATAGCGACTCATGTGCACATTCACTTGGCGTTGCATTGTGTACGGTGGCCTATATAGCGCACGGAGGATTTCATTCGAAAGTGACCCGCACGTCAACAAACGAAGCATCTACGAATGCCGTGTCCGTGTGTCTAGGGACTTAAAAAAGAAATAAATAAAAGATTTGAATCAGTAGAAATGTTTTAAATATTGTTTGAGCCCGATAGCGAAGTTTTCCTATATGGAAATCAAGTAATAAGTAAAAGCCATACGTGTGCTTACGTTACGTAGACCGGAAGAGATTTGAAGCAACATTCAGCCGCCATGTCTCTACCAGCTACATAGGGTAGTGGTTAGACTGCTCGCCTTCGGCGGAGAACGTCGAGGGTTCGAGCCTCGTCAGGTCCTTTGGCATTTTTTTCATTATCTTGATCTATGGAGACGGAAGTCTTGATCTATGGAGACGGAAGTCTTGATCTATGGAGACGGAAGTCTTGATCTATGGGGAAGTCTTGATCTATGGAGACGGAAGTCTTGATCTATGGAGACGGAAGTCTTGATCTATGGAGACGGAAGTCTTGATACTGATCTATGCCTGATCTATAGGGACTGATACTGATCTATAGGGACGGATCTATGGGGACGGAAGTGGTTTAGAGGGAATCTATAAAGAAAAAAAACCTCCCAGAATCTCATCAGATCGATTCTAAGTCACTTTAATCCTTTACACGTGTATTTTTAGAAAGTGTAAATTACAGTCCAGCTTCTGTGCATTTATGTGAACGTCAAATATCAAACATATAATTATGGTGTAACCATAAATGAAATGGACGGGATGTACTCTATGAAAATACTATTGAAATATGGTTACAAAGTGCAGAGAGCAACAAGGACACGTCCTTACTGTTTGGCGTCAGTCGTACTAAGGGACGCTGAGCAAGCTTTATTTGAACAGGAAAGCATCCTGCCGTAATTAGGTCAGCAATGACGCAATAGCAAAGTCGTAAAAGATACGAAACTAAAGTGAATAATTTTAACACTCCTTCTCACTTGCTTGTGAAGTATCCTACAGTTTAAGATTACACACAATTCATATTTGCTATATATATATGTTTTACTCACAAAGTTAGTAACAGACCTTTCAGTTATCCTAGAAATACTCCTGGTATTAGCACCTTATTGTTTATCAGATCATTAGTCAGAATTTAAACACAGTAGACAAACTACCTGACTTAGCAATAACATTTGACTTAGGACGTGACTTAGAATTATAGCATCTTTCAGTTATAATGAGAGTTCAGTTCTAAAAATAGAGATTTTGAGAAGAAAGTCTCTTCTCAGTGTTAGAGTGAAGTAGGTTTTACAAAAACTAATTGTCACTAGGCCTCTTCACTCCAGTCATGGTGCGGAGCTTGTGGAACTGCTCCTTATTCAGACCTTTGGTTAGGATGTCTGCGACCATGTCCTCACTGGGACAGTACTGTAAATCTACGGTACCGTTTTCCACTTGCTCACGGATGAAGTGGTACTTAATACCAATGTGTTTTGCACGACCATGAAACTGGGGGTTTTTGGCCATGCAAATAGCTGATTGATTATCCTCGTAGATCAGCATTGGTGTGGTTGGTGCGTTCGTTAGGTCACCAACGAGTTGCCTCATCCAGACTGCTTCCTGAGCAGCACTTGCCAAAGCCATGTACTCGGCCTCAGCGGTGGAGAGAGCTACACAGCTTTGCTTCTTGCTTCTCCAGCTGACGGCGGTTCCACAGATCTGGAAGATGTACCCTGAGGTGGATCTGCGGTCATTGATGTCGCCGGCCCAATCAGAGTCGGAGAAACCAAGACAGTCGCCTGGATTTCCCTTCTCGAAGCATAGACCATAGTCGATGGTCCCCTTCAGGTAGCGCATGACTCGCTTCACTGCCGTCCAGTGCTCGTTTGATGGTTTCGAGCAGAACTTAGCTACATTACTCACAGCATATGTGATGTCTGGTCTTGTCCATGTAGATAAGTACAGTAGGCTGCCAACAGCTGATTGATACAGCGACTGGTTGACGGCCTCACTATCTTCATTAGATTTGGTGAGTTTGACGCTAGTGTCCACTGGCGTCGCCACAGGTTTGGCCTCGCTCATCTTGAATTTCTCAAGCACTCTCTCAGTGTAAGCTGATTGACCCATCCAGATATTCACAGGATTTGTCTCTTGGTCAACAGCTACACCCAAGAAGTATTTGAGTTTACCCATGTCGGTCACAGTAAACTCATCAGCGATGGCCTTCTTCACCTTCCTCATTTTGTGTTCATCTCCTGCTGCTATGATTATGTCATCAACATAGACAGCAAGAATCACCAATCCTCCTTCTGATGTGTATATACACGGGTCATTAGTAGATTGGCTGAACCCAATCTTGCACAGGTGTTCGTCGAGTGCAGCATTCCAGCAGCGTGGTGATTGTTTAAGGCCATAGATGCTCTTCTTTAGCCTACAGACGAGATCTTCTTTGCCTCTAACCTTAAACCCTTCTGGCTGCTTCATATACACTTCCTCCTTCAGGGTGCCATTTAAGAAGGCTGTTGTCACATCCAGTTGATGCAGATGGAGATTATCTCTTGCAGCTAGTGCAATCACTGTGCGGACTGACTCTGACCTCACTACTGGACTGAAAGTCTCATCGTAGTCCAGTCCGTACTGTTGGGAAAAACCTTGTGCAACTAGCCTTGCCTTGAACCTCTCAATGGTTCCATCTGCTCCCAACTTCTCCTTAAACACCCACTTGCTGCCGACAGTCTTCCTGCCCTTTGGAAGTTGAACCAAGTCCCAGACTTGATTTCCATGGAGTGAGTCCATCTCCATTTTCATGGCATCCTGCCATTTCTTCTTGTTTGGTCCTGACACTGCATCCTGTAGAGAAGTTGGTTGGGGATTAGTGTGAGTCAGTTGCACCCATTCGCCATACATGTTAGGTGCTCTCCTCTCACGACGTGGCCTTTGAGCTGCTGGCTCCTCTGGCTCTATCACTTGCTCAACTTCCTCTACCACTGGCACATCTTCCTCTACCACAGACTCGTTGTCACTGCTGTCAAGGAGTATGGTTGTCTCGATAGAGCAGCTAGGCTCCTTCTTAACCACGGGTTCGGGCTCCTTCTCCACAGCAGATTGCTCCTTCTCAACCCCATGCTTTGTCTCATCAAAGATGACATCACGGCTGAGAATCACCTTGGAGCGCTTCACATCATACAGTCTGTATCCCTTGGTAGTGGTACCATAGCCAAGAAAGATGCACCTCCTGGCTTTAGGATCGAATTTCTTTCTTTCATCCTTAGGTATGTGAGCATAGGCTAGACAGCCAAACACCCTCAGCATACCTACATGAGGTTTCTCACCAGTCAGAGACTCATAAGGGGTCATTCCCTCAACTGCAGTGGTTGGGCTCCGGTTTCTCAAGTACACAGCTGTAGACACAGCTTCTGCCCAAAACTTGCGGGGGAGTGTAGACTCAGACAGCATACAGCGAGCTGTCTCGACGATCGTGCGGTTCATTCTCTCCGCAACTCCATTTTGCTCTGGCGTTTTTGGTACAGTTAGCTCCTGTCTGATTCCTTCCTTCCTTAGATAGGCTTGAAACTCTGTTGAGGTATACTCGCCACCATTGTCAGACCGAAGTGCCTTCAATTTCATGCCCGTAGAAGTCTCTACCTGGGCTTTCCATTCCAGAAATTGATTGAACACTTGGTCCTTGTGTTTTAGCACATACACCCAGGTGTACCGAGTCTTGTCATCAACAAAGGTTAGGAAGTATTCACAGCCACTGAGTGATTTGGTACTCATCTTCCCACACACATCACTATGTACCAAACCCAACACTGCTTCACTTCTCTTTGCACCACTGGTAGGAAACTTGGTGCGATGATGTTTTCCTTGAACACATGGTTCACACACACTTACATCACCATTCATAGCACAGTCCAGTCCAACAACCATGCTTTCTGCGTTTAGTTTCCTCATATTCTGATTGCCGAGATGTCCATATCTCTTGTGCCACAGTTCTTCAGTGGGCTTGTTCCCTCTCTGTGTCACAGCTGCAATGTGGTGGTTCTCCTTACAGTTCACATAGTAAAGATCTCCTACTCTCTCTCCTGTTACCACAATCTCACCATTAGAGTCAATAAATTGGCATCCATGATGAGTAAATACAGTACGCTCTACATAGCGAGTGGCCTGAGAAATACTAAGGAGATTGAAAGAGAGCTCGGGCACATATAAGGAATTTCTCAGTTTAGCAGTCTTCACTTTACCTTCAGGGAGTTCCATTTCCAGTGAGACAGTTCCAGTCCCTACTCCAGGTAGATCATACCCATCTCCCACTGTAACTCCTTGTGGTTGATCAAGAGGGGTATAAGTAAGGAACTTAGACCTATCATTGCACATATGACTCGTGGCTCCAGAGTCAATGATCCATCCTCCCGGTGCTGCCCCCTTGACGGACAGAGCATGTATCACAGTCAGCCCGACGTAGTCACTGTCAGAGCCGCTGTCCTCCCTGGCGCTGTGCGCTCTGTGTGGCTTGCTCTTTCCTTTGTCCTTACCCTCGGACTTCTTAAGCGCGGGACACTCACGCTTAATATGGCCAATCTTTTGACAACCGTAGCATTTAGGTCCTTTAGCAGTCGCTTTCTGACCCTTTTGCCGCCTCACAAACATTGCCTTCTCCGATGCTGTACTGTGTGAGGAAGTACCATCCTCATACTTTCTCTCCTCATGGAGCAGTCGCTCCGTGACTACTTCCATCTTAGGCACATCTGTACATGCCTCGAACGCCGTAACAAGCATGCCGTAGGAGTCCGGTAAGCTGGCGAGAAGGTGCACTACTCGGTCCTCATCAGTAATGGCGTCCCCAACTACTGATAGTGCACTGAATGTTTCAGTCATTGTCCTTATGTGATCCTGTACAGAATCACCATCCCTCAGCTTTAATGAATACAGTTTCTTCCTCAGATGAAGCTTGTTGGCCCATGACTTCTTCTGAAACTGATCCGCTAGCTTGGTCCATACTGCGACGGGACTTGTGGGCTCTCCAACCAAATACAAGAGAGCTGGGTCAATTGATAGAACAATGATGGCCAAGGCTTTGTCCCATCTACTATCAAACTTTACCCTAGCATCACCATTCTCTGGAGTTGGTCGAGTTTCAGTCCCTTGTACAATATTCCACAGCCCATCCTTCATCAAGGCCATTTGGCACTGTAACTTCCATGTTGGGTAGTTACCTCCCTTGAGTGAGGAAATAGATGCTGTATTTGCCGCCATTTTCAATTTGAGTGTACACAGAAAAACTCCAAACTTCTAAGTCACATAAAAGTTCTTTCCTGCACTCAAAAGTTCACAAAATTTAGCTCGGCATCTGCACAAAGTACTCACTGACTATTTCGTCCACAGTTGAAGGTGTCTGGGCCCATAACCTATTGAAATATGGTTACAAAGTGCAGAGAGCAACAAGGACACGTCCTTACTGTTTGGCGTCAGTCGTACTAAGGGACGCTGAGCAAGCTTTATTTGAACAGGAAAGCATCCTGCCGTAATTAGGTCAGCAATGACGCAATAGCAAAGTCGTAAAAGATACGAAACTAAAGTGAATAATTTTAACAAATACTACTGTACTACAGACGAAATAAATGGTCCTTATAATACTTGGCCTCTAAAAAATAAATGAATAAAAACAAAAAATGATATGGCTCGTAACAATGACACACAAACATACCCCCATAGACAAATAAACGTTTATCTATATGTACGGATGTGTTAACCGAATCGTCTGGTCAAACCAACAATGAAGTACCAAATGTCACCAAGATCAAGTAAACAATTCTAGAAACAATTGCATTGTGAACCAAATAATTATGTTTCCACGAAAAAGGACGTATAAAGGACCGTATATCCTCTAATAATATGGCGTCCCAAAATAGCAGCTGTGCACCGCTAGTATTCCTTCATTCCTGATTACATTTCCCTATTCATGATATATATTATGAACATGACTGTACAAACTCCAACAGGAGACAACTTTCCCGCGGCTAAAATTAGAGAATTTACGGTAGTACTTGAGTACATTTACCCATGCGGTTCCGTAAATTATACATTGTACTAATTATGAGGAGAACTCCTAGTTATTATGAGCAATCAGATCTCATTATTCTCAGATCGGATGAGAATGTCAGTGATTGGACGCTAATTACCGCGCTAATAACATGCCTGGCCCTGGAGTAGGCATCCTAATGGCATTTTGCGGTTTGGAGCGAGACACTTCCCTCAGTTTGGAGGGACTCTCTCAACTCTGAGCCTAGACAATTTTTTTTACCATAAAGTATAAACCAGGAAGGACTCATTGTCATGATCCCTTCCATTATGTACATGTACATTATCATCAGAGTTAATACATGTTATATCCTAGTCTTGATAACTCTAACATTATAAACTATATATGTACACATGATGGAAGAGATCGATTAGGGGGGGGGGGGGGGCGTCTAGCTTTGCTCATTTTTCCATTTAAAAAAAAAATCATTTCAGGCCAATATAATATTTAAACAGTTACAAAAGGACGCATTAAATCACCCCTTTATATAGTGTGGGGATTGTTGATATATCTATATAAGATATAAAGATAACAATAGTAAATAGAAAGGAAAAATAAGCAAAGAATACAAATGACTCAACTCAGAATGAACTATAATATATGAAGACTTACGTGAGAATAATGGAGTGGTCAACTCGTAGTTCATTGCTTCCTCGGAAGAGGGCGTCTCGTTCGTCATATTATTAGCAGTACTGGAAAGCGGATAAATGTCAATTCATATGATAGTAGTACATACTATTGCTTTAAATTAACGTGGTGATACCATATTGCATGATATTATGTTTAGACATACATGAGATTTATATTGGTGAATGAATTAGGTTTGACCAACCAGTCCACGAAGCACGTCTGCAGCAGAAACATTTGTGGACAATGCAAATCAACAGTATAGGAGAGCAATCGTGACAATAGTTTTCGATCATTGATCCGAATAAACTACCCCCACTTAAATCAATTGGGGTGCACAATACCTCGATCCCCGTTACAATAGTTTGAACATACATACGTGTATATTATTGTCAGACTTAATACATGATATATACTAGTATATTGATAACTCTATCATAAATTATATATGCAATTAACATGGTGTTAAAAATAAATCCAACAGAAGTGCTAAATGTGAAATTATCCTTAAAATAAAATCAATATTCCAATTTCACACCCAATCTTTCATATTTTAGTTGACATCAACTTATCCTCCTGTTTCAGTGTTTGCATAACAAGCAATGGCTCGCTAAACAACAGATGACTGTTTCCTCATCAGAGCTATAGCTATCAACACAATATTGTATACAGCTCTGGTCCCCTGTATATATGGCAATATACTGACATTTGCGCCGCTAGATCAAGACCCCGCGCAATGAATCAACTATTATCGACCATCGCTTGCTTATTGATCTACCGATAATCGTTTTAGAGCACATCTCTAGCGCCACCACACGGCCGTCCCGAGCGGACCAATGGGAGCGGAGGAAATCCAGGTCAATGCAATGCAGAGATCGATTCCCTTTGTGCAGCGTGCTGGAATCAGCTGGAATCGATACGAACACTAAGAACTGCCAGCGTTGTGGCACCTCACCAACAGGCCTTCCATAACATTCGATTATCAGCATGCATTAGCTGTAATCGTGTGTGGCTAGATATTGTACCTAGAGTCGTGGGTGTTGGTGTAAAACGGTGGGGTTTTTGTGGAGTTTTGCTGGACGCTGCAAACGTGTTTTATCTGCTACTGGGGTCTGGGGTGTCTTGCTTCATGTTGCTTGGTGACACTGACACTGGAAGCATCGCTTGGACTGCTGCCTCGATGTTGACACAAAATCGCACTGGGTGAGTATGTATGGTAATGGTTATTGCCATTGGTTTTTTTAAATGCCAGGCTACATGATGACTATACATAATTACTGATAAATACTTTAAATATAACCATCTTAGACATAATGTACTGGTGTGTGATTGGTTAAATTGTGGGAGAATCAGTTTAGATTGATTTTGATCGATATATTTCGCCATTAGCATACTCATATTGGACTAGAACATGCTTTAGATTACTGTTAATTATGTTGTATTTAAAGGGTTTAGTAGTTCGGGAACAAAATTACAATTAAAACATTGCTCCCCTAATCGAGCTGTTCTAAACTGAATCTCAGTAGTCCGACCCGGGTAGTCCGATTACAATTTTTTCTACAAAAATATACAATATATATTATTATAATTATACCAATTCTTAAACTAATAACAACTAATAATCACCAATTCCACACAGCGATGATTTAATGATATCCATATTATGATTAGACTCGGTTGTGGATGTGTAGAATTACGATAGCCAGCTAGGTGCGGGTCCAGGGGGGCAGGGGCACCTACCTCTCCCCCTAGACCCACCACTGAAATGAATCTTATCTTGATCTTCTTGCAAATCTTTGATAGCCAGAATGCAAAACAATGAAAGATCAAAAGATCCCTCATTAACTTAGTAATAAAGGTCCGATACCTTTGAATAGCATAGCTTAGCATCCCTAATAAATTCAAATTATAAATATGGATCACGTTCCAAAAGATTTCTATATGTAGATCAGAGCTATATATACGCTGATATAGCTCTGATATAGATATCATAATCTATGTACAGTTTGAGGACTTCCAGAACATGTAGCACCAAAACGAAATGTTGAAATATCTAAATTACCACATGTTTCACAGGTCTACAATTATATCTAATTTCGCAGTTGATTGAATAAGAGTAGACGAAGTTTTAACTTTGAGAACCTGTATTTACGCTTAATTTACTGACTGTGACAGAGAAGAAAAGAAATGAAGCTTTTAGCTAATTCCAGTTTTGATCTTCGATTATTTCAGTATTTCCAAAGAAAATAGGAGAATCATTGCTATCTTGATTGAGGGTCGGACCTCGCACTATCTTACGACGCAATAAACCGTGAAAATGAGTGAAAACTCGGATGAACCTCCAGTCTTATTGAACTTTTGGGGAAAGAGAGCAACCAGCCATGTGTGGAATTACTTTGGGTTTGAAGCCGATGAAAAGGGACGGTACAAGGACCCCAAAAAGTGCATTTGTCGGATTTGTTACCATGCTATTAAATATTTCGGAAATACAACAAACATGGCTCATCACCTCAGTACTCACAATGGCTTCATTCCTCCGACTTCGACCTCAACTGCCAGCAGCCCCAAGGTTGAGGTGATTGAACCAATCTTTATAAATGACGATAGCTATGAACCCCCAGAAAAGGTCTCTCGCGATGGCCTTATTGTGGTGGAGTTTTGGTCCAAGACAAAACGAAGTATTGTGTGGGAATACTTCGGATTTTATGCCTCCGCTGATGGGGAGTATGTAGATAAGAGTGAGACAGTTTGCAAGCTGTGCCACACCTGTCTCAAGTATAATGGGAACACAACCAACCTAGCCAACCACCTCTATCGATATCACGGCGTTGAAGGCATTCTTACATCCCACGATCCAAACCTGGTTCTGGCATCGGATGAAACCACTGAAAAAGTCAATCAAATTCTCCAAGCAGCCACAGCAATGCAGAACAAGTCTGGGAAAGAAATTGGTGAATCTTCTAGCAGTTCAAAAACGTCTTATATGGGCAACACCCGATCGTCCCCTTCGTTAGATGCACCACCTGGAGTGTTCAAGAATTTGGGTAGTAATTCTGACCATGTCACGACGACCACCAATGAATTAGGGTTTAACAACAAAAGAAAGGCATTTCCTATTGCTCTTGGGACGCTGGAAGGGGTTGGAATCACTCTGGACAGACTGACCACCATAACTGCTGCTATTGGTCAATATCTCTTAGAGGAGAAACTCCCTATTAGCCATGTAAGCTCTTCAGGTTTTATCCGCTTTGTTCAGCGTCTTGATAACTTATACAAAATGCCATCTCCAGAATTCTTCAAAGGATCTACCTTTCAGAAACTAACTGATGAAATAAACAGACAAATGACAGATTTGAAGAAGGCAGAGCGACATGTATTAACTGGATATAAGTGGTCAGCCCAGGCAAAAAACAGTTCAGGATCTCAGCACGAGTACACAACATTCATTGTAAATTATATTAATGAGGATTATGTACAGAAGAACTTTACGATCAAAACAATCGAAGGAGAATTGACTCAGGATGAGGTCGCAGATTTGACTGAAATTTGGGGATTGAAAAACATTGTTGTAGTGGGAACTAGCTATAAGTACCATCTAGAATCAGATGTTATTGTACATCCTTGCTTCAGTGCCACAATTAAAAGCGCTCTGTGGAAATGTTTTCAGTTGGGACCCATCCTGTCAAAGTTGATGGATTGCGCCAGAGAATGTGCTCAAAACCCAATTGTAATACTGGATAAAGTCCTCGGTGAATTTGTGCTGAATCTGTCAGTCGGTCATGGAGTTCAGGGAAATCCTTGGTTGGTGTTTGACATGCTCAACCACTATCAATCCATCACTCACGAAGGGGGTTCAGATATTCAAGGGATGATTAACATATTGAGATCATTCAAGACAGCGCAGGATATGCTTACAGTAACAGCCAAGGGTAGCACTGCTGCTTTGATTCTTCCAACTCTATACAAACTGATCAAAAAAGAATTCGCCCTCACTGACACAGACAATGACATTATTAAAGCAGTCAAATCATCCCTGGTTCAAACTCTGACTGATGTATATTTGCAAAAAGACTCAAGCTGCTATAAGTTATTGATGGTTGCTACCATAGTGGATCCACGGTTGAAGTCATTGGATTGGATGGACAAGGAAGAGAAAGAATATTGCTATGAACTGCTTAATAAAGAAGCTTTACAGGCCATGTGCAATTCTGAAAAACTCCTGCGAATAAAACCCGAGCCTGGAGAGGGAGGTCCTAAAACAGGTATGACCCTTGATATCTCCTACCAGGGTTCCCAATTCTTATTGGCATATGTAGGGTCAAAAATAATGATTTTTTTTTAGCAGGATAATTTGATTGGATTAAATATTTTCATAGATTATTAAATATTAAAATATTAAATGAAGACGTCATAATATCAGGGATGCATTGCAGGCGCTGCCGCACTTAAGAGTTTTAGGTTTGTCTTCTAAGAAATGTTGAATCTATACTCAAGTCTCGTTAAATCGTGCCTTTTGGTGAATTTGAACTGAATTATGAAGCCGATGGGGGAAAGTATCAGGTCACTACAATTTTTAATGACTTTTAAGGATTCAAAAGTAATTTATGATTTTTAAGGACATTAAAAATGTATTTTCATTTTTAATGAATGGAACCCTGCCTACTGTACTATATATGACGCTTTGCAATGACATTTTAATCGAATTAATTATCTTTAATTTCATTGTACTCAATTGCTAATACTAGATAAACTATTTATTTCATTAACAGGGGAAGCATGTTCACATAATTCCGTCGAGGAAGGGTCAAGTGATTTGAGCTTTCTTGATGATGTCCTCAGCGAGTCGAAGAATGATGCTTTGGGTTTGTCCCCCGAGGAGGAAGTTGAGAAAGAGATGCAGCATTACCGAGGAGAGCAGAATGTCAAAGGAGGAACCAGTGGTCTTGTATGGTGGTCCACAAGGTCTGAGGCATACCCAATATTGAGTATGGTGGCTCGCAAATACCTCTGTATTCCAGCAACTAGCGCTGATACAAATAGAGTATTGCAATACCCGATGTTTGGAACCAAGACCCAACCAAGCATTGATGAAATAAATCAACTCATGTTTGTGCACAATAATAAGGAATGCACTACTCTGTCATAAATTAAGCCAGTTTAAAGGCTTTATCTATTGATAAAAGCTTTCTCTTTTGATAAAGATCTGAAATTAAGTATTATTGTACTATGTACATGTTTTATTTTGTTTCAGTTGTCATTTACGTGCCATGCTAAAAATTAGAATAAAATACCTCAAAACCAACTTTTATATTTCATTTCTTTTGCAGGAGTTTATTATCTAAATCCCTTACCTATCTTGTAATAGACTTCTCAGTTCATCTTGCTTCTCTTCAAAGTACCCTGAAGAGGAAAGCAAATAAGGTCTGGAGATATAACCATCTTAAACATGAAATCCACTGGTATTTCATATGCAAAATAAAATAAGGAAACAAATTCTTAGATCAAAAGTACGTCTGTATACTCACTGCGAGAGGGAAATGTCCTTGAAGGTTGTATTACATGAGATATATGTTGGGCTAACTTTTCGATGTCGGGTGACTGGAATGGAGAAAAAAATACTTGTCAGGGAATATATTGTGCAATCATACATGTTTAAATAGTTTCTAGTAATTTAAAAAAATCTTCATCACTGCTATGCACGTAAAACTTATATCATAGACATTTTAGAGATGAACTAGTCTTTGGATACAGAAGAAAACCAAATATCAGTAATATGTTAGTTTCATCCAAACTCAGTTGAAATTTAATACGTTTATAGCATATTTGTCTTCTACTGCACGAAACATTGCAGAACTGCCAGCTGATTGTGCAGTTTCCCCCTTGGTGAAAAAAACCCCCTAAAAATCGGTTCTCCGACCAAATAAAAAAGTATCATATTTCAACATCTCCAAAGAAATAATGAGTTAGAACCTGGATTACACAAGATACAATCGAAACCCATCTGGGTCATCGCAACTATACCTTGGATAACGTTTCAGGGGAACAAGGGATTGTCACACACGTTTCCATTGCTGCAACCATATCAATGGGAGTCCTAGAAAAAAATATCCATGTTTTGATTATTCTCTGCATTGACATACCTAGGGTAGCTTTGGAATAACTTCAATGTGCAAAAACATTTTGAGATCATATATAGCCAAACGGGAAACAAAAATGTCCATCTACTCTGGGTAATAAAAGGCCCCTCGGCGGATATTCCTCCACCTATATGAACACATAACAAAATACACTATGAAATGAAATTGAAAAGTAATTATGGTCAACTCAGATCGTAAAATCGTTGTAGTCTTTTGATTCTGGTTTCTGGAAACCAGAGCCGGAGTTTGGATGCCACCTTTTTACATGGGAGGTTAACACACTTTAGTTATGTTCTTTCTGTCTCTTTTTCTCTGTCTCTCTGTCCCTTCTTCTCTATCTCTATTTACTGGGTATACAAGATCATAAACTGCCTCCCTCTCAGCTCTCCCGCCCTTGATAGAACCTTTAATGTGACAATGATAAGGGCGTAAAGCAACCAATCTCACTCACTCACCCACATGCACTGACAGCCATCCTATTTTTATAGTGCATATTCAAAACCTCTTCAACAAACTCAATATTCCGCACTAAACATTACTTATCATTAAGATAGATATTATGTATTCAAAATTACATATATTTACCTCGGTAGTGTATAAGAAGTTTTGTCTGGTGAAGTCTCGACGTTGAACTGGTTGTCTCCTCCTCCCTCAGTATCACTTGCATATCTACACACAATAAAACTGTTGATAATGAATAAATTATTCTCGCATAAATGCTTCGGAATAAAGAAAATGGAAAGCCTTTCATTTTTTTATTTAAAAATTAAACACCGATGACTTCTTTTTAAGTGGTTCCTTAATAATGTGAAGATATTTTTATCATCATTTGTCAGTTAAGAAAGAGAGTCAAATAAGTTGTTCTAACTCATACATTCATTGCTCCTCAATTCTAACAGCTATGGTGTTGATAGAGTAATGATTATGAAAATGTATTTTTGGAAATGAAAAATAAACTAAATGGAAATTACTGTACCTCTGTTCAAGAGCCCTCATATTAGTTGCATATGATGGACATTTCTCACTCGTGTTCAGGACACGTTGTAAATCATCCTCCGTTTTCTTGGTAACCTCTTTGAGAATCACCAAAGGGGCTGAAGCAGTGAGGACAGCAGTTATAGCTTTTTTAAAAATTATTATTAATAGGATGTGAAATGAGTAGTTATATATTATAGCTTTTGATTCGCTTAGGATGTAAAATGGAATTTGGGGAAGCTGCATGCAAAGGAATTTAAACACAGTAATTTAGAAAGCAACCTAGAATACATGCGTCTCAGTTGGTCTATTGAACACGTTTATAAATATAATTATCAATGACATCCTAATGAACCATCCTAATTAAACGATGTTGGAAACCTATAAACTTTCAAGTTCATTGTACCTGATGGTTGATAATAAATACATGTAGCTATATTTCCCAGCCAAATCGTTTACTTACCTCGAGCTATTGTGTCGGATTTTCGAGCTCTACTAAAAATTCCCAGTCTTTTCTGTTCGAATGGAAAACGAAAATATATAAGTATTTCGTTTGCGGCTAATATTATGGTGAGCAGTAATTGTAGTCATCAGAAATAGTTTCATGGAATAACTTAACTGATCAAAGATAGTCTTTATAGTTATTGATTTGTACTAAATCCGAAACTAAACAATATGCAATAGTTATAACAATTTGCAAGCAATTAAGCAAATATAAGAAATAACTGTGAAAAGTATACTTACGGTTATTCTGCTGGTTGCGATGGCATTCATTGCTATATTGTTCGTATCTGTCTGTAAGTTAAATGAAAATTGATCAGTCATATTTTGGAAGTTAGGCATAGTTCACCATATATCATTTACCTATCGCAATACTAACTCGACAACTCGCTGCCTATTCCTGCGAGAATCGATTTTGAAGTCGTCTTTTGTTGTAATTTTTCTTATTATTAGTAATCATACAATTGTACCTCATTCCAATAAAGTCTACCTCGAATAAATTCCAATTAACACAACAACCTACAAGGCATCGAACAAAATATTTCTCTTGCCTCAAACGTCGCTGCCTCTCTCTGTAAGTTGGCTGCGAATGCTGCCTTTTCTTTGATTTTGGATTTGTCAATTGTATGAACCTTCATCAACTCAAGTCGTCTGGGACCTTTCCCTGACTTTGACCTCGTCAGAGGTAATCTGCGAATTCTATCAAGTTCCTGTTTAGTTTGTGATTTAGATAAAGTCTGTTGATCGGCAGATTTAGTTTTTAGTGATTTATCTTGTTGGCCTGTGCGGTAGGTTGCTGATTGAATCCCTTCTCTGATCTGATTTCTCTCACTTCGAGTCTTCCTTCTTTTAACCCGATGTGTGATCAGATTGATTTCATCGTCAATTTCCATCACAGAATCTAACTTTATTTCAACAAATGAGAAAAAGAATGTAAGCTAATATAGAAGTCGTTACCCCTCTGACCTTGTTCTCATATAGACCCAAAGATAGTTTAAGTTAATGTAATCAATATATATATATATATTGCGGTCATTATATTAGATAAGCTTGGCTTGCCCGGTTAATTCGAAGTAACGTCAAGAGAAAAGGGAAACCCCAAGACCCTTTAATTATTTCAATATTTGGACCGACAACCCGGATCACACATTCACTGTCGTGGACGTGGGGTGCGGATTTGGTTTCCAATATATAAAGGTCGCAACAATCGATTGATAAAGTAAATGTAACGAACTTGCTGATAATAATCACCTATTTTATACTGCTTTTCGTGGCTGGACGCCCAAAGCTGTATCAATATATCAAACGCTGTCTGTATACCATGTTGACTGACGACATTCTACAACTGAGTAGAGTTAGCGGGATGTCTGATTTCTAGGCGTGCTGATAATATATTTGATTTCGAGAATATGGATGCGTTTTATAATATAGATATATTATCTTATTGCTTCTTTTGTCACTAAAACGTTCTATTTTGATTAATGTAATATATACGTACCTAATACATAATTGTAACCCTAGCCGCCGTGCGCGCAGGCGCAGTTGTGCTTCCTTAGCAACCGAGCGACAAGGATCCAGCGGGACTGTTCAGTGGCTCGATAAGGTGTGGATCATCATTGATTTTCAAGGAATATTTTCTCTATTGTTCAGGTTTTCGACCAATATGGGCGTAACGTACAAACAGTTTATCCATTAATTGGTATTGTGGTAAAAATATAGTCTTTATTCATATTAAACAGGTTGGGAAAGTGGTGTCACTGAGAAACAAAACAATCCGCGACCGGAGGCCGGAGTGCATTACGCTGGGAAGAAACAAAACACAAACAAGAAAACCATGGCGAAAACAGTCATATCTGCTAAATATCCCCCGCTGGTAGATCCAACAAGAACCCCTCTTGCGTATGGAGACAGAGCACTTCCTCGCCTGGTAAGATATTATCCTGCATATTATATATAATATACAAATAATTCATGATTAAAGAAAGTAAAATAAAATTATGAATATTTTTTTATAATCATTCCTATCACTGCCACTGCTGGCACTGGGATAAAGGGTATACGCAACTGTCAATTTCGTTTGTACTTGTGACAACGCTTTTCCCATTTTGTACGTTTATTTACTGTACTAGTTGTAGAGCTGTTGGCATAATAAATAATTCTTCTTTCTCTACCGTCTGAGTGAGTGTTGTTCTCTTACTCTTAGAACGTTGAAACTCGGCAAGTATAGGCATATATAGGCCTATCGATTGACGGTTAAAACATGTCGGTGTGATTTAGGTTTTAAAAAAGTTAAAATCAAAAGTATATATCTTAGTCTTATATAGACTTAGTGTTCTTTAGAAACCCAAACAGAATGTCAATAATTGTCTGGAAGACTATTCGCCTAATAATATAGAATGCCACCTGTATACTCTGTAGGCTCTAGGCCAGTATTATGCCATGTATGTAGTTATGTGGCCAAAACAAATATCATACAGTTATTAAGCAATGCTACAGGCTGAATTAATGTCATCATTAATTTCTGGTTTAATTGCCCCATTTCTATTTCCAAGTGATTACATACATGTTACATTATTGCATATAAAGCGTTTTAAATCACTTTACACTCCGCCCTGGGCCTGGGAAAAAAACATGATCTTGAATTAATTATTAAAATGCATGTATATTGGTACATTTTACCCAATTCTTTCACCGTTATACTTTATGTCACTCTTTTCATGTCCATGACAGAATCGTGAACTCAATGATACGACACTTCTCACCAGACAAAGGGCTGTTATGTCCTTATGCGATTATCTCCATGACCCTGAACACATCGCAGAATCTCTCAGAGAAGGTAAATAGCTCTCCACAAAAAAATGCTATCATATAATTATAAAAAATCGGTCCCTATTCAGATAAATTTGGGCTAAGAGTTGCCTACAGATCTTTCCATCCAATTTACTTTAAATCAGTCACTGCATGCCGTATAACTTTTATATATATCTTTTAGTGCCAACTAATATAGCTTGGTGTATTTGTTTTGAATTACGCTTGAGTTGAGCAGAGCTCTGAGTTGAGCAAGTGTACAAAAATATCTTTACATCTAACTTTTATTTTAACATATTGTGGATGTTATTTCTACACAGGTATCGTGGAGAGTCTGAAGACGCTGCTTACAGATAAGGATGTAACTGTGAGACAGAGAAGTACAGAATGTCTATACGTCATCGGAGGTAATTACTTAACTATTCAAACGTTATTATAATTGAATATAGACCCCCTGTGTCCCTAAGGAAGGACCAGTATGACCCGAAATACAAGGCGGGCTAATATAGTCAATGCAAAAATAAAATAAAAAAGGAATTGATAATAGTTCTTCAATAATTAACCAGGATCAATTCAACCAATCAAGTGGTCAACCTGTTGTGTTGGTAGTATTTCAGCCATCTATGTTATCATAATTGGTGGTGAATCAGGAATATATTTAGACGTATAATAAATGATCTGATAATTGATACATCATCAAATCTTGCGACTCAACCTTTCTCGGCGTTGTTCAATTTCTCAGTTAGTCACAAGTAGAATTATACATTTTTGTTTACAGGTCATGCCATTGGACGCGATGCTTTCCTAATCGGAGGAGTGATTGTTCCATTGTCCAAATTATTTGACGACAAAGAGGATATTGTAAGAAGAAATGCACACCAAGCCATCGAAATGATATCTGAAACACCACCAGGTATTTAACTTATCTACATTTCTGTCATCTGAAAACAATTTGGAAGTTAGATATTATTGAAACAAGATGGTCGACTCTGGTTTTTATTTAAAGTTTGTCTTCGTCCTTGTAGGTGCGGAAGGCATTGTGCAGGCTGAACTCGTTCCCAAATTAGTCGCAAAGCTAAAATCTGAGCATGACGAAATCAAGGTAATTGTTATATGAAGTATTAGTACATGTATATATCTGTCGGATTTGTCCCACTTTCCCTCATATAAGCTGTACATATATAAACCCACTTCACTTAATTTATTCATTATTTTGTGAAGGAAACATTTATACCCGAAATATTGAGCGTTATAAATAACAGGCATGATCTCCCCTTCACTGATGATAATAATTCATTCTCTATATTTGCCACTATAATTTTATGAATAAATCTCACATATCCTTTCTGCAATTCCCCTTCTAAGTTACTCCCATTCTTAGATAGATATTTTTTTCTTCTTTTAAGGAACTTATTCTGGACACACTACACTTCTGTATGAGAGTAGACACAAAGCATGCTTTAGGAAATGAGGCAATGGAAGTATTCACAACCCTCCTATCACACGAATCTCCTGTCATTCGCGCTAAAGGAGCTAGAGATATTATGGACCTCAGGTAATTAAAAGTTATTTGTCTCATATTTATCCAACTAGAGAACTATCTCCTGTTATGAGATTCAATGTAATGCAAATGCAGCAAGGACATTATGATCTGTACCAGGAAAGCGACTCATCGTTTTACTTTAAAATGAGATTAACGCGCGGAAAGGATGTATGGGTTTGTTATTAATGTATATCAAAAGGTCAATGGGAATAACATTTGAATCTGCCTGGTAAATGTATAGCTACAACCAGCCAGTCAGTCCTCTACGAGTAACATTACCCATTACTGATAACATAAACAACTCAGGTCAGGATAATATAAATCTAAGCACATGGTGCGGCCACATAACAGAACTTAATAATCCAGCGCATGTAGCATATTATAGTCCTACGCTGAGGGGTAAACCCCGTTGTTCCCTGAACATGTAACCCTCCAGTACCTATTACGAATCACTTCTAAGTGCTTAAAACATATGCATATTGGACCAGTAAGCTCGCGCATGAACTTCACTTCTGGACTATAGACATACCAACATGTACACTCAATTATCTACTAACAGTCGCTAGAGAAAGGTGCCTTTGCATGAAAATTAATCATACAAACTGAAACAAATCTTTCATTTCTTATTCATAGTGTTCCCCTGGCTGGCAAAGATAAGGCCGTGGAGGTTAAGTGCGTACCTGTCCTCGTAAATCTACTGAAGGATGCCAACTCAGACGTAAGGGCAAACGCTGCAGGAGCACTTATGACGTAAGTTCTGGAGAGATAGTTTGTCTTTCTTTTTTATTTAACTAGGAGGAGGGATAAGATAATGTGATAATTTGAGGGACACTTGTATAACAAATTCCTTCTTTCTACAACGAGACACTTAGTACCTAAGATCTCAAACTCTTTACTTATTTGTGACCGTAATGGTTGAAAATGTCTAAAGGAGAAACGGCCTCAACTGTTTACTTATTTGATAAATTAAGCTCCTCCATGGCGATTATCCACCTAACAATCCCTAAGGAGGAGTCTAATCCAGATAAGAAACGTCGGAACATACATTTGGGTTAATAAAAATAAAATGAAATTAGAAGTCTCTCAATCAAATAATTATTAAGATCAGTTGAAGCTTTAGATGTGATCGAAATTACTCTAGCTACCATCTTGAATACAAAGCCAGCCTTATATCATCCCACTTCTTCCTTATTAATCCTCATCTCATTATGTGAACCCTATCTAAACCCTATCATATGTGAACCCTATCTCATTTACCCAAAGTGGCAAGGAACCGGGTGAAATGATTGCTGGTCTAGCTTTATCTGATCCCCATACAAACGTGGACAAATACCGCCCTTTTATGTATCCTAGAAAAATAAATCATTTACAAAATCTTTCCCAAAACTTAATGTTACTATTGGTAAAAAAAGTAACCTTATGTTTCGTGGATCATGGAATTAAACTATGAGTTTTATTGTAGAATAACTATCACGACAAAAGGAAAATACACAGCTTTGGAGGCAGAAGCAGGAGAATCTTTGGTGACACTTGTTGACGATGAAGTGAGCGAAGTTCGACTTAATGCATTAAAGGTGAGATATATACATTTCATACAAAAATACCAAAAAGTCCAGTCTCTTAATTTTTATGTACGTGTAGAACCAAAAGTTATCAACCCTGAACCAATCTACTGACTCTGCCATTCAAATCCAGTGTTAAAACTATGTATAAATATTTCAGGCTCTCACTTGTCTGTCAGAAGCACCAGAAGGACGGAAAATGCTTTTGGAAAATGTTGATAAGGTAGGTTCAAATAATTAATTTTTGAAGTGTAGTTTCCTTACCGAAATGTTGGTAAAATTAACATATATGTATACCACGAACTTCATGGAGGTGTTGGTGTCGGACATTTTATATAAATCAATCTTTGCGTCTATAATCTACAAATGTAATCCATGAAGCACTCGTGTTATTCCATAATGTGGGTGCAGGTGCATTTCCAAAATTGTGCTGATTGGAATAGACTGCATTAAATTAAAATGTTAAAATTCCGTCAATTTCAGATCAAAGCCCACCTTGAAGACCCCATCCCTGCCGTAGTGAAAGCTGCAACAATTGCTGTCAGAGTCATTACATGGAAACCTTGAATACTTCTCTCAGAATAGTTGTAAATAGATCAAACCTTGTAAGATGGTTCCTTACAATAATAATCTTTTTTCATATTGCAAGGCAAAAACATGAATCATTTTTCATTATTTGATGTATTCTCAAAATACATATCATCACAAATCATGGCACACAGTATGAATAATACATATTTTTTCTTAAAATTGTGACTAAAACATGTGAATAATTCTAGTAAATAATCATTCTTGCATTTAAGTCTACAAAAATTCCTCTGGTTTCAAAAGTGATACTGTGATAATGAATCTATATCAATCGTCTGTCATCGATGCAACCGTTGTTTTCTATACAGTAAAATATATTTCATAAAAGCAGAAATGTTTGGCTATTTTATTACACTTTCTCTGACAACGTAATCGAATATGTTTTAAGCAATAAATGTATAAGTGTATGAAACACGAATCAACCTAAACCACCGTCCAGTTATACAATTAAAAGTTGAGGTCAGCAAGGTAGTTCTGGAGGCTCCTCGTCAGAATCGAATTCTACGTCTGCGTCTTTGATCCACTTCTGTCCCGTCCAATCAAGTTTCCAACCGGAACTGAAAAAAGTGAATGTGGATCAGTGAAGAAAAATCCTGATAATTTGTTTGGTGTTGATAGACTTGGTTCTATATGACCATGACAATGTGTCCGTGTTTTCGACCAAATAAAAGTTCACAAATCTAGTAATCTGATAAGTAATTTCTCAGAATGCAACATGCAAGTTGAAAGGCATTTCTTGGGATAATAGGAGTGGACTATCGTCCGTATAAAAGTTCAGAGAAAAATAAGTTGCAACTTTTTGCCAGGGTAGTTCTTTTAGGGGAGGCTGGAATTACATCTACACTCAAGATACAAGATATATAATGATAGTCTATAGTATTTCGGTTAACTGAAATAGTTGTCTGTACGTCGCCAACAATTAATTATAACCATACCTTGTAGCCTGTAGATATAACTGCTTTTTACGAATCGTTTCTTCATCTATCGGTGTCTTGGACTCAACAGTTGCAGGTTTGGATTTTTTCTTTTTTTCTGGTATTTCTTGGTAGTCCGAGCTTTTATTTGTTCTGTCCGTAAACTCGAAATCACTATCCTTTACATTCTCGGGGTCATAGTTTGTTTTCCTTTCCTCGCCTTTCTTAGTATAGGGTTGTATCTCAAATGTCCTCTTTCTGACATTTTTGTTTTTTATATAATCTGAAATAGTTTGAGGCAACACCTGCCTAGTACCATATGGAGTCGACGATTGTGAATGAACAGTACGATTTCTCTCTCCAGAAGAGTAGCTTTTTGTGACTTCTTTTGTATTAGTCTCGGAAGGCACAGCTCTCTTTGGTACAGAGGTTTGATATCCAGGAAGACCAGTTGAAGGTGTTGCATCGGTTTCTGATCCTGGGGCAATCTGCAGGATTGTTTTCCTTTGATCAGGTTTGAGCTTCTTTTTGGCACGGGGATCATAGGCTTGTGATTTAAGGAAGCCTAATACAGCCGGTTTATCCTTGGACCCTAATGGCTGTAATACATTAAATGTGAAAAGATCTAATAAATACGAATGATATGCTAAGTTATGATTTAAATAGAAAATAACAGAAATGTTTCAATTTGAAAAGTGTGTATCATTCGTTGACGCAAATGCATCTATCAGATGTTTAAATACAATGTGAAAATGCGATACGTTACTTGATTGATGAATCAATTAATGTTGAAATAAGAGTGCTGGGGTATTATATTTAGATAAGTGTACCTGGTCAGGAAACTCACCATGCCCAATTCACCATAGCTATCGGCCCGCCTTTTCTCTTTGAGTTCTTCCAGTTCGCGTTTATTTCTCATGAAGAATTCATAATCTGATAATGGAAGAAAATATTTTTTTCATTAATCGCGAGATTTTACTTAATGAGTTGCTATTCAATTAATATTATCAGCGAATTAATTGACACAATTTAATGCGATTGGAAATAGTTGTCATATTGTACATTACGGTCAACTTACTAGAGAGATGCTTTTTGCCTCGCCGATGAATGCCGAGCATTTCTGGTGTGTCAAATGTAGGACGATGACCACAGACAAGACAGGCTAACCTGAAGTGTTAAGGAAGAAGACGAATCATAAGTGAGTATATAATTTCATGGTGGTAAAGTAAGATGAAGTTAAAAGTAAAGGAGTCCAGATTATGGGAGCTGGAGCAAACATGACGGGGTTTATTGAATCAGAAGCATATAATACTGAGTATAGTACACTGTCACTGAGTAAAAAATAGGAAAGGGTGTGGATTTCCCAGGTGAGGTCATTGAACACAATAGGGAGATACATTCATTGTATTTCCCTCCCTGAACATAATAATGAAAAGGACACGTGTTAAAGCGAACATTTAAGGACAGCTGGCCACTTAAGGACAGAGTGCTGCAGTATAAAAGGGTTATGTCCCTGATACGGGTTACATAATTAATAGCAAAAACATATGGTATTCTTTGAGACGAGAATCCGGGTATTTGCAGGTGGCGCTGCGATCGGCGGCAAAAACTCGGGTGAATACAAGAGCTGAGTCTCATAGGCGCTAACGTTAAACTACCTGTTTTCAACCCCTTTGAAACCATACATAAACGGGTCAAAATGCTATGATCTTACATGGATATATCAATTATAGTTCATACATTGCAGTCGCTTGTTCCGTTTAGCCGACAAATGTGTATACTTTAAGATATCAAGGGGGAAAGTTAGAGATTTTAAGCTGGGTTGCTATGGTCGTCAAGGGCCGGATTCCCCCAAGTCCCGGCCCACTGCTCGCCAAGATGCACTGTCACGTGACCAGATGACCGGAGGCCGTGTCAAAGAATATAGACGAGGTACCTTCCATTTTTTATTATGCAAGCTTCATCTTCTGGAATGTCCTCGGTCAACAACTCAGCAACACGACGTTTCTGGGGAAAAAGATAGACCGCCTTATATAGAGACAGCAACACAATTTGGACAATGGCAATGTCATCAGAATAGTTTTGTAAAATACCAATAAAAGGAATAGTCAAATGTTTTTTTGTAAAATATCCACAAGTGGTTGTCCCGAGGACAACCACTTGTCCCGAGGACAACAACTTTTTGAAGCGATTCTTCTAACCCTGGGTCGGACCAGGGGGTTGGTCAAGTCGGACCCAGGATGCTAAATCTTAAACTAACCCTAAATTGGTGGTACTAAGTCAGTAAAGGTAGTAGTGAAGTGCCCCTAGGAAAAACTGACTAATAAAATTAACTAGTATCGTACAAGGTTCTGCATAAAGCACCCGGCATCCTGGTTTGACCCGACTAACCTGGCGGTCTGACTTGACTAACCCCCTGGTCCGACCTGACCTGGTTCAACTTGACCCGGGTCCAAGCCAGTTTCGGCCCGAGTTGACCAATCCCCGCCTCAAATGGACCTGCATGAACCATGCACACCCCCAATCTAAAACCATAGGGGGTGGGGGCTGAGGATGTCATTGACATTGTCACTTTTGGTGGCACCTTAACAAGAAATATAACTAATTAACTTTTTATTCTAAAGATGATTTATTAGTGTAACTAAACCAGATAACAGGATACAATTTACAAATACATCTTTGTCTCATACAACTTTGAAATGGCCCTATTGTCCAGGCGTGGCAGGGTCCAATCATGCAGGCCCATGGCCCAAATGATCGTGGGACTGTAGTGCCCCGCCCTGGACAGTAGGGTCCAGCTGGCCTTGGACGGTAGCGTCACGGCCAAGCAGTGGAACCTTACATTAAATGTGACTTAACACTAATCAATACCAAAACTAACCCTAAACCTAACCTTGAATTGGTGGTCCTAAGTCAGTAAAGAGGATAGTGGACTGTCCCGAATATAAATAGACTAATAAAACTAATTACTTGACTAGTAAATGCAAACCGGGTCCACTAAACCCCGCCAAGACCAGGCGCTACCATTGGGGCTCTACGATCACAGCCGTGTGTGCTACCGTCCAGGCGCTAGACAATACCGTCTGGGCGCTACCATCCAGGCTCCGCCCAATGGTCGGAAAGCCAGTGGGACCTGGGACATTGGGGCCCCTGGCTTGGCTTGCTCATGTTTACTAGTAATGGTCAACTACTCCCTTCACTGACTTAAGGACCACCAATTTAAGGTTAGGTTTAGGGTTGATTTTAGTGCAGATTTGTGTTAGTTCACACTTTCACATTGGTGATAGCCCTGGCACCCCCCCCCCCCCCCCCCCGCGCCTAACGTCGAAAGGCCCTATAGTTTAGCGCCCTATTCCTTGACAGTAAAGGAGGAAGGTGGAAGAGCGAATTGGAGGACACACCACATGTATTGACCACTGAATGTTATCCACCATCGCCTCTGTCGTTAGACCGGAACTGGATGCGAGATCTGATATCCTATTACTGCTAAGACAGGAGGAACTATCATCCCAATTTGGTCGAGGGGGCTGAGTCGTGCAATGGCACAGCTGGTCTTTTATTATTTTATATGAGGGTGTTAACAGATTAACAAAAACTAATGCCCATTCCTTCTTCCACCCCTCGACATCAGAGAGAAAACACCGGTGTCTAATTAACCTGTCATAAACTATACCTTCCATGCCGGGGACCCTAATGTCCAAGTCCAGGGCCCTACCATCCAGGGCCCTAATGTCTCAGGAGCCCCGAGCGGGGTCAACAGACGCGGGACCCATGCACCCGGATTGTAGCGCCCAGACCCTAGCGTCTAGAGCCCAGACTCAAGGATTGGATCGACGCGCCCAGACCTTTTACTAGTCAAATAATTACTTTTATTAGTCTATTTTTACTCGGGACAGTTCACTACCCCTTTTATTGACTTAGGACAACCAATTTAAGGTTAGGTTTAGGGTTAGTATAACTCTCTTTAGTGTTAACGGTCTGGGCGCTTTGATCCAGGCCGTGGGCGCTTCGACCCAAGGCCGGGGCTCTTGAGTCCAGGCCAGGGCGCTAGGATCTCGAGATGCTGCAGTCCCGGGGCGCTACAGTCTTGCGGGTCAACATGGATTGTGCACGTCTTTGCCGACGGCAGGGTGCTGAGACGCAAGCACCCCAAGATCGAGGCGCCCAGATCGAAGCGTCAAGCGTCAAGATTGAGGCGCCCACCGCTTACATCGAAGCACCCGAGATTCCCTTTACGGACTTAGGACAACTAATTTACGGACTTAGGACAACCAATTTAAGGACTTAGGACAACCAATTTAAGATTAGGTATAGGGTTAGTTTTAGTATTGATTTCTGTTAAACATTCAGGCGCGCTTCGATCTAACACTGGGCGCTTCGATCTTAGGTCGGGGCGCTTCGATCGTACAATCGGGGTTGAGACGCAAGCGCCTCAAGATCGAGGCGCCCAGATCGAAGCGTCAAGCGCCCGGACCCAAGCGCCCCGGCCTAAGATCGAGGCGCCGACGGCACACATCGAAGCGCCTTGCCGGTGTTAGATCGAAGTGCCTACGGCCTAAGATCGAGGCGCCCACGGCACACATCGAAGCGCGCACGTTTACTAGTCAATTAATTACTTTCATTAGTCTATTTCTATTCAGGACAGTTCACTACCCCCTTTACTGATTTAGGACCACCAATTTAGGGTTATTTTTTGTATTGTTTAGTGTTAACGGTCTGGGCGCTTCGATCCAGGCCGTGGGCGCTTCGATCTAACACCGGCGGGGCGCTTCGATGTATGCGGTGGGCGCTTCGATCTTAGGTCGGGCGCTTGGCCCTTGGGTCTCAGCAAGGGCGCCTCGGTCTCTGGGCGCCTCCATCTCTGGGCGCCTCCATCGTACAATCGACGGGATTATCCCATTAGGGGTTCTTGACTACTTATTTTTGACAGGTTAACGTACCTTGATCATTGAAAGCCAGCGGTCATCGTTTCCCTCACGTTTGAATGACATATTTTGATGGTTGAAACCCGGGGATTGAAATTACCACCAGGTCCAGGAGCTTGCAGAAGATTCAATGCATGTAAACAACAGAGGATCATAACCGGAAGTAGGGTATCATGGCGGCCGCCATCTTGTCTCGTAAGAGCGATGCTGCACGAGAAACAAAGAAAATGATTTAAATCTCATGTTTATTTCAAGACAATACTAAAAAATAAATTTAATTGAAATGTATCTCCTACCTATTCATTGAATATTAAAAAAAATTAGGAAAACGCCGTATAGTAGGAAATACCTGGCACATCCGGGCATCCTGCGCTCTAATAGTGCGCAGACGCTTACATTTATCGTCAAATATCAAGTTCCCCGACAGGAATCGCTGAGACTTGTCCAGTTCGTAAGTAAAATTTGAGTAACAACAATAATGTGGGGAGGTCCATTCCGGCTCGATTATCTAGCTTAGACTTCGAGCTAAATAACCGTCCTATATAAAGATCAATGTCCATATGAAATCATTCCAATATTTCATTCGTAAACAAGGACTAAGGTCACCTTCAGTTACGATGGTTTCCTCTTCTTGGATTCACGCCAAAACATAATAATTTAGCGATCCAAAATAAGAACTAAATTGTCCAAATGTTCCGATTTGTATGGCCTATATATTTTGGGAGATATCACGGCTTATGATTCCATATACAGAGAAAACATGGCCGGTATCTATGACGTAGTTGTCGCCATAGTCCACTATGCGCGATAACCCAGTTTTGAGGCCACTTGTACGGTTAGAGTTGCCAACGTAGTCAGAAATTTTTATCGAAAACTCAATTCTAATAATGTTTTCTGCGATTTTGAGGGCAGAAGTGGATCGAAATTCGCCAGGCAAATGTATTTTATTCGTGTAGGAAATACCTATATTTCTTGGATTGAGCCTTGTTGACAGTCAGTGACTCCCATTTTGACAGCTCAGGCCATGGCCCATGCCCGTTTTGTCAGGATTCAGGAAGGCTCCCTGACTAGTTCTGCGACTGCATTTAGATCCGTGGGAATATAACTGGTGCCGTGTTCTTCGTTTGAAAAATAAACCTCTATCATACCAAAGAAGTCTGGATACATGTTTATATTCTCGCGAAGGATTCTAAGTAACTACTGAACACGAATTGCAACAGATGTTCTGGTATACGTAGCTGTTCATTCATCCAAACGTAGTCAACGATTCACTGGTAGATAAGGAACGAGGAAAAAGAACTACATTGGTAGTGGTCCGAAACGGTAGTCTATTTCTGCGTTTGATGTGGCAGAATTTAAGTGTGGTCAGACCAGCTTATGGTATTGCATGCTCATGTGAGGATGGCTATGAATGTTTACATCTCAGTGATACTTTTTTATGTGAATAAGTTCAATAACAGTAACTTAGTCCTAGGGTGTTTAACAGTATCCCTGTTTCTGGTGCGTTGTCCTTAAACACACCCATCATGACCCCAGCCCCAGGCCCATACATTGGAAAATAATGTTTTTACTTTTAAAGAGCATTCTTCGAGGCTCTCAATGAAGGCTTACTGTTTTCATAATCAATAAGCCATCCCAGTGTCAGTGATCACTGATGTAATTTTATTGGTCTTCTTCCATCAACAGAAGAGAAAATTTGCCATTCTGTTGTTTACTCAAATTGTTGTCTGATATGGCATTTCTATTCCACTGATATTTATGTGTGTATTGAGTTGTGTAACCAATATTTCATTTTTCTTTTTCAGCACCTGTACTTCCCCAAAAAATCTGTGATCATGTCTATTGGCGAAGAACAAACTGAGGTAAAGATCTACTACTCGATTCACCAAGGATTTTTGATAAATGTAGCCTATATATTGCATCATTTCCCTCACAAGGATTGCCAAGATAACTAGATACAGGAAACGTGGACGACATACCTCATGAAGGAGAAATCAGATCCAAAAGGATACAATAGTGGTCCAAACTACTCTTCAAATGCTGCCTATTTAGGAAAGCACACAAGAAAGTGAATCAAATTGTGTAAAAAAACCCACACCCCCGTCTGTCTAGGAACAAAAGGAGATGTCTCGAGAATTTGCTTTTCACAAAGCAAGCAGAAGTTATATTTGGCCTCTGGTCGCAGTTGCCTTTGAATGAATCGATGTAGAGGCACATTGAATACCAAATATAAGATCTTCGTAACTTCTTAAGGATTAAACAATTTAATTTGAGATTAGATCGTAACTGCACCATAAGAAATGCTATATCAGTGGATCAACAGTAGCACGACTCTATTCAGTGACAGTTGCCTAAGTTACATTTGGTTACATCACGGCCCTGATAATGTCTATGGAATTAAATTTCTCTCCAATACCCTGAATGGGTTTTATTAATAGGAAAACCGAGGAATAATTCTATATACCAACCACGCATAATATAATTAATGGGGATATATATCCTCGAGATTAATGTATAATAGCTTGTTTTTACAAGGTATGCTTTCCAGTAAAACGAGACAATATCATTAATCCTTTATTCTTGGCGTCATTAAATTTCTCTGTATAAGTTTAAGCATAACTAGGCTTTATATCTGTGTTCTGTTCCTCAACCCACGTCTCTAGTCTTCTCAAATCTGTTATTTTGAGCTTTACAATTGGAAGGATTATAACTTAATTAAACAGATGGTTCTCGTTGAAAGAATTTTTTCAATTTAGAGGCGTCAAAATTAAACAAGTTGTAATGAGATCTATGTACTCCTGAAATATCGAAGGTTTTTAGTATCAGTCATAGGATACCAAATATTAAGTGTTTTAAAGTTCATTTTAATAAAACATCAGGAGTCTTTTTACAGCGTTGAAGTAGAATCGATCAATCACGATTTCATTTTAATACAATCTCAAAAGCTAAAACAATCATTGAATCCAATATTGAAGCTATGGTTTAGAAAGCTTACTAATTGAACCCTTGGTATATTTCTCATTACAGTGAAATAATGTCATTTTCATTATCATTTTCAGTGCCCATTGTGCATGGAGCCTCTAGAAATGGATGATATCAATTTCTTCCCATGTACATGTGGTTATCAGGTAGGTGGTGATATATTATCATCTTAATTTACTCATTGATCATGAACATCGGTTGAATTATCCCTTTCCTCTGGGAGGTTCTTCTTTCCCAGGAAGGAATAACTATTCTGATTTATCATATTATTGGATTTATACCTAAATGGTCAGAAAACTTACAATTCCCAATTCTCCCTTATCGTCCTGAATTGAATAATAAACCCAAAGGAAAGACCACATCTCAATTCCGTCTGGGGCTCTGTCATAAATTTTCCCATTATGCAGTACATGTATTTGGTTTAAGCCACAAATCGTAGATGGAGGAGTTGATTACCTACAAATGGAAGAATTTTTAAAGTTGAAACACCCACTAGTCCTAGCATATGTTTTATAACTGTTCAGAAATAACATTGCCCGTAGTCGGGGGAAAATCCCTATGCTTCGTGTCATGCTGTGAGTTGTCTGAGTCTTTTGAGGTCGCCTAGTCTTTGTCCTCAACAGGTACATATATTGTAAATATAAACTTGGCCTAAATCAAAATATTACTCCGTTATAATCTCTTATTTATAATCGTTTTCAGTCAGGACTGATTCTCTTAGGATATAATTTATCCCCTCATTATCCAACGACAGGGATATCATATGAAAAAAGACCTACGCAGATTTAATTTCACTTGTTTTGAAATGACTCACTTTCAGGCTGATAAAACTAAACTTTTATATCCGTTTGTTGACTGATACTACCATCATGTTATGGTGTACATGTTTACTGTACTGCTAAATCACACACATGTTGATGGTATTCTAATTCTGTGTGTCTTGTGACACAGACCTGCTGATGTATATAATATATACAAGATCTGCCCTGTGAAATACTCGGTATAGGCACTACTTGGACCAGTGAATATTCGTCATTGTCACAGGCAGCCAGGTCAACTGGGTCAGACTTGTTCCCTTCAGTTCTTGACCCTCTTCTCTGTTATGGGGTCAAATATGTGGGTCTTAATTTACTGGCCATGGATTATTCTTCCATATCATATGTACCGTGCAAATTTCTCCCATGATATATATTTTTTATTTAATAACCAAGTCTTACGGCAGTGAAATTGTCGTCCTATTTCATTAATATTAGTGGACAACACGAATGTGTGAAAAGATCCCCCGGGCAATTCCTGCGTTAATTGATTTCAATTGAATGATTATTTAGATTTAAATGGGAGGAAGATTAAGCTCAATCATAACATGTATGACTACCATCTGGTAAGGTCCAAAATAGTAGGATGTTATGTTCAAGTCAGTTCTCTGTAATATGAACCTCCGGCTGTTAATCTGTGACTGTAATCGGAAAGTGATTATTGAAATTGTCACACAAACTATTCATTAGGTCACGCCTGGTTCATTTCGTATGGCTGACCTTTCCAACCATACACAAATTATCTTGCTCTTAGAGTTGAAGTATTAACTACACATTTCTGCCTAATTTTGTCTATAAAGCGACATTTTTAAACGAGTGTCATGTCCCTGTGTACATTGAAAAAAAATAGACGAAATTTCCAACAATCGTATTACCAAGCCAATCAAGGTGCCCCTTGGGAGATGCAGAAATGGAAAGGGCCCACCGAAATTTGTCTCGAAGAAATTAATACATTAAAGAACTTTCTTATTTAAAATCCTCAGTTCTTGTGTGATATGAAAATGTGTCTCAGTCACTTTGGCACCTCCCAGCACTTTGGGAGGGGCCTTATAATATTTTCATCACAATCAATAACATTGCACTTTCCCACACTTATGAATACACTTTACTTTTTGCCCCTCTAGGGCTCATGTGAAAGATGTGGCTTATACTTTAATATTGGAGTTTAAAGCTAAGAGTTTAATCACACGGGAATGGTATATACACAATGCCCCCTAGCCTTGGATAGGAGGCCCCGGTGGGGTGGCATAACCAGATTAACTCAAACTTCCCATCTCTTGCCTGATTACTTCCGCCGACCTGCCAGCTTGGGCGGCCTTAAAAACTCCCAGCTACCGGAGAGCTTGTGAGATTGCCCTCAAAAACACCCCCCAAACTCCTTGAGTTTGATGGCCAGCGTGATGGACATAAAAATCATCATAAGAAGGAAATCGGTGGAAGTTGCCATCTTTTAGCCTGCTTTTCACATTCATTTCTTGGCATGTTTTTATTTTAAATGATGAGCTTTGACACTGATGGACTTTTGAGGTAAAACACTTAAGGCTCCTTGCAAGTTCCAGATTAATATCGATTTCATTTCAGGCATTGTCAGAAATGCCTTGTTTTCTTTGAGTCGGTGCTTTAGGGTCACATTGTGGATTGGAAGCTTCATGTGGTACCCCGAAAATAGTCTGAATTGAGATGAAAGTAGAACCGACAGTCGGACACTTCAGGTGTGATGGACTTCTATTGCTATCTAATGATGGATATTTTGTTTTGAGACGATCTCGAAGTGTTAAGGAAATGAAGACATCCTCTTATCTCCTGTTTACCATTTGTAAGACGTTAACGAGAAGAATTATCACCTCGATTAGTTAATTAGTAATTGGGAATTGCATTAAAATTTTAATCTGGCAGAATTACAACTGATTAGAATCGGAGATATGACTACATTGGTATATTTTAGTCCTGCGTCGAACCCTAATATCATATTCGGTGTTATAGATCGGATAAAGTGTCATTATTTTGGTCCTTCAGTATCGCTTGCCTCATTCCATGGGAACGACTGGAAGAACTGGGATTATCCCAGAAGTCTGTCGACCAATTTGTCATTCTTTTCAATGTAAATGCTGCTATATTACTGACAAATAAAAGATTTCTCAATTCAATTCAATTCTTTTATAATAGTAGTTGTTACTTGGAATTGAGTTTCTGACCTTTGAAGAAATAGTCTAAATATTACCGGTGTTAATTGATTCTCAAATTATCATATACAGCTGGTGACGCAAATATCTATAAAAGTGTGAATGTTGGAAAAATTCTAAGAAATTAATGTCACACACCGATATTGCGCTTTAAAGCCAGCTAGGGAAATTGAATTTGGTGTTTTTTCCCTCGCCAATACAGAAAATCTTTGTGTGTCAGTTCCCAGACATACAACTTATAGCCTGGGTGTTGATGCGGGCCTGTTGTATTGTTATCTTTAACTTTATTATGGAACACATAAAAGCCATCCCCCGTGTTCCGGAATGATATTCTAATGCAGTCTAGACTATTCACATCCATACACCTCCTTACATCTTTTTCAAAATCAGATAAGACAATGCTTGGTATTTAGAATCCATTTAAGTTCGTTATGTTATCATATCCACCAGTTCATTTTTTGGCAATTCTCTTTATTTTATGAAAAGAAACATGATTATGATTGCTCCTGGTATATTTCAGATCTGCAGATTCTGTTGGCACCGGATACGGACAGACGAGAATGGTTTGTGTCCAGCTTGTAGAAAGGTAAGTCCTGCCTCCATCTTCTCTCTATCAAGTGTTGTCTTTTTTCCCTCATTCCCATTTGAAATGAATGTGAAACTGTTAATCGGATGCTGCGCCCAGGAGAAGCCTTGCTCAGTGGCTGTCTCAGATACCAGTCTGCAGTCATGTTTCAGGGGAAACGCAGCAGGAAGGACTCGTGGAATTTGGAAGACGAAGACCATCTTCTGTTTCCATTCTACTAACAGAAACAGCCCTTCTCTGTTACAAATAAACTCATTGTGAGCTTTGGTCGCTATCTCCCTGCGGCGGAAAATGCATCTTGGATTTCTGAGAGTCAGTGACTGATTTGTTTTAATGTATAATGATTTTGAGGAATGTGCAGAAGGATGCTAAAATGTCTGCTAAAAAGATTTGCGATTCAAAGTCCACATGTGCGTGACTGCACCCCGTATATGCTGGGGGATATGCCTCTGACAGAGTCTAAAGCTTTTCTTCAAAGCATTTTCCTCTATTACTCCTTATGGCATCAAACCATGCAGCCTCTCCCGATGTTCCATTGATAATGGGCTTTTGGCCTTATCTTTAGCCTTGGATTTCCATCCAGTTGCTTTGGCAGGAGGCGGGGGTTGGGGTGGGAGGGGGGGGGGGGCGGTCGCTGGACAAATAAAGAGACTGGCAATGTTTCCAGTGTTTTTGTCAATGCCTGGAAGAAGGATTCTATCAGTTAAAAATAAACACTAAAATAGTATTTCTTGCATCTTGAATAATGGTTTTTCAAAACATATGCATTTCTAGCTATAGCTACTGTGTGGGATCTCTAAGGAGCTGTGTGTTGTTGGTCCATTAATCATGGTTAACTACGTTTATTTACCAGCTGGCCATGTTCTTTAGACTATAACGCATCCATACATTTCCTCGTGAATGGTCATTAGTCACAAGTGTGGACGTATTTAGTTCTTGATCATCACAGTGGTTACTCGGGTTCTATTATCAATTACCAAATTAGGGCTATAATGTATCATCTGACCTTGATTATCAGATATATTTTGCCCATTCTTACGCAGTCTTTTGAAGGACGAAAGCCACTGGTTCATATGATAGTGATTTATTCAAAATATATATAATTCACATGTTATCATATACATGAAACCGTTACCCATTGTCTTGAATGGAGATGTTGAGAAGAATGGTGGTCGTAAACATCTAATGAAATTAACTTGATCACGTTCAGACTTGTCTTGTCACTCGTGACTTAACGCCTACTCTATTGAATAGAGACACTGAGTTGAAACCTTAGAGTTAATTGGTTGCCTAAAAAGTTCAGATGCTAATTAAATAGACTGGAAGGTCAGCAAGCCTCCTCTTCTCTTCACTATAAGTCTCCTCCTTCCTCGCTCGCCTGTCGACTGTTCCATCTTATCTGGACGTCTCACTGTTTCCCCGCGCCCCAGTAGATGTAGAAAAATCACGATCTGTGCCAGTATTAAGGTTAAAGACAACATGGAGCGAGTGCTAGACAAATAAGCAATATTTTTAGTATCGATCTTGTGTTGTCGGGGGCTAAAGGTCTATTACTCGATCCTCATCATTTGAGGGAGCCCTTGGTCAAAGCCAGACACATTGTTCGCTCTGAGCTCTAATCCATGGTCCTTTCGACAGACCACCTAGCCTCTTCTATCTTGCCAGATGTCTGATGTCCCAGCTACTGCCACCTTGCCCTTACTGAAGCTCCCCACTTTTATTGGAGTTGGGGCACATTTGCTACTGCACCTTGTCCCCTCCAATATATCAATAATGCCAATAATTGATTTAATCGTATTCACCTTGTTTGTTTGGCCTGATTAGCTTAGAAACGTCTGGTGACATTTTTTCTCTTTCTTTCATTTTCTTGCCTTGGCCTAACGGGTGCATTTACGTTCCCCGGGAGCCTTTAATAGCATCTGTACGCGTTCAGTGATAAAGGTTCGGTTGCTTTTTCTTTAGAAAGCCTTGTTGGGTGAATCTCGGTGCGGATTACACTTGTAAGCAAAGGTTAAAATCAATACCATTACACCAGCAGGCGCCGACGAAATCAAGTATGGTTCTTATCGACAAGCAGTATACCCTTTTTCTCTCCTTCCTATGGATTCTTGCTCTTTTTTTCCCACTGTCACTCGATCGAGCTCGTTAATTTTTTGTTTCTCCTCTCCCGGATCACAATGGGGTGCTTTCTTGGTGCCTTTCTGGCGTACCATGCGTGCTAATGAGTGCTCGGTGTCTAGTATATATATATGCATGCATGTGATGGGGGAAATATGAGTGGCACCACCACCACCACCACCACCACCACCACCACCACCACCACCACCACCACCACCACCACCAACTGTGGTGGTGGTGGTGGTGTTAGAGGGTAATCAATAATGAAGGGAATTGCCTAGGCAAGTCTACTCGTCTATGAGGGGCTGAGAGGAGGAGGAGGAGGTGGATCTGGGAGAGGAGGAACTGCTCCTCCGCTGACTGCTGGTGGAGGTGGCGTGAGGTTATTGAGGGAGGAGCAGCAGGCGGTGAGGGGTTATACAGGATGAGTGAGCTCCTCGCCTTTCCCTGAGTACACTCAGTACAGAGGTGAGGCTGCTACTAGCGAGCTATAAACCTCGGGTATACACTTGTGTGATGGGCGACGGGCAGCCAGCCAGCCTGCCTGATTGATGAATCATTATTACACACTGTCATGCCTATGTAAGGATTGGGATAGATCACCACTAAAAGTTGCTGCTTTTTTTTCCATTTTGCATTGATTCATTCATCGGGTTTCTCATGCCTATGTGTGTGTGTGTATAAGTGTTTTATATGGTGCAAACCTAGATAGCTTGCACCAATCCCAGTGATTGATTGATTGATTGATTGATTGATTTGAGACATTGACCAATAAAAGTTTTGATATTAATTTTTCTGAAATATTTATATTTAATGAGATGGCTTTGCTGACACAATATTCCCTTGTCTGGTCAGATCATTATTGTCCCAAGTCAACCCCTTCTGCTATTATTTATGAATGACTAATGTTCTCTGATAATCAGAAATAGCCATGAGCTTTAGTTCTACTTCGGGAAATGAAAATGAAAAAAACCCTCCAATACACTCTATTTACAAGGCCGTGTGTGTGTGGAGTGAAATAAACCTCACACATGTCAACAACACATACCACTTTAATCACCAATGTCAAATAATACGTTCCACTCTAATCACCATTGATGCCATTATGTCTCCCGTGTCAGGGCACTTTTTCTACCCTCGCTGCAGCTGCTGGCCAAAGCAGGCAGGCCTATGTAAGTTAGCTAAGCAGGCCTTGTTGAGGAAAGGCAGGCAAAGCCTCTCGGGCCCATGTTTGCCCCTGTCTACCCCTGCGTGTTGAATGTGATGCCGATTCCTATTTAGCAGAAAGGCACCATGGCGCGCTCTGCTACCGACATATATGTATTGTACGTGTGTACAGTGCATGAGGTGAAATACACAGCTTGAGGGGCGGGGCACCTATTATGCGGCCGCCGCCACTTCCTAGTTCTACTGTAGAAAGCTCTCTATATAGGGCGATGTTGGCTAATGTGTCAAGTTCACTTGGATGGCCTGATGAAGTTAGTATTTGCTTTAGGGCCCCTAATGCTCCAGTGTGGAGGCATCCTTTGAGAATTACATGTGTGTTTTAGTTAATTATGTAGGAAGAGGAATCGCTTTTGTATATACCGTATACATATATATATATATAGTACTAGAGCTGATAGATTTTAGCCCTGACAAAAATACCATGGTTTTTATTGTCGTATTCTGTGTCCTTTCTGAAGAAAAAAATGAAGTTATGAAAGAAGCTGATGATGTCCTTTGAAAACCACTGGACATGAGTCGTCATAATGTTAATTAATAGAATGTTGGACATAGTCATAGATTAGGGAATGCAATCTAATGCAATTCTTATTGAGTGCCGATGGAGAATTATCAGATGGTCAGTTAGTGCCCCTGGCAGGTTAAGCCTACTTAACTCACCCATATCCTCATGCTCCATCCATCGCTTTCTGCTCCCTAACCCCAGACCACTTGCTCTCTAGGCTACTGGGTTAATACAGTATCCCTTTCCTGCCCCTCCGCTCTTGCTCTCTCTCTCACTCTATCTCTCTCTCTGCGTTTGGTCTGCATATTTGTTGTCCTGCTTCCTGTTGTGCAGTGCGAAAAGGCAGAACTCGGTGCAAAGCTGGGGCACGTACCACACATTATACATGTACACACATACATCTATGTACGCTCATACCCTAGTGCTTATATCACGAGTTCCTGGATGAAATGATGACAAATGAATACATTTATTGCATTCACACCTTAGTAAATGGATCACTGGTTGTTATGTGCTATATTTATTGCCTGGCTGTATGTATACCACCAGCGTATGTACTCAGTGCTGAGAACTGTGTCATCATACTTGGGGTACCCTTTTGCTGGAGGAGCGGTCCAAGTGCTCCATTAACCCCTTATGCATTGTATAATATCCATCCCATTCACATCTCACTTCGGGGAATTGCATACAAACTATTACTATGTATAAATATATAAATTCCCTGCCTGGCCGGCCTTTTGAATGACCTTTTTTACTGGACGCAAGGCAGTGAATATTTGATGGAGCATGAATTATTGAGCGAGAGGGGCCGATATATTTGCTTTGTATTAATGAGCATAATAAATAGAGGCGGTGGAGGGGTAAGGGGGAAGAGGAGCTGGGAGGGAGAGGGAATGTGTATATAGCTTCTGGTCCTAGCTGCACTTACAGTTGTACTCCGACCCTGTACTAACTACACAATGCTGCGGTCGTGCTGAACTGAGCCTACTGGAGCTAAAACAATGGCTATGTATGTGTATGTAACCTTTACCCGCTTACCACTGGCCCTGTACAGGGGGCTTATCCATACTACTGACCCTCTTTTTGTACACAGCCCATTAGTGAGCTGTGCCTACCAGCAGGGAAATAATATCAAGTGTGGTAAGATACGTCGTCTCGTTCTTAATACCGCGACATTTATGTCAAAGATATTTTGTATTAATTAAAAGTTTCTTCTTGGTTTTTGGATGAATTACAAGTATCTGATTGTTCTGGGATATCTAAATAAATATATATTAAAATATCTGAAGACACTATTATGTATATTTAATTTAAGAACGAAGAACATTAAACAAATGAAAGGGACATTCGATCTACTGATCTACAGTACAATTTGTGCCAAAAACTTTTAAAACAAATTAAAACATCTTAATGCTTTTTGGACGAATTAAAGAAAGATATTACTTCGATGATGATGAGAAATTACTGTTTCATTAAATTCAAAATGGGCAAAATACTTTCTGCCTCCGACAGACAGTCCGTTGTAAGAGAGTGATTGATGTGAAAGATGATTGACTTAGGTCGTATGATTTAGTGGCTGAGTCGTTGCTTCTTGGATGGTTATTGGAGCACTTTCCCTGCCAGGAGGGACTGGGCGATCAAGTGACTTAAGTTCATAACAGTGCCTCTAGTTCTTCTCAGTCCAGGGTGTCGAGCCGTGCCCTGGGCTGTCCCTCTAGCCTTCCTCGACTTCTTAGACTTAATACAGATTATCCTTGCTCGAGGCCAAGCAAACACAAAGAGGAGAAATAAGTCTCAATTGAATGTAAATGGAGCACATCAGAAATATTTGGTGTCAACAATTTTCCAGGTATCTCTGTATTGTTGCTGTCAGATGATATTTCATCTCAAATATCGTTTCCCCATGCATTAATCTTGTGATGGCTGTGTCCTGAAAAAAATGATCATCTCATTCAGAAAATGGACATCAAATAAAGGTATTATTACACAGAAATTTACCCATCAAGGGTTTAGGGATGTGATAATATTCATTAACACTCATCGTTGTATGTATCCATCACAAGATACATGCAACGATCGTCCCGTGATTACCTGGATACATGAGCACCCCTTGTGATGTCATAATGTCAATACCAAGGGAATAGTGAGGTATTGGATACCCACTGCTGAGGTCCTTTCAAATCCTCAGTAGCACTGGTCTTGGTAGGACACGCTTAGCCACGTTTTGATAATCAAATAAAGGTTATCTCACTCACCCTACAAAATCAAAGTGAGACCTTAGAGTAAGTAATATTACTCTAAAGTGAGACTAACTCTTTAAGAAAATCAGTTCTTAGTTTAAAATGAAAACATAGTCATCTGGGGCTGATTGTTTGTTCTGTTGGTCAGGCATCTCTCACTTGTGGATCAAATTAAACGAGGAACTAGAGACTGGTTGATAAAATGTGCTCAATCTGAGCTAACTACCTGGTTGTCTCTACGGCTTCCCATTTCCCTTTCATAAACAGGATGAGTATCAGAGAACCAAAGAACTGGGCTTACCTACCTTTTGGGATATCAAGTTCCATATTAAAACTCCCTAATTAAGGGAAAGGTTGGAAAGATTATCGTTAATACAAAATTAGAGCGGTTATCTGTGCTTTGGACCAGCTCATCCACTCCTTTGTAAATGAAGCCTGATCGAAATTAGAGTTCTATGAATGTGGACGTATACAATTCATCCATGGATATTCATTAGTCGATTTTTATTCATTTTAAAAATGACTGACTATCTAAGAAAAGGCTGGCCCTGGGATCATTTACACAAAATTAGAGCTGTTGTCTGTGCTTAGGAACTGCCCATTCAGTTCTTAGTAAATAAAGCCATTTGTATGTGTTCTATAAATAATCAATGTGGACATTTATATGATTTGTAGATATTCATGATTAGTCTATTTTCATTAATGTTAAAAATGACTGACTGCCAATATGGCGAGCATATTATAGGGAAGACCACCACTTCTACTACTGCCACTTCCCCTGCTGCAACAACATTCCTTTCGTGTTCGCCTATTTGCCTGGGAATAATATAAGAGGCCACATCCCCCTGGACCAAAGCCAAGCAGGCTGGTGGTGCCCTCTCGACACCAGACCAGGATACCAAACCAGGTTTGTCTAGGTGTGTAGGGACCGAGCCAGACTTTTTAACCATCCCTCTACCGCTGCCTGCTCAACTGCACCTAAAACCTCTTCCTTCTTCTCCCTCTGCCATTCCTGCGAGGAAAAAATGGCCAAATAAAACCTTGGATGGCACTGAAGGATTACCAACTCAGTTTGTTTCACTATATTATATTGTTATGGGGTCTGTATTAGAATATTGCCGACAGTTTAGATGGCTTGCCAGCAAGCGGACGTATAGTTTAGCTGGGCGTGGTGCTAATTTGTTGGCCAAGGTGTTTAATATATTGACTACTTCCCTTTGAACGCAAGTTTATGAGTCATGATTATTTAATTTCACGTGTCCGGCGTGTTATGTATTGGTATGGGAATAATTATACCAGCAGAAATAAATGGCCTTCATGAAGCGACTCACCTTTGCATTAATGTGGTATTTTCAGTTTTATCTGATCAGGTATGGTACTTTAATGGCCTAGTGTTGAGACAATAGCTGTATATCATAAAGTTGGTACTTAGATCGCAGTGTGGATGGATACATAGGTCTTAATATACATCAGCCTCAGCTAAATATTTGCTTTGGTGCTGGGACAAAGGTCAGTTAGCGTGTATCATCCATCCCTCTCCATATCCTTTACTTGACCGTCCCCCGCCCCCCTCCTGCAACTCCTCCCGCCCACCCACCCGGAGTGACCATGTCCAACATAGTGTAGGCTCCAGGTACACCATGTAAGTTTGTGGTCACTTGGCCCAGCTGCGACCCCAGTGGTGGTCGTCTACACTAAAGCCTCCGCCTGAAATCACCAGATGGCGCGAGCTGACAGGGCGCCCGTGGCCCCTGCGGACCAGGAGATGTCTTCACTTTGGAATGGTTCCTTCATAAATCAGCTAATTTACTCGCATAATCTGAGGCTGTCTGTGTTGCACTGTTTGCCTTAGGTGCCAGCATGATCAAACAATAGCCCTTAAAGGGAATTAATCATTCACTGCCTTGACTTATTAGCTGATTGTTTACCAATCTCCCCATTAAATGTGTTTTTATTTGCACTTATATAGACATAAATGTCTGATATATATGTGTTAACTGTCAATATTTTCATTATAAGAGTTGGATGGTTTGCGTTGTTCACATGACACGTGAAAAGAATGGGATGTGGTTAATTGGTAAATCAAATAACTGTAAAAGAAATCATCGCCGCCCAGTCCAGGCGCCAGGTCTTAGAGAAGAGTCCACCACAGGTAGATAAAATGTGACTGTCGCTTGTGTATTCTAGTCGGCTTGTCTTATCTGCCCTGGCTTCATTCCACCATGCCAAGGTAAATATTCCAAACCTTATTTGCAAAGAAAACACAGGAGATATGGTGAGATAATTGTATGTAGACCGTATGAATCAGCACCGCTCTGTCATACACATCCCAGACACTACTCTGTAGAAAAAGTCTTAAAAGATGAAAATAGATCCCGAGGACGACAGAACCAACAATTCGGTCAATCCATAATTTATATGTATCTGGTGCAGATGATTTCACCCCTGGGAAAAAAAGCATTAGAAAGAAATGCACATTTATAAGCATGAGCATTGGACATGATAAAGTAGATGGAGATGCCACAAATAAATGTATACATTATATGGGCTCGATCTGTTCGGTGGAAACCAGGCCAGACTGTGGCTTTTTGGTAGAGGTATACACGATAATGACAGATAATGGGCTATCATATGAGGATGAGTGAATATCAGTCTTACTTAGTCTCCACATGCGTCACTGTCAACTCAGGAATATGTTTCTGTCATCTACATTGGATGTATTTTATCGGATGTATGTATCATACATGAATACATGTTCATGTAAAAATTATATATCATGTCTATTCAAGAATGTTGAATTATAAAGATAAAGGCAACCGAATAGTTTGCATTTGTGTTTATTTCTTTAAAAATCGATCATTTCTTATCCGTACCAGACCATTTCATGGTTTAAATGTACATGTACTACTTAATATAATCTTTAACAATGAAATGTGGCAGTTTGAAGAACTCTATTTGCTGTTGGCTCCTGGTTAGGGGACACTCAGCCCCTATTTATGTATATTGAATTACACAGTACCACTCGATGATATGCATATAATGTGCACTTCATTGAGAATGAATCAACCCGTGATTAGGCCACTCGATTTACAACAAGCCCTCATCATGCACATTTTCGTATGGAAATATCAAGTTATGCTAGCTTTTAATCATCCCCGTATCCATGATGGCATTCTGTCCCGAGCTGAATTGTGCCTATGATAGATGTACTTTTGTATACGGACAAGCCACGAATAGACAAGTGTACGGACCCCTCGCCGAGCAATGACTGCATTTATTCTGGTCTACTTTTCTCATTGTTTCTTTCTGAGTAATCTGTGTCATTTTTTTACGGCCACATATCCTGCCTAGATTGTCCATGTAACAAGCGTTGGTAGGAATAAATAATTATCATAAAGGAAGCTATAGTGACCCACGTAGGATGGAAAGGCTGTATTAATAGTTCCCTAAAGGAGAGTCGACCAGGGGAAATGTTCCCCCTGTTAATGTTTTTGGACATGCGGATAAATGGCTCCAGAAAATAAAAGCTCCATTACCCAGTAGTGCTCCATACCGGCCACAAACGTATGATTTAAAACTGTGTTATCGGACCTGGCTTGTATCGCTGGCTTCTTATGGTTGACTAACTGTGAGAAATGATGTCTTTTAAGTCTCCGTCGCTTCCTTAAGGATTGGCTATGATGCCGAGGCCTCCTTTAGGACCATTTGTGTATTGGAAGGACAATGGGGAGAGATATCCTTCAGCGGTTCCCCCCTCCCTCAGCATCTCCCTACAATTTCCATGTTAAGAAGCCCCACCAGCCCTTTCTCTCCCCCTTCCTAAGCCTATGATGGACAGTGGTCATCGAAGGCCGGCTACTGACCCCTCATCCCCCAACTGCTTAGCTGGCCAGGTCAGCAAGAAGCTGGGAGCGCTATCCTCCTCACTCAGCAGTAGCAACTTTTTGCGTCATCTTAAGACTCTAGCTTGAGTGCAGCACGGCGGCCTGTGGCCATCAGCTTGAGGTCTGCCTCGCCATCATACGAGGCCAGACAGATAGATTCTCTCAGACTGGAATAAATGGATCCCTCGGCCTCCACCACGTCCTCCTTCTCCTCCTTCTCCTCCCTACCCAGCCCTACGCTAACAGTGCCTGTGGGGGCCTGAGCTGAGCTCATTCATGGCTGCTGACCACTGCTTTGTCGAGCTGGGCCGAGCACATGTCCAAAGTGCCATAGGTCATTTCTGAACAGACCAACTAATTCTAAAAAGACACTCGAGTAACTGTGGGGAGTCGTTCTCCGTTCGCATGGACGTATAATGTAGATGAAGGCATTTTTCGCAGTGCCCTGCCGTCCCGGCCTGGGATTTTTTTTAAGAGAATAGAACCCACTGAGGCACACAAGTTACGCTCGTTCCTCAGAACAGAAATTGTACCATTCATAACGTTTTTGAATGTCGCAGATGCTTTCTTAAGATAACTCGAAAGTTCAGAGTCTTTCTGCCTGTGGTGGTATGACTTGATGGGGTTTAAAAAACTTCAATTACTTGTCACATTGACTTTTTCATAAATACACATTCACGATTTAGGGGCAATCAGTTACTTCAACAATTTTCGCATATAACCATAATGTCCATATTCAGATTGATTAACTTTTTTTTGCTTTAATCAATCATAGATCACAAATCGTTTATAACATTTCATCAGTATTTATTCTAGGGTCCTGTTATTTGTCTCTGATGATACTCCAACAATAAACGCCAGGTATTTTCACATACAACAATAATATCCCCATTAAGAAATCCAAGATTATATTTGCTATTTCCTACTCTTTGATGAGCTTTTCGTACCACATATCTTTACTGACATTTTATCGATATTCTATAATCATGTTCTATCATGTTCTGCAGGACTCTAGTGATGAACTAGTTTTATTCCCCTGTTTATTGTGTCTGATAATTCTTCAGCAATTAAAAAATAAATCGGGCTTGAAATGCCAGACAACACGATCTCAAATCCCATCCCTTCTTCTAAAATTCCAGCATAACCTTTCTTTATCATATCACACCGTCATTGAGGCGTCCTTACCGGTTGCTCACTCACTCTCCCCTTCCCCATCTCATCCATTGAGTTTTATATGAGGCCTCTTTCCCTCTTTTTGTCAGTCATTCTCTTTGAGCTCATCTACAATACGAGTCCGAGTGACTGGAGGAGCAGCTCTTTGATCCGTTTGACGAGTCCCTCCGGTGACACATCGCTGGTCCTGAGGTGGCACCCTTGTGTGGATTAACTGCTGGAGGGGGGCAATGGTATGGCAGGAGAAGGAAGGACATTGCCACCACTGGCACCACCACCACCACTATCTCCCTCCCCCCTCCCCCCTCCCCCCTCCCCAAGAGGTTGAGCAACTGTGGTTGGCTGTGCAATGTATGAGCCCAAGAGAGGGAGATGCAAAAGCAACACCTGAGAATTACTTCATACTCGTAATGCCACTGCTCTCTCTCCCTGTCGTTCCCTTGATGCCACTGCCTCCTGACACTTTGTCGCTGTCCCTGCGACACAAAAGCTCTCGCATCGCCTGGTAATTAATTATAGCAATTTTTAGTGGGGAGTGCAGCGCGTGGCGGAAGTTTCCCGTCCTGTCACTGCAATGTATGGACTTCCTTCCCAGTCTTTTTTTTGTTGGTTTTTTTTGGAGGAAAGCATTATGGACTTCCCCTGATGGGGTCCAATACAATTGTATTCGGATTTCCAATCCGGTTTAGATTTCAAATTCAATTCACTGGGTGTAAAATGCAAACAAAAAAAGGAGGAACACGTACTATAAATATAACCCCAAAATTGGAATAAAAAGCAGGCGATTTAAGCTTGTGGGACGATGCGAGTAGTATGAGTGTCCCAGGTAGGATGAGAGGATGAGAAATAGATTAAGCTTCACATTGTATCTTCTCTCTTGTGTTGGTTGTCTTTGGTAAGACTGAAACCTCCCAGCGTTAATCCCCTTTATATATCCCTAGAGACTAGCCATAATCCCCCAACAATCCATCACTGGCAGACAGGTGTCCCTTACATAGACATCAAGATCTTCACTCAAAATCCATAGGACAAGATTGGTCATAAGCTGCAGTAACAATTCCCTATATATATTTGTTTCTTTGTAATCATTTAGACATTAGGGTTTGCTTTGTGGAGACACTTCATCTTTACACATGTGTTAAGGTCGGTGGAACTGGTTCAAGACTCAAGTCTCAAGATGCTAATAAGTCATTCGGAAATTGAGGGTAAGGCTTTGGGACTTTTCTGGCAACAAGGATAACATTATTTGGTATGTCCTTCTGTCTCTCACTTTCTCCTCTGTCTCTCACTTTCTTTTCTCTCTCTCTCTCTCTCTCTCTCTCTCTCTCTCTCTCTCTCTCTCTCTCTCTCTCTCTCTCTCTCTCTCTCTCTCTCTCTCTCTCTCTCAGTTGCTTGCTGCGCCACCTAGCTCTAGTTGAGCGCGGGTCCACGCGGGGGCACCACTAGTATGCCTACGATTGCCGGTGGCTGGGAGTGTGTAGTATGGCGGTATGTGTGTGTGTACAGCCGGTGTCTGTCTGTGTGTCGCGCGGTCGCCGGCATCATGCTCCACACTAACCCGCAGAGCCCCTCCTCCTTCTCCTCTTCCTCCTCCTTCTCCTTCTCTCGCCTTCTATCTGGCAAGGCCTCCGTCATCGTCTGTACTACTCAGTGCTTGTACTGACTAGGCCATCATCATGTAGATTGGTTTCCCACTGTACAGTCTGTATACATACATAGCTCCTTAACTCGAACACACCCACTTCACGAGGGGATTAATTTCTGCAGTGTTTTCAGTTGCTAAGGGTAGTGAGTTAGTGTTACAATCAAGAGTTAAATATCAAGTAATTCATCCAAGTCCATGGCTGAAAGTGTGACTACATATTACAACTGTAATACCGGCCCGGCAGCAGCTACTAGATAGAGCTGTGCGTATTATTGCTGGCCGGCCTTATCATTACCGTATGGTTTAGAATAAATCAGGAGGGCCAGGGTTCACCCATTCTGGATGGCCATTAATCGTGCTGATACCAGCAGCGGATGGGAACATCACAGCCCGACTACACTCCCATCTCACCCAGTGGTAGTCCGATCCAGTATTGGTACGAGGCCTTGTTAGATCAGAGAGCAAGAAAGAGAATAGAGACTTGCTGTCAGTCTACCATATTGTACCGTAGGCCCACTACTATCGAGGGCCACTCCCACCCCGGTCTCTCTCTCTGTTACATACAATACACATGCCAATAGTCTGTCTAGCTTTTGCAGCATTTATACAATACTGTTGTGAAGGAATAAAGTCTCATTTCTTTTCTGAGTCCAACAGAGCGTATACTCATGTTCAACACACAGAGACCCAGGCAAACATAGAAAGGGTCTTGTATTGTGTGTGATTGTGTAAATGTGTGTGTATTATTTCACAGCAGTGGTGGCAAGCCCAGTTCAGGAGAAGAGAGGAAAAGTATAGTGGTGCTGGAAAAGTATAGTGGTGCTGGTGGTGGTGACTGTGTCGTGTTGAATCATCAGTGATCCCCAAGCCCTTTAAAACCTGCATAGCAAACTGATCCGGCTTTCATGTATAAATATATATTAGTGGTGTGAGGGACTGGGACCCAAGGAGCATAGCCTGTTGCCTGCCTACCACAGGACCGGCCTGCATAGACGTGCCCTGGGTCTCCCGCCCCAGTCTGTATTATTAAATGATAAATATGTCTGGTCTGGTATGTGTAATGTGAGTGGAGCGGTTGGAGGAAGGCAAGGTTGGGAGGTTGAGGTTGTAGTGGGCCGGCTAAAGCATGCTGAATAATCCCGTTCTATAGGATCGACTGAGTGTGAGAGGGAGAGAGGCCAAGCTGTGGTGTGACAGTGTTTAATACTGAGAGGCAGACTCTCTCACAGATTGCCTCTAGTAGTGTAGTAGTAGTAGTAGAACTGAAACTCAGATACAGTTTCTACTTGTTATCCAGCTAGTATTGGCAACAGCGGAGCGCCAGCTAGCCATTGCCTCCAGTGGTACCACTACTACCAGCCCCTCCCCACCTCTAACTCTACCTCTTGATCCGCTCTATTGTCAATGGTAGGAAAAGGTGGAAGAAGAAGAAGACTGGAGAAAGTGTGCTGAGAGACTGGGAAGGAAAGAGAGATTGAGTGAAAGGCATTGGCATTATTGTGGTGGTGGGGGAACCACTATCACAGCTTCACTCAGCGCCACCACTACACCACCACCACCACCACTACCACCACCAACACCACCTCCTCCACTGTGCACCGCTACATACCGGCAGGGATTTACTTTGTACCAAAGCCGGGCCTTCGTCCTCCTCTCCCCCTCTCCTCTTTCTACTACTACACAGCTATTCTTGAAACAGTCACCGATATCGATGCATGGATACTGTATGTGTTAGTGAGTGAGTGAGGCTACTGCCGTCTCCGTACATGTGAGAGAGGTGAGAGTGTCAGTGAGAGAGAGAGAGACGGTGAGACAGACAGACAGATAGAACACACATCATACACACAGGGAGGAGGAGGAGGAGAGCGAGTAAGTGAGAAGAGAGTGAGAGAGAAAGAGACAGTAAGTGAGAGTGGAACCCAAGACAGGATCCAGGAACAGGACAGAATATTATTATCATTGCTGATCTTCCTATAATTCTACCGTTTGTGGGTAGAGAACCGTTATGGTCAACAACAAGAGGAAAAGGAGGTCCGGGCTCGTCTTTCATGCTTTCTGCAGTGGTTCTTTCCTCCACAGATATGTTTGAGAGTGATATGGCAGGATGCACAGGAGGAACAGACTTGTACAGTAGGGATCATATTGACAGGGCCAGGGGGGCCGCTTGGTGACAGCTACCCCCCTCCAGCCGGCAGCAGTCTATACAATACTATAGCCCAGCCAGCTACACAACACAACCCGACAGTCTAAAGCTTCAACAGTGATATAGAAGCCCCTCAGTGTATATTCATTATTATTATTATTATAATTATTGTTATTGTTGTTCTATACTGAGGGGTTCTTGTGGTGATATCCCAACATCTATAATCTTATATATATATATTATATGTATCATATATACTCCACACAACTGGGATAGTTGTTATACGTTGAGTATATACAGCCACATACAGATACTACACAGTTATACCATATCATCATCATTTTATCTACAGTATCTACGTATAATTATTGATAATATTATACGACAGTTGAACCAAGGATCGTTCTTGATTTAAGTTCTTGTCATAAACAAGAAATCATCACTCAATGACAGAGGCCAGCAATGCTTGCCATCAACATGTTTAAAATACCGGGGACCAGAAAGGTAAGTTGACTGGTTTCACTAACTACGTCATTTTCCACTTTGTTCAGTTGTGATCTCACTCTGGTGGCGCGTGATCAAAGGATCGTGTTCTCTCCTGGCAATTACCATGACGCCCTAAATAAAAAAAAATAAATAGAATATAAAAATATCTCTGGGGGAAATGAATGAGATGATAAATAACCCCGAATGTGGAAGTGAAGAAACTCTTGGAATACAAATGCCAGTGAAACATATGGTGTCTAATGGGCATAAATGACGTTGCATATTGGTCCAACTTGCCTGCAGTTCTGAGTCAGAACATTCCCCATTTGTGTGTTTTATACATGAACTTCTCCCTCCCATGTTTCCTCTGCTGACTTTCACTGTTAAAAATAGCTTCAGCTCATCATCCATCGCTCGGCGATCTCTGTTTCTGATCCTTCACTTGATATTCGGGAGGTGGGGGTCGACTCCCATGTGATGATTTATAGTCATATATATTGGGTCTGTTATTTTACTGGTGTTCATGTTATATACCTGGGTGGGGCACCTATATATTACATAGGTTTGGGCCATATGAACAGCAGTTCCTTACAAAAGGGGTGTGTATACATGTGTATAATATATGTCCTTGTCTTGACACTGAATAGACTGGCTTCGGCTCGATGTTTTCCCTACGCCCTGATGACTGATACGGAGGCGATAATTCATCGTCCAGCACTCTGGGATCCATGCACCTGTTGATCCAAGGGCCAGTTGCTTTACATGTGTTGCCATGTCGTCTTCCATTATATCACCCGGTATTTTCACTTCTCTTTTCTTCACTTCTCTCACACAACTCTTCTCTTGCTTTCTCTTTTCTCTCTTTGTCACATCAGTTGTTGCTGTCATCACATTCAACTCTTTCCCCTCTTCATTCTCAGATAATTATTCTACCTCCTCCTATTCTTACTCCTCCTCCGAATACTCCTTATGCCCTAAGTTCATTCAATTCTTGCCCTCCTTCATATATTTTTTACCATCTCTCTCTCCTCTCGGTCTTTTTACTCAGTCTGCCATTCGGGCCGAGCGTTCAAGGCCACTCGCTGAATAATGATGGCACAGGGAGGCAGTCATTTTTAAGTGCGTCAAAAAAAAGCAAAACTGACTGTCACACCAACTGTATGAGCCACTTATGACATGCTAGACACTGAGATGAACACAGGATTCGTGGTCGTTTCATAGTCGAAGTCTGTTTGACTTTGCTTATCTGTGGCTGGAGGATTTAGTGGACCTGTTACAGCCTGGTATGACCCATGGTTGGTTTCTACAGATTACTGGTGGGTTTAAGATCCCTCCAGTGTCCGATGTCACTGGGGCACCATCATGGCTGAGAGATTTTTACATGTCACTTGTGGTATCACTTTATTAATCTATTAAATGCCAGTAGTTAATGGTGCTGCCTTGTCCTTCTCCTTCACCACCACTCTATACATTCACACACGCATGCTGACAGACTCTCTTGTTGGGCCTTTCTCTCTCTTCATATACACGAACCGTAGTGAGGGCTGGCCAAGTGGATTGGTATTCTGACAGTGTCAAACATGACTAAGCCTGCAGGGGAAGGATGTGTGAGCAGGAAAGGTTTGCTTGATTGCATATAGAGTTGGGAGAGAGTAGACTAGATTGAGGAGGAGGCATGGAGGAGAGACTGAGGGCAAGGAAGGCTGTAGTAGTAAGAGCTGTAAAATATTGACAGTAGTAGCAGAGCACTCAGACTCCCTCACTCCTCCACCCTTCTGTGTGTGTGAGGGAGGTCGGCTAAGTGAGATGTGTGGAACGTGTGTGTGGTGTGTGACATATAAGGGGAGTGCACCTTCCGCCCCACTCCTGCACTACTGGTAGGATCATGTTACCACATGCTCCGACTCCAGTCTATCTCCCACTCGCCCTTACTCACTCCACACTTCTTCCTTCTCCAGGGTCTCCTCCTGTGCCCAATCTTACCATCCTCCTCCTCCGCCTCCTCCTCCTCCTCTACCTATTCCACCTTCTCCTCCTCCATCGGCCTACCTTCGTACCAGGAGTGAGAATGTGTATGAAGGCAAGAAGCCTGGCCTAGGTCTCTGTTTAGGCTGACCCAAAATGCTGACTGGTGTGGCCTGTGGGGCAGTGGGAGTAGGTGGATAGTGGGCTCAATGGGAAATCTGATCTTCCATAGAGCACCGATCTCCCTCTCCTATTGCCACCTATTGCATTGAAGGAGATGTGGGAATTTTACTGTCGCCCCCCTTTTTTATTATTGGATCTGATAATGCATTCTGTGGAATATTCAGGTTATATCGGACCTGCCACATACTGATGCACTTGGATGTCTCCTGCTGTAAATCTTGTCCTCCTCCACCTCATCTCATTTCATGAGGACTTTGAGGCACCAGCGCAAGTGTAGTGCGCGTGAGAATTCCTCGATCTTCTCAACACCACCACCACAGCCACCACCACCACTGCTTTACTGCTACCACCACCACCACCAGCCTTGCACCACCACATCCTCCCTCCCAGACCTTCTTACCTCCAATATCAATCTCCTCCCCCCATTGCCCCTCCAACCAACACCCACCCTCCCACCTACCCAGTCAGCCAGCCAGCCAGTCAGCCACTCACTCTTCTTTCATTTATCTCCCTTCTCTCGTTTTCATCGCAAGTTCATTACCCTTTCCCCTATCTACACTCGCACCTCCTTCCTTCTACCTTTTCTCCATAACAAAACTGCATTGTCTCCCAAATCCAGAAGCTTCAATACTGTATGTATCAATACATAATACCTGTCTTGATTAGATGTAGAGCCATGCGCCTAGATAAACACCTTGATTAAACAATGCCTGTGGAATGTGTGTGTGTGTGTGTGTGTGGGGGGGGGGGGTTATCTCCAGACGCCTGACCTCAGACTGACCACTGCACTGACCACTGCACAGTGAGAGGATATAATAATGGCCAGTCTCAGTCTGGACCGCTTGTGTGGCCAGAGACCGGTTGAGTGACTAAAAGATCTATAACCGCTATGCAGTGGATCACCCTAGTTAACCTAATACTTATGGTACAGGCTCAGACTAGGCTAGGCACAGTATAAAATGTTTAGGTAACAGTATGAACTCTGATCTATGTGGCCGACAGAGTTAAACACTAAGAGTTACTAATCCCCAAAGTGCAGTCGATTGCTCTTTCCCAGGCCTAGCTCGAAATTTCAAGTTTCAAATACCACCTGGGAAAAAAAGAGATAAAACGAGCAGCTAGCGATAGAGATAATTGAGTTAAGTCAGGGAAATTACATCTAGAAAACAGTAAATAAAAAAAGAGAAGATAGAATGAATGTCGTGATAATGGGATATGGTTGCTGGGAGTGATATGAGAGAAAGCTGGAGGATATGTGATAGAAGTCGGGGACATCATCAACATATAATGTGTCGTATCGGCCGAGCTCATGTTTGTTAGGATGGAAGGCAAGATCCTGTCTATGCAATTAAGCCGAGCTTTGACTGACAACAGGCACCACATTTCCATACTTGATCACATACGGTGGGGTGGAGTGATTAGTAATGTAATGAGCAAGAGTAGTGGCTGGCTTGTGTGCTGACTTGCTATATTATAGGCCTACCCCAATGGAAGGTGGTACCCACGTTTGTGGTCGTATTACCACCAGTGCTAGATCCCCCTTCTCCTGTGTCTGTCTGTGCGATGGAAGATCGTTTTATTTTCTTCTCCTCCTGTGGTGTCTCAAGTCTCACCTTTTCACTCAGCTAGTCACACGATCGAGTGCTCATTAGACCCCCGGGGCTGCTTCAATATACCTCATTATCTGTCAACTTGAACAGCAATTATTATCTTTTATGTTCAGTTATGAAAAGTTTTGAGTAATTTATTTGCCATGTCCCACCAACAACAACCGAGCAAATTTTAAAGAGATTATCGCCATCTTCTCTCGACCAAGTTGATTAATTGTGTGTGAGTTGGCTGAAGGATGTGCTGGGTGGGTGTGTTGTGTAATTATTATGTACACATATTCTGGCCCTGATAAAGGTTTTATTAGTCGCGTGTGTGTACATACATGTTATTTGCCATGTGCGCTGGCGGGGGACTAACGCCCTTGTCCTGCCATATTTGATTGTATGATAATAAAATTGGCTAATATGTATTATAACGCCCATCTGGCTGGCTCCAACTTGACAATTATTGGTCCGAAGTATACAAAGTTAAGTGAACTCATCTGTTGGATCATTGTCTGCTTTACGTAACCGCCCTCTAATACTCGGTGCAAAGCTACGGGGTTATGTCAACCTTATCAAGCTGGCCTATCAACACTTTATGGGCCTTATTAAGCTCTATATATGTCATCCTGGTAATATTATTAATGCAGCTCATATATAACTAGGCTGTACCCATGAGTTTGGTGCTAGTCTACCTCATTATGAAGAGCTGGGAAAGAATCCATGGCATCTCCATTTGTATGTGTACAGATACACCTAGATAGTTAGTCCGATACACATACATGGATCTCTTATTCACTCCGATACACATACTGTACCATCACACTTTACTACAGGAAATAATTCCCAGGGCATTGCCTGCTATTAGTACCGATATAAATATGCTGATGATTTTCGCTTTTAAAATGTAATGGCATTCATTGTATGGGACTACTTGGTCCATGAAATTGAAACCTTTTTAACTGTACAACATTATTTCTTGGCGGTTTGGTGCCGGAGAGTGTATGCACTGACCCATTCTGTTACATATATATTGCAATATATTGAGGAAGATTGGGACTGGTGAATAATAGGTCATATCAAATTAAGTACGAGAGACACTAGGTACTCCATATATATGATATATATGTGGTCATTATCTATTGGGACCTCCAGTATTTTGTGACTGGCATAGAATCATGCCTCATATTTATGCATACATGGCATAGGCAGTGTATGAAGGAGGGAGGAGGAGGGGGCTGTCCATGGGAGAACCTGTGTTGAGGCATATAGGAGTGAGGGGACCCACGTGTTAATGTTAGCGTGTACATGTATACATGAGTGGGTGTGAGAGAAGAGGAGGAGGTGGTGGAGGTAGAGGGGGAGGATGAGGACCTCTGCCAACGTGTAACTTACGTGTAGGCCTGGCGGAGGGATAGAGAGAGTTATGAGAGATAGCTAGAGGAGATCCATGACAAGGCCAAGCTTAAACAAATGAATGGCCCATTTTTACCCATGGATAGACTTGCTTCTGGGGCCCATTGTTGCCCGCTGGCATTCTTATCATGGTTAGTATAACCCGGAGAGCCCTGGGCAGGACCTGGACGCATGTATGGGTTAGACATGTATCAATGGGATCTGTCGAAGAGGGCTGTCTCCATAACAAACAAGTGGGAGAGAAGGAGTTGACACTTCCCCGGGGAGCATATGGTGAGGTATGGTTTGCGAGTACTGGGATACATGCACACTTTGTATGGCACACGTGCACAATATCATCATAACCCCTCCCCCCACCCCCAACAGGGTCCTGTCCCATTATGTGACTGGAGTTCATTGACCTATCAGGCTCTGCTTCCCTGTCTCTTGGAACCCTGCTTCCTCTTTGGATCCCCCTCATGAATCCCTGTCTCTCTCTCCTCTCCCCCATCCCTTCTCTCTCTCTCTCTCTCTCTCTCTCTCTCTCTCTCTCTCTCTCTCTCTCTCTCTCTCTCTCTCTCTCTCTCTCTCTCTCTCTCTCTAAAATCCCCCTCCCCCCTCCCTCCCACTACACAAAAAGCTATAATCTCGGAGGCCAATATTTATCTACGAACAATGCTAGTAAGCAAGGTGTGTGCATGTTCCTGCCAGCTTGCTATGTTCTGGCTGGGCTGGAGGATAACTGATCATCTCAATATATATAAAGCCAAGCGACAGGGAGACAAGCATGATCCCTGTGGCATGCCAGCTGTGCTGTGTTGAGTTGGACGCTTTACCGTTGTCTATATCTTGTTGTTGTCAAGGTGACTGAAATCGGTATGGCTGAGTACCGGTTTATTTACGGGATGCACAAGCCAAGTCGCGTGTCATTTTAACTCAGTCGCCCCAAGCTTCTCCAATCTGTTGCACCCTTGGCTCATAGAAACTCTGCTCCCCCCCCCCCCCCCCCCCCGGATTTATACCTCTGCCCTGTCTATGTATTGTTGCCACGTACTCTTTATTATGTAAAGGCGTCTCCCATTACTATTGACCTGAATCATATCAAGCGTTGGTGTAATATTGCCATTTAAATTTTTGTATTTAATGGCTTGATTTTTGCTGAGTAATGAAATTAAAAAGTGGTGTAAATGTTACACATGTAGACACATTTTTCTCTATGGCGACCGAGTTAAGTGTGAATAATCGTTCCCACAGCCACTCGGATTCTTTAAAATCCGGAAAGAAAGAATATTGAAACTAGAAATGCCCGAGGTAAGGGGAAAGTTTGGCTGCCTTCTCATATTGGCATATGGAGTCACCTGCTCCGTCCTGTCAAAACTGGTGACTGGGTGTCCTCAGATCTCTCCCAAGTGAAAACACGTCGGCTTGGGGGGGGGGGGGGGGGGGCTGGTCGATAGGGGGGAGGGTGACATTATAAAATATCATTCCATGAATAAGCTTATAAAAAAGGCCTTGAATGTGGGAACAAGTCGTCCTTCAAAAGCATTATTTCCTGACCTCCGCTTGACACTTGGTATTTATTTATCATTCCACGAAACATGATATTACAGCCCATTGTAGCGAGGATGGATTTTTTCTTGACCTCGCACGAAAACCTATTCAGTTTAGCTAATAATACACACTCTGTTTCTAATGAGAATATCTCTGTGTGTTTCTATGTATCCTCCCCTCCACTAATATTCATTCTCCGCCTTCCCAATATATTTCACCAGTCTTTTTGAACGTTGTTGTGTCTAATCTTTCTCCTTCACCTCTTTACATTAACCCTCCCTTCCACTCCTCCACCAAAAAGTCTCAATTTTAGACATACAGATCCTGGTATATATATAAAATATAATATATAAGAATGTCAGGTGGTAGTATTAAAGTTCATTGCGCTGGGATCAGCATGGAGTGCGGTCGCAATCAGAAGGTTTGATGACCTCTATATATAAGCTGGGTTATCTCGACATACCATCAGGCCGCAGATACCGGAGCAATATGATAAATGATATACTCGTCTTGGCCATTGGCGTCCCACATTTTACATAGATCATCTGATGGGAGAGAACTAGATCACAATTGCGATTCTCACTGCCCCCTTTTCAGACCAAAAATATAATTGAAAAATTATCAAAAGCCTTGTATTCATAGATAAGTATTAAATAAGCCGAGATGTGTTTATGTGCAAATAAAAACAGAAGACGTTATTATAATATATAGTAAAAATAGTGCAACACAGATTAATTACGATGGAGTAATTATGTCCCTATTACCATTACGTACAGCTCAATCTCCCATTAGGTTTATGGCTCTATTTACGATGATCATCTTTATCAAAGACCTGGGGAGATGATGATGATAATGTTTATATATATTACATATTGTAATGTAAATTATACTCTGTGGTAGGGATCCCTCCCTCCCCCACACACATCGTTAAGTCCATCACAGACATCCTCCTCCATCCATCCATTGGAAGCCCTGTTTATGTATATTATACAGATAGACACACGCCCTGTTGTGCTTCCCTTTAGATCTAATTCATCCCTGCTCATCATCTCCCATTAAAGTCATTAGTATTCATGGCTGAGGCTTAGATGTGTGCGTGTGATTCTAAAGGCAGGGATGGATATATATATAGTATATACACGTATACCACATTATACATAGGATGCAGAGAGATAATATGGTGGTGCAGGCCGATTCCCGTCCTCCTCGGTCTCATGTGAGGCCTACTCCTGTTCATGTGACTGGCACTGCAGGTGTTCCAAGTGAACAATATCATTACAGAGCATGTGACTTACACTTGCCTCCTATTCCACTGTATTGATCCGGATTTGCGGTTAATACTGGAACATAGCTCAAAGGTCTATGACTCTGTATGCTAATATCAGATCGGCACGGTCCAAGCTTAGTTAGTGGGGAGGGATTTTTGGAATGGAAGCCAGGTATAAATGATTACTGGTGAGTGTACTCAGCTCAGAGTAGGGTACCTAGTGTATATGGCTACCAGGTAATTGAAGCTATTTAAAAATACATTGACCCTTTAATTTCCTTGAATAAATTGATGTAATATACATGTATGTAACAGTTTATATCATATTGTCATTATATGAATCATTTTCCTCTATATATTGTTAGAATGCAATATATTACATATAAAATATTTATCATTCCTTAATGTCTACAGAAGTAGGAACAGATATGATTGTGATGAAATGTGCCAACTAGTTTTTAGGGTTAACTGGGATGGTCTGAAAGTGAAGATGGGGAAAGAGAGTGCATATATCACCCTCTGAAACTGCACAGTGTCTGTTTAACCCAGAACCTGGTGGCCATATCACCAACTTAACCAGCTCCACCCTCCCTGCCTCTCTCCAACCTATCCACCCATCCAACCAAAAAAAATAAGCATCGCCACCATTATGTCCCTCGTGATAAAATAGAGAGAAAAATCGGTACATACATCCATAAGCTATCGGAGCCTGGACTTGTGCAATGATCGGTGATCATGAAAGATACTTATATTGCGATAAAGGGGAAAAATACACACGGAGGGGGCAAAAAGTAAAGCCAACGTTATGGAACCCTGACATTCTCTGTGAGCGAAAAATGGGAGCAGCAGTTATATTACTAGAATTGCCAATGGGGCATTTGTGGAATGAGGTGAATTGTGCTTGTGGTACCGAGACTGGGACTGGCTCACTGTGCAGCTGTATAAATGGAAAGTTGGGGGTAGGGGTAGGGGCGGGGGGAGAAAGACACATTCCTCTCTTCTCCACCCATATATCTCCCTGTTGCCTATAATCTCTTCTTCCTCTCATTTTTCCGTGAGGGAGGAGCATGGGGGGGGGGGGGGGGGGGCGAGTGATAGACAGATTGACAGAAAACAGAGAGAGATGAGAGGGCTATGAAGCGAATATAAATAAGATATGATATTTTACTTGCCAGTGGTGGGAACGAGATCAATAGATAGAGTGGGAGAAAACATGAGATATGGTTTATATCCTTGCACTGGGGAGGTGCACGCAGAGAATGCAACTCAGTGAAGGTAGGGAGATGGGAGACAGAGGTAGGGAGATGGGAGACAGAGGTAGGGAGATGGGAGACAGAGGTAGGGAGATGGGAGACAGATGGGCCCAACAGAGACGAGCATTATCTGTCTCATCTCCTTTCCATTCTCCTCTTCCCTTTCCAATTCCCTCCCCTTCTACTCCTCCCCCTTTCTCTCCCGCCCCCTCCCCCCCTCCCTCTTCCCCTTCTCTTCCTCTTCCCATTCCCCGTCCCCTTCATGCTCCCCCTGCTCCTCCCCCTTCCCCTCCTACTCCTGCTCCTTCCTCCTTACAGCATTCCCTACCTAATGCAAGCAAGGTAATAATTATCTATCAATAATGAATAGTTGAAGTTTATATGGACCTGAGGCCTTGAGCATCTCTCCTCCTCCTCTTCCTCCCCTCCTGAGGCCAGATCACAATGCGCAGCCCATTCACGGAATCTCCCACCGCCTCCTGTTAGAAAATGTACTCCCAAATTATGCATGAACCTCTGTCATCTTGTTTCTCTGAAAAATGAACTCGACGTCTGCGCCGACAAGAATAATATCTCTTGAATTAGCATTATCAATATGAACTACCGGTTTATATGATGCATCCTGACATGGTTATATACCATGTGGATCATATTCATGCAACTGAGCATTTTGTCTAACCTATCACGTAACTGGAGTCTACTGTATTATTTCTACCATTATTGCTATCGGTGTAAGTCTGGGTCAATGCAGTAGAAATAGGCAGTACATGCATTGACAATTCCACCGGGAATTTTGGGTGCGCCTCGGATCAGAATTTACCTCAATATCAGTCACGTTTATTGACTGACACCAGTGGAAAATAATTCCACCAATTCCCCCATTACAAACTTTATCAGGAAGTAATGATTTTTCCCTATACAGTTTTCTGGAGTGTTCGGAGAGGTTTTCAGATGAACTCAGAATATGAGAGTAATGGTACGATGAGTAATGGGTATATTTTATATACAGTACAATTCACTTCCAACACAATTATCTAAATATAGCGCTTTCTATTATGGTCACTGTTTAAGGCCCTTAACTATAAAATGAATGAGCTAGATTCAAACTAGCATGGGCGAAGGAAAGTAAATAAAACAAAAACTTCAATATAAATAAATAAATTAAGAATAATAAAGATCATTCATAACCAATGGCTCATTTAATAAATTGCAACCACCATTATTTATTAAATATGAGTACTTACACAAAGGATTAAAGTAAGTTTGATCAAGGTCCATTTGATTGACTATGTTAATAAAAGTACATGTATAGCTGATTAGCTTCATGCCTGAGTTATGGAGCGCCCAGGCTGTGTATGCGGTTTCCAAGCATTACATGGTGGGTCATTTGTCATGTACACTTCACATATATGCAGCTTATAGGACCCTCATAATGCTTAGACTAGATGTATGGGCCTATCACCAGCTCTCAATCGTTGACAGCCTTATGGATGATGTGGATATATGCAACATGTCCCTCCCTTCTGCCGTCCAGCGTGCATGTGGGTAATGACAGCTTCGTGAAAGCTGCACTCGATGCCCGAGGTCTATGTGCTTCACATTATGTATTAATTCAATGAACTCTTGTGACATGTACTGGCATCTTCTTTTAATATATTATATACATGTGAGGTGTAGTGAGAATGGATGGCAATTACCAATTAATTTCCCTTTATAAAACACACAAGCACTAAATCTGTCTGGGGTGTCCTCTGTTATGTCTGTGGGCTGTTTTTCCATCCATCCATCCATCCATCTATCTGTCTCTCTCACGAGCTCGATTTTGAGATGTCCTTTACAAATTGGTATATATCATCGTGAGCTCGACATGTTTAGTGGTTCCTGTTGCCTTATATAAGTTAGGCCAGTCGACCCTGTGTACTTAAGCACTGACTACTCTTTTTTCGCCCCTGACATTTAATGTCGTGGTTAGTTCAATAAAAGCCACATTGTGCAAATGTTACTTCAGTGAAATACGAGGGAAGCCGAGTGATAAATTGATAAGAAGTTATGCGAGTGGCCAGTGACTGCTGGGTCTCTGTCGATTGTGGTCACTGTGCTGTGGCTATTAGCGTCATATGTTACATGTTTTATCAGCATGTATTAGACATTTTATGGATCATATTCAGATTAATTTGTCCCTTGGGGAAGTGATGTATTTCGCTTTCGAGCCTCTATTGAGCTTAATATTGAATACTGTCTCATCTCTCTCTGCCATTGTGTTGCTCTAGAGTGGTTCGTGGCTTTTCACATTCCCTGGGCTAAAATCTCGTCTTCATTCCTCTCTAAATTGATGCAGTATAATACAGGGAATATGTATCTCCCTCAAGACAATTGCTGCGGGTCTAATTAGATCCTGGTATTTTAAGACTGATTTCTTTGCCTCCGGGGCGATATGGGCCTGGATATTAGACGATCAGGGCTGCTACCTTATTAGTACCGTCTCTGCCTCTGTCTCTTCGTTATACCTTTATGGGTCTTAACTTGCAAGTTATGAAATGGGATGAATGCATCAAGCCCAATGGAATTTGCACATAACCAACCAATCTGCTCAGATGTTTTTGAGATGTTGTTGTAGTCTAGCATCAGATGTTTATAGAGCGAGGAAGAAGTTAGTGAATGGCCTGATAGGATTCTGTGTACAAAGCGTTGCTTTCCTGGGAAGCAGCTGAGACCATATTCTAGGCTGGATAATGGATCCTGTCTTGGCAATCTGCTGTTTGCTGTTGCCCCCCCCCCCCCCCATACCTCACTGCCACAGTACCTCACCCTCACCACACCTCTCCTGCAGGCCTTCACGTCCTCGCATTAGACCCCCATATCCCAGCCTCCCCGTTAACAATTATATAAGCCCCTGACAGCTTTACGCACATAACTAGTCAATAAAAATGAGTCGAGGGGTTTTTATCGAACGCGCCCGCGTGATTTAGATGTGGAAGGAGAGGCCAGAGGCAGTGGCCGACCAAATAGCCTCTTGTCACACTCGCCCATACTCTCTCACCCCTCTCCTGGCCCTTCCCCAACACACCCTCTCACGCCCCGCTCCGCATTTTGAAGGCTGGAAATCAGCCCCGCTTAACCTATCTGATCTCTTGTCCCTTGCCCCTCTGCATGACAATGCGCGTGTGACTCGAAGCCTCTCGCCAGCAAGTGATGGAGCACTTCTGAAAGCATTTTTATAGTTAAGTATAGTGGGCAGAGGGAAATGTTGCCAACTACACAGTTGTTGTGAAAATCGATTAGGTATATTATACCAGCCGGTGTGCAGCAAGCTTCTGATCTAGCCGGATCACCTCCGCAGAGTAAAACTTGAGAAATCGCGGGTGAAATGCGAACTTATTAAAGACAATATGAGTAGATTAGCGCCTCTTTTGCATCCCTCCTTTCTCCCTTTCCACTGTTCTCCGCTTGCATCAGCTTCAATATTCCTAATACTTTCCATTATACTAGATTGCAGAGGGGAAACACGAGCTTATGTAATGTAAAAAACCTTGCTGTCATGTATAATAAATCCAAGTCTGTAATCATAGTTCTCCCAAGAATTAGCTCCACTGGGACGGTCCTTGATAAATGAATGGAAATTAGATCCAATGAGTGGAACCTGTTTCACGAGGCTCTATATACTATGGATGTTTTGTCAGGATCATGTTTTATTCAGAGAATTCTCCCCATTATTTGACTAAAAAAGGGCTTCAATGCACTAAACTGCAGCACATTTAGCGTGCCAAATAAGCATGAATGAAAATGGGACTGCATTTCATTACCATAATCATTCAGAAACTGAGCCTTCATTTGAAAGCAAATTTGAAAAGGTGTATGTAGATGGTTAAATCTGGGGGACCAGAAATAATGTCGACGTATTATAAGGATCCTCCTGGTGACAATGGTGTTATTACATCTGGTGCATATTATCATGTATTGGCATTCTTTCATCTGTATTAGCGTAACTAGATTGCTTCCATTGAATTGGAAGAGGACATTGAACCCAGGGCCTTGAAGGCATTGAGGGGGAGGGTGTGGGAGGGAGGAAGGATGGGCGGGTGTATTCTTGCTTGCCTTTGACCTATGCCAGGCATGTGTTGTGGTGATGACATTGTGAAAGGGAGAAAAAAATGCACTTTAAAATTGACCCAAGCGAGACTTGCGTTTGTTTGTATGTAAATATACTAGGATAACCTTTATCTGGATACGTGTGCTGAGCATTAGCACAAATATGGAGGGGACGGTTTCAGCCAGTTTAGTGCTATGGAAGAAAACAAGACAACATTTATACATACCTAAACTACACCGGGCGGGCGACTGTATACTGTAAACGTATTTATTTTCGCGCAGATAAAATTCGCGCATTAAGTACTTTGAAACCTTTTCGCGCGGATATAAATTCGCGCAGCAAGTAAGTCTCTCACCTTGTTTATGCAATAATCATACATTTCGCGCACAAAGGCGGGTGCGCAAAAATAGCGAAAATAAATACTGCGCGAACATTAATATGTTTACAGTACCTGAACTACACCGGGCGCGGGACTGTATAACCTCTAGGCGCCCCTTCATCTTGTTATTCTTGTCATGGTGAAATAAACATATGATAGGCATCGGGAACTGTTGCACGAGTTAAATAATCACATATATGTGTGTCCTTTGGACTATGAAAACAGAAAAGTGACCGATCAATACGATAGCAATAGCAGTTTCTGGTCAGATCTGATCGGCCAGGAGGCTCAAGCCTTGTGGGAGATCAAATTTAATGTGTGTTTGGGATTTGATTTTGATTTTTGTTGCTGGATGATTAGTGGCTCGTTGTGGAGTGTATGGTTTTAAATGTGTCCGTCCTTGAATCAAGTGCATTCGTTATGTAGGAGCGAGGGGAGAGGATAATTATCTGTTACTGGTGTATAATTGTTACCTGACTGTTTTAATGGCGCGCGTTTATAATGGTAGTCAATAATACTCAATACACTGTCACAAATCAAAGTCACATATATGTTGGGAGCTCAGTGTGGAAAAGGCGATTTCTATTCTATTCTCATGCTTCCTCTCGATCTCCGGTCTCCCCTCGTCCTTCCCTCCCTGCCCCCACCTTCCCACCTCTGGATCCTCTTCCTTCCCTCCGCCTTGCTCCTCGTTTCCCACAATATTCAGTTATTGGTCCACTGTAAGAGTTGCATGTGAATGCCTCCCTTCCCTCCACGTCCTCCCATATCTCTTGTCTATCTCCGTTCTATTATTCTCACAAACACCGAAACCTTCGGGCGCAGCATTTATACGTTTCATGATCCCCTATGTAATAGGAATTTACTAGCTTTGTATATCATCTAATATCATTGTTTGTCACTCAATAAAAACTGAGGAAATTATGTGCCAGGAGTCACAGTCAGCCACTGAGTCATAAAATGGCCTTGGTGCTGTCAAGTCTTGTCTTAGGTATTTATGCCATTGCCTTTGCTCTCGGCAGCTATTGGTGATTCTGTCCTAATGACCTGCGGGTTAGTCTGACTTGGCACGACTGTAGCTGAGCCCCCAAGCAGTTGTACCGAAGTTTATGAATGAATGCCGCCAGACACCAATATGACCAGCTGTAACATGTTTGCCATGATATGAAAGAACGACATTAAACATGTGATCAAGCATACGGGAGGAGATCGTTTTGCAAATCTATGTGTGCCTCGGATGAATAGGCCCAGGCGTCTAAGTGCACGGTGTGTTTGTTGCCTGGTGCTTAATTTGTGGACGAAATGTATTTAACTTTTGTTACATATTCATTAAAAATGTCCCCACATGGATTGAAGGTCACGCGTGATCTCTGACGAGGTCTGTACTGATTATTGATTGACACGTCTAGCGAGTGTAATTTCAGCACCAATTTCGAGTACATTCCAAATGGAAGTGTGTATGAGTTTAAAAGCTACCCGAACCTTACATTCAAGGCATAATGCTATTTTAAAAGTATTTGGCCAACACATCTGATCTTCAGGGAATATTTAATCATATTTGCTATCACATAGAAGCTGGAAATGTACTTTATCATGTTTAGAATTTAATATAAACATCAGTTTGATTTTGGAAAAAAAAGAGAAAGATTTTACTTGGACGTGTTGGGGAAACTGGACCCAATATGTATAGAGAGCTTTGACTGTTATTCAATAGAGCCAAATTGATAGCGATTGGAATTGGTTGTCAAATTACCTCTAGTAATTACTATCCAGTGCCAGTGCTTAACAAAAAAAAACAGCCATGGGAATATGATTTATTGTCTGACTCATTGATAGCCATTAATATTTGCCCCCAACATGGTTTCACAGTCCTGGCTCGCAATATTGGTTCTGTTGTCTGAAAGCTATTTGATTTGATGTTTCCGGTTAGGTCTTTCTCGCCACTGCCTTGTTGTATTTATGTTTTATTTGGCTTTCCATAGGAACTCCCATTACATTACATTCCCAGTATCCAACAATGCAGTCTGTCTTACATTACCCAAAGCAAACATATTCATTTGTGAATTGATGAATGACCTGATGGATAAATATTTGTGCATTTGCTCTCATTATAAAAAAAATATGCCCTGCTCAAAATTGGTTCATTCGGGTGCAGCCTCATAAAGAACGTATTTTCGTTCGGAGTCAGTTTGGTGTATGTTTTATTGCGGATCAAATAAAGAGAATGTTGGCTAAGTAGATGAAGGATTGTAGAGGCAGGGGGGATAGGTGAGAGGGTGGGTGGATCCTTTGCCATTGGATCCCTCCTCCGCCCCCACTTCACCTTGCGTACAGCCTTCTCGCGAGTCAGTGGAGCATATCGCCATGACAGCCACTAAGGCATACCTGAGGCGCATCTAGTGTAAACCTACTCGCCTCTACGCCAGAAATCCGGTGAAACATTTAATCACAGCCCTTGTTGCCATTCATCTCGTGAGGTAATATCAGCCTTTTAAGTCAAAGATGACAGGCGGATATATGTATGACTTAAGATGTGTTTGATCAATGCAGGCCCAACAGGTTCATTGCTAATAGTTGATTGTTTATTTGCACAAACACCAATGCCAATGACCTTTTCTCTTTGATATCAGGAAAAGTCACCAAAGAAGGATTTTAGGACGCTGTGGAAGATCTACTATGTAGAACCGTCTGTCCCATTCGTGAATTGAACATACAATGCATACAAGAACACCATGTAACTGCATATGAAAACATGAATAAAAATTCTATAATAATAATAATAAAAGTCATTTTGGGAATAATCCGTGATCAGCAAACATAACTATTCAGTACGTATGTAATATAATCTGGTCTATGAACTCGCACTAAATAATGAACTCAAGCTATAGCCATAAAGACCACGGAAATAAAATAAATAAATACCATTAATGACTAAGTACGCCCCCCTCTTTGGCAGCCATCCCACAAGATGCTATCACATGACAATAAAGCCTATGTTGTGTGTATTAATCATCATCAACTAAAAATACCCTATGAGCAGCAGTAGACGCCATCCGTTGCCGGTGTGTTATGAAATAGCTAGAAATTACCCCCTCCCACCCCTGCCTCCCACCCTCTGCCTCCCACCCTCTGCCTAGGCAATGGGTGCGTGGGAGTTGCTCCCTTCTGCTCCTTTTCTTCTTTCTTCTTTTCTTCCTTCTCCTCTTCCCTCCTACCATGTCTTGTCTTCCCCCACCCCCTCCCTTCTCCCGCTCAAGCTGTTGCTTCTAGGACTGGACTCTCCCTTGCCTCCGGTTGCTAGAACCAGGGACAGTTAAAAAGCCATAGCCACAAGAGAAAGAAAATGTAACAGAGAGGGTGCAACCGAAATGTAAAAAGCTGGAGGAGAATGGTGTGTGTGGGGTTAAAAACTGGGTGGGAGGGAGGGAGGGTGGAGGAGAAAGGTCTTGGGAATGAACTGAGTTTGTTGCATTCCCACAGCGTGCCAGAGTTCAAAGACCTTGAAGGTGGTAAAAAGGGAAAGATTAAAATGTCTAGGCATTCTAAGGGGTTACTCCTCTATTTGACCTGTGTAGGGCTTCTCCGGAGATAAAAGTATGGATATATTATAGAAAAATCGAAAAGATGACTAGGAGGAGGATAGAAAATTTTGTCTGGGTAAGAGATGAAAGTCCTATTAATCACCTGCAGGAGAAAAAGCTTCTGGGGCTGGAAATGGTGTGAACATAGGAGGCTATGATTACCCAGCATTAAATCCGCGCTGCCAAAAAGAAGCTGAATTTCCTCTGGGAAACCAGTCATCCTGGAATAAAAGAGTGGAAGGACTAGGTGGAAGAGAAAAGAGAGTGGTAGTAAAGATATACCCTGGAGAGATAGATAGTGGTGGGGGCTGGGGTGGGAGGGGGTGGACAGGAGGAGGAGTGGGGGGGTAATGTCTAGTAGGTGGGGACTTGGGAATGGCTCAAGTGTGAGTCAGAAAAGTGCCTGGAAAAAAAATTGTCTGTATGTGTTTTGGTAGTGAGGAGAGAATCTGGGAGAATCTGAGAGAGGACACATCTCTTTATTGAAGTCCTTGGGTGTCATCGTTATCTGGAGCAGATGGTTGAACTATCCCACCACTACTTCAGCATTAAACTAGTGGTGGCGGAGGCGTGGGAGGCTTCAGTCTCATCCCATCCCTTATAGCAGACCCAGATTAAAACATCCACTTGCCCGGTTGTCTCCTACTCCAATACATCTTCTCTATTTATATTGTCTCCTTTATTTAAAAAAAAGAAAGAAAAAGAAAGAAAGAAGACAAGCTCTCAAGGCTAACTTTACTCAGGCTTGCTTGAATAATGTATGTTGAGCTGGGTGGGAGCAACGAGTTTAAAGGAAGTATAAACTCGTTGGTGGGAGGGTAGAAATAGAAAATGGTCTTATCACTTCAAATCAGGCTTATTGTATGAAGCTCTCTGTTCTGTCAAGAAGAACAGGTTCAAATAAATAGCTCCATACAAGTATATATATATATACAAGAGCGGGCCTAGACAACCAATCTCTGCCTGACCTGTGTCTCTATACCCATGTTGTTTGTTAGGCTTACCTCCATACCTATAGTCAATAATACTAGGCTTTCCTTTCTACGTGTAGTCAGCTTACGTCGGTCCAGCCTGGCCCTGGATACAACTTGGCCCAAGATTGTGTTGTTCAAGTCCCTCTCTCCCTCTCTTTCCAGTCTCTATATATCACAAGGTATATATTCATAACAAAGGTAAATTTATACATGGTTCACGGCTGAGATAACTCGGGACCTTGATATATTTCTCTCACATGCTCAGTGTAAATATTATAAAATCAGTTTATAAAATCAGTGATTATATCGGAGCAGCCAATGGCTTTGTTACAGCTGCATTAAATAACTTGCTTTTCAATAATGAAGTTTTGAAATAATTGATCTGATTATAAAATCAGCCCTAGAGTCAATACCAGTGTTATGGTCAAATAAAAGTTGAGTTGAGGCCATAATAATCTGAAGAATGCAGAATGATGTAAAAAGTTTTTAATGCACAGCGACCAGGTGGTCTGATGCTATTTCACCTATAGAAATGGACCATAAATGAGAGCGTGTGACGACAGCTTATCGGTTCATGCTGGTAACAAATACTGCACTGTCTGATAGAAGTGGAGGATCGTGTATGGCTGAAGCCTTTGCGCACATACACACACACCCATACTGGAGGAATTAAATATCATATGACTCTATACCTACCAGCGAATACAATCGCGATTACTGCCCTACGGAAGAGAATTCTCTCTGTCCCTCTCCAGCGCACTGCTGTGTCTGATAAAAGCGATTTTATTTCTGATTAAAATTTAAAAAAAAAAAAAAAAAAAAAAATCTTCCAAAGGAGGCCTCGGCTAGTTTTATTCATCTCTTGCATGATAGCCCTTGTTATATAAAAGGATACCAAGTCGCTCTAAAGCATTAGGACGGTCAAAGGAAAGACGGCCTCTTCTATAACTGGGTTAAAAATATCCAGGTTATTCCCATAAACAAACAGAAAATGTTGCCATTACATTATTATGTGTTCTTTAGTGGCCATCAACTGTTTATACCCTACGTGCTTGCAGGGGGAAATGTGAAATTGTTAGTTGGGGGGGGGGGGGGACATGGTGCAGGGGAAACCTGCTTGTGTGCACATGTACGTGTTGCTGGTTGGGAAATGAGTGAACGCTTGACCCTCTTGTCTCCTCCCTCCCCCCCCCCCCCCCGCCCTTTGACTCCAGGGTGCCCCGCCCCCATCCCCTTTTACATCATCTTCCATGCCTGGGGCAAAATCTGCTCGGTCGGCCATCCATTGCCTCGTCTCTTCGAATTCCTCATTTTGCACATGTATGGCCTGATCCACCTGTACTGCACATTTTTTTCTTCCCCCATTTTCCTTTCCAGTTTCCCACTTTTCCCTTCTAATTATCTGCCTGTCTTTCGCCTGGGTTTATCTTGGCTGCCTTCCCCCTTGTGCCCATATTATCCTACCATGTCTCCAGCCCCATTCCCTGCCCCTCCTCGTCCTTTTTGTCCAAGCTAATTCTCGCTTGCTCCTTTCACTCAATATTACGGCATGCAAGGGCTGTGCCTATGGTATTCATTAAGCGCTGTCAAGTCTTTGCTTTACAATCTGTCTATACCTCCAGGAAGAGAGAGGAGACAATCCCTGCGGCTAAACTTGCCCCTCCCCTCCTTCTTCACCTCAAAAGGTCAAGGACGTAGGGACACGCTCTTATTGAAGAGCATCCTTCTTTGGTGAGCGCCCCTTAGGTGACTGATGCCAGAGTCAACAAACTTGCCCCCTCCCACCTACCCACCCACCCTTCCCTCAATATCTTCGCATTCTGATTGCCTAGTGTTGTTTTCTTTACATACATGTATGTCTTTTGTAATAACTAATATTCACTATGACACCAGCTACATAGATTCGTATTGATATCATAAGGAAGGGTGGTGATTATGAGGATTACATGGAAGCTCCAGCAGGAAATATCATCCTTTCACCCCCATCGCTTTTCCTGTCCTGGTGGGATCAGCGAAGATGGGAAGGTCGGGTAGTACCTGGAGCAAAATTCACAGCCTTCTATAATAAAGATGGCCATCCATATTATTATATAAACCGAGATGACGCCCTTTGCTGCAACAACAACAACAACCATTCCTACCTCCAGCCAGCCGACCCACTAAGATAGGCTCTATCACTCCCCCATGCTGTTTTACTTGTGTGTGGAGAGCTGGCTTGCTGCTATTTGTTGCTGGATTAGATGTTTGTCACGCGCAAATGCAATGTCAGCAGTCGGATCTTAGGCGATGTAATCATTCAGTAAACAAATTATGGATTAGATTGGTGCCAGCTTCCACCCCCGACTGGTGCTCTTTTCAAGCTCTCCAAAAGACTAGCTACTACTATCATTCCTCCTTATGGCTTCACCCTCTCCCTCCTGATCCTCCTCCTCCACCTTCTTTCCCTTGGGTTGCCAGGTACTTGTACTGGTTTCTGGTACCAGATAGGGAGATAGTGTGTGTGTGGTGTAATATTGACTGAAACACCAATGCCTATCAAGGAGGGGAAGAATGCATTGCAGTGTAGTTGCACCCACTCAACTCGGGCCAGTTCAGTGTAACGCTTTCAGATGAATGAAAATTGACAGGGGCGTGGCCAGAGGAATGGGGTGAGTAAAGTCTGGGGTGGGCGGGATGAGGCTCATCAGGGTGTTATCTGGGTGTCTGAGTGGTGGATCTGCTATTCACCTTTAATAATATATAATATTGTAATTTGACGGCAATGTAATGTAATAAATCTGGGCAAATTAAAGACAATAATTGTCTGGCTGTGGCAGTATATATTGCAGCACTTTTATAAGCAGCTTGTAGATTGTATTTAGAAATAATTAAATTGAAATCGCTTTGCCCCTGTAGGTATTCAGTGGGCTTGTATAATGTTTGAATGCAGGCGAGAGATGAAAGTGGGCAAGGCTAGATAATAGAAGAGTAGACGATGTCTGGTGATTCATGAAGTGATCGTGAGTCAGCACAGGTCGGTGGTAGTATGAGGAGGAGGAGGCAGAGAAAGAAGACCTCATAGAAACTAGAATGAGCTGAGGGGTGGAGGCTAGGGATAGAGGATGCTTGCCACCCCCTCTCCCATCTCTCGGAAATATTTCACATCCAATGGTTTCCTCTTTTGTATGAAATTTTGTTTAGTTATAGCTAGTCTTTGTGTCAAATCCTTTGAGATCCAATGTTTGATTTAATCCGTTTACTGCACATATTCTGAGACAGCTTGCTGTTGCATTACTCATTAGGAGCCGTACATTAGCAGTTATTGTTTTAATTCCATCTTTTGTCAGGCTCACAATCTACCTGGCTGATGTTTGTGGCCTGTCTCTGTGTCTCTTTCATGCCTTTCCTTTGTCTCTGTCTCTTCTCTCCTCTCCTCTCCTCTCCTCTCTCTTCTCCTCTCTCTCCTCCTCTCTCCTCTCCTTTCCTCTCCTCTCTCCTCCTTTCCTCATGGTTTTCCCCCTGGCCTCAATCAGCACTGCTGGGTTGCCATGACCCTGCCGAGAAAAGCGCGTGTGTGACAGCAATTTCAATAAGGCAATATACAGTACGTAGACTTTGCAAGTCTAGACATCTGATGGACATTCTGAGGGCCTTTTCTCAGATAGTTTTGTACCATCCTTAGACTCTACCATGAACATCTCCTCTCGCCCTTCCCGGGCAGATCATATTGTCGTAATCCTCCATGGCCTGCACAGAATCAATCCATATATTCTGGCCTTGGTACTATTATTGGCTTCAGTTTTCACCCTGCTGTTGGTATGTGCATTAGCAGTGGTCTTGATACTTCATACCTGCTTCTGAATATAGACCCATGGCAAGCCTGGGTAAACTAAAGCCGAGTGGATGCCTAATTAGTGCTATTACTTGCGCCTGGGCTCTTTGCATAGGAAAAGTCTTCTTGCTTTTTTCTCCCTCTTCTACATTAAAATGCCCAAGGTCTAAGGCAGAGACATCCTCCTCTTTCGCCTCCTCCTGTTCCTCTTCCTCCTCCGCCTGGCACCATTTGGTAAAGGAATGAGGCCTAAACCAAGGATACAATACATGAATCGATACATGTATGTAGCCCCTTGGGGGCATTAGCGAGGGCATTGACCCTAGCCTGCTAACCCCCTATGCCCTTGACAACCCACTAACCCTAGTGCAATATAACGATAAAAAGCCTGTGATTACCCACCCTATACACCATCAGCAATAAGGGCATTACACGCAGTAAATTAATTTCACACTAGCACTCACTTCCTACTTGGGATGTTCGTGTCCTAACTATCAAGGGACATGTCCAGGTTGTATGTGTAGGGCTTGTTAGTGTTACACAGAACCCTAAGGAACCCATAGCCAATGTATGGTAAATGAGCACTGATTAGACTGAGCCTTTTTGCCTTAATGCATCTTCTTATGGTGACAGTCAATATTGGGGCCCTGTAGACTGTCAAGCCTTCATGTTTTGGTAGCTTGCTTGCTATGATATTATGTATAGTGTGTGTGGTTGGGGGGGGGGGGGGGCAGTAGGGGAGTGGAGTGGTTGGGGGTCACTAGGCCACCGTGCCATGACAACCATGTGAAATTAATACCAGTCATTGGATCATTTCCGCCTGTAGTGGTCCGGATCTCTCACCTCCCCCTCATGTGGCCTCATCTAAAGTCAATATTATACATACATACACTCACATACCCCAGTCTACGCTACACTACCTTCTGCTGAATTTCAATCATGAAGTTGGCGGTATTAAGATCGTTGACTTGAGAGAGAAGGGTGCGGTCGACCAGGTGCATGGGGATATGTGTTGTACTTGTAAAGTGGGTGTGAATTCTTTAAATCATGTGCCCATGTCTGTTTGTATGGAAACTGGGACAACACCACCACATAAGGCACCACAGCAACCACCACCACCACAGCAACCACCGCCACCCTCCATGTATATATATGTATCATTTCTCTATGTATGAAACTGATATATTTTACCATCTCCGTCAATTACATATATTTGGTATATGGATTGTACTGTGTTACCACCGCCATCACCACCACCAAAACATGCGCACATGGCTGACGACCCCGCCCCTCCTCTCCCAGCACTGCACCCCATGCCACCACCATGACCAGATAGTTCTTACACTATAGCGGCCTATACCCTAAATTCCCTGGAGTTCATAGTAAACTGGTTTACCCGGGGTGAATAATAAACCCACCAGTAGTTCATCAACCTCCACTGACATGCCTTGCCCTGGTGATGTGCCATTGTAACGCTCTGGGAGTGAACTAACTGGGGTGTGCCACCCTCCACAACAATGGTTATAATGTGCCATTCACATACATTATAAGCAACCACAGGCGGCTTCCCCCATGTGTTCAAATAAACTTTGTTATGGCCGCCACTGCATGTTAATTCAATTTACCATTGTAATAGGAACTCCTCGGAGAGGAATAAAGCATGGGGTAAAACAGTGGGGATTAATAACCAAAGCTATTTTCTGTGTATTCATTATCCGCCAACTCATTCGCTGGGTTGGGGGTTGTTAGGACGTGACACGGGCTGGCTCTACTACTACATTCGTTCCCTGACTACTTTCTCTGTTAACAATTTGTACTTCGATATATTAATTATATCTTTTCTCTGTATTACCCATCATATTCTATATCAGTTATATCATTTCTAGCTGGTCACAGTTGTAACACTGACTTACTTAATTGCTCATTCTTTAAATAAAGCACAGTGAAGTTTTATGAATATTTTATGGGGCAAAAATAATGTTTTCTTGCTTTAATAACGTCGACTGATTAAAACATCTATTTCTGGAGCACAGCGCCCAGTCGACACGTTTTGAGTGGTACGTTATATAAGGACCATTATTAACACTATTAAACATGACGTGTCTAAATGGTGACTATTAATACAGATATGGGATCTTGAATAGACTGTAACCCAGTCTAGTGGCAGCAGCAGCAGCCTTGTTGTCTGTCTGTTCTAAACTGAACAGTTAATAAGGAGAACAGTGGGTGGAAGTCTGACAAGGTTATAGTGGGGAAGAGGAGAGATGCAGACAGAATGCCTTCCTTTTGTGTATCCCCTCAGCCTCCGGATTAACCTGCGCCAGTGTAATTACCACCACCCGGCGCCTGGCAACAAGCACTCCGACAGCAGGAGCTTGACTTGGGTGTGGAGGTAGAAATAGAGAGAGAGGGAGACGGAGGCTTTCAGCTCCTCAAATTTATTAAATAGTTCTATTTAACAGTTTGATTATCACAGTGGCAGCCACACCTACTGCATTCATTCAGGCACTTTAGCACTTACCACAGCCGCCGCTATTATAATATTGGTATTAAAATGTATCCGTATTATCCATGTTAGATGGAGCGTGTGCCTGCGGACACCGTCTGCCGCTTTTGATATATACATGTATGTTTGAACAAGGCTTTTGATATATACGTATATGGTGCATAATGTTGAAAGTACTTATAGCTGCATTGAAGCATGGAGGTTTAAATATCTAGGGGTTGATGAACCATTCATATGTACCCGTTCATGTACCCGTTCCAACTACATTTGACGAAGATCATACCATACGATACATAACTTGATGATTATATTTTAGCGTACAACTTCATATCAAAATAACCCACCACTCCATGATATACGAGGGAGTTGGGCCAGACCGGATTGATTCTGTTTTCGTCAGATGAACTACCCCTGGTGTTTTTTCCACAATATAACTAAAATAAAGTTTGAATGTAGAAACTCGAAACCTCGCCATTCGGTGTATCAGCTATTTTACATTTCTATGGTGGATAATAATAAGGAAAAAAAATGCTTTCAAATGGGAGAAGTATTAGAGCTGATGAGAGAGGTCTTCTGACTGAAAGTCTAGCTCTACATTTTTGTGTCGGCCTTGGCTTTTGGTTTTGGTTTCCAAGCCAAAGGGTGGCGCTTCCCCAGTGCTGTCAGAGGATCTAAATTGACATCTCCTTATGTTACACCTCGTTCATGTAGAAATAATGAGAATGATTCTCTGAGGTAAATATGTGCCTGAAAGCTGGAGATAAGGTCGGGTTTTCCATCTTGCATCACAGCCTGGTGCCCTTGTTTAGTATCACCTGGGGTATTTGCCGCCCCCTCCCCCCCCCCCCACCCCCACACACACACATACATCTATCCCCCCTCTCTCTCTCTCTCTCTCTCTCTCTCTCTCTCTCTCTCTCTCTCTCTCTCTCTCTCTCTCTCTCTCTCTCTCTCTCTCTCTCTCTCTCTGTCGGTATGTCTCTTTTTCTCTCTTCCTTCCCTTCGCTCTCTCTACCTCTCTCCCTACCTCTCTACTTCTATTCCTCTATACCTCTCTCCCCCTCCCCAGTCCAACACAGAGACAGGTGGCCTGTATTCAGGTGAAAATAACCGGAGCCATTAGAGTACAGCGTTTGTCTATTACCCAACGCGCATACCTTACATGCCTCATGCATGATTTATCATTTAGTATATGAAACATGGAGGATAACATGTCACCATGCACTGGTGTGTATGGGTTTAGGCTAACATGTATATAATACACACACATATATGTATACATATTATCACTGGCGTCACATGCTGGGTTTATCGTAACCATGCACTGGTGTATTGTTCGGCTCGCCTCTCTCTCTACCTCTAAGTACTTGCGCTATCAAAATGAACCTGTCTCTCTGCCCCCACAGTTTTGCGCTCGCAAACACAAGGTCATGCAGGAACAGGCCCAGATATGATCACGAATGTTGCTCATGGTTTCCTTGCACTATTCATATCGCTGCGGTTTCAGGAGATAAAGATTTATTTCATATCATGTGCCCTTGGAAGGAAAGTCATCACTGTTCATGAATATCTAGTATAGTTGGATCAAGTTCAAATGATACTGAAACATTATCCGTTTCCATTTAAAGTCTTTTTTGAGTTTTCCTCGCATTAATGTACCTCACGTTGGGCAATTTCATATTGAATTCAGTGCTAATTTCTTGATGTGATTCATTATTGCTGTTGTTACCTTCTCCTCTCCATGGCCTTTCGTGACTTGTTTTGTAATGCTAATATTTCAGGCTAATCCGTCTGGAGCTTTTTAGAAGGCTCGGACTGACTGTAATATCTAACCTCAGGCCCACCCGGAGAAGTTTTTAACGTTATAATCTGGTTTAGTGATATCAAGCCCTTCACCCTGGAGGCATGTTATCGATGGCCTCCCAACATAGCTTTCTTCGCCCACATTGCCTGGAATTATCTCTTCCTGCTTGGAAATTATTGTTTCTATTGCCCTTGTCTAAACTGTTTTTCCTTTTTATTACAGCAATACCCAGAGGATCCAGCAGAGTTCAAACCATTAACAGAAGATGAGTGAGTAATCTGTTCTTTAAATTGTTTCTATTAATAATTGTGGCTTTCGGTTTCTTTCGGTATACATGTACATGTATGCAATTTATTGGAATATTTTTCATTGGACGCCCGCCCGTATGCAATCCTAAATTGGGTCCGCATGAATAAGCCGTCATGGAAGTGTACATATAAATAATATTATCTGATTCAATGAATCAAAACTAGATAGGCAATGTGTCAGGTCTCATGGAAAATGTTTGCCACGTAGGGGATCTAGAATACTTGACGTACGTCAAGTCATGTAACGAGATAATGCTTGCGATATGGGTCGGCGGATGTCATGCTGATACTTTGGAGAGTTTCTTATGTGAGGAAATTGGATGTTTTCAATGAAAAGAAAATCTTTATGGGGGTATTTTTCTCCCCCCGCTCATCTTGAGCCTAGTTCTAGTGTTATTGCCACATAGTGGCACTTGTTGTATCACCACTGGAAAAAGAAATCTCCTTTGGAAAGGTTGAAGGAAGCTTAGTATGTGGATAGACAGATGCATAGTTAGTAGGATCAGGTCCTTGTTGAGGAATAAAGATGTCATTGTCATAGGACGAGGAGGAGGCAGTGTAGGCTATAAGAAAGGAGAGGTGAGTAGTATGGAATAAGATGGGGGGGGTGAGGGGTGGGGGGTATGTTTGGATCAGGGGCCTTTGATACAATGTGGCCGCCCACAGGGGCGGTACCAGAAGAGGGGTCTAGGGGGGGCACACTTGCGGTCAAAATCTTCCAAAATGTGCCTGTTTGGAATGCCATCGCAATTCATAACAGTTACTTTACCTAATGACAATGAAATCCCACTACTTTAAGTTGTCTAAGAAAAACGGCAACCCTCTAATATATTTTTTGAGAAGATAAAATTCACACATTTAAGAAATATACAGTGCTCCTTTATACCAAACACGGACATATATGTTCCCCCTATAATATCATACTGTTAACACCAACAACACTGTTGGGTAAAATCCAAAATAAATGCCATTTTTCTTCACTTCTGTTCTAAGATTATGTGTTTTGGGTCATATGAATGAAAAAGAAACAATAGGTCACTGCTTAAAATAGGCCTTAACATATATCTCAAACCAAATATCTACCATTAGCTATTCTCATGGGAAAAACTTCATCCTTTAGGAGAGAGTGGTTATCTGGGACTTCCAGATTAGAATTTCAGTTAATGTTCTCAATTGTGACAGTATGACACATGACATGAGTGGTGCAAATTTCATAAATATAAGTCCACCAAAATCATAATGAAATATTTCCGATTTAATTTCAGTATGAGATGATGCAAGTTTCCCTGAATTCATACAATTTGTAGTCCAAAATCTATACAAGAAGGCCAAAATATATCTTGAGAGACTATCTTTAGCAGAGTCCCTTTGAGGATGTCTCTATTAAGACCCTCTTGAGACATATAGGTTTATTTTGTACAAATTTCAGATTTTAAAAGACCCTGTCATCATTTCGCCTGGGAAACGGATTTAACTGGAAAATCTTGAATTGTACAAATTGTGAACAAATATTGTTTGAATGCCAATTTTGAAACCATCTCAAATTTGAGCCCCCTGTACAAACCTCCTGAGGGTTAACAGGGGCTCAAATTGCTTTTTGAATACAGGCCCTACTGGAAAAATTGTGCTCACACCCATAAACATGTTTTACATCAAACACAATTATGTGAAGCAAGTAAAATATGCAAGTTAAATGTTAAAAGAATTATTACGTTAGATAGTTTTCAGCTTAATTATTGTTTATTGATTTTTCTCAGAGACCCTCAATCTACTGAACGATTTCCCACATTAAATGGGGTTTTTGGGAGTGTTGTAGAGTCAGGAATTTGAAGGAAAGTGCAAATTTTGGCAGTGAATACAGGCTACTGCAGGGGCCCTTATCAGGACTTTAGTGGCCCCCTGACCCTCGGAGGTAGGGGGGGCACAGAGGACTTTTAAGGGGTCTAGGGGGGGCCGGTGCCCCCCAGGCCCCCCCCCTGGTACCGCCACTGGCCCACACTTCCCTGTGTGAATATTGTGTCACTGGGTGACAAGTAAACACATTAGTCTATAGCAGTATAGGCTTCGCTCCTCGCCTGTCGCCATCGCTGTTGTCGCCTGTCGCCTTCCTCCTATCCATCCATGGATCCATCCATCCATCCCTTGTCTCTCTCCCAGCTCTTGATGGGACATCAAATATGGAGGCCCACAGATTTCGGGCTGAGGGAGGAGGGGGGAGGCGTTGTCTACTGTCAGTTTGGCAGCTGACTGGCTCCATCTGACAAGCAGAGCACACGATGGTGACGATCCAGAGGAAAAATGGCCCTCCGAGAAGCCCTTCGCCGAGCCCTGAGCCATAAAACATTGAGAGACAGAGCGAGAGAGAGAGGTGGGGAGAATAGATGGGAGCTGGGGCACACAATACTTCACTAGCATCCCATACATTGACAGATCTAAAGCAGGCCATAATTGACACGTGTGGATATTTCATCTAGGACAGCTTTACTGATCTTCTCCAGCAGAGATATGTTGTCAACTTCAATGTATCGCATTAACAGTCATACTAAGCGTGATCATGATTGTTCATTACTCAGATGAAAGCCAGCAGCAGGCAGCTATATGTGCACCGATTGATAGAATGCGAAATGAGTGTTCTCACTATACCATCGCTTTCTCCGAAATATGATCGTAAAATGTGTTGTTTATTTATCCTACATGAGGAATGACAATGTCACGTTTCTCCATGTCAATCAATTTAAAGTTCCTTTTTTTAAAAAATAAATAAAGTAAAATTGATACAATAAAAAAAAATGACTGGTACTAGGTGATCTGGAGGTCACTGCTCGCAAGAAAAAATGTCCAATGATGGAGTATGGATCTCATTTGCCTGACAAAACATGGTGTAATACGCAATACTCATAATGTAACACATGGCTCCAAGCAAATAATATACATATGCTCACGTGGCTACCCGCCCACTTGTTGTTGTTGCCAGGTCGCTCCATTTTTAGAAGTTCCTGTCTCTTTCTCTCTTCTCTGTCCCTCTGCCTCTTTATCTCCTCTCTGTTTTGTCTGTCTGCCTCTCTCTTTCTCTCTCTCTCCCCTGTCTGTCTCTGTCCCTCTCCCTCCCTCCCCCCTCTCTCTCTCTCTCTCTGTCTCTGTCTCTCCCCTCTCTGTCTCTCCCCCCCCTCTCTCTCTCTCTCTGTCTCCCCCCCTCTCTCTCTCTCTCTCTCCCTCTCTCTCCCTCTCTCTCTCTCTCTCTCTCTCTCTCTCTCTCTCTCTCTCCTCCCTCCCCTTCTACCGAGACTAGGTGTTGAAACTGGCCGGCTTGAAGAATTTGAGTGTGATGTAATTACAGTTTGCTGCGCTCAGCACTTTGGGTTATCACTGTATGGGAAGTATTTGCTGATTATGATATAACAGTTAGGCCCCAGCCTGCTCTATGCGGATATGTGAATATTTATTGCCTTTCATTGAATTAAGTCTGGCCTGAACTTTTGGATCAGGAACTTGGCGTTATGTTATACTATGTTTGGTAGACTTATAACTCCATGGACCTCTATTCAGAAAGTTCATCACAATCTTGTATCTGTCAGCATGAATGTAATTTCCTCAGATATATATGTTCAGAAATCAAATGTATTTGGTTATACAATTTAGGAGAACGCGAATCAATAATAATAATGATAATACATGAATCCAACCTGAATGATCATTGGAAGAACCTTGACATACTATGGTTCATCAAACATCAATTATCTTTTTTTTGTCCCTTTTTTAGCCAGAGGTTAGGGAGGAAGTAGTTGACATCATTTCTACAAGAATCATTTATCTGTGTTTGTTTGTTTGTTTGTTCTACTTTTATTAGCTATTGCCACGTCAGCGAATTTAATACTCCCCGGTAGTGGGAGGTTCCCAAATTCTGCTGGACACAGTGGTTTTTACATGAAACAAGGAAACAATCTGCTAACAAGTCAACGCCTTGTTAGCAGTCCTCATTTAATATTCAATAATATAAATTTTGGTTGAAGATACAATATGTTGCGAGAAGATAATTAAATGTAATTGCTCAATTAATGAGCTAAGAAATACCGATCATTACATGTTATATTCTACATGTAAATATACAGGTAATTTTCCTCAGAGACCGCATGGTCAGTAGGTCACATAAGTAACCCACCTCGCAAGCGGTAAATCAATAAATAAATTTATCATCCAGCCCTATATAGTTGTTCCTGGCCATGGATGTAAAGTCACTGGGTTTAACAATACGATGATAAGGAGTGGGCAGACCATTCCAATAAAAAGGAATCTTGTAATAAATCGAATTGCGTATAAGCTCAGATCTTGGATGTGGACAGATCATAACAATTCTGTCTGGGTGATGCTGCCTAGTTCTGACCTCCCTCTGGTCAAGGTACTCAGTTAGTTGTTTCATGCGATTTGCCTGTTGCAGCAAATGTAACCTTCGTCTATTCTTAAGAGGCATTAAATTAAATTGATCGTGAAATTGATCTACACAATGGTATCTGTTAGATCTTGTAATGATCCGTAGTGCCCTATTTTGTAAAACTTGTAGGTGGTTCAATTTTGTCTTTGCTGCTGAATCATAAAAGATGTCAGCTTGATCGAAAAGGGGAAGAATTGTGACTTTGTATACCTGGGCACTTAATTTTTGATTTAATTTATTGCGAAGGTGTTTAAACAACCAGATCTTGTGAGCTACCTTCTTCTTAACAGAGGCCAAATGTTTTGAAAAGGTCAGAGAACCGTCAACGATGGTTCCCAAATATTTGTAGTCCTCGACCTCTTCCAGAAGGGTGTTACCAAGATACAATCCATGTTGCAGTGCCGCAGTTTTCCATCTGGATCTCAGGGAAGGTTTGCTCAGGAAAGTCATGACCTTGGACTTGTCTTCGTTTAGTGATATTTTATTGAATCTACACCAAGCAACTATATTTGCTAGATCAGATTGTATTTTGGCCGAAAGCAATGTCATGTCTTTACCTGAGTAGTTAATGATGGCATCGTCAGCGAAAAGCTGTAATTTGGAATTCTTAACTTGACACGGAAGATCATTAATGTATATCGAGAATAAGATGGGACCTAGGGTGGTTCCCTGAGGAACTCCACAGGTTACTAATTTGGGACTAGACCATAGTCCATTTACTAGGACTTGCTGGACCCTGCCGCTTAGGTAATTAGTGAACCAATCTAATTCTTGCCCCTGCAGCCCAATTCTCTCTAGTTTAGTTAGTAATATTGAATGATCAACCGTGTCGAACGCCTTCCTGAAATCCAGATAGACGGCCCTACAGTTCTCATGTCATGTGTGACTTAAGAGCATGCACAATCATGATTTTTATTTTGCCCATGAATGTGATCTGATGTTGGCTGGTAGGTGTTGGCATGGGTCACTGTTGTCATATACCAGTACTACACGTCCTGCCATGGCCAGTCAATAATGAGGTGGAGGTTGGGGCCAAGGTCACAGGATCAGCCTTGGGTATGTTAGGCTGGCTGCTGTGTAGTGGCAGTGGCAGGCCTGTAGCCGGATTCTCTTGTTGCAGTCTATGCTAGCCCATGGTGGTGCATGGCCTGGGCCGTGATAGCGCATGGAGCGTGGAAAATAGCTGAGAGTCTAACATTAAGAATGATATTCTAATTCAGGGTGCTCGGGGAGGGCTTTCCCAGTCCGCCTCTTATTGATGGATTTGGGCAAATACTGGCTCTCGGTGTTGGCGTATTTGTGCGACCGGGTCCCTATAATCATGGTAATACTTCAGCAGCAGAGTCGCATTCGAGTAGATAGGGGGAAACTGCGGCGGAGCGGCTGAAAGTGGGGCCTCTCGCGAGTTCTCTCTCGTCGCCCATGGCGAATTCGCCCTCTCTATGAAAGCTGGTGTGTATGTTGGAAATGTCCACAGAATATTATTGACCATGGAAAAGACGTTCCATGTTTGGAGTCTCAAGGACCGCGGGGATTCGTGGGTTTGGTATTTCCATGTGGTTTACAGATAAATATGTTGTTGATGCTTACATTCTACATTTCGCTCCTGTTTATGCGACAGGCTGTTTCCTATATATATATCCATGACGCAATTCTTGTTTCACTCATGTCAAGATAATTGCAGGGACATTTATCCCTTGCAGGCGATAGTTCTCATATGGAGGAATTGAAAGTGGAAGCCTATAGCTAGTTTAATAACACAGACATTAGAGAGAGAAAGAGGGAGTTGGTTGAAGGGGAGAAGTTTATCTGAAGCATCTTGTAGTATTACTGTTGTTATACCATGCTGCAGACAGAGCATTGGGTGGAGACCCAGTATAGAGTTAACACCATTAGGATGCTCTGTGTAGGCCAATAATTGGCTCCAGCCAAATATGACGAGCGAAAAAATCTCATTATTTCAGCTTGTTGACGTGATAATCCAGATAATGCTACATGAAAATGCCCTCGAAAATAGGGTCAGCCCGGCCTGGGCCAAATTAATAGTTGCGGATGATTTACTAGATTAACTAACGCAAACATGTACCACTCGATCCATGCGTAATCATCTGGCCTCTTTTGTCTATACTATATATAAATCCTGATTGGAATCATATATGGAAATATCACAAAAATCTGTTGTTGGGTCGTACTCAGTATGGATTTATGTAATTTAAACATGTCTGAGGACATGTATATAAATATAGTCTTACTAAATAGTCCTTTTCTATTTGAGCAAGTAGTGAGGCTTACTTAATTACATAAATGATTATGTTATAATTAACAATTAATTATCTAGCTACGGTGCGAGAGCATAGATGTAAGGCTTGTAATTTGTCTTCCGGCATGGTCGTCCCAGCCGCTTGTTTATGCTCTGCCTGCGAGGTGTGTGATCTAAAAATTGAAATGCCTCGAATTCCTGCGCTACTGGTGCGCAAATAGTAAAGAGCTTTGATTAGAAACTTTATTGTTAACATGACCCTAGTCTTTCTCTCTGTCTACACACAGGAGGTGAGTCAAAAAGTTGCTGCTTGTTTACTTGTGTGTTGCATTTAAAAAAATGTTGCATAAAAATGAATATCAAAGGGACTTGGGGAGTGGAGGAGGGTCGAGGAGGAGGAGGAGCAAGAGGCCACATTGGACATCCATAATCAACAAATGCAGCCCTGGGCGGAATGATTGTCCTCATGACAAGATGGGTTACAAAGGCGTCTCCCACCACTTTCATTTTCATTCAGCGGACCCTCGCCTAGACTGTATAATTAATCTATGAATACTAACTTGTCACTCGGACGTATTACTTGGAAGCCATATCAATGTAAATTAACGCCATTAATGGTCATTATAGGGATCAATATTCAGGGCCCAGGTCTCAGATGTGATGACATTCTATCTTTCTCTCACCGTCCCTTTGTGTGTGTGTGTGTGTGTGTGTGACTGTATGTCCCTATATCTTTCTGTGTCTCGTTGTCTGTCTCTCTCTCTGTCTCGTTCTCTCTCTCTCACTCTCTCACTCTCTCCCTGTGTCTCTTTTTCTCTATCTCTCTTGTTGTCTCGTTCTCCACCCTCTCCCTCTCTGTCTGTCTGCCCCCCCCCCCCCTTCTCTCTCTCTCTCTCTCTCTCTCTCTCTCTCTCTCTCTCTCTCTCTCTCTCTCTCTCTCTCTCTCTCTCTCTCTCTCTCTCGTTCTCTCTCGTTCTGTCTCTCAAACATCCAATGGATGTTATATGCATGGCAGGCGGCACTGTTTGTTCCTGGAGGAGGAGTTGAGCTGGCTACTGGTGCTAGGTAGTAGTAGCCTGGAGGCAAGGCTTGACCAATCTATAAGCACGAGTTGTGTCTGTCCATCGCCATATCTCTGAATTGGTAATGTTACAATGCTTTGGTTCCTGGCCACTGTCCCTACAGCAAACAATCACTCCCCTTTCAGTGGTGGTATGTTTCTGAAAGAAGCTCTTGTTGTTACACGGTCGCTTTAGTTTCATCAAGCCACATGGGTTTTCCCTCGGTAGTAGACTTTCAGTGGCAACAATTGTATGTACAAGATAATTTGGTTGGGTGTCCGAGATTTAGTTGGGCCCCAGAAAGATGCCCTCTTTAGGTTCAATCGTGTCAAGACATTTTGAACTCGTCACATCCCGAACTATTTATACTCAGCCGATAAGATTATGCATACCCTCTTATCATTCATACCAATGTGACTGAACCAATATGTAAGGTATGGCTGACATATCTTGTGATTCGTGGAAATATCGCAAAATCAATAACATTATCGGTCTGTGCATGTCCCAGCCATTTTCACCGAGAGGTGAGGTTTTGTGAATGGAAATGGAGCACTACCGCCCCTCCCCCCGCCCTCCCTATTAACCTAAGGCATAATATTCATGACAAACACTAAGCTGCTGACGACCCATTACATTAAAACTCAAAAGTCTCTATAATTAAAAGTGAACTGTAATTCGGACTGTCAAGCGTTCTCCAGTCCACTCAGTGGGTTCTGAGGTTCATTGACCTGAACATGTTATGGGCTTAACCCCATCCTAAGGGGTCTTCACTGAAAGCAGTCATTAAGAGCGGACGGTCTCTTTTCAAATATTAATGCTCTCCGTTGAATGCTCTCTGGTCATATGCAGTGGTAAGGGGGATTGGTCACGCCACGACCCTGGTCCCTACCTGACCCCTATATCAATATAATGCGGATATGGAAGTATTGACTTAATAGGGGAATTACATAGCCGCCATTTTGAATCTTGATTCGCATGGAGCTATGGGACTAATGGTACAGCATAAAATCTATGGAAAACATGCCATGTTCAGCATGGATTATTTATCAATGTCCTAATGTCCATATTCATGTGTTATACATGCTTCCATAACACAAGCATCCATCTTTCCCATCATGCATTTGGTTTCCATAGATCATTTATAAAAAGCTATGATATTGGTGAAAACATTCTTACAATTATCGATAAAAATGTATGTTAGAATTTCATCAGAATCCATCCCAGGATGCAATGTAACAGACATGCGCAGTGGCACATGCAAATCCCCTATAGTCTCGATCCTCAGTTAGGGGATGGAATAAATACAGTCAGGGGGTCGGGGTGGAGCGGCAACCCAAAGCTTAGAAATCAAAGACTCCAGGGTTACTAGGTTCGAATCCCGAGTGGTTTTGCCCTAAGGCTAAGGCTTCACACTTGAAGACTGAAATACAAAAGAAAACCCACTGAAAATGAATAGTTAATTACGTAATACAGACATAATGAATGTATGTATGTATCATTTTTATTTCCAGCATTATACAGTTGCATTTTTTCGGAAAAAGGGATAAAGAAAGTATTCTTAGCCCAAAGCATTCATGACCTTCTGTGAGATACACACAGAATTAAGAAGAAATATTGAATAAGAAGGGGAAAACCTATTATGCATACAGTCCAGCCCTTCCCTAGTTGGCCACTATGGATATTTGACGCCCACGCGACCAAGAGCTTATATAATGTGTCATTCAATGTTTCATGGGATCACAACCTGGAAAAATCTATTTGATTATGAATATTTATACAAGTGAACCAACAAAATGTGCTGAATTGGAGCATACCAACTGGCTGAGCCCGGCGAAAATAAAAAAGGGCACACCAACCAGCAACTCTTTTCAGTATAAAAATAGAAGAAGGGGGAAGTAAGTTGGAGCACTTCTGTAGTAGAAGAGTTTAGTCGTCGGCCCTCAGCTGCTAGCCTAACTTATTCACTGCAGAGTCTCCCCATTGATGTAATCCTATAATTGCTGTCTGGTTAAATAGATGGGCGATTTGTAAGAATGGAAATGAAAGGTTCTCCTCTCAGACTGACCGGATGATTTGTGGTGGTGCCCGATGGAATGGATTGACCAGTCTGGTCTGTTAAAGGGGAACTCTGGACTGCGTATAATAGCATATCCTATCCGTTTCTTATTCATTTAGTGCAGGTCTCTATGCATCAGATTCATGATTTCTCCCCCTGCCTTTTATACATGCCCCACACCAGGGATTCGGGATCAATACACCTCCCTTCTAGTTTTAATAAAGACTTCCCTCCCCGCCCCCACCCAACAATCACTAGACCCTTGTGAATAAAATATGATCCCATGCCTGGCGGCCTACTTGTGGGACATAAGAGGGGTGGAGTTGAGAATAGGATATGACGAGGGGGGAATTAGGAACGGAAAATACACCTACAGAACTACCTAGCTACCTCCCTCCCCTCCATCCCTCCATCCCTCCCTTCCTCCCCCTCTCTGTTCCTTCTCTGTCTCTGTCCTTCTCTCTCTCTCTCTCTCTCTCTCTCTCTCTCTCTCTCTCTCTCTCTCTCTCTATCTATCTCTCTATCTATCTGTCTGTTTTTGTCTCTGTCCCTCTACCTTTCTTCTCCTCTCCCCACACTAGGAGAGAGTAGACGGGTGTGGGAGAACCAATCTCGTTTCTTTGGCGCTTCCATTGGCTCATAGCCATTACTTGTTTGGATTTGCTTCATCGACGTTAGAGCCATATTGGTAATGGTAGATGGTAAAGTGATTACTAATGATGTATTGATTCCCCACCTAGGCTAAGGGGGTGAAAAGAAACCAGGAGAGGCAAGTAATCAAACCGAAGATGAGGATTTAGAAGGATTGAAGGCGATGCTTCTGGACTTGTAGGGTAAAGACCTTCCATTATGAAAAGTGAATGGCACTTTACCATAGTGTTCCATGACTAGCCCAAGGGTCCAAGATCTCCTTTTAAGGAATACTGTGTTGGCTTGGAAGGAAAGGGATATTTAGCTAGCACTGAAAACTGATCGAAGTTCTTGTGTCTCTAGGACTGAATCACCATGTAATTGTTGATCCAACTTTAGAATTAAATGAGTTAACTGTCATAACCACTGAGTAAAACTCTCTCCCTGGAGAACCTATGGGTATTGGCGGCTGTAAAATTGGATAATGAATTCCGCCTCTAATCATAATCATGCCTCGATTGGAAGCAGTTGGCGTTGAGGATTTTTCATTTTTCAAAATTACAGTGTTTGCTGTGGAAACAAGCTTTAAATTAAGCGCTAGCCTGCCTGCCTGTCATAGCTCCCTCCCTCTCTCTCTCTGCTCTATCGACAGAGTTTGCTAAATTTTCCTAGCGTGAAGCTTTCAAGTCTGGCCATGGGTAGTGAATTGGACTCAGCCTTGCCTTGACACAGCGTGAACGTTACATGATTGCCTCTGGCCGAGGTTTTCACGGAAACTGGATTGATAAGCAGAGAAAAATGGTGAAAAATGCCAGTCCAGGCTGGATGGTGGACCCCACTGCTTTCTCTCTCATTCTACACCCTAATTTGGGCCGGGTCCACTGCCATATGTATTGAGTGGAGATTTAAATGTAATTGCTGTTGGCCATGTATGGTAATTGATATAGGTGTTCTTATGTAGCGCGTGCTACTGTACATTTGTTAGAGGAGACCTTATGAAGATTATAAGATGAGCTATGGGGTGTTGGATAGATGTTAGATGATACAGGTATAATGTCGAGCTTTTGGTGTCAACTTGTTATTTCAAAAGTAGTAACTGCACCTCCAGCCTTGAACTATGTGCAAAGTATCTGTGACGTATCTAAGGAGTTGTCACTTAAAAGTAAAAATAAATTCAAAAGACCTTTTTAGCAGAGGAGAGGAGAGGGGTGCATCTCAATGAATGAATCCAGAAAGAGGCAGTGATTGAATACGTTGATACAGCTGAATATTCTTAATTTCATTTTAATATAAAGTGTACACATATCAATTTATTGACACCTTAAATGCTGCAGCATATATTGGACTATTTTTGACAATATTTTATATAGAGTAAATTCCTGGTTATTTTGGGAGGGTTGATAGAAGCAATGCAAGCCAATATAATACATATTGTGTATATATAAATGTCCTGTATTCAGCATTTGTGGAGGTGAGACTGGCTGGCCTGGCTGAGCTGTCTCTATAGAGACAAGGTCACCGGAGACAGCACAGACTTCCACCTCCACCTCCCAGCTTGGTGCTGCTGTATTGGGAAAGTAAAACTTGCCGGCTTGCAGCATGCAGCCGGCCAAGGCAGGGGTCATAATCCTGACACTGAGACTGAGGAGTGAAAACAATTAAAGTAATAAGAACTGGCCACCGGGCAATGCATCAACCCCTACGTCCTCCTCCTCCTCCTCCTCCTGCTTCTACAGTAATAGTGCTCAGACAAGGTGACTTTTTCTCTCCTCCTCCATCTCCTCCACCTTGTCACTGCACGTTTTGCCTGGATTTTTATACCAGGGCGAAGATCATTGGTTAATGTCACTAAAAGTCTCCTCAGTGGTGGTTAAAACTAATGAACCTGTCTGTATTAGGGACTTGATTACTTCTAGTGGGTTTTCTTATTCTTAGGTGTGACCGTGTCTGTTTGGGGGTGAGCAAATATTAATTTTGCACTAAGTATAAACTTGATGTTTGAGGGTGTCAATGAGGTTAGTTTAAATCCAGGTTAAGTTTAGTTATGAAAATAGCAAGAGGGGTGTGAAGTGGGGAATATATTTATTTATATGCACTTTGTAAGTTCTGTTCTCTGATCCAGAAGAAAATAAATATTGAGATGAGACAACATATAGGGGAATTCAATTACCTTTACTATTTTACCAAGTATTCGAGTTATCAAAGGACACCCTTCAAAGTCTGTATTTTGCAACAAATCCTTATATGAGAAACAAACCCTTCCAGTGTATAAACAAGTTAGGTCCAAATTAGTGGGGAGAAAATCTTCAAAGGCCATGTCTTAATGGAGTTATTATAAAAGTCTTGATATGGAGGAAGGTTGATCACGCATCTCCCATTCAGCCCGTGCACAAATTCGCCTGTTAAAATTACCCTCCCTCTGCGCCCATTTTTACCCAAATATTTGCCTCGAAAGAGATGATCTTCGCAGCTCTGTGCCGGCGAGCGACGGAGGGAAGACACTGAGAGGGGATGGGACGCTGGAATGTGTTAAGGAAAACGCCAATCCCTCCTCCTTTCTGCCGGAGATAAAAGAGACAAACGGTAGGCAAAAAATAAATAGAAAGGGAATAAGAGAATAAATAAAGATGAGGCTCGGAGCGAGGAATGCATACGGCGGTGTCGCGGATGTTATCGCCGAGCGATATGCAGATCGCGTTCTGGTCGCAAAAATATGGCCTGGCCTGCAATTAACTGATGATTTTATTTATGGACTTTAGCCATCATGTGAGTGCGCCAATACACGTAGAAGTATACCATTACAGCTCAGTGGCAGTCACTAGCCTTGAATGAACAGGGATGTGGCGAAGGGACTCTCTCCTATTTTTAAGGCTTGGCAATTTTGTCCCCATAAAATGCCTCGTCCTGGTATTGAATGGCCCGGAATCATGTCTTGTCTGGTGGAAAATATGATCATACAGACAGGATATATGCACATACTTTTCCACTCGGTGATGGTGGAGGGAGGGTCAGTGTTTAAGAAGGTCTTTGCGAGTGTCATTCATTATACACGACTGCAGACAATCTTAAGATGACTTCAAAGACCCACTTTCCCTGTGAGATAGCATTTCTTTGTATTTCATCTCAGGGAAACAGCCTCACACTGTAATACCTTGAGTTGTATCTGCTATCCACCTCAAGAAGCTATCTCCTTTAATCTCTCTGCGTCTCTCAGTTGTACACTGAAATGTTTATTTGACAAATATCCTTCATAAATGCATCTTCTTCAACCTGGTGTCGGGTACAGATGTATAAATAAAATGGAGGTGGGTTGGAGAAGCTGCTCTAGCAGGTCTCTAAGTAAATCTCGTGACTCGAGTGTACAATGTCAGCGCTGAGATTCATTTAGGAGGCTGGATTACTTTTAAGACGCTGGCAAGTGGTTTCCTCTTACAGGTCGCTCTGCGTGTCCCCTTACTGTGTTGGAAAGAGCCAGAAGTTGAGGCTTTACAGCTTACAGCATGTCCGCTACAGAGGTAGGCAATGTAAGGGTTTTGTATTGACCACACCTCCATGGCGACCGCCTCCCTTGTCCTATCATGTTCTCTGGCTTATTACAGCTAATAAGGCAGGGAGGTGGTGGAGAGGGCATTCACCGAGTTACCTAAGACAAAAGGGTGTCTTAATATGGAGCCTGTATATGAACGCTGGCCTGGCAATTACTGATACTATTAATACACTATATCTGTGTTCGATCTGTAATATCTGATGAAATGGGAGCGTTTTTAGCTGTTTGTTCGGGGGTAACCTTTTTCATGATTCATCAGAGGTGTGTATGTGTAAAATCTATTGATTGGCCTGGAAAAGAGACTCAATATATTGGATTGGATTAACGTTGAGGAAGAGATGTCTTGTGTATTTTTAAAAAAAGACCTCCTATTGATCTCATTAAGAAAATTAACTATTTAGAGGTGACATACAGAGGGCACCCTCTAATTACTTAACCATGAGTTTAGGGGTGATCCGATTTACGTCAAGGAAGTGGACAGACTTTTGCTAAGTTGCTGTGATTGGGGGATTGGCTACTAGGCCTGACCAGTCGCTGACCACTGCCCCTGCCTCACTTATGCCATGAGAACCTTCCCCCCTCTCCTCAGCAAAAAGCTACTGACCATCTGGGGGCCCTTATTGGTCCTGGGCTATAAAGGCAGGGGAAGGAGGGCTCCTTAAAATTCCCTCGTCCACCCAGCTATCCAATGGTTATTGTGTGATCAATAATTCAGCGAGTGTGGTGAGTGTTGTCCATTAGTAGAGACGGTCTTAGCCAACTCCATAATACATGCAAGTCTCAGGCTTTGGTGACAGACTCAAGGACATGTCCTCACCCGTCACCTCCTTCATTCCCCTCCTCTTTCTGCCCCCCCCCCCCCCTCTTCTTTCTCTTTCTTCCCTCTCCTCCTTTACAGCCCCATCCTAGTCTTCCTGCCCCTCTTCTTCCCCCTTCTCCTGCTCCTCTTCCTTCGTTCTCTCTCTCTCTCTCTCTCTCTCTCTCTCTCTCTCTCTCTCTCCCTCTCTCTCTCCCCATGCATTTCTTTCCTTCTCCCACTTCCTGAACCCTTTGCTTCTCAAATCTTCTCCACTGTTGAAAGACAAGGCCAGACTCACAGAGCACATCTCCCCAAACAGTTTCCTTTAATACTGAGGAGATTAGAAAAGAAAAGTGTTAACAGCGGGGAAAATTGAAAACAAGAAAAAAGGCCATCCAACTGAATTGCGATCTCTGTCTACTACAAATGCTGTGTGGTTGGTTCCACCTCTTGCTATTCCTGGAAAACAGCTTTTTTTCCTTCTTTTTTTTAAAAACTTTTATTATTTCTGGGAACTAAACGCTATGTTGGCGGGCGGTTGGTCGCTCGCTTATACATTAAGGGACATTATCGGTGGTAAAGCAATTTCGGCGGAGGAAATTCCTGGCCGACTGAGTAGTAGTTCCCCGTAGGAAAAAGATAAACAAGTAAGAGCGCATGGAGTGGCTGGGAGACAAGTTGCGGTGTGCCTACAAGCGCAACCAGTTGCGCGCCTGTCATTGTTAGCGAGTCATTCTGGTGCAGTACTCTTGGAATACCTCTCAAGATCCCATGAAAAAAGCCAAGGAATAACCTATGTTTTTAAGGCAAATGTCTGCGACAGCTCTTCCTAAATATATCTTGTGCTCGCATCAAACTGACTGAGCCTATTTTAGTTCTTCTCAACTCCTGCTAGAATCTTTCTCCCTCTTGCTTCTTTTTATTCGCCGTCTTCGTCGCCTTCTCCGTCGTGAAAGTATGCCCGCTGGAGGCGATGCTGTTTTCTCTTTTGATCCTTCTGTGGCATCTTGTATTCAGTCTGCACTTGGTGTGTGTTTGTGTAGTTCTTTTGCTGAATGTTGCCAGACTCGGTCTACATGAATTCACAATGTGTCCTAGCGTTTGCAAGTTTCTTTTGTCCCACTGCTGTCTCGCCCTGTACGGTATTAACATTCATTTCTAATCAATATATATTATATATATATATGCCGTATCTCTGTCTCTGTCTCTCTCCCCCCCCCCCCCCCCCCCACACACACACACCTTTGTCCAAGGACCCGCCCCTTTATCTGCATATTGCCAATCTGTCCCCTGTCTGCCTCCCTGTCCTTCCTCCGCACTGCTTTAGTTTTGTCAACTACTTCAACAGACCAGCCTGTTAAATCATGTGTCCATATGGCTATAGATTTGTAATTTCACCTAGCTGTCCTCCCTATCTCTTTCTCCTCGACCTCGGGCCTTCTCTCTTCTCCTACCACCACTGTCACTTCCATCCCACCACCACCATCACCACCACCCAGAATCAGCACCACTTTTACTACTACTACCACCACCACCACCATCACACCACCACTATCATCTACCTCTACCACCTCCTCCTCTCCTACCACCAACCACCTCCTAGCCTCATTCATTGATGGTGTTACGTTCTGTTTTTGCCATACTTCATCAAGCCAGCCTTCAAAGACATGCCTTTTGTCTGCCTCCTGGTCATTCTAATGATGGAAACCACCGAGGTAACATAATAAACCAAACCTCACTCTCTAAGCTTTACGACCTGGTATGTTCCTTTATTACAAGCTTATAATTACCAAACATAGCATTTAATTACTTCATAATTTGTTAGGATTAGGTGTGGCATTAAGTGATGACAGGCGTGAAAGTATGCCTCTATACCACCCATATCCTATGAATTATTCATATTGCATTGGCCATAAAAAGGATATATTTGATTATCTCATTCAAAGGGATTGCGATAGAATTTGAGTTATTACCTTCTGTCCCTCCTACTATGCCTATAAATCGTCTACATGAAGAGTTTGACGTTGCCTGTCATCGGCTTAGGGCATCGTGTCATCGTTCTGAGGAACGGTTTTTCTGATGTCATCTTTTACTGAGGACCGATAGGCCACGGCCGAGCCTTGGGATCTCCCTTTAATCTCATGAAATCATTTATAAGACCTACAATGTCTTAGTACATCCCAGCAGAGCCACGTTAGGAGTCATTATTTCAGCAGAGGATTGACTTACTTTAGCTGTTACACGATTCTATCATTTTGGGATCATTTTTCTTTCGTATGTCATGAAATCTGAAAAGAGTGAAAATAAGTAGGCGTGGATGGAAATTGTGTCGTCATTGTCTGTGTAATTTCTATCCGGTTTCGGTCAATTTAATGGTACTTTTATTTACCGACAATGCAATATTAGTTTTAATTCATATAAACATTCTATAAAATCAAAATCGAAATGTTATTGGCCTTTTTAATACATTTAATTAACATTTATGATTTATAGTATTTCACGATTCATTCCAATGGGACTTTTAAAAAGAAACTTGGTTCTTTTTGTTGATTACAATTGAGATGGGCTGATTCACATTAATATTAATGTCCTATAAAAGACGTGAACGTCGCAAAGTCTGGTTGGTTGGCAAGCGATGAGGATATTGCCCTCATTTTGTAGGTCAGTAGATGAGGAGGTAGTGGTAGAGGAGGGGGAGGCTGGAGGAGGAGGAGGATCGTCTCAGTATATACTAGCTCCACCTGTGAAACTATTTATACACACCTCACAACCAGCCCACCTGGCGGAGAGAAGGAGGTGGAGGAGATGATGGGCAAACAGTAGTTAGGAGTCAGCCATTGGGGGAGGGGGGGAGGGGAGGGGCTGATGATGGTGATGAGTACCCGCTCTAGTTTTTTCTCTTATCGGTTATTCATGAATGTTGGTATCACATTTAGGAAATAGCATCTTGTATGTTATCTACTTGGTTCTATATTTTGCTGGTTATCTCTTTATCTATACATCCTCATCACCTCTTTGCCTTTCTCTTATCTGTCCTCCCCCTTTTCCTTCCCCCCCCCCCCCCCAAACACTCCGTCTGTCTATCTATCTATCTATCTCTTGTTGTCTAGTTCTCTCTGTCTGTCTCACTTTTTCTCTCTCTACACCCCCCCCCCCCCCCCCACCTCCTCTGTCTGTCTCACTCTCGATCTATCTATATATCTTCTTCTCTCCTCCTCCCCCCCCCCCCCCTCTTCCCACCACCGCCACCGCCACCACTTCACCATGAAGGTGACGTGTTTCTCTCCCCTCCTGACACGAATGTCGACTGAGCGACGACGGCGTGCCTGAAATAAACAGCGTGCAGCGCCGGATTAAGTAGCCTAAGAATAGATACGTACACAAATAATAGATTTAAAAATATAAGTGTTGACAAGTCATCTGAACAAACAGTCCACTTACATGAGCAACACTAGCGATATTGAAATTCTCGCTGCCAATGCGTCGCGTCGAATGAGTCTGTCCTAGATTTATTTTTTAATTAAAAAAATACCCCATATTTGTAGTGAATTTCATGCGCTCAGGTATATTATAATGAAAAAATGCAATTGGATGGTTTGCTATCTACTTCCTGATTGGGGAAAAGTTCCCTTGTCCATAGGGAGGAAGTCCTAATGGGACACAATTATGATCTGTCTTGAGACAGTAATCGGAGGTCCTTGTAGCAAAAAGCTGCTAAGAGTGGCCATGCGCCCGACAGTAAGGTGGTTTCGGACTGAGATTAGATGTCGACCCACCTAGCATAGATGATTTCCTAGAGTTGGTACCTATCGGAGATGGATCCAAAGTAGCGATCATTTTTCACTTAGAATGTGTATATGATGCATCTAATTTGTTTGCCTTAGTATTTTATTTTCACCACTTTATTTTACCATTCAATGTATCAATCATTTAATGGCCATTTCTCAGCCATTCTAGTCTTGATGAGTTTAGTGACACTGCAGTATATTATCACTTCAAAATATGACGTCGTCTCGTTGTCAAGAACAAGCAAACATCCGTCTTTCCAGACAAAATTACATTTAAATAATGTTCATGTTCCAACGTGCGATTTAAAACTAGAACTAAACACATTTTCCTTGCTTAACATGCCATGCTCTAACGCTCCGCCCTTTGGTAGGTAGGCGACTTGTTAGACAAAGTGATAATGAAGATGACACATACTGCCTCTGCCCCTCCCTAAGTGTTAAATGATAGCTTTATGTATTTTCTTTTCTTTGTTCTAGGTTACAGAGGATCAAGAAGGAGAGACGTCAGAAAGACTTGCAGAGGAAACAGAAGGCCGCAGAAAATAGAAAACATCTTGCAAATGTCAGGTGAGATCTATGCATAGGGGATCAGGAGAGAAGATGATGTTAACGGGGAGTTTAAATATATGGGTGCGGGTGGGAGGGGAAAAAGTGGACACAGATAAAAGAAAATAAAAGGAGCTAAACAAAGACAAGAAGCTTTCCCTTCCATCCTCTCTTCCCTCTTCAGCCCCAGCTGAATCTATCGCCTTTCAATTTGCTCCCCTCTGGAGGCCCAACCCGAGTCCTTGAGCGGCCGATTGTTCGCAGCCCGTCTGCATACAGATCGCACCATTACATTACCAAAAGCAGAAACTTGATTAAGTATTTCTTTCCCCGTCAACTAAGTGTTAAGCTTAGGCATTTTTATCAGGTGCTTTGATTAGTTTAGGGAAGAAAGGCCCAGTGGAGGAAACCTATTTATTCGTTTGAATATTAATGTAGTCAAAGGGCCATTAATGAAAGCATTTATTTGAATTGAATTCGGCGATTAAAAATGTTTTCGTTTCTGGATTTGGACTTTTTTGTTTCTCATACTTTCGAAGCCACTGCACTCCACCTCGCCCCCATTCTCTATCTACATTTAGAAGGTCCCTATAGTGTCAGCACCTTTATCTGAAATCCTCTAGGCTTTGTACATTGCCATCGACTGCTATATGCCCCCAACATGGTGCTCTTTCTTGTCGGCCACATAACTGCAGCAATGCCCCAATGCATTTGCCCTTGGCCCTGCCCACTTAGGGGTAAGCGCCCATTGTTATTGCCCAATTTTCTGGGTTAACCCAATACATATTAGCGGTGCTAATCCCCCTCCGGCCCCTTAACCCTGTCTGGGGGCCTAACATTGACGTGTTTATACTACATTTAGCATGCTGAGTGGGGCCCACCTCTATTCCACCCCCCTGATCAATGTCTTGTCTGCCCTGTCGCCATGGAAACCACTGATGCCATGGGTAGTGCCGTCGTCTCCTCTCCCTCCTCCCTTGCCGACACACACCAGTCGTCATCCACAATGAAATTACAAGCCCTCATTGGAGGGGGCTTGGGCCAGTACTGGCTCCGCTAGTCTAGCTGGAAAAATGGTGTTAGATCCCCCAGGGATTGCCTACGACTTATCTGCATTAACGGCGTCTAGAATGTGACTGAAATATTTAGTATAATCCTCGAGTCATCCACATGCTGGCCCTTATCTGTCAGGAGATGGGAGGTAAATGCGGTGTGGACAAGGGTCTCAATGCCAGATAAATTGTTTTAAATGTTGTGATCAGTGTAATGGTAGATCTATTAGAGCAGGTGGTTTGGTGGGTGGGGGTGTTGGGGATGGGGAGGCCGGGGGGGGGGGGGGCATATTGTTTGATTTTCTTCTAGCCCGGTACAATATATTGATAGCCGAACTTGTTTCTGTAAGTATGTATTCGATTTAATTTGATACAATTTTCGCTTGCATTCATTATGGGCTGAGTAGTAATATTCTTCTAGATATCATATATTCATTTCATGTGGTCCGTAGGATTTTAAAATATTAGAGGATGTGATATGATATAATATGATATGATATCTAAAGACTGGCAGTAGACATAGACTTGTACTGACATAGAATCTGTATAATAACTTTGTTTCTATAATTTACTTCTTTCTGCTACTATCTAAAAATTAAATACAACTGTTTTATAAAAATACTTATTCGAGTTAATCCACATGTTATAAATTATAAATATCACTACTGCTCCCTGTTTCTTTCTTCATTAAAAACTACAACCCTTTGCCATTTTCTCTTGCAGGGTTGTACAAAGGAACCTGGTGTTTGTGGTTGGTCTGTCACAGCGGCTTGCCGATCCCGAGGTTCTCAAGAAACACGAGTATTTCGGCAAGTTCGGCAAGATCCACAAAGTGGTGATCAACCACAGCACATCGTATGCGGGGGCCCAGGTGCGTACGGTCCGTATCCCCTGCCTTACTGCCTCTTCTCAACAAAAGGTCGCCCACTAGAGCACTCACACACCAGGCCCAGAACACAGCTTGGAATAAAGCTCTTACTACTACCTACTACTTCTACTACCACCTACTACTACATCTTATTACCCCCCTCTCAAATCCACCTCTCTCAACCCACAGTTTAAATAATTAAAATTATTTATATTATGTCGGAACCTCTGTCTCGAGAAATATCAGATCAAAACCCTTTTTTCCCCTCCAAGGATCTGTCTTTGCCCCTGCCCTTTCCCCCAACTATGCTCTTTTTTTAGTAACAAAATAACAGTATCCGAAGAAAATCAATTCTTTCAAAACAAATTTTCTCGCAAACAAATGTATATGCCTACATACATGTATAGTTAAGCGTTGAGAAACTTGGTAAAGCAGCATATGTTCATGCATTAGCATACTTGAGTACATAATTTGTAAGATCCCTTGCCTCCATCTTCCGAAAAGCACACCACTGTATTCTCCACAAAAAAAGTCTTAAGCTGCTATATTACTCCTCGAATATACTTACCTTTAGAACAATGTATGATGAATTTAGACACAAATATCGTTTAAGACTTTCAGCTTGACCCTTCTTGGCATTTCTACATCTTTCTACTTCTTCTGCCATACATTATCTCTTCCCCTTTGCCTTGTCCTCCCTGTTCTCTTCTCCCCCCCCCCCCCTCTCATATCTCCCTCCCTCCCCCACACTTCTGGTGTGTGGTGTAAGTGGAAGTGACGTCACTGTGACGGTCCAGGTGAACGCCTGCGCTTAGTTTGCTCCGTTCTGCATGATGCATGGCAGCACCCTCTTGTGGCTGAGTCTGGAACTGATGCGCCCCCGTTATGCCCCCATATATACAAGGCCCTCTGCCGGTGGTCAGGCGAACTGCTGCGGGCGGTCATTATTTCTCTATGTCTCCATTTCCGACCACATGGACCTATCACTTTCTGACCCATCAGAACATATTATAAAGATGATAATAAGGGTCCCTTTTCCCTTCTTACCCCAATCCAAGCATATCTCTTTTCCATGCAGTTCACGTCATGATAACAACACCTGAAACAAAATACATCCTTAAAATATTGACAAAAATACCATGGAAAAACATTCGGTACTAAGCTCTTTTAACATGGGTTTTTTTCTTTTTTAAAAAATCAAAAAAAAATTACACATGAAATTGAGTAAATCTTTACTATATAACAATTTAATCATCCGAGAAATTATACATAGCAGGAAAAAAAATGTTTTAGGCCTTGTAGAATTTTGATCGGTACCTGATTTTGGAATTTTCCTTATCCTTTTCTTTTTTTCCTCTTTGAAAATTTTGTTTTGCAGGTCATTTTCTGACAATGAATCTGCATGGCTTTACTTTTTGTGACGCCAATGCATCTTCTCACTCTTGAATCGAGACCAGATATTTTTGCCATGCCGTGCGATATAAGAGTAAACTTGAAGGCCTTCACCTTGTCCCCATAGTTTGTAGATAGTTTTACATTTAATACTTCTATTAAAAACGAATAACATTTCATGTTGGAAAGAAGTAATTTTTTCATCATATACGAATCGCGTGAAGTTATATCAATCAACTTACTCATTACTTGAAATATTCGTTTAGAAAATGCATACGCTCATCTTTTGAAAATATCTACAAATTTCACGGTTTGGAGAGGAAAAAAACAACCTTCGTCCTTGGGACCTTACTTAACCTATTCCCTACCTTGGCACTTTAATGCATTTTCCTTTTCCATGGTAAAGGGATAAAAGAATTTTTATTAACATGTACAACATCAATTTGTCTATGTGAAAACATTTTATATGAACTCTGCTGTTAAGACTACTCCCTTCTCGTTGCCTTAAGCTCTGGGCTTCTAGTTGTAATTTTTGAATGACATACTGCGAATCCTTGTTTCCTAACTGACTTCTTTGTTTCTGGCACCTTGTCGAATGTGATTTACTGAACTGACTGAAACAGAACCTGAGCGACTTTACTGTAATGAGGCAGATCGTTGGACCTTTACTTCACATCCCCCTGACTTCAGCATTGTGCAAAAAAAAGCATGCTTATCAATAAGCGTAAGAGTAAAAGGTTTATCAAACAGAAAAATGGTGAAGTGAACTTTAAAATCAACCAAACAGGTAAACTCATGAGTGAAACACGTTGCAACCGATACTTCTTCTCATCTCAACTGGTGATAACATTTCCATCTCAACTGGTCATTAAGACCTTTTATAGAAGTCGTCCAGTTCATAGTTGATGGTCAAATGGACATTATATAGGATCGAATCATGAACCATGGCATCACAATGTTAATGCTCTCATCAATACCAATGTCAATATAAACTACCCCCCTATATTATATGCCTGGTAAGGTTTCTCCGCCTCCCAAAACATTTATACTCCTTGGTGCATCGTGTATGCGACCTTTCTTTATTCAATCAGCGATTATCCACCGGCATCAATTGGACTTCGCTTTTTTGAAAGGTGCCTAATAAAACCGAAGCAAAAGGACGTACTCGAGGCCTTGGCTGACAGGCTGTCTGGAGTCTTGGTAAGATTGCTCTCGAAGCTCGCTGGAGTCATGACAGCTCTTCTAGCCTATTAATAGCTGGTTTTATAGCTCCATTTTAATATTTAAAAAGCTGCAAGTAGTACTCGAAAGTTATTGGCGGAGGGCGAAGTCAATAGAGTACATAGTGTTTCCATTGAGAATGACAGTTTTGTCATAAGGGTAAAAGCAGCATGGTGGTTATCTACAAGGAACCCCTCGTGCAGATTGGCTCTGCCCTAAAGAGATGTGTAGGAAAGGAAAGGAGGAGAAAAAAACAGGTTTGGAAATAAATTTTCACAATTTAAGTTTAAATGTTAATTACTATAGGAATTTGTATCATGGCTGCAGTATAAAACAAAAGTTCTCCCCTCGAATGAAGCTGATTAGGATTTAATCTCCTCAGTATACTTCACATTTAGAATAAGAACAAGATGTGTATTTGAAGCAAGACAACCTGAGGTTATAAAATGTACATTATCAATGTCATAGAATGCAGCCAGTAGATTGCTAATGTTATTGGAAAATTTCTTAGCTTTTTTTCTTTTTTTTAATAGCTTTTTGAAAAATGTCTGGCTTTTTTTCGCAGCTGCAAGTAGATGTGGTTTGCTGAGGTTTCCTATTGCTGAAGGTCCTCTGTATGCTGCAACAAGCCAGTATAGCGCCCAGCCCTGTGGCGCTGAGCCTGGCAGTATATATATCGGGCCTGCCTAACCAGAATAAGTTGCTCAATGAAGCGAGTAGGTATTGGGAGTTGATCAGTGCCGGGATATTGGTGGCCTGTACAGGTCATGCCTTACCCACTGGCCTCAACCAAATCTCTACCCTCCGACACTACCTCATTCCCATAGTCCACCTGTACCCCATCCCCATCCCCACCCCTCCTTCCCGTCCTCCTCCCCATCCCCCTCACACGTTACCACCCCTTAGCCAGAAGCATGGTTACCAACACCCCCACTACAACCCATACCACCACCACCATCCTATCCCTCCCTTGCCTACCTCTCGCTATTGAAAGCATAAACCACCGCCGACCCTATCGGCTCTTGGCGCCCGCCAACAAAAGCTTGCCTAGAAGCAAGTGTATTGTATAAAGCCAGCCAGGAAATAGGGCTATTGCACCAAGGTCCCCTCCCTCCCCCTCCGACATCACTCCATCACTACTCCTCCTCCTCCTCCTCCCCCCATTCCTCCTTCTCCTCTTCCTTCTCCTCCTCCTCCTCCTCCTCCTCCTCCTCCTCCTATTCCTCCTATTCCTCCTCCTCCTCCTCCTCCTCCTCCTCCTCCTCCTCCTCCTCCTCCTCCTCCTCCTCCTCCTCCTCCTCCCCCCCCCCCCCCCCGCCTCCCGACTTGTAAGCCTCAGAAGCGATACATGACCCAGACACACATTAACATGAATGAACTGCTCAGATCCATTGCCAAAACTTTGGTCTGGAGCCGGATGAACCATTTACATGTCCCTATGTCCCCCAGGATACTTAGTTACTCCATAATGGAAAGATATATACTTTTTATCTCGCAGAAAAATAGAGACTAACTTAGCCATGGGCCAAAGGATATTGAGTCGAGTATGGCCAGCCCAAGATAGCTGTCCCATTCTCCCTCTGCTTAAAAATTCATAACTCATCCGTCAAAATGTGGACCGGCTTCATATTTCTCAACTCGCAATGGAAGACCACCACTCACTCGAGTTGAGGAACATATCAAGAAAATCTCCCCCATCGATTGATTGATGGCAGCCAGATGGATATAAAACAGCTCGCCACTTACCTTAGCAAGAAAAAGCAACAAAGCAAAGTCCATTTATTGACTTAGCGAAGAGTTGTTCTTGTGCATTGGGGGAGATGGGGTGTTATTTCCAATATGAGCCTGGGAGGCCTCTCCTCTTGTCATCAGACGGGGCGGTCACGTCTCGCAGCTGAGAGGGGCTAGTGGCTCCATATACCACTCTGCCGGCCTCTGATGACCACGCGTCCCACTTAATTATTACCGTCCTGATGGCTAGATGACTCCGGCCAACTAGGCCCTGTCCACATAAGTGCTGGCCTCTTTAGTTGCTTTTCTATAGGACCTCTGGGGATAAGGGCCATGAATCTTTTATCACCTCTACTGTCTGCCCAGATATATTTACGTTTTATACCGACACGTAGTAGTAGGCCCTGATTTATACTCGAGCTGGTGTTTCCATATAACTTTGAATCATGGCCAAAAAAATCCATCTTGTGGGAAAGCGCACGGAAGAGTTGGGTAACTTATGGACATTTTATTTGATTCAAGTGCCTGTTTGCAAATTTATTCATCTAAATTTTGTCTTGATTTATACTTGAGTTAGTTGTCGTCCTGTATTTATGCCAGAAAAATCCATGTGGTGGAAACGCAAGGAAAATCGGCCAATAATTGACGGACAAGTTATTGAAGAGAGAAATACGTCCATTTATTCTGATTTATATTCATGTTGGTTGTCCACTGATTTTAAGTCTTGACTGAAAAACCCCAGTCGGGCAAACTCGAGGGAAATCAATTAATGATTTATGGATCTAATGTTTTATTGAAGTGCCTGGTTACACTTTTACCCCCGTATTAAGCGTATTGCTAGGTTCTACCTGTGCAGTCTGGAGTCTAGTGGAGTCTGTCACGTCAGAAGAAGAGGAGAGAAAGATAAAATAGACGAGTCATGTTCAGATTAAAGGCATGACTTGCTTCCCTCACCCCAGTTTTTTTTGTTCGATTTTTTACCCTTACCCCCAGACTTATTGATCGAGACGGGCAGGTGACTTGACTGGGTGCACACACTACTGCATTTGGCTTTATATTCTCCTCCAGCATGCAGAGTCACCTCCTGTATCCTCCATCCACCAGACTTTAGAGTCACTCCTGAGTAATGGGCTGTTTCCATGGTGACCAACGCCCCGAGTGGGGTCTACGGAAGCTCTCGCATTACTGTATCATCCCAGTCATATCTCCCTGTGTACAATATGCACCTATCGCCGAGCTAACACCACGGCCTGACAGTAAATTGACCCCGGAGATAGCTTTAAAAATAGTTTTTTTAAACTAAAATGTGGAGCGGTAAATTAAGTGGTGTGTTATAAATGCGGCCGATCGTCTTCCAGTGGAGAAAAGTTAGTAAGATGAAAAAGGCATTATGATGATTAGTGTGTGGATTGTCAGAATAGAAATGTGTTTCACTTATGAAAATTGCTTGTTTGGTAACCTTTTTATAAAGTTGAAATCAGGTCAGTTGCTATGCTTTGAAAATCCCAAATCCTGCCGACCATGTTGAGGAAAGCGCGACCATCCAAATTACTAAAATATTAACGTTTAGTGAGAACGCCTCTTTTTCAGTTCCATTGGGTATGATTTTATTCTAAACGCCATTCCTATCATTTGATTTAATTGCTGATATACACTCCCTTTTTATCCTTATTTCTAAAGATAATTAATTCATGGAACAAATTGGCCCCCAAGGCCTTGATATATTTATACATCTTAATTGCATTTCTCAAAATCGTCCAATTTTCAACAAAAAAATATATTCGCAAAATTAAAATTTGACATTCAAATTTATGAAGAATTTCCGCAATAATTTCATTCTTCCAATATTTGCAAGGATAAAAGCTGAAGTAGCCCATACTATTGCCAAGAGCTGAGACATGTTGAGAACTACTGGGGGCTCAATAGTAATGTGTGACTAAGATGTCTGTTGTTTTAAAGGCAAAGTATTGTTTCCTCTACAGGGTCCTAGTGCGAGTGCTTATGTCACTTACCACAAGCCGGAGGACGCCCTGAGGGCGATTCAGGCGGTCAATAATATCTATGTTGATGGTAGAACACTGAAGGCATCATTAGGTACCACAAAGTATTGTAGTCATTTTCTACGAGGGGCACAATGTCCTAAACCCGTAAGTACTAGCTAATATATCACAGGGGCTAAAATTACCTATCTTTAGTGAATTTCCATAGAAAAAAATATATACAGTACACACTACGTGCTGAATACGGCCTTACACGGCCTTATACTGTAGACACGAAAATGATGGAAGAAAAATAAGTGACTTTAAATTCCAAACTAAATATATTGATTTAATTTGCATCCATATTTGGTGCATTTAATACAATTTGAATATGAAAAAAAACCCATATATTTTGGCACAACATTCAAAAAGAAAATCTATCACTAGATATAAATGATTTTTTAAATTACTTGGTTTAATGCTGGTATTTGGCATAAAAGCATAAAGGAAGCGTTTAGTAAGACTTTACTTCCTGGATTTTAATATTGTTCTTTCTATTTTCAGGATTGTATGTATCTACATGAATTAGGGGAAGAAGCAGCCAGCTTTACGAAAGAGGAAATGCAACAAGGGTATGTATAATAAATCGGTGTTCTCTTCTCTACAAAACCTTGCCCTTTCCCCACAACCCCGGGGAAGTGTACCCAACTTGATGAAACGTGTACCATCTCTGACCTGTGAGGAATTTAGCCTGGGGACTTTGGCTCATGTGAAACCCCAATTCGCTATTTATACTTTGGGCTTGGACCACCAGCCTTACTATCTTCCTACTGAAATCAGGAAGTGCTTAATCAACGAACATGTATATAAACTTCCAATGTGAAACTCTAATTAGCTATTTATACTTTGGGCTTGGACCACCAGCAGTACTATCTTTCCCCTGGAGAAGAAAAACAATACATTTATATGTTATTTTGGGTTCGTGCGATTCAAAGAAATATTCTAAATGCAATTGGTCCCAATCTTTGATTAGGGTAGTATTATCTAAAATTGCCTATTCAATGTGATGGTGTAATAGGATATAGATGTTGCTCGCTATCGTAATTTAAAATGATATGCTTAAAAAAGATTTTTAATGAGATTCTCTAAATGTCAGTTATAGCTGAGAATATAACAAAATGTAAAATGTTCAAGCTGAATGAACAATTTAATTATAACATTTCTCATGTCAATGTATGCATTATAATGATTATATATTTCATACATACATTATATTTAAAACTAAATACTGTGCTTTTATTGCAGGAAACACCAAGAATATGAGCAGAAATTGTATGAAGGTTTTATGAACAGTCAGAACTTAAGCAATCAAGGCTTGCCTCTTCCACCTACTAGTTCCAACCTAAGTGCTAGCCCGCCTTCATCAACGACTACGCCTAGTAACACCATTAATACCACTTCTAGCAAAGCGCAAAGGTAAGTGAAATCCCCCGCGAGTTGATGTACTTCTTGCACTCTCTCTTCACACTTCTGGAACCTTTAATCCCATTTAAACAAGTTTACCACAGTTCATAAAAAGAACATGTTTGAAAAGAAATATATAAACGAATCTCCTCAAATCTCTTCTCTGTTGCTTTCTTCTGACAAAACACTGGCAAAATCTAGGAACTAAAATGTATGTTTAAAGAATTAATTATTCATTTAAATCGTAGAAAAACCTTGCAGCACCTAAAGGTGGTTAACATAAAATGCGTCTTTAAAACGCCAGGATTCAAAAAGTGAACTGTAAGCAATGATTTAGCCGAGTGGCTTATCCTAAAAAGCACACATATTTCTTTTATTATTTTTTTTTAACTACGCTAGCCTAGCAAATTGAATCTTAATCATATTAAGTTAAAGCAAGTGCACTTGACTTTGTGCAGGAAAAAGGCATCCAGTCCTTCGACAATACAACAGAGCAGTGGTTCAAACTCGGTACACCCACCCCCGAACACAAACAAGGAAGCCTGGCCATCATTGAGTAGTAGTGGCAACAATGGCAGTGGCGGCGGTGGTGGCGGTCGATCTGAGCGACTCACCAACGGCAACAAGGCACCACATCCCACATCACAGTCTCCCACTTCCCTATCATCTTCCTCCTCCTCCTCTTCCTCCTCTTCCTCTTCCTCCTCCTCGACACCCCCATCGTCATGTTCGTCTCTCTCGTCAAATTCTCCTTCGTCGTCATCCGCGTCGTCACACAAACAGGACATACAGAACGCGCAGAACCGAGCGCCCGGACATCACAGAAATAACCACAACAATCACACAGACCCGCTCCTCCTGCCGCTACAGCCACAACACAACTCTCACAACACACAAAACAGGTCAGTTTTAGCTTCACCCTCACATCGATCTGCCTCTCTTTGTATATATGTAGCTCTAGATGTAATAGAGATAGACAGTGACAAGAACTTTTAAAAGCTTCTTTCTGGGCTTTCCTTTACCCTGCTCTCTTTCTCTATATGCAATCCCCAAATTCTTATTATTAGGAATATAAAGTCCGAGCAGTTGTATTCAAAGACGAAATTGTCTTATTTCATTAAAATTGATTACCGCGAATTAATATTGAATCAACTAGTTTAAGTTAACTTTAAACATATGTCCCTTCATACATACATTCAGTATGCATTAGAAAGAATTAGTTGTTGTTGTTTTTCAAAAAAAAAGAAAGTATTACAGGCGGAAATGTAATGAAAAGTTTATTAAAATCTTTAATAGCTGAAAACAACCAAATTAAAATGTGTATTATCTCAACTATCCCATTGGCCTCTTTGGTTCAATTTTGTCTTTGCTCTGATCTTGCAGTAAATCCAAAGTATCACAAAGTAACGGCTGCAGTAACGGCAGCAGCCCTCTCCTGACACAGTCACCACCGCACACAGCGCTGCAAGCGTCGCCCCCACTACATCACGTGACGGTGCCTGCCCCCAGTCAAGTGGCGCCCCCGCCCGGCGTCGTGCCCTCCTCCATGGGGGCGCCCCCTACACAGAGTCCTATAGGGACAAATCGCAGGTCCCCGTTCGACACGACAGCCGACTCCATGTCTCTGTTCAGCAACAACGGTTTCCCCACAACACGCAATCCCAAACCTGCAGTAAACCCCGTACCCGTTCCAGGTTTGTTCTCTTTTCCAACTTTCTACTTTAAAAAAAACAACCCGAAACTCTTCTACTTCCTATTGGTTTATTTATCATTGAATGTAGGAATACAACCCAAAACAAAAAAGGTAGATTTGGGTCCGAAGTTTGGGGCACATTTATCAGGGAGTTTTTTTTATTATTAATTATTCATTCATCACTTAAATTGTAAATGCAACGTTTTATATGTAACTTGGTAGTAGATATTCCCCATTTATTCAATTATTTATATTGTGTATGTTGAGGGTGATAAAAATGTCACCAGGAAACTACTTTGATTGTTAGAATCCTGACTCATCATGTATATTGCATAGAATTACTTGTCTAAACCCATTAACTTTAGAACATAATCATTGATTTCATATTACCAATCCTCCAATATTTGTCAAGTCAAAAAGGAAAGGAAACTTTAAAAATGGAGTGTTTGTAAAATACTATTCCCTTGTAGCGTTACTGAGTACCGTTCTCTTTCCCTGCAGGAATACCCACTACAGAAATCCCAGACACAATCCCAGTGTCGAGCACAACCGACTGGCAGGCTGCATTTGGCTTCACTAGCGCCAATACCACTAGCGAAACCCATGACGACGACTTAGGCTTCGACCCTTGGGACGAATCGAGCAAGGCTCTGGCTGACCTCATCGAGAAAGAGAGCTACCCTGGCCACGGCTTCCACGGTAACCCCTTCGGTAGCGACCACCGGGTGGGAGGCGGCAGTGGCGGGCTCCTCAACGATCAACGCATGAAGAACCTGCCACCCGGATTCACACCTAACCACATAGGTGCTTACAGTAACCAACTACCTAGGCCTGGTAAGTTTACTCCAGGTATATATATATAGGTGTAATGGGGGGTATCAACGTAACATATGCTATTGGCCAGCAAACTCGAATATTTTAAATAGTGTTGGATAATTATAATATTTACTTGGGGAAAATACTGCCGAAAATGAGAACAATAATTAATGTTTTACTTGAATGAAATTAATTGATTAAAATATTGCTCCAGGCCGTTGTTTACATGTTCAAGATGTAAATTTTATTTGCGTGGAGTATTTGTGTAGACTGTCTTGCTTATTCGATATTTAGGTTGACGTTCCTAGATTACTTCTCCATGACGAAATAATGGTTTTTAAGTTTGCTTTGTATGATTGAGATTTTCTTTAGAATAAACATTGATTTCATATTACAAATCTTCCAATATTTGTCACACATCAAGTGAAACTAGCTGTTCATCTGTGACTCCTATAACATTACTATTACTTCACTCCCACCTCTTTATAAGAATATTTGCTCTATAGATTGTTAATTTTTCATTTTTTCATCATTTCTTATATCGCCCTGTTCCAATCTAATGAATGAAATTTATTTCCTCTGATATCTAAATGTAATTAGTATTTACCTAATAATGGTTTTCACCGTTTTATACGACAATGATAAGCAATGCACCATCCCAGAGATAGGCATGCAGATGGCCTAGAAGAACGCTTATTATCAGCGATATGTTTTTTCTGCAATTTTTCACAATGTGTATGAAAATAAAAACGTTAAAAAACCCAAGTAGATGTATATTAACCAAGCCTTTATCTCTTGTAGGCGCTAGTAAGATGATGGGTCTTCATTTCCCTCCTGCCGCCAATCTTAACTCTCAGAATACATATGACATGCTGTCAGATATCACGCTGCCAAACATGCCATCTGACAGTCATCCACACCACACACAGGTTAGTTTAACTCGCCTTATAGCTGCTGCTGCTGCATGCACTGCTTGCTACCAACCCTCTCCCCCGCCTGCCTGCCTGCCTGCCTACCTGCCTGCCTACAGAAAGGGAGAGGGATGTGTGAATGGAAGGACCACTTGGGTTGGCCATCTTCTCTGGCCACTTTTACTTATTGACTTGAGTTAAAGAACACCTAAACCGAGAAATAACAATACTTTGATTCTTAGTAGTTTTGTCTTTTATTCAGTAATTACCAACGTTTCGACTTCTCATTAAATAATCCTTCGTATTGAATTTTAAATGCAATTAGATTCTGACTCGACTCCGAATTGAATTACCTAGTTGGAATTAGATATGTCACAAATGCAAAAATATCAAGCTCTATACAGTTTAAAGTGATAGTTGAAATCTAGTTATGCTAGATTGCAATTTAGTTATACTCTTGTGTCTAGTGTTTTATTTGCCTTAAAGTTGCTTCATGCACTTGTTTCTATTTCCTTACCGTATACCCTGGGATAATTGGAGAGAAACCTACTTTTCTCTTCATATATTTTTGTTTAATAGTGAATTAGAATTTGACTCGCTTGCCTTGGAAACCACTTTGCTTACTTACCTGCTTTTCAAACTTGATTGAAACAAATCTCTATGTAGATATTAGTGAGGAATGTACGCTTATTTCCCCTTCTGCTTAAGCTTTCTTCCATATCCAGGTATATCAATTAAGTGTTAAAATTAAATTTGAAATATAACATATTTTTTCTTGCTCATTTAACGTTACTGTAATACGTAACATTTTGCATGTGCTCAATCAAGGAAATTCATCTTAGACTCATATTTACCAGTATCATCTTAAATAAATGAAAAATATGTTAAGTTAAAATGTTTAAAGATTATTTTTAAAAAAAGATTAAATCATTGAAACTACGATGAATTTTCCTAGCTTTCTTCTCACACTCAAGTGTTTCAAAAGAAGTAAAGATTGATCAAAAAGGCCCGGCATGGATCCTTTCCATACATGGCGTTCTTTTTGCTTATGTTTGTAACAGAACGATGCTTTTAATCTGAAGGATTGGCAGGACGGACTGCGGGCCCTCCTCCCAAACATCAATATTAGTTTCGGTGCTCCCACTTCCGCCAGCCCCCAGTCACACCAGCCTCCTCCACATCATAGCCAACAACAGCAACAGCAACAGCAACAACCACAACAACAGCAACAGCAACAACCGCCTCCACGGACACACTCTCACAAAGGTGCGTATACTAGATTTGATAGCATTGGGAAGCATTGTAATCTCCAGACGCCCTTGCGTTAACATAGGAATGAGGGTAGTGCAGTGGTCTGCTTTCCCCGATATATGAGAGTATCAGGCTCAAATCCTGTTGCGGCTAGCCAGTTTCAACTCGTGCCAGGCACCCACTATAGTGGAAGACCAGTTGAATAAGCTGGACTAAAAAATAGCCTGATAGAATGTTCAAAAAAAGTTTCTTTTGAATATTGAACATTTAAAAAAATGTGTAGAATTTTGAAAATTAAAAAAAAAACTGAGCAGTTTCTACTGGTAATCTTTCCACCTAAGTGAGTACCAAAGGTGGAGAATTTGAGTTCCTTCTCTTAGATGAAAAAACGTGGTATGCAGGCGTTTGGAGATTTTGATACTCCCTATTGTTTTTAAGTAGTTATTATCCTCTATAAAAGTAAGTGTGCAAAAGCGACTAGAGCTGTAATAATTTTACTTGTTCGCTTAAAGTAATAGATACACATATTTACAATCTTATATATCCTATCCTTAACTTTAAGCTTCCCCTCTTTTATATATCCCCCTTTGGATGATATCTCCTGATTAGTTATGCCTTTTATATTCATTCCCTTGCTTAAATTACTGCATGTGCGTATATATACATATCTGAGCTTTTTTCTAAACATTTTTAAATATTGTAATTCTTCATCAATTGTTGACACTGCATGATGTGAGAGGTTCGTTTTCCTCAGAACAAATTACTTTTTTTCTTCTTTTTTTTTAATAGTAAATCTCGAGTCTTTCTTGGTTCTCGAGTTGGTTCATCAGAATAAGCTGGGGTTGTCTAGTTCTCTTTTATAGATCTTATTTCATGGTTTCTCTTAAAAGACAATAGTCCCTCCTATGGATGAACCTCTCCTCAGGCGGCCAGTTCTGCTTTGTATTTATACGCAGGGAACTATATACAAAGGGAGAAGACATGCAGTTTGAACCCGTTAAATCGCAAGGTTAAAGTAAATCATCTCTATTATTACGGGCCTTTATTTATAGCGCCTGTAACTAATGTTTGCAATTATAGTTTGGAGGCACTGATATTGTTATCGACGGTATCAGCGTATCATTACCTCAGAACCACAAAAACTGTTAGTGAATGTTGGGGAGGATTCAGCCTCCTCAGCTGAAGAAAATAATAAAAAGCAAACAACATTGAACAACAATACTGCAGCTGGCACTCTTGTAGGTATGCCACATCCAGTCCAGTGATTCATTGTTAGGAAATAAAAACCCAAGCCTCTAAATTACACCGCAATATATAAATTAAGCAACCATTATTCACTCACCCACTCAAATGCTATCAGCAGCTTCGTTCATCAAATCGACCTTCACTATACATCATACATGCTATCGATTCGTAGGAAAATAGATTTTAAAAAGTATATTTTACACAAAGACAATCAAAATAACATCCGACAACAATATAGAAAGCTAGATAAGTGTACATCACGCTTTGCGCTCTGAAAACAATGTGTTTCTTTAGTTGGCATACAGTCTGCATATAGCACAACCATAGCACAACCATAGAAGAGCTGGACTATAGTGTAAAGGCTGTCTCTCCTCCCTTTGGTATAGTGCCTCGCTGTCTATACACGCTCGTGCACGCACAAAATGCACTCGCTCATACACACACACTCGGTGGTGTCGAAGAGTTGGTAACGTTGTCTGTGTTGTGGTCTTTTTTCCAGACTGGTCCTCTGCATCTTCCTCCTCCAACTCCCAATCTCTATCCTGGGATCCCGCCATCGTCATCTCAGGAAATGTCACTGACAGTAAGTGGCGGGCTAGGGCTGAACCTAGCTGCACCATCTCCCACTAGTCCTCCTCCTCCTCCTCCACTTCATCCTCCACCTCATTCTCATCAGCTCAAACCTCTCATCCACCTCCTCCTCTTCCTCTACTCCTCTCATCATCATCATGATCATCTCATCCACTTTTGTCTCGCACTTTACGCCTTAGCTAATACTATAACTAGTAAATATACAATGTACAAACGTTTAACCCTAGACAGATAAGAATTCTTTTATTAAGAAAGGAGAAGGGGGCTGGGCTAGGCTAAGCTAAGCTGAACTGAGCTAAAGACTTAACGTGCACTTAATCATACGGAACCTGTGGAGTTTTCTCATCTGTGGTGTGTTGTTAATATACTCTCTGCCCTGGCTTGGTTTGCTTCGCTGTCAGTAATCACTAATGTAAATGTATTGGTTCTGGCACCCATACATAAACGCGCTTACATATGGCTCATTGGAGGAAATAATTCTCTGCTTATCTTAGCTATATGTACCTTCGATATTATAAGTCAAATATTGTATATGTAAGTAGATATGTACTCTAGAATTAGTCATCAAAGCGTTATAACGTTGCTATTACCATTTGGTTTCTGTATTTGAAAAAAATGTCATTGTTCTGAGTAGAAAATAAGTAACTCGTATACAGTGATATCATAGTCAGTATATCATTGTACCAATAGTAATCTATTTCATCAATTGGGAAATAGATGTCCCATACATGACTTACACCATAGAAAACAATGTTAGGCGGTAGTGTCTGGAAAATATAAAAATAACCCTTGGATATGGAGAACCTGTCTGCTATAGATGTGTCCTCTTTATCATCGTTCATTTGACTATTTCTGTATTGTGCTCAAAGAAGTTGAGCTTATTTCTCCCTTTATGAATTCTACGATAACAGAACAGCTTATAACATATTTAAACAAAGCGAGAGAACAAATCGAATGACCCTCCAGAATGTAGTTTTATATCGAAGATTGATAAAAATATAAATTTGAACTGAAGCTAGACTCACATGGAAGTAAACAAACAATTTTCATTATTTGGAAAATTTTGCAGAAAATCTTTGAGTTTGACTTTATCCATTCACCATGCATGTGAAAAGAGCGCCTGTATTTTACCCAGTGGATGACTTGGACTGAAGATAAATATGATATTAAGATAATTATGAGATTTATACATGAATAAGATTGATCCACTGTATACTATTTAGCTTAGCAATCTCATCATTTATCAGTATTCTATTATTGAAGCTTAACATTTCTAAGGAAATGTGGTTTAGGTGATTGTAAAAACCATATTAATCGTGTGCCAAAAGCTTACAATAATTACTTCCCATTGGTCAACAATGCCCACACTCGTATAAAATAGCACAGAGTGGTTGTAATTTCTGGTCAAGATGTTATCAGTTATCATCTCAGCTTTCAGTTGATATATATGACATATCATAGGGACTCGTGGAATCGAATCCCTGTTTTGGACGCCATAGCAATGTGTTTGGGTTAGATATGTGTCACTGTCGTTATTATAGGACTGCATAGAATAAAATACCAGATCCTCCTATATCAATCATAGAATAGAATAGAATAATCATTCGGGCTAGCCTATTCTTCCGTAATAGCCATATGTCTATACTGGGGAGAAATCCAGCAGTTCTAATGAAATAAGTTCATCATACATGCAATTTGAAATTGGTCTCCAACTCTAGATACATATCTATAGAGAAATACAACCTGTGTTCTGAAGTGCTTTCTGGTCCCGTCCCCTTCTAACTTAAACTAGCACTAAAAAGAAGGACGACGCAGTAATCCTTGGCTCAATATTTCTTGCTCTGATCCAGACAGGGAAGTGACAACTGGGGCCAATTACTTTTTTAGGTTTCAGATGTTTTTTTTAGTTTTAGGACCTTGCAGTTATTAGCATATAATGTGTTCCCTTTTCTCGAGTCATAACCAAGAGGCCATATAGTGTAAAGCATTAATCTCTTAACATATAAATTACCTCGAATTATATGAATCCAGTACTCTATTTGACCTCTCCAACTTGAAGTTTGATTCTAGTATTCAAAAGAAATTATTTGTGTCTGGAGATGATATATTCTGTCGATGCAAGCCTTCTCTCTCCTTGTAATCGGAGAAGTTGAATCTGAGTTAGGTGTCCAGACAATAAAAGTGTTCCTGTTGGTGGGGTTATTATGTTCCTTATAACTTTACTAACTCTTAAAACAAGTAGCTCTTTCTGGCTTTGGAACTAGATCGTAAGAAGTTGTTTCTTCCATTGAATTGTAAGTTCAAATTATGTGGTCCTCTTGATAAAAGTACGGTAAAATTAGAATAAAATATCATATTTTAAATTTAAAAAGTAGTTTTGATATTATGACCAAGCAAATATGATCGGTGAAATACTCTATAAATCAATTTTCTCTATAGAGATACAGTATCATACCTATGACATTACCCACGTAGGAATCTATCCGATTTCCTCCCTACCTATCGTTCATCTTTTCTCTTCCCACACTTATATTATAGCGAGATAATTAAATTTTGGTTTTACAGGTCAGAGGAAAGCAGTTAGTCATTATTAATATTGAATTTTTTTTTTACCAAGATTAATTAATTAAAGATTTGTTAAATACTAAATTTCAAGTGTTGTCTCTTGTGTACTTGCAGGCTCAAACCTTTCAGATGATCCTCCGCATTGGATGGCGTCCCTTCAACACTTGACGGAAGACAACACAAACCATAGATTGCCATTTGTTCACCAGTTCCCCTTCAGAGGTACGCTAACTTGCCTTTTACAAATATTGCATACAAAAATGAAAATATATGAATATACACAGTACAGAGTATACCAACAGTATCACGGTTTATTGCGAATCAAATATGTTGATTGTAATTTTAATATGTTGTCACAGACGTCATAACAATTGAATTCCCATTATTTTCGCTACGCCACGCCCCCCCCCCCCCCCCCCAATTAATTAATTTTACCTTAGATATTTCTATTTTCTCACCCATCCACTGTATTGTGGGGTTCTGTTTGTCGAGGAATGATGTCTCTATTTCTTGAGGATGAGGATCTAATTTTATATTTTATTCCCCGACAACAGGTCCTACATGGGCACCACAGACCCAACACCCACCACCGGGCTTTCATCAGAATCATTTAACATCTCCCACAAGGGTTCCAGAATCACACCGACTTGCTGAAGGTAAATATACATCTTCCAGTACCGCCTTAGGTTTGTCTCAAGGTTAGGTAGACAACTTGGGTACATAGGTTATGTTACGCGATTCAGAGAACCTTCATTCATGTATCTGTATCAAGGGAGACAGGGTATATATTATACATTTATTTTGACGATGCAAAACTCCTGCCTTCTTTGAACTGAAAAATAAAGATAGGATACACATGTTCTACAGTGATGATGACAATACGTAACTATATATCTATATATTATATCTTTATTACATCTATATCTATTATTCTTTCCTTGTAACACAAAGTATTCAAAGTCTAAGATGAACATTTAAGGAGCAAATTTATTGATATTCCGTTCTTGTTTTTTTCCTATTGCAGGTTTGCAGTAAGGCGGTGCCTTTAGCCTATGCCCACTCCCTGGTGCTGAGAGTACCGGCAGAACCCGTGCTTTTACCGCGGGCTCAATTTGTTATTCCTCTTCTTATATACTCTATTACTGAATACCTTGTCCAAAAACCTGCTCTGGATTACAACGCTCTACCGTCAGACAAAAGAGGAAATCTTCATTGGCCTACAGCTGATTTCATTCAACAACCTATGTAGTAATTATATACGATAACACAGGGGCTGATCGCTCGACGTCCGAATATAAAAGGGACACATGATAAAGAAGAAGAAACTGTGATCTGCTTTGTCACTTAAACGAGACAAAATGAGCTACATCAACAGGGTTAAATAACGAAAAGAAAAATACATCTGAACATCAAAAAGTAAAAAGCAATTCCATCTATTAAAAAAAGTACCAAGCTCAACATTGTGAATTAACATACATGTATATCTAGGCGAGGGAGCTCATGAATTTTAATATTGACACCTATGGTGTCTAGATATGGGAACCCTTGATTGCTGTATTAATACACACCAGAAGAACAATGATAAGTATTCTCTCCTCTCTACCTAAGACTCAAAGTGATTGGGACTGTTCTAGTTTGATTTTATGGCTATTATTACAATTATTATGTGTACACTCTCACACAAGCAAATATGGATACTGAGTGTAGCGAGCTCCTTGGGTGTCTAATAGGAAAATACATGGAAAGTCACTCACCTCTATTTATCTGAAAGCATTCGAGGCTTTTCCCTATGATAGCTACGAGACAAAGAAACCAAGGCAAGTTAGCTTTATTCATGTGATATTATGAAACTGATGCACGTTCCTTGTAGCTTCCAAACAATTGGGTTGTTTTGCGCACTGCGTATACTATTATGTACATCAGTATGTATACATATTATACCTCTGTGACTGACTTTCCAAGACGGGGAGACAGGAAGAAGTTGACTTTTTAGCCAGATTTTAATAGCGATGATGTCTGTAACGTGTACTAACCAAGGACCCCCCACCACCACCACCTTCACTCCTATAGAAAACCTGGGATGATGATAATAGTAATGATAGGCCCTGACTCTGCTTTACCGAGGTTATCTATTTTTACCTCTGGGGTGACTGGATCCTTATGATTCCATGGGTATAGATATATATATGTTCTTTACCCCCAAAACATTAGTCCTCCAGCTCCCCAAATCCCAACCCCCTCCAATCCCCCCTCCCGTAAGTGTCTGCTTATCAGCAGCGGTACTAAATTATTACATTAGACTGCGTACATTAGATCGTATATTCTATATTATAAACAGGACTATCCCAAAGGCAAAAGAAACCAATCAATCTAGAATGATAATATAAATGCAGATGTAGTTGTATTCTGATTATGAAGGTCTATTTACTAGCATGCTTAGATGAGCAATGTCTTAGCAGGCTTTAGCCACCATTGAATTTTTCATATATGTTGGAAGCTTCTTGTTGAAATCAATTTATATTTTCTGGAGAAGTTTGGTAAAAAAGAAAAAAAAGACATACACAATTGTTGGAAAAAATATCATTATTGTTACCATTATAATTATTTTGATTATTATTATTGCGTCATAAATCGATCCAAAGGTGGAGGGAAACCCCCTGCAATGATATAGCCATGTTCAGTATAACGTATTTACCCGAGGTTGAGCGAAAGAGGGACAAAGAGACGCCTGAAATTGTATTTAAATAAAGGTTGGATAAAATGAACTGGACTGACAGTTCTCGCTCTCTCCCACTCTGTCGGGCAGAATTTATTATAATTATAACGGTGGGGAAGAAATATTGTATATCTGCTTTTTGTCCTCCCTCTTGCCTGGGCTGTGTTTAATAGCATTATTGGAACCCTACTAGTCAATTAGTGCTCAATTTTGTGCTAGCGCTACTGGTGGTGTCAAGGAGCTCCGTACCAATCACTTTGAGTCCGCATTATTTCCTCTCTTTCACACATGATCTGAGCACCGGGAGCATTGAAAATTATTTCTAACTACCTAACAAAAAAAAGGGAAACGGTAGAATACCATCTGTTATTTCAATTTGTAAGAGGACACATCTTGAGCGATGGATGTAATCAATAGAAGATATTTACTTTACTTTCTGTACGCTGGGGGGGAAATGCACTGAAAGACGTTTTATTGTGACATTACCTGTTTTGGAAACTGAAATAAAAGATTGGGAAATGAATCGAATGGAATCCATGGCCTAGGGTATGTTTAGAAAATTGATTTGGAGTATTATGGTTATTGTGGATGTGGGCTGCTACTTCTACTACTACACGTTGCGAGGAAATGCCTCATGGGGGATCGTTTAAACGTTTTAATGCAGTGTTTTTCACTGCTTTGTTTATTATCTACATGGGTTTATCTTGACTTGCCAAGCCCAGGTTTTGTTAGGATCTTCTTTTAAAATGAACCTCATATATCGGGATTTCGATATTGGGTTGTCTATTTATGTCGGTGCTCATTATGTATGCAAAGAAGATATACTTATTTGAATCGATTGAACCTTGTGAAGGGGAACTCAGAAAAATGGAATCGCTTGCCCTTGGTAACCTCTCTAGTATCTTGAGCATTATTTATTGTGAACTCAAATCCCAGGTGTCAATGTGGAGTGTCGAAGGAGAAGAAGAGAAGAAAATGATGATAGAGCAGTAATAATAATATTGTCAAAAAACTCCCTATTTATGTGACTAAAAATGTACTCTTGGATTAAGGAGGACAAGTTGAAAGAAGACGGCGACGACGATAATAATAATAATTAATGATGATAAAAAAAAGTATGGTATGTTGAGTTGTGAGGAGAAATCTGTAAGAAATAAATGTAGGGTTATGAAATATTATTTGGTGATAAAATGCTAATAAATTTGGTGATGTTATACACAAATAGAATGACTAAATTAATAAAGTGAAATACAAAGAGAACTCCCCATGTCTTCCATGTGTTAGGGTCATGTGGGTGTAGTAGCTGTAATTCGGACGGGGAACTGGACTTGGTGGTGTATTGATGCGATACTGTTTTTAATTCTGTGATGATGAAGATGAACACAACAGATGGCGTTATTACTTTAAAAGAAGCATTTTCCCTTTTCTGGGTGGGGACAGGGACTAGGGACTACGGTAAGCTTAGAAATGGTAATAACAAGCAGTCGAACCCCAAAGAAAGAAATAACGAATTCTTTTTTTGTTCTTTTAGGGGGGAAAAGGTCAAGATAACTTTCCTATGCTGATAACATTTTCCCCCTCATTCTTGTCTTCATTTTCATAGTTTCTTTTGCGTTTTAGACCCGATAAAGAGAGAAGTTAATGATTGGCTGATGTCCTGAAATTAAACTGACGGGTAGAGGTGCTAACTCCACCCTACCTTGGATAGAGTATCTGTCCCCCTTTAATCAGTTTCATAATATTTACACACCGTATCAAAGGGAAGTACTAAAGGTGATGTAGCTGCTGCTAGGTAAAGTAATCTCTCAATGGGCATCATCGATACTATTACTATTATTATTCTTGTCATAAATGTTGACTAATATGATATTATCAATGTAATACTGATGGGACGAAATGAAGTAAACAAAAACAATCGTACACATGCAACACAACTGTAACTGGATGCATATCTACAAGTGCATCTTCACTCTTCGAGGGTTAAAAGAAGTAACTAAAAGAAGAAGAATTATTCTTCCTCATTATGTTGAGGTGATTTGCAACTGTGGGTTGTTACTCTGTGAATGCAAGTAAACAAAAGACAAAAAATCTGTATCTCGGATGAAATGATGACTCATGCCATGTCATGGGCAAGTGCAGAGATTTTCCTTCTTTTATGAAATGCTGTGCCAGCAATCTGTAGTAATGAATGGGAGGCTGAGATGGTGTATCTAATAAAGTGAAGCAAAAACCAACCTTAAATGCATTTTTTGTAGTAAGAAAAAGTAACTTTGATCGAAAGGAATACAAGCAATGGCTGTTTAATATTGTTAATTGAATTATTTATATAAATATTGGTTTGATTAAAAGCTAACGTTTACTGTCTCCGATGCAAAAAGTAACTTGGCCCCTCGCTTTAAAAAGCTTTAACCAACTATCCTCCCTTTTTAAGCCAAACTTGTCAAATGCAACAAATAAAAGTGCATATCAGTAAAACAAGCCGGTATGCCTCTGTTATGCTATCCTCACGAGATTGTATTCATCCATGAAATAAAATAACTGGATTGAAATATAAGAAATATCCTCCCCTCGATGAAAACATTGAAGTTACCAATTTAATAATGAAAAACTAGATTTTGAAATTCCGATTCATCATTTTAATAAAAGAAAAACCAAAAAAAACCCCCAACCAACTGAGATTAAAATTGGGAATATATCTGTAGATCTATATTGACTTTCCCCCATACGCACAATCAACCGCAGAAAACCGATTCAAAATAATGATAAGGAATGCAAGAAAATCATCTTTAAAACTTAAAAACCCGACCATTTTTTCGATTTTAACTCCACAGTCTACGAAGTAATATTTAATATGTAATGCCCTGATCCTGTAATCATGATGTAAAGAAAGAACTTTTATCCTTTGCCAAATAAACGACCAACCACATATATGGCCAATTCCACCAATTTGACAACATTTGGCCCCCAACCGTGGAAAAGGGTAAAATGGGCTTAAATCAAGTTAATTATCATTAATTTGATTATTTTTTTTGATTGGATGGTTTTACCAACCTGTGGAACAACATTTTTGGCATTTTTAGCCCAATTTTTTTTTTTTTTTTATTTCAAAATCCTATTTTGGAGGCAAAAATCGTTTTTTTTAACAGCCATTAGTCCGTGGAATTGCTAAATTTCTAAATAATCTTCAAAATTGAACATTTTTTTTTATATGTTGTGATAGTAGGTTACGTGAATATGATCTGTGCGAAAAAAAAATGCAAAAAAAATATTTTTTGGCCAAAAGTCATCAAAAATCAAAAAAAAATTTTGTGGGTACCCCCCCATGTCGTCTTCGTCACGCAGTGTGCCTAAGGTGGAATAAATAAATAAATAAAAAAAAAAAATGTCATATTTTGATGAATAATGATAGAGTGCATCGGATTATATAGGTATAGAACATCAAATGTATTGATTTTAGTTTTTCTTGAATCAAAGCAGAGAAATAACATGGCAGCAAAGGGGGGGTGGGTACCCTAGCTCATGTCGTCTTCGTCACACCTATTTTAGGGGTTTTTAGAGCCTTTCAAGGCATAAATTTAATAATAAACTTTAAATTTGACATTTATTATTAACTTTGCTTAATACCAATCTATGTAGACTGAACTTAAGAATTTCCGAGACATTTTTAAATGATTTTCATGGGAAAATGCTTAAAAAATCTTCGTCACGCTTTTGTCGTCTTCGTCACGTTGTCTACGTCACGTCTGCCGTCACAAAATGTCAGAAATGGTATCCCTCACATATATATAATATCAGAATCTTTATGTTTAAAATTTTTGCCTCTAAACACTTAAACAGAACAGGAGCATTAAATACAAGTATTTGAGTCAACTTAAAACCCAAACAAGGGTAATAAATGTTATATATATTCTAGATATAATGAGTTATATGATGTGTATAAATACATTATAATGTGGGCAGAGGGTCAATGACCTGTCACCCTTGCCGCTGCCATTATTATTACCATTACTGAATGGTTATTTGGCTGTAACTTTTCTTCTAGTTAGAATATTTTCACCAAATAAAAGGTGTTATGATCCTTATGTCGAGACCTATCAAGTACAAAATAGTTCAATACATTATGTGCATATTTGTTTTATCTATTTCTAATTTAAATACTGATTCATGTAGAAATATGTACCATTATTCGTCATGCTATTTTTAGCATTCTTTTCATATTTGGGATCTATTTTCGACCCCCCCTGTAAACAAATTCCTAATTATCAGAATGGTTCCAAACTTGGCAGTTTAATGTGCATATATATAAGGTTGATAGAAAATAAAAAATCAACTGATAAATGTAAAAAATATTTTTGGGTACTCAGGGGGTGTCTAGGGGCCCAATTGTTGTCAAATTGGTGGAAATGGCCATATACTCCTCTTAAAATTTCTAGAAAGTTTCGAAGAAAATCGATTTGATTAAATCTTTGGAGCAAGAGATTTTATTCTGTAATCAGAATAAAATCATTTGGTGACAGTCGGATTGTATCTTGCCCCAGGAAGGATTCAACTTCACAGTTCCGATTAAAGACGCCAGAGGGGGTGCAGATCTATGAAGTTGCACAAACGTCTGTTCTGGCCGCATCGCACGTTACACCATCTTGTGTTATTTTAAAAAGAAATGATATGATGAATTTTAGATTTCTAAAAATATGTTCGGTGTCAAGGGGTTCATATATATTGTTGGTACTATCATAGGAAGGCTATTTATTAAGCCATGAATCTTTACGATTAAATTGTGTGTGTGCTGCCTTCCTCCAATAATTTCACCGAACAAGGGTATTAAAGATTAATATAGGTTCTATTAATTATAGTCGATCTATAGAAGCTGCTGATAGTACGAGGTACATAGTTGTACATGCCAAAGATGACAACATATTATAAGTAGGCCTATACCACTTGATGTTAAACTTAAATAGAGTGATTATGATGATGCCCCTAGCATTGAAAAATATTGAAATATAAACCTTTGTTTTTGAATCACCATAACGTATCTGTCCTAGAAGCTAACAAAAACAAAAAACAAATTTTTACCGTACACTTTATACGATAACAATATTTTCATTGCACCTCACTTAGCACCCCTCTTGTGGAATGCGCATGTATGCTATAATAAATTGAGATTACAAAAAAAAATAGAGGCTATCACACTAGAAACCTAGCAACAAATAATATAAGCAGATCGGTCTTCAGGACAGTCTTTCAATGATCTCGGTCAATAATCGGGCTAAATAGAATATTTTTTGAAAAAATACCTAAAACGGGGTGTTAGGTCCAGTCGCTCATGAATGATGTATTTTCTCGATTTAGCACGGCGAACCGAGAGCCTAGTCTCAGAGCACAGAGCATGCACAATCAAGGGAAAGTGTGCAATCTGTGCAGTTATTTAACTTTAACGACTAAAATAAATATATGTAATACTGCACGTAACCATATCTACCGCAGGAGAAGATATTCACTTGAAGTTGTACTACAGTGCTCAGGCAACCACTTCCTTGCGCGGGAAGGAACCACGTGCCCCAGAAGACGTTCAGACGTTTTGGAGACGTGAGCACATGGAAAGCGTGTGTACACACGTGTGTGAGTATCGGTGCGCTAATTTAATAAGTTACGGATATTTGATCAGTAATATAATAGTAATAACGAGACAAAGCAATGGGTTTCTTTAAGCAACCCCTTTTGACGTTTAGACCTATTTACACATGCACATACTGTACATGTAGGTCTATATTATGATAATTATATCGACGTTAGGCCCTATGCTTTCGCCTTCGACAGGTCTACAATATTATAGCCTAGGCTATAGGGCTAGGCCTAGCGACATTTGCCATACATCCTTTCTTTTAAAAAAAACTCCACCCCATTCTCTGCTGTTGATTGTTCTCGATCATTGCTGTAAAGTATCGAGCAACTGACATGTTTGTTATTGAATTTGGACACCTAACGAATCATCTGAACTACAAAGTGTATACCATGGGCATGGCATGTGCCGACCATCGTCTTTTTTTTTTTTTTTACTAAATTTTAGGCCTAGCCTAGGCCTATATAGGTCCCAGACTAGATCTAGGCGTAAATAAGTACAAGATTCTTGTTAATTGTGTATAGCTTAATTGTATAATATAGCCTAGGGATTGCCCCAAATGCTTGTGAATTTGCTATAGTCTACTATATCGATTAGTCAAAAGGCTAGGTTACTATTGTTAACGTAGACTAGGCTAGCCTATATAGTATAGTCCTAGTAGCCAACAAAAGCTAATAAATATATATCTAGGTCCTAGGCTTATATTTGATAATGTACCGGTACGGTACGGCACCTGATTTAATTTGAATATGTCACAAATACAATTATTGTCCATCAGTCTTTAGACTTTCGTTTATTTAATTAAATTAATGGAAATAAGCTAAAAAAAATACCCATGCGATGAGTATCAATGGGCTGTAGGCTTATTTAATAATGCATAATGAGTTTAAACTAACTAAATGAATACCAGGTAGGCCCACAGAAAGAAAAAAGATGCCGGGTACATACAGTGCAACATAGTGAATTTGGAGATGAGAGACTGCCGGTCTCTGCCAAATTGTAACAGTGGAGACCGAAAAGGTTTTACAGAGACCCAAAAAACGTCTGGGTCATAGATAGGGTTCCCGTGATCCAGAGCAGTTTGAACATTTTATCACTTGGATATTTCATTGGAGACCGTCGGGCCCTGACAATTATCAATTTCAGAGACCGATGAAAATTCAATGGAGACTGGGCGTCAGTCTCTGGTTTATGTTGCACACTGGGTACGGTAAATTGGGGCTACTGGTAGAAGGTTAATTTATTCAATAAAAGAGCACAGATGACTTCGATATGTCCTTACTCAAAGATTCATATAACCTCTTTGCTCATGACGGAGTCATGTTCAATAAAATCACAACAAAAACATAATCCCATTTGGTTGTTTAGGTGTAGCCATCCCTCACCATCATGTCAACCTATACATCTCTACGGAGGCCTGACGACGAATTTGAAGAGGAGGATTCATTTGAGGGTTTTCCCGAGGCAGTTATTGCAGAATGTACTGAGAAGGCGAGACGAAGCTTGTGTAAACTAAATGAGGAAATAACAAAGGTTTCAAATAGCGAAATAGACGTTTATGTAGAACATGATGATAAGCAGAACTCATCTGCCGAGGACATCGATGGTATGTTGTCATTCTATGTATTGGTCCATTATCAAAATATCGCTTTTTAAAATTTTATATCACATCTAAACACCAGGGTGGCATATTTGTATATTTAACTCCCTGCTTAAATTAACTTCACTTTTTTTAAAAAAAAAGTTTTTATTCATTATGTCGGTACATTTTTCTCAGTGCAATCCTATCATCACAAACCATTCAAAATAGGCCTACTTTAGAACATAAGCCTACTATGCATAATTATCATTATAGCTCTATTTATGAACTCATATATAATTCCCATTAGAAAAATATACGCTATTCGATATAAAATAGTTAAAACCACTACAATTTTATTTTTAATTAAATTTGAAGAATGGAGCCAGAAATATCAGAATGTAGACCTCTATTAGCTTCTAGAGGCACTCAACGCTGTTGAACCTAATGGAATGAATGAATAAAATTGGCAGAAATAGGAACTATTTCCTTCGTAACGGTGTTATATACAATGCCACCTCCACTGAAATCATTAAAAATACATAAACCATACAACAATCATATTAGAGACAGTTTAGTGATGAACTGGTCTTTGGATACAACAGGGAAAACCCAAATATCAGCAATATGTTAGTTTCAACTAAACTCAACTAAGGGATATGCAATGTTCATTGGATATAATTTGGTTTAATTATAGCATCTTCGATTTCTACTGCATGAAATAATGCTGAACTGCAAGCTGATTGTGCAGTACCGGCATATATGGGTCAGAGTCAAGAGTAGGGTTGACCTTTGACCGGAAAACTTCTCAAAATTGGTTCTCCGATGAAATATAAATGGTTCATATTTCAACATCCCCAGAGAAATAATCATAATAATGAGTTAGAACCTGTTGCCAGTGCAAAGCTTCACTAAAAAATCATAATTATATATACAACATTCCTATTATATTTCTTGGCCTAAATTGCACTAATTGGACAGACTGATATTGTCAGAGCTATCTCAATTTTTGCTGAGACATATACCGGTAGTGCATAACCTTTTTGGATGTTGTTTCTTCAGACTTCTTTAAATTCTCCGAAGGTGATGTTCCAGAACATGAATTTGAACAAGACAATGGTCAGTAACAGTTCAAAGCTATCTTGTACTTTATTATAATATCAAAAAGGTAATCCAGACAAAAACAAAATAAAAATATATGAATATGTAGTATATAATAATAACTATTTACAATGTTTTATGTACTGAAGTATTTGATAGTCACATTATATATAATGGTACCGCGTGAACGCAACAATTCTAAATCACATCAAAATAAGAGAAATCTAATTATACAGTTTAAAATGTCTATTTTGTTTGTTTGTACTCACAGAATATTTAACATTCATTCAAAGCTTCACCCATAGAGTGTCCAGATGGCGAGGCTCACTCAAATTCAAACACAACGTTTGAGGATTTGCCCGATGAAGAAAACACTGCAGAACATTTTCCCCATTCTACGCTTGAGAAACCGTCCCAAGCAATAGATGCTGAAAGTAGTGGTTGGTAATGTTCTATATGTAATTTGTACACTAAAACTCAGGGATTCAAGTCTTCGTATTTGTACTGAAACCGGGAAATCTGCACATTCCATTATTTATAACCACACTGGTCCTGGGTAAGACCTTAAAGTGCCTTTCTGTCTCTTTTCTCTGTCCTGGGTAAGACCTTAAAGTGCCTTTCTGTCTCTTTTCTCTGTCTCTCTCTCCCTTCTTCTCTATCTCTATTTCCTGGGTATGATCCTAAACTGCCTCCCTCTCTGCTCTCCCGCCCTTGATATAACACTTTAAAGTGTTGATAAGGGCGTAAAGCAACCAATCTCACTCACTCACTCCACACAAAATTCTCATGCCATGGTCATATTGTCGATATTTCTTCAAAATTTCCAAAAACTAAAATTCTCAAAATCTGCATTTTTGGTGACCAATGTGACTGTTATATAGTTATAATAGTTATAATAGTTTAAAATATGCTCTACATGTAGTAAATGCCCTAGATAATAGGAATTCACTCCTCTTTTCTCTCAAAACTTTTCTCAATTTTTCAGTTACCGGTACTGTGTATTTCCCCTCATCATTAATCTGGACACCATATTTCAGACATCGGAGTGTTCTTAAGAGGTTTAATTTATTTTGAGTAGTTTAGTCTCAGATAAACATTGTGTTTCGAAGCTCGTTGGTTGTTCCTAAATAATAATAATGTAATAGTTGATTGACAAAGAAAAAAATCGATTACGGAGAAAATATAATTATTATATACCTGCAAAAATGATGCTCCTAATTTTCTTTGGCTATATTGGTTTCTATATATAGAATATATATAGTTAATTTATCATATTGAAATGTTGTTTTTATCATAGGCCATCATAGCATTACCGCCCGTAAGAAAAAGCGCAACTCCGGTCAACAAAGGAAAAGTAAGCCAGTCATTATATTATATATAATAATGATAATTATATTCATATATAGAGCATTTGGGGATAAGGTAATTGACTTCAAGAATTATCGTGAGCGAAGAACAATTTCTATGCCCTGGAGATCCATGAGACCGTTATCCACGATATATAAGAGATGCATGGATTTTGTTAGAATGATCGAAAATATCTCCTTTCCAGCGAATTCAAATTGTCTATGTGATTATATTGAACAGGGGTATGATATTGAAATTATAAGTATGGTACTAGTTTTCAAACCCCCCAAACTTACCCAAAGAAGTTTGAACCTTCAGGTATATTTGCTGAAATTAACTTCATGTTCTAATGAACACTGTATTCTATAATAGGAAATAAGGTGAACCCTCAAAAGGATGAAACTAAACCGCAGCGACAAAATAGAAGAACAAAAAGGAAAACCAACTCAGGTATGTTTAATTTTGTTTCTGTGACCAGAACAATGGATAAGGACGTGAAACAAGAACTTTCATAAACCTGCTAAATATTTATCCTTCCAAAATACATGTATTTGAAGAGAGTTGCATCCCTTAGCGTTGATATGTCTCTCAATCTCGAGTGGGTAGAGCTAAGAGTGTGTCCTGTGATTGCTGGCCAATCACCTGTGTGACTATACCATGTGTGGTATATGGGGGTGTGAGCCTGCCCCCCCCCCCCCTGTGGTTAGGTTACATAACTACATACCGTACATTGACATGAGATATTAATATTAAACATATGTATTTATGATATATGATATGATTACGTGGGATAACCTAACCTTACATAATAATGAAGATGAGCTATTTATAGACGTGACAGCGTCTTTCCTCTCAACAATGGTACCTCGTGAGGTCTGTTGCATGAGATATCGTTAACTGTAGACAGATTATATAAATTGTTTTGTTAACTTATCCTTATTATTGTATCCTTACCACTAATTGCCTAATTGCATTTAGTAAGAGCACCCCATATATCCCCGATATATCCTTATATGCAAGTCTCAAGAAGTTCATTGTTAACTCAGGTGGTCCTAAGACACAAGATGTGATGCAGTTAGAGGCAGAGAAACCAATAGAAGATGTATCTGTTGAAGGAGACACCGAGACTCAACTTACAAATATAACGTCATGTCCTCCTCCAAAAGAAAATGATCATGGCAAGTATTTAAAAAGTCCATTTACTTAAGATAAAACCTGCACTATTTTTACTTGCCAATCCCCCAGGTAAGCTCTTATTTCGAACGCTGATACATAGGGGTTATTTTGATTCCACCCCCCTATACACACACCATACAGTGCTCTGCTTCCTGGGAAAATAGAAATGATAGATGGTGAGTATGTATATGGGTGAAATCGCCAGAAAATGTACAATTCGCCTTCACTAATCCTCTAAAATAACCCAAATTAAAGACAAAAATGAACTTCACAATTCAGCTCAACACAAACAAACAGATTGTTTGAATCAAGGCAATATCATATACTCAGATAAACCTAGTATTGAGCATTTTCCAGTCTAATTTAGCAGGATTTACTGAAGGTGAAGAAGATCTACTGATTGTACATTTTCTGAAGATTTGACCCATATACATAACGAATGTTGCTCTCTTTTACTGATTTAAGACACCGTCGGAAGAACTTTGAAGTGAAAGTCAAATAAATAAAATTGTGTGGGATACACCTATACGTGTTTTTGGTGGTGTTACAGTGTCGATATTTGAAAGTGAATCTCGAATCTTTTAAATTGTTGTATCCAACACTAGTGTACTGAAATAATATAAAGCAATCTGATATGCTAGCCGAAAATAAGAGATGACTCCTAACTTGGTCTCGATGCTGGCGTCGTGCTTCCTTATTATTATACCCAAGTTGTACACAATTTGAAGTGAACTAGCAGTTGATGGTTTAGCAAGGAGAATGCCTATAGAAGAATGCCTATGGTCACATGGCCATTGTAGTTAGGTAGCAACACCAGGTGGCAGGGTGGCTTTGCTCAATCATTTATACCCATTTAACCATATAACTATATATAACAACCTAATTTTAATGCAGAGAATAACAAGATAAATAACCAACATTTTGGGCCTGCTGGTATACTATTTGATATGCCACCAGTCCTAGGTTCTCCAACCAATGATATGAACTAGCTACAGGTCTTATGACTGGGATGAGCTTTATACCTTCTTACTATGCAACTATGCATTCTCCCTGCTCCAGGTGGAGTCGTTGCCATCAATATATATGTGGGTCAGATTTTCAGAAAATATACAATTGGCAGCTCTACATATCTAGTAATTTCTGCTAAATTCTGCTAAAAAATGGTAAATTCTGGTTATATCTAAGAATATTTGGTATCGCATTGATTTAAAGTATCAGTTCTGTTATGTTAAACTGCATTTAGAAGCTCATTTCTGTCTTAAATTTGGGTTATCTGAGAGGATTGGTGAAGCCGAATTGTACATTTTCTGAAAATCTGACCCATGTATTAAGTATGCAGTGACCCTCCCTCACAATGTCTTGGCACTTATACCCATATTCCTATACTACTGACGCCTCAGTTCACCAGTCATCATATCCTACTCCAAACAGTGCACCAGCAGCCCCTCAATGGCAGTCATTATTCTTTAGTAAATGGCAACATTATATTACTATATATTAGGACCTATACAAATACAACAAATATATCATGGTGTATGAAAGCAAGTATTGGGATAAATAAAAAAATAGTCCACATCAACTTATTGATCTAAGAAAATTTTAAAACTTATTTATTCATTTAGGAACCTGCAGGGAGACTTTTTCTTTTAGCAGATTAGGATTATAGCCATATTCTATACAGGTTGCTTTAAATCAAAGTAATATACAAATTATTGGCTTCAGATTACCCATCGCCCCAAGAACCACCAGAGACAGAGGAAGATGCTTTACCCGACATTCCACCAACTATATGTACTGCAAAGCCTCGTCCTGTGGCTGATGGCAAGCACAAATATTTAACTCTATTTAAGAATCTGTCCTACTATTAAGGAGGGTAGGGATGAACTGATATTCTGATGTTAAGATTTTCGTTTCTTTGACTTTCTGACCGCACTATTTTGGGGTATATACAGAGAAGACAGTGGTCCGGCCCTATGTTATGCCACCCAAATCTCGGGCACAGCACATGGCCATTGTTTGTGTATTCAAATTTGGGTGGAGATGGTGGTGAATGATTGGCAGGATGCTGGGGGGGGGGGGGAGGGTAGGGGGCGGGGTTAAATGTGAAAAAAGGAGGTGAAGTAGGAGTGGAAGGTGGTGTCCACTAGTCCACTCCATGTATGGTCTGTGTGGGAGGGCAGCTAGGGGCTGGATGGATAGTGAAACCAGAGCAGCTGGTGAAAGGGAATAGAAACGTAATAGCTCTAAAGAATGAGAATGCACTGCGGTCCTTGATCGTTTAAAGACATTCTGACTGTCCAGTGAAAAATGTGTATAAAACTTGGAGAAACTTTGGAGGACTGGTGAAACCTTTGGAGGACCGGTGAAAAGGAATGAGATCATCAGATAAGTTATGTAACTGAAGTGTAATACTAGATGTAGCTAGATGTAAACACAGGTCACTTCAGGTATATAACTGATGTGAAAAATGCTCCTTAGATCTCCTCATTCTTCAGTTATTCTATTAAATTTTTCTAAAATTAATTATATGACTATAGCTACAACTGCCCTACCCTCCTGATATCGGTAGATATCATAATACATGACTATATTCTGTTAGCTTGTTAATTGTGATCGATGGAGATCAATATTTTATTCAGGAAAATAATACCTACTATATATATGTCCCTTTTGTAACACAATTCATAATTAAGCTGTTTATGGTGATGTCAAATCTGTATTGGGAGTTCGAATCTGGGTTTGAGGAAACTTGTTGAATATGTTTAAATCTCTGGATAGTTTTTATTTTTTGGAATTCGAGACTCTCTATACCAATATGTTTGTGGTGCATTTCAAAACATTGATATTGTTGCTGCTGTTTGACAAAATTGATAAATCTGAGATGTAACGATTTCATAGAAGGTACTAACAAGACTGGCAAAGGATCTGTGAAACACTACAGCTTACGCAAGAAAGAACTGAAGAGCTACAAAACCTCCAGAACTGCTGAGAGTATAAACCGCCGTAAGCATATACCCGGTTTTATTATTCTCAATGATGAATGATTCTCAATTCTGCTACCAGTTGGGCTTGTATTATTTTGCTAATTTATAGTGTAATTCTGTGAAAATAGGTCGAACACAATTCATTGATAAATGAATATGTTTGCTTTTATGTAATGTTGTCTTGATTATCCGATTTTGAATTTTACCCTATGGAAAAGAAATAAAATCTTCAATAAACTTTAACTATAAATTAGATACATAATGAGACAAAGAAACTTGTAATTTTACTGACAATTGAAAGGTAAATTAATTGTTCATGAAAATCTGTATTCTAGGTTAGGTAAAACATGATAGGTGCAAGTGTATAAACGTTTAAACTCTGAGATGTCAGAATTGGCCCAATATGTGAGATAATATATATTTTGTATTTGTATGTTACAGCATGCATTATTTGTATCTGCTAAATTTCTATTCCGGCATATCGAAAAGGCCTGTGTATTGCACAGAAGATGTGACTCTTTTCATTACAAGACATTTGTAATTGTTCAATGAAAGCTTATATAGAAATAACACTATTAATAATACTAATAATCGAGAAATCAGTAGCAGTATAATGTGAAAGGTTTATAAATTTATTAGGATAACAGGAGCTAGAAGAAATTTAATGCTTAGAGACAGGACAACTTGAAACGAGACAATAATCATTTTGAAAATGTGACGAGGAATAAAATACATAGATAAGAGATTCCAACACAGTATTATTTCTACCACAGACAGCATTGAAAAGCAGCCGATAGCTTCAACCAAGGGACGCAAGAAATGCAAGCAGATGGGATGCAATCGGATACTGAAGTCTTCATGGTCCTTAAAGGTAAGATACAATTCAAAATTGGCTTGCTTTAAGTTTTTCTGTTTATTAACTATTGGCTCCATTTTTTTATACTTGTATTGAAGTTCTCAATTAAATACTTAAAAAAAATGGCGCGCTGTCATGGTTGGTACCATGATGGTATGGGGTGAAAATTATACAAAAAATATTTTAATATACGCAGAGGACAATGTGGATATAATTGTATTATATGATGTCGGCATGACTGTTGGCTTTGTTTCAGATCGATATACTGCCAATCTTCAGCATTAGAAAATGCCTTATCGGAAATTAATCATATTGTTCTCTGTATACATATTTTTGTATGTATATAATGACTAATTAAAGCGGCTGATAATATATGTGATATTTTTTTTATATGTCATATATATACTAGTATTTATTCGATAGGATATTTTATGCCAACCAATAATGATCCTTTTCATAGATTTCTTTTTAAAAATTCATTTTCAAAGGTCCATGTGCTGAGAATGCATCACAAAGCTGGCCACTTCGGCTGTTACCAATGCGGGAAGGTGTTATCATCAAAGACTGGTTTAAAACTGCATGAATTAATCCACAAATTCCATGAGCAGAGAACGCACCACAAAGCTACTCCGTTCTACTGTCGCCGTGTTGGGTGCGGGAAAATGTTATCATCAGAGAGTGGTTTAAAAATGCATGCACGAATCCATAAAAAAGAGAGGCGACCAACGTATAGCTGCCCACTGAAATTCTGCAACAAGTCTTTCAGATTTCCTGGTGACTTGCGTCAGCATTATATGAACCACAATGGTAGGTAACTCATGTAGGGAATTTACATTTGTTACGTCAATACACTCGTAGCTGTACTTCGTTTGATAAATTATTAAAGTATACTTGCCTTATTGTAATATCTTTGTATTGTCTGATGATTGCTGCATACACATATTAAATAATAAAAGAAATACAAATTAACGAATCTGATAATGTGACGATGTTTCGGAACCTAGTATAGATGAATTAAAAATGTTGAGATCGATGAAAGTACAATCAAGTTCGCTGAATGATTTAAGACACATGTCTGTAAGTCCTGTAGATTATTTAAACAACTTCCAAGTTTGAAATTGTCTAGATTTTATGTTAAACACAGGGAGAGTGCTTCTGGTCGTCATATTGCAGATGTTATTTTAATTTCAGCACCCTTCAAACGGACATCAAAATGCACGGAATCCCTTCAATGTTGTATTTGTCAAAGGCTTTTCTCTCATCCATTTAATCTACGCGCACACTGGAGATTTGACTGTAATAAAAGATGTGAGCAGTGTTACAAGGTGCTTGCTAGTGCACCGGCCTTGCGTAAACACATGGAAACCATGCATGCTAAGGACTCTGCCGAAAAGCTTCACTGTTCAAAGTGTGACTTCACTACGACCTACCCTTTGGGCCTAAGGAGACATGCAAAACACTGCCTGACCAATCCACATCTAGGTAAACAAAATACATGATTGTATTCTCCCTTTATACAGCATATAGCATTTCCCTATTACCCAGAAGGAAATATTGCGTATAAATTGAATGTCGAGAAATACCATTTCATGGGCCTTCTGCATTTTTTAAAAAAAAAGCATGACGCTTAATTATATTAATTAGTATCAAAACGTTAAAATATAACCGTTTTATATAATCCTGTCTCTCTCATCTCTCGTCTCTTCTCTCTTGCCCCTCTCTCTCACTCCTGTCTATCTCTTCTCTCTCATTCATTTATTTAGTGCGATTACGCTGACAAGTCAGCGACTATCACTCAAAAACTAAAGACTAAATCTTCCAAGTCATGATGTAATGCTAACAGCCAGGTCTGAATGACGCACAAACCTGTTGTAACCAAACAGCTTTATATATAATGCATTATTTGACTTAGCGGATTGATTATGTGATTTGTTTATACTGGGCAAAAAAATTGTAGAAAATGAAGGTACGAGGTTATTATTAAATGATGTAAAGTGTAATTAAATTAATTGAAGAGATTTTGTATATTAGATTGTCATGACGAATGTGACATATCACTTTGTGAAAATAACGTCAATAAAATTTCTTAAAAACAAAAAAAGTTATATAATATCTTAGTCATAAATCTCTCGCTCTCTCTATATAGGTGCATGTTTCCATAGATGGGTCCCATTGTTATATATACATAGACTTCATGTACATTAACGACGTTTTTTAAAATTTCATATCCACTTTTGTTTTTCATTCCAACAGGCATTAAAGACGGAGACACACCTCTAAGTAATGTTGAACTTGCCTCAACATCTAAGCTTACATGCCACCTCTGTGGAAAACATTTCGCCGGGCAAAGTTATCTTGCCAGTCATTTGAGAAGTGAACGTCTAAGGAGATGTGAACAATGTGGCAAGTGTTTTGCGTCACCATACAGCAGGTTCCGCCACGAGAAGCTCATGCATAATAGAGAGTCTGTTTCATGTGTGACTACAGCTCAATCTACCCCCACTGCAGCAAGCGTTACGTTGCCAAATGCAGCAGAAAACAACAGCAGATGAAACCAGCACTCCAAAGGTAACACATTTTCGAAGGTTTCTCATGGAATAGGACACTTGTGTCCCTTGTGTAATATTGATTCATCTCTGATCTTTAAGATTTATGTGTATTGCGGTTGTGATATAAGCAGCAGAGTAATTGTGATAACTGCGATTTTTGACTTCATATTTCGGGTGATATGGCAACGCATGAAAACAACCACATTATTTGGTTATGCGCACTTGACAATTTGTTAAATGTACGGCCAATAAAAATATTTAAAAAAAATGAATCTGAGCCCCCCCCCCTGCAGATAGGGGTTGGCGGTGGCTGGTTACGACAGGTTTGTTTGTATTAGAAACTCATTAACACTTGCAGGGCCGCAACCTTCTTTCTATCGTTGAAATCTTTATAAGCTCTAGTTTGAGATAGCATTACATCATGTTATGGGTCACAAGTCGCACAATTCAGGACCTTATCACTGTGTCGCCATTTCTCAAGGGATTTTGATTATTCAGAATTCTCTCTGATGCTGACATGGCTGGAATGCCTTAAAAAGGATCATATTGTCTTGAAATCCCTACAATGGGTTTTGGAATCCCTCAAATGAGCTTATACAATCTTTAACCCCGCTTGATATTTCCGAACTCTAACTTATTGAAGTTAGAACTTTCAAAAACTTATGAAACTTTTGTCATAAAATAGGTATGAAGAAGATCCACATGGTAATATTGATTTGTTATTTCTTAGATGAATGCTTAGAAGATTACTAACATCGGCTCATAAAAATCATTTTATTTTCCCTTTTTCAGAAGTTCACGTCTTCGCGCTCGTCACAGATCCAAGTCACCCGCAGTTTGAATTGAGGGAGGCCACGAGATGCCCATGTTTTTGAAAATATTAAAAAACGTTTTATTCAATTTTCACGACTATTTTACGACTGTTGAATGCATTAGTTACAATACTGTATTCCAGTATCGTTGAAGTGTAAAGAAGGGAAGGTGATTTTTTTGTGGAATTACTAAAGGTAGATTAGGTAGAGAGATAACGATCTACACCTACATTATATGCAGTATTTACTAGTGGCTAATGAAATCATGACAATCAACTATGGTTGAACAACTTTTTAGGCATTATTTTGGATGCCATTGAAATTTTGCCCCTATAGTGTTGTTAAGGAATTCTTGAATGGAACTTTTGATACAAGCTTTTGCAAAGGCTTTGACCTTTTATATTTTTTAAACAACTTTGTATTGAATTTTAAATAAATGTTAAAAAAAATATAAAACATCACTCTTTATTCTAAGATTTAGTTCTATTAGTGTTCCATTTGTAGGTAACAGGTAAAACAAACCGCACAGTTGCATTACATCTGGGATAATTCAATTGAAACCAAACGAAACACAATTTACTTATTTAAAATGTGTCCCAGAAAAAGATCTGGGAGATACAGATCATACAGGTGTGTTAATTCGAGGATAATTCAATCAAGACCCAACAGTCCGGCATACTTTCCCAATATACTTTTATCTAGATCTATATTAACTGAATAAACCTCCACAGATTGGTGCACAATCTATGAACCCAACGCTACCCATGTATCCCCTACCCCTCCTACACTTCCACCCCCTCAACAAACAAGCACACACCCCTGCCTACCCCACCCTGCCTCTAAACTAGCCCACTGTGAAGGTAACAGTTATTTACGTTTATACCAGAGAGGGGCTCACTACGGCCCGACCTGGGGGATGCGCTGCAGTAGGGGTTAGCTCAGGTAAAAGCCAGGGAGGCTATGTGGGCTTGTACCCCCTATTTGTTTAATAGTACCGGTATAATACTGATTAAACGTGTTATAGATGATATACATAAAGGCACCACACCGATGCTTTTGGGATTTCATAGATATTGAATAGTTTGGGGATTTCCAGCCAAAGCTTTTAATGATAAAGGCTAATCACTCATACCAACCGCTCACTGCTGTACAGTCTGGCCTTGTACCACCATACTGCTGAGGAGGAGCTCGCCCGAGTCTGTGCCTACCACCCTCCCCTATGCTTGCTCCTCCTGTTCCTCCTCCACCACGCCACCACCACCACCACCTCCTCCTCCCCTTCCACAACCCCAGCACACACAAGCTATGGCTGCGGCAGTGAGAAGTACAACTACACATCCCTCGCAGCCACTATGGAATATCTATACCTTCTTTACCAACACACAAACAGCATTATTATTGGCTTTATATTTACTCGTCCATCTACAGCTGACCCTTGTCTCAGGTGAAACAACCACAAAAATACCAACAACGGGAAGCACCCAGGAAGATGAAATCTCTGCCAGTGTTACATCACATATCAATGAAATATCATCCACGGAGGAAGGTTAGCTATTGTCACTAATCATAGTTTTATAGCCCCATTAAAACTGACTTAATCATCCACCCAAAATCACCACATCCAACCTATACTATAGTATTGACTTATTAAAATAGGACTGATACCACTCCTCAAGCCTGAGTGAAATTTTTAGTTACAGAATTATAGAGTAGTGTAGTTGCTATAGATAAAATGCAGAGCCTAGTCTCACCTGTGATCATTCACCACTTGGTAATAGGTACCTCTCTAAGGCTCCTCTGCTTCGTTCGTTTTATGTGGTCTATGGCAGTCGTCGCGTGGGTACTAAAGACTATCACTGCTAGGCAAGGTAGAGGGGGTGGTCAGGTTTATATCATGTCCCTTTACCTTTCTTTTGACAAGTTATTATGATGAAAGACATTAAGTGTATTCTAGGTTTGGGGGTAATCTTATGTACAGAAATGTAAATAATCCGGAATGAGGTATGTATCTTGTCAAAATAATTCCATATCACGGTAAAAAGGGCAGGGACACTAGTCGATGGCAGAGGCTTGTGTTTCAATCACATCGAACTTCGTCCATTTATTTAAGATGACCTATGTAGGCTATTGGGAGTTATGTTTTCAAAGTAAGTCCATATCACTTTAAAAAGGGTGAGTGAGTGAGATTGGTGGCTTTACGCCCTTATCAACACTTTGAACTGTTATATCAAGGGCGGGAGAACTGAGAGGGAGGCAGTTTATGATCATACCCAGGAAATAGAGATAGAGAAGAAGGGAGAGAGAGACAGAAAAAAGAGACAGGAAGGCTTTAAAAAGGGCAGGGGCACTATAGTTGATGGCAAACGCTTGTTATTCAATCGCATCGAAGTTCGTCCATTATTGTTTAAATTGACCTTTGTAATTCTATATTCATGCTAATTGTTTGAATCCTTTTTAAATATAAATTCCTAGTAAGTAACTCTGTGAACCTAATGACCCATTCTACAATAATGAAGGCCCTTATAGCAACGGCTGGAATTAGAAAATGGCATAATACATAGGCCTAACGTAGATTAGCCCTTGTATAAGTTATGATGCAGACAAACCAGTCGGTGTAGCAGGTAATGGTGTGATCATCATCACGTTAGCTGGATCTCTACGACATTCTCTATATATCTATAACCACCGTCAGCTGTTTCAACCCACGATGAATCATTATCTCAAAGCAGCATGCTTGGATCCCTTCCAGTAGTCCATTCATCCTAAGCTATAAGAGAGTTCGTTACACTTTATACCCCATCAACTGCGTTATGGATTTGATGGCGTACATCTATATCCTATCATTTGGTCAAAAATAATTATCTCCTCCCCGGATGTGCAACGGAAATAACATGCCAGCAGATATATATTGTCATAAAGGCTTTTCCCAAAATAATTCTTCTATGAAAAGGTCATTCTAGAAGTACTGCCATGAACAATTTCACTCTTTTCCGCAACATTGTTCAGTTTAGTTTAGTCTAAGGTATATCTATTCAGTGACAAGTATTACTGAAAAGCATTACAACGTGGGCTGGAAGCTAATCTTGTTCCATATTTTATTTATGAAATAATATGATATATAGTAGAGAGTACAGTAGAATTATAGAAAAAAATAGTAAAATGTTTATATATTAATAGTATACAATGGTGAAACACTTTTTGTGTCAGGTCCATGTCTTATGCAAAGTCAGATTCGCTAGGTTCTTTCATTTGAACTATTCTAATCATAGCAAAGTTTGACGGTAAGGCTACTTATAATAATACTTAGGCCTATAGGTGAAAAAGAACAATTCACATTGAACTGTCCTCGACGCACTTGCTTAAACAATTTATGCACGTTGTAACTCAATGAATGGAAATGTAATTCGTATTATATATCTATTTTATAAAAGAGAAAGGTATACATCAATTTGTAAGTAGATATTTATTTAGTTCTTTAATTACCTAGCCCTGGATATGAATCACATCGAAAATTATGCCAATAGCCCAGTAATTCATTTTGATATGCAATCAATTATAGCTTAGCGTAAGTAAAGGTAGCTTCTGTATTCATCGTAAATTGCAATTCGTATGTTGATAGGATTAATTCAAAACATCTTTTTGGGCCATCTTTGCCTTGACAGCTATTAAGTTGACGCACTCATAAATATGTCCACAAAACACTACTATGCCACCTGGCCTCAGTTATACGAGACTTTCTAATGAAGGTAGAGGAAAGTGATTGTGTATAATGTGTATTGTTTGTTTATTGTGAGGCGGGCTGACACCTGACCACCAAATAACCTATATAAAACAAACACAGCGACATATAGGAGAGTGGGCTTCCGGAAATGATATAGCAAGGGGGTTGAGTCACATAGGCTGTATTATCGCCATAGGTAAACATTGGCCTATTTAGTTACTCATTCACGAATTAACCTCAATAGTTTAGGTTCATCTGTGTGAATGTAGTGTGAACATATAGGTCTAGAGATTCTTATCGCCACTGTATGTATTCTTTGAAGGTGAAGAAATTTAAGATATATCTTATCATTAGTAGGTCACATTTACATAATTATTTGTAACGATTGACCGTTTGACTTCGGTGCATTTTCCCCTGAAGATGCCACAATATATCTGGTGCGCTGCCACGAAATTATAATGATACATTTGCCAATTAAGCTGCCTCAAAAGGTTAAAAAGCCAGTGATTTGAATGTTTTGGATGAACATGCAGGCTCATATCAGAGATCCTTTAGCCTATGTTATAAGCGTTTATAGATTTAGAACCCACCCCAGCCATTGAAGGGATATAACACACCAAAGTATAGACTGTTAAGTGTGGTAACAAACAAAGAAACCTGTCTTACCACTTCGCCCATTGATTCAAGCATACCGGCAGACATCAGCTAGTCTCGAGTGCTATAACGCATCACAGCTGTTTTTCACATGACTTAAAGGTCGCTATGAACTATCATTTTTTTCTCCTTGTTCTCAGTGATAACTTGTAACAATGATCGTCATTTAGGTGTAGATTGTATAGTGAGTAAGAGTGCGACACAACCCTCTGGTTGGCTCTACAAGACCTCTGACCACATGCAGCTTCCAAGTCAGTGGTTGACATATATCACTTCAACATTCAGTTAGCAGTGCTAATATACCAAGGGGAGGATAAACAAATAGTAACCAAGTGGCGCCTTCAAACTTACTAGGTATGCTCACTTAAAATCATTCTTATGAAAACCTCATCCTATTTCCCCACTTCTTGAAATGTACAACCCCTGCAGAAATGCCGAACTAGTTAGTTCTTTTAGTTTAGTCATGTGGCCCAAATGTACTGAGAGCTAGATATGAATCAAATGGAAGATTATGTCAATGGCTCAGTAATTTATTTTGATTGCTTTCTTTAGACATTTTTATTCTGAGAGGGGCTAGTGAATGTGATTTTTATTTGAGCGACCTCTCAGGTAATTGTATAGACCTGGGGAAGCAGCATCGTAGGCCTAATGATGACTTCACAAGGTCCTGAACTGTCAAACTGCACATATATACGTTGTGCTATTCAAGTTGATTGTGCTATTCGCATTTGTGAAGCATTGGAGTAGGCCTGTAACAAAGTTTGAGTATTAATATTAGTAAACTCACCAGTATCCATTTTTTGGTTGAAATTCATGTAAACCTGCGAAGAGAGTTTTAGTTATGAAAGAAACATTAGACCTAGGAGTGCAAAAACAAATTTCAAATTAACAGGACATATTGTTATGAGTGTAAAGAGGTATTGGCCTATACTGGTGTTTTCCAATACGAATCATAGTTAGGGCTTATGTTATTTTGGTGCAAAATTGAACACATAACAGTGTTTGCCCATAAAATCACAAGTGTTTTTTAATAAACAAATACTGCCCCAATGTCGTCAACCTTTTACGAGTTTAGGACGAATGCCCACAAACCACCCCCACATCTCTCTTAGTCTAGGATATCTATAGCTTTGATGGAGGACTTTACGAACTGCTTACTATCCTAAACACATAAAAATGTCAGGTGTCCACTGGGTGTGTGCATTACTCTGACATAAACTGGCCTCCTTTGCTACGGGCAATACTCCCGATAACTGTCACTACAAATACTTACCTTTGAAAAGCCATTGTTCCTATGTGGGAGACATGACATCACTCTTTCTATTTTTGTTAGAGGATTCCTTGAAAACAACCCGACACTCGCTTGAAGGTTATATATATGGGTTATCTGTAGGCTATACGAACACCAATATTGAATGGGTGTGGACATTTCTGGGAGATTTAAGTCATTAAGGTTGATGACTTTATCGTTACGTTATGAATTAGAAACAGTAAAGTGAATTTAATCAGATTTTTAAAGGTTAAGTATCATGTGTAAACATATATTCAGTCTCCCATGGATAGTATGGGTGTGAAGGACTCATCACGCCCACTCTTTGTTTATGAAGTTGCCAAGCCAATGTAACATAAGTGTTAACACAGCGCGCGTAGGTGTTTAGGTCCGCTTTCATGCAGTGCCTTCCGCTTAATGTTTGGTAGATTAAATAACTATGTGCCGATACATTTAGGGACTAGTTTTGCCTGCAAAGGTGATCTAATACTGGGTGTGGATACAGGCGTACTTGGGTAACAGGATCAACTAACCAATTCACACACATAGGCTAATTGAACAGATGGACTGGGCATATATTTGCTAGGGGATTACACCAAAAGAGAGTCCATGCTCTTTTTCCCTGACCAATTTACTTCATTGGAGTCTCGGGGGATCATCGGATAAATCAACCCTGTGGCCATGGAATGCCAACTTTGTGGCGTGTTGTGCTCCTAAATAAATGTGAGCCTCTGCATTCTTGGCAAAAGAACTTTTCTCGTGGGCAAATTCAGATAATCATTATCCCACTATTGCAGGAGATCAAATGATCGTGTTGGTTTCCTCACATAAAATCAAGGGCCACCAATTGTTGAATAAGGTTAAAGAAATATACTTCAAATATATTCTAGGGGGTCATTAATTTTCTGCTTCCTTTCTTTCCTTTACTTTTTTTCATGTAATAATTGTTATTTAAAGCAATGATAATATAAGTGATAATACCATTTAGTACTACCCACAGGTTTAACGTGTCATGTTTTGCTCATGGTAATTGGAAAAATACCTAACACCTGAATCACCTCATAGATAATTGGATTCGAGCAAGTCTACACCATTTATAGCAAACATGTTAATGTCAATAACACGTAAGAATGAAACGGTCGATGAAAAACGCAATGCTGGTGGTATTGCATATCTACTAAGCTCTTGCTGGCTGTTTAGCCAAGGTTCCCTTATGTTTGCTAACAGAGGTCTGGGTATGCACGTGCATCCAGGCACAAAAACACGCTCTCCTCTCCTTACTCCTTTGCTTTTTGTAATGAGTGCACCTCAACAAGTATGCAACATCCCTGGATCTACACTCTGTGAAGGAGGAAACAGACATTCCTATTAACAAATGACACGTGTGGGGATGGCAATGGTGCGAGCTGAGGGAGTTGTAGATGGTTGTAAAGGGCGTGTTTCTATTGAATCGTGAATGCTGACTTTGTTCTACTGTTTCTTTCCACTTCCTATATACATACAGCTAGGTTTACTAACGAGTTGGTTGAAGGAGCGTGGATATTGCACTCGTTGCTACGCAACTCGTGCAATCTTCTAAGCGACTGAAACTAACCAGTTAGTTAACAGATGTATTATACATGCTTTCAATAATGAAAATTCTCCCGATGACGCTCAGATTGTTCAGACTGATCAAACTAATTCTGTGGTCTAAACCGATTCATGAACGCTTGTATTGAGGAGTGACATCTTTCTTTCTCAGATTTCTATTAAGTATATAAAAGAAAATGATAGATGTTGAATGGCATCTTCTATATATATATATTTCAACTTCACACTGTAATAGCTCCATTTTCTTCACCCCCTAACAACCTGTATAGAAATATCTATCAACTACAATATAGGAAACAATGTATTACTGGTAAATAAGGCATAACACATGTTTTGAAGAAGGAAAAATAATTTTTTGTTCATAGTCTCGGAGGCGCCCCGTCTCCACCAGGTCAAACATTATCGTGTGACCTGCTGGTATCAAGTTGTCTGAATAGTTATTACCTGGCGATAAGACTCCTTCTTTTTGGTAAAAGGTTAATTGGAAGTACCAACCTCTGATGTATGGCAATTGAGTAATAAACTCTAACTTGATTGGGTCATACATAAGTAGAAGAAAGTAGATTAGCATCACATTCTTTTATAGAATGTATAGGTATTCACACTGGATACTTTGTGCATAGTGATATGTCGGTGTGTACATATTTATCTCATTCTCAGTGTGTACACATTTATCTCATTCTCTGAGTAACACATCACTATTTTTTAAATCCCACATCAATATTGTTAATGGAGTCAAAGCCCAAGAAATCCAATTGGGAATTATTACTTACATATATATATTGATTTTTATTTTCAAATCTTTACAAGGGACATTGGTTCTGCTTATCAAACATCATGATATTAATTGAAAATCATCAACGCTAAAAGGAGTACCGAGTGATTCCTTTGTGTAGTAAATAGCTATTAATTCTTTTCATCCACTTGACTGTATGCAACCTTCGCAACCAACTATTGTCATTGCGAGTCCAACCCCAATATTGTTCTAGTCATTGGGACTAGCTGCAGCGAATGTCACTCGTATCGCTTGCAGGTCCTTTTCTCGGGCCTCTTTTAATAACATGTATATAAAATGCATTCATAAGCTGGCTATTATGCAAATATTTTTAGATGTCTATTTGTATTGTCATTCCCCAGAGAAGTATCATATAACTATGAATAAACTTTTCTTTCGTCATTGATGTACATCAGTTGGTGAAGTACATGTACATGCCTTACAAGCAAAGACATGTTGTAAATAAAACATCCTCTTATCTCAGACATTCCTGCATTTTATGAGAGATATAACCTTTTGGGTGATTACTTTTATGCTCTTATCCCAGCAAGATGCTTTTCAATCACCCAGAGGCCCAGGAATATGTTACAGCTACATCTTCATGAGTAGACCGCAAAATTATGGGATAAGAAATTAGAGTAAATTTTGTGTGCCTTTTTAGAAAGCATATTCAAAGTGAGATTTATTCCACTACCTAGGGTATTGGCGATGAAAAAGCATGACTGCCTATAGTAGTAAACGGTTTCCTAATATTTCATCGCCATCGTGTACATAGCCCTGAGGGCTATAGCTACTGGAATGTTGTACATCGTATCCCTGCACAGGGAACGTACACATTGTGATTTGATGTAAGAGCTACCTATAAATATGATGCCTTACATATAGCCTGCCTATACCCAGATGTGTCCAGCCAACCAGCCCTTGGAAGAGGCTACAAAGAATCAGGATGTAATGTTTGTCGTATTAAACTTTCTTCTGACATTTATATATGCCATGTCAAAAGTAAAGAGCAACACATTGTGAGTAGAGCATAAAACAGGTGGGGGATATGAAAAGATGAAAGGCAGAGGACAAGGCGTCCGTCAAAGGTGCTTGCCCTCTCATCATGTAGAACGTTTTCGACATGCTCTCCTTCCTCTTTTTTATGATTACTGGTGTCCCTTTTCATTCACATAATTGGTACATCTGACTTTTCCACCTCCACAAGAGTCTGTCCCAGGTAGTCTAAAGTATATTTATATTTAGAATGCGGTTAGTTGCTTGGGAATAGCTCTCAAGCTCAAAAATAACGTTCTGTCAACAATATTAATCTTTTCTGCAATTGGTGTTGCACCAACTGACACAAGTGCGTTGTATTCAATATTTACACCTTTGTTTGTTTCTTCCCAGAATAACTTGTGCTCGTTTTTATTTGAGACTTTATGGTTTACTCAGAGGGATAGATCCGCTCCCCCGCCTAGCTTGTCTGAACATTGCCAATTTCACCTTTATTGTGGGCTGAGACACCAACATATGCTGTAGCTGATTTAAAAAATGAATGAAAGTAAATGAAAGAGAGTAAGAGAATGCGGCAGTGTGCTGTCACGAGGGACCACATCAGTTAATCTTTGAAATTGTGTGCACTGGTTCCATTCACTATTTATTATAGGACTTTAGCAAAGAACAATTAGTGTCAGAGGCACAGGATGTAAACCGTTGCCTTTATTTATCCTGATTCTCCATAAAGTATAAAATCAAAAGTCAAAAGACAAAAATCAAAAGACAAACAAAATACCATCCCTTAGTACGCGGGTGATAATAAGAGGAACTATCACATGAGAAATCTAACAATAGCTCTTATTTTCATGTACAATAATAATAAAAGAAATGTTATTGCACCCCTTGTATTGTCGGCAATATACAGTAGGGATAATAATGCCTATCTTGATGACATGGTCCATTTACGTAATGGGAGAATGATACCCGATGTACAGCTTGTATAGATTATGTGTATGTAGTACTTACTTTGGGAGAAAAACTATACCACATTGAATATCTCATTCATGACCTATATTATAATGAGTAACTCATGTTTCTCTAGGGTTACTCTGAAACAAATATACCCCCTTAATATGCTTTATGGGGATGACGTCAAAGGGAGGGGGAGTTATATTGGTTGTGCTGATTTGGGGGGACTCGTAGTAGAATACTGGATGTCAAGATAGTGTTATGCTCAATGGAGGAGGATTCATTGTCCCTTAAGTCAAGTTCATGACATGCTTAAATCAGTGTAGTCATTGGCTCTCTAGTGGGAAATCGAAAAGTTTTTCCAAAATGCCTTTATCTTCAAATGTCAAGGACCTTATATATAAAGGCATACTCATACATTCAGGAGACAATCGGATGAACCATTGTTTTTCGCATTGTATAACAGTTCAATCGACTTTGTACTTCATTTAAGTGTTATTTTGTCCTTCATGTATGGGTATTTTTTCTCAGATATGTTACAGCCATTCAAACTGCATATTTATAGAGGATATTATCGTATTAAACAATAGTTGGCAATACCAACTCCAACATCAAGTTTGGGATGTTTTCTTTAAGATGCATTAAGTGTATTTAATGAAGGAAATCCCAACATTTCGGTCTATATTAAACATTTTATAGGGTATACTGAAAAGAAGCTTTAGAAATATTTACCCCCACAGGAAGGGACTACCCAATTGTGAAACATGGCTAGCCATGGGAGGTAGACAGATATTGTATGGCTGTATAGGAAGATATGAGATGTTTATAGTGCAAATAGTGCGAATACCCTTTTTTCAATAGTACTCTGTGTATATTTGACTTTCATAGGAGAAAAGATACATCGATTCAAGTGGGAAATACTGCAATGCTGTCGTTAATGAAGCTAATGTCTAGTATGCGAGTAATGGAGACACTTATCTTGTCTTCTACGTGAAACATGCATCTAGCCACCTTGGTTAGCACAATACACGTAGGTAAAGCTACAAAGAAATATAGTTTTTTTTGTTTGAGGTACCACACAGATAAATGCAAACACAACTCTTCTTCTTGATTGAATTGCACGAACTTGAAAACTTTCGACCTTTTAGATTCTAGTTGATTAAAGCTTATTTCTCTTAACCTATGAAACACAAGCATTTTTCAAACCAGAAAATCTTAACAGGTTTTCTCTCATAGCTCCTATTTTTAATGCAAGTATTTGTATACTACTTGCCGTATGTGATATGATATGAAAATACTTTGTTTGCCAAATTATTACATATATGTGGCCAGCCAAGCAGAAAGAGGGCTCCAGGATAAAATTTTCGATTTTGAGTTTATTATGCGGAAAGATTAACAAAAAGGTATACTATAGCTTCTGGAAGAGTTACGAGGTCTTTCAGCTGTTACCGTATAGTTGATAGCAAAAAGCAGATCAGACTACTTCCCGAAATTAGATATAGGTATATTATAAATTTTGTTCTTTATCGTTCATGACCATTGTGGATCACTTGGGCTTGACACACTTTTCTTAATGTTCCTGCACTAAACCAATTAGCACAGGGAAGTAAAGGACCTCAGTCAGATGTTATGAATTTCACAGATCAATGAACCACCTTGGGCAATAAGAGATAGGAAACACCTATCTGAGTCAGTCGGCTCTTTCGTCCAACACAAATAGGATAGCAATTTCTGTTCTGTGTAACTATTATATATGTTCTCTACAACGAAATATTTACTCCATAACCCCAGAACTGGCTTAATTGATGCCAACATTTCCAGATGAAAATATATATGGTTCTGATTTTACTGAATGTTTGTAAATATTACTACATATAAGATATTAAAGGCAAACGCTACTATTCACTACCACGCCCCCCTTTTCCATATACCAAATATACGGCCATTTTACATACTATTTCTTTAGCATTGCAGTCTATCAGGAAACGGCCCATTTTTTCACGTTTTATAGAATAAAACAAACAATTAATGGCTACTCCTACTGTCCCAAAATTTTCTACACATACATCGCGTTAAAAAAAAAGTTGTAGCTGTTTGAAATAGACATGTTTGGGAAACACAGCTAGCTGTGGGTACTCTCAGTTGTACCCATTTACTATGCAAGTCTATTGGGAAATGCTGCATTTTTCTTTCACGGTTTTGGGAATAAAACAAAAACGGAAACTCCTATTGTCCCAAAATTTTCTACACATATAGTGCAGGTAATATTCTAAATATATAAAGGAAAAAAATGTATGTCATCATGTTAAAAAAATAATTGTAGCTGTCTGAAATAGACACGTTTAGGAAATATAGAACACTTTGAAAGCAGCAGATTTTTGGGTTGTCAGCCATGTTTCAAAGCTCCGTAATTCAGAAACTAGCATGGCGACCCATTATTTTTTTTCCAGTTTTATGAACACACATACTTCAAGAATCATATACTAAAGTATCCGAAAAACATTTAATTTCAATGGGGAGAAAAAAAAATTGTTTTTATAAAAATAGTGAAAAATAGTGCGTTTTTCCGAGTTTTTAATTTAAAATTCACATCAGATATTTGTTGTTTTCAGAATAGAAAAAACAATTCACTCTATGAAAAAGAGGCATAGAATTATTGGCCAAATAATACTCTCTCCAAAACTGTTAACTATACTTAAATTGAGTGAATATAAATAGCAAATAATATTATGAACTATCAAGTCGAGGTACTGCAAAATGAGCCCCCCTTTTGGTCCTCATTGGTTCTTTTGAGATACCAAATTTTGAAGCACTGTAATTCAAAAATGAGCACGGCGACCCATTGATTTTTTTCCATCTTTATGACCAGAAACACTTCAAGAATCAAATACTAAAGTTTCAGAAAAATGACATTTATTTTCATTTTCCACTAGATAGTAGCGTTTGCCTTTAACTCCAGATAATTGTAGCATTCAAACTAATGAACTTTTATACAATTATTTGATTTGGAATGGGAAACATAAAATTGAAATGTGTACAGCATTAGCTATTAGCAATGCGTGTGCATTGTTGTCAGCCAATCCCCTCTCACATATACTAACCCCCTCTACTGTCCATTCCCTCAACTCCACTCTTTCCCCTCAATCACCCTTCACTTCACTCCGCGCCACTGCTCTCATTGCACCTATTTAATCCCACCCATCCACATCGATTTCCTTACTTCCTTCTCTCTCCTCCCTACTAATTATTTATTTATCAATTCAATTATTTATTATCATCATTTTATTCTTCATCAATTCACCAATTTTATCACATCTATTTATATTTTAATTAAAACAAAACAATTTATTTTAATATATATCTAGAAATTAAATAAACATTTAATTTCCCACAGCTGCCTCACATTTTGTTCCTTCACCAACTTACCTTTCAGCGCTACAACAATGTTATCGGTGTGTGTATGTCAATCTTACACTGTACAGAAGTGGTTTTCTAGTAGTTCTCTGATGTAGAAATCATAACTCATATTTGCAGTATCATAAGATTAATGTAAAAGCAATGTTGCTGCTTAGATGTTTTTTTACTGAGTTATATTGGTAACCAGCATATATCCTCACCTTTGGCTCTCTCCCCTTGCTTATAGGTTCCACATAATTATATAGGTACCCCTGTAGGAACTACAAAGGGTTGGTAAAAACAACTACACTTTAAATATTCACAAGTGAGTTGGCTGAGAAAGGGGGTAAGGAAGATTGATTGTGTCCTATACTTATGTTGTTAGAAAGTGGCCTTGGCAAGTTTCTTCTTGTTACAAATAATGGATTCCTCACAGTGTTTCTAGTTTAGCTGGCTTACACCAATAAACACTTGTTTCTGTGATGCTACCTTTACCCTAATCTCAAGTTTGTACATATGTCAAGCCTAAACGTATTATCTCAAAACAGTGGCAAGAAATGGGAGAGTTTGTGAGGAAGGAAGTTGATTTTTATTGCGGCTATATTTTCCTGAACATTCCCTTGGATGTGCGAGGAAAGTCTGCTTAGAATTAAATAGTTGTGACATAGTTACAAATTGCCTACTGAGACAATGTAATCACAACAGGGTGCCAAGAAGTATTACAGCTAGGGGTTAAAATAGGAACCTTGCTACCTCTCAGATACTATCTATAAGTAGTCCGGGACCCCTGTTGCTTGGGCATATTTTCGTGAACACAAAACATTAGTATTGCCTGTGACCATTGATTCAAAACCTGATGAGGTGTTGTGACTAACATCCTGACACTTGTCATTTATGCAAATGGTGACATTTTAAATCCCGATGGGCAGAATGGTTCCTAAATTCGTTTTATGTACAGTTAGTCTGAAGTTAGAATCCTGGCTATTCTCATCATACATAATGCTTTTTACATCTGAATTATATTTGGAAAGGCTTTCATGATAACAGTGGGAATCTTAGAAAGCCCACATCGATCATTGTATTTTTTGTATCATCCATTTGTCAATTTCCTCATCCTATCAAGAAGGGTTTACAAGTCTTCTGACAAGCAACTATATATCACTATAGAAAGATTTTTTCATGTTGAACCTTAATGAATAATCCTGAAGTGTGTCCATAGAATAGTTCAAAGGTTTCGCATTCATATCAGCCCAAGTAGGAGAGCAACATATCTTTCTGCAAGTCTGTATAAAAGGTATTTCAGATTGGCACTTATTCCAGGTGAAGTCAATCAATCATTATCAATCAATCAATCAATTAATCAATCATGTGCCATTCAGTACGGCGCAGGTGTTTATGCCAGTTCTGTTCATCTCTCACAGAGCCTGGTCCTCTGGGTTATGGTTGTTGCATTCTCTGTTGCTAACCACGATATGTGATCTGTTACAGGAAAATGTGTCGTCACAAGTCGCAAAAAACGAGTGAGTGAGAGAGATTGGTTGCTTTACGCCATTATCAACATATTTAATATGGTTATATCAAGGGCGAGAGAGCTGATAGGGAGGCAGTTTATGATTCTACCCAGGAAATAGAGATAGAGAAGAAGGGGGAGAGAGACAGAAAAAAGAGACAGAAAGGCACTTTATGGTTGATTAAGGGGATTCCAATGATGGTGAACATTAAGCTATCTAATGAGTAGGACTACTTCTATATTTTTATGCACAAAAATGTTAGCGATATTTCTTGATGTTCACTCACTATAGCAAAGTAGTTAGAAATACTATAGTAAAGTAGTTTGATATACAATCCTCACATATGCATAGATATATACCATTCATAGTCTTGGAATTTGTTATATGTATCCATGCTTCTAACAGAAAGATTTTTTGATGTTGAACCTAAATGAATAATCCTGAAGTGTGTCTATAGGATAGTTCAAAGGTTTCGAACCCCAACAATGAAAATAATCTGAGCAAGTGTTCTTGTGAAAAAAAAAACATTTAAAAAATTTCATTGTTTTGCAACTTGTGGCTCATTTTCCCATCTACTGATTCCTTCTTTGTCTGCCTCAACTTCTTTTTCCTTCAATTTTTCCTGTTGTTGCAAGATGGATTTTCTTCTTGTCTCCATTCGTCTTTGTATTTGTCTTATTCCCTGGAAATCTGATGCTTAGTGATACATAATATTAAGTATTGATTACTATACTAATAATGTCAGAGTTGAACTTAGAAAGGATACAAACTTAAACAGATTTCACTGATCCGCCATATGCATTTCATGGGTGGGTCTTGTAGAGGATGGGTTTTTTACTATGCTATGAATTTCACCCATTGTAAACATTTAACACGTCCTGTCAAACTAGATTTATGCATTTGAAGGAAAGTCTACAATCTGTAATGATGACAGGCCATTTAAACCTGTAGGACATATTTATAGTTTAGAAAGTTAGAAAGGTCATTCATTGATGTATTTATAAATGTGATGTCCCCCCGGCCCACATACACACATTAACATTCTATTTGTGTTCTGTGCATTATTAGTTACATTAACGCTATTCTACACTGTGATCGCCCCCACTAATTCCCAGGCAATTGATCATAGGTGTTAAAATGGAAGTCATTCGTGGAATGTCACGGTTTATGTCAAGCAAGTAAGCGTTACCTGCCTTCAAGGTGGGGTAACGTGTGTTGAGGGGCATTATTTTCCACCTTCTAAGACACATACACTGGCCAGACATATTTGTCGTGCATATTCTCTCTAACTCATTCACAGGGCTTGAAAATGAAAGAGAACTTTGGTGGTAGGTATAATTATTGGTGGTAGAATACTTATTGTTTACTACGTCAATACATTTTGTGGTCAGCATTGTTTATATTTCTTTAAAAAAACACTTTTTTTACTTGAAATATCTTGTCCTTGCGTTGTAACATCGTAATAACTGAGTTGGAGAGGGAGTTGGCCTGAACCAAGACGAACTCTAGGTTTATTCACCATGATACAAATACAATAAAGAAAATTAATTTTTATTGAACAAGTGGACACAGACGTCCCAATGAAAGGCTGGAAGGAAAGTGGCAGTTAGGCTTATGGGACATGCGGTGGTGTTGACTTGGAGAAATACGGTAACCCCCTTGGTTGATGAGAGTGACGTCATAAGTGGGGGAGGGGAAGGGGGCGTGGCATGGGTGAGAAGGGCACAGCCCACGGCCAAATATATACACCAATGGGTCGATTCCGTAAAGACATATTATATTTATTACAGACTTAATAGCATATCATAAAAGTGACAGTATTGTCTGAAAAATGTTATATATCATATTACACAATCATCCCGGGATTCAAAGCATCCGGTCTCTATTTATTTCTCTTCCTACAATAGCTCTACAATATTCATGCAACATTATACCCTAAAATCATACTCAAAATATAACAAAAATGTCTTTTTAAAACATAATTTACCCCATCTAATGAATGCTAAAGAATGTGGTCTCCCCCGGTTTTTGAGTGCAAGATATTCATATCTGACAGTTCTGAGATGAAATGATTATATTTCATTACATCGGAACGCAAATCATTCGCTAGATGGTTATACCCCCAGTATCATATCAGATTGTACTGCAAAAAGGGACTTGTCATTGCCATCTACTGAACCCATCTTTTATCGGATAATTTATCACCTATAGGGTGGGGCTTTTATTACTTCACTTGTATTTCTTGTGTACAAACCAATGCATAAATGCCATATCAAAGAGAAGCATACATGAAATAACATAGGTCAATATTATTTCTGCATTTAAATAAATAAAAGCTCTTAACAAGTTGATAAAAACATGGAATATTACGATAATGTGAAGTACTTGGTTGACAATACGCACCTCTGGTATGTCCGTATTAAAGTAACTTCGTTGCTTACTGGGTTCTCTCGGCGCATATTATCAACCTCATACTTCATACAATGGTAATCAATTGACCCGACGGCAGGTCAAACGCGTATACATGTATGTAATGAATCATAGCCTCACTATATTCTAGGTAGTCGACACTTTATTGAGGGGACAGGTGAATCACCACGATTCCATGAAATGGTTCCCCCAATACGTTGTGTATTCCCCATAGCCTAACACTTAATACAGTGTCCGATTCACTCTTGACACAAAATATAATTGAATTTGAAACTGTTTTGAAGACACCAAATTTCACCTCATAGACACAAGGGCTGCAGGCTGATATTATATGTCGCTCCTGAAAATGAAACTGGAAGAGAATAACCATTGGTGAAGAGATTTTCAATTCATTATTCTGTTAGAAATTACTTAATCTACACAAATTGAAAAAAGTTTGACGAGTTTGAGACAAGAATCCAGTACAACCGATTGAATATTATGAGAGATTATCGACTGAGAACAAATTCAGTTTAAGTCCTAGTATTAGGTACTATTTTGTTACAACCGTTTACAGACCTTGAAGCTATTTTTCTGAAGGTCTGGACATATACTTGAGGCAGATATATCAACAGGCATAGTTTTCATGTAATGGTTTATATATTATTCTGTAACGGTGTTGGTATGTTTACATGTTTATAGATGCAGTGTATAATACTGACGGCTGTTGAGTCCACACTTTTCATCGGGATTGGACGCTATCCAGGTCTTACCTGGCAGGGCCATCCAGTTCTCACGGATTGAAAAGTTGGCTTCCCTGAGAAGCCTCGTCAAAGTTACTTTATACTATCCCCCCCCCCCACTCCGCCGACACACACACAAACAATATAAGAGCTTTTAAAAGTGAGCTACTTCTGCGTGTATCTCGTTGTCTCATTTTCAGCCTATTTCAAACCCCAAAATGGAAATGTTCAATAGGGCTTCTCTTTTGGAAAAATCGATAGTCAAATATTGCGTTATTATGATGAACCTGCTAAAGTCTCAACATTATATCTCGGTGCCCCTACTTTTCGGGATTGGGAATAATAATAATGATATTCTTTATTTGCAATGACTAGTGAATACAAAATAGGTGGTACACATCAGATCTGAATCTGGCCTTCCTGTGCATGCCTTACTATGAGGGGTTGACTCGCTAGTTTTGGGTTGACTAGGGTTTTTGTTGATGGGAGCTAAGGGTGGGGTTAACAATAAGAGTATTTGTCGTTGTTCTCACAGAGCTAATGCTCATAACGTACAGCAAAATGTATTACATATAGAACCGATACGCTTTATACTAAGCCTTTTCTGTGGAGTGATAAATCTAATAAGGTATCTTAAAGCAGGTAAATATAAATATGTAAAGGAATAAATATTAATTTGAGATTTGATCTTGATGACACTATATTGAGCCATCCAGTACATGGGTTTAAAGTGTAAAGGTATAGAGGTATATTGGTTTGTATATAAAATCTCTTGTGTGTCTTTGTATTTGACACCTCAAAATGTAATCAAACTGCATACCTCTGCTAGAGGATAGTTTCAGTCAATAGGTAGGTTCAGCAAGTCTAAACTATATAAAAACGTATCCGTATCTCTGATATACAAACATACATTAAAGGGAAGAAAGAGGTTTAGCAAAACATGTCGGGAAAAACGTAACGGAACTTAACAAACAAAATGTTTCATCTCACAATTTATTTTTTATACATAAGAATGAGACGTAACTCACAAAAAATGACACAGATACGGATACGTAATTGAGAACCTCTCTATTATGTAACAGTAATAGTACAAGCAACAGTTAAAGTAAGAGTAAAAAATAAAGGTTGTGTTTGTAAAAGATTAACAGTAGTCACTTTCCCTTTTTGTCCCATCCCAGGTAATCAATACCAATAATTCAGTAATTCAATTTTACATTTTGGTGGATATTTTAGATTAATGTGATATTTTGTGGTCAGCATTGTTTTGATTTATCCAAAAATACCTTTTCCTTGAAAAAGATAATATATTCATTACCAACTTTATATCATGTCATACCAGTGGTAAACATTTGCTGTTGCAAATACATTGAGTGTTATAATTGTTTACATAATATTAATTCTTAGTCTAATGTAATCGAAGAATCTTTGTCTTTGAGCTAAAAGTAATGGAAAATGACCGTTCAAAATGCGAAAAATGATTGAAAATGGGGCAAAGACATAATTATACTTTCTACATGATTCTAAAAATTATTAAATGAATACTGATACAAAAATGGCCAAGGGTCAGAGAAGGGAGGTATATAAAAATATATCTTTGTCATCATAACAATTAAGCGAAGAACAGCAATACTATTGGTGTAATACTTTTCTGAATAAAAGTCAGTGGTATATAGTGCTACATGGGTTTTATAAGGCGTCAGTAGGCTAAGACAGCCATTATGTAGTTTTGATTTCTAAATGGAAAATTATACGGTGCTCTATTTACCACGGTGGAAAGTCGATGGTGACAATTTGCAGAGGAGAAATACATCCTAGTCCAAGGATCATACGATCAGCAAGTTCTAACACCAGTACGTACTCTCAAATTGTGGAGTTCACCAAAATATAGAGCACATGGTATGTAGTATGGGTTGAGTACAACTGACTTTGGTAAGAGGGGAAACCAATACCTCACTTCCACACTCACCACACCTCATTACTCGGAATACCCTGTGGAATACATAACTAAAGGGTACGGTGAATAGGGACTAGCCAACCCAAATATATCATGTAAACCCATGGGGCGTATTCAGCTTCATGGCAAGCTGATTAGAGCTCACAAATCGCTATAGTCACCCCTCTTCCTAAGTTCATAATATTTGCCAAACAACCTATAGTCTGATATCGCATTAGGTTCTAACACGTCTATCATAGCTAATTTGAGAGCTTTTGTTATACCGATCCAATAATACATCTTTGCTTATATGACTTTCTTTTATCAAAGCTGAACAAAAATGACTTGTTTATTTTGCCTTTTATAAATTAAATATATTTTTATGGTTTAAGTTACGTTGTGATTGATTAAAACTATTTGCTCAATCTGGTGAATGAAAGTACAACCAGCCACACAGGTAGTTGGAGTCTATAGTTGAGCGAAATACCTTCCAATCACAGTGCGCCGTGGATGTAGCTTAATTATGTCCTAGATCCAGTTCATATATTCAGTATATATGAGGAAAAGGTGTTGATATATTTATGGGCGGTGACTTCATCAAACTCTATTAGACTAGTTTCTTCAATTAAAACCCTAGGAAGAAAACAAGAAATTCAATCCAAGGTTTATTATAATTTATACATCATTATATTTGTTCTGGAAACACTTCAGTTTGATCAAAACCGTTATTATTAAGGATATTATTTCATGTACATGTGGAAGAACTGTGAAATACAAAATGTGTTCACCATTTCTAGCCTGTGAATTTGTAAAATGTTTATGGCGAAAATAAAAACAATTATATTATATATGATGTGATTATGCACGCCCGCATGGGTATCAGATAGAGAGATATAGATATAGATTGATAGGTGGTTATATATATGGAAAGAGATATGGGTCAGGTCTTCAGAAAATGTACAATCGGCAGCTCTTTTTTCTTTTGTTTTTATTCATTTAGGGCATAAACATCTACTGTTACATCAAAATTTTAAAAAACGCCATATCCACCGTGGATGTGTTTCAGACCTTGCCACATTTAAAAATAAAGCGATTTACATTCATCAAGTCAAACCCTAAATTTCATCAAACCAATATTAACACAAATTACTAATAACTTCGTATCAACCACTACTAGTGTTTCAAAACACTCCTCCATCAGTCCTACCGTCCAATGCCTAATAAGCATATATAATTTATTACACATTTAGTAAATTCTGCTAAATTCGACTGAAACATGATAAACACTGGACATATCTGACTGAGTATATTCGGTATCGAGGTGATTCAAAGAATCTGTTTGGTTATCTTGAATTGTGTTTGGAGTCTTATTTTTGCATTAAATTTGGGTTATTTGGGAGGGTTTCTGAATATGAATTGTGCATTTTCAGGAAATTTCATCCACATACAAGAACACATGAAGATAGTTTCAATACTATTTTTGTTTGTTTTCAGGACACATAACAACCAGTCCATGGCCACCCGACGAGGCCCGCGGGCGGCTAGTGTCCACCCACCGTCCGGTGACAGAAGACGAGAGGTTACCGGAAGTGAACAAGGTCGATAAGACTGTGACCACTGCAGACCCATTAGCATACACGGCCGGCTACGACGTTATGAAAAGCGTAACATTCCAGGTAAATAAGCTACGAGAAGGAATAATTTATTTATTTATTTATCTTTAATGTAAAGATTGCAAACGATTGCCAGTAGAGAATAAAACAAAATACTTTTTAAATCAATCAATTCGAGTGAGTAGTTAAAAAAATATGGAGGAAAATTAGGATGGATTAAGGTCATATTTGAGGAATCTCAAGTACATAGAAACAATAGAGGATTAAGATCAAGGCCGTAGCATTATGAAAATTTGAAGCTGCATTCTCAGTTAACATTGATCAGAATTTAAAGTTTCTGTTCCGTTCTATTCGTAAGCACCTGAAAGTCGTTTGACCAAAGTTTTGGAGGATTTCACCGTGTTGTGTTTCCTACAGGGCTTGATAAATGTCCAATTCTATTATTCGGCGGCCCGCAAAAAACCTTTGCTGCGGTGCTGTCCCTTAATATCGCTCACCGGCGCTTGTTTACTTTCACTCGATTTGACTTCAATTTATATCTCACAAATTATATAAGTTAATCAGTGAACAATCCTTTACGCTATAGCTTCAAGCGATACAAACATCCTTAATGAACGATATTAGTATATAATATATCAATTTAATAATAATTATTCACAATTTAAAATATCCAGGTGACGTTGGGAGTGTGTATGTCACTGGTTGGCATTCTCTTGGTCTTCCTCGTTCTCATGATGATCTACACAAAGTACAGAGGTTGGAAGGACAGGATGAACATTGCTCCAACTGTTCGCACTGGCAGCCAAGTGGGCACAGACAGGCAAGAACTGATGACCTGACTAGGAAGGATGTCACAGGCATCAACGCGGGGTGGTCGTGGTCGACGAGTAGTGTCGGCTACATCACGAGTTTAAATCACAAAGAAAAACTACACCCCTCCCTTCCCTCCAAGTTTCCTTGTTTCCCTACAAACCTGGAGACTGTGTTCCTTCTGTTATGATCGATATCAATTCTTAACATTGTTCCTTTCTAACTTCGTCCTGATGTACTGCACAAAACGTGGTCTCAACTGCTCAATTGAGAACGCTGTGTGGAATTTTGAGCTCGATTTCCTTGTGATATAGGAGCAAGCTGTAAAATCTTTTTTCTAATCAAGTTCTCATTTAAGCAGTTTTAACCCGGTTTTATGCAGACTTGTGCGCAATGACCTCACAATATGCCTGGGATAGAGAGTATGACATTTATGATTGGGTGTCTTGATTGGTACATTTAGAATTTCATTTTAGTAATTGTTTGAAAGTAGAAAGTGAATGAATGGGACCAGAATTATACTCTTTGATCCCAGGTCAAAGTTATATCTGACCTCCTCCAATGGGTAAATTTGCTCCTCTAAACATCTAATAACATTTTAATAGGTCGTTTACGTTAAAGTCGTTATATTAACGATCACTTGAAATGTTTGTGATCAAACAAACATAAAGGCAAATATCTGTATTCAATCAAGCTTGTTGAAACATTTGCATTTGCCCAGATGAGTTTTTAACATGGCTACTACGACCTAGGTGTTGGAGGAACAATCCCCTGGTACAATAACGTTGTTTCTATCTACTATGAATATTTTTATAGCTTGTTGATTTCCTGGTGACGCTTACCTCTGTGCTTACAACTCTGTTTAATGTGATCCGTTCATTCTTAGTAATGTCTGAGAGATGTGTTATCCATGCATTGTGATGAGTGGAAAGGAATACAATTAATACACAACTGTTGTGGTATGAATGAATATTTGATATCTATGAATGTTTTGGACCCAAGCTGTCCAATTAGCAACGGAGCCTATAGAGGTCGCGGCTGCCCTCAATATACATATTCACTGAGGATTCAGTTAGTTAAATTATTATAGATTCAAATTTAAGCAGAGATGGTCTTTTCTATTTCTTTACAAAAGTAAATTTAGGATTAATATGTTTCATTCTAAACATGAAGAATTCAACTTGCTTTGTAATCTATCAAATAATATTAGATCCTCTCTTCTCGCTGTTGTCCAACAATCTATTAAGGTTTGTGGGGTAAGAATTAATATCGATATAAGAAAGGAACAGGGGAATGCCTGTGACATCGAGTAAACGGTTTATGCCTATTGAAACTTCTAATAGGCATAGAAAATCTAAGAATTTTATATAGTTATAAGCTTTTAATGTATACATTATCCGTATGTTTTGAAATGTAATTTTGTAAATATCTCTGAATATATCTTAAATCTAGTTCTAGTAGCTATATGATTAATTAATTTGTTAATACCGCTTCATATAATTTACATTTTAAATTTAGCTATATAAATCTTTATTTTGATTTTCATTCATATTTATACTTACAAGTAAGTATATCTACTGCAAATTTCTGGCCACGAGTAATACATTTTGAAGTATATTAATATTATTCGGTCTTGACCAGCAAGAGATTTGATAGTGACATTTGCATGCGCAATGTTTAAGAGTGTTACCACCCAAATATAGTAATAGTTGTGTACTTCAACTATGCATCATATTGATGAGGAATTAAGATTGATTATCAAAATATGTCCTATTCTTCCATAAATGTGATAAATTTTCCTCTTGTTGAATCATTTAGATATGTTGATGCATCGGAGCTCATCAAAGTCGCATCATATATTTAAGGTGTTTAGTATTATTATTTTAAAGAGCATATTATAATAGTCTAAATAATGTATAGGACATCATTACGATCTCGCAAAACCATTACCAAGTCTTGATAGACAAAGTATAAATTAATTGTATACATACCCCATCAGCCAACGGCCATAGGGGGTGTCATTAGTATAGTGTATTTTTTATACCATAGAGATACTTTAGAAGTCAGTACGATAATATTATATACCTTATGTATATTCTGTAAATACGCAACGATGGGGTGGGTGGGTGGGGATGTCGGTGGGGGTGGGGGTCGGGTTACCTAGGGTTTTCTGATTAGAAAGTTGGTGTTCCTGCTTTAAGGAGCCTGGGAAATTCTAAATAAGGTATAGGACAACATGAGGATCTCCTATTTTCTTTTGGACTCACTGGAACTTTATAGATGTCCAGGTTGAGATTCTCACCAAGGTAAAGAAAAAATGTTGTATAGATGCAAAGAGTAAATCTGCATTATATATACGTTTGATGTGGCAGCATAAATGTGTTACTTTATGTGGCATTTATAGATTTGGCATGGATATAGAAGCGCGTGGTGTCTTGTGTCCCTTGTGCAACTTGTGAATTTGGGGATTTAGAACTTTCAGCCTTTTTTATATCGATATTTGGTCAAATGATATTGTATATAGACGTAATCTTTATGTTTAAGGTCAAGTATGCAATGGTGTACTTCTTTCCCTCATAAGGCAAAATCAACCTTAATGTTTATACTTTTTTAAATCTTAATTTTGTATTCACATACTTTGATTAAACGGTTTCAGCAGAATTGTATTTGCATATGAATTAGGGGGATTCCGAACATTGTTCATGTTTTGTTTGCAGCCTTGAGGAAAATGCAAATTTATCTTGCTGGGTGGAATAATATGTCGAACATTGTTTTCATTTAATGGTTTAATTGTGTCTGTATGGCTCAAGAAGCAATTGTTCATAGTTGTACACATTATTAGACTGCATTGGAATAAAGTGTTATTACCCAGTATCTGTTTTATATTGCGATTTTGTTAGCTACACCATAAGGACTTTTCAATTAAGTGTTACTAGGTGGGCCATGGCGTTTTAAATATATAGCTATGCTTGTCAGAGGGAAGACGACGGATTGGGGGAAAACTATCTTGATTTATCACACCATAAAGGGGCAATAATGTAAATAAAATGTAAATTCTCAACAAGTAATATAGGTTCTTGTGTTTGACGCTGGTCATAAACTGCCAGACGGAAAGTTTGGATGGATGTAGACATGGCTGGACACAGGTTAGTGGATGCTCAGTTCCGCATTTAATAAGATAAGCTAGGAAAAAAGAACAATATTGTATCTAACACATTGCTAATTTATTTAAATAGATTTTTAAATTATACAACCGAGGTGTAACCGAGTTTGACAATTGGTCAGATCATGAACTATCACCATTAAACGATATTGACCAGAGAAACACTCACAAGAGTTTATAACCAATCACAAGAGCGCACTACCATTCTCAAAGGCTCACAACCATTCAAATGTTAATTTCCCGAGTCGCACAAACCTTGAGCCAATTCAATCGGTAAACTTTGAATTTAATGACCCTTTAAAACTTAAAATGGCAATCATTACTCATATTTTTCTGACGATTATTAAATGTCCATTACTATAGTTTGGTATACTTATTTGTGTCCATTCTGAAGATATATAACGAGCTGAATACTCTAATGACACACCCCTATCACGTACCATCATATCTTATATCTAGCAGTTATAAAATGATGATGATGATTTCCAAAAGGGTGGAGCGTTTGTTTATCGAATGTCCAGTGACAATCTGGGTTCCTGGATGCTAAAAATTATATAAGAGAAACCCACTAACGTGGCTCTCTCGACCACACCTTTTTACTCTTGCTCTACATGCATAATTATCAGGCAAGCATCTCGTTGGCATATATATAGTCTATTCATTGGCGAGAGCAACAGTTTTGCTTCCTATGGTTCCTATGTACACGCTTGTTAATGGAACTAGTTTCTGCTTTGTGATCTGGAACCAACAGATTTTGGATGTTCGTTTTCGTTTTTGAAGATGTTCAGTCTCATGGCAATTTGTTTCTTTTATTTCATATTGGAAGAAGGTAGGTCTATTTATGCTACAAAACTTTTGGAGATTATGATCGTTGTGCGCTCCTATACATGTATTTTTTGATACATTTATTTGATAACAAATTACAATTTCTGTAAATTATTTTAACTGCAATGTGTGGGTTAGACCTTAGTGTTTGTGGTCTGAGAATTTCCTTGATTGCCTAATAGATTTAAGGGGAAAATAAACCGTTATAATGTCTTTAATTGTGTTAATTAATCTCTTAGAATCGTCGTAAAATATCACAGGACAGTCTTTTGAAGGGTGTGGGAATCACTTCTAATATTCACTTCTATAATGGCTTCCTACTTTCTGCACCTTCCAATGAGATACTGATCCGCTATCCATTGTATCTACACGTTTCTTAACATTCATTTAAATTAACTTGACATTTCTATCATGTTAGAGTATTCACTCTCCTCGTTATACTTTCGAGACCATAGAAAATGACAAACTCAGGATTCACTACAAAAATAATTTCACTAACTATTACTATGTCTATATGTATACACACTACTTTATATTGGTTACAATAACATCACATATTCTCTAATGAGAACAATTATTTTTGTTTTAAGGTTAGAATCGATAAACTAACCTATCATTCCGTTTTAGCTGTGACTCTGAACTCTATTATACCACGTGAACGTCGTGACAGCGATCCTCTTCTATGGGATTATGGGGAAGATTCGTTTATTGATACAAGTCCGACAGACATGGACGTGGACATACCTGGACCCCTGCCTCCGGCCAATTCCGACGTGAGACTTTGGTTTCGTCCCCTAAACCGCCCCCGTACGTTAGGATTGGACATATATCTGGGCAACATTTCTCTAAAAATTCAAGCATTTGGTTCCAGCTTTCCAATTTGTCTGACATCATCTTGTATTGGTCGATGTTTTTGGTCGAGAAACGTTGCAGGTTGGGATGACTGTTCGTGCGACCTCAACTGCTACAACGCAGGCGATTGCTGTCTAGACTTCGAACAAGTGTGCTATAAGGCATTTAAAAATGAAGGGTTTGATTTCATCGATGGCATCTATTCAGCATTATCCAACGCTGAACCAGAGACAATAATTCGTGAGCGCATAAAGCGGTTGTTCCCCTCAGCGTTGAGCAACGATGCCCCTTCTGAAGATAACATTTACAAAGACAATATGACACAGTATGGCATTTGGAATTTGTCTGATTCTAATACGAAATACCAGATGTATTACATCAATAATTGCTCCGCAGATAATACTCTATATGAGCGTTGTAACGACCCAGGTGAAGAGACTTATCCCATTTTAGGCCATGTGAACGGTATACGACGCTTATACAAAAACAAATACTGTTTAGAGTGCGCTGGAAGAGAAAAAGACAGGTTACTCACCCCTTGGGCCCCACGTTATTATTGCAAGAGTCCTCACACACAAATAGCCTTCATGATGTATGGAACCGGACCTGTAGAGAAATTCGTTGACTACGTGACAAAGAACTGTCTCAAGGTGTATGATCCGACGGACCATCAGTCTCTCTCACGCTCGCTTGTCATGAGGGATTTCATCGCCCAATGCAAGCCGGACTTTGGGGGCAAAGAACAGGATAATTTCACAGAAAACGCCTGTAAATCTTTCCATGGGCCATTGCAACAGGGCAGATATATCTACGCAAACGCGTTCTGTGCGTATTGTAATGGTGTGGAGGGTGATGACTTGAAACAACTTTCGTGTGGCAATCACAAGCCCTATGTCACACCTCGTGCTTTGGGAACATTGAGTAATCTTGCCTCCAGTTCATCATACGATGAATTTCAGTTTGCTGGGTTTGGTTCAGGTTTCAGAACTTGGTGGCTTAATCTAAATGGAAATATCTTATGCGACAATGGACAGCTTAGAGACGTTCTGGAAGGTAGATGTATGAAGACAGAACAGATAATACCAACTCCTAAAACAGCCACACCGGACCAGAACCGGCTGGAGGGCGCCATGATAATTTGCTTGAATTTCATTTCAGATTTCCCAGACGAATTACTGCCACTCAAGGACGCTATGAATAACCCTTTGACACTCAACTTCAACAGTATAGTTCCTATATTTTCTCATAACATATCATTCATTAATAAAAATGCTTCTGAATGTTTCAGTAGGGATATAGACTATCCATCCATCATAGCACGTTCTAGAACACCGATTACTTCGCAAATAGAGACGGTTTTCGGAGTGAGATTAAATGAGCGAACAATTACTGAAATATCCGTCTTCATATTCAACAAAGCAATCAAATATGTTTCCCTATATGGTGACCAATTAGAGCCATTCGATTTAGACAAAATCAAAATATTATCCCCTTTTGCCTATGAGGACCCTATACCATTATATAATCAACATATGACGTACATAATGGATGATGGTCGGGATGGTTTCTATCTTGATTGTCAGGTGATCCTGGGTTTAGAGTACTCAAGTACAAGGATTAAAGGTCATGACTTGAACCTTAAAGAAAAGAGATACCTGGCCTTTTTACTAGAAACTAATTCGAGTTGTTCAGTGGGCCTAGCTGCTGCATACATTTCTGCAGCGATACATTCTCCTTACTCAGACCTCTCTAGTCTTTACCTGGTAATTGTGTGTTGTATATTAACACTATTTACAGCATGATGCTAACATGTATTCTCTATTTGGTGTGAAAGTACCGAGACGAAATATTTTGTACTTATTCCATAGATAATCTCCCATCCCCTAATCAAAATTTAGGTATATTTAGTCAGAATATCACGCATATTATAATTGTTTAAATATCATCTGTATACAAAATTATCGCTTGTGATTTTGATATTTTACTCTACAATCGGGTCCAATGAAATGGAGTCGTATTGTAATAAAGATGTATGATTGTGTTCATTTTAGAAGTCAACACTGGGATTATATATATAGGCCTATATCTTAAGGAAGGTGATCCTCCTTAATTCCATGCTATTAATTTGTGGAAGCATTTATTGAAAAGGATAACATCTAATTTTAGAATCGACAAATTGAAGATTGTCTGATTCTAATACAAGGTCTTATATAGATCTTTCTTGTGTAACTCTTATCCTAAGTTTTTATATTATTAGTGTGTGCTTTGAATAGGGGCGAAAGGTCTTGGTGTCGATGTAAAGCCATAATCAAATATTCGTTTTGATATACTACTAGGTTGGGAGATTTCACTTGATGTATTTCAATCCAGATTAAGTCCAATAAAGACCTGGTTCAGCAACATGTAATAAATGGTTTACTCAGTCCACCTCAACAATAGAATTAATGACGAAGTGTTCCACTTTTTATAATAAGATAAGCCTTTGGGTCGGCAGGTGTGTCATTCAGCCAAGATTGCCAAACCTGTTCGGCCAAGATTGCCGGACCCACTGATTAATCCGTATACCTCCCAAACCAGCTCTTCCATTTAGTTTGTCTGGATAATTATAAAGCTTTTCACCAATATTTCTCTTTGAGTGCCTTAACAAGCCATACATTCTCCCGTACATTGTCTTATAGGCATTGAATTTTGCTAAAGTTATACCGGATCATCACTGCCCTCTGCGAGGAACTTCACACACTATCATACCACAGCGCCACCTGCTCTCGTCCGCACCTCATTACTCAGTATTCACTTCACTTCAGTATCTTTTCTCTCCCTCACTTTCTCTCGGACCTTCCAGAGGACAAGACCACCCTTCACCCTCTCTCACATATTTTGTTCCCGCCTCTCTCTTTTGTGGAAGTGAAATGGCGTCGATTACCCCGCTGCTTTCATTGTAGACTAGATTGTCTTACGGTAGAATATATTGTACATGTAGCGTTCCCCGTATTCCCTTATTGAATAACCTCGGTAGGCCTAATTGTTATTCGAATTGGTTACAGTAACACCTGGTTTATGTAGTGGACAAATTGAGCTTGTAAATTGATGTGATGTGATAGATTTTCTTCAGTATTAATATATAGTATCGAGATCAGTAACGGTTGCATGAGAATAGCAACTGTACCTGTTGTACAATGCTTTCACAGAATAAATATATCTTAAACTAAAAAAAATAAACTTTTCTTTTATTCCTTCTCCCCCTCCCTTCCCCTCGGCCTAATTATCTCTCTATTTTCTAATTATTCAATGTTTCCTAATATTTTAATAATTGTACTCAATTTCTCATTTAAATTCAATTACCTCTATACATACTTCACATACAACTGGAATACAAGTTATTCCTCCAAAGCCATGTCTTAATCTCCTATGTTCGCGAGGTCGCAGTCATCAGTGCCCCCTTAGGACTCTTCATGCACTACCACTTATATCCACCCCCTTGTTATAAGCGCCTTTTTCCCTGTTAATTAATTCATATCTCTTATTTAACATTGCGTAATATTATGTAACATCACATCAGAGGACATAACCATATTAATAATCATAATCAATATTCATAACTCATAATAGGCATATCAAATGCACTAATGGTTACAAGGTTATATCACAGAGGTCAGGGCAGTTCATTACATCATTAACCTACAAGGTGGCTTTCATATATAAAAGGTTACATTATTTGTAGAGGAAGGATCAATGGCAAATTTAATCAATATCTAACATCAATCTATTCATATAATAATTATTTTCATAACCTTAAATGTTGAATACTATTTAAGTTCAAAATGAAATTCTACACTTCTCCAAGCCTCCTTCCATTGCCCCGGGCACAGAAATTATTATTTCAATTTTAGTTCAATGTATACACCACGAGGCTCGTCTTGAACATCACAGAACGAGCAGATGATAACAGAGCCTTTCATTCATACTATGCTACGATCGTTGGACTACGACCTCTAATTGGGACCTGACGTTGGAACACATTGTAAATCTTATTTACATACAAAGAAGTGTCGATTATTCTACAGCACCCAGTGGCAACGACTTAATCATTAAATTCATTGTAAATCACACTCAAATAACATTGAGTTTCATTGTACCGCGCCCCCACCACTCCCACCATTTTGCGTCGCCCCGCCCCTCCTACTTTGATAAGTCACGCCTACTTTAATTGACAAGACTCGAATTCACTGATCTTTGGCTGTTTATTTTCAACTACTAGTAGTAGAACTACTAGTAGAAATATAAAAGTAGAGTTACATTTAACATTTGCAACCGATTGAAAGATTTCTGGCTATCCGGATTATTATTGGTAGTTATATATTGGCCTTCACCGAGTTTGGTTTAATTTCGAGTCATGGCCATGGCAGAAGGAGCTGCGCTAACGGCCCCGGATATCGCGGCAATTGTGGCATATTTTGTGCTCGTACTTGGAGTGGGATTTTGGGTACGTTTTCATCTTTCATTATTTTATTTCTATTCAGTGTCATTGGTACCTTCCCCTTATGTTGATAGGAGGATGGTTGCTTGCTTCCTCAGGTTGTGATGCGGTTTGTGATTTCAGAAATTCTCTTCAAGCAGGACGAATTGACATTCATTACAATGATTTAAATATTGTGTCCCCCACACTAAAAATAGACACAGCTCTGCTGCCATCGCCAAGCCTTCTTTAAATTACTTTTATGTGAGAGAAAGATATGCATTTCAGAAGATGATTCGACTACAAAAAACAAACTTCGACGAGCTTAACATGCTTTGTAATATCAGAGCACAAAAAAGCAACACTGACCTTAATATATTATAGCTAGTTTCAATTCTGTTTAACAAAACGTTTTTAAACACTTTACAAAACAATGGTTTATTTCAACGTTAATTTATTATACTATTATCTGTTTTTGTTTGCGGGAGCAGATTTCCCGGTCAAGTACACGGCTTGTGCCTGTCACTGTGTCCATAAATTGGACCGTGTGTATAGGATAATATTCTATTCCAACAGCATGCCTATGTATATTGTCACGTCGAAGCCCTTTATTCTTTTTTAAAACTCTCTTTATTCGTTAACAATAATCGTTCAAGCACAAATATGAAATCGATGAGAGAAAAATCACTTGCATGTTTCTATAAGCGCCATCGAATACCATACATTTCTTTAGGAAGTTTTGCTAAAAGTAAACGGAAAAATTAATCTCACAATCTCTACTCGTTAAAAATCCCATCCTGTTATGGACTATTTCTTTGCCGGAGCTTATTTTTGTGGTTGATTATACTGTAATAAAAAGGGTCTCGTGCAAAACACTTACATATTTGTATTTAAATATTTTTATTCAGTCAAACATTATGTGGTTACACATTTATCTCAGATGTAGCTGGGAGGGGGGGGGGGGGATAGATCAAGAAACAACAATAATAAAGAAATATTCTTAGAAAAACACATAATATGCCAAACATTATGCGGTCACATATTTATCTCAGATGTAGCTGTGGGGAAAAAAGTTAGATCAAGAAACAACAATAAAGAATTATTCTGAGAAAAACACATGAGTCAGTACTAAGTAATCCTAATTAATTAATAGTTGACATAAGATAAAACGAATAAAATCGCATTCAATGGTCGCACCATGCAAACCGGCATTCCAACACAATTTCATGACAGTCCAAATGAGGTAATAAGTATGTTAAACAAATGATGATGTGCCTCTTAGTCTAATAGTGGCTGACATTCCTTTCATTTAATATTTAAAAAGAAGGATAAGTGGCTACCTACTTCAAGAGTATCGAACTTAATTCAAACAAAGAATACTAACATGGACAATGCTGATATTTGAACAAAGGGGTCGCGTCCACTCCATCCCTATAGCCCTTGTGACGCCTAAAGTATACAATAGCTCCTGTTTATAGGAGTTGAACGCACTTGTAATCTTATCGCTGAGTAAATTTAAATATAATTACAGTCTAAGTTTGATCAAGGAATGTTTGATTTGCGATAACGATAGCGATAACTTACTGAAGATTATAAAGATCGGTTTCAAAAGAGGATTTTAAGGTGTCGCGGAGGGTGGTGGGGAGTGGGGAGTGGGGAGGGGGGGGGGATATTCCCCTTTTACTAATTGAAAGACATGTTATGTTAAAGGGATCCATGTAGGGCCTATATTAAAGGGCTATATACTGAATGAATCAATTCTTTATTTGAGACTACTAAAAATGGATGGGGTTCTGAAAACGGTTTCCAGGTATGCCAGCATGGACCGTTATCTAACTAATAGGCAGCAACAGAGTAACATGAAATATTTCACCTACCTGTCGTGAACATGTCCATTTTATAATTTCTTCTTTATCTTACTTTATGAGGTTTAATTTTTGTTTAGCTCATAGACCAAAGAAGGCATATCGTATGTATTTTTTGAGATTTGTGTACACTGATATGGATAACTTCCGATTCCTATGGGCCCCCCTTTTCTCCCACTGAAATGGCCAATGGTGTATGAGAGAAATGTTTTTTTTTATAATTTGTTACATTCACTTAAATGGACGCAGCCTAGACTGAAACAAATATAATCGCATAATGTCTAAGTTGCTGAAATAAAAAACTTCAAATACAATACAATGAAGGTCCCTTATATTGGGCCTGTTAAATGCTTCTATTTGATAGTTTTCCTAGTTAATTTGCAGCCGTTTATTTACAAATTCGACTGATTGTGAAGAACAAATCACTCCATTATTCAAAATGTAAATCAAACTCGAGAAATATCACTGAATTTAAGAATCCAAATAAACATACTTTGTACTTTGAGCTATCTTTGAAAAACAAATGTATCTAATCAATGTCAAAATCATAATGTTCTCATCACTGACGGGTTATCGTTTAATGCACTTGTCAGTTGAAACCCCCACCCACCCACCCCCGGGTACGTAGGGGAATGGTAGGGGAATGTCTGAGAAAACATTCCCCCACCCAGGCGGAGATTTCCCTTATTTTACAGCAATATCAGCTGGAGGGTGGGGGAATGTCTGCCAGTGCCCACTCTACAGCAGAGGTGTTGCTATCTTTTCCCAAGTGAGTGGGGGGCAAATACAGTGTCTTGGACCTATCCCTAGATAAACCTCTGTTCCCAAGAGAGTTTTGGTGATTTTCAGTGGGCATGGGCTTGGCTAGGCAGTACGGTCTAAAGTTACAAGCCTCCCCCTATACATACACCAAAAGTGTCAACCTTGAACATGACAAGGTTTTAGTGGTGTGGGGTCGTCATCACACTTGAACTAGACCTGATATATGCTATGTAGACAATAGCTGAATTGCTGAACTAAGCAGAGCCTCCCCCTATATATACACCAAAAGTGTCAACCTTGAACATGACAAGGTTTTAGTGATGTTGGACCATCATCACACCTGAACTATGCTTGATATATGCTATGGAGACAATAGCTGAATGGCTGAACTAAGCAGAGCCTGAGCTGCCAAGTAAAAGCCTGCCCATTCTCCCTCTGCACATGCCAAACATTTTATGTTTTTTTAAGGTTTCCCCCGCCGAAGGCGGTACGAGCGCCGAAGGCGCTTGTACTGGGAAACCTTATATAGGTTCCACTTTTTTGCCTGCTCAGGCTGCTGTAGAAACGTCCGCGTTCAGGGTATAAATAGAAAAACAACTCAGCATCCTGCCACCTATATTTTAGACGCATTCGCGTACACATCGCGGAAAATTTCGCTCCCGCAAATTGATAAAAAATCACTATTTATACTCAAAATACTTTGCCGAGATGTTGAAAATTAAAAAGAGCATACTTTTCTCACCCCATGCATGTAGTTTCATCACAACTTTTATTTAAATACGGAAGATATTAGGGAAAATTTACTGTTATCAAAAAAACAATAATTTTCTGCTGTGGCCTGTGTGCGAAAAGGCATAGGCATAGGCTGGCTTCACTGACAAAAATCTGATCGCTGTGCAAAACTGGCTTGTCTAATATGGTATTCTAAGGCATTAATATATAAAATAATTGCCTAACCCTATACACCATTGGAAAGAGAAATGTCTAAGCTTGCATTTGGTGGGAATCATATTTCTATACATCACTGTTATCGATATAGATATCGATCATGACAAAGCAATGCAAACTAGGTTTTTAGCCAAAGTACATAGCAGGCATATCGCGGGGAAATTACGCTCCCGCGAAGTAATAAAAAACGCTATTTCCACTCGAATTACATTGCCAATATATTTAAATTCTGAAAGAGCATGCTTTTCTACCCCTATATATTTAATTGTATCAACATTTGTATTTAAATAAGGAAGATATGAAGGAAACTCTACTGTTAGATAGCTGCGTGTCAGGACCGATGCCGAGTACGACGCAATAATGTGCGTCGTGAGGTCTTCTTATTTATGCAACGTTAGTAACGCGCGTTGTACTTCTGAGTGCTTGACAACGCTTTTTCCCGCGCTAAGTCAGGGAAAGGTGTCTGTGTGTGTGTGGGGGGGGGGGGGGGGGGAGGGGGGTGCTATATGGCGGGGGAAACCGTTCTTTCCTTGGTCCACACCAAAATTTCTTGTTGTAAATAATTTTCGTTGTTGAAAAATGTGATGTGTCACAGGAAGATGAGTCATAAGTCACAAAAGATGGATTTTGAGATACCATCAGATTTGAAATAATGGAGATATGTATAGTAGTACTGCAGATAGGTGAGAGAATTGTGGGTTTGATGAAACAAGCATGAAACTTGGCAGAAAGTTAAAAAAGGTCCTTGGGAAGATTTTTGGCTATAGGGCCATTCCATAAATCTTTTTACAGACCCCAAAATGGAAGTGTTGCCTAGCAACAGACTAGTATGTTTGGAACAGGCTCTAGCTTCGCAGGTATTTGAGATATTAAAATTCTAAAGACACCTACCCCCCCTAATGGAACCCCTTATGGGGAATCCACTGGTATCATTGGCTTTTCTCTGTGTTTGATGGTTGCCTAGCAACGGGCTTATGTTATTTTTGCATAGCAATAGTACCAAAAACAAGCAATAGTGCAGATAACTCTAAGGGGTTTAGGTCTTATCTCTCTTTGAGCTCTGTTAAGATGTCTTGGGTTGATAATGCTATAATATGTCACCAAATGTTGCCTAGCAACATAAATTCCATGTGCATTTTTCCCTAGAAACCTTCAGTGTAGCAGTAATAGTGAAGACGTATATATATATCTGAAATCTGAATATCTAACATGTACAAAATCATTGTGAGGTGAAACCAGAAAAGAAATGGAATTCTTCAGTGTTGTCAATTGAAACCCGCCAACCCCCTCCCCCCCACCCCCACCCCATCCCCTGGGGAAGTGGGGGAATGGTAGGGGAATGTCTTAGAAAATATGCCCCCACCCAGGCGGGGATTTTCTTCAGTTTACAGCAGTAGGAATTGCTATTGTAGGTATGCATGTATTGTTGAAAAGTGGGAATAATCTACTATATATTATCATCGAGAGGTTTGGTCTATATTGTTATGTATAAGGAACTTTTAAGTTGCTAGAAACAAAGATGACTAAAGTTTAAAATTTTATTCTTTATGAATGAATGTACATAGTTAATAAGAGTTGGTGACGATTATACCATGTATTAATGATATAGTGTAATTCCAGAAAAAAGATCAGACAAATTGAAGAAGACCTAAATATGCACATTCTATTAAGAGAACAGTTGTAATAATATTTTTAATAGCATATTATGGGCACTCTAAGAAAAACAATGGGTTCATTGTCTGAGACATGACCCTTTTCTATGTAATCATATGATAAATTGGAAATAAAAACACTTATATATATATATATGGAGGTGGGGGCTAGATGGGAGGAGGTGAGGTGGAGACATTGGGGGCAGATGGGGGAGGGCAGTTGGGGGGAGGGGGTTAGAGAGAGAGGGTGAGATAAAGAGTGGGGGAGAAGACAGGGTATAGGTATAGCATTGGACTTTTCCTGTATAGTTCTAATGTGTCAAAGTTACCGGGCAGCTTAGGCATTGCTTAGTTCAGACAGTCAGCTACTGTCTACATTGCATATAACCAGTATAGTTCAGGGGTGATAGTCTGACACACAGCTGTGGACATCAAAAACCCTGTCATGTGACACTCTTCACACATATATTGAGGGAGCCTATAACCAACCTGCTGCTCTAACCTCTTGTGTATTCACCAATTGTTTTGTTGGCCATTGAGAACTATTGTCATATTGAGCATTTTACCTGCCCCCTTCTCCCCTCTCTACCTCACACACATCCTAGCTTGCCCCCCCCCCCCAATGGCTATAGCTTCCTACACCACTGGACAGCTTAGACTCTGCTTAGTTCAGATATTCAACTTTTGTCTACATTCCATATATCCAGTATAGTTCAGGGGTGGTTGCAATTGACAAGTGCATAATAGTGAAGACCAGCACCATGGTACAATGTTAGGAGAATCAGCAGACCCCATGTACAAGGCACAATCAAGTAAGGGAAACAGACTGTCTCCCGAGTTGTTATTCAAAGCATTTTCTTTTCTATCAAAATCATAGCCATAATAGTAAAGCATTTATATTTTTGAAATGATAGTTTTTGTCCAAAAAAAAATGTCCACCGAAAATTGTGCCCAAGGGGGGTTGGGGATTTACAAGAATTTCTTGCCCTGGGGGGTCGGGGATTTCATCAAATTTCCCAAAAGGCCCAGGACATTACCCCACGTCCCCGGGGGTGGGGGGGTGGGGGTTGCAATTGACAAGTGCATAAATCACTGTGGATTTTCACATGATTTGTAAACCAACAAAAAAACCTACGCTATCGTTGATAGGGTTTGTAGCGAGTTATATAATTTATATTTGTTTGTTTGTTTTTGCAAATGAATTTTATTTCCATAACATATAGATCTATACACAGGAAGGGGAGTTGTTTAAGCAAAACATGGTCATCGGAAGTGACATTCATTTAACTCATCAGGGTGGTCCCAAATGGACCATCCAAAAAAATCTAAACCTTCAAAATTTCGATATATTCTTCCATATCAGCTGTTAGGCGACCTAACTATAATTTGTATTGCGTTGCAGGCAACATTCCGGGCAAAGAGAGAAAGCACACAGGGCTATTTCCTGGCTGGAAGGTCTATGACATGGATACCAGTAAGTTGAAAATATCTTTTATGTTATTTAAGGAGAAAGTGACTCCCAGAGTTTGAAACAAGCAGTTCGAAGCCTGTGTATAATGCATGGCGTGGCCAACTGTATGGATATCGATGAAGCAATAGAGATTACTGTATATGGCTTGAGTCGTCGGCCAATCGCTTTTACTTGCGTCTGATCTCCCAAGGATACACTCTAGGCTCAGAGCCTCTCAGATCAGATAATAATGGTATGCCAGTGATTGGACGCCTACTCCACTAATGGCTTTCCAGGCCCTGGAGTAGGCGTCCTAATGGGATTATAATGGCATTTGGAAAGCAAGAGGCTTTCCTTCAGTTTGGGAGGATTCACTCAACTCAAGGATGAAACTGTTGCATTATAAATTGTAGAAATACTGAAGGAATAAAGAAGGAGCAAAGAAGAAGTCGAAAGGCTGAATATGAGCATGATACTAATTTGGAATATTAATTATAATAATAATGCTAATTAATAATCTTAATGTGGTTACACACTGTCACGTCATTATTACGTAACATGATGTAACAAAAGAAGAGAGATGGACATATAAATTAAGAAAGGGTGGGAAAGGGGGAGTTGGCATGGCTTGTTAGAACTATAGGAGTGATACCTTTGTTTTTTGTTTCGCCATTACAGATAGGAGCATCCACGTGGTCTACCAACATAGGAGCCCCTATGTTTGTTGGTATAGCAGGATCAGCAGCAGCATCGGGTATTGCAGTGGTTATGTTTGAGTGGCATGTAAGTTGATAATATACAATTTAATAAACTCATTCAAAACATGTTAAATCGTAAATATAAGAGTTGCTATCTTTACCGGTATCGATTCTCTTACCGACAAATTGAAACGTTGTTTGCATCTGGAGACGTATATAATACATATGATGTGTCACACTCAAAATGAGTCATAAGTAGCAGAAATAGATTTTAGATACCACCATTAAAAAAATAGATGAGATCAAGCAGTTTTCAATGATGGTTAAATGGTAGGACATCTGATAAGTACGTCTATAATTATTGTCCTATGCATGAAAAGAATGCTGGCAATATTTCGTGATGTTTGCTCACTACAGTAAAGTAGTTAAATGTGCCACATCGGCGCGGTGATGTGGATATAAATCAGAAAGAGGCTAACCGGAAGTCTCACCAGAAGACGTCGAGTCACCCAGCGTCTCACCCAAGCAGCAAGCAGCCGGACGGGCTATCGAGGGCTAGCAAAAAAATCGAGAAATTTTTTTTTCCTTCCACTTAACTTTGGTTGGGGCGCAAAAAGCCCACTCATGAACTCCACCAGCACAGATTGGACAGTTCCTGTGAGAGCCATCATCTCTCTATCTCAGCATTGCATTACATGTTCTGATAATTGTATTGCCTGTTTCTGATATATGTATATTATTATCTCTTCTCTACACGAATGAATTGATACCTTCCTCAGAGATTGATATTTGTATGTGTATCTCTTTTATTCTCACCATTGGATTGTAATATTGTCTACGATATTTCAACAGTAAGCAATAACATCCCTGAAAACAAATATGTGACTTTTGTGATTTATATGTTAAATATAAACTCCTAAGGATAAACTCAGATACGCATCTAGATGCATTCAACATAGAGTCTTGAAATTTTATTCATACTACTAAGAGCGTTAAGCACCCTCAATATTAAAACATTCCATCAAAGAAATCTAGTGAATAAATCACTTTGAAAAATATCAATTTTGCGACTTGTGACTCATTATCCTGTGACACATCACATCCTCAAAAGGAGTCTAGGCTTGGAGACATGGGTAAAAATAGACACATATTCATCATAATATTATAGTAGTTACAAAGTGTATTAATGTTAGTGGAACGAGATGAAAAAAAGGTAACTTTCCTACCTGATCATTGTATCATCAATGTTGTGCAAATTTATGCCAACATCTTTGTAATTCCTGGATAGTGTGCAACACTCCTAATTGGGATTAACAATCCATCTTTCAGGCGATGCTGATGTTGATTCTCCTCGGCTGGCTCTTCCTGCCTGTCTATCTAGCCGCTGGTGTGAGTATTAAGTTCTTTGAAACTCTGTTGCAATAGGGGATTTGCATGTTCGTCATTGTAAATCTTGATTTGCATGGAGATATGGGAGTTGTATGTCGGTGTAAAAGCTAAATAAAAACATGTTATGTTCAGCATAGAATATTACACAGCGATCTTAGACATGTAAATAGCCATGCCTTTCACATGTTTCCTTTAAATAAGACTTCATCTTTCCCATAATGCTTTTGATTTTTATCAATCATTTACACAAGCTATAGCTGATAATTATTGGTGAAAGGATCCTTACATTTTTTGATAAAAGTGCTGTTAAATATTTGCATGTCAGATTTGAAATAGATCCATCTCAGCATGCACTGTAATAGACACGCACAGTGAGATATGCAAATCCCCTATTAAAATAAACAAGAATCGGCGTTCAAAGTTAGTTTTTTAGACAAACATCCCCCTAAGTTTATCGGTATATTTAGAAATAGCACATTGATAGCAGTATCTCGAAATAAAAGACATGGCGATGAGAACGTTTTCCCCCCAATGAGATCGTGACTTTATTGCTTGACAATTATGAGTTTGAAGTAAGCAATGCACATAGTAAATCCACCATTTAACTTGACAAATATGACTTTACAATATTTCTTGTATAAACTATAAGTTCTCATAAATCAAGATAAATAGATTGTGTTGTTAACCATGTTTTGTTACTGTCTTTGACCCAGTGCTCTACTATGCCTGAATATCTAAAAATGCGATATGGAGGACAAAGGATTCGTGTTTGGCTGGCAGTAGTCCACACCTTCATCACGATAATCTCACAAATTGCAGTAAGTGCAGTATTTTATCAGGTTGTTTTTCGTCCAGATCATAATTTGGATCATCCCTTAGTTCAAGGAAGACATGGTAGTTTATAGGGAGTGCATGGGGGTAAAGGGGGTGCAGCTGGCCCACTTTATCTCTGTCTTTATATATGTCCAAATTCAGTATTTTAGACAATATTGAAGTGTTGTAGCCACAATAATAGAGAAGGTAAACATCTAATAATAAATTTGTCATGTATTAATGATTATGTGAGGGACGGGAAAAAATTATAGGTAATTTAGTGGCATTGATATATTTTTTTATGTGAAGATACTTGTAAAGAGAGATTAAAACTAAATGAATGTTTAGTAAAGAGAGATTAAGACTAAATGAATGTTTACATATTGAAACATTTCACAAAATTAACCAGAAATAGTGTGTATAATGTAAAACATTTATTAATGACATGTGTGTATAGCGAGCGATGTTTGATAATGACATGTGAATATACCTATGTTAAATATTAAGTCTCGTATTATTATGATTTATTAAAGGAGTAGTTGTCGTAAACCTGCGAATGAGCAGAGGGTTATAACCAATTCGGATATTTACTCCAAAACTATGTAACTGTAATAACTTGATTTGAATAAAAGTATTATAATAATAAAATGAGATCATAACTGTGGTTACCATTGGATAATACCATGCATTCATAAAATCATATATAGTTGTGTTGAGTTATATTATGATACATGTTGATTCACGAAGGAAGTTAAAATACATGATTATCTCCGTCTTGGCTTCCACTGATTATTTCAGTAATTGATGTATCATATATACACTCCAAGTGCACTAAAGAGCAGTTATCTACAGATAACAAAAAACAAACTTCTCCTTGAATCAAAAGTTATCATCTTTTTTTTTCAGGGGCAGATGTATGCTGGAGGTTTGTTTATACAAAAGATATTCAACTGGGACCTTTACCTCTCTGTTGTCCTCATTCTCGGACTTACTGCTATTTATACAGTTATGGGTGAGGCTTTTTTTTTTCGTTGGTTGATTCACGAATTTTTGTAATAAATTCTCAGGGAGGTGCATCTATGAAATCTAATGTAGGTCTATTATCCAATAACTTTTTAAGCCAATATTCAGAACAGATAAAATGTTAGAATATACACTTTCTTTTACAGCTTGAAAGTGTACTAATGGGCCTAGTCCACCAATTCTCATGCGATTCTCACAGAATTTAGTGGAAAAGAGTCCTCTGCGGCGAAAAAATCGCATGAGAATCGGCTTAGTGGATTAGGCCCTTCAGTTAACCTTTAAAGTGATTCATACCTTGTCATAAAAACGGTAACAATACGCAGCAAGAAGTAGAAAATAGGGGCATGTAATTGCTTGCTCATTATTATGAAAGCTAAATAACGAATGATATTAATTCAATACTAACAGTTTCAGCAATATCAAACATGATTGATGAAAGCAGCTTCTAACATTCTTACCAATCACACTATATTGATCATATACATTAATTACTCACCGAAATAAAAAGGGAAAAATGAACTAAAACACTAAAGAAGCTAAAAAGAATATCCAACTTAAAATGAATTCTACACTGAAGACTTCATCAAAAACCTCTCTGATATCATTTTAGGTGGATTGACTGCTGTCATCTGGACAGACACAGTTCAAACTGCTATCCTTGTCGTCGGTGCATCAATTCTCGCATCAATAAGTAAGTGAATCTAAAAAAGATATAATACTGGTGATATAAAAGGAAAGGGACCAATGATAATGTAGGCCTGCACAGGACACAGAAATCATCAAAAACTTGCGAATGACCAAAATGGACATGGAGGGGGTGGGTCTAGGGTGGGGTAGGGTTAGATAGGACAATAGGAAAGCAAAGGTCCGAGCAAATAATTGTATCTACTGAAATATTGAAATCTTGAGCTATCAGACTCAGCAACGTAACGAATAATACCTCAGCAGATTTAGCAAAATAAAATAGCAGAAGATCTGAGCTAAATGCAACATAATATGCAGAGGAATGATATCAGGCAAACAACTTTTCTCTCTTCTCAAGGTTTAGCCCAAATCGGAGGCTGGGAGGCCATGGAATTCATGTATAAGAGGACCGCAGCGAATGTGACGTATCTTGACGTCAGTCTCCATGGTAACCGCACATGTGGCTTGCCTCGAGAGGACGCTTTCCATATATTTCGCGCCGCAGATGCAGATTATCCATGGCCTGGTATGATCGGAGGACTGACCATCCTGGCTATCAATGCATGGTGCACAGACCAGGTAACATACACACTGATGTACACTGTGCGTGCCTGCCTATTTTTTTTGTTCTAAAATCTTTATTCAGGAATTAATAACAATATAATACAATCTCACCCCCGGGGTGATTTATACGTCATGCCCTGACAGCTTACAGGTTATATCATCAGTCAAGATATCGCATCATCTGAACATTAATCAAACAGGTCGTAGTTAGATAGTTAGATCTCTCTATCAGTCTTATACAAATTATAAAAATATTCGACCATACAACTTTACACAATTTCAAAGAGTCATTTTTATCTATCATACGGTTCAATACATATATATTTTTTAAAAAAGATTTTATACTAAAAACATGGGACATTTCTTTGTGCCTATGTTCAACTGCCATTTTACGAAGATTGGCTGTATAAACATTTTAAACAAAAAAAAGGTTTCTTTTGAGTGACGTCTACCTTAATGGGAATATGGGCTAGTTACAAGGTATTTTTGCCTTGATCACGAGCGCTGTGAGAATATCACTGTAACATCGAAACCAGTTTCAATAAAAATTTCTTTAAAAAAAAAATCATCACCAGGTCCCTAGACGATTGCATGCAGTTATTTTAAATAGATTTCTGTAGGTAACAATCCTAAATCGATTCATATTCTCAATTCCTTCCTTCCGACATTCCTTTATTAATTATCTTTTAATATTCATGTTGTTTTTTAAATTTGCATAATAACATTTTTTGCTTATATTAATGGCTCACGGATGGGGTTGTTTGGTTAAATTAATTGCAAACTTATGTCCACGAAGCATCTACTCTCACAGGAAACCAAGCACATAAAACCCTAAATATATGCAAAGATAGAGACGATTCATGTATGTTGTGAATACTTTTATTCAGGCTTCATTAATTTAAACATTAATACAGAATCCTAGAGATCTTTCATTATTTAGAGTGTAATGCTGACATATTTCGCAGTTCTGTCTATTGTAGCCTAAGCTTATAATTGTTGTATTTCCTACACATAGATTTGTGTGCAGAGATCCTTATCAGCTAAATCCATGTCGCATGCCAAGGGAGGCCTTCTTATGGCAGCTTACTTAAAGATCTTGCCCTTCTTTTTCTTCATCATTCCTGGAATGGTCAGCCGTATATACTACCCAGGTAAATGGTCTCTAATCATTTTACGTATTGCCTTTAGGCCTAAGAGGAATCTTCGGTAATCTCCAGTGTTTTACTGCCGCAAATCCGATCAATCTAAGGGGTTTTAAAATAATATTATGATAGTTACCTGGAGAATAAAATAATGGAAGACATTTCAGGACATATCATAATAACCGGTGTTTAGCGAATGAACCATGTAGTTAGAATGTAGAATCAAAATATCTTGTGTTTTATTTTCTATTAGGATATTTGTTTTCTTAATTATGAGCATATCATCATCTGACTATGGCTTTAGAGGTAAACGTTTTATTCTATTGTTTCATCAATGATGGTAATTTGTTTAATCGTCTTTTTCAAAACAACTGTGTAAAACTGCGAATACCGTCCCAGGGGCATAATGTTTCACAGAATAAACAATTCAAACAAAATAAAATTAAAAACGTGTTGCAATGATATCGACACTTTGGGATAATATTTTGGAGAAAATAAGTTATATAATAGGCTATATACAATATATGTAGAACCGAAATGTAGCAGTTATATATGTGACTCAACTGATCACCTATATCATTCTATGTTGCCAGAGGAAGTAGCCTGTTCTAACCCAGACCAATGTAAAGAGATTTGTGACAATCCAAATGGCTGCAGTGATATAGCCTATCCTCTTTTGATCATCAGAACTCTGCCAGACGGTAAGTGGAATAGCAAAAAAATGCAAGGCAATAGAACCGAGTGGGGAGATTTTATTTCCATGAGCGTCTCATCATTACAATGCTATTCTCAGCTTAAGTTCAGAAAAAAAACTTATTACAGATTAAAAAGATTATCTAATTAATCTTCTACCATTACATCAATATTACTACATTATACATAAGTTCTTGTCTTCTATGCAATAATACATATACATAAAACATAAAGCAATGTCAGTATATTCACTGTCAGAGTAAAAGTAGTCAGAGGGGAGGTGGTTTAAGTTGTAACTCCAACTATTTCCAACAACTAGGTACGCTGCATACACCCATACCAAAGCCTCCTGTAATGATATATATATAATGTAAAATATATATATATTGTTTAGGATTTAATTATACATCTTCCCATTTCAGGTGTGAGAGGAATAATGCTTGCTGCTCTATTGGCAGCTTTGATGTCGTCCCTTACATCCATATTTAACAGTGCATCTACTGTATTCACAATCGATATATGGCAGCGCTTTAGGAAACGGGCAAAGGTACGTACGTTTCTTTAAAAGCTTCAGTGGGTTTTTATTGTGATAATTGTTTAAGTCAGATTATTCAAGAATATTTGAAACAGGGTCAAATTGAATCAGAACTAATTTACCTGAAATATTTAGAGAAAATGTTGCATCTAGTCCTTGGCTAACCTGACCACAATGACCAACCTGAGTCAATTATTGTTATATATTTTGTTTGATAGTTTTGCTAACCATAACACACATAGGAACCTCTCTTTATAATATAAGGAATCAGAATTGATGGTAGTAGGACGAATCTACACACTATTTCTGGTTGTCGTAAGCATACTGTGGCTACCCGTGCTAGAAAAGGTAAAAGGTTCACAGTTCTGGGATTATTCCCAATCTATTGGCTCCTACTTGCTGCCTCCAATTGTAGTCACCTTCCTTCTAGGACTCTTCTGGACGAGGACTACAGAAAAGGTGAGGGGCCTGATTGCGATTATACTTCTCATGTGATTCTGAGGGAAACTGTTTAATGGGACTATAGATTCACATTCCAAGTTCTGTAATGACGAAAAACAATTGATATCTCAAACTGAAAGAGTCTGCTTTGGGTATGAGTTTAATCATAATTTAAAGATCTGTAATGTCGATACTTCATTTCATATTTTCTATTTTAAATACAGGGAGCCTTTTATGGACTTGTTGTTGGGTTGGTTGTGGGAGTTATCCGGATGGGGCTGACTTGGGCCAAAGGAACTGCTCAATGTGGAAGTGGTCTTGAAGATCCCCAATTCCCAATTGTGGCTAACGTACATTACCTGCATTTTGCTATGATCCTTGCGGGAATCGTTGCAGTGGTGACAACATTAGTCAGCCTTGTGACAGCCCCTAGGCCGCCTAAAAAGGTAAGATATTTTGTTAGACATCGTTTAGTCAGTCCATACTCCATTGAAGCTGAAGATATAATATGGGCCAACATTAGTTTTTTTTTTTTATAGCTTTACCTAAACTATTACCCATCAGGGCGCACCAGCCAATGGCATTAATCATAATGTACAATGACAACACAACATTTGGGCTATATCTGAGCCCAAGATATATGACAGCACCATCTCTTTTTATATATGATATCTATTGAGCGATGGTGGAAAATACCTTACGGATACTTTTGTTCCACAGTTAAGGCGGGTGACATACTGGACAAGAAATGATCCAGAGCTCCCCGACCTAACAGAATCCGAGAATGAGGACGAAGATGACGACAATGAATCACACAAGGAGTTCAGTGTACCCACTGGTAAGGCAAACTTATGTGTTTCCTTTGACTTGTATTATCCCATGTATAACAGTAGTATATGTAATGAGTAATGTGAAACATGCATGTGGTTTATTGCAATTAGATGTTTGAAAAGAGACAAATAGAAATTATATCATTCTTCCACGATAGTCAGTTGGTTTTTGTCTATATTGATCACGGATTATTATCATAATAACTCTCATGATTCTACGCAAATACAGGGTCTTCCATGGTTTGTATAATAATTTTACTAATATACAAAGCAAAATATATCTTTTTTTCTTATATCATACCATAAACGAACGATTTATATATATATATAATATGTATACATTTGTATCATACACCTTCTCTTCAGATTTCCTCGGGCGATTGAAATACAATAGTTTAAAATATGGATGCGGAGTTGATTTGGCATACAAACCACCTAAACTGTCCAGTGAGGAGAAGCGTCAGATACAGCTGGCAAATACCAATATTGAAGAAGATCCTTGGTGGAAGCGATTCCTCGATATTCAAGCCATCATATGCGCAGCAGTCTGTGTATTCCTTCATGGTTTTTGGGCGTAACCTGTACTAGTTTATATTTGTGATACTAACTTTATTTGAAGCGAGTGAGGCTTTCGTAGATTTAGGGCAGAGGAACAATAAAATTGTTTTAAGTGGTTGCATGTGTTCTTATATAGAGGTATTTCACAGTTATTGGTTACCTCCTGTGCAGCATCATTTACAATCAAAAGTGAACAACTCCATATTCCCTGAAATTATTTTATTTACACATCACAACATTGCTAAATTCGATTATCATTTGTGTCTTCGTAATTCTGGAATTATAGTCAATCTTACGTTTAATAATTCCGGAATTATAGTCAATCTTGGCCCGTTTTTATCATTTTCTAGTTTCGTCATCTGATGAATTTGATACAAGTATTACATAATTGAGTAAAATCCTTGTCACACTTGTTATGTTACAGAACATGATTATTTTTTACCATAGTCTAAATGAATAAATTCTAGAAGGTTTTTACATGTAAAAGCTAAAATTTTATGTAGCATCAGGAAAAGATGTATCCGAGTACAATCAGGATTCTTCCCATTAAATGCAACCGAGCTCCCTAATTTAGATAATAATATTGCACTTCAATACTTTATGTTAGAAGTACAGATATATATGTTAACTCCATAGCTGCATCAGCTTGCGCAAATGTGGTGTTAATTTTAAGGCTCTTATATAGATTCAGAAAACTGCTTGCCGGAAAATCTCGAAGTAAAACACAGTTTCATGAATACATATTTCAAGGATATTAGAAAGAATGTAATGATATAATTATATATATAGGTGGAGCTTTACAGTGTTTTCCATAGGACTGATATAAGGGGAACAGATAATTCACTTATGAGACAGGGCCTGCGTCTGAATATGAATAATAATAAAACGTTCATTATTTCGGACTCATTACAACATTATTTTGAGGCTAAAACCCAAAGGACTTTAGCCCCTCTGTCTTTGTCGAAAAATCTTTCACTACAAAATGTTAACTGTTTGCAAAGCATCCACATGAAACCACGATAATCAGGTAAATGTTTCATTTCCATCCCTTGTCCATCAGTTATGTATGTAGATTATTTATCTACATTTTAGCTTTTTAATTGCGGCACAGGCGATAGCTGCAATTATACAAGCACATGCGCACACTACGGCCGCCGCGATAAGCAATTTCTTGGCTGTGGGCCCCAATCGCTTCTTTTTCCTCGATGAGGTTTGCTTGCTAGCCTTGACAGGTTGACACAAATGGCTAGTGCAGGCTGAATTGCATACCTGCAAATAATAATCGATGATTATATTTCATTAATTGATGATAACTACAATCTAATGTTGAGGTAATATAATTGCATATTTCTCATGCTCTATTATATATAAGACATCTGACGAGAATGGGGGATTTAATAACGGAATTAGTGATAACATAATTATAGAGCTGAGAAGCTAGATAAGATAAATGAGTGTTATTATGGTTATATAGAAGTTATGATTAGATACATGTATAACCCGTTTGAAGTAAATAAACACGGAGTACTTTATATAGTTCATCAGGATAGGATCTTTTAGTCATAAGTGCTTTTATCCAGTACCTTACTGTCGTTACAAACTAGGTTCTGATACAAGATTGAAGGTACCAAATACATGCATTATCGAGAGTGGCCAAGCCACAAGCAATTGTGCATACATTTGTTATATCGCTAGGTGGCGCAGCACTATTTCTGCCATAACAATAAAGGATGAGTGTTGGGTTATATAATTTAGGAACATTTATAGATTATGCCCCCAAGGGTATAACACATTTTCCCTACAAGGGTGTCTGATGTTTCAAAACAGCCCGAGTTACATTGCATATTTTTATCACAGCTATCACAGCTATCATGTTTAAATGAGGAAATTCCATGTTAAATAGTGAAATTCCCTTGTTCCGCCATCTTTCTTGACATTATTTACATGCATCTACAATGCCTTTGTGTCTCTGCGAAGCCTGTCGTCTGTAGAGATCCACATGTGATTTCACTAAACATAATGCATAGTGTGGATCAGTTGGTTGCAGTGTTGGTAACAAGCTAAAGTGATATAATATAGCAAGAACAGCATAGTATCGCGTATGAGGGGGGCTATATTCTCCGAGTATGGCCGAAAACAACGAGGCCGTAGGCCGAGTTGTTTTTCGGCCATACGAGGAGAATATAGGCCACCGAAGACGCGATACTGTGCTATTCTTACTTTTATTCCATGATTCTTAACTTAAAACAACTTTATTTGCATTAATTTCATCAAACTGTGTTGTCCCCCAAGTCTCGAACGGTCGTGACGTCACTGTACAATACAAGGAATTTATATTGTACACCTTGTGAGCGGCAAGTATATCGATTATATTGTACGCTCACGGCCAAATCATGGAATAAAGAGGCAGATTGTATTCTCATCTTGGGCTCTGAACTCAACCTACAGTGGACAGAAGCCTATGAACACTTTCATGGCACTTTTCCAGTTTGCTGCTGTGCTTTGCAAAACTGCTAAGTTTTGTTGCACCTCAGACCTCTGCAAGGTAATAGTAGTGGGTGTCTGCAATTAAAGGAACTTTGAGTGATCAAAGACTGATTTACCCGTACTTCACATAATCTGAGTTCATTCGTCAAGCTCTTCTTCCTGCATTTGTGACTCTATATGGGCCTTTTGTGGCATGCCCTTCCTGGTATGCTGTTGCTCGGGAAGTGATGAACCCCTGTTTTAACTTTTTCTATACTTGTTGTCTTTTCCTTAACATTTTGAAAAAGTAGGAATGTAAGTGATTTTACTAGAGTGATATACTAGGGCTTTGATTCAGCTGAAGGAGCATGTTGGTCTGGTTTACAGAGGCACTCCTCCAGCCTAGCTGAAATGCAATCAGAAATAAATTACCTCATCGTCTTTTTTTCCATTGCAAGATATTTGTTGAGCATGACTGCCTTTGCATCCTCCACTTATCACTGTATCTCCACGCATTGAAAACTATAAGAAACAATAATTAAATCCAGTTTTTAATGTTTTTACTACGGTTTGTTGACATATTAAAGAGATTGTAGGATATGAAATGTAAAACTCAAAATGGGAGTATGACTTGAACTTCTTTACATAGAATCGACCCCCAAAACAAGCTTCACTATTGTGATGTGAAATTCTTTTCCTCACACTTATCTGTTTTAGTAAGGGATACCAAACAAATTTTGAATGTGGGATCGATGACGAACTTTTAATAAAAGGAAATCAATATAATTGACTAAATTCATTGAACAATAAAACAAGATAATACAATACATTTTTCGACCCTCAATGTGATCTTGTTTGATTAAAGTTTGCTGAAGAATTGTTGGTGTAAGATTATCAATGAAACAAAGGGGGTTAATTCTAATCTAGAGGGTGTCATTTAAACCTAAGGTCTCAATTACCGGGATGGGGATACATTGATCGAAGGAGGGTGAGGGGGCAATTTAGAACTGTTACACCGGTGCACCATACTGTGAGGCGCCAAGTGCCGCCTACTTTATTCTGCCCTTTTCTGCTACATAGAGACAGAATTAATGAATACAGATCGAATTATTTAAAACTAATAGATATTACAATTTTAATGCAGGTTTATTAATGTATAACATTGAGAATTTACTATGCCCTTGACAAACATGGTAAAAGGAGCCTCTTGATTCGAATGGTTTCTTTTTGTATCCGTATATATCAAGGGACCTTTGAAATTTGTCAATGGGCCAGTTCGCAACACCCCTTGACACCAATGGAATCCTGGTAGATGAAATGCTTGCTTGGTCGTTGGTCCTTATATGATAGCAGGCCATGCCAACTAACCTGACATTTGTTAATGTTCCCTAGTCCAGGACAGGGCTTGCTCTCCCATTTTTTAAGCTTGGCTGGGCAATCTTTACGACATGTATAGCAAGCTGGTTCTGAAAATGGTGAGAAATAGAATATGCCAAGGATATGAATGATTAGGACAACATATGGAGCAAATAGTAACCTTATTTACAATATATCAGTGAGCCTCAAAAGAATACCAGAGGAATTATTGATATTTTTTACGTACATTATTATAATTATTTAAGATTTATTTATGGATTGGAATGGTTTAAATATCTTCTTCTCGTCGTCCTTTATATCAATTAATGAGTCTTCGAAAAGTGCAATATAATGCATACATGTACTTTAAATTGAAGTATAATGAGAATATAAAGTATGCTTACGACACGTTTTACCGTCTTTGCTCAGAACGTATTGACCTTTACATCGTTCACATACATTACCATCTTCACAGTAGCCACACACTTTAGGTTTAACGCCTTTTGTGCAATCTTAAATGTGTAATAAATAAGGACAGGCATATTACCCAAGGACAAAACTGTTCTGGGAAATTGAGGCATCTTTCTTAAAGACGGCAACTTTGAAAGCATATCTGGAATTGTGATACTCTGGCCGACAGAATGGGTCATGAATAAGTCTCATAGCATAATTACATAGGGAATTTAAAAAAATACACATATTTTTAAAAAAATACAAAAAAATACCCATGTATCTCTAGATATTATATTGAAAATGTGTCTATTATGACATAATGAATATCTTTTGAAAATCATTGCTATTATATTTAACTATTCACATTGCTGTGCAGAACAATGCTACGCCCGAAGGCCACAGCATCAGAAAATGTACATCCTGTCTGACCCTTGAGGAAAACAGTTATCTTGTAAGGTATTCACTATACTTACTTTTGCAGACTACTGTCGGCAGTCTCTCTGGGAACGGTATCATCCCCGGAGTACACTTAGCGCAGTGATTGTGGGCTTCGCAGATCTCGCATCCCGGAGAACAAGCTATCCATAACAAAACAAGTATAAAGGTTTAAATGTGTAGATCGGTGTGGCTATCTAAATTTGTGTGAAGTATAATAGTTAATCTATACATGTATGTTATACAAAAAAGTGTTTAGAAAGGCAGGTAAAGAATATCAGCTTGGTTAACGAGAAGTAGATGTGGACGGACACCTACAGGCAGGTTATAAAGAAATTATATTTCGGCCTTAGTTTTGGCCTATTCGATTTCGACGTCTTGGATAAACTTATAACTTCAGTCCTATAGGCCACCCAAAGAGTACATTTGGTAGGATTTCCTTTGTCGTTCCCTCTAACAATGTAGTTTTAACTTGTGGTTGAACGTCTTTTTATAATACATGCTTCACAAATTGATATTTCACTTGGCAAGACAATAATATAATAATAGTGGCAATGTTTCTAAAGCTAAGTAGACATAATTTCTACAGATATTTAGGAGTTTTTTCGTGATTGTGCAAGGGACAAGTCTTTCCTAGCAAGTAGGAAATCCTCATAACAAAAGGATTACATAACATCTTTGTTGCGTATGCCTACTACCAGAATCCAACTTTAGGTATAAGATTCTATATGCTCTAGCAATAAATTAGTTAAATTTCAGATCTCCAACAGAACAGACATGTTGCTATATTCTTCCTTGATCAGGACTTAACACAGTCAGAGAGCCAGACAATTTTAGAGTCTAGTGTGAAAAATCAGGCTTCAGATGGGAATAAGGTTATCCAATCTGACAAAATACGACCATGTTATAGGTGATGAAAGTAGTGATGAAAATTCATTAATGAAAATACTCTTACTTCTTTTCTTCTCCGTAGGGGAAAAAACTGAAAAAAACCACAGATAAAAACAAGTTCTACTACTGATGTGAAATTCAAGTCCTAATTTACAATATGGAAAAGCTTTTCATTTCAGATTGATGAGACGTTAGAAACCTACTTATGAAGAGCATAACATCGTCTCACTTTTATTGCATGAATTTTAGGTCATCTAAAGACGAGCTCTACTCTATGAGGTATACTCACCCCGACAGTTTCCAGTATAAGGATTGACAACGTATCCCTCCATACATTCTATACACTTGTCTGCTGTACACCTAACACATGTTGGTCGGTCATTGCAGACTGAAAAAAACATAACAACAATGCACTTAATGTGTTGATAACATAATATCTTAATCACTAATACATGATTTTGGTGTTATTGTGTTACATTATTGACATGAAATTGACAATTATTTATAATAAAATTCCTCATGGTCTTCATTATATTTTCTTTAACAAGTTTTAGAATTTTCATCCGCAAATTGCATGAACTTTGTATACATTTAGATAATACAGATCATTATATGACTATATTATAACTAAGTCCATTCAGGAGATAAGCAAGGTTTATATCAGGTAATGTATTGAACAAGAGCAGCATTAGTTGTTGAGCGTCCACTCTGAAAACCCACTTGTCTAGTATTAAGGATATTGTTATTGGTTAAGAATACCATTAGATTGTTCAAGACTAATTTCTCAAGCAATTTCCCAGTAATATGAGTCAGTGATATAGGCCTGGTTTGAGACGGTATTTTGGATTTTTAATTTCAGCTGGAGACTTCGCTAAAACGGTTTTCCTGACTTCATGAAAAGGCATCTTTTCAATAGATTTTTTGGATCCTACTATTTCCACACAACCAGAGTTTTTCGAGATTGTAATCATCACTAATACGTTTAGACATGATATTCATGCAATATGAAATATTCAGCATTATGTATTTAAGGATATTATAAGTGATAAGTTTTGCTGCGTGATATAAACAGGGGCGTAATGAAACTAGCATTCATTCCCGTCATAGCAAGCAGGTAGACTAGTATATATAAGGTAGCCTAAGGGGCCTCACAGAATATAAGCACATTTGACAATAGGTTTAATACCCCATTTTCCTCACCCATACTAGAGAGGGTCTGTCTATGTTTTCAAACCAAATGATGCACTGTTTTCTAACATTCAAAAATAAGAATAGTCACAATCAGTTATATTACTAAATATCCTTTTTTCTAAGCTGGTTGGTCTAAACATCTTCACTGCAATATCTTTTACAGTCCTTGATCTGCTTTTTTATTGCATAGGACTATGTAGGCAATGCTACAATTCTGACCATGCAGTACTTTTGCAGTCATTTGCAGATAACAATCCCCGATAGCGCTAAAACAGCAACACATGCACAATGCTCCCTTCCACTTTACAGACCATTCAGAAGCCTAGATATCGCAGTTGGCCAAAAATCTGAGTGCATTGGGTGAGCGTTATCTTTTTTCTTCACAGTGGAAAACAAGATGAGAATGTTCTACTCACGACGGCAGTCTACATCTGTTTCATTCCAGTAGTATCCATCCTCACATTTAATACATTTTTCATAATTCGCTTCGCAAACATTACAATGAGATGATTTGCACTCTGAAAAAGATCAAAGATTAGGCCGTTTGGAAGAGGACTTGTGGTCAAGCGTTATTGAAATCGTTAGGAAATCTTTATTGTGAAAGTGAATTTGATAAATCTATCGAAATATATAAAATTGAATTACATAACTATTTTAAACAAACTTCTTCATTCTGACATGACACATTATATATGATAATAAGAGGAGGTAAAATTGCATAGATATTTGGCTTTTCATCAATCAATATCATGGGCAAAAAGAAAAAGAGTCAAAGTTTATTGGAAAAAATACTCTACATACTAGGAAAGATCCAACTTGAGTAAAATCCAATGGTGCATGGTCTGCATGCTTTTCTGCTGACTTGTCCCCATAGTGACATGACTGTAAATACAACCAACAACAAGGTTATAACGCTAGGCACATTTAAAAAATAAAAGATGTCCAGCTAGTTGGTAAAATATAGATCCTCCAGATGTTTCTGACTTGGGAAATAAGGTATAAAGGTTTAATATATACAAATAAATGCAATTTATCCACACACAACCACTATTTCTTGGGCATTACCTATAAAACAATTATTCAACTAATTATTTTTTACAGAAATGAAATGTATCATATAATAACCAACTTTACTTTGGTCGGATCTCTGGTCTATGAGAATAGCCTAAGGGACTCAGTGCTAGTCTACTATTCAAACACCACATATAGAGAGAATGGAACAAGCCGGCAATAATTGAAAATTTATTGGGCGAGATTCTTCCACATAAGCACGATGCCGTAGGCCGAGTGCTTATGTGGACAAATCAAGTCCAATAAATTTTTCGATTATTGCAGGCGAGTTCCATTCTATATTTCATTATATGGGCATACAACTTGGTGCATAAAAGTGGCCGACTTGGTGATGAAGTAGTTCATATAATACGCGTACTATATGAATATATTTATAGCACCCCACTTATAGCACCTCTCATATGGAATGCTCATATAATAAAGTAGTATATGAAAATGAGCAACTGATTCTGGCATAAGAAAGATGGCTATGTGTATAATTATCTCTGTGAGAGGAAGAAAAGAAAGTATCTCTTCGGATATTAGGATATCCATATGTCTTGTTGATTATGTATTGGAATCTTATAAAGGAAAATGATATTTGAAAAAGAAAAATGTTGGATATGTTGGATATTTTCTATGACACATTTTTATCCTGACAGTTTGGGGACCAAACAGGGCCCTAGTTAGAATAACGGTGGTTTGTCAGGGTTGTGATGGTTTCATGTGTAGGCTAGGCCCGATTAGCGCTCTGCTATAGAATACAGTGGGTATAGGTTACAACCATACTTGAGTTCTCAGAGCAATGCGTATAATTATAATAAAAGTGATTAAATGTAATTACACAGAACATAACGTATAAGTGACAATATGATGATAGAATAAACGTCTTACAATGAAGCTACTTACACTTTTGGGGATCACAATTACCTGGCGATGTACACGAAGTCGAACAAGCTTCATGACTATCTTGATTCATTTCTGAAAAAGGATAAAGGGATGAGTTATAATCCAAGCAAATCCTCTCATTAATATTATTCATATTTTGTATGAAAGTTCAATGATAAGGACATAATTATGTAATCAACTCAACATCCATGTCGGTGAGTTGGGTTTTGGTCTTTATTCAGTCGCTCAATGTTTCGACTTGACCGTGCATATATATATATATATATATATATATATATATATATATATATATATATATATTATATATATATATCATATTTTTATTCTGGTTCAATCAATTACATCATTTCAGAATATGACGCCAGCCTCTCCAATGGAGGTCTTCCTGGGGGATCCTGTATACTTAATACCCGTTAGTCGTTTAACTAGATATCGAGATGCTTTGTTTGACAGATAATACACAATTTTTGAGTAAATGTAATTCCCCGGCTCATTTCCCCGTTCTATAATATACTTTACAAATATATATATGGGTCTTCACCAGGAGCAGTGTGAGGTTTACTTTTTTGATAACTTTCCTAAAGTTTAATGTAGAAGTACTTACCTAGACATCGTTTGTTGTTGATATAAAATCCAGGAGCACACTCTTCACATCCACCAGTCTGACTGCATTTGTAACATTCTTTCTGACATTCTAGAGAATAGAAGGATATCATTAGGTTCGTAAGTACAATTCTACAAGACAAGAACATATGTTTGACTTTGATTTAAGAAGTATCTTTATTCAGGATAAATCACACAAGGTGCTATTTTCATCACAACATGACACATGTACAAGTAGTTGCATTACTCTATTGGAGGACTTCAATAATAAGAAACTCTTGAAAACTTTAATTTCTGCCTCCTTAGAAATAATGAATTATTAGTTATGAATATAGCTTTCAGTTTCCAATAATAGAATGTCAGTAGAAAAGTGATATCTTCTTCCCCATTACCTTCACACATAGCCCCATTTAGAAACCAACCCTTTCTGCACTTTGTACATTGCCGTCTATTGGTACATTCAATGCAGTTTTTGCTATAGCGTTCTGAAAAATAAAGGATGAATGCATAATGAAATGAACAGAGAAATATTAATTAGAATCCTATTCGTTATGAACAGGTTAATCCACATATATATATAAAATATAGAGACACGCATAATCACGAGCACACTAATTTTGCTTAGGTTTATAATAATGGTATGAACGATAATTTAGACACTCTCACCAAAGAATTACCAGGAGCCCTAGATAATTAAATCAAAATGAAATCTTTATAAACAAAGAGAAAACACATATCATGACCTTTAATACCTACTCCAAGAAAGATGAAACCGATTAAAAGTCTGCCGTAGAATGGAGTAACGTTTTTAGGAAAACTTTGTTTTTGACACATACATGGTAAAATGAAAATGAGGCAGAAATCCTTAACAACTTAATGAGTGAGTGACATACGTCCCGACTGGCTGATCCTACTGACCCTCACTCCCCCTTTCCCCGAGATGGCAATGTGTTTTGGAATAAGCATTAAAAACATTTTGGTTGGTGGAGGTGTGGGTGCGCAGAAAGGGGAGTGTTAGACATCCCACACTACAGCTTTAGTGACATATATATGCGGTTTGATAGTGATTGTCTATATATTAATTCTCATGAAAACTTATGTTGCACAGCCTATCAACACTCTCCTCTGATCAGCTCCATTTGTTGTGAAGTATTCCCATTGGGCATGATCGTATAAAGTGTGCGGGGCACCCATATTAGAAACTGTACGTCGTAGGATATCATTTCCAATCCTAGTTGATATAATTTCAAAAACATAAACCAGGATTTGAAATGAAATAATAGGATTCATCGGGAGACCCAAATCGGGGGGCAATCGGGGGCCAAATCGGGTGTGTGTGTGCAGGGTTTAGCGTGTAAGACCTGGATTAAACTCCAGAAGGACATCTGCTTTTTGCAACTTATGAAACAAATAAAACACATATCATATATACTTATATCATTATCATAATTCATAATCAATTGAAGTATTCAATTTTTCAAAAAAGAGATGGCTCTTACTACCCAGTAGCTCAAAAGTAGACAACAATCTGGATCGGAAAGTGTAAGTTAGTTGATGACATGAAGCTACCATTGCTTTGTTTTAAGAGACAGGAGTTAATAAAGGCGGACAATTGCACCTACCTTGACAACCTTCCTGGCCAGGTATAAAGAAATTTTTCAGGCATATGTTTCGTTCACTCCCACATCTAAGATTGGACGTAGCCATGTACATAGTAGCTTCAGGTACAGTAATGCCTCCTTGATAATCATCGATACACATTTCACAATCTGAACTACTTCGGCATTTATAACACCCATACCTACAAGCTGAAACACATATAATGGTCAATGACTGTTAATATCAGCAAAAAGAAGGCATTGTGAATATTACGAATATGTTAAATATAACCACCGCTATAGCAATTTGCACATTTTTGCATTAAATAAGCTTTCCAAACTTGAGAAAATATTACATAAACCAATTTATAGTTTCGGTCAGTAATGCATGACACACGATAAAAACATAGCAATTTATTGGTAGGTCAGTCAGTGTAATTCTATTCTGATTGTTTGTACGTACGATGGCATGTTCCCGAAAAGAATGTGTTATTGCACATATCGCAAGCTCTTTCTGTCCTTGGAAGATTGTCTTCATCAAAACATGCTGTTGTTAATAATAAAAAGACAATTTAAAGATATTGAACACCCAGGTTCTTTTGGGAGAATAATTGTCATGCTTGGGATATGAGCAATATATATCTGTGAGCATGATTTTGTTGTTGTTGAAACTTTTATTTGACTAATTAAGAAAATGACACTGTCGGCGGGTACTGATCTCCCTACATAGGGAGGATTTAAAGCCCTACCGTATTAATTTGTTTTAATAGTGCAAAGTTACAAAACACCCAAGGTCGACGACACTCGGGTGGGCTTTGCAGATGGTGGTGTATGATGAAATCTTCACAAATGAATGTGAGTTAAATTACTGCTAAGTAGGATCAAAGATGTTTCAATCGAACCACTGAATTTTCTATTATACTCCATACAGAAAATTAACTATGAACTATACGAGGGCTTTATGATACAAGGGTTGGTGCACCCATGCATTTTAGAAAGATATGAGGTTTCTCAGAATACTCTCAGACTAATCTGAAGAAATAATCGTATATAGTGCAATGCAAGTTATGATAAGGTGGATTTATGAGGTTTACCCCACAATCATATATTGTGCAATGCGCCCCCTGTTTGGTGGAAAATAGACTTCTTGCTTCGATAGAATTTATAAGGTATAAGGGCCACTATAATTGATTGGGAATAAGATCAAAGAGAGATCATACTGCAGAATTCTGAATAATGCTCACAGTGACATTTGCCATCGTCTATGTAGTAATTCTCTTGACATTGTGTACATCCTGATCCTGTACAACTAAGACAATGATGTGATTTTTTCTTTCCACAAGCATCTGGAACGATTATATATGTATTAAAACTAATAATTATTTATAATCAATAATCCAAAGAGACTTCAATAACAAGAAGTGATTGGGTCAATATTTGAAAGAACACTGAATTACATAGTATGTCAATTATCTTTGCCAATATAATGTGACATAAGAATCATTAATAGTCCTATTAGTCTATGTCCATTGCCACGGCCGCATGAAGTACACTTAGTGTACAAACGATGTATGGCAAACACCAAAATGTTAGACTGACAGTCCTATTACAAGCGAGTCTGCCAGTGCTCTGTCTCTCTAGTGGACACCGGGCCTTAGAGTGTTATGGTCGGTCGGGTGGTCATGACAATGGACGAAGGCTTTTATGCAAATGTAATTTAGTCTTTTTTATTCTAATCTGAAAACTGTTTTACAATTTGTAACAATTGTTATAGTAATAGTTGTAGGAGCCTGTTTTAATATTTGAAGCTTTAATATATTGTATAGTATATAAATGAAAACAAGCTAAAGACAGATTAATGGGAGGAGATAGAGAACAAAACGGTAACAGTACTCACTTTTTGTTTTAGTGCATGTACTTTTACTGAATTTCCATCCACATTTCTTACAAGTACTTTTATCTGCTTCATTATTGCATATCCCTGAATTTAGAAGCAGTGGAATGAATAAAAGATCAACAATTGTGTACAATTTAAAAACTCGGGGTGGAAACTTGGAAATTTTAATATTGGTTGCTATCGTCGTCCAGATAGTGTGTGGATGCTAGCAAAGGCCTGCCCGCAATATTAAAGAAATGTTGATATTAAGCCTATCAACGATGAAACACATAAATCCCAACAATTATTAATTTGAATTACTGGGTGGGACAGGCGTTTCCATACAATATATAATTGTATGCTTTGCTGTATGCCTATTAGCCTTAAAGCCTAACAGGGCCACCGCACAGTGGCTAGTGGACAAACTCTGAATAGTGTATACATGCTTGTCCATTCACCTAGTTTCGGTGGTCCAGTGGTAAGGCGTCAGACTTCCAGTCAGGACATTGTGAATTTGAATCCCAGTGCAGGAAGTCTTTTTACATTTGTCTCATTTTGGGGTTATTTTTTTTAAATTTCGGTAATAATCTCCACATCTGGGACTCAGTTTTCTTTTAAACTCACAGATTTAGCTTTGAATGTCATTCCGTTTCGATTGGTGAAAGAATGAGAGAGTCTAAGATCAAATTAAGCGAGAAAAGTGAGTTAGATGGGGTTTGGGGATACATAGGTTCTCTGTAATAGAGGCATCAGAGCAAGCTTGTGCTTATTTTCAGCGAAAATGGTTTTTCGCACGGGCCACGATTCATCAAGGGTTGTTGTCACCTACAACCAGGTCTAGTAGGGCGGAAGTAAACAATGGACTGAATCTTATGATTACAGTAATTTTATAGCAAGTAATGCTGAAATGGTGATGATGCTTATGATAATTAGTTTTCATTATATAAAATTATTGACTTATAAATGTGGTAAGAATACGATAAAATGAGTTCATTGCTTGACTTTGAATTACACTGTTATTTAATTGGCCAGATGAGCAGCGTCTAAAAGTTAAAACATTATTACTAGAAGGTGTTGAAATTAATAGATGTGTCAGTCCAATTGTTACCCGGATTATGTTAATACAGGATAGATAAGTCAATTGGTCTGCTAGTAGCAGGGTACGGTCTAGGCTCAGAGCCTATCAGATGAGATCGCTGTGTCAATGGTATTCCTGGCCCTGGAGTAGACCCACCACTACTATCCTAATGAGATTTTAATGGGATGTTAAGGTTAGTTTTCCTAAGGGATCTGATAGGCCCTGAGCTGTGTTTCCTATTTACCTCTGGACCCGATGTACATGTTTACAATTCTGACCTACTTTTGACCTGGACATTTTGACCAGTATTTGATTCTCACCTGTAGCTTTACCAGTGGAAATCTTAACAAGGTGTGATGATCATGACTAACTTTTAAATGGTCTACAGACTTAATGCTCTCAACAATCCATTATTTACCAGGTTATAAAATGTAGTTTTGAAGCACACAGAGAGGCACTTTCATTGCTCTGTAGACCAGGAGTAGTGGCGGCTAGGGGATGCCTTGAGAAGACGTTTGTAAGTGGATATAAATGTTACATACTGTGTATAAGCTTAAATCTGCTTGGCATAACCTGAAGCCACTATTTTGTTGTCATTTCCTCCAGCTTTCCCCTTCTCTCCCGGCTTCACTCCTTCCCACCCACCCAGACTATGAGAGGCTGTGTAGGGAGCACTAGCTAGCACTATTAATTTTCTACTGATACAAATATGTAGGAAGCGCTTGACAGCAATGACCTACTTCTTGACCAAGGCCAAAGCCATCTGCTTTTGTATACTATTTGAAGGCTAATGTTTCTAAACAATAATCAGTGTTGTAGACTTGGACACCCTTTTCCACAACAAAATGTATAGGTCTTTATGAGGTGTTTATGAGTTTATTGTGAGAAAGGGCCGAAAAAGTAGAAATGCATTACTATCCGTGTTGTGGGACCTAGCTGAATCTGAAAATGGGATAGATTACCTATACAAACACACCACCCATTTTTCTCTCATTTTATTATTCATCAAACTAATTAAATGGTAAAACAAAAGCATGATGTTCAAAAAGAAATACACAAGGAAACCCCATATAACTGGTCCCACCTTGATGAAGGTTCAATGCTGCATCATAAGAAAGAATGACTGTGTTGTCATAAGTTATACAGAATTTGCGAATTTAGTACTGATTTTAAAACCTAACCTTAATTGTCAATTGAATGTAACAGATCTTACCTAAACATTTACCTGTCTTGTAACTCCATGTTTTTTTACATACATCTTCACAAACATGTTTTTCTTTTATCCGATCTTTTTCACAGTCTGCAATGAGTAAGCATATTGACAAAATTCAACATATATGTAAAACTATAAACATCATGTTTAAAATCACATTTATATGAAGTATGATCATATTTTTTAAAGATTCATGTCTTATGACCTAACTCCAGAATGGTCTGAATCTTAAAAGGAAATATGTGATTCATATCGTCTGCCATACAAATAATCTGTCCAGGATTTATTTATTAAGACAAAACACTTACGTATACATTTCGCGTTAAGGCTATCGAAAGAAAGGTTGCATTTTGTTTCACACACATCTTGATCAATAGAAGCAGTGCAATCTGAAAGTGTTATGTCATACTTAAGAATACGCTCAAATCATTCAGAAATACCTAATACCAGAGCTAAGAAGGTAGGTCATCCAAAAATGGAAAATATACCTAGATACTTAGGAATTAATCAAGATAAGTGATCTAAACTACAATGTTTATAAAAGAAATACCGGGCTAGTTAAAGGGTCACTAAATGGGTTAATGGTCACCTTTGAGATCCATGAGTACAGCACTCAAGTCTCAATTTTTAAGAATTCATAATTTATGACTGACTTATAGTGACTCTCAGGGTCCAACAGAGAAACTAAGGTAAAAAAGGTCTGTTTAACACAAGAGGGCATTGTGTGTGTGTGTGGGGGGGGGGTCCTGCATGACGTCAGAATGTTCAATATTCAATTTTTATATTGATAGACTGAGAGGGGGGAGGGGGGCTGAGAGAATTAAGGTTTATATGCATAAATGCGATAAGATATTAATTAACATAACATGAATAATGACATACAGGCGAAGTCTGGTGAAACACAATATTTATTTTCACCCTAACATACAAACAAAAGTTAAAAATCTCCTGTGGTAATAAATATGTAACCTTATCTGTCCAGTGGCTACACAAGAGTTGTTTATATGTTCCATTTGAGGTTCACAAATGGATGAGTCTTATTGGATGATAGTCCAGGTTGTCATGGTCACTGGGATGACCCACAGAATGAAGCCACACCCCCTCCTGCTCAGCTATATTCCCGAATGGGATTCATGTCCACTAAATATGGTTATTATTGGTGCTTGTGAATTTTTTCATTGCTTGAACTCCCAAAGAAAACCCTCCTCAAAATGTTCCTCAACAGGCTACTCTTATCATGACTGTCTGGTGTGCGTTTTCTTTCAGACGATTCTTATTTAAACACTAGCAAAGTACCCATCCTCTGGACGGTCACCCTCTCTTCCCACACTTCCCCCTCTCCCTCCTTTCCCTCTCCCTCCCCTCTTCCTCATGCTCTCCCTCCCCACTTTCTCTCCTTCCCCCCGCTCCCTTTCCCTACATCCTCTCCCTCCCCTCTTTTCCCTCCCCCTCTTCTTTCCCTCCCCCTCCCCCTCTCTTGTGGTTATGTTTGTCTGCCTGCTGGTTACAGTCACAGATTTTGCGTGAATATGTTTATCCTATAGTAACTGTTCTATAAATACAATCACTCTCCAATACACCCACCCTCTCCCTCCCCTCTTCTTCACTCTTCCTCTCCTCTGCATGTTTTTAGGTCCTCCCTGGAAATGATGTAGTAGGTTGTGGGAAATGACGTAGTATCTATCCCACAGGAGCTTTCCCAGGATATAAATAGAGTGTGGAGATCCCAATTTAAAAAAGGCTTCAAAATCACATTTTCACCTCTGATACCTTTACGAACCACATATAATGTCCTCCACACAGGGTCGACGGACCTGTACAGACAAAAAAAACAGATGGGGACATCCTAGATTCCCAGAACATGCATGACAAAAAACCCTTCTAGAGCTTTATATATTAGATATGTAACAGCTGCAAATACCTGATAACTTCAGTCCTATAGGCCACCCATTTGACAAATTTTGGTAAGATTTTATTGTTCTAATAGCTGAGAATGCAGAAGTAAGTACTACTTACCTTCGCATGTACTACTGTGTACATTCCAATATGCGTCGTTAGTTACTCCCTGTATTTTACCGCATTTTTTACACTGATCTTCATTTAATAGATAGAGGTTTTGTTCTGCACACCATTCTTCCTTTATTTCTGAAAGCAAGAGAAAAGTTAAGTGTTGATTTGTATGTTATTTAACAGAGTATACCTGCTTCCCAATGAATTAATATATTGATGCTGAAATAAATTGGGTCAGATTTTTCAATTGTGCTATTTTGCCATTACAACATGTTTTGCCATCTACATTTTTGATTATTGAGAGAACATATCTCTGCTATATATGCCATGTGAACCTATATACCAGCCTAAATCATGTTCCAGAACTTAACATCAATAATTATCTCATACATTCAATTTAATTTGAATGATTTCTTAAAAAACTTCAAGTGAAATCTGCACAATATCTATTTTCTGAATGCCCTTTTTTGGTTAAGGGGTTGCTATTGTTAGCCATTCCAACATTGACTTTGTGGTGCCATGTGTTCATATAGAGGCTTAAACCATGTTACATCATTGTGATCAATCCGATCAAAATGATTATGACAAAAACTTGGACTAATATTATGTGAATTCTCCGTTTCAATAGTGCCACATTTGTTGGGGGTGCTACGTTTAGCCATTTCCACATTTATTCTATAGGTCCCATGCAAACATAATACAGACTAAAATTGTGTTTGGCCATGTTAATTTAACAATCATCAGTCATATCAAGTCTGATTGAACAGGTTTTAAGTAAGAAATGACCAAAACTATGTCAATTATCAATTTCATGTCTGTCACTTTTCAGTGGGTCATATCAAAATTGTCTAAGGGGCCAAATGTGAACATATATTGGATTAGATTGTATTGAGTCATTTAAAATGAGCACTCATTTATCACCTAATCAGTATGAAAAGAATTTGACCAAAAAGTGTGTTGAAACATATCAGTTGTCAATTTAATTACTGCCTCAGTTTGATTTTGTTGAGGGGTTGCTATCGTTAGCCATTCCAAAATTTACTTCCTGGTCCCACGTGAACCAGTAATGACTTCTTTTTTGTTCAGTCATTTGAATTAAATACTCATCTATAATATCTAATCTAATTAAAAGATCTTATAAAAGAATTAGGTAGAAATATGTTAATTTTCATTTTGATTGCTGCCTCATTTTGTTGGGGGTGTTAGGATGACGATCTATAGGAGGAGGAGTGGAGCCTCCAAGCCTTTCAGGCAATAGGGATCGGGTAGAGTAACTTATAGGAATAAAGAAATTACTTTTAACCTGCTAACCTTCAACAAATTACAATAGTTGACGTGTAAGTTCTTACGAGCCTTTACATATAGCAGATCTTCCTAATCTCCTGACATATCACTACCGTTAGCCATTTAAACATGTTGGCGTCCTGTGTGACCATATACCGGCTCAAGCCATATTTAATCAGTAACAATAAACAATTATCCATGATATCCAATCAAATTGAACATATTTCAATAACAAATGTAGTTAAAATATGTATATCAATTGATTGTTTCTGCATATAGTTGGTAAGGGATGCTATCATAAGTAATTACTGCAGTGGTTCATTGAATGATGAGAGACAGAATTTTTACCTTACTTTTATCTCTTACAAATATGAAGTGTATGAAAAGCAAACAATTTTAAAATGACTCTTTAAGTGATAATGAAATAATTTGTGGGATTTGCATTATGTTGGAATTTTTTACAGTTGCACGAACGTTAGCACCCCCTAATAGAGGTATATTTTAGGCCCTCTGGGAATGAGAGAAAAGGAAGGAAGTACAAAATAAAGATATTTTCTGATAGGGTATTTGATCTGAGTACCAAAACATTGAAAGACATCAAAGTTTCGCTCTTTACATGAAGTCAAATTATGAGATATGAATAATGGAATGACCCAAAATGTGGAAAATAGTAGACATTCTTAGTGGAAGGAATTATGTGAATAATTCTATCCTTCTGAAGAGAAACTACCAAGATATTAGAGGATGAATGATGATAAGGTATAGAATGCATGTGCATAATATGAAATATGAGTATAAAAAATTGTAGTGAAGAGATGCAAGAAAATTAAATTCCAACATGATAGGGGGTGCTACCGTTAGCCCCTCAGATAGAGAATTTTCCACAAGCCTTATCTTGGCCTCACCTTTGTCAATCTTGTTGGAATAAATATTTCCTAGATCCTCACAGTCTATATATTAGTATCACAAGTTCAATTAATCTATTTAAAGAAAAAAAATCCCCCCCCATAAGGAGTAGCTCATAAGCAAAACAGCACACTTGGGAAAATCTGACCCGATTACTCTGCTGTTATAAGCTCTCCCCGATGTTTAACTTAAGAAATGTACTAAATCAGCCATACCTGAACATCCTTCGTAAGCCATTTCTTTACAAGAGCAATCTACTGCAGATCCAAAACAAAATGCTGCAAGAAAAATATCAATGAATCAACTTAATGGTCTTAAATTGGAATTTTCAGTCGTTTCAATATCTTGACGTACCCAGATACCCAAAGTTAACTTTATATATTGTTATTCCAATATACAAACAATGAAATCATTGCAATAATTTTGTTGTTCAGTAATAAGAGATGATACCATATTGGCAGTGTGATGATAGTGATTCTTAATCTAAGACATTTCCTGCTCCAGTAGTATGCACAGTTTAATGAGAGTACTCAATTCAAATCAAAAGATAGAAAAGTGTTCAAGAAGAAAAGCTATATCATCAACGTGAACAAAACAAGTCAGGAAGTCAGGAGAATTAGATTCTGATATTTATTGGCTCAAACTCATGACGTAGTCAAGACTGCCTTAGTTGTTGTTGTTGTTGATACTTTTATTTGTCTTATAAAATGATTGACACTATCGGCGGGTACTGATCTCCCTGCATAGGGAGGATTTAAAGCCCTACCGTAGAAGTTGTAATAATAGAGGAGCAAAGGTAACAATATTCCCTCCGATCGACGACAGGAGGGAGGCCTTTGCAGTTATTTGTATCGAAAAATATTATAATTTTTTTGTGCAAGTAGCACCATGTGCAAGATAGGAATTCCATACATATGGAATAGATTATTAAATATAATATAAATACAGTGTAGAATATTAGGCTAGCAAATTTGGGAGAAATACAGCCTTAAAACACCAAAGCCTATACTGAGTATAGGCAGTCACAATTTGGTAATGAGTCATAACGAGGGGAAATATGAGGAACCATGGTTGAGGAGGAGAGGAGAAATGTAGAGGCAAACGATGGACAAATGTGTTGCAAGGGCGGAATAAATTTATGAATTTATAATTAATAGGGTTAAGAAAGTTGCTGCGGTATATTATTATTAATATGTTTGGTTGAGGGGAAGGGTTGTCTTAATATAGAAAGTTTCTATCAACCCAGATAGCTGTCGATCTGGCAAGTTTGGCAAACTTGAGCGTTGTATCGGCAGAATGCAGGTTTGTGTCCAGCGAATTCCAATAGAATGGGATTTTGTAGTATATTGACTTCCTTATTTGCTCAAGCCTGGGGGTGGGGCACCTAAGAACAATTCTACCTGGCATGTGCTGCCTGGTTTGCCTTCGTTTTTCAGCGATTAGTTTAGTATTAGTTCTCATTCGGAATGCCTGCTGTAGGATGTGCAATCGCCTTCGCTCTCTCAATGGAAGCAGACTGAACTGCTGATGGTATTCATCCACATTCTGGAATCTATTAGTACGTGTTATAATCCGCAGTGCCCTGTTTTGTAGTATTAATCAAAATTTTTAAAAAAATACAAAAAAACACAAGATCGTTGACCGCACCACCAAACCCACTGGTGGTCAGCATTGATGTGAAGAATGGTGGGTGTTGGCATGGCAACCACCGTCACATGGGTCGATGTTAATTCGGCAGTCAATATAGATATATGTGTTTGTCTATATGTCACCTATATGTCACCTTCGCCAAATTGTTCTGGACACTGCAAGCGGTCACACGCTTCCAGGATAATATGAATTTAATTTTTATATTTCACTCTTTTGTTCAATAAAGGGTGGTTTTGGGCTGCCACTCTGTCGCACCCACCTTGTTTGAGTCATCTTTGAAGAAATGAGATATATTAGTTAATATATATCATACAGATTATAAGGTCTAAGCACTGGTCTGTAATCCACAGGAAACTTTATTACCTGTGTTATGGAATGGTAAGCCAGGGGGCATAAAAGTAGGACGACCCGGTATGCCTGGCCAAGGAAAAGGATTCCCGTCCCATCCACTTGAGATCGTTAAATCTCCCCCTGCAAAATAAAATATAATATGTAATATATCCGCAGGACTAAACTAGTTCCTTCTAGTACATGTATGATAATGTGTTCGACCCAGTGTACAAGTATCAACAGCTGGCACTGCGATCAATGAGCTTCAGCCCGGTTGCCTCTCATTTCATTTTGCAAATGATACAAATAATAAATCTAATCATTGTTATTATTAATGAACAGTTAGCCAGTTTATTAATCCATTTAATAACATTCCTTTCTGTAGGTTGATACTGTCTATGAGCACACTGTCGCGTTGATCAATACTCTCTATGGTGTTTCTAACTTAAGGGACGCCACTTCCAACATGCACTGACATCATTCTAGTTGATGGATTAATGTCAACTCACCCAACCCAACACATTTCGTAATGTCTTTATTCCATTCTCGTTCCCAGCATGCAATGCATTTCGCTTCTGTGTCAATTATTGCATTCTCACAATCCACCTCTTTAGGTAAGAAAAAAGATTAATGACATCAATTCTCGCATACATGTATTGGGTATATGTCTTGTATAAAAACTTCTTGTAAATAAATACCTGGCCAGTGTAATAAAGTGAATAATTATTAACTGATGTGTATCATCAATCCTGAATATAAATTATATATCCCACCTCCAATACAGAGATAATCTAATATCGACTATACTTGGTCTATATGTTACTACAAATATTACTCGGTGATACAATTAGATGTTCGCTGGTTAGTTGGTATAAATGAGGAGTGAGTGAGGGAGACAACTTTCACTGTGAACTTACATAACATCGGTATAAAAAATGATATGATAGATATCAACTAACCTTGTGTTGATTGCAAAGAGTTTGTGTATACTTCTATTGACTACTTTATTTATGAGAGTTGAAAAAGGCAAAAAATAATGCATCTGACCTGCACGCCCAGTTCTACCCCATTTCCCGCTTTTTCCTACCAGGTGTGTAGACTAATACTGATCAGTTGTATGTTTGCACTTCTAGCCCATGTTGCATAATCTGCACAATGATCAGTAAATAACAGAACGCAGCGATGGTCTGATAATGGCATAATTAATGCACGCTCGTTAATCCCATTTCATTAACCATGCGTTAATCAAGGGGTCGCTGGTTAAGTTAACTACTGATTTTAGCACCCGCTAATTTTAGCCAGCAAGCACTAACCTATCTTAGAAGAATTCATGAACTCTTGAAAACTATCTTCCTATACAGTCAGGGAATATTACAAAAATCTGTGCTTTATTGTATTAACATTGAGTCTAATACAATAGTCCATATTGTCCTTATGTACTTGCAACCTGGGAGGCAAGATTCTACAAGTACATTAAAAGGCGACAAACCCAACCTATATCTACTGACATAGCCTCCTACCTATGCACAGCTAGTACAAAAGTATTCACTCCAAATGCAACAGTTTCATGTCTTCTTCCAGAAAATTAAAATTGACCTGGAAGTGTTGTCATTTAACTGACTTAGTCAGAGAAAAAGTTGCAATCCAAATATTAAAGGCATATCACAAAATTTAACTAATATGACATGTAGCTTGGACCGGGTCTGGTGAGACAAGAGTTTTCTGGAGCCTGACTTCATCCAGACCCTTACCAAGATACAAAGTCTTTTACCTAATCTAATCTAACCATGAAGGTGAAGTTTATCTTTCACAATTATTAGGTAACCTATAAGCTCATCCTAATATCTAAACGATGTAAAGGTCCTACAGCTGACCAAAAAAATTCTGATCGTTTAATCACAAAATCGTACCTGAATGTGGTTGTTATAGAAGTGGATAATGGTAGTATTATGTGGAAATATGTATTTCTGATCAGTTTAAATGTAATTTTTAAGACTTTATCCGTATCAGGGTAAAAAATATGTTATTCAAGGTTTCAAATGTTCTCGAATATCATCAAGTGTTAATGATGTTTAAAACTCGGAAATTGTTTACTCTCAACTAGTGAGTACAGAGTTAAGTTGCTACTGCATGGTAGCGAAGGGTATTATCACGATGAGTAGTAAATGTTCTACTCCTCTAAAACATGTTCTAATTAGGATTATTTTAAATAAGAACGATGAATAAGAAAATAATGTTTGGTAATACAGAAAAGTTATAAGCGCTCGATCTTGTGCTCGATTCGATATTTTAATTGTATTAACTCCAGCCTCCCTAAGATTGCGGAAGCATGAAGTATGATGGACAGATTGTTGTTCTTAGTCAGCAGCCACTGACTATAAATACAAATGGCGTACTGTATATTGTTCTGATTAAGGTTGTTAAATGTTCAAACAATGTAAAATATGGGGTTGAATGTAATAACGTCGAAAGAGACTGCACAATTGTGCGGGTTGATATAGGGGAATTAAAACATGATAAGGGAAAACAAAATGGCTCACGAAGTAGAGGATTATGATAAAATTAATGGACTTAAGATCGTTTCATGGAATATTCGAAGTATTCTCAGTAAAATAGATCAGATTCGCCAGTTTCTAAAAGAATCTGGTACACAAATACTTTCCATTCAGGAAACCTGGTTAAACAAGAAATCTTTGAATTCTGAAATTGAAATTACCGATTATAATATAGTAAGGCTTGACAGGTCTACCAGAAGAAGAGGTGGTGGTCTGATCACCTATGTTCATAAGTCCATTAATATAAAAGGGGGCGAAAATTTGGGTATATCTAAGTCCAGCAATGACATTGAAATGCAAATAGTTGAATTGTCAAAAAAATTCATGAGGAGTAAAACTCTCTTCAATGTGTACAAACCGCCCCAAGGGGATATTAGTGAAGCGCTTTCACGACTTGACGAAGGTATTAACTCCATTGACTCAACAATGGACATTATTGTATTAGGGGATTTTAACTATGATTCTGAGGTTATTCAGTCTGGAAATACTAAACATGCGGACAGATTTAATAACCTATTAAACAAATATAACCTCCACCAGAGCATAAAGGTGCCATCCCGAATTAGTAAAAAATCAAAATCTTGCATAGACCATATATACACTAACATGAAGAATGTTAATGAATGTGGCTCTATAAACTTAAATTTAAGCGATCACATTCCAGTGTTCATCCAAATAAAAAAAGAAAGAAACAAAAAAGAAAAGGTTACTTTTGAAGCCAGGAACACAAAGAATTTAGATTTAAAAATATTAAAAGAAATACTACGAGATCTGGATTGGTCCAAATTTTATCTCTGTCGTGAGGTTGATGAAGCGTGGGAAATACTCTATAACACTATTGAATTATATTTGAATAGGATGTGTCCTATAAAACAATTTAAGAAAGTAAATAAAAGTCCCGAATGGTATAACAACAATATCATCGTCATGTCCAAGAATAGGGACAAAGCTTATAGAAAAGCAAAGGCGTCTGGAAGTGAAAATGATTGGGTAATAGCCAGAAAACTGAAATGCCAGGTTAATGACGAGGTGAAAAAAGCCAAGAGGGATTTCCTTACTAGTCAAATTGAATTAAATAGATCGGACCCCCACAAATTCTGGGAGATAATCAAACCTATTGTCTCTAAAGAAAAATGTAAAACTAAAAACTGCGAAATTATTGTAAAAAATAGTAAAGATGAATCTCTATCTGGTGGCAAAGCAGCCGAAGAATTCAACAACTTCTTTATAAATATTGGCCCGGAATTGGCTGGAAAAATAGATAATAATTCTCAACCGAATGATGTTAAGGTTGATAATTTAGTTACAGATGGTTTTCAATTTTCAACGATAACTGATATAGCAGTGGAAATGGCATTAGCCCGCATTGGTAATCACAAAGCCTCGGGCATGAACCTTTTACCTACTAAGATACTCAAACCAATAATGTTAGCTTTAAGCAAACAATTTGCCTTTTTGTATAATCTCTCGATAGGGACAGCTAAAGTTCCTTCTACATTTAAATCAGCCATTGTCACTCCATTATTCAAGGAGGGAAAAAAATATGACACTAGCAACTATAGACCTATTTCGTGCATAAGCCTTCCAGCAAAAGTGTTGGAAAGTTGCGTTCAATCTCAACTTTCATCCTATCTTGAAAGAGAAACAATGTTGTTTAAATATCAATTTGGTTTTAGGAATGGAAAATCCATCAACGATGCTCTGGACCACCTATTCACATATACTTACGATAAATTAAATAATAATAAATTAACAGATATGGTATTTTTAGATTTCAAAAAAGCTTTTGATACGGTAAATCACAATATTCTATTAGAAAAATTAAAGACTTTTGGTATAAAAAACGATTCGCTTAGATGGTTCGAAGATTATTTAAATGATAGGACCCAGAGGGTAGTCGTCGATGGATCTCTATCTTCCATCCAAAAAGTTATCTGTGGGGTTCCTCAAGGAACATCCTTAGGACCTCTTATGTTTATATTATACATTAATGACTTAAATAAGGTGGTATTAAATAGCGAAATTCAACATTTCGCTGACGATACTGTGATATATAATTCTAGAGATAGAAAAACTGATTGTATAAAGAGTCTTCAGGAGGATCTTGATAGAGTGGCAATATGGTGTGCCAGAAACAAGATATCATTAAACATTAAAAAATGCAAATCAATGACAATTAGTTCAGGACCAATTAAGAATAGGGTGGATAAATATAGTATTTATACCCAACAACTCGAACAGGTTAAACATTATAAATTCTTGGGAGTAGACATTGACGAAAACCTGAATTTTAAAACTTTCTTAGACAAAAAAATAGCAGTTATCAGAAACAAGGTAAAGTCACTCTCCAAACTATACGGTATTTGTGACAAGAAAACTATGTTAATGATTTATAAAGTTACAATTTTGCCACACATTGATTATGGGGATATTTTTTATCAGGCAGCCCCTATTAAGTATCTTGATAGGTTACAAGCCCTCCAAAACTCAGCATTGAAAATATCTTTAAAGCTTCCTAAATATACCAGCTCGAAAGCTTTACATCAGGAAGTAAAATTCCCATCACTTGTTACCAGGAGAAATGCACATCTGCTTGAGATGGCATTTAGACGGACATTGTCGCCTGATAATATTGATGACAGGAAAGTAGCTCTTAGAGGACTAAGTAAAGGTACAAAACTCAAGGTCCCACAACCAAAGAATGAAAAATTTAGAAATTCTTACTTATACAAATTAACATCCCTCTGGAATGAACTACCTCAAAAACCAAGAGAGATAAAGACCAGGAAAGAGTTCAGAACATATTTAAAAAATGTCTACCCTCAAGAATTCGATAAATTCCTCAAGGAGGAGTAATGTAATTGTGATTGTGTGATTATTAAATTATATAGCTATATAATTATTAATTATATGGTTGTGTAATTGTTAATTATTAAGCTACAAACCATCGACTAGTCATTGCTGGACAAAATTTTATTAGAGGTGGGGGGAAGGGGGGTTGATTAGGCATGTAAGACCTAAAATAGATGACCGAGATATCGGAAAATCGGACCATCCGATGGGGAGGGTACTGTAAACACTACTGTAAAATTACTGTAAAATTGTTGCCTACTCATCGAATGTATTAAAATGATGAGAAGGAAATTATCGAATAATTTACCTTAATTAAATTATACTCTGTTAACATAGAAGACCTAAAATTTTCACCCACCCGGTACAGGATGGAAGGTTTGTTATAAAATCTATCTAGTTCAGGATAGGTTAGGTCTCTATTCTCTAATGAAGGAAAATTATATAAATGATGACAATTGATGACGGTCACGCTCCGAACATTGTATATCTAAAAGAATGTTAAACCTCCCTAGTACAAGGGATATTACCGTCTCTATATTCTAACAGGTAAACATGCCACTTGTTGATTATATATTCTGTAATAAAAGGTCTACGTATGAAACATCAAATCGAACGATAAATGACTGTATAATTTGTTTATTTCCATTCAAGGATTTTGACTACAGGTACCATCTGAAGTAGTATTATACAGAGGAATTTTCCAATGTGACAATGAACAAAGAAATCGTCAGAAATCAGCAAGTCACCCTTAATGAACAATGAACAATGACACTATACATTTTACTATAGTGGGCCATAAGATCGCCACTTTCATGCTAAAACTTGATTTCCAACATTAAGACAATGATGTATTTTGAATCAGTTCTTTTATTTTCCTAGGGCCTTCAGGAAGATCATTTCTGTGAAGAATGTGTCCAATTCGTAATTATATTCTATGTATATGTAATTATGAATAAAAGTTTTATATATATATATATAAGTACTCCAGCTTCTGGCTATTTCAATAATGATGATGCAAATGATGAAAGTAATGAAGGCATGACAAAGTTCTGTCTTACACTATAGACAAATTGACTCTTTTTGGTCCTTATTTTAGATATCACAGTCAAAAATGTGTTTCCTACCCGATGGGCAAGGTGTGCAGAAATTGTGCAATATCTGTGCAAAGCAGATATTGTGCAATTTCTGCACAGGTTTTCTTACGAGAGTTGAGTTTAAATGTTTTGAAATATGTTAGTAGACACCTTTACTAACACATCGTTGAAGAAATTTCTTGGTAAGGAATTTGTTCACAGATTTTTGTAATATTCCCTGACTAGTATGATGTCTCTACTTTGTTAATGTATTCCATATCACCTGTATCACTTCTATTATGTACTTTGTACTTTTGAATTGTGTATCCCCATATGGGTAAGATTTTCTGACAATGTACAATTCAACTTCGTCAATCTCCTCAAATAATCCAAATTTCAGATGAAAATAAAGTTCAAAATACAGTTCAACCTAGCCAAACAGATTGCTAGAATCAATGCAATGCCAAATATACTCGAATTTACCTAGTACTGACTAAAGTTCAGCCTAATTTTGCAGAATTCACTAAATGTGTACAGTTTGTGAAAATCTGACCCATTTACTACCCACCATGTCTTGTTATGAAGGACATTTGTGACTATGCCTGAGCATAGGTCCTTCCGTGTCTGACCTTGCACCCTGAGTTAGAAGTGCTGAGGGGCAAATAAAGCTGTGGAAACAGAGCACATTGTCTGGTTTTACTTTCCCCTAGTCAAGAAGTGGTATACTAGCAAAAACAATCTGTATACCTGTAAAACTACTACAATCCAATGTTAACGTTAAGCCAAGAAAACATTGTGCTCCCAACACTTTCATCTTTATCATCTTTTCACACTCATCCCATTCTATTATTACCCATTATACTATTCAAAACACTAAATGTGTACAGTTTGTGAAAATCTGACCCATTTACTCAATCAATGCAATGCCAAATATACTCGAATTTACCTAGTACTGACTAAAGTTCAGCCTAATTTTGCAGAATTCACTAAATGTGTACAGTTTGTGAAAATCTGACCCATTTACTACCCACCATGTCTTGTTATGAAGGACATTTGTGACTATGCCTGAGCATAGGTCCTTCCGTGTCTGACCTTGCACCCTGAGTTAGAAGTGCTGAGGGGCAAATAAAGCTGTGGAAACAGAGCACATTGTCTGGTTTTACTTTCCCCTAGTCAAGAAGTGGTATACTAGCAAAAACAATCTGTATACCTGTAAAACTACTACAATCCAATGTTAACGTTAAGCCAAGAAAACATTGTGCTCCCAACACTTTCATCTTTATCATCTTTTCACACTCATCCCATTCTATTATTACCCATTATACTATTCTCTCCAAAGAAATAATTATGAGGTTATTCACTAGCTAATTGATGTGGCTACAACTTGTTATATCTGAGAAATGCGAAATTTCAGGTTACAGAGGAAGACCGGGATTGGCCGAGCCGCTTAGAAACTTTGGCACATGCTGCTTATCTCGCAGAATAAAAATTCGTCCCCCCAAAAAAAAGAAGATGATTGTGACCGGGTTGTATAGTAAATAGCACGACGGTTATTGCGGGCCGAATAGCTAGTGTCACAACTTACTGTAGAATCGCCATTAGTGGTAGACGTTTACTAACTTTAATAATATGAATAGAAAAAAATTGAATCTTGGCTCTAAACTTGGTAAAAAAAAAAAGATTGGTTGCCATGACTACCACACATAACTCACTAGTGACATATGCACTGTTTATAACTCACTCTAGAATCGTTGTTCTCAGAGCAATGCGTATAGTAAAAAAGTATATCTGTAACTGAGTCACTGATTGGTGCATACAATTTAATGTCTAACCACTAGAGAGGTCTTTCCTTTGGGGTATGTGGGGTGTGTTGGGTGTCGTGGGAATTATCTTCTGTGGACTATTCTATAATTATTGAATTTGATTGACTGGTGGAAATTATTTATATTCTGAGTGAATGCTCATAAAGAGGTGTGTATATATGAGGGGGCCAGTGGTATGCCCATGACAGTTCCTTCTATTAGAGGTAGTTATTTCCGTTGTACTGGAAGTTATTTCTAGTTAGCACTAATTGGAATAAGTCGCATATTGTTTTGTTACTGGGTTTCTCCTTTGTAATTCTGTGTTTATCCAACAGTTCTTTGGCGATGTGTATGCCTTCATTGGTGGTAGAGGGAGCTTATATCAAGAGTTCCCAAAATGTCTCCCAGTTTTAGTTTTGGAATTCTGTCCATTTTTTGGGATCTTCCTAGAACGTTACAACCTAACCTATCGGGTTTTTTTTTATTATGTTTTGTCATTGTATTGTTGGTAACAAAAAACGTTTCCTACCTTCGCAATTCCCGGTGTCGGTATTAAACCACAATCCTGGACAAACGTTGCATTCCTCCTCTACCATAGTAATTAGTAAAGGGTTTTTATGAAAATTGCAGAATCCAGAGCCAGGGTCATCTGAAACAGTATATATACAGGATTATATAGGATATACAATAAATAATCACTATTACTGGGTAGCCAATCATGCAGTGAAAACATTCCATATTGATATATATTTTAGTCGTACAATTTACAGGAATTATGTTACATTATTCATGTACAGCAATTTGGATTGTGCAGGGGACGTGATTAACGAAGCAAAATTACCCATTTTGTCACTGCACCTTTCTCATAGAAAATGAATTGGGAGAAATTAAAAATGATCACTCGATTTGTAGCGCATGACAGAAATATTCGTATTGTAGTACCTATAGGCGTTGTGACATCTCGTGTAAAAAAATCATATCAGAAGTGCACAAATCATGTTCACGGGTGTATAACTGGCGGAGTTTAGCGTTGATTTTCTCGGGCCCCAAATGAAATAAAGCCCTGCTGGAAGATTAATACTATACTTTTACGATCAAGAAAGTTGATGTCATTTGTCATTTGTTAATGTTGTTTGCAGATTAACACTATACTTTTACGATCAAGAAAGTTGATGTCATCGTCATTTATCCGGAACGTTTGTTCAGGCTGGTTTTTTATCAAAATGCCAAGTGAAAACAATCGAGGCGCACAAACTAATGTATCTCAAATTTTAAAACGTGATTGGATCACAAGTTAATTTGATTCATTTGCCATATTTCTGCAACTGTTGGGTTTCAATGGTGATGAATCAATGGTATGCATTTCAGAATGAACAATTTAGACTTGTTTCACTTTTCCTGGCGGAACAATAAAGATTGAATTATTTTCATCTGCCATGCATCAGAAGTGGGAAAACCTTTTTAGAGAAGTGCCTGCCACTGACTTCAGTACTTGTATTATGTCTTGTCTAAAACAATAAATGCCATATGTAAATCCCCCCCCCCCCCCCCAAAAAAAAAAAAAAATCAGATCAGAAAGATCAGATCAGTACTTACAGGATTTACATTCTGTTCCATCCCAATATCTTTTGAATTTTCGACAGGCCTTGCATTTTTCTTCAGTTAATGCAACAGTGCTACAGTCAGCTACATCTGTAAACAAGATAAATGAGATGCAATCAATTCGAGTTATTGTCCTAGATCAGTTCAAGAGATTATTGCACACATGATCAGTTTGAAAGGTGCAGTTCAGAACTGCATACTTAATCAGTTCGGGCTTCCAGGGTTACACTTAACTTATGCTAAGTTATTTATGCCTACAGATTTCATTGTATAAGCCTCATCAGGCTAAAGTTTAGACTAAACAAGTTAGATCTACGTACTTTTTAAGAATTAAATTGATCATTCCACCCGAACAGAATGCCATTTGCTATAATGATAAAACTCGATACACCTGTTTCACATTTGTGAAAACACTGAATGTATACCAGCAATTTATAATACGATAATAGTTTATTTTGTATTCAATTTTTCTTTCCAGATAAGCATTATTTTTGTAGTTGCTGTTCTAAATTTGGTCTATAGAAAAATGACTCACGGACGCAATCCCCGTTATCCCAGTACAATAGATCACATCTCTCACACTCTACTTGTGTCCCTATCTTTTTAGGTTTGGCACAGGAAGCCACTGGATATAGAAAATAATATCACAATATGGATGTTGGTAGAGCTTAGAACCGTTATTATGATTAGTTACTCTTGATGTTGATTACCGAATAAATATATTTAAAAAACTAAAAACTAAACTATAACGTTTTTATATTTTGTTATATATACAATAAAGAACATATTCTCTCTTGGCTCCTCAAGCTCATGGTGTTGCCGAACCCCCTTGACCAAGATAAAAGATCTATGTTATAATGAACTGTAAATTTAGGGTGGTCTCCACTGGCTGCGGTAAGCTCTGTGGTAAGCCTTGCGATGGTGCTGTGATGGTTAGAAGTGACGAGGACCTGCCTACATGGCCAGTGATCCATGTAGGCAGGAACTCATCATTCCTCTCTACCTACTGAACCAGCACAAACCATCGCAAGATTTACCGCAGAGCTTACCGCAGCCAGTGGAGACCACCCTTAAATATAAGGAGACACAACTTACATTCACATTTCATAGTGGCGGGGTTCCACCACTGGGACTCGCACTTCTTACACTTATTTTCATTTGTGTTGTCCAGAGAACCTCCACAATGAACGTCTGTGGAAATATAATAACACAATGGGCCCATTCTATAAGAAAGCCGTCGTACCTCAGTTTTAACTTTTTCGCAAACGGTCACATAGATTTATGGGAGAAACAAATGACTTACAAAGTGCGGTAGACATATATGGTGCAGCACTTGTAAAAGCCTCATTGCAGTCATTTTGTATCTTCACAAATTTTTCACAAGTTATTGGCGTCTCTTCAAGTAACTACTGGCGGCCTATGTTTTATTTTGTCCGAATCACCGATTTGAAACTGGTTGGGAGTAAAAACTGTGTTGACCGGAAGTTATCCACTAAATGTCTATAATCATTGAACGTCCGAGTTCTATGCTAAAATATGGTGTCTGCCCCGTCTATAAACATAGGTGAAATGCAGGATAATCTTTGCTCTAAATGTACAATGTGCCGTTGAAATTTCTCGTTTTGATGTGAACATAGCAACCAAGATTTTCGTTGATATGAATGTAATCAACTAATATCATAAAATAAATTCAAATTGTTCAAATGACAGGTGGGTTTACAGGAGGAGATACTGAATAGGATAGGGTCATGAAATGGAGGCGGTGCTGGAGGTGATAGGGTTATGTTCACTGAGGTACTGAAGGAAGTACAGGAATTAAAGCTACTGGAGGAGGTACTGGAGAGGGGTATAGGAGATACAGGAGGAGGTTCTGGAGGAGGTATGGACTCAGAAGAATTTGTGAACGGCCATAATGACATAAACAACAGGCCCAATGACATTAGGCAATTTTCTGCAGTACTCAGACACCCTAAATCCCATTCCAAAAGTGTTAATGAATACCATAGTGTTTTTTTAAAAAGAAATACTAGCAAATTATACCCCAGAAGAAGATATCCCATGCTTTATCTGGATCCTGTTCGTTCATACAAGTTTCCCAATTTAGTGCTAGTAGATCTATGCTCTTTCATAATTTGAGAAGAATATCTTCTGTATGACCTCGGCATTTTTAATAGTTTTGGTAAGTTTGTCCTTTCCTTTCTTATAAACGAAATATATCTGTAGGTGGTCACTAATCCCATAGGTTAGGGTGCTTACCAAGCTAGCCAGCCAAGCTAGCCAATTGATGTTCAAGTCCCCTATAATAAAAATATTTGCCATGGTCGTTTTCAAGCTGTTTATATTTGGTGAACAAACTATCAATTGCATTCTTCTTATTTCCTGATGGAGCTCTATATGCATTCAAGATTATCATGTCTTTCCTTTTAGGATACTCAGGAAACATATATATGTCTGATTAAAAGTAGCTCAAGACCAGCGTCGCTTTGGTTTAAATCATTAATTATAACATAGTCAACGTTCCTATTGATGTAGCATATATATATATTATTCCCCTCCCTTTTTAGGAATTTTCCTATCCTGGCGCTCAATATTGAAACTCTTAATATTTATGAGAGAGTAATCATTAAGCTCGGTTAACCAAGTTTCCAGTACAAGTTATGGTTTCAAAGTCAGTATTGTTGAAATTGTTGAATTGTTGATCTATCTCGTCATCAGAGAGATCAAATCACTATGTATATTATTGTGCCATATTGTAATACAATCATAATACTATTTGACAACAATATACATTGTAGGGAATCGTCTTCGGTCATTGATACTCTACAAAAGACGATTATAATACCTGAAGGGGCTGAAAATCTCTCGCATGCAGTGTATTCTTCATTACACGTTTTTTAAATGCTAATACAAGTATTCTAATTTAATTTAATAATAGATACGGAAATGATAAAAAACATGTTTATAACTACAATTCAAGATTACAGTCTTCATTCAATTCCGTCTTCGCCAATAAGATTTTCATAATTTCACAGAAAAGTGGTCCTAATCAATAATATGTCCTAGGAGTACGTTCCAGAGCTTAATATAGCCCCCTATAAAAAGCACCTCCTCTCATCCTCTCCCTATTTGGGATGAAAGTTCTCATCTTTACATCCCTATTTTCCCTTGAATCAACATCCTTTTCATTAATATCCACATATTTGTGTTTCTTGACATACAATGTTTTCAGTAATGAAATCTCTCTTCTCCATTTAAGTGGTAAAATGCGATCTTCTATAAATCTTTTGTGAAACTATTGATGACTACTTACATTTGCAACCGTGTCCGGCATACTGAGGGCATTCAGTACACTGACTCAGACTCAACCCTCCATGTTTTTTGAAGTGTTCTTTACATTCTGTAAAATAAAAATAATTGATGAGGCAAGGGTTGCTGAAAGCCTGTCAATATTCCAAATGTTATACTTGTACTTAACAAGTCCTTGAAGTTTTAAAACTAAGATCGATTATTATTGTTATTTATGTGTATATACATTGCTCTGAGAACATTGTATCAAGAATGAATAATACACAGTGTATTTCATTAGTGAGTTACGTGTGGTAATCATGGCAACCAATGCGTTTTCTTTACTAAGTTTATACTAGCAAAATTCAACTTTATGACTAAATTAATATATTCTATTCAAATGTCTCTGATATGACGATCTTGAACAGCAAGGAAACTGCAAATACTTTAATAGTTTAAACCGCAAAGAGGTGGCAGGGTCTGTGCTGAGATAAAGGTGAGCATTGCAGGATTGTGAAGTGTACTGTGTCATAGTTATAGTCAAACTGACTTCCAGAGGCTTGGCAATAATATATGATGTACCTGCACCTCTACCTGCACCCCAATATTAATCCCCTAATCCTTTTATTAATATTCCAGTTTGTGCAAACATGATAACAGTATTCATCATGTTTTCAAATTCAAACTGATAACGGCGGGCCTACACGCTCAACTGGCGACAGTGATTGTAGGTAAGCCTGTAAATGTTTTATTCATGATAAATACTTTCATGAACTCATGATTTGATATAAAAGAAAACTTTGTTGTACTAATTTTCACCCGAAACCCCCTTTTCAAAACTCGCCCCAGGACTATAGATAACGAGTGTTTAAGAAACCTAGCCAGGTCATCATTAATCTGGAAAGATGAATATTTTATATAAACTGCTCACACCATGTCCCAGCTCTAGCGTTAATTTGAGTGTATGCCTACACATCGTATGAATACAGCCATAAACAACTATTACTGTTAAATTTTCCTAATTAAGTTAACAAACATAGTAGAGAACTGACTTTATTTATCAAAAGAAGCAGTATTGTCCTCTACCTAATACAATTGTATCTGCTAGAGAGAACAATTTGTTCGCAGTCATTGACCAAAATAAAATGTTTTCAAATTCAAGCTGATAAAACAAGAACCACAAAACACCTCAAAAATCATTTGGGGAGACATGGACAAATATTTTGAAAAATATCACTTTTTGTGACTTATGACTCTTCTCAAGTGTGGGAAGGATATCGAACCCAGTTGTGAGACCTCTTAATAAGACTGCCACAAGCTCCGCATTTGGCCTGCTGCTCGAGCATGATCTGGAATGAATAGGGGACTTGCATGTGCCACTGCGCATGTCTGTTATACTGCATCATGGGATGGATTCTGTTGACATATGACCTACAAATATTTGGCAAGAGTTTTATCGAAAATTCAAGAATGTTTTCACCAATATCAGAGTTTGTATAAATGAGCTATGAAAACCAAATGTATGATGGGAAAGATGGAGAATTGTGCTATGGAAACATGTATAACAGATGGATATTGACATTAGAGCATTGATAAATATTCCATACTGAATATAACATGTATTCTTGAATCTAGATTCAAAATGGCGGCTATGCAAATCCCCTATTGCAGAGTTTGAATCGAAACCCAATCAAAGAGCTTACAGCAGCCAGTGGGGAATCCACTTTATTCAGTCATGATGGTGACTGGTGATACATAGCCCAGGTATGCATACCTATAATAGTTATTTTTAAAAGAAAAACACTTACCAATGCACTTCTTAAGTGCGCTATTGAATACAAAACCTGGACACCTATCTTGACACTTCTCCTTATTCTTATAGTTTGAACAATTCAATTTTTCCTTCCGCGCTTCATGAAATGAATAGTTATATATGAGTTTGATTAATGATTTGAACACCCATTATGAGTTTAACTAAAAGTTAAAGACTTAATAAGCATTAACAATATGTACATGAAGTAATGAATCATTTGGAAAACAAGCACATTTATCAATGCTAACAGTTAACAGTTATCAATAACAGTCCTTCATATATATCACTGTCAGTGGTTTACTGTTAACAGTTTTAGCTGTGTTCTAGCAGTCATCATTTTCTATGTATGCGTTTCCCTATAGGAAATGTGGCAAGGTCACAGTCAAATGAAAGGCCTGTCTACTGGTCACATTGATTAGGGTACAGATTTTGCTACTATTGTTGAAGAATATTTTGCTGGATCTGACCTTTTGTAGACTATTAATTATTTCCAGATACATAGTATGGTATAATCTAATGTTTACTGATATGTGGATCTGGAAATATTATACATTCACATGACGTCCCCCCCCAGTCTGCGGCTATCCTCACTGGCAGCCATACTGTGTGTCTACGCAGAGACCAGTAGGCCCCAGATTGACGGGCTTTCCCGTCTGGTAAAGGTGATTATACTCATTATTCCATCTTGACACACAACAAATCTGACCATCTAACCTATCAGCATAATTTATATTACATTCACTAAAACTTTCGGGGGTGAAAACGGACAGAAAACAGCATTTTCGAGGCTTGGAGCACACATGTCCACCTAATATTTATAGGGGTTGACACACAGTATGGCTGCAACAAAGCACTAGCATCCCCATACCTCTTGCCAAGCCGCTCCCGACGAACGATAATTAGTTTATATATATTTTAATTAGAATATTTGACTGAACCTCAAGTTATTACTGTTAAATTTACACACAACCAAAGGGGAGATCGTCAGAAAATGTACAATCAGCAGCTCTGCTAAATCAAGCAGCAAACTTATACAAGCTAGGTATATCTATCTAGTTACATATTTGGTAGTGCATTGATTCAGAACAGTAATCTGAACCTAATTTCTGTCTTGAATGTGGCTTATTTGAGAGTATTGGTGGATGGCAATTGTACATTTTCGGAGGATTGGACCCGCATACACACAGAAGTAGTGGCATAGGGTCACACATCAGGTGGTCAGTCGATCACACAGATTGCAGTAGATCACACAGTTTGTCAGTTAGCAACAAGGAGGGAAGTGAGCTACCGTCATTCATGAGATGGCAAGGCCTAATGTAAAGGTTTTACATGCAAGGATTCAGTTGGGCACTTCGCTGTTATTTATAAGGCTTTTCAGTTATAGCTCAAATAATCAAATGTATTTTCAGAAGATATCTGACAAACTATTCCAATGGCCTATTTCTAGTAATGCAATGTCTCGTAGATGCAGTCTGTCAGTTAGAGTAATTGTATTTATAAAAGCAATACTACTTACGCCTGCACAACGATTTCTGATGGGTGTAGCCATGATTCGTATACCTTTGACCGCACTTTTTACCACATTCTGTCTCCTGCGAACAGGGCGCTGTTTCTAAATCAGGGACATAGGAATTAAGTATAAAAACATCCCATTTGAAACAAATTAATCATGAATTTAGTCATTGGCATAAATTCTTGCTGAAACAATTTCTATACTGAACCTTACCTATTTCGTCGCACGTGTCTGTGGCCCGATTCAATTCAAAGTTATCTATACATTTAGTACAGTGGAAATCCGTATTGTTACAAACCTTACAAAAGGTCTGTTCACAGTCTGAAAAATGAAATATTATTAGTCTAAGTTTAGTCTAATGCTTAGTCTAATAGTAGGGCAACATATCAAAATGGATGAGTGCAACACTTAACTTCCACACCTCTATGATGACAGTTCATTCTGTTTTGCTCAAGCTTATTTTATCATGATAACTCTTGGATATTAATCTTTTTGCATTATCATAAATTGGTTCGTTGAAATCACAGTATTGCTATTTTTTCCGTAGGTCAAAAATTCAAACTAATGACAAACATGGATTGATGATATCGATGACTACTCGGCAATAGGGAGCGTAAGTGTCATGGCGGCAGGGCGCAAATTAATGAAAATTAGTCGCGTAGTTGTACCGATATGTGGACCGGAAGTAAATAATCCCCATAGAGTTAGCATCGGGGCGATACGTAATCACTCTATACATTGCCCCAGTAAAGATTTGACGATTATGAAGGCTATAGTTGAAATCGTTTGCCTCTAATGATGGATATATGTCAGTTAGAACTCATAGAATTATATGATCGATGAACAAACAGAGATTATTTATCTCCGCAATGGTGGGGCTATGGGAGCTTTGCACGACATGTCCACATGACGTCATAAAACTGCCACAGTAGCGCGACTCAAAATATTGCTGCCGTGGACTACTTACGCGCCCTATGGAGATTATATTTGTCCGTAGCATTGAAAATAAGGCTATAGCTATGAAATAATATATTGGTAAAACTTAAGCAACCAGGACAGGAACCTGAAATATTGAAAAGTCATCATCTGAAATATATTCAAACCTGTGTTAAAGGAGTGGCTGTGGCTGGGAGAGCAATTCTAGGGATTAAACAGTTTACTCCAGACCATTAACCAATATAGATCGTTGACTTATTGACTTATCATTTATATCTTTAATTCAGTATATATACTAGTATACACAATAGCATATCACCTGGCCACACGTTTCTCAAGGTAAGTGATCCATCAAATATAAGTTATAAATATCAAATTCTAAATCAATACCAGGAAGAAGTGATACATTTTCAAACGTGAAAGTCAAAATCGTCGACCCTAAACATCTTACCAAAAATACTTCTACATCTGGGTCCACCTGACCATCTGGGATCGTCCCTGTCATAATAAAGGTAATAATCATCCTCGCAAATCGTACAGTCATCTGGATCACCAGGACAGCGTTTGCAGTGTTTAGCATTACATGCTGGAATATAATGTTGACATTTTAAAAAATTATCCAATAATTTATTCTTTGCATTTTATCAATTTCAAATTTAGATATCACCCATTTATATTGTTACATTTTAAACAATGATTGGTAAAGCTACCCACTGATGCATATTTAAGTCAAAACCCTTTTTTACCAAATTAAATTAAAAGGTAGTCTATCACCGAGTTGGGCAAAAGTCCACACTCCAAAACAAACCTTTTTTTGACCAATACAACATTTTACCCACAAATACACAATTTTACCCACAAATTCAAAATTCTACCCACAAAAAATGGATCATACCACATTCTACGCACTAACATAAACTTCCTCCCACTAATACAAAATTCTACCCACCTTTACATGAGTCGGTTGCTATGTTATACCAGTGTCCATCTTCGCACACAGATTGATTGTTCTCATCCCAATCAGCACAGTGATTTTCTTTCATTTCTAATTGTTAGGCAAAGCACATCAAAGTGTTATACAAATCCATTCTTTCGTACAGATATTAAGAAATATGTAAATTATATATATATTATCCATACTATAGTATTTCAATATGACCAGATCGTTTTCATGGACTTTTAGACTCACAAGTATATCAACGGTTTAATATTATTATAATCTATCCTACAAATGAGAGTTGTAATAGTTTAAGCGTAGACTTTCTATCATTTTGGTCGCAGAACAAAACAAACAACTTACTTTTACATTTGCCCTTAGATGTCACATAGTATCCAGTAGTACATTGCGAACAAATCTCCACGTTCTCCTCGATTTTACATATTACGCAATTTTTAGGATTACATTCTAAAAAGGAATTGCATAAATGGTACTATGCAGTATCTTCGCACTACCAAAGCAAAAACATACAGATACAGTACTGGGTTGATTTTACTTTTACTTCATTTATTTTTACTTTTTATCTTTGATTTTGATTCTATTAAAGTAGTTTTTGATACATGTATAGAGCCTAGTGTAGCTAGACACAGCAGTGGGTGGAAGACCATGGTTATTTTGTATTTGAATTATTGCTCGTGAGCTCATCAACTTGTTATGTACTTGACATGGATTAAATGTAACTTTCTTTGTACACTGTGCATGCCTGTCTATAATTCAGCTGTCATTTTACGGAAGATTGGCTGTTTAAAAATCCTAAATAAAAAATCTGATATATTTTTTATGATTCACGTGCAAACTATAGTAAATACTGTAATATTTTATTGTAATAAAGCATCTCTACAAAAAATGGGAAAATATGAACGCAAGGAGTTATGCAAAAATCAAGTACATAAATGTTCCTTAAGGACCATAATATTATGTACTATGGCAATAATAATAAGGACCTTTCGCAATAAAACAGATGAAATCTTACTAGCACACGTCCCTTTTTTCGTCAAGCGATATGTTGGTTCACATTTTGTATGTTTATCTTTAGATGTGCAACTCAAACAACCTGTCCCACATGCTGAAAATGGTGAATTTTACGCATTGGAATGTAAGTACAAGTGATCATGATTACATAATAGGCACCCATTTGAAGTTGTAATACCAAAGGCTAGAAGTTCCACAGTGATTATCTGGGTCAATGGTCATCTACTATTTAAGGGATTTGCGTCTTTTGAGTGATAATGACACTATTGTATTACACATGGGTTTCTTAAAATATGCTATGAATAAATCCATATATAGTACACACGTTTTGTTTAAGATGCAGTCAATATGAATGTTTAAAAGGTTTCTACTGATCCATTACTCATCATAGCTTTGTTTGTATTTGAACAATTTAAAAAAAGTTACCTTTGCAGGCATACCCATTGTCGTAAATAAAATAACCAGGTAGAGGATCTTTGCACTTTATTTTCCTCTTACCCTTGGCCTTTTTAGCACCAACCTCGAAACAGTTTGCGCAGCCTTCCATACATGCTGAAACAATTATCCATTATCTTGCACACAGATCAGATTGTTATCTGAAGTGTATCACCAGTTTTGTTACGTGCAGTTTTTGCAAAATAAATTCATTATCATTATTACATTTATTAATTTCAATCATTTCTTATTTTTGACCTAAGGTCAATCTCGCATCCACAAAAAAATGCTTTAACTCTTAATGCAGGTATTGTATATGTGCATGAACATCATTCATTTCGCAGCATTTGACGTATGAAATTTTGGTTTCTATGTAGGAAAAAATATTTATCTCCTTTTACTTACGTTCACATTTTCTAGGACCTCCCTTGCCATTTTTATCTACACAGTTGGTACTTGAGCCTTCACATTCACTGCAGTCACTGTCACATTCTGGGAACGAAATACAACAAAAAACAGTGACATACACCAGTAATAGTTTTTGTTATTACTGTTAACGGTTACACTGGTTTACTGTTAACTGTATTGTATCTGTCCTTTGGAAATTACCATAGCCTTATAAATTTCGTTTCGCCGTAGGAAACAGATAGCAGGTGTTCAGTTATTTCACCTTTGTAACTCCTGTTGTGGAACCTTTTAAATTCGTTGTAATTATTGTCAAAGATCGGTAATTTAAGAACTAATAACTTTTCTTATTATATAAATATCCTACCATATAAGTTCATCTGACATGAAAGTAGTGTGTCTGATTTGAAAATATTGATATCAGAAGTTTTAAGTGTAAAGAGTTATTTAGATGGAATGCACTGAGTGATTGTTCTGAAATAGCATATCTGACACATCAGAAGTGAAAATGTCTGTATTATTATCGAGAGTGGCAAAGCCACATTCTCCCTCCCGCCTTCCCTCTCCCTCCCTTCTCTCTCCATCTAATTCTCCCACGCCTTCTCTGATTGCCCCACCCTCTCCCTCCCCTCTTCTTCTCTCTCCCCTCCCCTTCCACTCTCTCTTCCTCCCCCCTCTTCCTCTCTCTCCCACTCCTGCCCCAAGTCCCTCTCTCTCCATCCGTTGTGTGGTCAGGGATGCGGGACGCGTTGGCAGAGCCATGACATCATTACGCTTTCTTCCAAGTGGCGGTCATATAATCTGCTCTTTACTTTTGACATTTGTCCATAGAACACGCTTTAAATAGAGTGTAGATATCCCAACTAAAAAGGCCTGCTACCTTCACAACAGCCATATATTACGGGAGATAAATCGTCGGCCAAACTGTAAAAAGCAGAAGAACTGTTGGAAACATCTGTGACAAAAAATCGGCTTTCGCCTTTTATATAATACTAGCAAAGTACCCGTCTTCTGGACGGTCCCCCTCTCTCCCCACATTTCCCCCTCTCCCTCTTATCCCTCCGCCTCTTCTCTTGTCTCTCATACCTGTTTTTCTCTCCCAACCCCATCTCCGATTCCCCCCTCTCCCTTCCCTCTTCCTCATGCTCCCCCTCCTCGCTTTAGATCTCTCCCTCCCCTCTCTCTCATCCGCTACATCATCTCCCTCCCCTCTTTTCCTTCCCCCTCTTCTTTCCCTCCCCCTCCCCTCTCCTATTTCCCCACCCTCTCCCTTTTCTTCACTCTCCCCTACTACACCCTCTCCCTCCCCTCCCCCTCTCTAATACCTCCATCCGCTCCCACCCCTCTTCTGCACATTTTCAACCCAGATACCTTCACAAACCACATAATCTTCCAGACATGGTCAACGGACCTGTAGAGACCAAAAAATCATCTGGGGAGATGACAGCTTCCCAGAACATGCGTGACAAAAAAAACCCTTCTAGAGCTTTATATATTCGATGTAATTGATGATTGATATAGATGTATGCATAATAATACTGCTACTTGTTACCACAACAGTAATCAGAATAATACATTGAAATTGATACATACTGTTACACTGTGTTTTATCTTTATTGAAGAAGTACCCTGAGTCGCATTTCTCACAAATTGTTGCATCATTTTCTAGTGTTGGAAGAGCCTGACTGTATTCCTTGCTCCTGTCTTTCTCATTAGAGCCTTGATTATCGCGACGTCCAGCACTCATTGTGCAATTAATGCAGTGTAGAGGGCAATCTAAAACACACATTTTTAATGGTTTTCATAATTACATTGAGTTATGTAATAATTTAGTGATTTAAACAACCATCGTATAATCTAGCCTCTATATTTGTTGTGTTATAAACTCAAGGGAAGAAAGTAGTTAGAATGCAAATTGAATATTTAGAATGTAGGTTACGCAAATTAAGGTTTGCAAGCAAGAATATCAAATTTAGATACATATAATTATTTAGTATTTATACTAAATATAGTGTCATATTATTTGTGATATTTAGTATAAGGATAGTGTTAAGGAATGATTATGAGAAGTAGAGAGGAACACTACAAGACGTGTGATCTCGTTTAGATCTGAGCAGCAACTGGCATTTATTCATTAAGGCATACTTATGTACATCTAATGGAACTAGGATGCGCGAAGGGGGTGTATGTGGCCCGTAATGCTGGAGATGTTACATAATATACCAGCCTATTCTGAGTAATACAGATATGTACGGTACCATGCATTCAGCATCAGCATTAGCATTAGCATAATTAGCGATTTTAGAAATATTATAATAAAAATAAAATAATTGATAATTAATATAAATATAATCAGGTTGAGCAATGTTACGTAATGTTACATAACAATAGGAAAATTGACAAATAATATTTAGGCGGGATGAATGGACACAGAAATTGTGTACACTATGCGGCAGAGGAGGGGAGGATTTATTCTTCCTAGTTTAGATCAGTTTTTTTATGAAATAGTCAGATATGAAACCATGCAATTATTGAAATATTGAATATTCTATTAAAAGGTGTTAACAGATTTTGAAAATAGCAAAACATGATTTTGTAATGTATTTCTTCCTAAATAAAAAGCTTCCAAATTGAAAAAAACACACTAAAAGATATGCAAAGTCACCATCTTAACTTGATAAAAAATGATTTCACTTCTCATTATTCCGCCAATACATAATCATTTAAATTCAGATGATATAGTTTTAACATACACTATTCTACCTACAATAGTACTATATAAGACTACCTAATATACTTACCTACACAGCTAGCTTTTTTACCATCGACAGATATTGCAAAAAATGGCTCACATTTGGTGCATTTTTCTGGGGTTTCACATTCCCGACAGTTGTCGGGACAATCTAATCAATAGAAATAGTTTGTCATTTTATACAAGGAATCCTATTTTCACTGTGTCAATTAAACAATCTAAAAAACTATATTGTGCCAAAAGTTTTACGCAGCTCATTTTAATTGCTACTACCGTATAGCGTCAAACTTTCGCGTGACAAAAGATTTTATGACCCGCGAATCTTCTTTATTTAATTCTACACCATGTTTTTTAGCATGTGTCCCGATGGCCTCAACGCAAACTTTATGATCCGCAAAAACACATTTTTAGAGTTCCTTCGCGAATATTTAGGTCGCGAAAGTTTGGCACTATATGGTATTATATTCAGTATGCCTTCTTCTTTTACACTTGCAGCCATTTTCATTGGTGAAAACCTGATTCTTTAGGTATGATTACTTCCACAACATTCTAACAATTGTGACTACTTATATATATATATATATATATATATATATATATATATATATATATATATATATATATAATATATATATATATATACGTGACAGGGGCCTGTCACATATATAAGAATTCCTTACTTTAAATGTTCCCTGCTAAGCTATTTTTGTCTTGCTTAAGTTGGACATTTCTACTGTAGAAATACAAATTAGCATCGCCAGTATTGCAAATTCCTTTCCTAAAAGTTCATTTCCAGTTGCTTAGCAAGAAAAGGTAACTAAGAAAGAACATCTTAGGTAAGGATTTCTTATACAGCGAATCCTGGCATTCTTCAGCATACTAAGATAGGAAACATTACAATCTTTCAACTCCGATATTTTCAAAACAATAGATTTATATAATATATCAATAGTTCAATAGATGTATCAATGTTAATCAACTGTAAGTTCCTTGTTGAACCTTAAATGCTTGTATCTCAGATATATATTATGTTCTGTTGACCTTTCTATAATGTTACTTATATATTACATGTTTAGTATGATATCATCGCATTTATCAAAGGGTCCATTGCACTATATCTAGAGGCCTACTAGGGCAGGAAATTTAGCATGGAACCCGGAATAAAATAATATAAAGTAGGTGGGGACTTTCAGGGAATGTTCCCCCATCATATATCCAAAATTTAGTTTTACATTATTTTATTCAGGGTTTGGCCTAAGATCCACCGAAAGTGCCTGAACTATGCAATAAGATCATGTCTTAAAGGCCTCCTAGCACCATCATAAATTTACGACTACGAAGGCTTTATGGTACAAGGGCTGGTGCATTTATATATATATATATATATATATATATATATATATATATATATATATATAAACTCATGTATTTGAGAACGTTAAGTGGTGTCTCAGATGTCTCTCAGACTTGAAATTGTAGTGTATTTGTAATGAAATGAAGATGACACTAATCTTAATAATATTGTCAAACTTACCAAAGCAATCTTGGTTAGCTCCATATGATCCCTTTCCTGGGCACGTATCACTCCCACAATGATAGTCCTCACATTTTTCACAGTGACTAATATTGTCTTCACATTTCCATTTCTTATCTGAAATTGATAACGAAGAGTCTATTGCTTAGGTAGAGAAAATAAACACCATGAAGTGTCTACATATTATGGAGGAAAAGGATACAGGTGTAGGCCTAATTATTAGGCTACTTACACGTTATTGAGATAAAATTTCATATTTTGGCGAAATTATTTAAATACAACTGTTCATTAGCAGACATATTGTAACTGTAACTATTATATTCATGGTTTTTGTTTATTTTGTGTATTGGTGTAACCAATTAGTCCAATTGTTACTCAAGCATTATTGAGATAAAGGTTTCATAATTAGGAAAAATGATTTACATTATAATACCCATTAGCAGGTCAATATTGTAACTATTGTAATTTATGGTTTTTGTTTATTTTGTGTATTGGTTGAACCAAGAGAATACAACTGGGACTAAATTGCTTTATTGTAGGCCTGTAATTGTATTGGAAAAAGACGTGTACTGATATTTGGTGTCGTCTTCTTCTTTGTGATTCATCTTTGGACAATGTCATGTATTACATGAGAAGAGCAGTTTTAAATACCTGTCTGTCCGTCCACAAAGCTATTCTGAAGGACTGCAAATTGAGGATTATATAAGTGTTTGAGAATGGAATTATAAAAAGTCGCATGAACTGTTAATTACAGTTAATTACATAACCCACTCACAGACAGAGTGCTTCATGGGTCAGATCGTCAGAAAATGAAAATCTACACATTTTGCTAAATAAGATTGAGAAATGGCCAATACTTGGTATATCTGAATATATTCGATATTGCCTTGATTCAGACAATCTGTTTTCTTATGTTGGACTGACTTTTGAACCTCATTTTTGTCTTAAATTTGGGTTATTTGAGAGGATTGCTGAAGGCAAATTTGTACATTTTGTACATGAATGTGCTTGGTCACTCTCAATAAGCAACCTTTTTCAGATCTATTCCATTTTTGTACATTGTGATTCTCAGTATGTCAACTTTAAGACCTATTACAGCAAAATAGCAATATATATGTTGGAAGGATAAAAGTACTTGATGAAAAAAACGAAATTGATGAAAAGTCTACTTACGCACAACCATAAGTGTGACGGTGATAATATTAAGGCAATACTTTGGTAAATGGATATCCTTTCCCATATTGGTTTCAAATGCACAAAACTCCCTGAATAATAATCACTATGATTATCTGAAGATTCATCCAGCGATGATATAGTCTTCCATTATGCCATTTTACCGGATCAACATTGGGACATTAGTACACATTCAACAGAAAGTTCAACAGATGGCAAAACCTCAAATAACGCCTCTCTTCATAGGACTTTCTCACTTGGCTTCTCAAGCATTCTTCTCAAAGGGAACTATACGAAATTGTAATCCATAATTGAACGAAAATCCTTCGGTGATAATTAACATCAAGAGCTGTTGACAACTGCTAAAATATCCAATTAATTGATGAATTATTTTGACAGAGTTTGGTATTAATCTCGGAGATTTCCTTCCGCAGTTGGGTATATTATGGAAATTAGCTGAAGTCAGATCGAGTGTTGTGAGGCATTTGCATGTGACCCATAGATACGGTTAATGAATCGTGAACTGTTTCCCACATCGTCAAAGAGGCGTTGGAGGCTCCGCAACGTGAAAAGCTGCTGACATTATTTAATCAAACTGCTCGTACACTGTAAAACTATATATCGTATCAACTCAACTGAAATCTAGTCCCATTCAAAGTAAAAATGACATGAAAATGACATGTGCACAATGAATGTGAAAGTTGGATATAGATGGAGCTCCAACTTGTGTACTTGATTACAAGAATTCTAGACATCTTACCCTTCATCATTACCCTTCTTATTCTTACAATCGTTTACACGATGTATGTAATCTGCCCAGGATTTAGGCACTGACAATGACTGACAAAAACACAGAAAATCGAGTCATCGAAGGTAAATGAAGTGTTAGTATTCATTGGCAGGTAAATAGACTAGTCAACTTTAAAACATGCTAATCATTCGCTACTTATTTAATGCAAATAGAAAAATCTCATAATATATGTTTGAAAACACCAAACTTTTTGCAGTGTGTATAGATTTGATGAATCAAAGAACACAAAGGTGCAGAGAAGTGTTCTTCCTCAGTCGTTCTCATGGGATGTTTCCGATGCGGATGATGAAACCCCAGGCTTTATGCTCACCCTTCGGGCCTTCGTAGACTTGGTGCAGTGTTAATTATAAATAGGGAATCCTAGGATGAAGAGGCTAAAGGCCTTCTGTTAAAACATACTCCAGTTTATCATCACAATATAGTGTATAATTATGTTTTGGTCCTATACTCATTATCCTGGTTGAATATTTAATATTTTTTGATCTTACAATATTATTAAATAATTGCATGATTATTAGAATGGCATGATACAATAATATTTCATCGATTATTCCGATATATAATTATAATATATGTTTGGAATTGTCCCAAAATATACATGGGATGGTATACTTGAAAGACATACGTTAGTGTTCCCCTCTCTCATTATCATAATTAATGCTTTCGAAATATAATATCAATGTCTAATTGATAATAAAGGATAACTACTATGATTGGCGTACGCAGTGTTACGCAATTGTGACGTAACAATGATTATGTGTATAGATGTACATACTTATGGAATATCATCTTTTTATCATTGAAGTGTGTATAATATAAAATATGTTAATGAAACGATGATTGGATCCGAAATTATGTAATCATTCTTATTGAAATAGTACATAGGACCAGTGATCATTAGTACCAAAGTTCAAATTAACTCTATATATGCTATGGGTTGATAGCGTGCATGAAGTACACAGGATACCTTGCCTTTTATACTTCGCCTGTCTCAATCATCGGTCTGTCTCAACCTATCCAAAAGAAGTTACAATTTCAAATCCCTTCTGGCTTCGATCATAGAAATGCTGTTGATTCATAGAACATATTCCTAAAGACTCATACTTCTACTAATAGGCCTGAGCCATCAACCCTCGGTCAGAATGAGCTATTATGTATCTCATTCGGGTTGATTAAGGGGACTATTGAGGTTCCTGCTTTTCATATCGAAGCGCTCATTCAAGCATTTTGTATGACATTAGCTATTCTCCTTGTGGCCATGCCAGAAGTGTTCTGACACGGAGGCATAGCTTAGAACGGGATCGCTGGTATCTTACGTAAAGAAATCTAGTGTGTAGTTGGTGAAACGTTGTTATATTAACGGGGATTCATTTTGAGATCAGTTCTATAATATATAACTGATTTCTGCTATATCTTTTTTCACTGTCAAGGTGTGATAGTCGAATTGAGGTATAATAAAGTACCGTGTAATCATTGCTGAGTTCAGGAGATGAGTGGAGTCTATTGATGAGCCTTTGAACATAAATTAGCCCTGTAAATGGTGGGGTATGAGATGTTGATGAAAGTATTATGCAATATATTTTCAGATAAATGGTGACACTGCAAAAGTTAACATGGTTCAGACTCAGAGACTGACTAGTTTGCCTCCAGGTGGGAGCACTGAGATTGTCAATGCAGATGTCTCCACCACTCAGTCAGGCAGAAGTGATGAGGAAGCTGCGTGCCTCCTGGTGCCACTGTAAATAACTCCTTTTAGATTGCAAACAGTTGGGCATGCAATCAAGACGATCACTATATATATGCTGGAGATATTCTGATTTAGTCTTTGTGTTTTAAACAGTGGATCATTCAAGTCCGTGCAAAGAGCAAGTAGAAAGAAATCAATATTCTAATAGTCTATCCATAGAAGTAGAACCACTGGTCCTAGTTCTATGAACCACTGGTTCTACATCAAATGAAACGTAGTAGCCTACCAAACGTAGTACGATGGAAATAATTATATTACCACCTTTGGGTAGTAGCTCGTATTATATGCACATGTTTGTGTGTTTGCTGTGGGGGATGGAAAGGCCACTTATACCCCCGACATCACATATACCTGGGCCCTGTTGTCTAAGCTAAGCAAGGAATCTTTTTTGTAGGAATTTTTCCCTCCCTACATTCATTCCTACATAAAATTCCCAGCTCGTAGGAATATTCCTTGCTGTAAAGGTGTGGGTCAGCAAGGTAGAAGGTAAATAGGATGCATAGGATTCACTCATTTCTTGGGTTTAAAGATTAATATAACGCATTTCCTTCAACTTGAAGTGGTAAAGTGGGTAAAATATTAGATACTTTGATTCTTATTCCTTTAAATCTGATGCAGATTATCCAGAATGGATTAGAATCTAGATCCACAGGCATGACCTAGAAACTGACCCATTTAGCTGTGGGAATTTCCTACATTGATACTTGTAGTTGTTCCCTATGTAGGAATTTCCCTCAGAAGTTTTCCTACTGAAGTAATTTCCCTCATTCTTTCCTCTAGTTAAATATGAAAAGACTAGAATTTCCCAACAAAGTAAAGGAAGAAAACGTAGGAATTCTCACAAAAATATTCCTTCCTTAGCTTATACAACAGGGCCAGGTGGACACGACACCAGCTTACACCCACATGTTCAATTTGCAGTTCCTTTATTTCTGTGTGATTGTCCAACACATTATTTTCGGACAGGGTTTCAGCCCCTCACCTCCACCATCCCCCTTACCCTCAGATCCACCCTTGGACATTGGCCCCTAAGATGAAGATCAGACTATAAAGACATGGATAATTCGAAAATCTTATAAAGAGAACTGGAACAAGCTAACACTAATCTAACCGTTTAGACACATTGCACATGCATGGTTTAATTCGATGTTTTTGACAAAACTTAATGTTGTCTTAAGAGCTAGTCCACTAAGCCGATTCTCATGCGTTTTTGCGCCGCAGAGGACTCTTTTGTACTAAATTATGTGAGAATCGCATGAGAATCATCTTAGTGGATTAGGCGTTTTTTAAGTTGCATAAAATATATATATATAAGACAAAAGACAGTAAGACACATATTGTTATATCCAGGCTTTATTTCATAGAAATATAAGAGAAGAACACGCTATGTTGTATGATAATGTACACCATGGTATTCACTTTGGAAGCTAATACTTGGGTGAGATTATCAAGTTTCTCTCATTGCAAGCGATTATCCTAGAGGTGGGCAGTCACGTGATCAGAGATAACCGCGTAGAAGGCAGTCCAGGCAGCCTTGGCATCAGCGTTCCACTTTCCTCCACAGTGTTTCTCCAGGGTGTACATGAGGATGTCTTCTGCCGCCTGTATATATAATTATAGTATATAATATATATGTGATGTGTCACAGGAAATTGAGTTACAAGTCGCAAAACTGACATTTTTCAAAGGGATTTTTTCCCTCGCTCAGAATGTTTTCATTTGTGGAGTGTCTAACGCTGATAGTAGCATGAACACAAGTACCAAACTTGAATATTATATGTGCATATCTGAGGTTGTCCTAAGAAGTATATTTAACTACTTTACTATAGTGATTGACCATCAAGAAGTAGTAGGGCTAGCATTTGTTCATGCACAAAATGATATAGAAGTACTTGTGTCCTAATGTTTGCCATCATTGGAATCCGCTTGATCTCATCCTTTCAAATATTATGATGGTATCTCAAAATCTACTTTATTTTGCGACTTATTACATATTTTCCTGACTATAATTGTTATCCGAAAATTGACAAACTTTTATCCTTTCAAACCAATACATGTACATATATTTTGATTTCTGACGCATTGTCATTTCAATGTTCTCCAATCTTAAAGCTACATTCGGAGCTATTATATCAAAAGGAATCAGATTTACCCTTTGTTTGAAGTTATCAATACTTTGCTGCTGTTATATATGTTTAAGCAAGAATTAAAATATTAAGGTGTATTTTATGGAGCCCTGCATAAACAATAGGATTAAATCTTCCAAAATGTTTGTCAAATGACTTTCAGATAGGTAGGAAAAGAACGGAACAAAAAGAATTGTTTTGGCCGATGTTAGCTGTGAGCTTCAATAGGCTAATACCAACTGAGATAGAAATATACTTTTAAGTTTCTTTCTTTTATATCGGTTCCTGATAATTGTGCTATATTACTATCTATCTATCTATCAAACATGGTAATATAGATTTTTAGCACCATACTCCCAGTCGGAAGGCTGATTACTTGCGTCACATCAAATACCAGATTAGTTTTTATCTTATTGGAATGGTTTTTAAATATTAATTTTTATGGTTTTTGTAGAGAAATGAATAGGTATAGGAAAACCCACTATCAAATTCTACCGTAAGTTGTACATGTCATATATCTGTACAGTATTGCCTGTTCATTATTGCGAAGTAAGAACAAATCCTTCGCTCCATTCTCAGCTATCTAGCGGACTCTGCCTAGCCTTTAGCTTATTTCTTGAAACTAGATGTAATAAATATTCAATTAACCAGAACCCAAATAGGAAAGCACAAGCTTTTTACTCACAGCGAAATGCGCTTTCTTTGCGCCATAGTTGATATGCCTCTGTCCTAGTTGATCAAGGCTGGTCTCTACGGCTCCCAAGTTATCAAGGCCCTTTACCGCCGAGTCAATAAAGTTGAAGGTTTTGTCCGCTTGGGCGCCAACCTTTGCTGAAGTATGCACATTCTCACCGCCGAACTTGAAAAGTGCGAATGCATCAGGTGCAACTTCGGAGAACCTGCAATCAAAGAAGGCATATACATGGGTCAGATTTTCAGAAAATGTACAATTCAACTTCGCCAATCTTCTCAAATAACCCAAATTTCAGACGAAAATAAAGTTCAAAATACAGTTTAACCTAACCAAACAGATTGCTAGAATCAATGCAATGCCAAATGTACTCGAATTTACCTAGTATTGACCAAATTGCTGCCTAATTTTGCAGAATTTACTAAATGTGTACAGCTACCAATTGTACATTTTCTGAAAATCTGACCCATGTATATTATATTTGTTTGTATATACGAAGAATTATTAGTACTAGAAGGTCCCTATACAGAAATATTCATGTGAATATCTAGAATTTTCAGTCTTACGAACTGGTGACCGAAGACCAAAGATTAGAAATCCCACAGACTGTATTGTAATGGAATTGCGGTTTCAGCACTGAAGCTTTTAAAACACCCAACTTTTCTCCAGCAGATAAAAAATAATGGTATCATATGGTCATTTAATAATCTAAAACTATAGATATAATTGCACATTTGAAACTGAAACATTTGAAACACTCAACTTTGCACTTGAAGTAATGGAACAATAACAATATGTTATAGAATATCAGACACACATGAACATATCTGGTTGCTCAGAAATGTGTATTTTGTACGTGTTTGCATAGTTCAATTTTAAAACCACAAGCCTGGGTAAAAATATTTCAACAACAACAAATGAATTGAAAATAAAATTGCAAATAAATTGAAATACAAATAAAATAGTGCTCTACATATTGAACATTAACGTATTTAAAACTTTTCTAACTAAGTCGTCTAAATACTAATATTACATAATTATTACTCCTGATAGGCTGTATATTTTAAAGTCGAACAATCTATATTGATCAGTCAATAACAGTTACAGATCAATAATTCCTTTTAGGTTGGGCTTAAGGATGGAGGTGCTCTAATCAATTTAGATACCTCCACATTTGAAGCAAGAACAATTAAATTAATTCTTAAATAAGTAGTAAAACATAAGTGCTGTTCATTATGGTGTCTATTGCTGATGTGCAATCAATGTATTGGACAGAAAGTTACACCCCTCCTTTCCTAAAAGGTAACAGTTAGTGTTCAATAGTGAAACGATGTATCTTATGGGTGAAATCACCAGAAAATGTACAATTCGCCTTCACCAATCCTCTCAAATAATCCAAATTTCAGACAAAAGTGAGGTTCGAAATACAGTTCATCACAAAGAAACAGCTTGTTTGAATCAAGGCAATATCAAATATACTCAGATATAGCTAGTATTGACCATTTTCCAGTCTAATTTAGCAGAATTTACTAAATGTATAGATCTGCCAGTTGTACATTTTCTGAAGATCTGACCCTTATCTTACTTACCTAACATAGAAGGTGCGTCCAGCCGCAGAAAGGTCCACAGCGGACCAGGAATCCTTGATGACGGCTTTTTGTGCTGCAGAAACCATGGTGATGGCAGAGAATGGACGTTGAGCAAATGCTAGAGTAGCTCTGTGAGTAGAAGTGCTGAGTGGGATTGGTTTGTCCTAACCGGTCTAGCAAGGCCCTTATATATAGGATGAGGGCACTAGGGGTGTGTGAGGGCCACGATATGGAGTCAAGTGACAGGGCACGTAGCCCCAGTGTCCTCCGATTGATTTAGAACCCCAATTAGACTAGCTACGGCATGCTCACCGTGATTGAAAAAATAACAATAATAAATGGAATCTGATTTATGTGAATGCACCAACGATAGCTGACAATTGGTTTTTTCGTGCATAGGGTCAATTTCGCGATGCTCGAGGAAGGGGCTATTGCTATTATGAACTGATGAATATCTTAATAATGATAATAAATTCGAACACAATTAAAGAGATGGATTGAAAAGATCTTATCCTTTTATTGTATATTTTAATTTGTACGTAGATCCACTTCAAACCGCGTTAAGATCTATTTTAGTTGTTGTTTTTTTTGTTGAAGATCTGCATCAAAACAATCACATAAATATCCTGTGAACGTATTCCCTATAATCGGTATAATAACTAACTACAGGGGAACTCTGTACTCTTTCCCACGCGGAAACAATGATATTCATGTCTAGATATTATCTAATACCAACGAACACTGACAATGTGATTAAACCCATCATGTTTAACTTATAACTATGACGTTTATTGAAGAAATATATGGAAAGTTTTAAGTTTTAGTAATTCGAATTCTTTTGTTTGGAGTTATATGTGTATGCATTTCTCCTTCTCGTATTGTATAAACACTTTTTTCTTCAAAGATTCAAGTTTTAACATCTGAAGTAGTTGATATTAGTATTATAGCGATTGGATAACCCCGTTAGGGTTATTGTTTACTCTAGGAGATAAATAAATATCTCACAACCCCAAACTTGTGTTGTGTTTAATATCTTATATCTGTTATTTGACAAGAAGGACATGGACTTTTCGCTGTATATTTACGCCTACCTATAGACATTAGATAAAGAAATAATGTTTGTAATTTACAGTGCATTCAATAATTACTAGTAAGAAATCAACACTGTTCGATTCAGTAGGTTCAGTATAGTCCAGTAAAAATAGGAAAAAAGGTGGAAAAAATTAGAACAGAAATGCGGTTTTCACCATGCATTCCCATTAGGTCCCCAGATGAACATACTAAAAATGTAGAAAAATCGAGCGGTGGGAAATAGGTCAAAATGACCATTTTCCAAAATGGCCACCATGGTACTAGGGCCAAACAAAATATCAATGTAACTTTTGAAAGAAATATAGCAGAGAGATGATTTTGGTGTCTATTATAGGGTTTTAAGGTATGCCTGACACAGTGGTTACATTTAAAATCACGTATGTCATGGCCTAATTACTCAAATCCAAGATGGCCACCACCGAAAACTCCAATTTTGGAAAAGTTCCAAATATTTTACAGAAACATAGCATAAGGCCAAATTCGGTCTGCATTAGGGGGTTTTCAGGTATGCTGAATACAGTGGTGACATTTATAATCATGTTAAACATTGCCTAATTGCCCATATCCAAGATGGCTGCCACTGAAAATCCATCAGTGATAGCAGATAAATGCTTAGGGTTGTTTAACTAACTGATCCAAAATTCCAACCATCCAAGAATCCAAGATTTTAACCATTGAGAAAGCCAGGCATTTTTTCCAGAAAGTCTTAAAATCTTTCTGCAAAAATACTGAACAGAAGCAGGCTTCTCTAGGTCATGTCTTTGTCCAAGCTACAAGACCTATAGTGAGTATGGTCCCACTCCAAATGGGTTTAGCCATACAGATGCACCATCACTTTGGTTCAAGATTTCTTGATTCGTTGCACCAGCATGGTTTCTGTAATTCTTATGCAGAGGCCCAAAGTTTTGAGAAAAGTGCTGTTGTTATGTTACATAATGTGATATTCACCTCTGAAAAACAATTGGTATTCAGCTGACAATGGGAATCACAATATTTTAACACTGGATGGTCATGGAACTTTTCATGGAATGGGTATGATTTGTATGGTTATAACTCGTCAAGCAGGCCCAGGTTCAGTTCCATGGAGAGCTGTTATCCCAGGTGCAACCTGTAGATCAGGAAAGGAGAGGTCCAATCTGTACAACTATACAAAATACAATGAACAGAGTCATTTAACCTTTGGTGTAACCCCAATAATCACCAATGATCAACCATTGTGGTTGAAAGCTAGTACTATCATTACAAATGAGTCTTGTGATAGCAACCTCAAATTAGTTGTATTACAAAATGGTGGACTTGAATGAACTACCTGTGATGCATAGGTCACATTATGGAGAACACTGGCTTTTATGAGCTCCTTGAGGGGGTGTATGGGAGTAATACAGTAGCACACATGCTCAGTGGCAAAGCAATGGTCAGAGCTCATAGAGGCCATTTTCTTGTTGATGCAGCATTGAAGATTCTGCTGCTTAGAGATACATTCAACTTTCCACTGCCAGGTGGAAATACTACAAATAAATGAAAATTAATTGGATCTAGAAAAGGCAAAGAATTAAGGAAGCTACACTGCCTGTCTCTGGCTGTAGTACATGAGGCAAGCATTACCAAGAGCACAATATATAGGAAATTGGAAACTGCACCTGGCATCATTGCAAGAAATGCTCTCATATCTTGCTGCTGGGGTGGGGGTGGGGCAAAAATCCTGTATACCAAGAAAATATATTGCTATTATCAGAACATGGCCAGACTAGAAAAGGATCACCCAGTAAGACCACCTGTAAATACTGATCAAGTTAAAGATGTTGGACAGAAGATCCTTCAATCAATGCAGGGAAAAGCTGTTGCCGAACATTCCTTCAAAAGTAAGCAACAGGCTACAACGCTTGGATTGGAAGTAGCTCTGTTGATAAATGAAGAGGTTGTGCATATTAACCCACAGATCTAAGCTGTTTCAGAGGTTGACTCTAGTAGCTGTGAGAGACAACATAGACTTATGTCTGAGCTATATAGTTACCCTACAGCTCTCTTTGAAACAGCTTGTAACCTGCAGCTAGTCAGTGTTGTCTGACGCACTATGGAATAAGGTAAAGTGTTTTCAATGATCATTGTCTTCTGAAGCTCTCTATGGTCTTGATGGAGGTGCCATGCTACATCAGATCTCTTGGGTCTGTGGTCCAACATTCCTGGAAATCTGTGGCTAGTATGTTCATTATGTGAAAGGAAAGTATGGTACATGCATCAGTGTGTTCAATGAGTACTGTGGTGGACCATTAATGAGCCATTCACTTTGAGCCAGACATGCCTCTGACTGTGAAGAAGGATGTCTTCCTGAGAAAAACACATGACAAACAGCAATTCATGAACTTATTGAGAAACACTTGGTACAAGCTGGGTATCAGAGTATTCTAGCAGAGTTGATGGTGATTGCCCAAACTACTGTGACTGCTGCTGCTGACAAAGAAACAGTAGTGGTAGCAGATGACACAGACATACTCATTTTCTCAAGCTCCCATGGCAACCGGACCAAACTCACATCTGTATGGCATTGGGAGAGGTGTTGGATTAAGAAAGTCAAAATAGCTGCAGCATTCCCAGTTGCACTAATGCAGAAGTCGTTGCTGCAGGTGAAACTATGCATATGAAAATAGTTGTATATGGCGGAGAGCTAAATGAATTCCTGGACAAACTTTGATATTGCAAGTTTTATGAAAAAGTGGCAAAATGTGTGCAGACAAAGACTCTTACCACCAACTTCAACTGCAGCTAAATTCCACAGCTAACAAGTGATTTACCAGTTACAATTCTGGTTAGCTAACAACAGTCTCCAGTCGACTGACTCAGGTGGGAAGCGACCTATGGTGCCATGTATGCAACCATGACTGACTAGCAAGCAGCACCAGATAATCTGCTGAAGATGATTAAATGCAAATGCACATCAGGATGTAGTAGCATGAACTGCAGTTGCAGTTAAGTATGGCATTGACTACTCCTCAGCCTGTGGAGAATGCCATGGGACATCATGCTTCAACTCCCCACCAATAGATAATGATGATGCTGAGAACTGAATTGGATTAAACCAGGCCGTAGGCCAATACTAAATACTAAAAACAAACCATTTCACAGACTGTTAAATAGGAAATAACAACATAACATGACAGAAATCTTGGGCGTATCTGTACATATCAGCCAATTCAAGGTATGTACTGAATAGACTTTCAAAATAAAACTTTCTATCAAATCATATGACATGTTTGGCATAATTGTCTACTATTCAGCGGTGGCCATCTTGGTTATTGGTAGTTAGGGAATATCTAACATAATTTAAGATGTCACAAAAGCATACCAATCAATAGACCCACCCACCAATAGACACTTATCTATTCTCCATGGTCAAATATTGGATAGTTGGAATCTTGGATTAGTTTCACAAGTTAGTTAAAGCTAGTTAAACAACCCTAAGCATTTATCTGCTATCACTGATGGATTTTCAGTGGCAGCCATCTTAGATATGGACAAATAGGCAATGTTTAACATGATTATAAATGTCACCACTGTATTCAGCATACCTGAAAACCCCCTAATGCAGACCGAATTTGGCCTTATGCTATGTTTCTGTAAAATATTTGGAACTTTTCCAAAATTGGAGTTTTCGGTGGTGGCCATCTTGGATTTGGGTAATTAGGCCATGACTTACATGATTTTAAATGTCACCACTAGGTCGAGCATACCTTAAAACCCTATAATAGACACCAAAATCATCTCTCTGCTATGTTTCCTTCAAAAGTTACAGTGATTTATTGTTTGGCACTAGAACCATGGCGCCCATTTTGGAAAATGGTCATTTTGACCTATTTCCCACCACTCGATTTTTCTACATTTTTAGTATGTTCATCTAGGGACCTTATGGCAATGCATGGTGAAAACCGCATTTCTGTTCTAATTTTTTCCACCTTTTAGGTTTTTTTGAGCTATCTTTCCTGGACTAGTAGTCGAGTCCAGAAACATACTGCATGGAAGACCTGGAAGTCACCTTTCAGATTCATGCCTCCTTTTTCTACACTTTTAGGTGCAAATGAATAATAATTGTGTTGAATTGAATTGAATGTTAACATTTTGCATGGTTGTTCCATTTCCACACCATTTTAATGATAAGATACGAACCAGGAAAAATCGCAAATTCTAAACTGAACTGTAGATGAGCGCATTGGCGTTAGTACTAGTAATTTACAATAGTTCTCTAATGTTTCCCTCCTTGATTAACTGTGCTGATTTTATTCTATTCATATTAATTAAAAGACAGTGCAGTAACATCTTGTAAACAGCTGTTTTCATAACGATTTCAGTTGGAAACATCATTCTTAACATACATGATTGGGTGTAATCTCTGCTAAAGGTCTATTATTCTTTTACGAGGAAATAAACGGACGGAAATTACATATGATCGAGAATCGAGAGGCTTTTTTAGAATCACTCCTAATGGCAATGATATGCTCATTAGTCGGCAATGATAACTACTATTACCCGGTGGTAATAAAGCATAAAACATGACTTTTGGCCAGTCTACCCGCCGCGCTGCAACCAGGGACTGTCCCGATTATACAGTATACGTGTCAGCAGTACACACAACCTTCTAGTCTATAGCCAGCCCCTGCCACCGAGACATATAAATATCACCATGTCCAGCCGGTCCAGCGTGCCAATTACCATGGGAACTGGAATTGGGTTCTTGGGTATTAAAGGGCGAAGGATCCCTCTCGTATAATAGAGAGAGAGGGAAGGGCGATGTAGCGATAGCTATAGAGAGAAGAGAAACATAAATGTATTAAAAGGTTAATGAACGACTTTGGGTGGCGGGGGGGGGGGGGTTGTGCTGCATGGTATGACAGCCAATTAAGGGATTACGCAGATACACTATCAAGCCCGGAATTGAGGTTATTAAGAGAGAGAGAGAGAGCAGAGAGAGAGAGAGAGAGATAGCAGAGAGAGAGAGAGAGAGAGAGAGAGAGAGAGAAGGGGGGAGGGTCATTTATGAAGATAGCGGACATTATTGAACACGACTAGAAATTCTCAGTATTCATATGATTATTATGACCTTTTGATGAAAAAGACTGACCCCTGTAAACTGACCCCCCCCCCCCCCACCAATGTCTCAGTGCAATGCAGGGTAACAGCATATTGAAGGTGGAGGGAGTAAGTTTGCAGAACTGCAGAGCCAACAGTTTTAAGTCTAACTGCCAGTGGGACTTTAGGGGGGTCATAAAAAGAATCTTACGACCTAATCTTAAACATAAGAGCGTCGTATATGGGTTTAAGATATCGTAAAGATTTCACAAGAAATTAAAAATTAAATTTGATTTAATTTAAGATCGTTTTAAAGAAATATATTACTATTTAAGATGGTCTTTATGAAACTTTTTTTTAATACATTTTATTGACAAAGTTTCACAAAATGATAGTTCTCATTCGTCCACTGTTAATTACAGTCTGAATCGGTTATTGAATGCATGGAATAATGTAGATCTTTTTTCCTCATTTCCTCATTGGTGACACTTATTAATGAAGCACACTATTTAAGAACACATCCTATATATATATATGAGGGAGCAAGATAATAAATCTCATGACACATCTTATATCATAGGATTTCTTCCTATTTTTATGAAACCCACAGATCACACACTTCAATTCTCATAGACTTTGCAAAGATTACACTCCCGCACAGTATTCGAAGGGTGATACACTAAGTAATGAGTAACGAGTGGTCGCCAGGAGGTTCATCCATACACTTTATGTGTGGATATATATATTCATTTATTTAACATATTTATAAATACAGCCAATTCCTATGTAAGAAGGATTTACAAGGCTCACGGGAACTAACATGTAGTATTATCTATGACCATCCGCCAGGGGCTGTTGTTAGTGCAGTGTTAATTATAAAAAGGTAGAAAGGAGGGGTGCATAAGTGACAGATATTGGTTAGAGAAGAACGTTGATAGATCTATGTTCCTAGCTATGACAAGTTATGATGAAAAGACTAAGGTAATCAGTCCGTGTCAGTCTAGTCATTGTCCTTGGTCAATTAGTGTGAACCAGGGATATTTTCATCAATCAGAGGGTGTTCAGGTTTGTCTGGGGATCCCCCTATATATTATTTATTTATTTATGGAAATTGCACGATTTATCTCGCCAGCGATTGAATGTGATCTTCCTTGATAGGTAAAAGGTCTCTCACCATTGCACAATTAATATACATTATATTGCTGTGATGTGACTGCTATCTTTGCTATTTCTTGATAATACTCTACTGTGACACTAGGGGCAGCTGTACCGTAGAACCTAACCAGAGGAACTTCCTGATTGGTTAGGAGTGGGAGGCCTGTGCCCCAGACGGAAAACAACTTGTGCTGATTCTATGAGACTGATATATTGCTAATTAATTATCGTGGTGTAAAACTAGTTTAGTAGTATGGAAAAAACCCGTGAATGTATTATAGCCATCATCGAAATAGTTGATTTATGACTATGACAAAGTGGAACATATCACGATTTGGCGAACGTATTGTGGGAATTGTTATGACAGGGAATTGAGGATGTGATGTGATTGTAGAGCCTCAGATACGGGCACGAGGGAGAGAGAGAGAGACAGACGAAGGGTGAGAGAGAGATAGACGGAGAGAGAGACAGACGGAGGGAGAGAGAGACAGACGGAGGGAGAGAGACAGACGGAAGGTGAGAGACAGACGGAGAGACAGACAGATGGGGGGAGAGAGAGACAAACGGATGGAGAGAGACAGATGGAGGGAGAGAGAGAGGCAGGCGGAGGAAGAGAGAGAGAGAGACAGACGGAGGAAGAGAGAGACAGACGGAGGGAGAGAGAGAGACAGATGGAGGGAGAGAAAGAGACAGACGGAGGGAGAGAGAGACAGGCGGAGGGAGAGAGAGAGGCAGGCGGAGGGAGAGAGAGAGACAGACGGAGGGAGAGAGAGAGAGAAAGAGAAAGAGAGTGAAAGTGGCAAATATACATGTACGTATGCACATGTATACAGAGAGAGGAAACAAATACACACATGCAGATAGACTGAGATATAGCTAGGCAAAAAAAAATAGCTGTGTTTCCGATTTACCCCCCCCCCCCCGCTACCTACAAAAACCTTACCCTACCTAACCTTTTTTTTACCATACCATATTTTTTTCAGTTCCTGGGAGGTGGTTTAAAAAAAAAAAAAAAGTTACCACCCCCCGGCCTAGTTTTCAGCCAGATAAATCGGAAACACACCTATTTTTTTTTGCCCTATAGAGAGAGGATAGAAGCAGAGATAAAGATAAAGACACGCTGAGAGAGAAATGAAAAAAGAGGAAAAACTAAAGGGATTGATGGACCCATGCAGAAAGGGACACATTTTTTTCCTCGAAAAGTCAAAAACACATATGATGTGTGACATCACACACGCACTGTGTTACCGCTCTTATGAAATCATCTATTATTAAGTATCGATTATCTTTGGAAACATGAATCGTCAGGTTTCCCTAACCGTCAAGGGTAACTAAAAGCAAAAAGGGGCATTATTTCATAGAGACGGGAAACATAATAATGGAGTAATGGTATATAGGAGGGAAAGTGAAAGAGGTGGGACAGAGCTGAGGGCGAGGAAGGAACGAGGGTATGTGTGTGAGAGAGTGAGGGAAAGGTACGTATAGACCAATTTGATCTAATTGTATGCAGTGGGGCTTTTTAACGTGCATATGACGATACTGATACTCATATTTATGGAAATTACTCGTGTCTTCTGTGCCCGAACGTGACAACGTGATCGTAGTCCGTCGGTCCACTCATATCTATAGATGCCTGGCCAATAATTATATGAGTGGGACCCACGGCCCGCAAACTATACTATAAACAAGAGGTCATAGTTAGGCATGGGATGGGACCATGAGAATGGAAACAGGAACAAGTTAATACAGTGGAACTTTCCATCTTTCAGAAAACTTCAGCTTCTTTAGGAATCGTGACATCAGACAAATCATCAAACATTAAAGGAATAAACCTGCACATGATGACAACTATGGCACTTCAGAGACAATTTGGGGTAAGAAAACGCATTGGATATTTAGATTCTTATAGCAAATGGCACGATGGAGGGTTCAAACTGATCGAGTCCCGTCAGAAAACGGGACGAACCCCGAAGGGGTGAGTTCCCGTTTTCTGACGGGACGAGATCAGTTTGAACCCGAACAGAGTGCCATTTGCTATTTATTACACACTCTATTAGGATGTCAAAAAGTAAATTTAACTTGTATAGCCTATAGTTTAGCTCGAGGAGGCATGATTCACCGCAATTTGTAGGCCTAAGTTACGCGGTCGGGAAGACGTCATCTGGCCTACGCTGCACCAATCAAATTGCGTCTTTGGCCGAACGGCACACGTGAGCGGTTCGTATCAACCGAACGGCACCCCCAAATGGCACCTTTCTAACTGCTCACGTGTGTAATAAACATTGGAGAAGATGTTTTATGTTTATCTTGCTATATATATAATAGATTATCTCGCAGCATGGCGACCATAATCGTCACGTCAAAGCCAAGACCCTTAATGTGAATTTAAGCGGCATTTTCAGCTATTCTGACAAGCACAAATTTACTCATTGTCTGATGATCTATAGGACTGAATAATTTAACAATATTCTATTAATATTATTATTATTATATGAGTGAGTGAGTGAGTGAGTGAGTGATTATCATGAGTGATAATATTACAACAAAAGTGAAAGCACCGCAGGAAAGGATTTCGGCGTGTTTCCAAAATATAAATTCGTACTTTCATGAAACCCTGCAGCGAAAACAACTGGTTGAAATCCTCTACAATTCTGGTCAAATGACGTTTAGATAGGTTGGAAAGGAATTGATTTGGCAAATAGAACTGAGAGTGTAGCCCATATTATAACCACAAATTTAAGCTGGAACAAAATCCTGTTTCAATATAATTACAGGACTTCCCATTTTCCCGAGTCATCGGGACATTTTTCGTTTTCTTTCTTTGATGTTGGTGCAGTTTTCGCAGAATTTCATATCAATCACTTCTGCATCCAGCCACCAGGTGTCCTTTATTCAGCTCTGAGCAACTCGTTCATGCAAATACAGACGGCGCCACATGAGATGACTCTCTCTGTTGCTTCTTAGAAATCTTATCTCAACCATAGTCCCTGCCTTCAGCAGTCGAGGGGCTATACCTACCTTAGGCAAAGACTAAAATGATTAATAACCTCCATTTCGGGACTTCATACTGGTGCACTATTTGTGCTTTGCCTCGGGATTATGGTAAATAATTTATGATAAATGGTCCTAACGACGGAGATTTGTTATGAAACAGACCCCAGATCTTCTTCATGCTGTTGTGCCAGCGCTCGGTTGATCTGTTATCTCCCTGATGCCAACCCTGAAAAATATTACCAATATTATTGCAAAATGTAAACTAGGCCGTCCAGCTCGCCTTTTAATGGCTGGAGAGGTTATACCCATGGGGGTATAATCTTCCTAAATGTAATTAATAAATGTGACTTAATTAATCCAAAAGTTTAAAGTCTGGAGTCTGAAGGATGACACATGTAGTCTGGATATGTTTCAATGCTGGAGCGAAGTCCTTCAGGACTTCGCTCTGTATTTTTAATGAATAGTTCTCTCCTCCAGGGTCCCCAACGCAAAGATATAAATAGCAATGTTTTAGTTTTATGTCTTAGTTAATATGAATATAACACAAACATAAGGAAGAAATCTATATGGTCATAACTCATTTAAACCAGAGTTATACATGTACCCTATGGGCATTTGAGTGCAATCATTGCACTCACTATTGCGTTCACATAGCGCAATGATTGTGCAATGTGACCGCAATGGGTGTAACCACTTATTGCGCTATGTGAACGCAATAGCCATAGCGCAATGGTAGCGCAATGTGACTGCAATAGAACGGGCTTTTTTTGCACTCAGAAATCTATTTTTAGCACAACGGGAGCGTCTAGGGCCAGAATTCAGGGGGGGCGGAGACGGTGAATTTCGCGGGGGGCGGCAGGGTGAAAAACGGAAAATATTAGCCTTTATTATAGTTCGTTTATGTCCAATATTATATTGCAATTACTGTACTATACTGTACCATGCTTTATGAGTTATTATCGGCGAAATTGAAGCAAGAGAAGACAAGACAATGGTTACATTATATACAGTTTACTCCTTTATTATTCAATTCGAATATCATTTGAAAGCTAATAACAACTAAGATAACATCTGCTGTTCCAATATACAATTATAAAATACAAAATTCGACCACTCAACTACTGCTTGATGTAGGCACCAACTTTGGATGACAAACATTTGCCAAGAATCATGGACAAAAACGACATGCAACCTTGGGTAATAATTACAATAATATAAATTCCATTGATAGTACATTCATTTAAGTTATACCATACACACCATGGTATTACACAATATACCATATTTATACATAACAACATCATGAAATTTAAGATGTTCCAGTCGTGGGTGTTGATAGCAGAAATCCATTGCATCATAGGCGTTGACAGCCGATGTCAATGCTAAATATCCACAGAGAATATAAATATTATTAGAAGAGTAAGGATCATTTATTTCTACCTATAATATTTAAATATATGCTAAGTCTGGGCCTTATTCAATGAAAACAAACTCATTATTGCTGGTCGGCAATAAGTACACAATGTCATCACCATCGGAGTTCACAACCAGCTAAACAGACCTATATTAATATCTAACCATTTTGAAGCGTCAAGGAGACATATCTTCGTCATGCTGTACCAGCAATATAATATTCCATTTGTTGAAATGAACCATTGATGCGTAGAAGGTCCTGACATCAGATGTCAAGGCCAAATAGAGAATAATTTCGACCAATTTTCAATTTCAAAATCGAAACCTAAAGAAACCATTTGACAGATATATCACCCCTGTTTGGCTGTAAAACAGTGAACATTTTCTCTTAAAACAAAATGCTGCGGAATTTAGATGAAAATGATGGCCAAGATACCCCCTCCCCCTAGTGAGCAGTGATCAAACCAAATCACCGCTACCACTGACCATGGGGAATATTGTTTGTCACGCCCACGTAATGAAAATAAAACATAATCAGAGGTTTCGTGCAAATACACTAATTAATCTAGCTGAATAACGCTTTACAGGGAGTTAATCGATCACTTTGTGATGAAATTAGTAGGTTTTTTGTAATTTTTACATACAACATATATTTTTGGTATCTCGCATTGCATTGTTACATAGTATAAGCATGCAAACAGAATTAAAAAAAACAATGATCTTCATATCTCATGTCAATTTGTATGGGAGTACAAAGTACTTGAGCATTTTATAGCCCGACAGGCTTACATCACAGGCTATTCCCTTTCTTTACTGATTAACAAATCCTTAGTCATATTAATACTCGACAATTTCTTCGCAAACCAATTGTATTTAACTCTATGCTATATACATGAGATTTTAAAATAAAAAAGATAAGACATTTATCTCTACACCTTGCCATCTGAGTCATGAAATGTTTGACTTTCAAAGTTGCGGACTTTTTGTTGCGGAAGTTTTCATACTGTATCATACATATTTTTATGCAGCCATTTATTTTCTCAATAATTAGTCTAGCCGCTTCAAACGTAAGAATCTGAACGACGATAGATGAGGGACCTAGAAGCCCTGAAGTATGTTTATCGTCAAGATGTCATAGTAGCATGGCATTACTCAGTAGGGTAGCATTCATGCTAGCACAGTCCCTTACCATGTAAATATCAATACATAAAATGCTGTATTTGGTATTTGATTAAAGTGCAGACTGGGAATGCAGAGCCAGCAGATGACACCAATTTCGTTCGTCTGATATCATGCATCGTCTTGCTGTTTAGTGGGAAAACCCCTGAAATGATAACAAGTGAACTTTATTACACTATCAGGTTCGTTTAAATTACATTTACAGAGCAGGAATGACCAGTCGGGGAACAAGCTTCAATGATTTGATTAATAATATTCATTAAAGATATTACAATCCATATCAGGTTTTGTATACGGTTAGAAGTGGAGTAACCCAAGCCCAATAGATATAATTACTGATCCATTTATATTATTACAATTTTCTCAAAATATTGATTAATGATGGTTACTCATGGGTGTATTTCTCATTTTTATTTTAAGATAAAATTCTGATTGAATTTCCGGAATATTTAAACCCGTAAGAAGGAGAAAAACTTCTAATGCTTACATAAACACAGTGGTAGTTCCTCTATAGTCAGAACAGAGACGGGAAATTTCGCTCGTCTGCAGGATTCAAAGTTTTACCCCCAACCCATTCAAGTTTGTTAGAGCTCATGTTGTATGTTGGTGCAAGTTGCAGGCTTTGCCAGGTCAATGTTGATTTCGAATGATATATGGCCGATATGGTAACATGATTCCCAGAGTCTGAAAGGAGAGGAGAAATCAAATCATCTCATTAGTACAAATAGCTGTTATTAAGCACATTCATTACATTCTAGCATATCCATGCTATGTCAAAAATTAAAGCATTCTGAGCAAGGGTTCTTGTTAATGAATCACCTCGAAAATTACATTTTTGCAAGTGGGGTATTGCAAAATTTATCTCCAGTGGGATGTTTCTTGTATAAAATCATTTTGGGTATGAATGAATGATAGGTAGATAAAAAGGTAGGATCATTTCATGGAGGATTGATATTCGTTCCAAGTCTAAGGGATCTCATGGAGGAGAAAGGGAGAGTGAGAGAGGACGGAGGAAGAGAAGGGGGTGGGGCGGACACTTCTTATGATACGGCTATTATCATCCACATCGGCGAAACTAAGAAAGAGGTAAAAATCTAGTAAAATCCTCTGGCATAAATGAAGCAAACCCTGATATTTTCAAAGAACTGTTCATTTGAAAGCTGAATTTTAAGTTAGACATAAATCCAGCTAGAAACAACCCCAGTATTTGGTGACTATTTTCTGTCAGGGGTGAGACAGAAGGCAGAGGCAGGATATTTATATGAATTATATACCTGGTAATACAGTAACAGGGAAATACCATAATTGTAAATCGAAATAAAACCTTAAATCCTTACTTAAAAATGCCCCCATCTTGGAATAAATTTAGTTTTTATCAAAGAGCAGAACCTCCTTGCTATGTCTATATATGCGGGCACATTGCCCCATATTTGATAAGGGCGCATGGGCGATAAGTTTTAGACCAATACATCAATCGCAATTGCTCAAATATATCATTATTTATTTTATTTGTTTTCATAAATTAATCAGGGCCTAACCCAGAAATAGTTGTGTTAAAGAAGTTAGCTTTTAATGTCGCCTACATCATCCAATTCGCTGTTTGAAGGTATTCAAGCAAATGGAATTTATGTGAATTTATGAAAAGAAAATGCTAACATACTGCTGGTTAACCGTAATGACTCGTTCTAATATCTATATTAAACATTTGAATTGCTACTCGTGTCCATAGGCCCAATATTCTCTCTTCATGATATACGTAGTGTTATATCATAGTATGCAAGTATTACATAGGGTAACAATGATTAACCAAAAATCAAATGCTGCCCATTTGGGAGAATTACTCATAATATTATCAGTAAAAAATTAGTTATATTTATAATATAGTTAGTTGAAAGCTTTTGGGGATACTAGTACTTGAAGAGTTTTTCATAATTATTTAAATCAATTGTGATGTGTTGGAGTGATTCAGTATTGAATTGAATTGAGTATATTATAATTGCAATTGTTCAAATATATGATTATTTATTTTATGTTTTTTCATAAATTAATCTGGGCCTAACTAAAAACTCATTGAGTTAAAAAAAGTTAGCTTTTAATGTCTCCTACGTCGTCCACTTCATTGTTTAAAGGTATTCTAGAAAATGGAATTCATATGAATTCTTTTGGAAAAAAATAGAACATACTGGAACATACTAAAATTCATGTTGTTATTCAAGTGATACTTTTGCTAACAAAATAATATTAGATATAGGTAAATGGCCCCACTAATATTGATGAAATGAAAAAGAAAATAAACGCTATTATGGCTCTATACATTAATATATATAGAGATCGCCGTTTCCGCGTATATATATGGTGCGGGGGGGGGGGGGGGTCATCATTTAGGGATATCAATATAATTATAATCATACAATTGTGTCACATAATAACAATAAGCAACATGGCTATATAGCTTAAACACTGGACTAGCCAATTTTTTGTTTTCCAATATGACCCCATCCCCACCTCCCAACACACACACAAGAAGCAATTCATATGCATAATAATATTAGAACGAGTCATTACGGTTGACCTGCAGTATGTTCTATTCTTTTCAAAAAGAATTCATATAAATTCCATTTCCTAGAATACCTTAAACCAACCAAGTGGACAATATAGGAGACATTAGAACCTAACTTATTGAACACAACAATATTTGAGTTAGGCCCTGATTAGATTATGAAAAAACATCAAATAAATAATCATATATTTAAGCAATTGCGAACATTGTATTGGTCCAAAACTTATCACCCATGTGTTGCCCCAGATTACCCTGATGGGGCAGTGTGCCATCATACACAGATATGGCAAGGAGGTTCTGCTCTTTGATCAAAATCTAGATTTATTCAGATCGGACCATTTTAAGTGAGGATTTAAAGCTTTCTTTCCATTTAAAATGTTCCTTTTCGGTATTATCAGGTATAAAAAGTTATTGTTTCTACCTCTTTTCGCTATCGTAGTTAGTAAGGTTTACTTTGATAGGTCTGAAAGAATTCATCTGTCACCGAAATAATGTCTGAAATAATCTCCAAATGCTTATGTAAATTTGGTAGGCATTTGGGTTTTGGGGAAATAACAGGCTTAAAATTATGACGACCTAATAGCAATGAAAATGGCTGGATAAAACTTGTCGAAATATGTCCTGGCTGGGAACCCTACTTCATGGGGTCTTAATTAAAAATGAAGAATTTATGGGTAGAAAACATTTTTTTCTGTAATAATATTCCTACAAAATATATAATTATAATTTCAAGCTGTAATATAAAAAATAGTAATATTTTGCCCATCTGTTCTTTGTATGAATATTGAGCTTGATAACTTGCCTATGTATTCTAGCCATGTTAATGTTCATAAAATCATTTATTCCCTATTAGCTAGAGGGGAAACCTAGGGGAATGTGTGTGTCATCGTATGTCACGCTTCTTTATGTGCCAACAGTCAACAGTAAATATTTAGACATTTATATATCCAAAAATGATGATTGTATAAGCATAAATGATGAAATTATCTTCAATTAGTATTCAAAAGCATTTAGAAGCTTTAGAAAAATGTCTACGATGACGTCTTAGATGACAACAAATTTAGTGGAGACAAACAAATTCTCCGCTATCTTAGCGATTCAAAAGAACTAGTTATCACTATTCATTGCTATGATCACCATTGTTGCTAGTAGCTGCTAGTGGTTCATAGTCGACCCAATGCGAAGTCAGCCCAGGGAGTTGAGCCAAGTCAGCCCAAGGGGTACACCATGTTGGCCCAAGGGGTACACCAACAGAACTTATATGACCAAGAAATACAAATATTTATGAGTTAAATAGCCTACAATCACACTAACCCTATTCCATGCTAAAACTAACCCTAAACCTAACCCTAAAATTGGTTGTCCTAAGTCAGTGAAATGGGTAGAGGAGTCTAGCTGAGTCTGACCGTCGGCCAAGCTGGCAGAGGGTGTGGGCCGACTTGTTTTTTTGGGTGGGCCGAGCTTGCATGCAAGTGGGCCGAGCTGGCTTGGGCCGACGAGGTCTTGGGTCGACTTGACCAAGTATTGTTACTAGTTATGAAATGGGATAGTGAGCTATAGTGATATTTGGTGCTATTTAGCGATATATCGCTAAATATCACTATCGTTAATTATCACTCACTATTGTTACTAGTTATGAAACAGTGCTCAGGTTGGGATCAGGCTCCCCTTGGGCTTGGCTCCCTATGGGGTAGGAGGGCCGGCGGCGGACATGACGGCGGTGGGCAATGCGAACGCCGAACAAGTTGTGTTACCATTAACTATGCACTGTTAACAATAACAGGGGAATAAATGCTACAATTACATGGATTTGAAGCGTTAATATTTAAAGCCTTCACCATCTCGCCCTTCAGGGATATGTAAAGTTCAATGTACTAAGTTTAATCTGTGTATCAATGTATTTAGCTAATTGTTAGGTGCTAATCAACGCCTGTGACCGGCCGCATTGACGGCAGACAATGGCTGCATTGACCTATAAACCCAGTGGCCACTTTGACCCAGCTGCCCCGACTTGTTATTGGATTATGTAACGATTGGTAAATTTAAAATGGGAAACTAACTGTGATACAAATCAATGGCACTTACAAAAGCGCAAATCAAGTGCTGCCCTGTTTAGTGCAAATTATGAATACAAACATAGTCCTTACCTGATGGTATTTTGTAACATATCCGACCTGGAGCCGTCACAGGTAAAACAAATGGAGGCCGTTGTCCGCCATATTGTTTCTTCATATGCAATATGTTCACGCAGCATGCTACCATGCCCACAGGCCTATACGCTAGGTGGCGCATCAGTTCTAAATAGGGTAATTGATACGATATGACTTTCTCAATTGAGTTAAGTTCTCAGTTGAGCTGAGAACCTTTATCCTGAAGAGCAGTAAAATGTTGAAAAGCATATATATATATATAGGGGCCATGTATATGGAATAGTTGGAATGTGGAATAGGCGTCTGAAATAAATAGCTTCAGAAGAGAAAATGTGTTCTCTGAAAGAATCATTGAATTTTACTTGAATTGGTTAGCCGAAGGAATAGAATATATATGTAGAGTGTATGTTTGCTGGGTTTTTTTAAAATCTAGAACCTGCTAGTTTTTAAGTCAACAGTCCTTGTAATGTAAGGACTTAATGCGGCGTTATTACCGAACAAAATAATACTAGAGATAGGATGGGGATTATTTGACTAAATATTCCCTAGGAAATCTTGGTTAAAGACAGACATAACATCTGAAGTAGCAGTTGTTATGGCTGCCGTATGGACTTTTTGTGTGTGTTTACAGCTTATAGGGTTATGTTATGCGATAAGATTATTCACCACTGTTCAATTGTGAGATTACATCGTGCAGTGTTTGATAAGTCCTTATGTTGGGTGTTAATGACCGAGAATAAAGTCTTCATATTAATTAGTTTTTCTGATTATATATAGCTATTAAGGTGCCGCATTATGTTAGAAAAGCATTTGTATGATTTCATGCACTGTTCTCAACGTTTTTCCATATGAAATATAAAAGTTCTTCAGTAATCTAAATCTCATTATTTCAGTAATCTAAATCTAAATATTTAAAATTGTTACCAACACGGAAGGGAGAAATTACACAGCAAAATAAGAAATATCATTCAGAAAAATAAACAGATAGTTTAGCATTATGCCCACACCTTGAAAATTAAACATAGGTACATAAAGGTGTATGTATTTCCTCAGTAGTTTCTTTGTAAGAACCTTATAAAAAGAGCAATATTATTCTGACATTGTGAGATATGATTTTAAGCTTAAATTCGTTCAAGCATCTGTTAATTTAGAAACAAAATCAACGAATCTGTATTTCTCAAATGTTCAACTGTAAAGACAAGTGGAGGGTATTGAATTCAGTCACCCATAGCAACGGCACATTTTAAATCGTGTGGAGGACTTGAAACGTACAGGTACATTTGGAGAAGATGTGGATCTAAATTAAACAAAAAGATTTATTCATATCGGTGCATTCTGAGTGGCACTGTGAGGGGGAATTAGAACCATTCCCTCTGGCAGTCAGAGTCAAAACCATTGCAGATGTTGATCAGCCAGAAATTAATGTATCTCTGGAGTCATGACGCATAGCCCATATTTGGACATTACGTCTCCATGGGAGGAGCTAAAGTTCTGAAGCATTATATTAGGCGGCACCTTCTACTGTCTAACTCAGGCACGTTTTGAAATGAAACCGGGCAGCTCCCCCGGGCAGCTCCCTCCCTGTAGGCCCTGACTTGGGCAGTGAGGCCGGGTCGTGGTGGGGTCAGGCTGCCCAGGCCCATAGAGCGTGTACCGGTAAGGTGGGCGCGAAGAGGACGTCACGAGAAGGGATTGCTATAGGACCGAAAACATTGGCTTTGCCGATATGCGTCTTTTTCCTAATGGTTAATTATGTGTAAATATATGATGGCCTGATATATGATAAAAAAAACACATTTCCTACATTTACCATATAGCTCTCCCACTACTCACAGGTTTTATGCTTATACCACATTTGTATTGTTCAACTCTACATGTACACATCGCATTCAATGAGGGGGAATAAACGGTATTAACAGGATATCCAACTCTCTCATCATTTTCTATCATTTTCTTTTCTATCAATACTATTCTGAAACAAGTGAGAGGATGTGTGAGCCTACTCCGACCTTATTTTATCTTGACATAGTATTATTTCTGTGTGGCAACATTTCCTTCTGTGAATACACTATCATAATGTCACACATTTAAGTTTTAACTCTGACCGTGGGCCGAGCTTTCGGTACTTGTTAATGTCCCGTTTCGCTCACCCTCACTCATGGAGTGTGGCATCATTTTCACACGTTTGAAAGCTAAGGTGAAACTTAGACAGAGGTTATTGTGTATTCAGAAATCCCCACGATTGTTATAATGTGAGCTCTTTAGAAAAAATGTTTATAAGCAATACTTAGGTATATGTAATAATGGTTAGCGAGGGGTCAAGGGTATTTTGAAAAAAGGTATATTGGTTGATTCGGCCCATGATTGGTCATGAGGACAGTAAGGCTAGTAGGCTGAATTAATGTTTCTCTATCAAAGTGAATAATAGGTAGAGACTGATGTAAAATTGTCCTGCGATGAAATGAATACAGATGAACCTACTTAACAATGTTATTCATTAAAAGGTGTGAATTTTAGTATGTGGGTCAGATTTTCAGAAAATGTACAATTCACCTTCACCAATCCCCTTAAATAACCCAAATTTCAGACAAAAATAAAGTTCAAAATACAGTTCAACCTAACCAAACAGATTGCTAGAATCAATGCAATGCCGAATATACTCAAATTTACAGAGTGTTGTCCAAATTGCAGCCTAATTTAGCAGAATTTACTAAATGTCTAGAGCTGCCATTTGTACATTTTCTGAAAATCGGACCCATGTATATAATTATAACACTCTGTTCCTCACTACATTATTGCAATAGACCATTGCCAATAGACCATAGACCATTGCGCAATGGTAGCGCAATAAAAAAACACTGCAAAAAAATCTTTAACAATTTAATGGGAAAAGATCCTTTAGCGATCTAAATAATAAGTGTAATTTGATGATTGTTAATTACTCATTATATATAGGCTGCGCTAATAAAGAAGATAGGGTTTAGACCAATGCACAGTTCGCAATTGCTTAAATATATGATTATTGTTTTTTCATAATCTAATCAGAGCCTAACTCAAAAATTGTTTTGTTCAATAAGTTAGGTTCTAATGTCTCCTTCATTGTCCACTTGGTTGTTTTAAGGTATTCTAGGAAATGGAATTTATATGAATTCTTTTGGAAAAAAAGAGAACATAATGCTAATCAACCGTAATGACTCTTTCTAATATCATTATGCATATGAATCGCTTCTTGTGTGTACACAGGTGGGGAGGGGGGTCATAATGTAAAATTGAAAATTTGGTTGTTCAGCCTATAAGCTATGCAGCCATGTTGCTTATTGTTATTATGTGAAACAATTGTATGATTATATACATTTATATTGATATTCTTACAGGATGATGCCCTCCCCCTAGCAGCAATGTCACACATTTAAGTTTTAACACTTGGCAATGCCCCATTTCGCTTGCCCATACTCATGGGTGTGTGGCATCATTTTCACACGTTTGAAAGCTACGGTGAATCTTAAACAGTGGTTGTTATGTAGTATATTGTAGTGTATTCAGAAATCACCACGATTGTTAAAAGATCAGTCTTAATATTTAGAACAATTGTTAATAAGCAGTAATGCATTTTGATCATAATTTTCTCTATGGAGATATTCAATATTTAGTGTTTTTAGAGTTGTCATATGGATTTCAATGGCTGTTTTACGGAGCAAGGGGGATCATATATCTTTCAAAATCGCAAATTCCAACGATTTAGACAATACATTAGTGCAATAGATATGCAATGGCCATTGCGCAATGGTAGCGCAATAAAAATACACTGGCATTGCAGTCGGAATTCTTGTATTAAAAAAATCGGCAATAATTCAATGAGAAAAGATCCTTTAGCGATCTAAATAATAGATATAACTTGATGATTGTTGTAGAATGTAATATAGCAAAGGAATAAGATACTGCAATGCCAGTGCAATGGTATTGCACTGCCATTGCACTCAACTAGAGACTTGACTGCAATAGGAGTGTAATTCTATTGCACTGGCATTGCATTGCACTCCATTGCACTCCATTGCACTCCCATTGCAGTTGCCATTGCACTCCATTGCACTCCATTGCACTCAGTGCCCATAGGGTAAAGCTCTGTTTATAGTGATGGTGATACTTTGGGAATCACTAAAATTAAGATGGATTTCAAAATGAAGATACTTCCACACTGTCCATTTCGATGTAAGTCATCACAAGTTCAAAAATAACAAGAAGAAAATCTTACCATTAACATAGGGTATACGTCTGAAAATAGTATAACAAGTTCAGCGTGAACAATAGAAATCTACCAGTGGGGAAATCCGTTCTCCACCCATTCATTTCCAGAAAATTACCAACAAGGAATTAATGGATACATGCATCACAAATATTGATAAAATGCAGCTCTAAGCTCCCATTTCGATTAAATATTAATTTAAAAGGGAAACATGCTCTCCGAGCCCAATTATACATGTATGTGGATTTCTTTGTTACGAATGGAGACCTACATTTGGGAGTCGGGGATGAAGGCTTTGAACCTTCCCTAGATACCGTCTCTCAATCAAAATCAAATTACGATCGGTTCATTTCTTCAATATTTTTAGTGCTTCTTCGCACGCTACTCCGTACGATTCCATTCATTGTAACCAGCATCAGGTTGGGTGCATCAAGAAATTCAGCCTGCATTGTGTTTGCTTCATCTTTTGATTCATAGAGAACATAATTTATTGAGTGATTCCGGATCAAAGGAGGATATATTTAGGATAAGGACATGTATAATTCTTTTTATTCTTGACTCCCCCACCCCCATATGTTTTGCATCCAATAAATGAACTATTATAATGGTACATTTTCCTCCATTTATTCCTAGATATAAGTATAACAGGGAAAGTGGGAAGGCCGGGACACTGTCCCATCCTGAGTCCAGGCACGTGCAATAGAATCACACTGTTTAAATAACAGCTTAACAAAAAGTAGTTGATATAATCTAAATCTAAAGATGTAGTGAGTATGTTTTAGCTCCATGGGGTATAGCTCTCCCTTGTTTGTGTAATTCTACAATTGACTAGGAAGTATTTCAATGTAATAGATTTATGTATGGGTGAAATCGCCCGAAAATGTTCAATTCGCCTTCACCGATCCTCTCAAATAACCCTAAATTAAGATACAAAAATGAGGTTCAAAACTCAGTTCAACATAACCAAACAGATTGTTGCAATAAAGGCAATGCCAAATATACTCAGAAATACCTATAGTGATGTTCATGTTTCAGTCTAATTTAGCAGAATTGAATAAATGAGTAGATCTGCCGATTGTACATTTTCTGACGATCTGACCCATTATATATGAGTCGTTTCATTCTTCTGTAAATAATCAAATGGTACATGCATCATGAAAGTAGTCTGAGAAATGACATGCGTTTATCAATAATTTGATAATTCATTTCTTATCAATGATTCATAAGAGGTTTCCAGTATGGTCAACGGCTGTAAAACTTCTCAAAATCGATTAAATCATTTTAAAATATACATTTGTGTACTGTATACTATTAGGTGAACGTTTGACCATGCAGTTTGGTGACGTTGATTTGTATTTCGTCAATGATTAAAATCCTAAAATTAAAACACCGCAAAAACGTTTAGAAATATAATTATGTATCTAGAAATACAACAATTAAGGGGAGCATTTAACAATAAAGGTAGGTGTTTAAACAATGTGAGTGTTTACATCAAGTCTCAAAACATACAGATCTATTATTCATGTCAATCGAATCACGACTAGATAACATGGTTGAAGCATGAAGTCCCTATAAATCGCCTTTTGAAAGCAGTGGCGTCATTTTTTTTCACAATGCACATCTGGGCCAACGTCGCCGTCCTTGTTCTCCTTGTGGCGCCATCTTTTGGTGCCCATTTGCCTTATATCATAGGCGGAAATGACGTCACGGACGCCTCGAAGTGGCCATGGCAAGGATCACTTCGGAATGGTGCGAGTCATTCTTGTGGGTGTTCCCTCATCAGTGCCACTTGGGTGATCTCTGCTGCACATTGTCTTGGAGGTCATGTGTAAGTTGATGTAAATTTATGCAAATTGCAATTATTATAAATACTAAGTACATAAGTTGATAGTCAGCAGTGGGCGGAAGACCATAGTTATTCCCCAGTGAATAAGCTCCCGTGAGCCCATATCTCAATGACTACAACTGTATTTTAACTGACATTGTACCCTGCACATGCCTTATTTCAATACCTTTGTTACTTCTTGAGGATGAGTTGCATAAACATACTAAATATAAAAAATAAAAAATAAATTTCATACAGCTATATTTCTCTTTGTATGGATTCAATGCATCCAACTTCAATCGCTTCAATCGCATATCAACACCGAATACACTGTTAATGTCGAGTCTACTTCAAATTGAAAATTTCAGCTTAGATTGGGGGGTGTTGTCAGGTATGAACGGTACATAACAACCATGCCCAATATGAAATTTGTTTCTATTGCTAAACTGAACTTTTGAAAATGTATTATGGAGAACTGAGGTACCGTAACTGAACCGGCATAAGTCTGTCAAGGATTGCTAGTCTATTCTGATATTTGGGCTGTATGTGCTGCTGACTGGCATTGATAATTTAATTTTCTCCCAATGAAAAAAAAAATTAGTTTATTCTTTGGTAATAATAGTGTTTACTTATTTCATAAACAATTGGATAATGCATTCAGCATTATTTGGATTTTATAATTTAAATTTATTACATAATTATGGAAAGGTTTCTTGGCTCACATGGAAGGCCTGTTCCAAACCGATTGTGTAACTTTATTTTTTCACTATTGTTCTGTATTATACTCTTGATGGAAAATAAGAACAATTATATATATGTCCAGCATCTGTGTAACCTTCTTCTACCTGATCTAGGCTAATTGATTACAAATTCATGGAAGGTGTCCTTGAGATTACATGACTTGACTGTTATTAGAAGTGATTTCATCTCCCAGATTGTTACATCTATTTGTATGTACACATTTTGGGAACATAAAAATTAAATTAAATTATCAAATTAACTTCACTTTGATTGAAACAAAATCTCAAGGAAAGCAGCAGAAGGCTTATTAGTGAACATTTTTCATGAGTTACATAAAAAACAGTCCTTTAATCAACGGATGTCTCCAAAACATATTGCCTTTTGAATTACGAGACTTGCACACAAATATTCACCTCTAGTTAAAATATTATGTTGATTTTGAAAATTGTCCAACGAAGATTGCAATGAACTAAAATGCATCCACTACGATATCAAGGGTAATGATACATCATGCAGACTCAACCTTTGTATGCAGCTAACATCCAAGAATTAACAATCTAATTAACGACCTAAGAGATGCAAGGATATTATTTGAATATTCATGTGTATTATGTATGCATATATATGAAGCTAATTTGCAGGCCTGAAGAGAAAAGACCTCTTTATTAAAAGTTTATCTCAGAATGTATCTATTCAGTGACATTATACTATACACAATTGTACTATTCTCAGATACTGCTGAGCGAGAATAAAACCTCAATATTATGACATTATATTATATACAATCTACTTAGGCTATAGTTTTCTATTATTCCTATAGATATATCCTAGAATAACCTACATCACTCATGTATAACCTTACTCCTACATCTGTACTCCTATCAAGCTGATACCTATTAAATCAACTTGTCGCAATCACTTCATTTACTGTTTGGAAAATACATGATAAGAATGTGTGATAAGGTCCTGATAAAGCATAGCACGACAACAAAGACTGACATCGAGCCATATAGGCCACTACATGTTTATAAGTCAAATTAAAGGAAACTGTCTTGTTCATTGCTGTCGATATTGAACCCTCGTTAAAATATCCCATTGTCTCAACCATTTGCAAAATAAAAAGGTATATCTAATAACACTACTGTGTTGGCACTTAATTGTATGATGCATGCAGATCGCAATATACCATCATTCTGGGAACTGTGGACCGACATGATGGACAGCTTATTGCACCAAAACAAATTATCAGGGTACGTATACTCTTTGCTATTTTATTCTCCACCTTTAAACATGCACAATTATCTGATCTGGATCGAATTTATGTCCACAAGAATACCAATAGTATTTATTTCCTCTACATATTAATCTTTATTCACAGCCAAACACTTTCTTGAATAAGATATCTTTCTCTGGTTTGTGGATGCCATGATTAAGCAGCAGCAGCATCGAGAGCATTAGTAAAGGTTGTTTTAAAACAAAGACACTTTTTTCTTCTGGTAAATTAACAGCATGAGGACTATGGGTCAGGTCCAGGAAGTACACCTAATGACATTGCCTTGATCAGTATTCCTGCAGTAACCCTGACTGACAAAGTTTCCCCGGTGCCCCTGGCTACCACTGAGGAAGCTGGCAACTCCGACTGCTGGATTTCAGGATGGGGACGTACTGCCAGTTAGTTGAGCTCCATGTTTTCTATGTTAACCATTTACCAATTACGTTAATTGTAAAATGGGAGTCAGGATATTATAATATTGCAGGGACTTATCGCAACCGTTTAATATACATCTTTATTTTTCTTTCTTTGATCGGTATATACGGGTTTTCAAGAGGGGCTGAAAAAAAGATAGATATTTTTGTTATTTAAAATAATCTATTTTTGCATTTTATCTGAGGGCTGATTGGCTGATAGGGAATCAGCGTATATAGATATCTCAGTAAATGGTTTTACGGACATAAGGTTTCTTTAATAACACGTATCCCCCTAAATCAATCCCAAGGAATTCAATGCTGTCATTGAAAGTTGTTTATCTGCCTTGGTTGCTTAGTGACTTTGTAGCTACCATTGTAATATTATGAAGAATTTACTGGCGTGGGAGTAAATCAGCCCGTTATGAATCTCAATTGGTTTATCAGTAATTTATTAAGTATTTAGTAATATATGATAATTAAAATGTTCAACAGCTGGATATGCTCTCCCTGATACACTTCAAGAGGCCCACATGGATGTATATACAAATACAATGTGCAAATATTCATGGGGATCGAAAATCCAGGACTGGCATGTTTGTATAGGCAAACGAGGAAAAGGTTCATGCTCTGTAAGTTCAGTTAATAAATAATCTTTGATCCTGCCACTATCATAAATACCTACATGTTCCCATGTATGCCATATTCTTCAAAGGACGTCCATCGCTTTGCAATAGTCATGAACTCTCTTGGATAAGTGGCCAGAGATGTAAAAACAAATTTAAAATACAGGAAGAGCAATCTGTTAAGCTCTTAGGAGGTTATTCGGAGCGAAAGATTAAATGTGTTTTATGATGTTGCATGAATTGGTGAACATCAGTTTTGACACCTGTAAATTGGGTGGCAAATTGCGAATGATGCAGTGTCAGATATTTATTCAGAATCTATGGATTTATGTCTCCAATAGAGTGAATTTTTTATTGCCTTTCTTGGTCTCCAATTATGAATTGCCTTAATTTCAAGTATGTCAGATTTATTGTTGACTCAAGCGATTAGTAGGCCAGAACCCCCGGGTATATAGACATGATTTAAGGGAATGCACTGGAATGCCTGGAAGCGGTAATGTCTTTCCTTTTGTCTTACGGCAATAAAGATTTAATCAGTCTATAAAACAGTCCACTGGGCTTACCTTTCCCCACTGTGTTGCCCTGAAACCGAAGTTTACCCCAACCGACTCTTGAATTTAAACGCATTGTTTTGTCCCCAATCTGAAAGGATATAAACGTGAAATAGGAAAAATCAAAAATATCCAAGACTTTTCTTTTTGGAATATCCAATACTTTTTTGTCAACTTTCTTTTCCTTTTTGCCAATGTCCTTTTCCTTTTCGGATTATCCTTTTCCTTTTAGGAATATACTTTTCCTTTTTGGAATATCCTTTTCTTTTTGGAATATCCTTTTCCTTTTAGGAATATCCACTCCTTTTCCAAATATCCACTCCTTTTCACCCAAATGTACCATGATGTATTCCTACCCCAACATGACTGGGAGGGAGAAGGAGGGTGAGAGGGAGAGGGAGGGTGAGTGGGGGAGGGGGGGGGGTGAGCGGGAGGGGAGAGTGAGAGAGGGAGAAAGAGAAAGGAAGAGAAGATGTATTGGATGTGTTATGTAACACTGCTACACTACAAAGATAGCTTGTGGGCCCCCATTCAGGGGTAGTGGATAATGTTATGTAACACTGAGCCACTGAGTCATGTGGGTTAGATGTTCAGAAAATGTACAATTCATCTTCACCAATCCTCTCCAATAACCCAAATTTCAGACCAAAATAAAGTTAAAAATACAGTTCAACCTAACCAAACATATTGCTAGAATCAATGCAATGCCAAATGTACAGGTATTTACATAATATTGACCAAATTGCAGCCTAATTTGGCAGAATATACTAAATGTGTACAGCTGCCAATTGTACATTTTCTGAAAATCTGACCCATGTCTGCTTTTGTATGGGTAGAAAAGGAGTGTCCCAGGGAGGACACCAATGAGAAAAGATGGCCAAATCTAGACATAGGAGTCACAGCAGCCAGACATGGCTTTTCATGTAGGGGAAATAGGAAAAAGGTGCAGTGATATACTTTTCGGTGGTGAATATCTAAGGGAAATAGTGGAAAAGGAGGCTGACATGGGAAAATCGACACTGACATGGAACTTTTTGTTCTGGAAATAGTAAAATCTTCCCGGAAATAGGAAGAAAGCAGTTGGAAAAGAACTATAGTATGTGAAATAGCATGTACCACAGAGGAAAAGTCTGTACCGATTTCATCATTTGTACATATGTCTACTTTGGGACGCAACACGCATACAATGTATATTGTCTGCGAATTGATGTGAACAATTTCCATGTTTGTCTTTGTTCATTCTAAATGTCATTTTGATAGAATAGTAGAAAACGTTTTAAAAATCTGTATATAATTTAATAGCTTTTTATTTAGGAAATTCACTGCAGAGAAAAAGTAAATGCAACAAGTATGTGGATGTTTCGGCCTATAGCAAAAAAGGATGATCAATTTATTTGTGCTAATTTATACAAGCAGATAAAACGATCAACATGAATAACTGTCCCCGATTGGGTCACACAATTTGACCAATGGTCAGTGCTTACACAGCAGGGATCCAATCAGGGATCCAGATACATAGATAAAATAATGGGAATGAAGCAGAAACCTTAATTAAGTATTCATGACCAATGCCTGAGTAACAGTCTTTTCCTCTCGCCCTTAACCATGTTCTCTAACTCACCTGCCTTCCCCCTCCCCAGATAACAAAGATAACAATCAAAGCGACTGCTTGTCTGGTGAGAGTGTGATTAGCAAGCAGTAGCATAACAAATGTCCATCCTCATGCTTCCACCTCTCAGTCCATTATCAATATTCCAAAAATAATTAGATATTTACTTTAATTCTATAATATAATCCGTTTGATCTTAGTCTATATATCCCTGTGATATACCTACCGAAAATTCTATAATATAATTCATTTGAGCTCTTTCAATATGTCACTGTGATATACCAAATTAATTTTTTGAAAGAAAATCTCTTATTAACTTAGGCAGAATAAACATCATCATCTCTAGTTAATTTGAGAACATATAGCTCATGTTATGAAAACAGACACCATAATCTGATCTTAAAAGTTCATATTCCCACATTCCCATTTGTGTTGAGCCCCCCCCCTACACACACAAATGAGTCACAAGTCGCAAAATTGATATTCGTCAAATATTTGGGTTGTTTAGCGCTCTCTACCGTATCAATACATTAAATTTCAGAATTGTGTACACAACATATCTATGCATTTATAAGGTCATCCTAAAATATATATATTTTGCTACTTCACTAGTTATTGCCCATCCAGAAACTTTGTTTCAAACATTAACAAAATAGAAGTTATATTAGGTTACCTGAAGGTTAACTCGATCTGATTGCCCTCATTGTAATTATATATGGTGACTTTGCGTCCACAGGGAGACAGTGGTGGACCCCTCGTATGTAAAGTAGATGGTAAATATCAACTGGTAGGCATCACTTCCTGGGGAATACGTGGATGCTACACAGATTACCCATCAGTCTACACACGGGTTGCATACTACAAGGACTGGATTAGAGAGAACTCCGGAGTTGAATAAACCCTGACTTCATTACCCATTACCTTCAATTAAACGTCCTATATATATTGTGTTCCATACTAATTTAAGCATAGGGATTTTATTTGTTTTTTCATCTTATTGAGGACCTGCTGGTTAGGGGTAGCTTTGGATATTTCTTAAAATGTCCTCACTATTGTAAGTATACATGTATATGTCAGGGACTCCACGAAACTATCATTTTATGAAACTGAACCCAATAAAATGTATTAAAAAGAATATAATTACATATATATTTCATCATTAATGTCTAGCCTTCCCCTTATATACATGTACAGCTAAAAGATATAACGAGACCGAGGGAAGGATACAGTAAAGTACTGCTAAAAGTATGAGAAAGAAAAAGAAACAGTGAAAGTAAAGAGATATCCGGTAACGGTATGTTTAGAGAGAGGGAAAGAAATAAGAGAGGCGGGAAGAATGTGCAAGAGAGAAGAGAGTGATATGTGAGAGCTCTAGTCACACTTATTGGACAACAATTAAGGATCGATAGATTCGGACGAAGCTACACCTGGCATGTCCTCTTAAGAGGACATGCCATGAAGAGAACACACACAAGTAATTCCATGACCTTATTCTATTCTGCCTCCAAAACATCCTAGACGAGCAATTGGTCTGTTCGACAACAAACTATTCGGCCAATTTCTGGTAAAATGATCCCATTCCCCAATAACAAAAAATAGCCCACATCTACGTATGTACAATGCTTCCACCGCAGTTTGGAGAGCCAGCCCTGCCTAGTAACACTCCTACTTCAACCTACATAAAGGTAAGACCCACAGCTTTTAGTCCTATACCAAGTCTGTCTAAATGGGCCTGGCTCCTCTTCCACTACAGCTAATATTCTCATTTACGCGCTTGTATATTGCTTCTTCAAGTCTGGAAATGGACTTTATTGCCTTTTCTTGCGGCACCCTTCTCCGATTTCCATGGACATCGTTGACTGAATGGATCACCAACAAAGGAAAGGAATCCAGTTCGATTACTACATTATTGGCTTGGAATTCAACCAAGTGTTCCGACCTTCGCACCTCAGGATGACTTGCTCAAGCATTCACGTCCATTCAACGAGTCGGATAAAAAATTAACGCTAGGTTTAAGATAGCTTTAGGCTCTAATACATATATAGGAAGTATAGATAAAGGTGGTTTATACCAACTGGAAGTGAGTGAGAGAGTGAGTTTGAAGTGTCAATGGAAATAGTGTATGCTCAGTCAATACATGTGAAAATATAGCCTATATTATATTGATGTGTTAGAGAAAAATGAGTAAAAAAGGGTCACCAACAGCCAACACCCCGAAATATTGCTAACTTTTTTTCAAACATCAAAAGAAACCCATGAATTATACAAATACTTTGTAGATTTTCTAAAAATGTTAACATCGCGAATTCCACTGAACTTCATCTTTTCAAATATGATATTCAGATATGATATTTGGATATGGCGTGTCTCCAAATATATATATGTGGACATTTATGAAAGCCTGCAATAAAAACAATCGGAACAAATCCTGCAACATTTTGACCAAATAACTTAGATTGCAAAGGAACGGAACAAGAAGCAGAAAATCTTTCATTTAGCTTCAAGGCTTTTGATGAAATCGGACCACTGCGTTAAAGTTCTAATTAAATTTCTCAATTGGATTTATGCTGATTACAGTTTGAGACAGTGCAATGAAATCATTCTGTTTGCTTTACGGTATCGGATGAAGTTTTTTAATTCAGCAATTTCTGTGGACCAGTTGACCACATTCATCCTTGAAGAAAGTTGGTTCATTCATTTTGAGTGTGTAACAGTGTAAGAATTCAACACAGCTGAGAGTCTGTTCAACGGTTATGTGAAAAAGAAATCAGCCAATAATTCACATCATAGTTTGAAAGTAGTGTTTTCATTTTATGTTGATACAAAATCTTCTTCTCAGTTTTTGTTCTCAGTTAACAGTCAATCAAAAAGAAATTATTTTCTACTTTTTATTCAGTTCAACTGTCCATTTGAAAGCCATTGGCGCAAAGTTATGGAGGGTTCTATGTACCCTATTTTTATTTGTTGAAGGGCTTCATAAGAGTCCACATTTCAAACTCGGCGGCCCACCGAAATCCTTTGCTGCCGTGATTCCACTTATTATCGCTCACCAGTGTCTGTTTTCTTCCGGCCGATTCGACTTTAAATTCTTATCAAACATACAACAGCAGCATAGTACTGCTACCTTCAGTCCTCTAGGTCAAACAATCAGTAAGATTTATGAGATTATTTTTGCCATAGCAACTGAGAATGCAGCGGTAATGGTGACAGGAATTGCAATGTTAAAATGTTTTTAAAAGTTTAGATCGAGGATTCTTTGCATTGAAAGCGCTTTACTAAAGTGTTACAAAATTGTAATGTAATATTATTCATGGTGAAGGAAATCAAAATTTATGATAAGTAAATGTTGATTTAAATCCAGTTTACAGTGCATTTTGTCACCGTCGTTACCGATTTCTGAGTTAAGAACCAAATATCAAATTAATGGAAATTACACTCAGAATGACAGAAAATGAAGTAAATTGTACAAATTAATATTATTTTCTAGGAATAATGTACAATTTTATTGATTGCATCTCAATGTCTCCTAATTAAATCTAGTTTTGACTTTAATAGGTTCATTAAGACATGATATATTTTCAGTTTAACCCCTATAGTTGCCAAAATAGGAAAACCACTCTGTCAGCCGTGGACTAGGCGGTGATAGAACGGAGCTTGTGTTACATCATGTTACACCATGGTTAATTAACAATGATTAACCACATTATTATCATATTCGAAATAATCATTAAACCTTATTATTACTTATTTAATTAATTAATCGCAGTAGTATGCAAGTCTAGTAAGAGGCTCAGGTAACATCAGAGTTCCTATACAAATGTACAAGCCAATCACCAACAACCACGACAACCCTTCAATCAATGTGTAAATGCTTTCAACCTTGTAGCCGAAGATAGAGGCATACAAATTGGGACATGGATTTAGATACCTCCTTCTTGACCTAGATACTGTTTTTTTAAGAATTACAAGAAAAATAAAACAGTTCCTGTCACTAAGAGTAATCAAATCAAACATCTGAATTAAAATTGTATTACACGCAGCATGATATGAGTACATATTTAAGCCCTTAATCTAGCAACGAAATGTCATAACAATATTTCCACAAGGATAAAAAAAGCCCTCTCGAGTAAAGGCTTTCAACCTGTGTTAATCCTAAGTTCGGGCGCGCTGGAACATCTACTCGCAGAAGCGACAGTCCATTTCTGTACATTTTATCAGTATAAAAATTCTATTATGTACATAAACAACAAATGATATATTTCAACAAAGCATGTGTCCTTCCTCCAAACCCAGCCATGTTTAAAAGAGACACATGACAAACATGCTAACCCAACAGATTCGCCTTCATATCGTGAGTACAGAATGATTTGTACCGTGGGACAATCCTCTCGTGTATTAGGTCTATTTTTGTGCATTATGTATTAGGGGCGGTTGAAGCCCATGTGATTACAATCCTCATAAAACTAAGCAGCGTAAATGGTGTGACTGCTACGCTTGTCTTGGTTGGGCGTCGGGCATGAAGCAGTATGATAAATTATGGCTTATTTCATGAAATACTTTGATACTGTTATCACTCACTCCAGCAAAACATTATCGGCGCTGTTCACGCATTCAATTCCAATTGGCCCCTTTTGCGAAGTGTGTAATAGGAATATAAATATATATGCTGGAATTTCCATCAGCAATATGAAGAATTGGGAACTAGTTTAATAATTAAATTGACAGACTGCACGTATAAACACTTCCGCAAGCTCATTAACCCGACGTATTTTTTTCAAGAATGGGTATGAAATCTCGGTGACACCGGAAGTACTAAATGTTCATCAATCATGCCTATTGAAGGCATAAATATTTAATTACGTCCTTCATATTGATTCATATCGTATAAATTATCATATTTAACCCCCAACTAAATTTTTATTTCTAGAATATTAAATGAGAATTCACTAAATGTATTATTAAAAGAGATATTCGATTTAGTGGCCTTGATAAAAATCTAGGCGTATTCATGGGCATCTAGAAGCCTCTACCCCGCACACAAAATACTCTTCCTTTAGAAGCAATCCCTCTAAACTCCTTACTGAGAATGCACGATGGGAGTTATGAGGATCGCAATTGAATAGCTCTCCAAATTTAAGTGTCTCATGGCCCCCATTGAAGGCTTTACCTTATTTGGGTTGATAATTCACACATTATTAATGGAGGTCGTTTGTGGTTCTTTTTAAGAACCGCTGCCAACATCCCGAGATTTAATGCACTGAGAATAGCTCAGGGTGCATTTCTAATCATATTAAGGTTCTAGGAAATGCAGAGACAGCATCTGATTTAAATCACTTAACCTGATTGTGAAGTATCATTTGAAGCAAGAGATATTATTTGTAGAAATAAGAAGATACATGTATCCTCTAGTAACTGATGAACGGAACATAATTATGTGTGAATGATGATGCAACATCAAAATGAGCCCATTATGGTTCTGATAGCATTTTTTTACTTTTATACTGATCTGCGTTTTGGCAAAGGTTTATTTTAAACATTTTAATCGCTATTCCCTTTTTATCAGCAGAATGTCCTGCACACCAACCAACGTAGTAATGAAATGATTAGGCTTAATAATGTTGTGAATAGGCTATATTACTTGGAAACTGCGTAGAATATCGCCTCACCTCGTATCATCCGAAAAGGTGTATTTCTATATTTCGTACCGCCTTCAGGAAAACTAAACTGCATTATTCTACACTTTACTTCATACCATTGATATTTCATTGTCGCATATCAAGATAAGTAGTAAACATGAACTTATTGTATCTAGTTGAATATCCATAAATATGTATATCGCATCCTAAATCCAAATTCGTTAATTAATTAATACTTGACCGTAACAAAATTGAGGTCATCGACATTTCCATTAAAGTTTATATTTTTAATCTATTAAGTATATTCACCAAGAGTGTTTGATAGTTTATTCGATTTGAAATATTTTATTCGGTAGTAACATTACATCGGATCGAGATGTTTTTTCTCAGTTCACGGCTGGGTGTTTTGACCGTCCCATCTTCACAGAAACTTGAGCTCAATATTCACGTATGATTCTCCATTGCAAAGAGAAGTTCGATTCAATTAATTATATTTAAAGAATTTCTTTTTGCTTGGTTGATTGCATCAAGATGTATTAGGACTGATTTGATTTGCTCTATCAAAGAAATTTCATTCATTTAAAGCTGATCTTTCTCAAAATGCCCACTTACATTTATCGAGAGTGGTACATCACATCATTCAAATTTACATACAATACATATAAACCGTAAATGCGTCCCAACTAAAATAACAGAATACAGTCAGGCAAGCCCCTAGTTCATGGACGCAGCGCAGATAAAAAAAGGACATAAGATAATATACCGCGGAGGAATAATATTTAGATATCTCTCCTCTATAGCTTACCGAACGAGACGTTGTTTTAGCCTTGAGCCACAAGCAATAAAGTTGGACACATGTTACCACTCAAGTTGTCAATACTCGCCGTTCCGTGGCACTAATGTTCGTGTATGTAAACAGACTAATGGCACTGCATGGAAGGTATTAGTCGGCGAATATTGTCTAAGAGGAGAAGCAAGGAGGACCAAGCAGCCAACCAACCAGACCAGTGGATGGGTAGCTTTTAGCAACAGGAAGATCTGATAATGTGCCTAGATGAGGACCAATATGTGCTTGTCGTGTTTACAATGTAAGTTCTGCATCGGACCTTATTGCTCATGTGTACATACTGTATGGTGCTGAACGCACATAGGATGATTAAAAATGCTCCTATTATCTCCTATTATCTTTTTTAGATTAAGTTATGTTTAATCAGTCAAGCATTACCTCCAGTAGAAGCTATCCCTAGCTCATCCTGATACAAGAATTATATCATTACTGAACCCTGGACACAAGATGGACTCGAGGCAGGAGTTGGAGAAATAATACTTTAATTGAAAGTTAAAATGATGTAAGTTATAAGTGAAAGTTTGAATGAGATCGAGTGATTGATTACCTGATACAAAAAATATATGATTGTAATGAAGATAAGGTATACATGTACCTGTGATTACAAATGATGCAGGAACGATATTTTTCTAGCGTTATATATATGTATACCTGATATATATAGATACACATAAAATATACAAATACAATTACATCGACGCACGTGCACAGTACGAAGTAGACAAATTTGTTTAAACGTTATTTATAAATATTGAGAAAATGGATTTACCCAAAGCAAAAAGACAGGGGCTGGGATATAAGTTGTAGGTTTGTTTATTGGGGGTCCTACGTTTTCGGCTGCATTTGCCCTTTAGCTTACCATGTATCATTTATAGATTTATTGCATTTTTATTCAGAACAGACAATAACAATCCGAAATTGGATACATACTCTCTGCCCAGGCAGGTCTTCCTGAGAAGTCCATTTCCTACAATTATTTCGACTTAACAAAGTTTTATTAAAATATAGGATAATAGTTCTTGTAATTGGCTTATTGTCATTGTTCATTTCTAAAACTCATATAAACTCAAAAAAACTCACCATGTAAACCATTAACTTCATATAAATTGTTTTGTTATATTGTAGAAGCTAAGTCTAATTCGGTTAGGAAATAATGTTATTTAAACTCTTCCCTGCAACGACGATATGTAATAGAATTGCATCTTCAGGACTTAACGAAAAATCACAATTGATTTGTGAGAGTGTGACTGTTGTCTTTTGCCTGAATAAAAAAACAAACGTTGGGAGAAAAAAATAGTGTTGCGAGATTGTATAAATTCTTTTCTGTGATTCAGTTTGCTGTCTTAATCAATTAAATCCGATACAATTGTTCCCTTGTCTGCTCTTCAAATGTCTTTCTTGTTTTCTCTTTTCTATTTGCAACTAACACTACAGTAAATGGTTACACAATTTCACCACACATAAAATAAAAAATATAATGTAGAGTAAATGCTATTTACACAGTGTCGTAATGTCATAAAACTAATAAAAGTAATGCTACATCGATGTATCGATCATACATAATGTTACTTTCTTTCCTATATCAGAAAGTGTCTCTGAGCAGCCTGAGAAATACTTACTCACCTCCTTCGTTTAAATATGTCATTATCTGCTAAATAATATAATATAAGAGCGTAGGTATTGCCTGAATTTCTTATGTGTTTTGGTTAATTGGGCTTTGTCTGAGATATTATTCCACAGGTTGGTTTACTTGTAGACATATGACCGTCTAAAAATCTCATTTTTTGGCTGTAGCACTTTCAATTTCTTACCATTTTTTAATCTTCTTTAGCCCAATTTCCTATTATCTATATGTTATTTACATCTGTTGAGCGCATAAACTCTATCTATATGAAATTTCTCCTCTCTTCCGAGAACTAGATGTAGTCCCCTTGTATACTAAGCCGATTCTCATGCGATTCTCACAGAATTTAGGGGAAAAAGGTCATAATTGGCGCAAACTCGCATGAGAATTGGCTAACTCTGGGTTGGCCTACTACTGCACGAAATGTGGTCAACACTGCATTACATGTTGAACATCTGATTGATTGTCGGAATGGAGGAATTAGAAACATTTAGCTTTTATGTTCAGCAAGATTGACACTCTAACACCTTTCCTTTGACCCAAACAAATATCTAGTTTTATCTTGTCTTCCAAGGTAAGTGATAATGTGACCTACATGGATGAAGACTCTGATCCAAGTTCAAAATCATTTACCTGGCCAAAACGATATAGCATCACAGGAATTTTTACAAATGGAATCGAACGATTCCCCCCTCAATAACAACGGCTAGGTTACATTGGGAAGTGCTTTGTCATGCAATGTTTGTATCAATATTACATGTGTCAAAGCCGATCGGGGAAAATGAATGTTGCGTGTCTCTTTGAAGTTATCCTAATTCCCAAATTTTGCGCCGAGGGAAGATGGCGTTTCCTTTGATCATAGACGGCCTTAATCCATGTATGAACATATATTCAGGTTTGTTAACAGATGTACACTGCCATGGCTTAGGAAATAAATCAGAGGATTGCACATCAAGCGATTTCAATGATAGATAGAGGCCGTCCACTGTTGAGAGAAAGGGTACAGGCATAACGGCTTAATCATCATGTCAGAAAATAAGTCAGGGCAGAGGTATACAAAGCTTCACATCTGGATTAGTTAGTAAATCTCTCTATAAGTGTTTTAAGGACTCCATTGGACAACTCTTGAACTGAATGTGTGGCAGAGAAAGCATTGCCAATAGAAAAAATGTATTTTTCACCTGTTCGTGCCAGGCATATTTTATGTCTGTCAACCTAGTTTCTTGTACTATGACAAAAAAATACCTATTGATGTTTTTTGTGAATCTAGCAAAACAAAGTCCGAACCTGACAATCCTTTCCATCCGCTAGCTATTGAATATAATAAAATATCATGCTCTTGCTTTTGCAGTTATTTTTCTTTCATGGCGTGCTGCTTATTTTCGTGGATGATGTCAATCAATGTTGTTCAATCGTTTTAAAAATAAGCATCTCTATCTTTACTCTTGTAAAGATACCCGTTTCCACAAAACGACATTTTATTGAATTGCATTCAATTATACATAGTTTAATATTTCTTACTTCTATATTCATTTTTCTCTTATGTAATCTTCGTTGTAACAGTGTTGGAGAACCCGGGCATAGGGGCAACATGGTAATGGCGAAAGAAGTAAATCTATGGGTATGTCACAATGGGGTATAACAATGTCTAAATTATACATACTTAGTTCGTCTCTCATCACGTTCAACATTATTAGCGGAAGAATATTCTAACAGGAGAGATAGATATAGGAGATTGCCTCGCTCTATTGGCAAACCCATAAAGAATGGCGCATTAATTATCAGACATAATGCAGTTAATCACGAGGCGATTGAATCCCCCTTGAGATCCTTTTTTATTCTTTCATCAGCATTATTGCCGTTGAGTGTCTTGGGCTAGGTTTTATATAGGCAGTCTTTGAAAATACTTCAATCACTTATTGCATGCTAGATTAGGCATGCAATCATGGCAAATAAAAGTCACTTTATAATGCCACAAAGTTGCCTCGGCAGCTCGGGAACAGGAGTCATTCCTTTATGAAGAAACATGTAACCGAGATCCTATTATTGTTCCCTCGCCGCCAAATCCCCTCTTCTAGAAGGGCCATAAGATCTGCTTATCCCCGTCTACGCTGTATTGACCGCAAAGGCGAATGTTTTTGATACCTTGCTCTTCTTTATGTCATCGCAGGAAAAATTGTCAGCCTCCCATCTCAGGAGGTTCCTCTGATGAGATACAAAGGAGCAAAGTTCTTCTTTTCCTTCTAAGATATCAGCAAAAGCGTCTGTCATGCATCAGGCGTGGAAGCCATTGGTTCCTTTGAAGTGGGATGAGTTAGATAATTCCTTTTGTCACTCCGAGGATCTCCACAAAGGGATAACATGGAGCATAGTGCTAAGCCACACCGCTGGCGTGTTCCGCCAGGCTAGTCCTGCTTTTAGGATTTTTTTGCTTGACATCTGGCCTCACACAACCCTCTCGGGCGCGATGGGAAAGAGATGAGTCACAGTTTATAAAGCAAGATATTGGAATCTGGGCAGCAAAAGGATAATTCATTGTTAACGCGGATGGAGACTAGGAAGGGGCGTTAGCTAGAATCGTCGCTTTGGTGGAAGGTAAACACACTATTATCTAAAGGAAAGTATCATATTATATTATATATCATTTTTGAAAAAAAAATCATTCTCTATGCGATCGTTTGGTTTCATTTGTAATGCAATTTTCCTGGTTTCTTACTCTTCTTAATTTTGAGCTATGACATTAGAAATTATATATATGTCTCCTCATGCAAATCTAAGATTGTTAAACAGCTCACTTCCGATAGAAGCATGATATATTTTATCATTTATAAATTTATAGTTATATCATTTTATTAAATTATGAGCAAATGTGAATTATTATTATTATTATTATTATTATTATTATAAAACTTTTATTCAATATAACATGTACATTTCTGCTATGCTGTACCGAAGCGGAAAAATTCCCTCTCAGTGTTTTACAATGCTGAGTTCTTCCCGGGTTCCCTTCAGAAATTATTAAAAAGGCAAATAGGATAGAATTCACAATTATAGACAAATACATTGTTTAGTTACTAAGAATATAGAGTCGACACGCTTTTAAATGGTAGGATGCGAATGCCGGTCATGGCAGTGTCCCATTGTCCGTGGTTTCGTACATTTGCCAGAGGTATTTCGTCATATATAGAGTCTTTAAGTAATTCGATTTATAATATCGCATCTTGGTAATGAGTTTGAGTAAATATGTAAAGTGGATTAAACTATCGTTCTACAACATATGTTAATACTAGATTACAATCATGTTGTTAAAATACAATTCAATCTCCAATATATCTATGTGGTAGCAATTAAAAGTAGGGTTGAGTCGGTACTCAAAGACTTAATCAATAGTCTGATCACAGGATCACATAATAATGATATTATTTCGCCGAAACGTTAATAATTATACAATCGATACATCCTAGTTTAACTCTAGGTCGGGATTACCAACAACATTACATGTTCACAGAAAGACTATATTTTCAAAGGTTTTATGACACCTAAACCTGCAACAATATCCACCTTCTTATGGATTGGATGGGTCTTCTGTAGAAAGTGGTTTTGTATCTGCTGTTGTAGCCATGTGAGTGAACCTTGGCTTGGTGTATAAAGGGTAGTTTTGATACATAATGATATTCCCTGATAGTTTCGTAGAATAGGACTCTATAATATTTGCTAGAGATTACTCCAATCTATTTTCGAGCTAAAATCGCAGCAAAATACTCCTATTCAATGTTTTAAAAGTACTTCTTCGAGGTCTGGTTCTGCACCAATGATATAATAATACTCCTAGATAGTTTTGTAGAATAGACCTCTATAATACATGAAGTATTATAGAGGATGAATTGAGACTCCTTCTCGGTAGTAGCATTCAGAGCACACTGACTGTTTAATATATCCTACATAGATGTGTGTACATCCTATTGGCTGAGAGAGCTGAGGGCCATGCCCCTTTCCCTTATGAGTGACATGTTGCCATAACAGTTTGACGTAGGAATTCAGATGGTGCACCAGACATGTATATTATACAAAGGCTGTGAGTGCGACTCCAATTAAACTAGGGCTGCCAAGATTCCTAGGTGCTACATTCCTTTGAACATCATTCAAAGGGAAACATACTTGATAATAATAATACTTTATCATAACTATGACAATTTAATATGATTACATTTATATATATATGGTTTCATTTGAATATTATCAAACGGAAGTTATGTTAGAAATATTCACAGAAAGAGTATATTTTCAAAGGTTTTATGACACCTAAACCTGCATCAATATCCACCTTCTTATGGATTGGATGGGTCTTCTGTAGAAAGTGGTTTTGTATTCTTTTGAGCTTGTATTCTAGATCCATTGGCTCACGTTTTATTGGCCTCACTTTTATCTGTCTCAGGTGTCTCTTGTACCTCTGCCACATCAAGGCGAGTGGTCGTAGTGTAGGATGAAGGAACTTCTTGGTATCACATAGTTGAGAATTGCCAGTGTCCCCTTTCCTTTTCAAGGGTATGCAAAGCCTAGGGCGTGGGGAAGACTTTCGCTTTCCAACACGATCAATTGCAAAGACTCAGATTTAGAAGACGGTCTCTGTAGGAACTTGAGCATTTATAAAATTGCAAGCGTGGGCTTGACCCAATCTCTTTGAATGTGATCTATGTATAGGTATACATGTAAAGGCATCCGTGTGAATAGGATATCTAAAAGATACATTGATATTGAATGTTCTAATGGAAGAGTCTCGTAAAAACAGGGGACTCCAGTTCCTGGGAAACAAGGGGGATTTTTGAATACTTAAGTTGTATGATCTTTATATTATATATAATGGCTCATCTGAGTGCACGATGCTAAATGGTAAAATTATCTTATTTACAAAATTATTATTGATAATGGGGACATATTAGATCTAGAATAGCATACACATCGGTTGGAAATCAAACCATCAACTTTGGCGTGCTGGCCTCTGGAAGAACATACTACTTTTTAAGCAAATATCTTGGATTTAATCTAATCTAACGATGATCCTTTAAATATTCATGAATATCTGTAATTCTTTTAAAACAAACGCCATCTGTCTCGGATGCGTTCCCAGTTATCAGCTGCTGCCCTCGTCAGCCTAGTGATCACATGACCGCAAGTCGATCTGGACTCGGTCTGGATGGTTGCGAATAAAATCAACTCATTGAAAGAAAAGCCCAGGAGGCCATTACAATAAGAAAATGGAAACCTGGATTAAATCCTGAATTAAATCGAGACCAAAGGTGGAACTGCCTACGATCTACTCTGGTTAGTTGCCCCAACACCCACCCACACACACCAACACAGTGGGGGAGGGTTGGTGGATGGGAATTACAATTAATGATTATGTCCCCAAAACCAAGGAAAGAAACGCCATTCGCGTTATAAATGAAGTAACAAATACCTCCTTCAGTTCAAGGATGAAAGCTATCGTGTTGTTATGGCAGGATCGAGCTGCGTTGTGCAGCCTGGAAATATTGAATCGTAAATTGTTTTGAACAAAATAATCCCTCCATTCCATTAAAAGTATTAAATGGAAAATATGGTCTTCATAAAAATGTCCCTACTGTAACGCCACTCCAAAGCACGCCTTCCAGCAATAACCTTGAGCCAAATAGCCTTGCCAAAGCCAATTAACTTCACTGTCCTCAATAAAGGTGTCCTCGATTGTCATTCGGTTCCTCCTGCTCTAAAACCTATAATGACCAGAAACTGGGCACTAATCGCCTGGCTCTCAAACCAGAGTGGATCTCTCTGATTCCAGTGGATAATATGTAGCTTATTACATTTGTCAAGGCACTGTATTACGCTCAGGTTGCAGTAGAATTTACAGCGTTGAATCTTTATCTTCAAGTACCTCGCATTTTATTACTCATTAAAATTTGATGTACAGTATTTTCACAGATGGTGGTTCAAGCGTCAATGAACATTACTCTGCAGCCTCCACAGGATACATAATTTTATATGGGTGAAGTCGCCAGAGAATGTACAATTCATCTTCACCATCCTTTCAAATAACCCAAATAAAGTTCAAAATACAGTTCAACCTAACCAAGCAGATTGTTAGAATCAATGCAATGCCGGATATACTCGGATTTACCTAGTATTAACCAAACTGCAGCCGAATTTAGCTGAATTTACTCAATGTGTACAGCTGCTAATTGTACATTTTCTGAAGATCTGACCCATATGCTGCTTTGAGGTATCGTATTGAATATTGTGGGAATATTATCAAGGAGGAAAGAACGAGTCTGACTAGAGGGATCCCGCGATCCAGACTGAGGACTTTATTGTAGTTGATCTTACACTATTGGTAATTGATCCTCGTGGTTATTGCTGATTTGTCCATGGTTATACTAGGGTCAAAATTGCATGTGGTTACCGTGAAATATACTGCAAATCATGTGGGCAAATTATTTCATACTCTCTGTAGGTGTATGCGCTCTTTTCCCCTTCATTTTCTCATGGTTATTCGTTGAACAAGGATTAAAATAAATACAAACGTTGCTTCAGTAGTTTCTGTGCATAAGACCCTGCCCCCACACAGCCGATTTGCCCCCCGATTGCCTCCCGATTTGGGTCTCCCGATAAATCCTATGATTTCATTTCAAATCCTGGTTCATGTTTTTAAAATAACATAAACCAGGACTGGAAATGAAACCCTAAGATTCATCGGAAGACCCAAATCGGGGGGCAATCGGGGGACAAATCGGCTGTGTGGGGGCAGGGTTTAAGAGCAGTTACCTATAGTCTCCTCCATTCCTCCTTGTATAACAAACACATTATGTTATAAACGATAACATGCCCCTTCCCCTTCCTCCTGCTCCCCCTCCATGCTGTAAGACTTCATACTTCTCCCTCTGGTCAAACCCTATTCCCAGAACTGTCACCTCCACTGCCACTTATTCCTGATAATCTGTTTATGGGGTGGCTTATACTGTCTAGAGGACAGAAAACAATTATTGCTTCACTATTTATTATAAACACAAAAACCCTCTTCTCCAGTGAACTCCACCATGTAGGCCTTAAGCAAACAAAATTATGTACGCAATATGCCATAGGACATCTGGGAAGACAGCTCTGAGATGACAGGTCTCGTCCCATTTCTCACAAATGTTTTAACCATGTACTGTTGAAGAGAAATAAAAATACGTATATATATTATAAATTATATATACAATATATGGTAACCTGTGGTAGCAAGTCTATGCATCATTCTGATTTAAAGCTGTATTCTTCTGCTTATATTTACAACAAAAGAAATCTTTGAATTTATCAATATTTCGCTGGTGTTATATGTCTATACAAGAATTTGAAGCCGACATATGATTAATCTAGACTTACACAACTTAATATTTTCACCACTCAGGCAAATGTAAAAAAAACACACGCCGGTCCACCTTCTCCCCTCAACTAAACATCAATAAAGCTATTTCATGTATTTGCAGGAGCGCACGGGAAGATTCGATGTCAGAAGTACACTATCTTTTGTGATATGGATTACGAATAAAAAAATAGTTAAATTGAGTTCAATTACACAGCGAGGATATAAATGTCATCCGAAATGAGAGCTATGAATTTAAATTCATAAAATCTTCAACCAGGATGGAATATGAGCTTTTTCAGTATAACTACGCTAAACTGTTCTAACCTGTTCTAACCTGAGGGAGACCAATTGGGATAATGGAAAATGAGAAAAACTGAGATAACTGAGCAAATAGCCCAGTGAATGTACAGACATATAATATAATCATTTGATATTTTGCATAACTTAAGCTAGATTGTATTTACCATTTTTATTTTCTCTTTTGAAAAATGGGCGTTTTAACTAGTAGTGCCCATAGCATGTAAATATCTTCTTTTAGCTCTATAAATGTATGCATACAAATAAATATTGCAAGAAAGGTCTATCGAAAGAACATTTTTAGTACTTTATTTTTATTCATATACAATAAATTGGTTTCCATGTGGGAGCCGTGACAGCCTGTGTACGCAGTTCGTGAGAACTTACCATATATAATCTTGAGATATGGCGTTAGTTTGTGGCCGAAGTTATTTCTATTTCATGGTTGCATAACTCGTAATATATAACATCATTTATCTTCTCCATAAAGGAGGGCATTCTGCATTTTCACCTTTGGAGATTAATAGTGAAATTAATTATCCTGAGTTTAATATAACCACTTCGTGAGATTGCGGATCATTCAATGGGATACTATTTCATCATGATTTTTTTTATTAACATCTTATACAGGCCTATATACTGCAGTTCGTGGTTATTTGTGTTGCCAATGGTCTTGCCACGTCTTTATTTTAAGGGAATGCCACATTTGGTAATAAAGTGAGTGCCTAGAACCATTTATACACCCCCGCACCTTACTTTAACGTTAACAATTCTATATATGCTTAATGTAATTGGTCTATGAACATCAATCTTTCTTAATGGATTTTTCTCTACATCTAAGTTGTTGGTTCTTCGTCCATCATCCAATCAGTGTAAATGATTAAAACGTTATTTAAAAAAAATGATATATATACATCTGATGACTAATTCCTTATAAGGTTTGGGGAAAGGTTATAACTGGTTTCCTGGACTATGAACAAATTAGTATAGTCTACCAGAACCATATTTACATTCAAGGGAACAGTGCTGTTACAATATCATGTTCAAGTTCTCATTAACCATTACCTTTCGTGATTGCAGAATTGATAGGACATAACACTACTCTTGTAAAATGGTATTCAGGTAGAAATGATGTGCTATAATGTATAGTACTAAATTAACAAATGCTAGTTGGTGTCTCAGTGAGTTGAATGTTAGCTAGATGTATTCTGAATGACATGATTCGTTTATAAGTTGGCAGTCCGCAAATGAAATAAGGTTAACGGAAATAGAATTAGAGCCGGAAAATCTAGGTTAATGGTAAAAGGATGGAGAGAGTGGTAAAATGCAGATTCTAGGGTTTGATTAGGGAAGGTGATCTCTCAGCGATTATATTAGACTGGTCATTCCCGCCCCCACCCCTCACTGTATCCAATGAAGCCCTTCACCGTTTCAAACATTAGCCAATTGGTTGCCAGCAACATCAGATCTTCTGATCATGGGCAGGAAACCATAAATGTTTTACTTATTCTCAATCCTATTTTCATGTGGGTGTTACATTGAAGTTATATTGGTGGTAAATAAGAAATACTTATTTAATATAATATATATATATTATATCACCTATAGTTACTAAGGCAGGCAGCAGGAAGATGCTGTTATATTTGTATTCTGCATTATTAAAAAAGAATATAAAAATAGAGCGTTGTGAGGAGTACCTTAGTTCCAGTCTTGTCAGTGTAGGGGCAATATTGCATTATCAGTACGAGAATACAGCTGTTATTTTTAGCATTTTACGATATCTTTACCTTTGTGAAATGATTAAGAACCAATCTACTACTTTCCTTTCTGTCTGGTTGGAAGGCCCGTTGACAACGTTAAATGAATATGAGAATTCCATCATCACTAATGATTCAGAAATCCAAAATTATGTCAACATTTCCAGGTGAGAAGGATGAGTATTCTACCCCAATCTTAGCGTTACCTGTTTTAGTTACTTTTGACCTAGAATATTTGAATTTGTAAGCTTTCGGTTGGATACAAAAATTACGCTAGGGGATAGACAGCATTTTAATGCTTTATTTTCGCTCCCGATATTAGAAGAACCCACAGAACACCTACCAAATACCTACGTCAGATAACCATAGAAAGAAGCAACTATCCATATCATAAACCATCGAAAGGTTTGTTCCTTCAATAAATATTGGCCAAACAGCCTTTTTTCTTTACAATATAATATAATACATCATAATCATTAGTCAAGAAATGAACAATCAAAATCTGGACTCACTTCATACCAACAAATTCATACTACATACGCAAAAAAGTTTTTTTCCACCAATTACTGCCTTGACCATTTCCAGTTACTATTATAAACCTATTACCAAATTTTCGGGGAAGTGCACAAAATTAATGTTTACTTGGGGGGCTGTTTGTTGACATGTTGCTATGACAATATGAGTGCACATTTACACACCTGAGGAGCATAATATCTGTACATAAGCATCCTGACGAAGGTCAAATGCAGACCGAAACCTAGATCGCCCCAAAGTATTAAACCTCCTTCAAATACAAATATCTGTGTCTCTTCGTGTTTTGAGTCGTCTCAATTACTTAGAATTTTCTTTACAATATTTAAAGTGCCAATTTTGAAATAACAATCCTACCACATGGGCCAACGTCAACAACGCTGAAGTTCCAAGATCCTCGCCAGAAGATCCTTCGTCTGATCCTGGTTTAATCCCTGTTTAGATTTGAATAAAAAATCACAGACCCACTCAGCATTCCGAGCGGGATTGAGTTTGTGTAACACTAATATTTGACAGCTGTTTTAACCGAGTCAATTTGCCAAGTTTTCAGTCTCAATTTTCTGAAAGCATTCGATAGGATTTTTGTGGATAGGATGGTGCCAAAGCAGCTGCATCCTTTCTCCTCAAAGTAATTCTTAGTCTTGGTGAAACTGAAACTTCCAGAAAGAAAGTCCCTCCATGGAAGGATTGTCGAAGTCCCAGAACCTACCACATGGTAGGAAAGTATATTTGTCGGTATATAATGTGTATACATGAAAATAAATGAAGTACATTTTCGTCAGGATTTGTCAAACTCATGTGTAATTGGGTGTCCGCCATTTTCCCCGCCAACATTCTCCCCACCAACATTCTCCCCACCAACATTCTCCCGGACCCATTTTCCCCGCTGCATTTTCCCCACTGCATTCTCCCCGCCTCAGGTTTTTCGCTCGCCATTCTCCCATCCTCCCATTTGCAGTGTGGTCGCTACGTTACCCTCCTCTCCACACCCTGCAACAATTGCCCTGAAATGTGTGGGAGTAGGTCAACTAAGTAGGCCTACCCTCCAGCTAATGAGAGAGCTCGCCACTCGTTTTTGAGAGATGGCGCTGGTCAGTAGTCCAGATCTATGTTACTGATACACTCCAACCAAAACCACTACTAATGGGGCAGGGCCTATGGTGCGTATAAACTGGTTGCGGAGTATAGGTCTGCCTAGGGAGGATGCATTCTCCCCACCAAATGACCTCCCATCCGTCATTCTCCCCGCCAACATTCTCCCTGACCCATTCTCCCCGCTGCATTCTCCCTGCCTGACCTTCTCCTCGCCCGCCATTCTCCCCGCCAAATGACCTCCCATCTGTCATTTTCCCCGCCTGCATTCTCCCCGCCGATTTATGTGGACATTTTTGTTTTGTTTTTTGTCCTCTCTCTCTTCACTCACCCTCTCTGATTTAATATCCTTAAGACTTCCTGTAATTGAGATTAGGTTGAGAAAAACAAGGTATTTAATTGTATACATCTGCTTAAAACACAACATAATTTAACACCACGTTTGTAATCTTCTTTAGTAAGGTTTAGCTATTGTGAAATTAAAATCAAATCCATTTCTATTTCAATGGGTAGATACTAATAAATGCCTCTAAATAGGAGAGTTGAATGTGCCACTGCGCATGTCTGTTGCAGTGCATCATGGGATGAATGGTTTACACATCTGACATACAAATATTCAGCAACATTCTTGTCGAAAATTGCAAGAATTTTTCACCAATATCATAGCCTGTATGAATGACCTATGAAAACCGAATGTATGATGGGAAAGATGGAGACTTGCGTCATGGACACATGTATGATACATTGATATTGACATTAGACAACTTTGATAAATAGTCCATGCTGAACATGGCATGCTTTCCATAGATTTTAGACTGTTCCATTAGTCCCATAATCCCATGTGAATCAAGATTCAAAATGGCGGCTATGCGACTCCCCTATTGCAATAATTTATGGTCTTTCAGATACAATGATACACGACATAGCTGTCCCCAGCATCAGGTGGAATAGCCTTCCTCTACCTTTACAGTGTTTTACTCGACCATCTTTTAGGCCCATTGCATAAGAAATCCTTTCCTTGGATGTTCCTTAGTTACCTTTTCTGTTTCAATGTTAATGTGTATTCTTATACACATTTCCTACCTAAGCAAGGAAAGCCGCTTAGCAAGAACGATTAAATTAAGTAAGGATTTTTTCAGCAACAGGCCACGGAGGTGGGCTGACTGATCGAGTTGATTCCACTGAGTCAGGTAGCAGCTAGCTCTTCCATGTTCTCCTCCCTCTTCAGCTATATAATACCAGCTGGATGCTTTTTCTAGCATTTTGGCTGGACTTTCAGACATGTCTTGTCCACTTCTGTTATTATTTGTATTCCCTACCAAATCTTTATCTGAAAAGGTTACTAACATAATCGAGATGGTTAGACTATACTGCACCTATCTAAAACTCATGTGTGTGTATGGACACAATGATTAAGAAGTAAAGATTATTCAGAAGGTTTATTTATTATTGTATATAGATATTTATATACGTGTTTTTATTTCCAATTGCATCACAATTACATTGAAAAAAGGACATGTCACTTTCTTTGCGAACATAGTTCTTCCAAGAGCGCCTCGACTGATTTAGAAGCTTAGGTTCTGTTCTCTCTTTATACATCTAGGTCTGGTGTTCTGTTTAAGTAGTTCTGTTGTAGTGCTCGGTTACATGGCATAGTTATGGTTTGGGAGAATTATACATCTGGCAATTCTGCAACATTCTGCAATTCTGCAACATAAATCTATGAATATGAAATATCAAATAACGTTGAAAGGGAATGAAACACCAAATCCGGAGATGAGACAAGGTTGGATGTGTGTTGCTGAATGGTGTTTATTAATGTTTCCAACGTTTCGAATAATCATAATATATTCTTCATCAGGGAATAAAATGTCAAAACTTATTCACTGACCTTAGAAATTCCGGGAATTTCAACTAGGCATCTCCTGCATCTGGATGCACTGGCTGTATCAAGCCCTAGCGCTATTCAGATGAAAAAGGAGAGAATTCAATGAAAATTTGAATTCTCAATAAGAAAAATTAATCATTCTCAGAATAATTGATTGGCCTTTGAGCTCAGATTGAAGGCCTGTCTTTGTCCAATGAGTTATGGCTCCACTGACGTCACTGACGTCAAACAATTCATTTCCATAGCCAATGAGAAACGACTATCAGGCCAACTTTCTCAACTTCTAAAGATACTTTTAGGTCATATTTCACCTTGCTTTGTTTGAGAAAATGATTGATATTTAACAGACACCGGATCTTTCCTTTCCTTTTACTGTCTGCGGAAGCTTTAGACAACCCAACAAGTTCACTGTGACATTAATATGGATATTGGGCGTCGAAGGAGGAACTCAAGAAAATCACAACAAAAACACCCACTGTCATTTCTAAGGGAAGCAACTGTTCAATAAACATTTGAAATAAATCAGCATCTTGGTTCGATCTAACGCTTACGATCGACCGGTCTGACAATTTCGCTCGTTTTTACTTGTGTTCGATTAAATCAGTGAAATTAATTTCAGTATCCATAAAAGGACTGAGAGTCTTCATCATAAAGTTCAAGTGAAGAAAATAGTTTTAGGATCGTCCCACGAACTCCGGACGATGCATAGTCCTATTTGATCCAAGCGATAAGCGTTTAATTTATGATTCAATTCAACAAATCATTGTTTTATAAATTGTAGTTTTGCAAAGGAGATTATGGACAAAAAGCAGTAATAACGGAGGAAGATATGCTGAAAAGTGAGCGCCCAAGTTCTTAGGTAAATGTGTTTGCGCCATACTTTGAAATAAAATGAAAAGAAACTTTGGAGGGAAACAAAATACCACGTAGCATTTACGTGATCTCCTCCTATGAAAATCTGTTAATACAACTTATGAACTTGTGCAACAATTTGCTCTGTAAAAGATTTTTTTGTACAATGATGCATACACATAACAATCAGGGAGTTACGTTCGTGTTGCATGCATGTGACATTTCGTTTTTTGACATTTCATATCAAGGAAGTGCACACCCATGAATTTGAAGAATGATTCCCATTTTTAACTTGGACAAATTCTAATATATCCTAATGAGATGTGATGCCCATTTTTAAGGGGGTCTCCACTGGCTGCGGTAAGCTCTGCGGTAAGCCTTGCGATGGTTTGTACTGGTTCTGAGGGTGGTGAGGAATGACGAGGTCCCTGCCTACATGGTCAGTGAACGATGTACGCCGGACCTCGCCGCTCCTCAACAACACATCACCATCGCAAGGCTTACCGCAGAGCTTACCGCAGCCAGTGGAGACCACCCTTTAAAATGCAGCCAACAACTGCACACTCCTAACAAGGAGGAAATTAAGCCCCTCAAACCCCAATCCCTAATTTTTGCAATAGCTAATAATGATATAGCCACCTCTTTAAGGGCTGCGGGAGTAAAGCATGGCTCCACGAGACCGCATGTTTATTGCGGCTAATATGCGGTTTGATAGTTATTGTCATATTTTATTATATATTATTAATTAATGATTAATTATTATAAAGAAATTATTTTGCACAACTCACCAAGACTCGTATCTCGTATCTCCATTTCTTTTTATATTTTGATTCGGAATGCACTGCAGATTGAAACCGCAACCGCCGCAGATGGGAAAATCGTAATGTAAATCGTAATGAAGTCAAGCCTAAAGACACGAGGACGAATTCAGAAATGAAATGCAAAAGTACTTACAGCTGTTTCGGCGTTATTTTAGAATGCTTTGACAGTAAATACTTTTAGAGTGAATGCATCTTTGCCCGCTATTATACATAGATTTATTTACAATACTAAAACTGTACTGAAGAGGCGTCTGATGGAAGACCTGAATCACATACAGAGAAGGATCCCTGGCTTACAAGGTATTCACTATGACATATAAACCCAAGTTGGATGAAAAATAAAGTGTAAGCAAGAGCCATTGAATCACATGAGTAGTTTTTAACCTCGAGTACTTGACTGTAAACAATAGCAATTTGGTTCTTTATCTGGAAACCTACTCTTCTTGTATAAATTATCCATCATTTAAATCTACATAGTGTTTGTCTGTACAATAGGTCTAACAACCTGTAGACGGTCTAGCCAGACTGCCTGCTCTATACGCTCCAACCCTCAGTTATAATGCAGCTGATTTATTTCGTATTTAGAACAAAGTTTCTGGCCATTATTTCATGAGTTATGATGTTGAGAATCGAAGGGAATATGATGATGTTGGCGCGCGGTTTAATCTCCACTCGACGATTGCAGTGGTAAAACTGGTTGCCATATGGAGAAGGTATTGGCGTTTGAAACAATCCCAATTGAAATATGACCTTTCTCCTCGCCATCAGATAACATGTTATTTATCCAGGTAATTCCCATAAACGTGATCTCTGGCGTTTTATGTGGTGCCTCATGGAAATTGGATGGGCTTATATTAATAGTTTTTATCGACATTTTATCGATTCCATCGACCATGGAACATGAGTTGGTGCATTCTTGAAACATACCTAACGGCCATATAGCTTTCTGTCATTTATTCTTTTGAATTTTTAAGGATTGATAAAAAGCAAAAATATAATTGATGGTTGAAAGAAGCAAAAACAATCTCCTCTCCCATCTCCAATCCCCCCAAAATATAATTGACCATACATATCTTATGGAAGTAAATGCATATATATCTTATTTTTTTCTGTAAGGATTTGGGCAAAGTGAATGTGATATGTTAAGTTTAGAGACTTGAAATTCACTATACAGATGGTGTGGCAATATAGAATCCTCATATCAACTCTAATTGAAATTGGACCGATCTATATGTATGAACGTAATGGCTATCGAATACCTCTATTTAGGCGGCTCTATTTAAATGTAAAGAGTGATTGTCTCGGCGAAACAGACGCATCTCGCTCTGGGGTTGATGTTTAATGCTAACCCTAGACTTGATCCAGACAGATGAATGTCAAGAGTGTATTGTCAAGTGATTAGTATTGGAGAGGACAAGAAGCAAGGCCTGCAAATGCCTTTGTGCAAGGGATACAGATTAATGAATAACTTAGATGCCAACAGACCGGTCTAGGGCTTAGCTGTTCAGCCAGGCACAATGGACAGATTCAGTTTCACTCAAGGGCTTATTCCTGTGTACATGGATGGAACGGGTCTCAGTGTTCAGCTCTTGCTGCCAGAATGGTTTTATTTTTCGTGTGGATTGATGAAGAGTACGATGATGATGATTTAGAGGCTATCAATACCTAAAATGGGATGGGATGAGTAAATGTTTATGATTCGGAAGGCAAATAGGAGTGCATTAATACTGCTTGGTATGAACATTATCAGTTCAACAGAATTGCTATGTTTTTAGTATTGGAGATGACCTTTTAAAATGAAACTTAACAACATCATTATTTCATCTATACTTATTTGGAGGGTTCTGATGATTTATGTAAAACTGCAGTCAGTCATGCCTCTAATGTTACAGCACATTTCATATATTCAATATAATAGCAGGTCAATTTTAAAGCTTCATTCTCAGCTATTGCGACACAAAGTATCGTACCAAATTTACTCACTATCATGACTTAAAGGACTGAATTAATTTAGATGCTGAGGAGCATGACACCACCACAGGAAAGGATTCTGACGGGTCTCCGTAATATAGATGTGGACTTTCATGAAGCCCTGTCGTAAAATCAACCGTACAAAAAACCCCAAAATGTTGGTCAAATGACTTTTAGATGGGTTGGGGAAAAAGTAAACTAAAAATCAGAAAATGAGTTGATGAGCGATATTAATTGAGAGCGCAGCTTTCAGAGAGGTTATACAGTTTAAACCTTGATGCTTGATTTCTCCCATACCAACTTATATTTGTGGTGCCATGCAAAAGGCCCAATTTCCATATACTACTACTTCACTTGCGTTACGTCTATCTATACGTATATACATACATATATACACACTCATGTTCACTTTGTGAGACTTTATGTAATGCGTGCGCAACCTGCGCGCGCAAGACTAACGTTATATTATAGCGTCTTTATTATGTACGCGCATTTTGGTAAAGCTTATTTAATTTGATTCCACTAGGTGGTGCTACTTTTTACAACATCTTTCTTATACCTGAAAATACCTTCTTTCCTTGTTTTGATGACTTAGCTTATTATATATATCCCAGTACTTCGATCACTAAACACCGTAGCAATAGTCTATATTCGTACTTGATGTTTATCAATTCTCCTCCTCGAACAAATACCTCGGGTCATAATATATAATTTTGTAGGAGAATAAATGCCTTGACAGTGTGAATATATACTGGTGTTGTTTTAGGAATGTATCATTGCTTAGAAATCGAAAATGTATGTATAATGTAGCAGCTTTTATGGGTAAATTAATTAACAATTATAGAAACTGATAGAGATCTATTACTTGTTTTCTTCAACTTAAGCTGAGAAATGAGATGCTTATGCAAAATTTTAAAAATCAAATCAATTAAAATCAAATATCGTTCAACCCTTCAACCAAGACCCTCAATACAACATCATTAACGAACAGATAACTTAAAACCAACCTGAAACAAGCTTGCAAAGAAGAAGTAACACAAAAGTGTACGTTGGCGATGCAGCAGAGATCACCGAGTACAAGATAAGAAGATAACACATCGAGATTAAGGTGCAACCCATTTTTTATTTTTTATGTCAAGTCTTAAGATAAGATAAGATAAGATAAGATAATTTTTTATTTGTCTAGGGAATGAGTAATATGGTACATAAAGAGACAAATAGGTCTACATGTCTATATGAAACTGACTCGTTCCATCTCTACCGACAGTTACCTTTAATTTAGATAGAACTAGTTAAATTATAAATGAGAGTAGATATAGCAGGTGAGATATACATATAAGATACAATGTCTACGGTAGTCGGATAATATACTTTATCTGTTCTACTTTACTTTTTGTTCTGTCGATGTTATACTGACATCTGACGAGAGTTGTTTACCTTTTGGCAAGAGAGTAGGCCTCTAATACATTTAAGATATACTTTTTAAATGCTTACATTATGCATGAGGTTATAATGATGATTATAATAGTAATAATAGCAACGGTTACATGTCACTTTGATCACATACTCGTGAATAGGATAAACATAACAAGGAGTAACAGTGGGCACAGTACAGTGCTTTTGGTAAATATAAGAGTTATAACTCTGTACAATCTGTTTCATATTACAGTGTTATATATGATTATACATATAATACATGAAAATATAGATATGAGGGCGATATATTACATTATATATATATTTTTTTTTCCCTACAGGCAGTATCATTAGATAGAGTATGGGTCTTCCCAATAGTGCAGGTAAAAGTAGGCTATGTTTTACATAATGACAATTTGCAGTGGCCAGATTACCTGTTAAAAACTTACAGGAGTGATAATAAATTATGCCAGAGTTGGTTTGAGTTTTAATTCGAGTCTATTATGAATATAGAGATGTCAGTTCATTTCTGAACTGTCTTTGGGTCTCTAAGCAGTGTAATTTTGTGGGGAGGTTGTTCCAGGCTTCTTTAGCCTTGAATAGGAAACTGTTTTGGAAAAGTGAGGATTTTGGAAGGTCTTGTTTTAATAATTTTCTATTTTTTGCATGATTTCTTGTTGGTAACTTTCTCTGGTCAATATTATTTTCGTTTTTAGCTAGGTAATGGGCGCTTTCTGCTAGATGTATTTTTCTCCTAGTTTCGTTCGTGAGTATGTTTAGTTTGACATATTCGTTATCTACATTCGTTCTCTTGTTTAGGTCGAGAGTGGCCCTAAGAGAAGTGTTCAAGAGAGAATGGAGTCTTTTTATCAGACTTTTATTGGAGCTATCGTAGAAAATATCTCCATAGTCAATATTGGGAATTATAATCATTTTTACAATATCCTTTTTGATTTTTCTAGGTAGTGTATACCTAGCGTTTGAGAGAAGTCTTACCTTCCATTTGACTTTGTTAATTATTTTAGTCGTATGGGACTTGAAATTTAATTTTTCATCAATATTGAGGCCCAGATAGCAATACTCTTTGGTATTTTCTATCTGTTCTTTACCCAGGGTAAGTCTTTGTTGTGGTTCAAATTCACCTTTTTGATTTCTTTTAGAGTGAAATGTTATAAATTTTGTCTTAGAGACATTCATTGAGATTTTGTTTATTTTACACCAGGTGTCTATTTTTCTCAGATCATGTTGGAGGGCATTGAAGATTATTTTTTCTGATTCATGACTATATGATATGACTGTGTCGTCAGCATAATGCTGGATGGACGATTTTTCAACTACCTGGTGTAAATCATTTATATATATTGAGAACAAAATCGGTCCTAAAATTGTTCCTTGAGGAACGCCGAAAGTGATCTTACCTTGGGTTGATGTGTGCCTATTTACCCTGACTATTTGAAGTCGGTCTGACAAATAATTCTTAAACCAAGTATTTTCTTGGTCTTTAATTCCAATTTTACTGAGTTTTTCCAATAATCTCTGATGGTGAACGGTATCAAAAGCTTTTTTAAAATCGAGAAAAACAGCCGTGGTTATTTTTCCCGAATTTAAACTCTCATAAAAGGGTTGAAGGAGGTCTATATGTGCCTGGTTTACCGAGTGGCCCTGTCTAAATCCATATTGTTTGACATAGTATAGCTCATTAGATTCCATATATGAGGACAGCTGTTTTTGTACAGCCTTTTCTAGAATTTTTGCAGGCATATTAATACCTGAAATTGGTCGATAATTATTCGGGACATTCTTTGGGCCTGTTTTATGTAGTGGGGTGACTGTGGCAGCCTTAAATGTTTTTGGGATATTCGAAGTTTTAAGGGAGAGATTGACCAAGTAAGTCACTTGCACATTTAGAGCTAAGAGACAGCTTTTTAGAATTTTTCCCGGGATATTCGTTATACCTGAGCTTTTATTTTGATCTATATTTTTTATAATTTTTACTATCTCCAGGGGGGTGACTGGTTTGAAAGTAAATTTTGTTTGGGCTGCTTGAAAATTGGGCATTTGTTGTTCCTCACTTGTGTCAGGGACTGGTATTTGATCTGCCAGTTGCGGACCAATATTTAAGAAATATTCATTGAAAATATTGGCAGCCTGCCCTGTAGTCGATTTTGTTCCATGTTCATCCACAAGTGTTATTTCTTGGGGTTTTGGGGTCTTAGGAGCGACTCAGAAGCACCCATCTACGTGACAACCCATAGGTTGAAGGTACATCTAACAGTGGGTAAAGGCAGATAACATACAGATAGTAATAATATGAATGGCTAATTTGCTGCATAAAGCCCTTCCCTCTCACTCAGATTGACCTCTGGATGGGGAGACATTAACACAAAGAACACTAATGAGGCTCCCCCTTTATCAGCATTAATAATTAATCCTGAGATCCACATCTGATATATAACTCTGGGGTATCTACTCGCAGCATGTGTGCGTTGGCTTCCCATTACACACCCTTGATGTGGCGCAGTCCGGTAGTAAAAGTGTCATGTACATGTACAGCAAAGTCATAGCTTGTATAGAAAATTCCTCAGTCTAGTATATTTATGCCCAATATGGATGCATATAGGAACTTAAACCTAGAAACAAGTCATCTCCACTATCTTTATATACACACTAAAACTATGTAAACGTTAGAAAACCAATGCAGGTTGAGTAAATCATAATTGATAGAACAATTGTGTAAATCATAGGTTTAACCAATCCAGTATACACTGGTAACTATGTAGGCATGCTCTGAGGATCTGTCCCTCCACCTGGTGGTATAACAATATTTCGATATGATACTGCAAAAGCTGAAATGTGGTTTTCCCTTAGCATCAATATAAACCGTATACCTTGGATGTGAGGGACCCAAGTCATTTATTATACCTCTGGGAGGGATGGTATGGTACGCCATAGGCTACAGCATTGGAAAACCGTATTACCCTCTGGGCGGTATTTACATATCATATTGCCCCCTGGCGGAATTTTTGTTGAAAAAATAGTCCCATGTTCGCTTCCTTATTTTCTTTATTTAAATAATTATTTTCGCAGAAAAAAGACTTGTAATACATGGTATGTAATGATATAATAATAATTATAATGATGACAACTGTAAAATTCCGAATTTATTGCGTATTTAAATAGAAAAATAGTCCCGAAAATGAGTGAGGTGGACCGGAAGTGAAGCTAAGTGAGAGGGTAAACAAAACAAGTGGCGAGGAGAGTTTGTTGTCTGACACTTATTTCCATCGAATTTTCACTATTTTTTTACACAAAAACATCGAGGGAGGTATAATAAATACAAAATAGACTTCTGGCAGTGTGGGAGCTGGTTATCTCCCTTGGGCTACCTAATTTCGTCGGGTGCTACGCACCCTTACGAAATTAGTACGCCCGCGGGAGATAACCACCTCTCACACAGCCAGGAGTCAATTTTGTCTATATACACTACGGCTCCAAGAATCAGGCTGCATTGGTAGAAAGTCAAATTTGTTTATGGACGAAATATCCAAATCTTCGTTTACGCACACTTAAACTCTCCCATTTTATTCTTCTTTAATTCAAGATCTAGCTTATTCCCACCATGGCCAGTGTAGAAGCAGGAACATGGAATTGCTGAGTATGTGTAAAGATTAGGTCGTCCTTTATTTGTACACACCATAATGTTTTAGTATAAATGCTGCGCAGCTGAACTGCCTTTTCTATCGCCTTTTCCGCGTTTCTGCTTAATCCATGGTAATGAATGAAGGGTCCAGATGGCCAGATGGCCTGGACACTGTATAATTCGTCGTCACTAACTTGACCATTATTTCTTTATTCGGATGAGGTTTGCACAAACGGACCTCCGTATAATGTTTATAGGAGGGGCGTTGGGTGAGAAATAAAATCACATAATCACACAATATCTTGCTTTCATTTCGCAAATTCGTAAAGTTAGTAATGTTAGGCCTATCTTGAATGTCATTGGAAGAAAAATCAGTCAGCATAAAATTACAACTATCAAATCATAAATTTGCAATCATTATGAATTGCCATTGTAACTTCAATATTGTAGCATTCAAACATAACTTAATGTTACAAAAATTACAACACATACTTAGTAACACCATCTCTATGAATTTACCAAGTTGATTGCAATTGTGTTTGTCGTTTACCTATGGTCAAATCAATTAATAATCTTTTCACCTACTGTTAAAGGTAAATGCCAGCATCGTCAGCACTGCAGCAGGTGGGAATTCAAGGAACTGATGCATGAACCAATAGAAGTCACAATATTGTCACAGCGGTCCCTGAAATAAAAACTAATTCAATGACATATGGTTTGGGTTTTTTTAGTTCCCACAACTATGTTCTTTCTAAATAAAAAAATTTAAACAAAAATCCATGATTCATTCAAGTTTGATTAAACACTAGCATTTACCTTTAAGATTTGTGTCGATCGATTTCTTATTTCTAAAAAAAATTGCCCATAATGCCATACAGAATCCCAGCCCTAAAACCAGATAAGAATGGTATGTCAGTTATTGTACCCCCATTGCGCTAATGACCTTTCTGACCCTGGAGTAGGCGTCCTGATGGAATTTTAATGGCATTTTGCGGTTTGGAGCGAGATGCTCTCCCTAAGTTTGGAGGGCCTCTCTCAATTCTAAGTCTAGATGGCACTTGGTTTATATTAGTTTAGGCAATCCTTCATCCTTTGCGACTTCTCTGTTCAAAACATGCTCGCATAAGAAACGTGTGAAGAAATGGGTGAACCTGTAACTCGACCTCCTCAGTAAATAACCTAAGAACTGAGGTGAAGGTTGGCCTGTTCAGTTCCTTGTAAAACACACAGGCGGTTCACCTAAGCTTGGATTGTTTGAATATTAGCTTTCCGTGGGAGATATTTCATCATGGCTGGACGTTTTGCAATGCATTACAAAGTTGTCCCCTAGCGGGTTATAGATGGAGCTGTGTTCCAAGCCTTCTTGAGCATTAATCAATTTTCAAAAAAGCCATAGTCTCACCCGAAATCATATTTGGAAATAGAGATGGGCTCTTCAGAGGGGGGAAATTCCTCTTTTCCTGATACTGGAAATCAAGAGATATTTATTGGAAGAAGCCAAGGGAGGGGAAAGGGAGGGGACGCACTTCGCATGGTCGAACTAACTCCACTTTCACCAGGGCAATTTGTCGCATTTTTCTTGAATCTTCCACAAATCTTCTATCTGAATCGGCTTCTCAGAGTGGCCCTGTCCTTCCTAGATAAGACATGAAAATAATTTCCCAAAGGAATATGAGAGACATTCCGTAATGAAGCGTAAAACAAATGTATTTATGCTAATTTGTCGATGTAGTTGAAGACGAAATTAACTATTGATTCTTTCTCTATGGAAAAGGAGCAGATTTCTATGAATACGGTCCCAAGATAGTAAATTCTAAATTGAAATTTAATAGAACTCTGTTAATCTCATCAGGATTTAATTTTCCATGCACCTTTTTCTATTTCTCCTCATGTGTATTTGCCCAGCCTATGAGAAAACTAGGTAACTGTAGAAAATCATATTAATTTCCATGAACTATAATAATCATGTCTATTAAGCCCGTTATACTAAGCACATCCCCTTCATATAATTTGTTCATATATAATACTTTCATAAATTATATTTATTTATTTGTTCACACCTGACCCATCGATATAAAATGACTTTCCCCACCTGATCTTTTAATTTTGATTTATTTTTATCAACACAAGCGTTACATTTCAACAATGTTATTCTCAGCTTGAGCTTTAAATAGCATAGGTTTTTTTTACATGAACATAATTGATACTAACAAATAATGCAGTTACACTGTTATTAACGATAATAGCAGTACCAATACAAGTTTCTAACATAAAACGTGTTTTTTAGGGTTTTTAACATAATAATATATAAGTAAGAACTCCAATTGAGTTGATTTGGATTGCTACTTGTTACCCCATAGGACTATGAATACCTGAATTCAGACTATAGTTCATTCAACGTTTAACTTTGACACAACTAGTCATTGAAAGTTACAACAATAATATACTGCCTAGCAGATCATAAATTCCATCTCAATGTTATCTTAACTAACATGATATGTAAAGAAACTTTAAATTTCTCCTCATTTAAGGGCAGGCTGGAAGATCTATCTGTAGAAGTTCTTAGTCCGTTTCGGTAACATTTTATTACTGAATAAAAATTCTCTCTATATATATATTTATTTAGTGAGTTGATGTCTTTGATGAGTATGATGGTTCAAGCACTGTGCGTCAAAACATAGATTCATACTACGGGTTTCTTCTAATTATTTTTCAGTAATCTAGAGACCTTATTATATAACATCTAACCTCTAACCTCTAATATTATATTTTTCCTTGAGGAAGGGCACCAAAAGCCCGAAACGTTGAAGAAATACAAGTCACCATATACAACCATATTTTCGTCCAAGTTGCATCTCAGACTTTATAGTGATATCTTTCCTCACCTTATAATCTAATATATTTATCAATAGATATATTCAATTCAAATTCAATTCAATATATTCTTTATTTGTACCTAAATATGTTGTACAAATAGGAGCCATGTTTCAGAAAAGAAATCCTGGTCTTCCAGCATGGTCCTTGACTACTGGAGTGGATAATTTTTAGATAATGTCTGTAAAGGCCAGAAAGTTATTTGTTACTACACAGAATGTCTACGCTGAATATCTTTGTTGTTGCATCAAATGTCTATATAGAATATCTAAACTACTTGGACATGGTATATAAGCATTGTTGAGTAAACATGAAATAAAAAGAAACAGTCATGGCAATGTAACTGAACATGAATATAGGTTATATAATGTATATAGATATAATAAAGGTATGATATAGATTTGTCGCTCCCTGGCAGGGCAAAACTGGCATATGTCGCCACAAATGACATAATGAATAATCATAACAGCGACATACAGTCATATAAAACACAAGCATAACATATTTGACATTATGAAGCAAAAGATATACCTTCAAACGTAAAACACAAATTTAATACATAAATCATAAGGTGTGAAATAATCAAAATAACAAAACAAAAAACACAAAACACATAGCACTGCATTGCACGATCGCAGTTATTACAAAATTATTGTTCTTCTTTTATTACAAAGTTGATTAAAGTAACTCAATTTTATGTAAATTCTCAGTGATGTTAAGGAATGTTTTCCGGTCCTTTATTTGTTGAGCCCCATATATAGTCAGATATCAATTGATGGGGATACATGAATAGATGAATAAATATATGGATACTGGATCGACTAGTAAATGAACGATTCGAATCGACATGGCTATTAAACTTACCTTCATCTTGCAATGCCTATTATAGTTTATGTTCAGAACGCTCACTGACAACCAGGGCTTTTAAAGTATCACATATTCATTGCAAGTGACGTGTCCGTCTACATGGGTGAAATCGCAAGAAAATGTACAATTCGTCTTCACCAATCCTCTCATATAACCCACATTTAAGACATAAATCAGGTTCAAAATTCAGTTCAATATAACCAAAGAGGTTGTTTGAATAAAGGCAGTGACAACCATACAGATATACCTATTATTGACCATTTTACAGTCTAATTTAGCAGAATTCACTAAATTTATGCGTAGAGCTGCCGATTGGGCATTTTCTGAAGATCTGACCCACATAACAGATGACTTTACCATGCATGATCGATTCAACCATATTCTGTAATATTAACAATAATCGTTTCAAAAGCATTTGTACCACATTTAGACCATACATTATATCTGAGTCTGATATTGCAGAAGAGATATTCGAGCTGAAAATATCCCTGACTGTTCTTTCACTTCACTGTCAACTTAGTTTCTCTTGCTTGTAAATCAGTTACTATATCGATGGCGATAAGAAATACTGGATGGATGTCTTCGGATTGCCATATTACTTTACTTTCTCATAGTTTATAGATGGATAATTGATGGATTGACAACCTGATTCCCAAGGTTTCTCATAATACATTGGCCTTTGCTGTCATTCCATTTCAGGCATGCAACATCAATTGATGGAAGAGGTAAGAAATTACTACCGAGCAAGAACGTCATTAGGAGGCGGAAAAGTGCACGCATTTGCTCTGATTACTTGCAACTTATTTGTATATTCTCAGCCAAATTCCCAAACTCTTTTTTGACATTTTTACTGAACTCTAGCTATTCAATAATATTCATAACTTCTTGGAAATAAGATCAAACTGAAAAAGTAAAAGTTTGTATTAGATGCCCGTATGTTTACATTCATTGGAATCCCCTTGGTCTCATCTTTTCAAATATAATGATATCTCAAAATCCAAATTTTGCGACTTGTGACTCATATTTTCCTAAAAACACATCACATATGGAAAAAGATTTGTACAAGAATATGGCTATAATGTCGTGAATGGTGTCAAAAGGATACAATCCAAATCAATGTATTCTAGTACGAACATCTTCAGTCCATTATATGTACACTCAGTGTACACACTTAGCTGGAGTCTACTTCATGGTTGTCTTTCATCCAGGGTCACAGTGTCGGTTTCTATCTAGGTGTTGCAGCATAGTTTAAGACCAGCTAGGTAAGGTTTGTTTTTGTTTTTAAAGATGTTTATTCAGCAAAATGAAATTATGTAGAGTGTACACTATTCTCATTCAAGAATTGTAATTGTATTCTCGGTCAAGAATTGTTGGGCTCGACTATCATTCGCGTTAAATAACTAAAAGCCCATTTTCCAGACATCCTGGAATGTCCTAGATTCAGTTATCTTTGGGTATCTATGTATTTATTACTGATTTCCTTTAACTGATTAACTGAAATGTCAGCATTCACTTTTACTGTTGCATTAATAGAGCCATGATTGAATGTTATAATCATATATCCACATAAATATGGGGAGATATAATTTTCCCAATGAATACAACTATATTATCCATATAAATCCTGACTGATGTTATTTCAAACTTCATGTACGTCTTATATTATTATAACGTTTTTCTTTTTACGGCGCGCTCGTTTAGTTTTATTCCCATTACATTTATATGCGTTATTTCCCTAATCCAATTATATTTTTCCTCCATGAATTCTTTGGGGAATTATCCATATCATACAGTCTTGACATGCAAGATATCACTTACAAAACATAACAAGAAGATACCCTCTTTAACTCTTATACCCCTCTAACCGTCTTGATTGTAGATGGTAGATATATCTATTCGTTGCTTGTCCCAACACCCAGCCGTACCGTGGTCCATATTCCACTGTTCATAGCTAATACAGGAATGTACATTGAATTTGCCACTACTGCCTGAGTGCTCTTTTTACCGGCCAACAAAAAGCTTATGGACTGTATCTATTCAGACTTGGATAAACGCTAGTGGGTTTGGGCAGGGCCATTTTCCCCCTTTGGATATGGATCTCCACCTAATATACCTCTCAACAGAGGGCTTCTAACCTCTAGACCATTAAGGGAGTGGTCTCTGGGGCTAAATCGCAATTCCTATGGATAGAAATAGCCGATCTAGTCTGTCAATATATTGATGTCTGATGAAAGTGACTGGGGATCCCAGATGGCGCTCCACCATCGCCGTCTCGCTCATGCATTAAACACTAAACGATACCCATTCAGTCAGATATTATCTGCTTTGCTGTGACCATCTCGCCTCTGACAAGTCGTGACATAGCATTATCCGATTACTGCGCCAGCACCTATCCTAATGCACCGAGCATAGGTCTCCAGGATAAGCCCGGGCCTTTTTCCTATAAACAAAGACTCGCTGTAAAGTGAAATAGTTTGTGAAAAAAATGTGTCTGGTGGATTACTAGACATGTCTCGATAAATTATAGAGAAAACAACGACAAATTTCCAATCGAGTATGTATCCAAAACTTTGTAATGGATAATCTCTGTTTCTCCCTCACACACACAGAGAGGCTTATTTGTAATTGAGAGCACAATATGAACATTATACTTCTTACACGTATGAAATGATATAAGGGACTTTTTCAATACAAACAGTAACCTAGGGTAGGGAGCTCTAAAAGTATTCCCAACGTTGCCATCGCTTGCAGGCAAACTCTATGACAGCTGATCAGCAGCGAATATTAATACATTCAGAATTAATTTTAACATACAGATGTGACAGGCAAAGTGGGAGAAGATCCCCTGCTTGCAGTGCCTGCCATCCCTTATCTTCCTCCTTGCCTTCATTCTGAAAGGAATTTGTCACATCAGTTTTGTAATAGGGAATGAGCTATAAAATGGAAAAGAGTCTTAACATATATCCCAATGATTTCATCCATGGTTCGCTTTAAGGATTACCTTTAAATATTTGATGCTTTCGATAGTGCCATGGGGACTTAGTCAATAAACAGTACCATTTAATTTAGATGTTGTCTGTCTGTTACATTAACGGAATTCATATTCATTCCATGGATTCCGTATCTTTAAAAGCACTAAAATGTCCCCTTTTTAGATATAAATTCTAATTCCCCTTCATCAACCAGTGTAAAAGGAGCTTCAGCACGAATTTATACTAATCTCGTGGAATTCTTTCCCTTTCAAAATGATCCCGGAAAGGTTTTCCCGGTTTAGTACTCCCTCTATTGACCCTGTCTGAACTTAAGCCACGGGGCCTTGATGACTAGGCAATACTTTGATGTGACTTCCACTTTGTGGCTTCCCATCCCATGGCTTCATATTTGCATTGCTTCACATTGATTTCTTCTTCAGGCTGAAAGTAAAGAATCGGTATGTGTTTGTGCCAGCGCTTTGAAAATGAACAAGCATAGCACGAAATGCTGTCAGAATCATCGTTCACCACGCTATTCTACACGGTCAATCGTGCCTAGATAAAACGATTGCCTTTACGAGGCTGCGTAAGGGCCACTGATCGCATCTACTTTGATTATTTATGATAAGGGAACCTGAAATACTGAGTGCTTTGTCAGGCCATATCTGTAACAACCACGGGTTCCCTTATCGAACCCAATCGGAAATAAATTTCTCTGTTATCAAGTAATCAACCTGGATTGCCATGGTATATCATTACTTTTATTCCTATAGTATTGGCCTTAAAATGAAATTTTAAAAAATAATAAAAGATTTACAGGAATTGGTCAAAGGAATGTCTTCTGGCCTGATCACAACTTAAAGTAAAAATAACAATAAAATTAAGACATATTACACATTAAATAGTAAAAATGTGATTCTTATGGTCTTTTAAGACTGGTTGTTAATATCATATCGACTGTTTTTTATAATAAGTTATTTATACATGCACTAGTGAATATATAAATTTATAGATAAATGTTACCATGTAGACAGTATGGTTGAACCTCGAAACTGTGTTTCACCTATTTTAGTACTCCAAGACACCAACATATGACTTGGTTATGATTCAGAAAATGTGATGCGCTATCTTGTATCTGGGGCCCAATATGTACAAGTGTAACAATAGGGAAAGCAAAGTATCGGCATAAAACTTCCTTGTCCAAATCAATACTGATGAATGCTATTTATTATGCGTTTTCCTCGCACAGTCTAGCCTCATTCAATTAGAGTTTTTCTGTTCAATTAGTCACTATTTGTTTACAATCATCAGCCCTTTCTCTCACTAACTCGATGAATTCAAAAACATAAGATTTACATAACATTGTTTTGAGTGTGGTATGTCCATGATGTTAAGATGTTGCATGATATGAACTGATGAAGAGCTCGTAACATTGATTTCATGTCATATGTTCCCCAGAACAATTGATAAATTTATTTGACCTATATATAAACATGGTATAGGTGTGATACATGTATAGTGTGTACCGAGTGATGATTATCCCGTCATGGACCTACAACCTGAAACCATTAATCAAAAAGTAACAATATCTACGTCGGACTTTCTTATGTAGATTGATGGGCCACTCATTGTCTTTTTTTCAAGCCCAGCTGCTAGATCGACAATCTCTTCACAATAATGATACATGGGTATCAAGCCGGGGGGAAACTGATTACATGCCTTGGTATACAACCAATTAAGACGTTATTAATATTGGCTTCTCCTGACAAAAGAAAAAAACCTATGCATCATGAATCAGGACAATAGGACAAATCAGGTCAATCGATAAGCTAATTTTGATACACCCATTTATACAAGATTGTGGCCTAATGTTTTTTTCCCAACACCGGGTCTTTATTCAAGAAGTAGACAGAGGCAACAGTCAAGGGCGGATACATATGTTACAACGCTCTTGTTTCAAAACCTAACTTATTCGAACATTAATTTCTTGCTAATACCTTAATTGAAGATGTGGCCTAAAGTTTTAATATTTTCTTGGATACATACAATAATTGCAATGAATGGTGTATCCTTATGATGAATAAACAATTTTCCAATCCAATCCAATTATATATGGGAAACAGGAATACAGACTTACCACCAGCAACAATAGAATACAGCAGGCCAACTAAAAGGTTGATTTCACCATACCTAAATATACTAGATATGGCTCTAGATGTATTGTATTTAAATATTTTTATTCAGCACAAAACATTATGTAACGAATACACTATATTTAAGAAATGCGGGCCATTCTTCGTAATAATTCAGGGTCAGTAGTTGGGCGAGAAATTAATCAACGCAACACACAGAGATGTATGCTTCAAATTTAGGCTTGTCAATTTTACAATATCTCAGTCGTCGCTGACAATTACAAATCGAGTATTTTATAGCAAATTTTGGTAATCCATACGATAAGATGTTGACATGTTTGATTTGTTTGGCTGTCCATATTTGATGTATCTCCATGCAGGTAAATTATTGAAAGCTATAATAATCAATGTCTAATAGTTGTAAATGTAGATAGAACTGACTTTAGTCTTTAACAAGGCTGCGAAATGAATCTTCTTAGTTCATTCTGAGTTCTTATTATGACAGGATACTGCAAAATACTCGCAAAGCACAGTGTGGAGACGGCCGAGTTCGTCTACTGTCAACTTCCGCTATTCAACCAATCAGAACACTGAAAAGCATAAAGACGTCGTGACGTAATTAGGACATCCGTCTATGGTGCTGCAAACGGACGGAAGACATTTCTCCCCTTTCAACCGACTATGGTGATTATCTCTTCGATGCCAACGCTTGTTTTAAAACATAGCAAATGATCAAAATAGGTCGTTATAATATATTAAAAGTGCAAACAGTTGAACGCAATGTATGTAGCGTGACACCTTGAATTATGCCCCCACCCTTCATAGGTGGAACGTTTGCGACTGAGAAAGTCACTCCATAATGACTATTTTATCTCCAGCACTGTTGGCACTCCCATATGTCAGTTCCTAATGGTTATTGACAATGCATATATCATAAAAACCATACCAAGTATTCCATCTCCTCTTTCAGACTAGTGGCTTTATCAAAATTTAATACCTCACTTGATGACAAAGAAGGGGGGCAAGCCAGAGCTGAAGAAACTCGGTATGTTTTATGTTTTCACTCGCTAGTGTTTTTTACTATGATTCAAGGGCACTGAATGGTTTTTTTTCCAAAGAGTGGACATATAAGGGAACGAAATATTGATCACTATAAGTTAAAACACTTTCTTATCATCAGGCATTTTGAATTCAATTGTAAGACCTTCTTATCATCAGGCCTTTTGAATTCAGTTATAGCGGCACCTTCTGATACAGTGTGATATATGCGTTCGTTGCAGTTGAAACGGCATTTCAAAGTCTATTCATTAGAACATAACTCACATTGAGATAGACATATTCATCAAAGATTTAGATTTTTTGTAACACTAAGGAACTATGGACAATACATGTGATGTTCCCCTGCAGAAACGAAGTAACGTGCTAGCCGGCTTGCATTTGCATATTCTGTATTAAAATTAAGATAAATCTACGATATAGATATTTATAGGCTTGACACTAAATACACATGGGACCTTTGTAACCAATCAAGGCTCTTATGGTCTGGCATCGTTCTGAGGCTAGTTAATCATTCCCTCTAAGTCATGGGGTTGACCCTCTTTGGGTTGTTGGTTCATGAAAAGCGATATTAATCATTATAATTTTCGCCGAAGGAAGCCATCTTTTAACATATAATATCCAAGCCAAATTTGTATTATTATACGACCTAGATTTTATAGATGTAATCAACTGGTCGTCAATATTGCGCGACATCATTTATAATGTATATCAATTAATGACTATGCCCTATGTTGATTTCCACCTTTTTATTCTGCTTTCTTTTCTATGGTCTTTATAATTGATAGGCTGAATGAAATGTTGATTGATAGGTTGACAAAAATGAGGAGAAAACTCTTTAATTTGATGTCAACCTTCATGTAAAAAATGAATGAAGCTGAGTCACTGGGAAAACATGGGTTCCCCACTGACTAATATAGTTGGGTCGCGCCATCAATCTCAAGGTTGTAAATAAGCCACTAAATACAATGGCAAACCATTGTCCTTATAGGGACCACCCTGAGGGCAGTGTTTCATGGCCAGTTGATGGGGCTTGCTGTGCTCCCAAGCCTGCCTTTAACTTCCTTAGTTAATGGACATTCAGGACATGCATTTATCCTTGATTGCTAGGTAAATCGCAGATAAATAGAAAGGCAAGAATAATTGAGCTATTTAACTATTTTTCGTAATGGACCCTTTGTTGTATAGATGAACATTACATATTATCACCATGTAAGTGCTTAAAATTAGAAAGCTAGAAATAGTTCCTATATGGCCCTTCAATTATACTGGGAGTGTCACAAAAGTAATATATAATGCATACATACTTAAGATAGGCAGAAGGTATTATTGTGGGATAAATAATAGATAGTGGTATTAAATTGGATAGCTATAGAGATGACTGCTTATATTGAATCTGTTGTACTATCTTCTCAACGCGCAAACAAACATGGCCCTATATACAGCGTTCCCAAACATCCTTCCCACTGTATTACTATTGAGTTAAAAACAGGAACATAATATATGCTGCCGTGCTATCTATACATTAACCTTTTGGGTTAACAATGTTCGTTTCCTCTTATAATCAGCCTCTGCGCCAAGAGTTTGTGTCCTGTCTAGATTCAACATTTTTTCATCGAGTTTAACAAGCGTCAATATTGGAGCAACTGCATGAAGTTGTCACCTAGTAGCAGTATGCATTGTGCCAAGATAATGCAATGTGAGGGTCCACATGAACCCTGGTATGAAACAGCTTGCGGTCTACTCGGCTGTGCCTGAGATGGGCAGGCTGGTTCTACCATTTTGTGAACCCTGTAAAAGGGCGTGGCTCCCCAACCCCAGGTTAAGGTCTGGCCATGTATACTCACCTATGGGATTTCATATAGTCTTTAGTTATGGATGATGCAATAAATCTCCTCACCCCCAAGGAACCAAAACGTGAATTCGAGTAATATGGTCGGGGAATCTCTTTTTTGTGCGTGTGCGTGTGTGTTGAAGCAACTTGGTGTGCAGTTACAATATTCAGTATTACATAGTAAAGGAACACTTCTCTGATATTGTGTATAAAATGATTCCAAAAGCTACAGTATAATATTTCAAAAGGGATAATTGTTCCTTGAACATTTATATCAGACTGTTAGTTGAATGTTAGCTAAAAACGTTCCAGGAACATACAACCCTACACTCCTAGGATGTTTTGCTAAAATTGTTTGATGTTTTCTACATGTTTCCTACAAACTAACAACAGGAACCTACTTCCAATGTTCCCCGAATGTAGTGTGCTACTGGGGTAGGCCTATATTTCAAAAAGTAATTCCAAGACCACACAAAGTATGTACTACACTCCTTATTAGTACGAAGCACCTGGCGAGGATAAAACAACAGATATATATATTACGCACGCTAGGATAAAGTGTTATTTATATGTTCTGACAGACTAGAAACAATTGATAATGTCAGCCTTGGGAGAAGGTCCAATGAACGCCAGAGGAAGAGAAAAAGACCGAGGGGAAGGCGTTATTATTTGACATAAGGTGGTTGAATAGGGAAAGCAAAAGAAGGCTACTTCCTTGGGATCTCATATATGCACTGGCGTTCCATGTGAAAGTGTCCGTGAGGAATTGTAGTTATTCGAATAGAAGTATTACCTTCCGGGATTTGAGGACGAGTGTCTCTGTAAAAGAATGCCCCAAGATGGAGGAGCGAACACGCACATGCTAAGACTTGTATGGCCGAGCCCCATTGCGTGAGTCAAAAGGAAAATGAAAGGTAGTTCTCGCTCACAAATTGGATAGATAGATGTAACTTTCGGAGATGTCTGAATATATGTGTCCATTCTGAGGATCCTCCAGGCATTGGAATTGCATTGACAGGCACCATACACATATATGGAGAGTCCGACATATTGAAGATCATTTTCAATATTTCATCTGAATCTGTAGGTTGCTTATGAATGCTCCCCCAACGATTTAAACAAATCTCTATAGTACTGATTTATACGGGATGTACAAATTGACGAATTTTATATTTCAAGTAAGGTAAAACATCTTATGTTAGGCTTGATAAGGTGTTTTTTGCCCAACCTAAATTGATCATATTCGAAGGATTTCATGGTTATTTCAGTTATAATATGTTGGCGGGACTCTGCTTTACCATTAATAATGAAACCCAGCAAAGCAAGGGTTTATTCTCACCCAATACATATCATAAATACATAAAAGCAAAAACACATGTAAGAATACATCACAGCTCAAAAATTGGGTAAGATTAAACATTTTTCAAATAGCCTGCACATCTATGCAGCTCAGGTGAAAGTTGAATAATGGATCAACTGTCCAGGTGGAACGAGTGACGTAATAGTTGCGGGCCGCTGATTGGTCCTCATGATGCAGGTACATTACGTCATAATTAGTTGCTGCGTCAGCCCCAAATATATACATCGATGGGTCGATTCCACATATATATGGATACTTCCTCCCAAAGGGCTGAGGTATTTTCAATTTACAATATCCTTCCATGAATTGTAGTCGTGAAAATCAGCGACTCTTCATATCAAACTTCCCAAATAAATACCCATTATTATATTGAGAAAACCAGTTGATTCTGACAGCCGAATCACACGCAATTCAATTACTATTCTATTTTAAGTCTAATTGATTTGTAAAATGCATGATGACAAGTTATTCTATCCATGACTTCGTTGGATGATGCTTCGTTGCGTAATAAGAATCACGCAGTGGGTTTTGGTTACTATAAGGCTTCACAATTAAGAGAATATGGTTGGTATTTGCATCAGGGTTCCATGGACGGTTTTTGGTCAAGGAATCTTGTAAAGAAATCACTTAAGCTTTTGGAGAGTCAGAGCACCATATAATGATGCAGTACCAGGTCCCTTTCAGAAATGCAAATCATTCAAAATGTGGTCAATATATAATGCTTACTATAACAAGTTGGTAGAAAGAGTTTAATTTCACACCAGTTTCGGTGTACTGAGCGAGTGAAACTAACGAGTTACTTAACTGATTTATTATATGTCTTAAAAATCTAAAGAAGAACATTTTAAAGCCCTTTTGTGGACCTTTCCCAAATGTATGTACTTGGTGGTTTTGGTACTTCAATGGGTTGCGTATACCACTAATGGTATGCATATGTTACTCACTAAAAAGGATTTTGAGTACATATTTATTTATGCTGTAACGCTTTAAAGGTAAACACTTGTCTGATATCCGAATAGTTATTTCGGACATTTAATGTTGGAAGAGAACATAGGTCCGAGAAAACTAGACTCATAGGGACCTCGATTAATGCATCATGCACGTTTAAATTCTAAAACCGCCTAAAAAGGTTAATGGATTTCCACTTGAACGTTCTTTCCGTTCTTCTTGCACGCTGCCCCGTGAATACGAATGATTGAAGTTCGAACATTATTTCCATCTTTAATGCTTACTACTATTTTGAGGTGTATAGCACCGATTGTAGATGCAATAATTATCTGACTCATCTTATGCAAAGAAGGTAGAAAAGTGAGACATGCTAGCGTCCCCAAGATTCCTCATGCAGTATTCCTACAAGGAGTTTTCAAGATAAAGGGTGATGGGTATTTCCCATTCCCGTTTGTCAAGTGCTGAAATTATCCCTTGTCAGAAGAAGGAAATTGCTTCTCCTCCACTGATATCAATCTTTTGATTTATCATGGGTCTAATTCAAATAGGACATCCCTTTCTATTGCTGGCAGCTTCCTCTTGGCATGGCTTGTGATTCAGGGGAACAAATTAAAGAGCCATCATCCAAAAAAAAGCGGTATCCAATGTGATAAATTCTTCATTTCAACCGCTATCCCTAAAGATTCTCATTTTCATCTTGTTTCATAGGAACATTTCCAAATTATCTACATTGCTTCATAAACTCATAAAAATATACAACTTTAATGGTTCACATATTAGATACATGGAGGCATTCACATAGAAATGATACTTCAAATTGATTTCGAACGCAATTCCGTTCTCCAGATCCTCCCGGGAAATCATGGAATTAGTTTGTTCCTATAATTGCATGCAGTCATATCGAAGTGTAACAAACGTGTGGCTATTTAACACATCTTTCCATACATAAATAAATGAGAGCCATGGATCTTATAGACATGTACCAATAATTCAGTTTTGATGTGTCATTGAATAAACAGTGCTACTGAACGTAAACCACTTTATCAAAGTAAGTAATGCATTCAAATAATTAGATTGATGCGTAGGACCATTTTCATATACGTAAGCCCCTGTTTCTGCTTCGTATATAACCGGTAACCCATCCATTATTTATTCTCCAAACACATCTCCTATTTTACTACTTTTAGCTATGTGTTAACGACAATCAGTTTGAGAGCTTGCGCATCTTGTGAGAGCTTGTACACCTTGTGAGACTTGCGCTATGTGTGCGCATGCTGCGCGCAAGACTAATGATAGATTTATTATATTGTCTCTATTATTCACGCAAATGAACACACCTTCTTTCCTTGTTTACCTTATTTACCATGTATCTAATTACCTCTATCATTAAAACAGAGTAATACTATAGTAGTCGCTTGTTTATCGTTATGTCTTCTCCTCCTCAGCCCTACCTAAGGTCATTCATTCATTTTAAGAATCCTTTATTGCATAAGGGCCTAGTCCACCAAGCCGATTCTCATGCGATTTTGCGCCGCAGAGGACTCTTTTGCACTAAGTCCTGTGAGAATCGCATGAGAATCGGCTTAGTGGACCAGGCCCTTTAGATGTTAATACATATAGGTCGTACAATCAATCATGATAATTATTACCATTTCTCCCGATGAATGCCTTATTTTTGAATTCTGATTTGAGGTTGACGTAAAAAAAAAGTTTGAACAGTTAAATGCATAGTGCTGTTACAATACAGTATTGCCTTACAATGTCAACAAATACATAAGTGAACAGTTTAACAATTACATGTTATGAGATGGTGTATGGTACTAAGAGATGGTGTACATGAGGATTGATGAATTACATTCTACAAGTTTCAAGTTTCATATTGCTAGGTTCCAAATTGACTTGCTGTCACACAAAATTAGAATATTGTAATGAAAAATACAAATAAATCTTAGGAGAAGTAATAGGTTCCTATACAAAACATAATGTAACAATCAAAAGATAACTAATCAGAAAACCTAGGTATCATTTAAAATGTTGAGATGAAGGCCAATTTGCAAGACCTGAATAGCAGAAGACTAATAATGTACTATTTCTTGCATATTTTGGTGGAAATAAAAGTTAAATAATAATATATAATACGTTACACCGATAAGCTTGAGTGTTAGTATGTATGCCACCTCATAGCAAATACTGGCCTAGACAGATCTAGCATTCAGCTCGGGAGGAACCACTTTGGGAATAAATTTCAGACGATTTCCTCAAAGGGATACCGAGAAAAATAGCTCAATTTTAATCAATCGATGGTATTAAAGCGAAGAGGTACTGTATTTTCGCCTTGATTCAACCATGGGAACCAGACTGTCAATGCCGTGAATGCAACCCAGTGTCTCATCCATCAAACAATTGTTTCCTCTGACCGTGGGAAAACATTTGCTATTTCACACAGGGCTAGTTGGATGAGAAAGGAGGCGATTGAAATATGGTGTGATAATTTCCATTGTCTTCTTCCTTGACTTGATGGGGTAGTTATCCTCGTTTTCATTATGCTAGAGGACGAAATCATCCCATATTTAGAGAACCCTTATTAGCCTTCCCAGACATTGAGATTTCAATTCTAGAAATGATGAATAGCAATGGCCTCCTACTGAAAAGTCTCAAGATGATATTTGGAGTAATTAATCCAGTCTAATGCTATAAAGTTAAGTATTACAGTATTTGTTACATCAACATCAAAGTTTAGAAAAAAGAAATATTGATTAATTGTTAATGAGTGCAAATTATGTACAATGTCTTGGCCAATATAACCCTTTACACAAACGAAATAGATTCAATAATAGATTACTTGAAATATCACTTGAATCTTATCAATTCTATGTGCAAATAAAATATCAGTGATGTATATATATAGACCTCTCTTCTCTTTGGACAAGCTAATTAAAAAGCTAATTATACACGATGAAGACAATTTCCCAAGCAATATATAGCCCTATATTACAAAAGATGTAACCATGAGTCATTTATTCATACAATAGACCCACTATTCCCCACATGTATCCAACACACATACACTTCCTTACATAATTGAGTAACTGTGATTCATATTAAATCTATAGACGTATCCGGAGAGTGGCTACTCCTGTCGCAAGGAGATGATGAAAGTTGTTTCTATGATAACACTGCATTCGTAGCGGGCAATGTTTTCTCAGTGGGTCCTGTTCACACAATTCAATTGTCCGATGCCCTCAAGGCATTGAATTGTAAATGAAAGTGTCTCTAGCGTTCCCCAATGGCAGACTGCTCTGAAGCAGCCGCCGCAGCCACATCCATTCCAGGCTTCTTCCCTTCGTTTCACTTTCAGTTTCGCTTAAGAGAAGAGGTTTCTGTTTCGTTACTGCCTACTTGATGACAATCACGACGAAAGCAATGACAGCAATTGACTTGAAAAGGCAATTGTTTAAGTCAATGAATTCATACACATGTAGGCGTGACTTCAGATATATATATATATATATGATTGCAAGTCTGTATATACTCATCACACCACTATAGCACTACTACTAGCTTTAAGCAACCCAAGCCAGTGGCGAGGTGGAAACCCGTCAACTTGGCCAGATACTCACATGAACATGTTTGGCAAAGGCCACACTCTAATTCAAGAACTATAATGGAAAAATAAAGATTACAAAAATAAAAAAAATAGTATAATTATAGGCCTACTTTGGCTGCTGTGTATGTATGTCTAAATGTCGAATGTCCCTCGACAGATTTCTGTTATATTTCTATTGTTTGAAAGGACACTATTCTTGCATACAAGTGGCATTGGATATAGAGTCAAACCATGTTATATTTATGAATGGGTATCCCACTGAACGTTAGATCTAATCAGTCCTGGGAAAGATACATTATTTAATAATTGTCATACCTTATACTGTAAAGAAGTCAATCATCTCCTAAAATGAATAATCCATTTTATTAAAATCCACTGCCTCTTCTCTCCAATTGGCAATTTACATCGAAGCAATAATTTATTTTGTCTTGAAGCTGATGCCGAATCCTTCCATATAATTAGCACGGCAATATGATTGTGAAAGAATCATTAGAGCCTACTTCCTACAGCCTCCTTCTTTACCTGGCTGCAGTCTGCATTGAACAATATTCGGCCTCATTCTCCACCGATGATAAATGAAAATAGGTGTTTAATTACATAATGCTAATGAAATATGCCAAGCCCTCATTCATACTACTAGGGGAACGCAATAGCTATCACCTATACAGACTAGAAAGAAGTGGAACACAGGGAGATATAATTACTGTACCTATGGTGATTGCCATTCATGAGATACAGTAAGTCTATGGGTGATGAGAGACCGTTCTGCTCCTGCTCTCATCGATAATAATTGATCAATATACAATTTTCCTCCTTGTCTTCATATTAAAAAAATGAGTCCCTCCTCTTGAAAACATCCTGCTCATTTGTATCACTTACGCCTTCAGAAACCACCCGATGGGACGCTTGCAATTACAGGTTATACCCAATTTAGGCTGTCATGTTTAGAGAGATAGCTTGAGCTAAACAGCTCGGTCATTGCATTCTATACAGGGAATCGCTGGCATTGTGTTAGTTTAGGTAAAATACATTTTGAAATAACTGAGGTCGAAGATTTTCCATTGGATTGTCCGGGCCTGTTGTCATTCTTTGAAATCTACTACACGAGTCGAGCTAGTGTATAACCTTTACGATATTTCGCTTATCTATCCTTTTATCCAGAATAACACCTGCAGCATTATGTTCTTTACCTTGCCAAGTTGACCTTTATCTGTATTTTCTGAATTCATATACTCCCAAATATTTGGAAATATCTCCTTTAGAAATAAGCTTTAAATGGGATTGCCTTGCCACACTGGCTCGTTCACACTAGTTCAAATTAGATGCTTAGCCAAAAGACAAGGTTTGGTTTTCGTTTTTATATCACAAGTCTTCCATTTTGGATCACAAAGACAAAAATAAATATCTTTATTGTCATTCAGTTGCTCTCTTGCCGCCGTCATATATTGTATTCATCAACCAAACTTCTTAAACAACAGCATCTGCTATTGGCCAGTGCGTTATGACGGCACCCTCTCTCCGCCAATCAAAATTCACCAAAGACAAACCACTTCGGCATTGGGCGCATCATGTGTGATACTCTCACGCTCACTTTTATACGTCGTAACATATCGTCATAATGATTACGTGACATCACGCAATAATGATTGCATAAATTAACATGATTATCACCCAAACTTTTGATATAAAATTCTAAAACGTTCAGTATTTTAAATTATTGGAAAAACTGTTTTAATTCTAATACATATGGCCAGAATGTGGGTACGAGACGCATTACTTCCATATATGTAAAGTTATCTGTGGTAGCTGTTAAATATTGAATCTATTTAAAGCCAATAATTGAAGAGGCAGCACCGTCTGTGAGCCGCAATCAACAAACCAATCCATCGTTCGCCATAATGCCGCTTGTCCAGGGCGGGAGTAACTGGGGGTTGAAACTGTGTCAATGCTGTGTCTGTGGTGTCTGTACCCCTATTGTTACACATAATAAATACAGGTTCTACTATATATAACGGTATTCCATGGTTCAGATTGCTTTTTGAACCCTGATTGTTTTCCAGATATCCAATCTTTGAAACAAATATCCCAAGAAGTACCATATGTTATGAATCTCTATATTAAATTAAACGTTTGCTCAAAGTGGAACAAATTGAATGTCAATTTTAGATCCATAGATTTGTTTGAATAATTTAACTTTTAAGTGGATAGCAAAATCTAAAAAGGACTGATTTATTATCATGTATTGTACAATCTATATGCATTGCGAGGTGTTGAGCTCATGTCAATCTGCTTCTGGGAACTTGCACATTAGCTCTTATTGTATCCGAATTATACAGATAGATTTAACATAGTACAGTAAAGACATCTCTCTCTCCGGACACCAGTGCCATTGATGTAAAGGGCCTAGTCCACAACGTGGAGTAGGCCCTTAAGACCGTCTTAGCTTAGTGTTGGCTATCACAAGGGTGTTGGCTTCTGTAGTCTGTAGTGTATATATTACAAGATGGGAGCAATAATTTTGATAAAGGAAATAATAAGTTGTACTTCCCTTTGATAGCCTGTCAAGAAATAATTAAGAATGATCGTCCAATCGTGATCAGCTAATATTAAGACAACCGAAAGGACAGTAATATTATACTCGTGATTGTATCTTGTAATTGATAACATATATGTACTTGACTTTTTTCCATTTTCAGGGACTTCTAAATCGATGTACCAGAAGCGTTGCCGAGTGAAAGCTATATAAAGCGTTTACACTATGCAGTTCAAATCTAGATATCATTATATACATCGATCCGTATTTCCAGGGTAATATTAATTTGTGAAAGTTAAAACTGCTTTGAACTTCAAGGGGATATGACTGGGGTTCGAGTTCAGTGATATATGATAGTATAGTGTATCTATATACACCCATCGATATAAGAATACTAGAAGGTGTGCTTGTATAGCATTGTTGAAAAGTAATTCCGCTAAGACTATGGGTCCAACATTTTCCAAGCGAAAACCAGGTTGCTGGTGCACTTAGTCGTTGAATTAGTTGTGCATTATAAATGGGCCAATTCGATCCCCTTCTGTATTCTAATGGCCGTGGTAGCTTTTCTGTTGGCTAATGTTCTTAAATAACAGAGAATTCCATCCTACCCTCCGCTAATACCTCATGATATATAGCAAAGGACCCATGGTACCTACTGATAGCGATGAGAAATGAAATTCTGAAGGGCCAAGCACAGCCGGAGGCATTTTCTCACATATTTGTCGCTAGGGATTTGAACGGACTGTATCCAGCTGATTAAGCCCAGGTGGACTCTGGCTATCCTTCTCCGCTTGACAATTTTCTTCCAGTGTATCACACACAAGAAGAGTATAATTTTCCAGTCCAGTCGGATGTGAACTGCACTCAGCTGTGAGAAGCACATATATATACCTCTAGGCTCAACTGGTGGTCGATACAAATATTTCCATTGTGTACATCTAATGTTGTCGATGGAATATTAGATATAGTTGCAGCCAAATAGGTAGCACCCTTGGTCACCCTTGGTCAGATAATTTAGCATTTACCTAATCTAAATATCTGCAACCATGAACTGGGTCAGGATTCAAACATACATGGCTTACAATATACCAGACAGTAAGTATGATAATAGTCCAATGATTCTTTTCCACCCAACGATATATTTTGTGCACTAGAGTATAAAACGGTGGATATATGATCATTATTATGTTACTACTGTTGTATATGTTATACAAACGGCTCCAATGGGAATACTCTGGTTACGAGACACTTCTTCAATAACTAAAATGCTTGTTCAGGGAATGCAGTGAATTATCCTTGGCAAACACATTTGGGATCTAAAGCAACTGTAAGTAAACATATCAAATTTCCGTGAATCCAACTTCGTTTTTTAAAGAAGAATCTTCCTCCTCTGAAACCATATAGTGTATTAAGAGAAATCCTGACTGTGAAGAACTTATATCTATGTCCCCACACTGCTCATGTGAGTATATGGTACCTTTTATTCAAAATCAATATTGGCATACAGAGACATCATAATCCCTCAGAGGACTTGGGTATCAACGAAAACCGATGCAAAGTGACAGCCTTTCAATGCAAACAAAGTAGTTTAAAGGGATGTTTTAAATGTGGGAACTTTTATCAAGGTTAATGGGCCTTTCCAAAGTATTTTCGAGAACCATATCAAAGTAGGCACATTGCGTCAATACAGAACAACACCGAGGGTTAATTTCACACCGTCTCCTATAAACATGGTCTTAACTTTTGAATAAATTGTGAAGATTCCAAGATTCTCACTTTCAACGTTTAGCATAATCTTATTACAATCAATAATATCAAGCAACTTGATTCCATAATTCTGACTCATGACGAAATAATATTTTTGAAACTTCGCAGAACGCTCTAAATGTGAGGATGATTTCATAGCTTCAGTTCAGAAATTTTGTTTTGTAGTAATTTTCGTTTCTGGAATACCTTTCTTCAACTAATAGGCCCATTAAAGGCTCCCATTCCCTTTTGAGAACACCTGAAAGGAAAAGCAGTGCAGTTAAATGTTCAAGCTCGCCCACTCACCACAGTGTTCCTCAAATGCCTCCATCAATTCTCATTAAATCACCAAATGCAATTTTCAGAAGTAGTGTGCTAAGCTGTCTTACCTGACCTCATAAAACATTCCCTAGTTATTAAAGCTGTCTGTATTTCTTGAGACTATTCTGTCAAGCTGCGCGACCCACTCTTCTGCATGATAGGCCCAGTAGCTATTTATAGTGTTTACCATTAAAAAACAAACCATCCCTCACCATAGAAAGGATACTGTAAAATACCGTTGCTAACTCCACCATGGTGGAGTCAGATACGGGTCACCAAAAACTATTCTCTTTTCATAGGATGGCTTATATTTCAGACAGATAATTCATAGAAATGTCTGCAGAAATGTGAGAAAATGGCAAATGGCACATTTTGGATCAGATTCGTTTAGAAACGCCTGAGATAATGAACATGATCTTATGCATCAGACCTTCAGAATTGGCACAACTTAAACTTGCAAATTTTGAGTATCAGCAGATTTTATTTAATAAAACATTCCCCTAAATACATATCAAATATATGGACATATAAAGTGATGCAATCAATACAAGTTTTGATATAATAGATATCGTTTAAAATATTGTAAACTGCTGTTTAGTGCACATAAACACGATTCTCATAAATATTCATGTATATTTGACACTGCCTTCAAGTACATAATTCAATGGTTAGTACCATATATACAACTTTTCTGGTATGACCTTAAAGTGCCTTTCTGTCTCTTTTTCTCTGTCTCCCTCGCTCTCCCTTCTTCTCAGCCCTCCCGCCCTTGATATAACCATCTTAAATGTGTTGATAAGGGCGTAGAGCAACCAATCTCACTCACCTATATACAACCTTTCACAATGTGATGAGTCAACGACTGCAACCGCAAATTTTGGAACAAATTCGTTTAGAAACAGAAATGTCAGGAGATAATGAACATGATTTTATGCACCAGGCCTTCAGAATAGGCACAACTAAAATTTGCGAATTTTGAGTATTAGCAGGTTTTATTTCATAAAACATTCCAGTAAATACATATCAAATAGGGGATTTGCATAGCCGCCATTTTGAATTTTGATTCGCATGGAATTATGGGAGTAATGGTACAGTATAAAATCTATAGAAAACATGCCATGTTCAGCATGGAATACTTATCAATGTTCTGATGTCAATATCCATGTGTTATACATGTTTCGATTACACAAGTCCCCATCTGTCCCATCATGCATTTGGTTTTCATAGATCATTTAAACACGCTCAGATATTGGTGAAAACATTCTTGCAATTTTCAATGAAAATGTTGCCAAATATTTGTATGTCAGATTTCAACAAAATCCATCCCAGGATGCACTGTAAAAGACATGCGCAGTGGCACATGCAAATCCCCTATAGGCAGGTGAGATAGGTAATAAGTCTCCACATCGCCTTTTTGAGGCCAAGGCTACACAAAAGCACATATTTGCACATATATAAAGTAATGCAATCAATACAAGTTTTAATATAATACATGTCGTTTAGAATAATTTAAACTGCTGTTTAGTGCACAGAAACAATTCTGAAAAATATACATGTATGTATATTTGACACTGCCTTCTAGTACCTAATAACATTTCACAGATGTGATGTCAACGACCGCAACTACAAAGGACCACATTGCAAAGTAAACTTAAAAAAATCCCTGAGGGCAAATGCTAGAACTGTAAGCATGAATGAAGGGAGAGGTATTTACACTTTCGTTCCTATTGCGGTATGTGATTTTGATGTATTGATCTTGCCATTGTAAAGATACATCTGACAACTTTATTTATAAGACAGCAAACTAGTATGATTACTCCCTTATGAAATACTTATAAAATAATAAATATACTTATGAAATATTATATAAGGGAGTCAACTAACTGGTTTATTCAAAGGACAAAGGCTAGTGGTAATTGCTTTACTTTGACATCAGATCGTGCTTAATTTAGTAACATATTACAGTTTTGTATTCAGGAGAAAACACGTACATTTTGTTTAGGACGATATTTTCAGTAGAATACATACTACATAAACGTGTAAAATGAACCCAAGGAAACCTACAAATGTACAAGTAGGAAGTTTCTATACTCACTATCACGTAAATAATTATGTGTATTTTATAAGTTAGGTATCATCCTATTTATTCAGCGTTCATATCTCATCATCTTCGCTTTCACTTTCCTTTATAACCCTTCATATTTACTATCATACTATCTGATTGAATCGCAACATGATGTAAACTATCTATGTAGATTATTTCACCTCGTTTTAAAGCATGCATCGAATTCCCAGACACAACAAAAACCACCTTTAATGGATGAGAGAGGGCTAGAAATTGGATATAAACGCCTGAATAAAAATGTGTTGAAAAAAAGGATATAAAATTTGCTTGACTATATACATCAACACCAGTAGGTTTCTAGTTCATAAAAGATAAATTACATTAATAAATCCTCAAAACATCATTTGCATAGATCGTATACTATATATATGTGTTATCCAAGACACAAACATATATATATTTCTTGTTCATTACAACAAATATACTTGTCCTTGGCCTTTTGTCATAAAGCTGCTTGCATCCCCCATTTGTGATAACAGCATTCGCATCCAAAGTGAATGGCCTCGTCTGTTTGCCTTGGCCAAACGTTTATATTTGCTTGTATTACCCCTGAGTCAGCCACGGCCTTTACATTGACAATAAAAGACATGTCGGACATTGGGAAAATGACCACTCCATTCCACGCAGATGACACCAGGCATATTGGGGGTTAGACCATAGAACTATTTGCGGAGATATCAGCTATATATTCTCGAATGGGGCAGCTACATAAAAGGATATATAACATATATCAACCTTCATAGTTTGGGGCATGCAGATGAGAGAATGTATTTAGTCGAAAGCATATGTAAAATGTGCGTTTACATTTGGTTAAACATTTCTAGGACCCTTAATATCCATCCACAGGCTCAGAGTAGAGAGAGTCCCTTCAATCTAAGGGAAAGCCTCTCTTAAACCTTTAAAACCACATTAGGACGCCTATTCCTGAATCGGAAAATGCTTTAGCATAGTAGGCGTCCAATCACTAACATACTATTCTTATGTGATCTGAGAGGCTGAGCACCTAGACTGCATAAGCAACATCCTTCAATTGATATGTACCCACAACTATCTCAGAGTAAGTTCAATTTTTTTTAACGGATTTTTATTCAGGACTGGACAAGGCATATACCAGCATAAACTATAGTTCGGGCAAGCCCGGTATTCAAATATAACAAAGAAAAGACCTTTATTTGAGGCCACGACCTTCTTGTTGATTTACCATCAAGAAGACAGATACACAATTCGCTAATCTAATCTAAATTTAATGGTATGTATAATAACATTTCAAAGAAAACATAACAATCCAATAGGAAAGATACGATGAAATAGATACTGAATCCATCTTTCAAGAATAGTAACATGGTGCTAACAGTGAAACTAAGAACCCATACTCACTGATCGTATTAGAGACTGTCAAGGTACAAAGAAGAACATGCATGTAATTGCAACATTCTTCCTTGTACTATACCTACCGGAATCAAAGGCAATGCTGTGTCAGCGTTCACTTGTTCTGCAGCCCTATTATTTCTAGCGAGTTCGAAGACAGAAATAATCAATTAGGGCATGGCACCTAACGCATGTACTTGGGTTCGGAGTGCAATTTGTTTTTGTAGAGTAACTATGGAGGTTTTTATTTGTGCTAAATAAAGGTTGCAATGAACAGTATTCTATTCCTTAAAACACTTTTAGGACATTAAATAAATGTCATTGATGTTATCAAAGACCTTTACATCCAAATGATAGAGGAAAAGCCTTAATATAAATAAAACGCTACGAATTGTGTCAATGGGTGTGATAAGGCTTTAGGTTATACATTGAGATGACTTCAGCATAGCTTCTTTTAACCTACGCCTTTTAGGGTATCTTCTTTCAAATATCGCCCATGTTCAGTTTGATCTAGCTCGTTCGATAGATAAAGTACATCTAGGTATTCGCACTGTAGTTTGATATGGTTCACAAAACGTTGGTATAAAATTTAGGTTAGAGCATATACTTACTGCTGGGAAGAATTCAACATAATTATAATGTACATACATAAATAATATCATGCTATCAAAGGACATGAAAATCAACCGTATACATGATGTATTGGCATGTTTATCCACAGCCACCTAGTTCTATTGATGTAAACTTATCCTGCATTTTAGTATCCTGCATTTTAGAACTCCTCTAAATGGATCTTGCTCTTACCTATGTTATATGCATTTTACATAGGCACATACAACCTGAAGTACTTTATGCTGATGCACAATTGGTTACTATTTATAAGCTAGGTATCCAGACGATGTGTCAGATACTTTGTTTTCTAATAGTTTTATTGTGATAGCTTCACGACGTGTGTAATAGGGTTCTGAATAAAATATAGGCAGGTTGGCTGCACTCAGAGTGGAGTTGGAGGATAAAGCTTGACTTTAAATGGCGGGAGAGGAATATATATACAGACGGTAGGAGTAAATCTATATCCCCAAGACAATGGATGAGTGATGGTAAAAGTTGGAAAAAGTACAAGAATGGAAACAGGCACCTTATTTAGATGGAACTAACGCTAATATCTATAATGAAATGTGATACATTTGTTAGACGTTTAGCATGATTGTGAAATGTATAACTTGGTCTCAACTTTCTTAGAGTAGTGGTAGTTTTTGTTATCGAAGTAGAATGGAGACGTCTGAAGTATTTGAGTCACAATAATTATAGACTGAAAAATGGGCACCGCATGAAAACTTCCCTGAGGGATAGTGCTTTTTTTGGTAACAATTGTTTAAATTTGTTTTTTGGCCCGACATGAAAATACTACTAATAAAAAACTTTCCCTGAAAGGCCTGAAGGCAAGACTGTATGTCATGAAGAAAGTTTGTAGAACTAATGCTTTCTACCGGCAGATCATATATTATATGAGGCAGAAACATTGTTGGAAGAAGAAACTAGAAGGCCAGCACGCCAAATATAACATCTATACATATCTATGTCTGGCGTGTTAGCTTTCTAGTTTCTTGGGAAAGTCATTTTGTTGGTGGATCACGCAATGAAATGTGAAATATAATATAGTCGGTGATTCGTAGAGGTCTTCTCTGTTTCTTGGACAACATATTATATGTGGTTCTATCAGTTTAAGGGGTGGCATCAAAGTAAGTTTGCAATGCTACCATTTTGGTTGCAACCCAGGTCATTCAGTTTTGCTGGAAAAAACCCACTCATTATGCGATTATATCATTGCAACCGTCACTAAAGCAATTTTGACATGAGCCCTAAATACAAATAATTATGTAGATTTTGGAAGTCGTTTTGAATGTTTAGCTATTATTTATTAAAGTTGGGCAGTAGCATGTCGTAGAAATTAAGTTACACATGCATGGATTTTTTCATTTTTCTAAAAAGATTTTATTGCATACAATGTCAGGATTGCCCTGATATTCCCATGTAGTATTTATGGCAAAGTTTTAGGAAAAAATTTATAATTCACACTGAAAGCTTATATTATTTTAACATTACAATAATCAATTTATATTTAGTTAAATTGTCTTGTTCTAAACATTGTTCCACAACGTTTCAATCTGTCTCATTCGGGTTCTTATCTTATGAAGCGAGATAGTGATTTGGGTCTATGGATTAGGACTGCATGGTGTGTACCATCAAACACGTCATTAGTTTCAGCTAAATCAACTCAAAATTGGGGTTAACCTTTTACATAACACCCACAAATAAAAACAATTATAACACACATGTTGGGGATGTTCTTGTACTTGGAGAAATAAACGGGTAGTGAGGCAGACTTTACCAAACAGTGAATTGACCAAAAAGCTTTAATCAATCATACGGTTCTGTAAACTTGTGTCGCCACTTAATTGTGAAAGACGGAAAAAAACAACACATACTTATGGTTACTATACAAATACATAATGGTTATGATATACCTGCCAAAGCGTTAACGTCCTGCATTCTTGTTCAAATTATCATTTGTCTAAGCAACAATATTGACAACAATCATTTACCTATTTTTTTTTTAAAAAAGTATTATTTGTTACGAATTTGAACTGAACCTTTCCCGACGTACACTGTAAAAGCATTTGCAGTGACGCATGCAAGTCCCCTATTGCAGGCAATTATTAGGGTAGAACATAGAGACTTTTTGCCCAATGCATAGTTGTCATGGCAACTGTTTATTTATATCCACTATCTATGCTTAGCTTTAAGTGTAGTGTCCTCACCGACCCGTGGGTAGCATTGGTGGGAAGCATCTAACCTATTGTTGTCCCATTCCAGCAATATGTAGTATTCTCATCGAGCCTTTGTACTTTTTTATTTTAACAATTCATTTTTTGTCTGACTCCGGACCTCCCCCCGGTACACTGTACTGGATGAGCAACGCTGTGTTGCTCGTTGATATTGAAAAAATGATTGAGCAAATAAATGTCCGTGCACAATAAAATGACTATTTTTAGTGCTTAATTAAAAAGCCAATATGGTTCAATCTCAATCATGTTTTATCATGATTATAGAATATTCCATAACATTAAACATGTCATTAGGCTTATTTCGGGGGCTGTATTCAGGGGTAATCAGGTACAGAATCCCCTTGTGATTACCATTTGTTCCCCTGTGTGAGATCGGAAATAAATGCCTATAACAGACTGGCAAAAGACCAATTTTAAGTTTGAGTTTTTTTTTAATATCGGTGCAGACTATAGATATTTACGACGATGAATAACAAAGAGCAATGCATTAGCTAGCTTAATGCTGGATTAGGGTATGGTAATAATCGATTCTTAACAATTGCTCAGATTCAATGGGCTTAATTTGGCTTTCCTAGTTTCCACAGTCATCCACCAGCTTACACTTACCCAATTCATCACGAACATGGCAATGTTTTAATCACATGTCAATCGGTAATGATTGTTATAGGCGGTAGCGTGCAACAAGTCAATAAAAAGCAAAACATCTTATTAAACAAGGCCACCTCCTTGAACAGAGATCGAACAGCGAGTCCGTTAATACACGTTAGACTCAAGGTATCATGGTGAAAATGGTAGGCGTGCTGAGTTGTAGCAACAGGGAGGTGAAGGTGACACCAATTGCTCCGGTTAATTGCCTCAGTTAGTATATGGGTTGATAAGGACATAAGGACGTGGCTTTAACTGAAATTCTAAGGATGCAGGCGTGGAATACTTCAGCCCAGGGGCCTGTTGCATAAGCTAAGGAAAGGGGAATTGTGTGTAGGAATTTATACACTTCTCCTCCATCTTAAGTGAGTAGGAAATAAAGATTCCTACCCGGCATTGTGTGTATATAGGTTATTTCTACCAGCTAGGAATTCCACGTAGGAAGGAATCGTTTTCTTCAGGTAATACAGATGAAGGAATTCCCGCGAAAATGCTCGTTTATCTATGAATCTTCATTTGCAATTTGTGAAAGGCATGACGCATGATGAAGTTGAACCGAATCAGACACAAGGGATATTGGTCTTCCAAGAACTAAATACGTATCATGAAGTGATTCTGATCCCTTGAATTTCAATTTGCTCCCGCTCGCCCAATTTTGTCCTGTTAATCTGTCTGAGTGGTGTTTTGTTGTAAAACAAAATTTCATACCTGCATATTTAATGTTGAAGCCAAACAATTAATATTCATGTCGTTGTTAAATCGGGCTGTTTATTTCACAGAATTGAATGAAACTTTCATTCGAGTGTAGTTCAAATCACTGCAATTATTCCTTCAAAATTGTAATGTGAAATTCCGTAGTTAAGATATATATTTCTGGTATATCCTACTTGTTGTCTTGTCTGATTTTTCTTCTGAGTGCAATAACTCATCATCAAAGGAAATAATCTCTTTAGCCTTTGGGTGTATATCATCAAGAACTTTTTTCTCTCCAGATAAACAACAAAAGAGACAGCGTGCGCGCAATCCTTAGGCAATATTCGAAAAGTTTCATATGTAATCTCTCTTTCACCTCGAAACACTGAATGGAATTTCAGTCCTCTTGTCCATCTTGCGACGACACTGATATGCCAAGCCCATTGTTATTCTTAAATACATTCCTATATTAAAGACAATTGTGGTATTTCTTCGCCGAATCAATTGCGGTCCGAAGACTATTATGTTACTTCTCGCTACAAAACATCTGTCTTGCGATAACAACTTTCCCCACAGAGTCCCTTGGTGGGAAGGCCTGTCGTTATTTTAATGATGGAGAAGTCTCCAGTGACATGACAAAGTGTAGGCACTCTTCGTCATATGAGAGACCGGTGACAGCAGTGAGGCCGATGCAATAATCAAGGCAATATGTCTTTTATACCTCTCCTTCATTGATCTTGACTATCAAACCAATAATTTCGAATGATGTAGGAGGATTCTTTATAATGCCATTGTTTTAATCTATTTAAGGCAAACCTACTCGTTTCTATAGTTCCTTATGCGAAAGCTATTCATTCTATAGAATTGGGTTTATTAGTAGGGCTATCTATAATTCAAAGAAGTAAACTGTCAGCCCTAGAACATTTGGTGTAGATTCGCGACCTACCTCTGTGCCAATTTTCCATTGTTTACCTTAGTAAATAACACTAGCATCTAGGATGCCGGAGGTATATCTCTCGCCTCCTTTACATAGTGGAATCAGACGATGGATGGGTTTTACAATCGGTCCAGAAATCTGCCTAATCGTAACCCAAAGGTCACACACACATGTATGCATGTACATGGCATCTTTCTGGATCGGAGATACGAGCATGCCCTTCCATTCTATATAATAAAGGTTGAAACACGACCTGTATTTTTAAGAAGCATACTCGCAGGCTCTCTTCCCCAGCAGGGAGATATATTAGGGAAACAGTGCACCACGATTGTCATGATTGATAGTGCAATCCCCATGGGTGCTCTTTACCAAATGTCCCTATCTAATGGCAAGCACTAGAAATAATTGTATCCAGGCGAACGCTTTTATGCATTTTTGTTTTTATTAGATTGTTTTCCCCCCACTGTTCATTGTTTTGTTAAAAGCTGGTAGAGGCATGTGATGAAGTGGCAGACGTTTCATCAGCCTGATCAAATATGATCTATTACATTGATACTTCAGCTGAAATTATATTCTAGCAGTCTGCTACCCTTAGGGACCGATCGTCTGCGCTTTTGACTATAGATAGGGATACATATATTGAGAGGGTATAATATACGTGTAATATGTCTCATAAATATATTATAATTTATTTATATTCCAAATAGATGAGAAGGGGAGTAAGAGTCGGAGACGGAGCCAACGAAACGTGAGAAGGTGAGAGACAAAGAGAAAAACAAAGAGGTATCAGTTGAAATCCTTTGTGTCCATCCATCTTTCATGAGGAAAACTCTACATATATGAACCAACACTGACTATGTCAATAGCCACATGCAATGACCGATAGATGTAGCAATCGAGGTTGTTACCAGTAACAGAATCAATGTTAGCCTGCGTTAAACTCATAAAGTTAAGCCTTAATAACGTTTCAAAAGTTAGATATAATATATAAATGTATCCCAGAAAGTACAGCTTCCCTGTCAGGCGAGCTATGCTTGGATTGGAGACTTATGAGAGGAACGTTGGATAAAAATAGATGTTAACTGTACGATCCAGAGCCTGAATCATGTGTATTCATTAACAGGAACTTCCAAGAACTATTAAACTAGGAACTAAAATCTATGACTACATGTATACGTAATATGTGCATTCATATTTACATCAATGAATCCAGAATTGTCTCAATGCAGTTGGTCAAAAGCATCCCATTTTCCCGAGCAATTTCCAAAAGCAGTAAAGTGTTTCCATTAATAGTTAAATCTACCCATTTATCATAGTCTCCCAGGATTTAATCTATTTTCCAGGCAGTAATACATACCTATAACCTAGTATCTGCACTGGTAGAATTGAGTCAATTTAGCGTGGCATGAAGTGATTCCAATTTGAAAAGGGAGAAAGTGGTGCAATATATTAAATAGGTCAAGTATGTCATGCTAACGGCTTGTTCTAGCCCTATTGCACACAAATAATGCTAAGCAGTTACCACAAAGGTAATAAAGGCTTAGAGCAGCCTCCACTTCCAGCTGCTATGCCCTCTAAAAGCAATCTCTCTTAATCATATAAAGCAGCAATTACTGCCTTAATCGTGGAAGCTACTAAGGGAAATGAGCCATCATTCTGGCTAATGTTATCTCCATTTTGAGATATCCTCTATCTATTGATGGCATGCATTAAAGGGACCTACTGACTGACTAACGACTAAAGGGGTGTGATTCGTGGTTGTGGCTGTTTTGCACTTGATTCTAGCGATGGATTTAACCTATTTACAGTATGTGGTGTAGTTGTTAGGGAAGGGCAACTGTTCCAACCAGGGAGAACCAAACGCAAGGCACAGGTACATTATGAATCGTACCCTGCGTATCAAGGTAATCCTTCCTTGCATGCTCTATAGGACATAATGAGCAATCATGTTAGAAGTGGTACAGTGGTGGGAATCGATGTTTTTTATATTGGCTTTTGCTTGCTAGGAAGCATGTGGTGTGTCTAAACATTGCAGTCCACTAGCGGAAATTATAAGATGGCATTGCAAGTTCACCACCAAGATGAGAGTATTGCATGTTGAAGTTTTTGTACAACTATTTCATACATTAATCGCTCCATAGGACAATTTTCTCCTTATATGATATAGTCAGTATATTCAGTATGTGCAAATACATAATGGTATCCGATGAAAGCATTCGATTATACTGTTTAAACCTGACGTTTATGTTACTCTACTATGCAGCTTAGTGGTAATTTAAGTATCATTACATTCAGTATTTGTACATAGAGAGGTTGCGATGTCAAATGTTCCGAGTATATTGCAAATAAAAGATACTACTCTTTCGCTAACATAACATCTTGCAGAATATTTTACCTATACTATATTATCATGAACCTGCTCATGTAATTACTCGTTCAATTAAAAGCAACGAATTCCATATTGTCTCTTAGCGATATTCAAATCGAAATCTATTAATCTTTAAGAGATTAAGTTCATCATCCTTTGTCAATATAATATTTAATTCTAGAATACCCTGGAAACATTAAGCAGAGCTGTGGGAGGTTTGGTTGATAGGGCCGAGCCTGAGATATGATAAAGCCAACAACATCTACTTGGAAGAATTCCTAGAGATGAGACCCTGGGGAATGATCAGTTCATTGTTAGGCGTCCCTCTCTGCCAAATTACTGGGTTATTGGCAACGTCACGCTTCAACGTCATGGAGGTACGTCATGCTATGCTAGATACCAGGGTAATTAACAGATCAGCCCTTCACTTTAACTCCTGCTTTAATTGTATTTATATCTTGTTTCCTCATTAAATATTTATTTACGCTTGAAGGATAAGCCAGACATGCATGAGTGAGTAGAGAGGGATTGGTTATGTACGTCTGGAAAAGTCAGAGTAATCAAAGCTAAACGTCGAGGAACATCTTGAATTCTCTGTTTGTACCGATGCAAGTATTTCATTCTATGTCATGCAATAATATACAGTGGAAATATGTCCAATATTCCTGAAGATGATAGGAAGCAAACGAATGTATTATAACTATCAATTTCATGAATATAGTTAAATCTGGTCTTGTGAAAAGTGAAAAGCGACTGCAATTAATATTAGAATTAGAACTCGTTAGTCGTGCACTGTTTTACTAATTATAAGGCGGCTTAGTGCTTAGCGATGCTTTTCTATCTTGCAGAACTAGCTTATATTTCTGGATACCTGTTAGACATGCATATAATATAGCCGAAACGAAATAAAATATAAAATATAAAAGCTTGACTTAATTAATATGAAAACAGTAATTCAGGCCTTACAATTTCTTGCATGATTTTCTGAATGTGTGTGTTCAGACTATACTTCCCACGTACGAACTGTATTGTATCGTTAAGTATAGGAATCGTGGAGTGGTAGGCCTGGAGGGGATGAAACTAGATCTTAAATAAGATACATGCCCTACCAATCTGTACGTCTTTAAAAGAAAGAAAAATGGACTTTAAATAAAGGTCTTATCGTATAATATGTTCATTCATGTTAATTATGTTAACGTAGACATTCCTTTTCATATTTCTTATAATTCACATGTGATATGATGCTGATGGGCTTGTTGTTGAGGTAGATCATTTAAAAGCATGCCTTTGTCCTGAGAGAAGGAATTTAAAATCTATATAAATAGCTCTCTCCAGCCTCGGAGCCAACCCCCTTTAAGCCGCCTCGCTAAGTGGAAGTAAATGAGTAATGAGCATTTGACAAACGCATTAATTACCCTTCAAGATTTATTTCCTTCTAATGACTAATTGATACCTCTCGAACGTAGCCGTCCATCCATCCCTTAGTCTTTTGTTCGGGCCATCTCAACAGTCCCTTACTTTAAGTAGAGCAAGGGGCTAGAGAGATGTTGTGTTTCCCCAACCTTGATGCCTATATGGAGACTCATTCGAATAATACATCGGACGACGTTCCGGGTGGGGAAGGTCTTTGTAATGACAACGGGACTCGGTTAATATGGCCAGACAATATTTGCTTATGCACTGAGCGAGTGTCAATGTCATCTAATTTGAATATTTTACACTGTGTTAGATGTGGCGAATTTAATGCGATGAATGGATATTTAAATATCAAAAGATTTTACAGTATTTGGAAGCTTTGGTAAGGTTATAAGGATACATTGCAGTCAATATTGAAAGTCATTTAATCTATTGGCATAGTAATGATCCCTTGTGTTTGGTATTGTAATGATCCCTGAATGTGCACCCATATACATGTATACATGCATTTAACGCTGTTAAATGCATGTATACTGTGTTGAGATAATTTGTTAAAGGGACAACGAAATAGGATACGTTCAGTTATTCTTTCCGAGTCAATTTACCGTACAAGCACACTTATTCAAGGACACTGGTACAAAAGGGAGCAATTAAAATCTCCATTTGGATATTTAGAGGATGGACAAGCTGCCCTCAATGCAGTTCTCTATTACAGCAAAATTACTTATGTAAATACTAGTTAATCAGGGACTTTATGCTGAGATCTAATGGAAGGAAGAACATGGGTTAACATTTTGATGGCGCTATTACACAGCTGCCGGTTCAATAACATGGACAGTAATTCATTTATACACAACTTATTCCCAGCTGATTCGTCATATTCCTCGCGCGCTGAATCCCCTGTTAAAGCGCCTTGCTTTGATGCAAGTAGTATACAAGAACATCGATTTGTATCTGGTCGACGTCTTAGTTTATCGGCAAACTGTAGTAGCGACAATGAAGTATGTACTTAATGATAATGGATGTCACGCTTAACTTGGAACCATTAAAACATATAATAGTATACGTTTTTGTTATAATTTAAACTGTATAAGAGATGAGCAAACAAAAAAATAGCTTGAATTCAATTGTAGCTTATATAAGTCATTTAAGTATATATGTATACTGATTTGACAGGTATATCTATTTTACCAGGTTTTTATATATTTATAAAAAAGGAATTAACTTCCTCGGTCGAATTGCTGATGAAGATGTAAATGTCTAATGGCATGCAGTGGTACTGTACCTGTACACCTTGTACACACGTGGTTTTGCTGTTGCTAAAGCCTGGCGTATTTTATCGTAATACAGCCATTTGAGTAAATTCAATTTAGACCTAAGTGACCTACAGGGTAGAGTGCAGGAAGAACATAATCACCATTATGATAGCACTTTCACCAATTGAAAAGTCCATATATAAACATGGAGAGAAGTGAGAGAACTAAACTCTAGTAGTATATTAACTGGTCCCGGAAGCTTGTTATTAAATTGAGATTATTATTATTATTATTATTATGTACGTGGCTCAAACCTGAATGAAAAGCTTAACATATTACAGGTCTAAAAATATACGTGGTGGGGAAAGAAAACTCTACAATCGCAGGGACATCTCTCCATAACTATACGGAGGTTATACAGGGCAATACAAAGTGTTTATCACAAGAACAAACTTCTACAAAGATTAGATTACAGCATATTAAATGGCACATCGTTTGTGTTTAAAGATACTATGACTGCCTGGTATACACAGGGAGCTGTCCGGATCCCCAATAACATTCGATATCTGCCTGTAATCGAAACAAACAACGATTCATTTCTTCTAATTGCAATTCAGACACATGTGGGCAGATGTTTCAGATCGCTCCATAATTTTCAAAAGGCGAGGTGGACGGTGAGAAATAAAAAGTGGAATGCTCTGTGAGCTCAAGGTTCCCCAGCGGATGGATTGATCCCTCCAATCGCGCCTGCTCAGCCAACATGATGACGACCCACCACCAGTCCCCCGAACGAGGACAAATGGATGCAGCATACTGAAAGAGAACGTTTTGCGGAAAGCAGCTGTCATTGGCAAATAGATACAAGGCAGGCGAGGAGAAGTATATAATAATGCTTCTTGCCGTGAAACACTTTCAATATGAAGCCGAACGAAAATAAGAAAAGCTGAAAAAGGATCTGTGGTCGCCCCCCCCCCCCCCCCCACCCTCCCCCCGCCTACACACATACAAAAGCGTACGTATATTTACGAATAAAGACCGGCAGCTACTAATCCATCAGAATTCTAAAGGCTCTTTTGGGAGCAATCTCTGTAAGACCCCACACCTTAAGTGATGAGGTTGAAATAATCGCCCAAAAGCCACTGACGTCATGATATAAGGTGGGCATTAATGGACATTTTCGTTGCTACATCCCCATCTTTCAACCACAAATGGTCTGCGGAAAAAGACCATTTCTTGAACCTGAAGGTGCTTTTGCCATTAGCGAGTCAATTGCGTGACTTTGTGTCACAGCCAGTCTTCAATAATAATTTGAGAACGTTGTTTCAGGTGGTTTTTAAAGAAAATTCATCAGAGATCATTAAAGGGCAATTCAAAAATTAATTGAAGCAAAAAAACAAACTTAGAGGTTTACCTGTTATAACAAAAGAATGAATCAACTGATTTTAATATTAATATTATTTCTTTGATCAGATTTTCTCAGCAAGTAACTTAGTAGCAAAGAAAATGGCAACCGAAAAATGACTTATATTTTGCATATAGTCTATCCTTCACCTATTTATTTTCTATCACATGTGATTTCTGTTTTGTTTTCTTCCTAAAAGCCATCTTCATTATGTTCCAAATTGCTTTGAGCAACATAAAGGTCCATTCCCATTACCATGACCAGCCGGCCGATACTTGCCGGCTGTAATACTTTAACATTGAGTTTTGCTGTGCGGCAGCCGTACACCAATCAGCCGTTGTCCTGTGAATGGGCTTTAATTATGTCAGTAATTTCATCAAGTTAAACAATTACGTATTCCCCTAATCAATCTGCTGTCAACATAGCAGCGTTGGAAATGTATTTGCAATATTTTCTAGCTACCTTATGACTACCCTTCTATCTGTTTATAAACCTAGTATAATAATCTTTTGTCAGGTAAGAAGAAAACAGCGTTTTTGTGCCTTTTTAATGACATTCAGTCATGCAGATAGAAGCAGTCTTACTACTACATGACAAGCATCTGTTCCGATTTTCCTCAAACCATTCATCTTATTCCCTTACTCTTTTTAGTCCCTGTATTACAGCCTGTGGTACTGCTGTTGCCATTCAGTCTGGCATACAAATAGGAGATACTTAATAATCCACAGAGACATTTAAAAAAGAGAAATATCTTTTCCTTCCCATTCACCTGCCTTTTACTTCGATACCCTATAAAGAATGCTGCAGGACATCAATCGGGCGTCTATTCATTTCATGCTCTAAGTCAATTCCTATGGATCCTTTGGATCCACACACGCTTTGCCAATCCTTTATAAATAGGCATTTTATAATACATCTGAAAACACCAGCACTTTTCAACTAGGAATAGACGTCACTATCAATACAAATCTTTTATAAGACCTCCTAGTCAAAGGAAAGCTCTATATTTTAATCCTTCTAAAGTTCTGCTTTGATAGATCTTTGTTGATGCTGGTACTATGGGAGTGTTGTATGCGGAAAAAATTGGAAAGTTTTCTCATGATCCAGTAAAATGCTGAAGTGTATTGACATAGTTTGAGTAAATTGATCAATATTTTGCCATAAATTACAAACTATTGAAATTTAGTATACTGCTTTGCCAATTTTGCAATTTTCCTATATATATGTTTGTATTGTTGTAATTAAAATAATATTTCGCAATCAGAACCTTATATTATGTTTAATATATTTATAAAGACAATTCTTGTCAACACAAACACGCTATACACATCTCGAAACAAAGAAGGGACATTAGGCAATGGTCAAGGGTGGAAAAAGGAAACACTGTATTACACTGTACAGTTATTAAATCCAACATCTAAAACAATACCAGCAATACCAAGAGGATAACTCCCAACAATTTAAAAGTATATTGAAAGGAAGAAATAATGTGGCAATACTGTGAGTGCTTTTTTGGTGACGGGATAACAATTTTCATATAAAGTCCACCGCTCCATTAAAAGGTCAAGTTTCACAACTTGTTTAGTTGTGTCAACAATGAGTTCTAAAATGAGCACAGTATATGGACATTATTAATGCAAATATTACCTAGGTATAATTTACATGAATAAACACATTTAACCAAGGAAAAGTGCATAATTTTCTTTTATATCAACATAAGGATTTACTAACTTGGCTTTCTTGTGATTAAGAATATAATATATTCCTCTACCAATTAAGTATTCTTGTGGTTAACAATACGGCTGTGCCAACTCTGCATTCTCCACAACCCCACCATAGTCACTTATCAGGGAAGGATAATGGGATTTATGTAGTATATGATCGTGCCTGGAATCCTATAATGCAATATTTAAGACAGAGACCATAAGTGATCTATGACAGAGCAAAGGGATTATTTCGCGATTAAGCCCCCTCTGAATTCCCATTATCCGGTATCAAGTATAAGCCAACTAATATTGGCAATCTTGCTATAAAACAATATTGCCATTTATGAGGCATTTGCATTATGAAATCATGAGGAAAATGTTAATGATCGGAGCTAATGCATGGGTTGTTACACCTTCAGAGCAGGTTTGCATTTGCATCACGTACTATAAGGGTTCTCCACTCAAACAGGGATTCGGCAGAGAGGGAAATACTATTCCCTTTTGATGGGTCGTCAATGCATATGCACATTCTGATGGACAGCTCCAATATGCGTTCCACGCTTTTCGCATAACAGACAACAAAATGCATTTGATTAAACGAATGCAATTCCATATTATATCGAGGCAACTGTATTGCAATTCTGAAATATGGACCTTGCGGAAATTCCCCCTCACCACTACCCCATCTCTTCCCCCTCTTTTCAACACTTTATTTCATTTTCGTCAATCTTATATTAAAATTATTTCATTCATAAACTACCCTAATTATAGTTACATTTTGATTAATTAGCCACCTCGCATAATCGCTCAACCTATGTAGTTCTTCATGTTTATTACCAACGGCCGATTTCTCTTCTCCATCCGCGGGATTTATTTTTTTTATAAATAAATTTTATTGAGTCTCATGTCTTGAGTAATCTCATGGAGCCCAGGGTTCGGGGGGTGTCATTAATGATGATTAATGATGATTTCATATAATTACATGTTGACTTTTGAAATGTTATATACCTCGGTACCAGTTGGATTAGCAAGGTGGATGTGGAGAAAATAATTAATTTAGGGATATCCACAAGCATCATTTATAAACCTAGTTTATGGTAACTCTGCTTTAGCCTATTCTCCATGGGATGTTTACTGCTCGCCTCAAATAAAATTATGGAATTAAATATTGGAATACACAACAAATATATTTTTTGTGACAGACAATAGATCTGTGGCAATAAGTATTGAAACAGGGGCTTTATGGGTGAAATCGCCAGAAAATGTACAATTTGTACTCACCGATCCTCTCAAATAACCAAAACTTAAGACAAAAATCAAGTTCAAAATACAGTTCAACATAACCAAAGAGACTGTTTGAAACAAGGCAATACTAAAGATACTCAGTGTTGACGATTTTCGGTCAACTTTAGCCGAATTTTCAAAATATGTAGATCTACCAATAGTGCATTTTCTGAAGATCTGACCCTTATAAATATTCACATGAATTAAGATGGGAAAAATGGATAGCAGTAGTAAGTGCCCTGTGACTACTACTATGGATGACAGGTTAAAGGTTTATACATATATAATTATATTATTTGTGGTACTTTTTTTTATACATTTTAGTGAATATAAAATTGGACCTTACATATATCATATGGTTCCAAACTAAAACAATACAGGAAACAAATAGGATAGGACCGTGTTACTGAAGTGGTGTTGGAGGTAGGTATAAGAGCACATTTAATCGACATGTGTTGTCCTAATACCTAAAATCGTTCAGTTTGACTTAAAAAGGTACTGTGTTAATCTTGATTTGAACATTTGTGAGTGATATTATCATCAACTCTTTTTTGTAATTACCTATGGCAACGCACGAAAGCACCATTTAATGGTGATCCCTCTTTTCTAATTATTATTGAATTGTTAAATGTGATAGGCCAATAACACTATTTAAAAAAGAAAAGAAAACGCAATTTGTCCTTGGATGGTGCATTTACCCTTCGCCTTGTTTCATAAGCGTCCCTGTGTAACCGACACTGCTGATGAGTTCGGTCTCATGTTACTTGAGTCTAATATGGGAATTTAACTTTTTATAGAAACCTTGACTTACGAATGCCCCATAAGTTGCTGGCACCGGAGGAACAGTAAGGAACTTGTTTGAGGTGCTCTTTCTTGAAATTTCCTTTCCACATAATAATATGATAGGATGTAACGAGGTTGGTTTCTGACTTATAATACTGTATACGTTGCCCACAAGTTATTTTCGACCAGGGATGTCACGAGAAGCCGCAGGCTTCGAGTGACATCCCTGGTCGAAAATAACGAGTGGGCATCGTATACAGTAAGTCAGAAACTAACCGAGTTACATCCTATTTTTATACCACGATCTTATATTATAAAATAAATTGAAGAAACAAAGTATTTATTTACCTCGCTTCTCTCCAATGATCTGCCATATTGGTTTTTTTATGCCAAAGCGCTAGACAAGTGTATGGCTGATTGGCTAATCAACGACGGCATGGTGGCATATGACGTCACAAATGGGCGTGACGTCATGAGCGAGCGAAACGTCAACCAATGAGGATGCTTCTTACATTTTGGCTAAAAAAGGGTAATATTTTCACGCGTGGATCCATTCAACAAAACACAATAGCAGGTATCCACTCATTTGCAGCGTGTACAACCCCCGATCGTGGTATAACACACAGTACACACTACTACGAATGGAAAAAAGGCACGCTGTCTCTGTCACAGACAAATCTTCCGAATGTACCATAAGTAATAACTAATAAGTTACAGTATGTATAGATATAATACTAAGAAATAAACATAAGTCTGAGAAATCAGGGTCCTTCTCTGACAGTGTTAAACATTAAATTAATTGATGCTTGAACTGAAAGAAATCATTCAGATAATCGACAGCAAGTTGGGTGAACTTGCCGATCCAGTGGTTATGGCGTTACCTGCCATAATGAGGTAAGAAGTTTAGTACATATTAGATATAAAGTAAGATGAAAAGAAACAGAACATAAGTAAAGACATCAGCTATTCTGATTGTGGCATAATATAAAATATCTCTTAGGTTACACTTAAACTCTGTTTTAGAGCAAATCTGACGCTCTGGGGCCAAGCTGTTCCAAAGGCGCGTGTGGGTGGGGAGGGGGGGGGGGGGGAGGGGCTAATTGATGGTCTACTACATTTTTTTCAAGAAGCTAAATTTACATTTCTCTTGTCCATGTGGTTTTCATTCAGGCTATGTTCATACGCATGATCTTATAGATAGCCTTAACCTCACTGCACATTATGTTATTGCTAATCTCCGATGTAAGTTATCAACATTTGTTTTTCTGTCTAGGTGTTCAGAAGTTATGAGAGTAGTTTGCAGCACCTGTAGTTGTTTTGATACCCTCTTTTGGAGCCAGATCGCATCTATAGATTATCACCAACATTCCATTATTGGTTTTATGGTAATATAGAGGAGCCCAACTGTCCAAGGTGTCACGCCCCTTCTTAGCTTTGCTAGGAACCATTAGTTTTGTTGTGGTTTTGATTTTTCTTCTTTTTTTCGATGTCAATATAATTCGTTGTCAGTTTTGTCTCCTAAATATGTATACTCTATCCTGCATGATATTTCGTTCTGGCCAAAGGTCAAAGGTTCAGTGACTTCAACACGTTCTTTGCGATTATTTGTTGGTGTTACCACCATTATAGTTGTATTACAATTTGGAGACACTATGTTCATTTTGAACCAGGTGTCACATTATTGCAAAAGCATTCTTGGAAATGTTTGCTGAAATGAAATGTATGTATTTCTTTGATCCTCAGACCAAATTAACGTCTTTATAATCATTAAATTCCGCATTGCATATCACTTTTAACCGCCATATAATAGGGGAAATGACATGAATATTCATTGTGTATCGGAAACCTAAAGTGAGTTAAAATAAAGACCATAGAAAGGGTATTGCCTCGATATTAAAACCAGAGTAAACAGGGCATTGGTGGTTAATTCCCCAGAAAGGTCGCACTAGATAAAGGCCAAACATTGTCCAGTATGGCCCTATGACATTCGCCCCGTCCTTGAGCGATTCTATTTACCAGTAAACACTATGATAACTCTTGTGACTTGGTCTAGCACTATCCACAGCACATATCTCCACAAAAAGTAATTAAAGTTGGCTCGATGCATGGTATGAATAATGATGCTTATTGTAGGTTTTGGCAGTTTGAACCACCGATATTTGAAATATCTATTGTTCTCTTCTGCTGTTTTCGCCATCGTCGTTCAACGTGAGTTGATACATGCATTATTTGGTAGAAAAGCGAAACAGAACATACAATTATCGACTTTATATATTGCTTAGTGCATTCGAGTCATATTTAAAGACATGCTAGAATAAAGAATAGTTACACATAATCCCATGTATGTACATTTCGTTTTATTAGTGCAACAACATTTGAACGTGTCTTATACATTTCATACATACATTCTAGACACAAGGCGATAGTAGCATTCTTCTCTTTTCTCACGAACCATGCCTCACATACTAATTCCTGTGTGTAAGAATCTCTTCTTGTTACATTCGAAAAGTTCCAATATGAGTTCTTCCCAATTTTAGAAACGACAGCAATGCAACGAAATGTACAACTTACCATACACATCACTACATTGTGAATGTCTGGTTTGAGGTCTGGCCTATCCACGGAATACAATTCAATAGTCCTTGGATAGATAGAGCAACGTAACATCCTTTGAGTATTTATGATAAATATTATCTTCACTTGCACACAGTATACACCGTGGATATTGGATATCTAGATACATATATTATACATTTCCAGAACAGTGAGATTCCTTGCGGGCTGTGTTAATTTCTTCCTATGAGACCTTCTCGGTCAGAAGTTGCTGGTAGAGTTATATTTGTATGTAGGTATCATATTATTTCTTCGTATATTCCATCAACGTACATCTAATTTACCACAATATTATCCACACAGTCTCTGAAGATTCATTCATGTATTTTTGGTATACTCAGTGATGTAGTTTTAACATGTTCACAAATTCGATCATCTCCGTATAATATTGTCTTGTTCATTTCAGAGATGGCTATTCATATTTCGCGTATCTATCGAATATATACAGCTATTTAAGAATGTTTGGGATCATCAATGTAGCATGCACATTCTATTATTCACGTGGAAAATGGCGGTAGTTACAAAAACAACCGATCTATGTCTTGAAACAAATGAATGAATATTTAAATAGTTGATACTTTGCCAAACGTTATTACATTGCACTACCTGTTCCTAAGTCCCAACTTATCAACAGCTCCAAAATGAACTGAATAAATAAATGAAAATGGGAGAAAAGCATTTAGAAATAGAAAAATGTATGTATTAGTACTTAAGAAATAAACGCATCAAAGGGTTTATGGAATAAATTCGGTGGCTACATTTGATAGATTGATGTTATTTCAACTCAGGTCGATCGGGGCTATCATCACCTCATGTCCATTGTTTTTGCCCATCACTACGCATGTCCGTATGGTCACGGAGCATGCCCAGAAGTCGGCCTCGTGGTGACCCGAACCGTTATCAGTTGGTACCAAAACAATGAGTCAGTGCCTAGGCGGGGCTAGGTACAATCACCAAACTGTCTTATCTTGTCTGTTGGAGTATTATTTAGTGATAGAGCCCCTGACATTCACGAAACATAACCAATTATCTGTCGCTCACTTATCACACATGCCTATGGGTAATGCAAAATATGATCTTATCAGCCAACGAACAGGAAGCTCCCCAACCCCCACCCCCGAACTTGTGAAAGGGTGAAAGGGGGGAGAGATGGATAGTGGGAGGGCAGTACAGGGATATGAAAGACCTTTACTTTTACTCCCCTTCCACTCTCTCTCATTGGCTGGTTTGATTCTTGATACGATGAACTAACTGAGGTCTTCTCACACAATACATTAGGGAAACACTTGCTTGTAAGGTCCTTTCTTGGTAGACAGGAACTAATCCACATGGGGGCCTTGACATGACCAATAGGGGAAGGTATTATTTTAGTAAGAGTAGCTGGTATCATTTGGTCTTGTTGGTCCACAATAAAAAGCCCTCCAAACGATGGGTTGGCTTTGACAGAGCTCTCTACATTCCCTCCTTAGTATCGTCTCCATAGATTGGCCTATTATTAGGTTACTAAGGTGAAGCTTGGCTCAACGTCCCACGCAATGCTCAAGCCAGGAGGGATAGAGCTACACCGAGTTGCTCATAATTCATCTAATATCGCCCCGACTGACGTGGATATTGCATTACAAAACCAACCCAGGTAAGCAGGTCTAAAAGATGTGGTGACACTTTGGGGACAGATGGGAGTGGCTTTAATATATGTACAAGATACAGACACAGATGCTCTGTGGGTATGGACATCCAGAAAAAAAGACTTATACAGGGGATTGGGGGCTCTGATCGAAAATATAACTATATATTATTTACATTATGTCCTCCCATGCAGTACGTACGATTCTATCATTGGCTAGGTTACTTGTTATCTCTCGCAATCGTCACTAAGATAACTTGAACTCACAGTCGATGGCTTCGAAAGAGCACTTGGCGGCTAAGTAGGATGCTTTGTGGGTGACAGAGAGCAGAGTTCGTGCGCTTGATTGTGCACAGGTCCCCCACAATATCACCCCCTTTTCTACCATCTCTATAAGCCAAGAAACCCTACAGTCACACTCCACCGGGTTCCCAACTAGGGATAAAGTCTTTAATCGTATACTATTGGAAAGAATACACTTGTGTAAGGTCTGCAATTGGTTATTGTCCAGAAATAGGTGTTTTAGTTTCAGAGTCTGTTGGAAAACACCATCCGGTAAGTTATGGATTTTGTTGGCACCTAGGTATAGTTTCTTAAGCATGGAAAGACCCTGAAAGGTTCGGGACCATATAAGCTCTATATTATTATTTTGTAGCATCAAGGTATTAAGATTGACCATGTCCCTGAATGTCCCATCTGGCATGAAACCGATTTCATTGTTTTGTAGGCCTAAGGAGAGTAAGGAATGTAGTCCTGTGAAAGCACCAGGGAAGAGGTAAGTCAGGCCATTATTATCCATATTTAGCACCTTCAATGAATTCAGGTGGGCAAACGTGTAACTATGAACAGCTACCATATTATTTTCTCCAATGTGTAAAACCTCCAGCTTCTGCAGACTCCTGAAGGTGTTATTTTTAACTTCAGAAATCCTGTTCCTATCGAGGTCTAATCTCCTCAAATTATCAAGTCCTGAAAACATGTTTTCATCAATCCTTTCTAGCTGGTTGCCCCATACCAAGAGCTCTTCTAAATTTGGAGTTCCCATAAAGAAGCCTGAAGGAATCTGATGCAGCTCATTGCCCCAAAGATGGAGCCTCCGTAGTCGTTTCATACCCATCAGCAACCCTTGCCTCACGTTTGTCAACAAACAGTTGGCAATGGACAGCTCCTCGAGAAAGTCCTCCACTCCAGCAAAGGCATTGACGTGGAGTCCTGCACTGATAGGGTTAGACTCGAGCCAGATCTTTTTAACATTAAGATGGAAGAAGGAGGCTTCGTGGACGTCTTGAACGCCTTGGTCTGAGAAATCCACTGACCTATAGACGTAGCCATTGTCAGTGAACCTAGGTATATAGGTGATCTTTGGACACCGAATGTCCCCATACTCACATACGCACATGGAGCTGTTGGAGGTGGGACACAGTGTCTCCTGGCCATTCAAAGCCAGAGGCAAGAAGACTAATAACAGTAGAGGCCACATATGGACTGTCTTTCTATTTGTTGCACTTTATCATAATGAGAATTCCTCCTTCATTATTCTATAGTATCTAAATTTGGCAAGTTTTCGATTTCTCAATCAACAATCATTACGATGCGCACACACCCTTCAATGCTGAATCAATCATCTATTACGTTTTCCCCAGCAAACATTGCACCCAGTGTCATTAGGCATTTCTGTAGAACCCCTGCAACATGTTCCTCATTGCAAATAGATTTTTCAAAGTAAATTACGATGTCAATAAATATCCTATGAAGTATCGTTTGTTAAACAGATGTTAAACAGATGGTACCTTTCCAAATAACTCTTTAGACATTTTTAAAGCCCTTTTCATGCAGCAGATACCGGAGATGAGCCAGGATTGAATTACTAGAAAGCAGCGTTGCCAAGCGCACTATTTCTATTCCAAATACCAAGCGAGCCTTCCAAAAGGCAAGTGGCTGTCTTCCAATACAAATTGCTTTGTTTCCACAAGTCTCAGGTTGTGTTGATAACACAGATGTTTTTGATTATAGACACGAATGGAGGAGGGCCTCCGATGCATCCAATTCTAGCATCTGCCTCGCTGGAAATGCCTAGATGAGTTTGAGCCCCTTCGCCCAGCTATATGTGATGATTGATTTATCCTACCTTGCTTCGATAGGGGGACACAGGGGCATTTATGCTTTGGGAATGAGTTTGGAGATGATGGAAAGGGTGAATATTTCATAGCCTATACCTTGCAGGTCTGTCTTTGTCCCACTCGGGGATTGTTTAGTGCGCCCATATTCAAACCAGTCCGTTGGTGAATTAGATATTTTCTGTGTGTTCTAAAGGGAGGTGGCGAGGGTATAAATTTCGCCTTGCAAGTGGACAAAAAAGTCCTTTTGGTTCGGTTCAATTACATTTAATGATCGCTGGCGGAAATTTCAAGCTGAAAGTCCATCGTCTCCTTTCGAAAATAAGCGCTATTCAGCAAACTTTATTACTTGCCAAGGCTGTATACATAATTCCTTTCCTCTATAATTAAAGTTGTTCCATCGTAAATGTCGATAGCCTAATTGCACTTTGGCCCTTTCCTCATAGAAGCTGGTGTCTGCCTGTTGCAATTGTTTCTCTAGTCAGCACTGAATCTTTATGGGGCACTAAGTAAAAACTTGATATTAACCTTACTGAAGGTAGCTGCTTGATATCCTACAGTATTCCCGATGTTGCCGTGAATTCAAGTCTATATCCATAATGTTGGCCTGATAGACCTGTATGGTCGGTAAGTAAATCGATAGGTAAATGAATAGACAGCGAGAGACAGATAGAGGGATAGATTGATAGATAAGGACCTCAGAGGCAATAATATATCATCATGGCCTGCTTGATGGTTTCATCGATTATTTAGAGCATCATTTGGTCCACCAATCACCTGTGAAGACCTTTCCGAGTGGAGTATTCGGTTATCTTTCTAATCCATTGGTCAGTCCTAAACATACTGACTCCTCTGTTGAAGCAGACCTCTGTACAAGTGTAAACCTTTAGTATATTATAGACATGCTGATATATAGACCTGTATATATATATAACGGGGGCTAATGGTCTTTACCCCTGACTACTTAGTAGACTAGGACAATGCCACTCTTAATATTGAAAGTGCTATGGGTCGATATAGGCAAGCTCTATTTGCCTTTTCAAACCAGAGCTGCATGGCCTATATATTTATATATATTCTCACTTCAGACCTCGTTGGTCTTAGTTCCAAGGGTGGTATTAAGTCTGTCCGAGTTAGATGTCAACTATTGACCGGATTTCCCTACTTTATCCCAGCAACAATTCCATGGAATGAATCAGCCTAGAATATTACTTGGCCTTGGTCCAAAAGTAATGAATTATCCAAATTTTTATGGCACAAAGGGCATCATTTGATGTCCTAAACTGTGTGTAATATTATGTGGTTTATTGCTTGAGGATAGTAACAATATCCGCCTTTTTGATATAAGCCGCAATAAGTTTAGTTCTTTAATAAGTCCCAAATTTAATTAGCTACAAAGCTTTTTGTCTTCCTTCTTTCAGCTGTGCTTCGAATACACCATTCGCTCGTTCTGACGTCATTGAATTAATCCAAAGTTGTCAGCCGCGTTTCATCCACTTTAGGGAATATAGAACTTCAAAAGTGTTAAGTTACTTTCCTGACTATGCTTTGCCTTTTCAAAGTCGTCTGCAACTAGTACCCTTCTTCTTGGCGACATAAAACAATCCTCATTAAAGCCACACTCGATGTAGTTATCCTATTGAGGTAATTCAAAGTTAAATGGCATCTTGTAGCTCGGCGTGTGTTCCAAATAATCCCTTTCTGCTCCGATAAGTGACACAAATACAAGGTCTTAACGATCCAACGTCCTTTCACTTGGATACTTGAGTTAAAAGGCTTTCACGAGTGACTTTTTAAGACCAATAGCCTTGTAAAGTGTTCTATACGGTAAGAGCCGGATATAATAGAAGCAAAGCTGTGAGAGTGGCTCAAGGCAAATCTTCTCAGTCAAGGGGGCCCAGTATAAGCTCAGCATTCCACTCACTAAATACTTCCAAGTGCTTCCTTTCATGAAACCTCTTTAGTTCCTGTGCATACACATTGAAGAATTATCAAATTAAATCCAAGAGCTGATCAATCGATGATGTTTCAAGGTGGGTCCATAGTAGGAAAATAGTAGTAAAGTGTCGTGTCTGGCTGGACTGAGAAGACGAGAGTGAGTGAGAGACTGGGTGAAGGTTATAGGAGCTTTATACTTTAACAGCTGTCTCAGACCCAGCTAGGCAAAGGCTGCCTAGGAGCTTGCTTTGCTCGCCCCTCCAAGTCACTGCCTCATCACAACTACTACCTTCCCCCACACAGGCCTTCCTCCAACAAGCAAGCCACCGACCAACCAGCAAGCTACCAATTCCCCTTCCTCCTCCACTGCCTCTAGGCCAATGTGGCGAGCTCCTGCGATGGTATGTATACAGGAGCGCTGGTAGGTATGCTCTGATAGTACAGGGGGAGTTTGAGAATGGAAAAGGGAGAGGGATGGAGGGAGGGAGATGTGGTAAAGTGTAGGGGGAGTTGGGAGTTTCACCCGAAATACTGGAGACTGTGAAGACTGAAGAGAAGAGGCACATATATCATATCAGTAAGCTCTTCCGTGAGGAAGGACTGAGGAAAACTAGATCTGCAGGAGGATTATATCATGAGAGGAGGAGCAAGGTGGAGGAGGAGGAGATGTGAGAGCTCGAAGTAACTCCAGCTAGGGCAATTGCTCAGAGACTACCCAAAGGTCGACTGACTCCCTGACCACTTGGGTAACCGTAATAGATTCTTGGATTTTATATTTTTCAGCAAGGCTCAATGAGAGCAACGGTCATGCACCCACAGTGAGATTCCCCCAGCTTTCTGCACTGCGTTCCACAATCAGCAAAGGTCTTTAAGCCAATAAAAATAGTTCAATTCGGTATGTTGGTTGTCATTGTAATGAGATTTTTCATATTTCCTCCGAGACGCAAGACAGCAATTTCAGTCCAATTTCTCAGTACAAGCCACCTGACATATTTATGATCCGACCTCCATCAGACTAGCAACAATTTAAGTAGTTATGATTTCTCCAAAAGTGCCTTTTTAATTGGGTAAGGTATGTTTCTCCATGGACTTCTGTCCGCGCTCAGGGGGTCTAAATTGTCCATGGAGAAGATGCCAATGAGGGGCAGATAAAGTGGGCTGGGAGTGAAATGGACGATGCAGATGGATTTGTGATGAATATTTAACAATATAGAGAGGTATCCGGCTTGGCAGGGTGGTACTACCAAGGCCAACAGATGTAGAATCAATGGTCTCCCGTGCAGTGTGTCACATACACTTAGCTCAATACCTATTTCTTGCAGACTAGCTCGCTTTCAGCAGCAATTCACCAGTCAATTGCTGGTCCTCGGTGGCAAATCCCAATCAAGGTGTCCTTGTCACGCATTCAGGCGTTTTTTCAGATGGCGATTAATTGCTTTGAAAGCAATGTTTTGTCATGGCTATTTTTTTTCAATCACAATTTGCACTCCTCGCTCCCAAATCAACGTCTCCTATTACGTCCCACCTTGCTTCTTAAGTTTAATTGTGCTAAAAGCGTGCTTCATTTGCCACGAGTGACCAAAATTGTTTTTCGATGCTTCGTTTCTTCAAAAATAACACATTTATAATGCAATGAGTTTTGCTTCTTTCACATTGCCAGATCAAATGCCAGCATAAATCCTGCATGGATGGTAAATGCTAATGGATTTATATTCAAATAGATTCCCCCAGTTATGAACTTGGAATTAGTTGGCCTTGGTCACTGTGACATACATTCATTCATCAGGGTCCATCCAATCAAGTCAGAGTCAAAGTTCTTCCACCGACCTAATTAAGGCCCCCACCAACCGCTACAAATTTATCTAGTCCTGGTATCAGGAGACTTAGGCAGTATCCCCTGCGTTAGAGGCTTTTCACTTCGAGGAGTACGGCCATTGAGCCTCGGAGGTCCTCCTTTCTCATTGGTTTATGAGACACTCTATACGTTCTATTGGCCCACCCCGTTCCCTGATTTCCGACCCTACCTTGGAATATATGTGCAACGTTGCCATAATTTCCTGACCTTGACCCCGAAAGTTGTATCAAGTTGGATTAAATTATTGAGTCTTTTGCTCATCTGGTACTTGAGAAATGAAAGTTTTGACTTTATTAACCTTTTTACTCTTGGTTTGAAAATTGACTTGATTACTTTAGGCAATCAGGACGTAGGATTTTGCTCAAATAGATTTTCTGACAATTACAGCTATTTTATACTATATCATCCACTCAGACTAGTTCCGGAAATAGGAACAGTCCATTCCCTCAGGTGTCATTTAGTTAGCCTTGCAATGAATATGTTTTTCTTCATATCATCTCCAATAGCTCATATTTTTGCTGCGAATTAACAGTAGAAGACCTCTCTTATTGCAATTGGCATCCCAGGCACACCGTTTGGCGATGTCTACCTGAGGGGGAAAGTGATCTTCTATTTGCCACCATTAGCTGTTATTTCCATCCCAATTATTAGTTTTTTGTACACCGGAGAAAATCAGCTGTGCTTGTCTCAACGTATGGGGACACACCTAGACACATGTATCATCCGAGTCGGGGGAGCAATTATTTACCCTGCTCTTATCCCAGCTTCTGCCTGTTCACCATCAATCCAATGGCAGACCGAAAGGCAAATATTTGATCTCGACATATGGAAGTGACAGAGGATGCTACACTTCTTCTCCCCCAGTCATCCCAGCCTCATTCACTGGCTGTGGAAGGGATCATAGGAATTGGTAAAAGAAGTTGTGGAGGTAGCAGGGTGAGCTGTGAGTAGTACAGGGAATTGTCAGTTTGACTCAGGAGCTGATTGAAGGCCCACGCCTTGCCTGTTTCTATGGAGGAAGAAGCTGCCCAGAAGAAAGACACCAACATTGACATGGCGAAAACATCTATGATTGTGAAATTTGTTTTTGCCTCTGGCAGAAGCTCTGAGACTTCTGGCTCTAGTCTTTATACCTCTCCGGAATCCATAGCAAATAAAAATGCCACTTTTTTATCCGAAGTCTTCGCGCTTGATTCTTAATAAACAACTTGGTTGTTATGTGTCATTTCAGTGCTTTTATTGACCTGCATTGATCATAAGGTGCCACTGAGTTTGAACTGAGTTTGTACTTTCTCCACCAGATGAGTCAGATCATCAGCTGTTCCGGTTATGTGAATCCTATTACACCCATTCCATCATTAGCCTACCCAGAGAAATGGACCCTTTGCGTGCCACTTGCTAGGCACCCAATTGCCAGCAAGGAATCAGACTAAAAAGCTTAAAGCCTCCATCGATTTCCATCTAAGAATTAAATATTCTTGTGAAATACTCCACCATGTTGATGCGCTAAAATATACCATAGACTTTTCCTCTGTGTTGCGGAAAATGATTGTGGAACGGGTTGGTTGAATATAACATATATATAGCTGAATATTGGTAGTAGTGTACGGGTAGACTAATGTTCCATGTGTAACACTAGTTTAGTATGAAAGAGAGTAAGCTTCTATCATGTAATCCAATTAGCCCATAACTACAAGGTAGTCCAGGTGCATATCCATCAGCCTCGATGCACAGGAGGCGCTGGGAGTAGCCTGTAGGAGTAGTTGTGGTATAGAGGTAGTAGTGGTAGTAGTGCTAGTTGGTAGAGGCACACAGGCTGTCATGTCAGAAAGCCACTACACTGATCCTAGCTGTAGTCAGAAAAATGACTTTAACGATCCCCTGAAGAATAGGTACAACGTGCTATATCCTGCGTTATGCTATGGGGCTTTGCTTTGCTATGATATGTACTCCGCCAAGCACTGGCACACGCTGACTGCTTCATGCCTGCTTCAATCCTGGCCTTTTACCGGAGAAGATCCCTCTCTGTCTCTCTCCCTCTCAATCTCCTCCTCCTCCTTCGTCTCCTCACTATCCCCCTGCTTCGTGTTCTTCCTCTCCCTCCTCATTCTACACCCGTGGCTCTTTTTCTCCTGTTATTCCTATTAGGGCCTCTGCCTACGTCGGTTTTTCATAAAGAGTGGATCATTTATAAAGGCAAGATAAATGAATCTATTAGTTATTTCAATCAAATGTTGAAATGCACATAGCATGTATGTATGTATGCACTGTAGCTTTCTATTGCATTACTGAATGTTTTAATACATGCATGTATATGTGCATGATGACGCCTGTATGCATTTATCAAGTTGGGGATTCTGATAACTTTTTACATGATATCGGGATTACGCCTAATCTCACATGGAATGCTCAAATAAAATGAATCATGTTCTTATCGTTTATGGTTTGGGGATAGGTTTTGCCTTGCCCGTTTATTTCCAAATCATAAGAACATCATAGAAGTAATTTCATCAAAAAGTATCAACGGGCATTAAACTACTTCTACTGAATACTTTGTTCTAGTGAGCTTGTCCCTATATTTTTTGTTCTTAATTCAACCATTTTGCGCCGTAGAGGACCCTTTCCCACTAAATTCGGTGCGAATCGCATGAGAATCGGTATAGTGGACAAGGGCCTTAAGAAGCAAACAAAATCGAATTTCCTCTTCTACATCTACTTAGATGCACCTTATTTCTAACTTTATTCATTATGACGACACCCATCATATGCTGGGTTATAGGTATTGCTTTGCTGTTCTCTTTATTGAAAAATGGAAAGAGAAATCATACACATCTATCCTTCAATTAGAAAACAAACTTCTCCCACAGTAGCTAACGATGTGTGATATAGAATGGATTAGTAATACGACTACAAAGTCTGAGTTGTAAATTATATCTGGGCGTTACCTATTCAATGCGAACAATCGAATTTGTGCACTATCATCACAGACATACATCCTGCCTGAACAGATTTCCTGCTACAATTGTGGTATAGAAATAACAATTATTTAATAATGTTTTACCAGTGATGTTGAAGTAGTTCTTAGTGATAGGCATTTACAGCCATAATTGTGGTGTAGAAATGACAATTATTTGGCAAACAAACTTTAACAAACTTACTCATATTATGACTCATAGGACTGAAGTGAGGGTGGTATAGGGGAGAGAGTGCGATATATATCAGAGGGGGGAGGGGGGAGGGGAGACCAGGGAAAATGAGAGGGGAGGGGAGAGCGAAGAAGCAGAGGAAGAGGGTGGGAGGAATTAGATAGGGAGAGGGAGAAGAGGTTAGAAAGGTTAGACAGGAAGGAGAGGAAAGAGTGTTGATTGAGGGGAGGTGAAGGAAAGGGAGGGAGAGAATGAAAGAAGTGGAGTGAGAGGGTGGGGGAAATCGGATAGGGAGAGGGAGAAGAGGATACAGAGAGGCGGGAAACGGTGAATATTTTTCAGGCATGTTCTTGGAATCTGTGATACAGTTTCTGTTGACCCTTTACGGAGGACAATATATGTTGTTTGTGAAGTTATCTGGGGTGAAAATGTGATTTCAAAGCCCTTTTTAGTTGGGTTTTGTACAACTATGTTTAGCCTGGGACAAACTCATTCCCTACGTCTTTTCTCACAAGCTAAGTACCCCACTTCCAGGGGAACCCAACCACATGCAGAGGAGTGGGAGAGTGAAGAGGGACGGAGTGGGTGGGGGAATCAGAGAGGGAAAGGGTGTAGGAAGGGGAGAGGGAGAGTAAAGAATAGGGTGGGGGAATAGGAGAGGGAGAGGGAAAAGAGTGGAGGGAGAGGATGTAGGGGAGGGGAGGCAGAGAAAGCAGGGAGAGGAAGAAGGGAGGGAGAGGGGGGAGGGAATCGGAGATGGGATGGGGAGGGGAAAAAGGTATGAGAGACAGTGAAGAGGGGAAGGGGGAAGTGTGGGGAGAGAGGGGGACCGTCCAGAGGACAGATACTTTGCTAGTATGCTTAAAAAAGAACTTAGATTCGAATCGGCCTAGAGAAAACGGCTGCCGGTGAGTGATAATAAGTGAAGCCACCGCAGGATAGGATTTCGGTGGTCTTGAATTCCCTCTCAAATCTAGACATGGCTTTTGATGAGGCCCTGTCGCATGACCAACCGGACAAAAGATTTGGTGAAATGACTGTTAGATGGGTTGGGAAAGAACAGAACACTTTTTTTTATAGTTTTGCCTGTTAGCTGAGAGTGCATGCAGCCTTAACCACCATGTTGAGCATGGATAAGATCGTAATAACCCAGGTGACAATCACACTTTTTAGGAGGGAGGATCGTGTTTCCTTTTCTGCCTAAACGAAAGAAGTGTAATAGAGCCACATTGATAGTCAATACAGTTGTTGGGTGGGAGTGGATCCAACGGGTCTTCCCCCCCAACCCCAACCCCCGCACACACTCTCCCAATGAAAAGGAGGAAAATATTTTCTGCAAATATTCCATTCTTACAATTCTACTCTAGGACAAGTTTTCATGATTTCAGCGTATCAAGGACAATAAACAAGAACAACATAGAAGTTAAGATTGTTATGTTTTGTTTTTAACTGACGTTGTATGATGTTGATTTCGCTATATTTCAGCTTGGAATATCGTGAGGATTCCCCTCTGGTATCTGTAGGGCTTCTCTGGCATCTGTTTAAAAGTAGAGTGTGGTTTAAAACTCATTTCTGGAGTACGTGAATGCCATATAGATGTATAATCAGATAGGTAACAAACGGTATAATGAAGACCTAGGTCTACACTTAAGAAGGCGATTAAAATAATTACATGGATAAACTAGCATCGTATGCCCTACAACAGTTGGGAGTTCAAGCAACTCATACATGAAAAAAGAAATAATGACAACATTAAATACGGTTAACTCTGGTTATCCCTTTAAGTCTGTGAGAATCTCATGCTTCTCTATATGAAATCCATTGGAAACATTTTCCTTGCGATATTTGAGGGTGTTGGTAATTGCATTTCTAAAGTCTAATGCCTCAGATTATCTGTTGGCAAAATTCATTTTAATAGATAGTAACGTCTTAAGGAGTGATACTGATTTCCAAGAGTAGACAGTGACTTGGATAGACGGGCAAACGATGGCACAAACTGAGGAAAACAATACATGTACATATTTTCAAATCGTGCTATGCCTACAACAGAACAGACTTCTCTTGAAGTTAGCTATACATCAGCACAAGTGTGCAAGTATCGGTAAACTAAGTGATGGAATGTTGACGGTGGGTGACCCTACCAAGGTACACAAATAGGCAATAAAACTAATAAGTAGAACCACGAAATATGTCTGAGTATCCAATAAGTCGATATCTGGTCATCAATAAAAGGCAAGCACGATATCGATATCTGAAGTATGACAACTTATTTAGAGGGTTATTGAGTGCCCGACAAAGTTGGCCTTTTCCCCCTTTCTGTACACAGTGAAAATCTGTGCACGGTCTAGCTGCCATGTGTTTTGACCCTGGCAACTCAGTCATCCTATATGTATTCAAGTGGCGAGAGAATATCCAAATAAGCATGTGTATGACAGGCAATGCCTCGGGACTATGTCAACAGACTGGGTCTGCAACCAAAGCGCCTTGCAGCAAGGCAAGCTCTGGAAGGCTCCAGATGTTGATGGAGATTAACTGAGGCAATCTAAGGTCTGAGGGCCCATGGAGGGCCCTATTGACTGTCCCATGGAGAGTAAGAACCCACTGGATTACCGCATTGTATGACCCATACATACGGCTTCCTCCTGCACCTCCGCCTCCTCCTCCTCCATCCACCAAGCATTTGCTGGTGTTGGAGTAAGGGCTTTGGCCATACCATTCCTTTGCTATTCTTACTCATTGGGAAAGGAGCTTTTCCTGCGAAGGTATATCCTTGTAAGGTGACCGTGTAGAATGTGATGGAAGAGGGTCTAGGCGGTATAGAGACTTATCAGTGGGGCTTGAAGGTCAAATAACGTGATCTTGATAGTACACTGGAGGGACTGAACTAATCGCAATCCTGAGAACTAAAAGAAGTTGGAATTATAATTTGAGATTAGTTTCTTAGTTATTGACTTAATACATGTTGATAATTTTGTGTATATTTCTTCATCTATGTCACGATATGAAGTGTCTTGTATGTGTTTTAAGGTTATTGTTAGTAGCCATGTATTTATTATAATTGAACAAATATTATTGATTATCTTCCACTCGATGAGTTTTGTTGGAGTAATGGTTATTGTTATGCCGTTAATTAGAAGGTTCATCATCAAAATTAAACTTTGATAAACATCATCATGTTTATTGTATGTGTTGGTCGGTTTTGTAGTAAAACGTTGGATCGTGTTCGCTGTTTCTTTTTGATATCCCTATAAAATCATGACTTGTTATTATCTTAAGGCCCTAGTCCACTAAGCCGATTGTCATGCGATTTTGCGCCACAGAGGTCTCTTTTCCACTAAATTCTGTGAGAATCGCATGAGAATCGCTTAGTGGATAAGGCCCTTTAAAGTCTAGTATGTCCCAGAACATGTTTCAGATCCAATATAGAGTGCTATGCATTCCCTGTACGTAAGTACATCTTTTAGCCTAAAAAAGGGTAAAACCTCTATTAAGATCATTCGATACCTAGAAATAATGACTTCCTAGAATGTCTTTATTCTTCTTTATATTATTATAATATTATTATTACCATCAGTTTATAACTTGAAAATATATGTTGATTTGTGCATACATATCTCAATCAACAGAATAATACATTGATCCCATCTTTGGGAACTCCAGCCAGGAAGTCTTGACGTCTTAACTCTTGATCTTTTAATAAGAAACAATTGGATGGTATGGTGTTGATGGTTTCCACCATCAATTACAAGATATAAAAGAATGCCTAAACTCGCTAAAGATGAAGGTCACATTAGCAGAAGATGGTAGTCTTTCCATAAAGATGAACGTCACCAGCGGAATACTTAAAAAGAGACAAACACTTGGACTCACCCATATACAAAATAGGAAACACTTTGATAAAACTGTTCATACATGTATACATTGTCACATACACACGGCTTTTCCCACCAACGTCTCAGGGCAATGCAGAGGTAACAGCGTGGTAAAGGCTGGGGGTGGGTGGGAGGGGGGATGGGGGAGGGGGAGGGGGGAGGGGGAGGGGGGAGGGGGGGGAGGGGGCTGTACAGATCACACGGTCAGATCATTACGCCACGATTCCTACACACAAGAATACATAGACAGGAGTAATAGGTGCTATGAAGCGCCACCCAATTCGCAACTTATATCAATTTCAGTGCCAATTAAAGTAGGCCTACATTACGGGAAAGCATTTTCTGTTATTATTCCAATTGGTAGGAAATGTTCCACGAAGGGGCCATTCTCTGCATGTAATAGATGTGGAGTTTGCTTTGCATGAGAACTTTAGGCTTAGGTTAATATTAGGATTTATAAATTCATTATAACATTATAAATTCATTATAACATAATGTGTTCTGTTAACTAATTGGCGCTAAAATTCGTATAGGTTGCACCCCATGCACCACACCCACACATATAACAGTGAGTGATCCACATTTCATCGTTGAGTAAAATATCTTTCTGTATACAGATTTTGTTTTTTACATCTCCAATCAAGATGCATCGAGAAGGATAAAATACTCTGTACTACTATGTTTGTAAGAACACGGTCATAGAGTTGCTCGTTCTCTCAGACTATTTTTGTATGTGTGTATATTGTACTGTAGAGCAGTGATGCATCAATCAAATGTCAAAAACCTTTCCAGGACAGGTTATTGCAAACATTGGTCACGAGTTATTAGGGCTGCTAATGTATGAAGAGTTTACTGTCCTTGATCTATGTAGTGTATGTCGCTTCCTTATAATCATAGATCCCTTCTTAAAGTAATATAATGTAATAACAACTTAAATACCTTATAATTATTAGAGTCTCCTTTTCACCTTCCCCTCATTATACATCCTTAAAATCTAAATGTGCCTAACACAAGGCGAAACGCGTAGGATCAGACAAGCTCACAACATTAGCTGTCTTTAAAAGTTTAGAAGGAAACTGGTAATATATCAAGCATTGCAACATATTTAGCGTCAGCTCCATTAGAAGGTAAAATGTACATTCCTTTGGTATGTATATGACATCTATAAAAATAGAATTTAGGAAATATATAGCACATAGAGGGACCATATGCAAGGGCTATGATTGCCATACATGTGTCCGAGTATATTACTTTTTATTATTGCTTATTATTCATTAAATTAATTGTATTACCATGTATTTCTCTGGAAATAAACAATATACAATACAATGTATTATTATACATCATTATATTGACTCTGGAAATAAACAATATATGATACTGTAGTGATATTCAATACTCTAGGTGTCATTGTATCTTATATTTGTAGTAAGCTACTGCTAAAGCCATTGCTTTTATATCTCATCAATCTACATGATCAATGTAACTATTACCTATCAAGACTTAGGTATGGAGTTCAATACTATTTACCATAATGTGTCAATATGTGTATAAGTGTCTGTGATTTATGCTTCATCCCTCAACATGTGCTATTTCATGATATCACTGTCTATGTATGCTGTATGTTCCATTAAACACCATGAACTCTTAGGTAGCTAAACTACCTAGGAGCCCTCTGAGCCTAATTTCAGGCAAGAGGCCGGCGGAGGGTTGTGTGAATAAACCAAGAATGAAGTTAAGCTTGTGTTCTGGTTGTTCTTTGCTAAGTCCAAACCTGGATTGGGTTGGAAGAACACTACAATACTATGTATCATCATAATCATACTTCAGTACATTGTATATAACAATATTATTTTTTGGAGTAACATAATAATACAGGAATGAATTGATACGCAAACCACAATACATCTGATCGACTTTCTATCTTTTCATAACCACACGAAACCGACCTGAACATTGGGTGGACATATCAACATCTATATAAATTATAGGGGATTTGCTCAAATCTGGGTCGGTTTTTTTCAGAGGGTATCGAGGCTTTAAAGTATTTGCTCATGTCCTGTTATGTTACTGTCTTACCAATATCGATTTTCTAAGTATCAAATAAAGGTATTTATTGTTGTCTTTGTGATCTAAAATAGGAGACTTGTGATTTTTAAAAAAGCAAACAAACTCATCATTGATACGCTTGAACGTTTCCATGCACACTTGGTGGTCACTCGAACAAAACGTCCATTTCCAGCACTTTGTGTGCATAGAAACGTCAAGCGTTGTCTGCTCGTTATGTTGTGTCTCATTATCACATGAGCAGCCCCTAATTTCTCTCAGACATTAATCATCGTGTATACTTTATTGCCAGGCCCGACTTTTGAATTATGATACGGACGTTACACAAAAAGTTGATTTTAATTTTGACTGGCAATAAAAACTGAACCTCTTGGTCAAAATGATCGAGTATTTGTATTGCCAGAAAGCTGAGACTATGTAATCCTCCGCAAAACAGGGCCAATAATTGAATTCAGAAGTTCATCAAAATCCATTTTGAACGGGGGTTTTGAACGTCATAGCTAGCGCTGTTGCACGCCTTTTTGTCCATTCTCCCAAACATTGCAACATCTTGAATGGACGCGCTTGAAGATGTTAGAGCCTTTGGGAAAAAAACTAAGTTTTTCTCCCATTCTCATTGCTTCCTGCGTAGTTCCCCCAGGTATTACTTTCCAATATTGGTCAGACAATGCCTCCTACTGCGAACATTCCAGATTGGGAGAATCGAAGTTGAGGAATTTATTCTAGAAGCAAGAAGAAAAACAGACGCTACAACCTGGCACAATATTATCAAGAAGCTATGAATCAGATACTATAAAAGCATAAACCACAATGCCTTCAATTTGTTTTGCTCAATTATTCAGCGCTGTCTGGCAATTTGGGAAATCCAGAACACCACTGAGGTTCGTTACTGTCTACAAGTAAATCAATTGACCGTAAGAAAAATACCAATAAGGTGGTTTTGTTGAGACAAAAGAATCTTACGGGAATTGCCAGGTTTTTTTTCCCAATCACAAATAATTTACAGCTTTGTTTAAATGGATAAAAATAATGTAACTCGAAAGGGTGTTGTTTCACTGATTTATTTATCTCACTAACTCCTTGGTTTCGTTTCTCAATGTATCGATAAAAGCCTCTAAAAATCAAATAGAATTTACACAATTTAAAAAGATCTCTTGCAAACAAGAAGCAAACACGTATTTACATATCACTACCTTCACATCCTATCTTGAGAATATCCCAGATAGAATATAATAAGAATTTCAAATAAAAAATGGTTAAAGGCCCTACATAACTATAAATATAAAATATGGACCCTGTAAGACAATCGATTACTAACATACCTTTACCATCACACCCTGCCTTGTGAAGAAAATAGACAGAAATGGTCAAGAACCCATCATAATATACAAAGACATCGCAACAAAACCAGAAGTCGCAACAATAATAGGACCAATGCTGCACCGATATTTACCATGTCTTTGAAGTTGCTTGAGTCAGGCTTCCATAAACAGAAAGATGTTCGACCTGAGACTTATAAATACTAGTAGCCCTTGGCAGCTCTGGTGTGTTGTTTGGGCGAGTTGGCTCCCGCTGGTTCAGAAGCCACTTATCTCTGTTGATATCAGTGCAGGGAATTATTGATAACTCCGACAATCGATACATGTATCTGCTACATGTGCCCAGCCGCCTCGTCTGGAAGCCTGGTGTTAAGCCTTGTGAGTGGTAATACAGGAAAGTATGGTATTATTATACAGACTGCACAGTTTATCGTTTAGATATGGCAGTTTGTGTACGAGTTAGGTACAGGCTAAAGGTCTTTTTTTTAAAATTTTGCGAAAGAAAGGAATTGATAGATGGATGATATTACTTCGATCGCTGGATGTTTTTTGTACTGGGCTCCTTTGTTACAGGCTGGAGTTAAAAGATTACATATAGCCGTTTGTGCAGGAGTTGGGTACAGGCCAAAGGTACATTTTTCTATAACTTTGAGGAAGAAATGAATGAATGGATGGGCGATATAATTCATTGGTAGAATTTAGTTTGCACTGGGTAGAATGACTTATTTGAAAATATCTTGCTGTCTCTTTGATATTTTAAACAGGAGTCCAGGAAAACACATCAAGGGAATATAGAAATATTGGGATATTATCTCCATAATATCCGGCAAGGGATTAGGAATGAAATGACATTACTATAGGCAGGGATAATAGGCATCGTTGCAAAGTGCCAGTCTCGCAGTATTGGCAAGGTTCAGATTTAGGCACCTGCAACCCAACATCAATTTATATTTCTGACAGTGGATTGTATAGGTATGGGCGACCGGTACTGGGGTAAAGGATGGACTGGGGTCTCAACAGGGACGAGCTTATGGGTTCTGGGTTTGTTGGAGAATGTATGGCATGCACAGCATTCACAGGTCATCGGGGACACCTCATTAGAGCTGGATTCACAGCCATTGGTTGGGAATTGCAGGAAATAAAGTGCATCCATGTGGGAGGTGATTCGCTTTGAAAGTGCTGTCTATTTGTGGTCAAAGGGGCGAATGTACAAGTATGTGTACATATATATATATTCACTACAAAACTCTGCTCTTAGCCGACCTGTTGTTGAAAGCTGTGTTGCAAAGAAAACATACATGTTTTGTTTCCAACCTTAAAGCAAAAAGCCGTTTATTGAGGGATTTTGCAAATATTTCCAATGGCATTTTTTAATGTGTACATTCCAGAAGGGGAATTCCTCTTTTATTTACATTTATGCCAAGAAATAAGCTGTTAACATTGCACGAGGAAATATCGAAGATTAACATTGTTGGTTTGGTTAACAACATTTAATTTCAGGGCAAAATGATGTCCAAGTACTTCTGAGTGCAGGGTAGATTTCAGAGAAAAGTATATTCAAGTATCCCCTCATACTAAGATGGTTCCTTTGGTAGCAAAATAAGATATATTATACCCACTAGAGCTAAAACAGTATTGTAATGTAAATCTGTACTGGTAGATAATTAAATATGATACCAAATGTTGTTTTTATCTATGGAAATTGCAGCCAGGTTGATATCTTGCTAGATATTTCCATCCAAGCACTAGTGCACCACAGATATGTTCTTTTATCTGGGAACGCCTTTTTACATTATTCAAATATATCAACAGGTACAGGCATATATTGTACGTACATTAAGTGAGCACACCCTGCACGAAGTCCAATGTTTGTATGGACTAATTCTAAATGGGAGTTCCCATTGGAACAAAAGAGGAAAAATATAGGAACAGACATCTTGATGTACCAGCTCACCCCTTTCTCCAAACGTTTGCTCTTCCTCAAGGCAGAGGTGTTAAAAGCTTGCGTGCAAGTGGAACATACTCGTGTATGTGAACCATAGACGACTAGGCCAGCCTCTCTCCCCGAGCCTTGTTCCTATTGATACACGCACCATAACATGTAGGATTCTGGAAACTGTGAAGAGAATTTAGAAATTTTAAATTCAAGATATGTATACATCATATATAAAAGTGTTTTTAAGAAGAGCTGTAGGCTTTAGGTTTTTGTAACGTATAATGGTCATAGAGAAAGCTTCTGAAGATGCTATGTTATAAGTATCCTTATTTTCCGTGAAATGGAATACAACATATGGTAGGGGAAAAGGTAGACGTCATCAACATTACATTAGTTTTCCCAGGCATAATATATTGTGAACTGGATACAAGTATCTAGGAGATAATAAAAGAAAAACAACGATAATGTAATATAGAACTTAAAAATGATAGCTAAAATAAGGTCGTACTATATCATAAGTATTATTACAAGTACAGGTCCACGGTTTTGTATAGTAAAGACAAGTATGAAAAATATAGTGGTATCACAAGTCTTCCAAATAGCTTAACTGGCTATATGTTTTCCATATATTGTCTAACGATGCATTTGGAATGGAGTTATCAACAATAGCAACAGTTGAATACGTCTTTACGAGAATTCAAAGTTGATTGATCACAAAAGAGACGAAGGAGAAGAGCAATAATAGGTTAGACAACCTCATTGAAGGCATGACAAAAATCATTGAAGGCTTTTAGCAACTCCTGAAACTTGTGTTGTGTGCTTTTGACCAACAAGGTTTGAATGGAATTCATTAACAGTGTATCCTCATAAACCGTGAAAGTTAAAAAAAAAAAAAAAACTCTTAAAGATGAAGAGTTAGAAAATTCGAAAATATAAAAAGAAATATAAAATGGGGTAAATGTTTATTGCAATTAGCCATATATATGCCCTGTTGGCAGGAATTTTGAATAAAACCCTTTAAAAAATTTTAAAAATTAAAAAATTAAAACTTTAGTTACCATGCATAATCAGCTAATAGTTCAGCTTTAACATTATAACCGCACCAAAGAAATTAAATGTCAGTTTGAACAAATAAAGAGTTCCAATGCAATATAAAGTGGCAGTCTATACTGACGGCCTTAACAATATGCACCGATCCATAAAAGCAAGTCCACCATTTCAAGAACTGGTATCATATGATCTTAACTTTGGTGTTCTTGCCAATAGATACTTCTCTAATACGTTCCGTCAGGGATCCTCTCTCTGTCTACTTTGTTGGGCTTATAGTGAACATCTTTAGTGACTGCATGATCATCGTCAGTCATATGTGTGTGGGGTTTTCTTATCATCATTCTTTCCACTGGGTGATAGGTCTCACGTCAATGGGAATAGTCTATAGTCATCCTAAGTACTGTAAGGTCATTTCTGTACTGTTGAAAACTTGGAAATGTTATACGATTATAACGATTATGTATATGATTCTAAATGTTTGCATATTATAACTCTATATCATAGCTCATATGGAATTTCATTTCGAGGGATTTCGTTTTTATGAAATTCGTAATTAAGGGATTCGAGGAATTAAGGATTATGGTCGAATTCTCCATTAAACTGAGTATAATACCTACACACTGTACACAAATATTATTTAGTCTCAGTTTCAAACTAGATTTTATATGAACAAATTAGCATGAGAATGACATTGGTATATTTTAAGTTACAAATGTTTTAACGATGTACTGTTGAAGAGAAATAAAAATATATAAGTTCAGAAACCTGGGAACGTTCACCAGCAATAGAGGGAATGGTATATAAACACATATGGGAGTTGGACCTATAAATGCCACCTCAAACAGATCTCCGTTGCAGCAGTTAGGGTCACAAATGCCAGTTAGTCTTCTGAATATTGAATATACTTATGTCTGCTTATTAGAAAAGCATTGCTACAAGCACAATCAATAAATTGTACCTACTCAACTGTAGAGCTCTGCATATCTTAGTCCATGGGCTAAATCAATGGGACCCTATAGCCTAAGCTCCGCTTGAACATCGTATAATGTAAACTACTACTCTCTCTGTATGTATACACCGTCGCCTAAACTTGATTTTATGACCCATCTTGGAGGTCCCTGTACTTCGTAAACTAGGTACGCCCCAGGATACTTTTCAAATGAACTTCTCCAGTTGTGGCGAGCGTTAGCCTGGATCTGACCGCCCCCTGCCCCCGCTTTTACCATACAAGATACAAGATAATCTTTAATGTTAGTGTAAATACATAATAAGATCTATACATTTATGTTCTTTTAATTGGGGAATTGAGTGTCGCTGATCATTCTGTTGTTTTTAAAGCTCAGGAGCCAATATAATTCAATAAAGAGTACAAATGAAACTATTTGAGATCGTCTGATATTTTCATAGCTACTCGAATATAAAATCAAGCTTTGCTTGTTTTTCCTTTACTAAGATTTTGCTAAGGTAAGCTCTGCTTTAGATTAAAATTACTTTGAATTCATTACCAGTCATCAAAATACATTGAGCATCTGATACATTTTCGCAATCAATATTTAATCAAGGATATTATACTGACCGGTAATTGGCAATTTACTAACTTAACCCAGTCTTCTCTATCACTTCGAATTATGCAACAACGGACATCATTGTGGACATTATTGTTCCTTGATTATATGATTGTTGTACCAGCAGTGAAATATAAGGCATGCAATACAAATATTTTTTCTGTAAATGTACCTTGTCTTTTAGATACTTAAGAACATTTAAACAATTGAGTCCCGCTAAGGGGACCACCTTTGGGACAGAACGAGTTTGGGTCGCATAATGGACACGTAAACATAAACAGAAAAAAAAGCAAAATTTGCAGGTCATTCTTTGATAAATACAATGGCATACGTTAATGCTTAAATATGTTGGGGGGACTCTGCAGGTTGAATAATGGACCAACTGTCCAGGTACAACAAGTGACGAAATAGTTGCGGGCCGCTGATTGGTCCTCATGATGCAGGTGCCTTACGTCACAATTAGTTGCTGCGTCAGCCTCAAATATAATCATCGATGGGTCGATTCCACGAAAGCTGAAATGCCAATATATGTTCAGGAATCTGATGCTAAATCTCCCGGTGCTACTTTTTTAAAACTATAATGCAAGTCCTTGCTGTGAGTTGGTTGTAATCTTGACCAACTATTTCATAAATCTACTAGCAAAGTACCCGTCCTCCGGACGGTCACTCTCTCTCCCCACACTTCCCCCTCTCCCTCTTTTCCTTCCCCATCTTCTCTGTCTTTCATACCTGTTTTTCCCTCCCAACCCCATCTCCGATTTTCCCCCGCCCTTCTGCCTCCCCCATCTCCCTCCCCTCTTCCTAATTATTATCATAATTGAACTTTTATAGAAAAAGGGGATAGCATATATATATATTATGATCTGTCAGCACTACTCTGAAGTGTGTTGATCTTCCCAGATTTCCTGATATATTTTGGATTACATTTTGTTTTAGTTTCTATGGTGAAGTTGCTGTTACATAATGCTTTCCATATTTTACATTTGTTTTACATTTGGTAGAGTGGTAAAAACCTTTTTAATTATATATTCAAGTTTGATTAGAAAATAATGCTCCCCCTTCCCTCTCCGATCCCCCCCCCCCCCACACTCTCCCTCCCCTCTTCCTCATGCTACCCCTAGGTCCCCCTGGACGTAGGTTGTGGGAAATGACGTAGTATCTCACAGGGGCTTTCCCAGGCTATAAATAGATTGTGGTTATCCCAATTTAAAAAAGGGTACAAAATCATATTTCCACCCCAAATACCTTCACAAACCACATACGACGACATCCAGAGAGGGAGGAGAGACCTCTAAAGATGAGTAAAGTGGTTTGTAAAACAACAAATTCCGAGAACATTCTGGACAAAGAAAACCTTCTTTCTACCATTTCTTTGCTACCTCCTTTCCTAGAAATAGCTCTAGCCGTATATTATATGGATAATTATTTCTTCCTTTTTTGTTTTCACTATATTTTTTTTCAGTCAATAAACGGCAGCCTGAAGGCTCCATAAACGAAGGTTTTTATTTTACAATTTGAAACATTCATATTCTTGAAACCTTTACTACTTAACATCAAACCAACATAAGCCTATTCACACCTTGAACATCCATTTATTCGATAGTCAGGAGAGAGAAAAAAGACTTGTACATGAAAAGCATATGCGCTAACATTAGGGATATGTCAGCAGCATTAGGGAGACCCTCGACGTCCGCTCAAGGCTAGTTTGGACTGATGTGAATGACAGGGTTACGCATAATACAGAAAGGTCATTGACACCTCTATGTCCACAACATTGCCTTCAGTTAGTGCACAAGGACACCTGTGACACCCCTAGATAACATGTCACTAAAGCTATGTTTGTCCTATAGTGTTTGTGTTTATAAGTTTTGACAAAAGTCCTGATTCATAATAGTATTCCTGGAATATATTTCATGTTCTGATTAATAAACAATGTACTATTTCACCAGATTATAGCCGTCGGAAAGAAAGTTATGGTCTGACACTTTGAGCATCACTGTTTCTGAAGTGCTCTCTTTTTTAAATGCTTTCCGACGTTATTATTGCTAACGCGTAATTTCCTCTTGAAATCTTTTGAAAGCAGATTTCATTTAAAAAGCGAGATTTTAAAAGTTTGCAATTAGTTTATGGCTCACCTTCAAGATTTCCATTGTTTGACTGATGAAACTGACATGCAAAGATGACGACATGAAAGACAGTTTTTCTTTTGTAAAAACACTGTCACAAAATGTCATAAAAGTTTTAAATTGATGTAAAAAGGAGAAATCACTTCAGACACTTTTACCACAATAGTCTCTGCGGCGTATTGCCAACAGTGCTCAGAGAATGTGTCTTCTGAGATCAGGTGACTCCTGTCAGCCAATAGCTTTCATGGAAAAAAATAATGAGCCGCGCCATTGCATGGTGAATTGTGAACCACGACAAAGTGATATCATCAGTCATCTGTAATATTTCGCCTTGGGGTGGGTGTCGCATGGTTCTACAGAGAGGGAACAATAATGATGTTGAAACTGTCAACTGGAGGGGAAGTTTTCGAAACTATGATGAATATATAAAAAAAATGAGCAGATAGAAAATTATAAAGGTGACTAACCTCAGAAACCTCGGTTTGAATATTTTATCATTTGCCAAACAGCTTAGAACTTCTTTAGATATTTCTAAGCACATTTAGATATTTCTAAGCACATTTGTTTCTATTAATTTTACTCACTGCCTATTTCTTGTTATATATATTCGGTCTACCATTACTTTACTTCCTAGGTGCCGAGTTTGTGACTATGAAATGTCTTCGTATATATGTAATATTGAATGACTGCCCATATTAAATCAATCAGCAGAATGTCTTTGGTGTCAAAAGATCTAACATCTGAGCCTGAGGATAAACCCCAAAGAATTTTTATACAGAAATATCTATTTGCCAAGAGCATGGGATCTCATAGTCTTGTTCGAAAATGTGTTTTAGGTGACGGAAATGCCTTTGTTAACCACAACATCAGGGTTTTATCTCTAACCCTCTCGCTTTGTATAAGTTCCTCTCATCCGCTCTAATGTCCTGTTCCTCTTATATGAAAAATCAATGTTTCCATCAGTTGATGCCTGGCACTGCGCTCAACATATCGACCATATAATGAGCGATAATACGGTGAGATAGCTGTACCGGAAGCACCAGCTCATACTCTCGGTTGCGCCACGTGAAAGCACGTGAGCCTACGAGGTTCCACTGCGCATCTCTTCCCCCCATGTTTCATAGTGCACGGAAAAGATAATGAAAACAGAAAATCCGGCACATGTCATCTTGGACCTTTTATACTTTTCACTTCGTCCCCAGACCGTTTCTTTTGACATGTCAGCGTCCCAGAAGAAGAAAGGATTACTTACAACGCTCGATTTAAAAGATCGTGACAAAAGGGCTCTCCCATGTGTGCGAGTGGGATATAAACGTTCAGTGTGTGCGTTGTATCCCATGTGAAAAGGCTTTATTTCTGTTTCACGAAGAGAGTATTGATCTAGTTTATTGCTTTGACAATCCCTGATAACTTACAATGTGCCGTCGAATGTACGTGCTAGGTGCAACTGCCGTCTGATTTATGACAAAATCATGCTCTAACACGCAGGGTACACGAGGCAAATGTGATTGTTCTGAAACATTAAGGAGAAAATAGTAACTTGAATAATGGTCATGAAATGTTTTCTCTAATCAATGAAATAGTGGTTGAGTTTTTAGTATAAGTTCAGAGTTTTTAGTATAAAAAATATGAATTTGTCATTATGATTCGTTGTAAGGCTGACGTGGGAAAGCCTCTTTTATATAGTTTTCATGCTGGATACATTTAAAGATATTTTTGTGGGGAGAAGAGAAAATACTATGACAGTTTGCAATTTGTAAAAAAGGCTATAGTCAAACATAAAATGAAAACAAGCCAATTAATTAAAGGTAAAAAGACAATGCTTATAATGGAACATGATATTATATCAACTTGTCATATATATTCAACGCAAATACAGACTATGTTGCAACGTGTAGAATATAACATTTGAAGCACCTCCTATCCTAGATAAATGATAGATTATTATGTAGATCTGACAAAATCAAGGAGATGAAAATAAGCATTTATATATAGTCTTGCGCTAAGTGTATTTGTATGGTTCTGTAGGAATAATTATGATGGCGTTTTCTCTGATGAGAAATAAATGAAGAAAATAAATGAAAATCTTTATGAAAAAAAACCCCAATATATTGGGAAGCCCAATATTCTTAAAACGGCAATAAACAGATCAAATTAAGCGCAAGGTAAAGAAATGGAGCGATCTTTGACCAGGGAATGCCTTTTATATTAAACAATAACTTACAGACTGCAATTATGTGTGACCGGTTTAAGAGACAAGCATTCAATCAAGATACTTTTAGCGTCGGTGTATAACTTACTGCAACATTGACTGGTGGTTGTCTAAAAAAAGAAGGAAAGCCCTGCTCTTATGATAAATGAGACCATTGCATTGTCATACGTATGGATTCCTGGTTAAAAACTGAAGCAATTAATTTATCAATGGCTGGACTGTGAATTAGCTACCATGTCTGACTGTTCTACGCACGAGATATTCGTGTAAAAACCTGTTACAGTAAAAGGAGTTATCTGTAGAGAGTGGCACTCAAAAACTAAACCTGGGAAGTAGCTAGATGTGAGTTCTTTTTGTTGTTTAGCCCTATTTGAGGACGGTATGAGTCAGGTTTTGACGTAATGCAGAAGGCCTGTCCTATCTAGGCCTGGAAAGTGCCAATGGGGAGTCTGGGGATTGTCCACATGCTCGCACCTTTTTTTGTATCTCTCTGTCCTTGATAATATAAGGAAACTCAACTTAGAACAATCCTTTTCTTTCATTACTATTCCTTGTCAAATGTTAGTGGAATCGACCCATCGATGATTATATTTTTATATTTGTGGCTGACGCAGCAACTAATTATGACGTGATACACCTGCATCATGAGGACCAATAAGCGGCCCGCGACTATTACGTCACTCGTTCCACCTGGACAGTTGGACCATTATTTGTACTGCACTTGAGCTGCATAGAGGTCTTTCTGCATGCGTCACTCTAAAATGGATTTAGATATGGTTTTATGGATTCAAATGCCACAGATTAAAAATATGTTCGATAGATATTGAGTTGTAGTGGTGCTATGCCTATTATATGAACATTTCCGTATGGGTCAGATTTTCTGAAAATGTACAATTCGCCTTCACCAATCCTCTCAAATAACCCTCATTTAAGGCAAAAATGAGCTTCAAAATGCAGTTTAATATAACAAAACAGATACTTTCAATCAATGTGATACCAAATATACTCAGATATACTCGGTATTCTTCATTTTTCAGCCAAACTTAGCAGAATCTACTAAATGTGTAGAACTGTCTATTGTACATTTTCTGAAAATCTGACCCTTATACTGCTTAGTGAAATCGATATTTTGATATATTCAAGTTTCTTGGCAGTTATACGTTTCCCTATTATTTGACTGATGTATTGTAATTTACCATATGTGATGTGTTCCAGGATATGAGTCACAAGATGCAAGATTTATATTTTTCAAAGTGTTTTTTTTTTTTTTTTTGGACAAAATTGTATTCAGGTACACAGACAGTTACCATCTTCACAAAAGATATTTATTAACAAGATGTTGTTGTGGGAATGTTTCCATCTTTGAGGAGCAAGTATTTCAGTAGGGAATAACTCACATAGGTAAAGACGGGAACAAACACACTGGAGACTATCAATGCACATCTACTTGTAAGTCTTTTCACATACATGCATCAATATTTTTAACTTATGCATACCCGATATACTCTGGGTTGGTCTTTCAATGCATTGCCATTGTTATTTTCATGATTGGATAATTGTCATAATTTGGATATATTATCATAAAATATAAGTAATCATCAATTATTTATCTATTTGCAATATGTGATGAAGAAAACAAATGAAATATTCACACCGACTGGTTTCTTTTAGTTGATTTGTATTCCCAACGTTTTGACCTCTATTTGCTTTTTTCAGGGAATAAATGGATTAAATTATATTTATTCATTTATTTATGCATCTATTTATCCACTGAATACCAGGCTTATATTGGTAGTCTCCTTAGAGCGTTCTACAGTTGGAGGTGGAAAGGAAATGATGAATGCTCCAGGTCCCTCGATGTTGGCATGTCAGGCAAATTAACGCCCTAACAAAGCTAAATGCTCATGAAAGAAGCAGATCAGGGCCTTGGGATAGGCCAATGTATGACTCAGCAGGAGGACACATATACCTTGGGGCTATATAACCACACGAGCAAAACAAGTTCCAAAATACTATCAGCATTGTTGGTATGTCCAATAACTTGTCCGATAAACGGCTTAACAGACATTATAAACACAATAGGCTTTTATCAACATGAATTTAGCTTGTAGTCATATACGATTTTAAATAAGATAATATTAGATTATACATATATATTGATATGATACTTCCAAATCTCTTTTCTAATCTTTCTATGACTTTGAATATAACATACCTTTGATATTAGGCCAAATCCAGAACAGAAACTACAATGGTATTGTTCGTGTGTATAACATCAAATCAATAGTTTCTAATTTTATATGATTGAATTCTGTTCTATAATATTGATATACTCAACGGTGATAATTAAAGATATTCGTGTCACCCACTTGGAACACAATCCATTCGAACAAAAGATTAAAAGAAACTCAAAAGAAGCTTTTTCCCTGCGGGCTGCCTTCCTTGCTTCCTGTCATGATAGTTGAGACTGTGAATACGAGGTGCAGGCATGAAAGTCCCACATACTGACACCTAACACCCAGCCATTTAAATACCACTTGCAATACCTCAAAAGCTGAGGGAAGTTCATGCACGTGTGGTGCGCTAGCGTGACAATGGGAATGTCGGATGTAGTGAAGGTCCTTCCACAAGTAATGTCGATTATCCTACAGCTCGGAAGGACCTGGGGTGAACAAGGTGTTAAGAGACGTTAATACATTTATGTAGACTTCAAATCAGTCGGAAAGACTGACCCGAGCTCCTCCAAAGAGATGCAGGAAAAATAAATGCTCCTGGGGTTTTACGCTTAAAACGCTACTCTCAGTGAAGATATATATAAGAAAAAAAAGATTTTCTGCTTTTAGGTCCGTTCCTTCACAACCCACCTGACCAGGATTTTGGTGGATTTCTTTTGATAGTCGTTGATGCAGGGTTTCATAAAAGTCAACATTTATAGCAATATTTTCCTGCGGTGATTTCATTTAATATCGCTCACGCCCATGTTCTCCTGGCCGATTCAACTTCAAATCCTTATATAAATTTACATATCACTATAGCAGAATGGTGATCAGATGAATTCAGTCCTATAGACTGAGCTATCAGTAAATTTGGTACGATTATTTTTGTCCTAATAGCTGAGAATGCAACTTTAACATACTTTGCTATGATGGAATTACCCTCCTATTATTCAACAGGCACAGAAACATGTTCTGGATATACATACATGATGTATACATGTATGGTCCATTACCACGAAATGGGCCCAGGCCCCTTTTCCCTACCTCTGGCCACTCAATGCCTCATATCTCATTGACATTAAAATGAATTCTACTGACAGATTCCTCTTGGCATGAGAATTCCTCTGATATATATAGAGAGAATGGGACGAGCCGGCAATAATCGAAAATTTATAGGACGAGATTCGTCCACATAAGCACGATGCCGTAGGCATCATATCACTGAAAAAATACTAAAGAAGTCTCAGAGAGCCCCGCTGCCCCGCTGACAGCCCCACTGACAGCCCCGTTAGTATATTGATGAATTAAAACGTTTTAGAATCGATGTGTTCATAGAAAAATGTCAATGATTAACCATTTGGGTTACATGAAGATTGGGTATCTATTAGACTTAGATCTATTGTATACTACAAAGAGAATAAATGAGAAGGTGTAAAGGGTATGATCCGAAGATCTAGAATGTATATTTATTGTAGTCTAAAATACAGGTAGGTGCTTGGTCCATGTGGCTATTGTTGATTGGAGGAATATTGAAGTAGGTAAAGGTGCTACCTGAGTTCTTACATGCTACCGTATATATTGCAATAAATTCCTGGGTACTGGTGCTTTATGGAAATTAGCCATAGTTCTAGATTACCATCGTAAGTCTAATAATTAATAATTAATGATAATTATGATCATAAAGTGGTTACCCATTGTTACGTCATCATTACGTAACATGATGTAACAATAATACTTGAGTCTTATAGGTAAGATGATAACAAATTTAAACAATCAAACAGAGATGAAAAAGGCCCAGGCCCCTTTTCCCTTGCTCCTCAATGCCTCATATCTCATTGACATTTAAATAAATCCTACTGACAGATTCCTCTTGGCATGAGAATTTCTCTGATATATACATTATTATAGGGATGATGGATAATTTATGGGTTGATACCCTTAAGAATCCATATGTTTTTAATTTTGCCTTCCGGAATCAAAATGCCAATATTTAGTGGCAATTTAATGTGCGACGTAAAAACATGGGACTCCTAACCTGGTCTTTAATTGTATGTAAAATAAAAAGTATTTGATCAATTTAGTAGCAAATTTAGATTCGAAAAGTTCCTTTACTTTATTTTAAGTTCTCTAAGTATGAAAAGCATTGACAACACTTTTTTGGGCCCAATAGTGTCAGACTACTGGGCCCATTTCATAGGAATGGACCTTTTTCCGCCAATTACTTCTCCTTTATATATAAACGCACGTTCTTGGATAAAAGTCCACACGAATTAGATGTCCTCTATTCTTCCTGTACGTGCATAAAACTTCATCAAGACACCTTTTATATATAATTATATGCACAGTGCGGTGCTCCGATACCTACAGGAAAGAAGTCATTTGCTTAGACCACTTTGCCTTAGGAACCTAGATGTGCACAACACGCCTGCATATATGCCTAACATATGTTTCTTTGACAATGCAACTAAAATCCTTTTCGGGTTTATCTCGGTATATTACTGGACTGAATAGTTTTCTAAAGACTTCCCCATGCAGTGCCCATATTCCTCATATCCAAGGAATATTATTCCTACATCAAAGGGCGTCCGGGGATAAAAGGAGGGAACCAATAACTTCTGTTTGTATGGGTTATCAAGTAGCAATCTGTTTGATCCCCATGGAAAGGTGGATCATCTGATGCATTGCTATCTTTTGGTTACGATGAAAGCCTATGCCAATAAAGGCTTACAAACAATCAGGTTGATAATAACAAGCAAGGCACAAGCATATATGTATCGATCCGGTGTTAATTTCAGTGCATTTGCTATTCATAGTGCTTTAAGTAGGGTGATCCCAAAAAGTATATATATATCATTCTATTTGTGGCGTATCATATATACATCAATAAATGAGGGAAGCTAAAAGGGAATGGAGGAGTTGAACCTCAGTGTTGAATCGGGAAACAGGTGAAGTTTACATATGTTTTTATAGGAAAGAAATCTCCCCACTGGAATAGGACAGATAGAAAAGTATTTTGTACCTGACTACCATTTCCTAATAATAGCCATGAGCATGATTGACAGTTCGGTTCTGTAATAACACATAACTGCTTTACTACTCAATTCATACCTTTGTTGCACTAGCTGTTATACTGTGTAATAGGATGATCGTAAGATTAGCGATCGTGTAGCCAGACCATGATCTGAAAGTAGGTGTTTAAGTTAATATACTTATATTAAAGCTGCATTATTACACATCCCTTTCCCAAATTAGCAAGTATTCTTTTTCAAATCTATTTTTCCGTTATAATTGGGTCAGTATTATAAAGTATTTAACGACTGAAAATGAACAATTCATTGGGCTTCCTAATTTGCTGTTCTACAGTGGCAATTTGAAAGAGTGCCATACCGAACAGTTTGCTTCTACTGTTCACCGAAATGAATAATTTGGGAGATGATATGGTTTTGACTCATCAGAAGGAGCCCAAATCCTTTATATTCTATTTTGTGAGACTCGATTGGTTTGGAAATGAACAAGCCACACAATGCAAAGATAATTTGGTACCGAAATTACCTGCATAGTAATACAGCTTTAAGCCCATGGCTATAGATAGCAAATTATCTAACTTACCCATCTGTGTTCTTTAATATACTTCATGATAATAACCTTCTGACAAGAGTATAGGTATAGTGGGGCACAGTTTGCTTTTGATTAATAGACATGATTATCGAGTTCATTACAGATAGAAGGATTGTAGTCATTGTAACTTTATATAGTTGATTTTATCTTATAACTGTATAACAGAAACCTATAAAATGTGTATTGTATTAAAATATTAATTGGCTTGTCAGGTGTTAAACTGGAAGAACTGCTTACGCTTACGTCATTTCGCATTGTGTTGATGTAACCTGACCTTGTTGGACAATCAATCTATCAAAGTTCCAGTAACAACAGCTTGAAATGTAGAAGAATATTTGGTGAATTTCAATGAGACAATTGATTAACTTTTTGTGAGAAGGCATCCCTAAGAAACTGATAATCACCATAGAATGCCCATATACCCTCATACATATACTTTCATACGTAACATTCATTTTGATCTTTTTATAAGTCGCAAAATTGATATCTTTCAAAGAGATTTATTCACAAGATCTCTTTGTTGGATTTATTTTTATTTTTGGGATATCTAGCTCCTAGGGTCGTACAAGGGGATGTTCCAACCTCAAGACACACGCAGTGTACTAAATATAATATATCCATGCATTTCTAAGGTCATCCTATAGAGTATGTTTAGCTAGGTTACTAGTAATTGTCCACACAGTACTTTTTTTCAAATATAAAAATATCAAACTTGAAATATAGTCCTAATGTTTACAATCATTGGAATTCTCTTGATCTCATAAAAGAACTGTTGATGTAGAAGCTGTTAAATCCCACCTCCCCATTTTCTCATAATTTTGTAGCGGCATACCTGCTCACACATATCTATACATACTCATACACAAGTATACCGGTACCCATGATTCTGTTACCAAATGGTTGCTTTCCCGGAAGCAATGCTATTGACACAAGAACTGTGCCTCCTCCCTTACATTAACTAATAAATAATTCCATTTATGATAGATGGAACTCCTTAATTTAAACAGACTCATACCTTCAATGTTCATAAAATTTGGCTCATGTCGTTTTTTATGGTGAAAATTCAGGTCAAACCCTTCTCATGTCTGAGCTCGGGGCATCGCCTATCATCGGTTGATATTCTGTACTAATTCATCTGTAATGAATGTAGAGAATGAATAAGTAATGCACGACAATAGCTCTCCATTTAAGCAATCAGGTCGAACCATGGGAAGCCATGAAATGACGCATACAGTAAGTAATGGTTTCAAAGAAGCCAATCAATCATTATATATACAGACACTTGCTGAGCTCCATACGTGTCATATTTCAGTCATTTATTAATGTGGACTTCTGAGTGGGCGCCATTGGTGTTTATTGCTCTCACTAAATCGCAATTTCTTGTCGATTCGAAAATTCTGTGAAAAGAAAACTGAATATCTATGCATGTATTATTGCTTCGTGGAAATCAAATTTATAACTAGCACAGGGTTCAGGTTGGTGCAGCAATCTAAGGTACTCCAAAGCTTGATTGTATACCTAGTTTGCATCACATATCTCCTTTGCAACACATCATTGCATTACTCAACCCTTGATATTACTATTGACTGTTGCTGAGGCAGAAAAGGAATTACACATTAACCAATTTCTATGTATTTATCCTAGACTATATAGAGCTGGTGGTGTTACTGTTTGTAATGCAGTCCACTGAAGCTGGAGCAGTTCTGGCGATGTTGCACGCAAAACATGTGAAAGAACAGCAAAATTTCACCCTGGCATTAAAGAACAGCGTCGCTCTTTATTTGAAATAGTATTTCAAGTCAGGCACTGCACGTTACCGCGCCCGATGATCAAATATATTGTGCTATGTGTGCGCTGACCCTCTCGGGCTACTTTACATGATTGCAAACCAAGGGCTCGTTCACGTGGACCAAGTGTATTGAATCTACCTCTGGCATAAAAACGCTACCCCTGGAGGGGTTCATGATGGACCAATGCATGTATATTGACATCTGTATTAACCTATATTTCAGGAATCACCTGGACCATTATAAGTAGAGTACAAAATCAGGGTCATCACTCCCTATTCATATCAGTCCAAGCTTTCCCGACTGGTACAAGGAAAAAACTTTATTCCGAATGCAACCGCCTATCTACCACGTGCAGCGTGATCTGCAGTTCCCAGGCGGGGGCAATTCTAATACTGCCCTCTGGTGGAAATCCTCAGGGACTCCCGGAAGCTTCTAAACGAGCCTCTCGCAAAGGTTGCAACCACTATAATGGCCGACTGACCAAGGTTGAATGTGTACCCTGTTCCTCTCAGTGGAGAATTGACCCCCTTGGTCATCCCTGTTGCTGCGCAATTCCTTTACCTCATTTCCAACGGTTTTTCCTCTTCCTTTCTAGGTCAGGCTTTTGTGATTACTGCCTTTGCCCAACAGTCAAATCTTGTTATTGCTAAGCCTTTTAGAATTACTGCATTGTTGCTTTTTCTCAAGGGAAGCTTTTGATATTGCATGGCTTTGAATTCACGTTTAAGAGACTATGCCAGTCAGGAAAAGACTCGTGTCTCTTGTCCTATCAAAAGAAAAGACTAAAGGAAGTCTCAGTGTCATAGTAACGTGCCATTCTATGTAAGGTTGGATAAAACGTAGTAAATTTAATACTTACTCTTGTGTACAGAGTTCCAGGTTCCTTTAGCTTGTTATGTCGTAAAATATTCATGGTCCTTTCAATGTCTATAATCATACACTGGTAATAATGGAAATGATGTTTTTTCTTATCTTAAGAAGACAATTTTAATTTAAAAAGACAGCTTGTATTTATTCCCTTCGCTAAATCAACCATTGCCTTTCGAGCTCGTCCACCCACAAGCATACATTCACACCACCTCACTCACATAGCCAGACCCAACCCAGCATCGTCAGGGGGATAAACACATGCTAATTAACAATGACAAATAGGGCCATTATCGCTCACCTATTTCACCCCTCACCCCTCTTTATCCAATTACTTCTCTGGTGTGGAGGGGGTAAGGAGGTTGAGGATGGATGTTAGACGAGTAACTGAACATTATACACGCACCACTGTCTCCTCATTCATGTCCCAGCAGATAGATGGATTCCTTCCTGCATGGGGACGTCTTTGTGACTAAGAATCCTTTCTCTATGTTTCCAAAAAGCCTCCTGCTCTATGTCGATAGGTAACTCGCTTTCCTGGACCTTTATATCGGTACCTTGATCGATGGGTTTATTATGGGGTACCGGTCTGATATAGGCTATCAGAAATCAGTTCAATACATACCTCATTATGAATAGCATTGAACTGACATACCCAAAGGAGTATTACAGTCAATTCCTTTCAGTGTGTATAGATATCACATGTTACTATTGTATTGTTCTAACATATTGGGTATATATGCATAAATGATAGATAAATTAAAGCTGCTTTCTCAGCTATTACGATGAAACAAATCGTACCAAATTTACTCATATTTTGACCTATAGGACTAAATTTTCAATAATCTGCTGCTTTTAAAATGTATACAAGAATTTGAAGTCAAATCGGCCGAGTGAAAACGGCCGCCGGAGTAGCAAAAACTACTGAACAGCATGCAGCCTCCAAAATTTTGATCAAATATGCTTTTAGATGGTTTGGAAATGAATAAAAAACGGATTTTAGCTGAGGCTGCAGCTTCACCATTATAGTGCACGAATCCGGACATACATCAATTATGTAACAAAATAACAAGTCATCAGGTTCTATTCATGTCATAAAAGGGCTTAACATAATTTTTTTAAATTCATTTTAAATAAACACAAATTGGCATTTCCTACACATCACATTAAAGCATTTGAAATCTGTAAAACTAAGCCTTGTGCTGTATACAAAAATATGGATGAATTCATACTCTTTCGTTCACTCTTCCCTAAGTTCATTAAAAAGCTGAAATGCACCTTATATGTACACGTTTATCAGCATTCCCTTGAGCTATTTCGGGCACCTCCTTGTGAATGCCTGTATATAGATTGTTTCCTATGATGAATATTTAAAGAGGGTGGTAAAGTGGAATCAGATTAGAAGATGGTCGAAGAATCGTTGTGTTGACCATTTATTCCCAAGGGCATATTGCCTCCTAAGTGATTTAAATCGAAGTCTTAAGGAGGGCGCCCTGAGCAATGTGATGTTTTACGATGTTTTATCGATCAACTGATTTTTTTCATGTAGACTGGGAGGCACTCCTGGAATAGACTTCACTTCTTCGTGCCAAGCTCACTTTACCAGCCTTAGAAATTCCCATGAAACCATTGGTGCTATATGTATGGGGATTTGTTGACAGACAATAGTAGAATGCTAAGATAAACAATGTATGTTTTGAAACCATTTTAGTTGGATGAAAGAAGAGAAAAAAGAAGTCAGTTACGTAAATGTCAAAATAAGAAATACTCAAAACTCTGAAGTAGAGTAGCATTTATAGCTAATCCAATTTATGCAGGTTAGAAGTAGAATGTAACTATTGTACCAAATAAAAATATATGTAACCATGACTTATAGAAGAACTTCTTGAGATGAGCACGACATTTTTGTCAACATCAACGTTCTTATAGCAAATAAAGAATGATTTTATCTTTACATCTGATGTTCAATACGAATACACACAATACACATAATTATTATAACCAATACATTGATTCGTCTATATGTTTAAGTATATATAATACACACATTCTGTACATGTATATATAATGTATGTACATATACGTACTTACAGGCATATATAATATATGCAATCGTCGATTTGTCTATGATATTTCTATGAAATTGTAATGTATACCTATATACATATAACGTGAGTGTGCCTTACAAATCAATCTTCTACTTCCGTTTGCAATGTGATGCAGCTCTTCCGATCCGATAGCATTGATTTTCCTCGGCGATAACCTCAGGTCATTGGCGAAATAGAAAAAGTTTTTAGCCTGACAACTATACAGACTGGGTGTAATGTACATCCTGTTGGCATGCTTTGATGTTTTCCTGATTGGCAGAGTGTAAACGCAATAAGAACTGCGTAAATCTTTAACACTTGGTGTTGACCTTTCGAGTCGCTTAATTTATACGAATGTTGACTTAATTTTCCTTTAGGTTTTATTCCTTCTCATAATGATTCGTGTTTTCCATTTGTTTCTAGTAGTTTTCTTTATCAACAGGGGATAATATAATCTGGTTGATGTGAAAATAAATTATAGAATGTTAAATCTAGATGCAGTAGGGCATGGTCATTTTTCGTGATTCTAAATCATCGCATCAACATACTTCATCCTCATTTACATGTACATGTCCCTATTCTGATCGAAAATAATTAGTTCCTGAAGAGTCTGAACTTCAGCTGTTTGAATTAGCTTTTAGGAGAGGTAGTGCTGAATATATATGCAGCTGTCCGTGTTTCAGCTTTCCCTACTGTGATGTGAAGAAACAGCAGTCGTAGGGTCGAATAATGCTTTTATATGCAAATAGTAATGATAACTTGCAGAATCGGTAGAGTGAGCAATCTCATAGATCACAAGAAGTTGTGGAATTCATCAGAAAATCATGACTTATCTACGTCCCTGTGATCTATCCGAAGGTCTATCAAGTGCTATAAAAGCAACCAAGGCGCAATTTCTCGCATATCACCGACAGGAAATGGAAGGTCAAATTCGGGGTCAAAAGGCGTGGACCAAACTGCATATTGATCTAGTTTATTAGGATATTTCCGGTAGGGTTGAGCGGGGTCAATGTGAAACCTAATATAATATATCGATTATAATAAATCTGTTTGCACGCATGCCCTTTCAACCTACATATTCCTGAGAGTCATGCAAACCACCACTACATCTAAGAGTTCTTCAGATCTAGGGGTATTTTTGAAATATATTGTTTCATACAGAGCTGTTATAGTCCACCTGTCATTTCAACTGCTTCAAGGGTCTTCTTAGAACATCATTGTGCTTCGTACTAAGATGTTTTAATAAAGATGCCTATTTGTTGACCTAGACGCTGGTAAAAATACCAAGTGTGACCCTTGTATTCATTGTTGTAATTGCAGATCTCACCGCATATAAGGCGGCTACCCATGATTAATACCATGTATACTACTTACCCCAGCGATATGAAATAACCTGGGAAGAGTTGGAATTCTCCACTATAATGTGTTTGTTATTTAACTTTTTGTATTAATCACATTATATTGTAAGTCCAGTAGAAATGAGCTGCAGGTTGCAGAATCTGTGAACTTTATTTCAATGTACTTGTATTATAAAGTAAAAATCAAAATCTACTATATATGTTAAAAATACCTGGTAATATTTAATTATCTCCTGTTTTAATGAATAATGGGAATGCAATGGAACCTTTAAGATTAGTTACCACCACATTGGCCCAGTATATATACGGGTGAGTGAGATTGGTTGCTTTACGCCCTTATCAACACATTTAATAACTATGGTTATATCAAGGGCGGGAGAGCTGAGAGGGAGGCAGTTTATGATCATACCCAGGAAAAAGAGATTGAGAAGAAGGGAGAGAGACATAGAAAAAGAGAGAATGGCACTTTATGGTCTTACCCAGGACCCACAGTATATATACATACTACACAGTATAATAACATAGAAGTCACATGCTTATGCCATATTCCAGAGGTATGAGTCTAATTTTGGAGCTGTTTGTTTCATATCATTCCAGACACACAGCAAAGCTCCAGCACAGCTATTCCATCTTGGGTTTCGACATAATTCATTCCTGTACCCTTGTAACCTTACCTAGCAAGTGTTATTGCCTTCATTACTGTGCCTTCTATATTTAGACCAATGCAATAACATATATAAAAGGAAGTCAGAGATGGTTTCTATCCGTCAGAATCTGCAGCTGGAGTTTTAGCTTGACCTTATACCCTGGCCTTATACCCTGGTTCTCACGCCCCTTTATGCTGACCCAGATCACCGGATCGATCTCCCAGGCGGGAAATATACACGCCAAGAATAAACCCTGGGTCCACCAGAGGTGACCTAACATCCTTGACCAGTCTCTCAGAACTCTGGCGTTAAGGTACCAGACAGCTTGTGGCAAGAGAAAGGATCTTGAGAAGGTGGTGTTCCTGTTCTCTATGGTGATTTATTGATTGGAACCCAACCATCAAAGTCTGGTTTCCTGCTGTAGTTTCTCCTGGTCAATAACCATTTGAGGTTTCTTTGCCATTGCATGAAGGTGGCTTAATATAGAAAGGGTCACATTGTTGGATAATTATAAGGGAAATCGTAAAATCTCCCAGGAATATTCAGATATGTGTAGTGTAATTTTCCTAGTCTGCATTATAATGGTTGATATCCCAAGATACCTAAGTATGAGGGAACGCTTTGCCCTTCTTGTAATTATATTTTCTTAATGTTTTCAGCAAATATAGTATTCACTAAATTTCCCACTTTAAAGCATTTTTCATATTTACATATTCGCTATTTTGAACAAAGCTACATGTTTACTTCAGTTTTAAGGGCCAATGCTGTGGATTTAATGGATTTTAGTTTAAATACAAGACCAAAGGAGGGACAGAAAGGCTTGGCATGTGTAGGCTCGGTCGTCAGAAGTATGATACATATCTCACAAGTGCCTAAAATGCCAGAATATGATAGGACATGCAATTTCTTATTCAGAGGGTTTCCTTCAAAGGCCTACCTGTCTTGATATACTCTGGTTCATGTAGTTCAAGCTGGAAGTTTTGCATGCAAGTTCTCCCGAGGCATATATACATCAATCAAAATTCGTTACACTTTGCATTATGTAGCCCTCTAGGGTATTTTTGAAACGGATAGAATTCTTGAAGGAATATCAATGCAATGGTCCTAAATTAAAGTTTGCATGATCAAAGGGGTACATACTACACGAGGGTGAGGCAACATTTGAATGCTAAATCCTGAACCAACATCAGGCAGGACTTACACTTTTCCTCCCGGTGTGTTGACATATTCACAAAAAAGGCTTTTGTAAATGAATACTGGTTTGAATTGCTTAGAAAAGAATATTTCAAGCTTATATAAAAATATAACCAATTCATCAACATGTTTGTTTCAGATGGAAGTAAATGAATAAACTTGCTTCCATACAGCAATGCATTATTCTACAAGTTTTTGAGACGGCACAACTCATCCAATGCCAAAGGGGTTTCTACCGAATGAATCTGGTTCCTCAATTTCTTTCCCATGGTTTCTATAGTTGTTCTATAAATTGTGTGAATATGTTGGAACACATCCTCATGAATCCACTTATATAACATTTAGAGCACTGACCCCTCGCATCGTGATTTACAGTCCCTCCACCTTCCTCCAATAACTTACTTATTTATCACCATTGTCTCTGCAACTGAATTGCACATAGACTAACCTGTTGGCCATACTTATCAATAGTCCTATTATTCCCACATTTGGTTATGAGCCCCCGTCGCTGCCACGGGCCCACATAATTGATTTATGTGTCACTTTCATGACCCACCTCCACCAGATATATGGACTTTTATTAAGCCTACATTGGACCCTCTTTTAGCAGTCAGACAAAAATATAGCTCTTCAGGTGGATATTTTCTTGGAATACATTGGCTGGATCTTTCAATATTACCCACATCACTATACAGTGCAATAAATGGCTACATCGTGTAATATTTACTCTTAATAACACTAGTGATTAGGTATGGCCTTAGATCATTGTTCCTGGATCAACGTAAAGGCCCACGACAAACAGTATAAGCTTTGGCTATGTAATGGCGTCAATAAGGACCAAGCCCGCCCACACTTTCATGGTAGCAACACAAACATCACTCTCCTGTGGCTTTGTTGCGAAAGGAAACTGTTGTTATATTAATAGCTCCGGGTTGGCGAAAAGTTCATCTTTGGCGCCTGGCTCTGGACAGAGCTGTTTATACATTGAAAGTTTGTCTTTTGGCTTTGACTCTTTCCAACGGTCATTTAAAGCTACGCCCTCAGTTACCGTCGGTAAAAAACATTTTCTAAATTTTATTCCATTCTTTTTCAGCCCATCTAAAAGTCATTTGACCGAAATTTTGGAGGATTTTGCCGAGTTGTTTTTGCTGCACAGGGTTTCTAAAACGTCCTTATTTCATTTGGAGGACCCGCCCGAATCCTTTCTTATTGTGACTTCACTTATTATCGCTCATCGACGGTTGTTTTCGATTGACTCTCTCTACTTCAAATTCTTGTATTAACATTTAGTTGCTAATCCTCTAAATCCTCTGGACAATGTGAGATCTCCAAATTTCTCGTAGTCCATATAAGGGCAAAGGTAAAATTATTCTGTGCTGCATTAGTTTTTTTAATATGATAAGACATGCAATGCACGGTGACAGTGTATTTGGAACTAATACATTATAATACATTATAACACTCATCCTTGTCCGGATTCAAACGACGTTTTACATTTTTCAAAAATATAAAATACTGTAAATAAAACATCAATAGCCACGTATCAACGTTGTGTATTCAAAATGGTTGGTCGGGTTTCCAATAAAAAGGATATTGTCCAATAAGAGGATATTTGATCTTCAACCTTAACTCGAAACTTTTAAAAGTTTAATATAAGGATTATGTTCCATACAAACCACATTCCCAATTATATGTTTTAGTATTGTTGCTCTAGTATTCTATTGATTCTTCTCTTCTGTTTTCTGGAATTGCTTCAGTTCATGGGTCTTGGGACAGAATGTGTAAATTACCTTCACCGAGTTCGATGTACATCCAATCGGTTAAGGAGATAATACCTCCACTGTTATGTCATTATGCTTGGTGAAACGGGTCCGGTGAGTTATAGCAATGGACATCAACGCAGCTTAGGGCAACACACTCTCACCATGTTAATTACAGTCCTTTCACCAAGGTTATCTGGCTAACTGAAGGGATAGGAACCAGAATTAAATCTATTTAAAGGGGAGGCAGGGGTGGTGATGGAGTTGGGGAAGCAGGGCGGATTGACGGAGAGGCTATAATTATTGGCTTAATGTATATTTAGTTATATCTTTTATTACATCTTTCTAGCGGGTAATATGAAATGCCATAGACTACAGCATAGGCGTGCATACCACATACTGCATGCGGTGTGCCCTGTATATCACATGGTTACCGGAAGTGAGGATGTAAACATGATAGGGAGGTTCAGATGACTAACCCATACAGTAAACGTAAACGTATCCGTATCTCATATATAAAAAACTACATTAAAAGGAAGAAAGAGGTTTAGCAAATCATGGTGAAGAAAACGTAACATAGTATATCAAGCAAAATGTTTCATCTCACAATTTATTTTGTATACATAACAATGCGACGTAATTCATCAAAAAGATACGGATACGGTTACGTAAATAAGAGAGGTGTGCTTGCGGAACCTCCCTATTATCGTCATGTTCTCCTAAATATCGGCAAAAGTATAATAAATACAAAGTTACCCTTGGGTGATCTCCTAGTTCCATATTACACTTAGACTATACTTGCCCATGTGTAATATGGAACGTTGGGACTGCCATAAGGCAATTTTGTTTATGTATGATACCTTATCACGCTGTTTAGTTCAGCCCCATAGCTGGTCTTTCATTAACACCAAGGATAGTTAGAGGAAGCACTATATATATATGCAAATAGAGGACTTGTCAACAATTTTTTCAAAATAAGTTATATTATTCAAGGTTTTACAAATATTCTAGTGGGAGGGTGCCAAAGCCCCCTAGGCTCTACCATTGGATTGGTAACTGTTAGTAATCTGTTGATGTGCACAATTAGTTCTATATTTAGATGGAAGATATAAATAGAACTGGCCGAGGTGTAGGTGAGAAGCCCATTCCCACCTTGGTGGACTCAGGGTGTGTAGAAGGTCAAAGCACGGCAATAGCATGAGTGTTTACCTCAAAGAAGGTGAAAATGGGCAAACCACCAGAAATGGGATTGGTTCAAGATTTCTGCCACCTCCTCCTGCAAAGATCATAGTAGGAACCAGACTTAAATCTGTAACTCCATTCTCATACATTTATATAGCACACGCTCGAGTTCACATAATGATGCTACAATGTAAAATGAAAAAGTGAGTTATCAGGACCCGCTATAGATGTATCATTGTCTGTTAATCATTTCTGTGGTTTCAATAATAACAGAAAAGAAGTCACTTCATTCTCATCTGTAGGCGAAACATAATACTCCCTCTTGTGAATACATGCTCCCTACACATCAGACAGGATGGAAATAAAAGCTGTGCATGCCCAATAGTAATATATTTATTGCAGTCTGTGTGCTAGAATGTCGTGTAAGGGATGTAACATGATATTCAATTCAAGAGGGGCAGTATAAAAGGAAAGCGTCTAAAAGTACTAAATGTAAAATTTTGACTACAGGTTTTTCAGAATTACTTCTGCATAAGAATATAACACGCAGAAACGTTCCACTGTGTTCGATCTATTTTTGTGAATCTTTGCTCAGAATCAGGTTGCAAAAGGTCATAGTTAATGGACTTGAAAAATGAATAATGAAGAGGAATCTTTTAATATGTATCAAAACCTGGCATGAATATGGAAGCTTCTGACGTTATTTAGTTATTTTACTTGATTCCTAAAAGGCAATATCCTCCGCACATACATAATCCACGATCACACACATACATGTAGCACTCGCCCCATACTTGGCCATTTACGGTAGTCCATATGCACTGAGCATATCCTTAATAGGATAATTGCATGAAAAAGAGAGTCTCGGGGAGAATCATTATATTTTATTGTTTTGTTTTTATTTGCATCAAGGGGGCTGGATTGAGCGGAGCCAGGAACTATGAATATGAATTAAAGCACTGTGCATGTCTTAATGAGGAATGAATTGCCTGCGAGAGCTGCAAGAGTTCCTGACGTTTCATACATCATTTCTAATTGTGGTATTTCATATCGTTGAGTAAGTCCTGATGTAAAGATGCGGCCATTGAGTTCCTTTAGGTGCAAATATAATTCAACAGGACAATCCATTATGGAGTCAAATAACGTTGTTTATCCACACGTTAACCGGTCGCAGTATGTATACGCAAGGGAAAGAGGGTGAGTGAATTAATTGACTTCATTTGTTATTGAGAAAGCTGAGTGGCACAAGATGTTAATACTTTGATATGTAGTATATATAAAGGTCTTCCAGGCATCTTTGTGTTATAACCCTGGAGAAGGTTGATGAGGGAATGATGATTGATACAGCATAACAAAAGCTTTATTGTTGACAGTTTGGTATATAGCAGATCTATATTACCATTGCCAAGGTTTATTGGAATCATTGCAGTAATGATAGCACACATTATTCAATGGTGGTATATAGATATATATTCCACAGGTCATTGTCCTCTAGCTACCCTTGATTCTAGCATAATCAGAACAAAATGTACGTGTATATGTTCAAGATACTGCTCCAGTCATGAAGGGATATATTTATATTTACACATATTTACCTGAAATAGAATTCCCATTTTGAAGGAATGTTGTACCAATCATTTACAGGTATTATCTTGCATTTTAAACGGAATATATTATAAATGATAAGCAAGCAATAACAAGACTTGCATTTTTAACAAACAACATCCTGATAATAAGTAAGCAATAAAAAGACACTCCCATACGGATACGAATGTCCATGATACAATGCAATAGCACTTTGTAATACATTGAAAGGGATCGAATATGGGTGTCATATGGCCGTGTCAGAAGAACCTCCTTCAGCGTCCCCCAAGTATTGAACGCTCCCACTATAGATTAACAGTTGGGGCCTATATTACACAATACTTAATACACCATTGAGACATTGCTCCTCCGCCCTTGCTCCCATACATGCCACAGCCATTCTGATCTGAGCACCAAACCACACTGCCCCATAAAGATAAAGGCGCTTAGACTGACTGCACTTTTGCATAGATATACATGGGCAGGGACTACAGGACGAGCACGCCAGGGCCAACCCATTGCCGAGGTTTAAAATAGATAACAATTCCAAAAAGAGTCCCTTTAGATAACCTCCAGCTGACCCGCAGAGTGAAGAGGAAAAACTTGTAGGGTAATGGTGCCACTTTTGGTCTGGCCCCTGACTGCTGTGGTGGTCGCCTCATCTGGAGTGTAGTTTATTGACCGGGACTAAGCCCTTTGCCCCAAGGTCCAGTCGTAATACATAACGCCCATGACCATTATAAACCTGGGGGTAAAAGTTGATGAAATCCGTTCAGCATTTTACGTCATCATTTCTAATCATTGAGCAATCAGGCCTAACATGCGATGCTTTGGTTAATGGGATTGGTTATGGGGCTTTGGGTCTGGGGTCCTTCGGGGCAAGGGCAGTACTTATTTTACTACGGCACAGATTTCATTCTACTGATGCATGCCTTTTATATCTAGAGGTGAAAATGCTTGTTATCGACCACTATGGTTGTATCAGACAGCTTAATGTTCACATATACCAACACCCAGCAAATAGATCTATAACAGGATTTATCGATTTGTAATTCATGTATTAAAACTATTTTCAGCGCAGAGCGATGGCGTTAACCTACCTCCCATAACCAACAGTCCACCCCCACTGCCATCATGTGGTTATTCCCATTTTTTCTGCAGGACTAAGGGCAATAAAATCTAATCCTGCTATCTCCCTGGCTTTTAGTGGAGCAGCGATGTGGTACGGCAGGAGTATAGACTTGATCATATTGAACCTAGATGGGCGGAGAGGATAAGGCGTGGGAAAGAACAATGTCATACACGTGCATCTGGTATTGGTAGGTTCGCTTGGATATATTGACGCTCAGGGCTATAGAATGAAAGAGAAAGGGGGTAATGAGTCCATGAAATGAGGGTGGGGGTGGATTGATGACGGGGAGAATGTGGGATTTGCTGGTGTTTGCAGTGGCTGCGATGGAATTAAGAATGATATAATCATAACGAAGGATTGATGTAGTAGAGACCCATGCAGGCTTTTTGGTGTTGGGAGGCAGCATATGGCATCATTGACAATTGAGTGTATTTGCGGTTAGGGAGGAAATGGCCTATGCTTCACGCTTTTAAAAGAGCTGATCTCAGCGGTTGTCACACATTAAATGCACAGACTTGCAGTCTAGGCACTTTTTAATACGGACGGTTCTGTTTTCTTCTCTTAGTGTACAGGTTCATTGTATCTGGAAATTAAACTCTTATCGCAGTTACTACAGAGCTAGATGCTATGCGACAAAACATAAATACAGTAATATCTGTTTCTTGTCTTAGTGATTTTTAAGAGGCCAAATTAGAAGAATAGCTATGAGGTATATATGCCCAGAATAATAAGGAAAAGTACTAGACGGTTTATAAGACTTATAAGCAGCTGGAGACTGCTTTATTGAGTCTAAACAATATTTAAGAACAGCTATAGAAAGTAAAATGAAAAAAAAAACATTTTACAGGCAGGTAATATTTGAATGTGGAATGTTCATCTTTTAGAAATGGTGAATGGCCTCAATTAAAACATCACCTCAACGCCACAGACAACTGCAACATATTTTATGACAAAAAACTAGACCCGCATGTGTGACTGTAATGAAAGTACTGTCAACTATGACAACTCAGAAGCAATTAATATAATTGAAGAAGAATGTGGAATTTGCTCATGGTTGGTTCTAACGGCATCCTGTGCACTCTATATAATATGATTAGAAAAGGATAACACAGAAAATGATCTTTGTGATGTACATTAAATAAATTTCATTAAATGTCTAAATGATTAAAGAGAATAATTGTAATTGAATATCTTTTTCAACTTGGGTCAGATGAGATTATCGCTTGTACGTCATTGTGCTTAATAAAATGTATAAAAGAGAAAGAAAACAAAGGAATGTTGTTTTGATAACGGTGGGCGTGGCAAGCAAAGCGCTGATTTTATGGTTAGTTACCTCCAGGCTTCCTTGGATACGTGGTGGGCGTGGCTCGCACCGCTATATCCGCTGAGGCGTTAGCATATATATATACACGTATAATGATAAATTATTTGTTATGATTAAACTACAAAACAATCGTAACTGCTCTCTAGGCCACAAGCATTTACGAGGAATGCAGATTATTATATACAAGGCGAACAGAAAAGTCGTCTCACATTCTGTTATTCATAGAAGTCCTATTTATAAAAGCCACAACCTCAATAATTCCAAATAAAAGGACGGCGAGGACTAAAAGTGACATAATGCTCTGGGGAATTCGTAATTCCTGAAGAGGGGGAATAAATAACAAGAGCAAAGCCTTATATTGTTACTGCAATTTATTATTTCATTGCCAAACATCCAATTGTTAGAAATGCTACATATTATTGTGAAGAGATGTAAGGTAAATAGGCCTATACATTAGCATAGTGTACCAAGAACATGTCACTCCACCGAAGGCAAGAAAGACCTGTGAACATTATTTTGAACATGAGTTTAAAAAGACGCATGACCTTTTAATTATAGATAGTTGTTTTCAGCCGGTGGTTCACACTATTGGGCCAACTACATTGGTCTATTATGAGTTAAATGCAGTCTATGGAGGACAAACTTATATTATAAAAGTTTTATAAAATGTACAAAACAATTTTGAGGTTAAAATTAATATATTAAGTTAGATAGGAATAATATCGTCTAATTTGTTCTAAACTTGGACAATAAACAGAAGTTATACAGTGACATGAGTTGTACCCAGTATGTATAATTGTCTGGTCATGAGGCGTCTGCCAAATGGCGGATCATTGATGACACCTAGAGGATACTTACATAACCACTACCCCCCTCAACACTTCCGCCCGCACTTCCGCCTTCCTCCTTCTCCTTCCTCCACCCGTCCACTTCTCCTCAAACCTCAGGGACGGACGGACGTACCCTCTAATTTTTGACATCAATCTCTATACTTGGCACCACCGCCTCCATATTTAGACACAAGAATAAATATGGCTCCGAGGAAGACTACCAAGACTCCTACATCAAACAATACTAAGAAAGGAGCGACTCAAGGAGGGGTACCAAAAACGACCCCAAAGAATGTGAGGACGTCTCAAAGAACAAAGAAACCCGAGACAAACGACAAGCCAAAGGGGGACGCTTTCTCGGATGCCCGGATGGACGCTGACCCAAACGGCTCTAACGGTCAAGACCATGAGTCCCGACTAAAGGATCTTGAAAGCTCCATGAAAGGCATTGATGGAAAGCTGGTAACAATAATGGGCCTGTTCGCAAACAACCCTACCAGCCCTCAGCAGGAAAAATCGAGCAACCCTCCTCAGAAGAATAGCTCGGTTCTCCCGCCACCAAAAGACTGACGCGCACATCAGAATCTCGATGGGTTCATTGAAATGGAATTCGCACGCGAGAACTACCGTCCACCACGATCAGAGGGTAAGGGTATCATTGCTTCTGACATTCTCATAGACAATCTGATAACAAAACCCTATATGTTTGTGGAAAGGGATGGAGCATCCACGATGAAACAAAAGTTGGATAACAGGGCGAACCTGGAATCTACTGAATACTGCCAGGCTATTGTTGCAATGCTCACAGACCCCAGGAGGGTCGATCATAAGGACGATACTTACATACTACTACATTTAAAGGATGTACTGGCGGACATAAGAGTGCCAGGAGAATCCCCGACCAAGGGGAATGACAGTGTGTTTATACATCATGCTGGCTCACGCGATGTGCTCAGGCAGAAAAAGCCCATACGTGAGAGCCGACATATCAGACAAAAGGAGATAAACACACAATTGGATCATATCCAGTATGACTATGATGGTTTTACCAGCCACCTAGATAAAAATAGTAAATGTGAGGTTATCGAAAATGTCCCATACACCAACCCTACTGAATATGAGCTCATCGGGAGCAACACCTGCTCTAGCTCTGGTGTCAATAATACTGATCAATGTAATGACGACATTGACTTTGGAAGCATACGTAAGATATGTGAGGCGGATAGTCCTGAGGTGTCAATTGACTTGTCACCACACACATTCGCCAACTATAGGAAGGCGAACTGGCCTTCTCGTATGCTTTCTGTAAGTGCTACTGACCCGCTGCCAGATATATATAGACGAGTCAGTGCCACAGGCCTGCCAAACTCCCTGGGAGCTAAGATACCTGTCCCATCGGAGCTTAACATCAAAGCCTGGGAAAAATACCTGTCAAAATCAAAGGAGGGGAGGGAGTTGGTCGACCTCCTCAGGTATGGTTTCCCGCTAGGATACTTAGGGCCGGTGAGCGACACATGCAACATCCCCAATCACCCCAGCGCCGTGGAATATCCAGTTAGCATATAGTAGAGGCAATATAAGCTCAAAAATGGCCCAACCCCAAAAAAATTGCAACAAAACGTTTTATGGTTGATTCTTGTACTTTAAGGTGTGTTGAACAACATATCCAAAGTTAGACAAAATCCGAGCATGGGAAAGTTGAAAAAAATGCAAAAACAAAAATGGCGGCCAATAACTATTTTAGATACCATAATTCAGGGTTAAATCTACTTAGAATGTCATATCTCAGCTCCTATTAGGGCTATATTCAAATATGATGTGGGTTTTCCTAGGTTTTAAGGCACAAGGAATCCATTTCTGAAATAATTTTTCCATATCAAGGTCATTTTCAAGGTCAAAATCCAAGATGGCCGCCACTACGAAACATGAAATCATATCTCAAATCCTATTAGCACTAGCTCTATGTATAATACCACTTTTACTAGGTTTTAATGTGTCAGGATTCCATTTCTGATGTTACTTTTCTGTTTCAAGGTCATTCTCAAGGTCAAAATCCAAGATGGCCGCCACTAGGAACCATGAAAATCATATCTCAGCTCCTATTAGCACTAGCTCTATGTATAATACCACTTTTACTAGGTTTTAATGTGTCAGGATTCCATTTCTGATGTTACTTTTCTGTTTCAAGGTCATTCTCAAGGTCAAAATCCAAGATGGCCGCCACTAGGAACCATGAAAATCATATCTCAGCTCCTATTAGCACTAGATCTATGTATAATACCACTTTTACTAGGTTTTGATATGTCAGGATTCCATTTCTGATGTTATTTCTCTGTTTTAATATCATTTTCAAGGTCCAAATGCAATATGGTTGCTACCAGGATACAAAAATATCATATATCAGCTCTGATTAGCACTAGATTGATATATCATACAAAGCAATTTTTAAAATCATAAGCTATTTTCTGAATTTTACCTTTTAATTTGATTACTGACACCTAAACTTTGTGTTAAATCATTTACATTGTGAATAAAATGTGGAAAAACAATCCTTACAGCCATTGGATGCCATATCATTCTGGAATTGCTATGGTAAACAATGCTTTTGAGAAGTTGTGATGCTCTCATCATGTTTTCAATCTCAAGAACAATGTATGTTGAGTCACATCCAATAAAGGCATAGAGAAACAGCAAATCACTACAAGCTTCCTCACAAAGGATCTGCTTTTGTATCTTGATATCATAAGCAGATGTTTTTACCTTGTCTAAAGTGAAATAAAGTTCAGTGCAGTTGACTCAGTGAGTGTCCATACACCAACTATCTTCCTTCCTTTGGAAAAGAACAGATGTGCTACATTGGCCTCCTCATTTGCATAAACACTTGTGATGATGTTTCACAATTACTTATCATCCCCAAAGGGAAAGGAGGCCTTATGTTGGTCATGTGCTGAATGACTAATGGTGGCCAGTTCTTACATGGCAATAGTGAAAGACATAGTCTAAACTGCTGTACGAACCCATTCCACTTCCTCATGTTAGGCCCCCTTGGCTTTTTAGTGAGCTCATGAGTGTCTGCTCCATCACAAGATCAGAGCCAAGACCTGCACAGTACTGGCTGCTGCATCTAATCACATGAAAGTGAGTCTTAAACTTCTGCCCCTCAAGGTTGTCATTATACATTGAAAGCATCTTTTGAAGATAGAGGTGAGCTGATTTCAGATATTTTGGATGGCTTTGAGAAAAACTATCATGATCCCATTCAATCAGTGGCAACAAGTCCCTGAGTATTGCCACCATGTGTATGTAGTACATCCACTGCTTGTTGGGTTTGGAGGTCACAGCCAGTTGATCCTTTCTGAGAGTGATAGTTTGGTCAATCATGCAAACACCCTCTGATTTCAATGATGAGTCTTAGACACTTGCATCAGTCTATATTAGTGTGTAGATATCATGTTCACTTGGTCTTGAAAACTAATGGTCATCTTTCATGATTTTAGAAAACTGATCCACCAGTAAATGCCAGCAAAATGCATATTGCACTGCCTTTCCATTTATCATGTGAAGGTATGTATAAAGGTGGTTTGTCATTCAGTTAAAAATAGACGCTCAACTACGAATCGGGTATGTGCTTAAAGCCAAGGATTTGCTTAGTTAAATGATGTCATTAATAGATAGAAAGAGGAGAATACATGATTATGAAATATATTTCAGCCAAGTGTAATGGGATCCTTAATAACCATTAATTTTGTTTCCTACTGACAAGTGTTGAACAGGTTAAGATAGAACTGGTCTGAGTTTGTTTGAACTTAATATGGCTTAATATGAAGTCTGTGCAGTCATGTAAACTTTGTTTATATCTGAGTGATGCAGCACAAATGCTTAGACCTACACATATAAACTATTCTGCCTGTTGTCACCACTGCTCCGAAAATGGCAGCATATATCAAATATCATTAATCAATGTTGTAAGCCCACCACGACTCTAGATAATCACCATAGTTATGTTCAAACCTGACTGACATTCCTTAAATCTCAAGAACTAGGGATGGGGCTACAATTGTAAGAAGGCATTGTTTTCTTTTAAGTTAGTTTCATGAAGACAGCAGATTATCTTAACAGAAATCCATCAGGCAAGATGTTTGTCAATATTGTTTGGTTATATTTTGGTCACAAGATATAACAAGAAGTGATAAAAGAAACACAAACTTAATTGGGTGAACTGTCAAGTCAATGAAGTTATCATAGAAATTTTAAGGGACAGATGACACAGCTTCATTTAAATTTAAAAAGAAGCGCTCACCTTTCCAAATTTATTTCATGTATTCCAAGTGAACATAGCATTTCCCCCCCATTTCTGCTGATCCACTCAGTAGACATAGGCCTAATTTACCAAACTATAGTTTACTGATGTAATTGAAAAGTTTCTCTCGTATCAACTTTATTTGACCACTGACATTGATATAAACACATATTTAGGGGTAGAAAAGCATGCACTTTCTTAATCTTAATTTCAACATCTTGGCAATGTATTTTGAGTCTGAGATAAAATATTTCATTTCCCTGTGGCAGCCATGTTCCATTTTGACCTGAAAAATGACCTTGAAACAAAACAATTATTGAAAAAAAATTCTACACACCTTCAAATATAGAAAAGCTGTTATTATACATGGGCATAGTACGGTTAGCAGAGACTTAGACGTAGATTGAGATATGGCATTCTATGATGATTTACACCTGATTTATGGTATCAGGAATTGTTAGTGGTGGCCATTTTTTCTTGGCGTTTTTGTAGCAATTTTTCTAGTGTAATTCACAATGTAAATGATTTTACACAAAATGTAGGTGTCACTAGTCCCATTTTCATTCATATTAAAAGGTAAAATTCAGAAAATAGCTTATAATTTAAAAAATTACCATATAGGATATTTATGAATATTATGCTTATCAGAGCTGATATAAGATATCTTTCTATCCTGGTGCCAACCACGTTGCATTTTGAACTTGAATATGACAATAAAACAGAGAAATAACATCAGAAATGGAATCCTGACATATCAAAACCTAGTAAAAGTGGTATTATACATATATCTAGTGCTAATAGGAGCTGAGATATGATTTTCATGGATCCTAGTGGCGGCCATCTTGGATTTTGACCTTGAGAATGACCTTGAAACAGAAAAGTAACATCAGAAATGGAATCCTGGCACATTAAAACCTAGAAAATGTGGTATTATACATAGATCTAGTGCTAATAAGATCGGAGATATGATTCCATGTTTCGTAGTGGTGGCCATCTTGGATTTTGACCTTGAAAATGACCTTCATATGGAAAAATTATTTCAGAAATGGATTCCTTGTGCCTTAAAACCTAGGAAAACCCACATCATATTTGAATATAGCCCTAATAGGAGCTGAGATATGACATTCTAAGTAGATTTAACCCTGAATTATGGTATCTAAAATAGTTATTGGCCGCCATTTTTGTTTTTGCGTTTTTTTTCAACTTTCCCATGCTCGGATTTTGTCTAACTTTGGATATGTTGTTCAGCACACCTTAAAGTACAAGAATCAACCATAAAACGTTTTGTTGCAATTTTTTTGGGGTTAAGTCTTATATTTCCTCTACTAATAGACCAGTTCATAGAAAAAGAACTGGGCAATGGGGGACTTACTGGACCTTACAACGAACCTCCTTTTGAGTCCTGGTGTCATGTCTCACCATTGATGACTAGAGCCAAGAGTGACCCAGGAAAGAGAAGGATAATCTCAGACATGACTTTCCCCGCTGAAACATCTGTAAACGCTTATATAAGGAAAAATGCACTCTTTGGGAAAGTCAGGTCCCATGGCCTCCCCGGCATCGACTCTGTGGCCGCAGAACTACGCAGAGTGGGAAAAGGGGCTCACATCGCATCTGTAGACATCAGCCGTGCATACAAAAACTTCAGGGGAGACCCCGGAGATTGGGTCCTACAGTGCTTGAAGTGGAAGGACCAGTATTACATCGAAACAGCTATGCCTTTTGGAGCCAGGTGCTCGTCAATGCACATGCAGCGCGTGGCCGACTCCATAATAAATATCCTATCTGCAAAAGGGGTATGGGCTAAGATGTACCTAGATGACATAATAGTCGTGTCAGAAGACCTAAAGAAATGTGAGAACGATCTGAAGGTGGTCCTAGACCTCCTTCAAGAGCTAGGTCTGCCTGAGGCCGAAGAAAAGAGGCAGAACCCAGGAACTCGAGTGACCTGGCTTGGTGTCACAATAGACAGCCAGGAGATGACCTTGTCGATTCCAAAACAGAAGCTGATAGAAATCAGAAAGATCGCTGAGACCTGCATAAATCGATCATGCATAGAACACAAGAGGATGCAGTCCCTACTGGGCAAGTTGTTACATGTCGCAAAATGTATCAGACCTGCTAGGCTATTCGTGGGGAGACTGCTAGAAGCGCTTAGAGCAGCAAAAGGAGGATCTATTCAGGTCGACAGTGCAGTGTCTAAAGATCTACAGTGGTTCATTGACTTCTCAATCGAGTGGAACGGGATAGCCATTATCCCACGAGAGAGGCCGACAAAAGAGATATCAGTTAATGTGACAACCACTGGTATCAGTGCCACAGATGGGAAGAAAGCTTATGAGTCTCAAGTGGCCCCATTAGGCGATGGGGCAAAGATCCGCTCAGAGCTTGAAGTCGCAAATATAGTTGTGGCGCTCCGTACCTTTATCTCAACAGCAGATAGAGGCGCACGGGTGATAGTACATTGCCAAGATGAAGTTATTACAAAATTCCTGCAAAGTGGAAAATGCAGGAACCCAGTGATCATGGACTGTGGCAGATATCTGTGGATGCTCCAGGCCCGACTACAAATAGAAATCATAACATCTGACAATGCAATCCCAATAGTTCAATTAGTAACAAATATGGCTAGGGCCCACATTTCTAAGAGACACTGGGGTATTAGTAATTCAGCCCTCGACAATATGAGAATAAGCCTGTGTAAACCTGACCTCCAGGTTTTGAATCACATTAATCCCTCTATACTCCGCAGATCCGGCGCTCCAGTTGTTGCTGGAGAAAGCTACCGAGAGGCAGGAAGCTACAAGGGCGAAGGGCACAAACAACAATAGGAGGAGTGCGGTGATGACCTTTCTGTCTTTCTTGAGGCACCTAAAGACCCCCATTGAGGAGACTACCCATCACACGGTATGTGGATACATAGAATACCTGGCCTCCCACATCAGATGCCCCGCAACGATTAAAAACCACTTGTCAGCCATCAGGGAACACCTAAGAAGAAGGGAGATCAGCTCTGAGGCCCTAGATCATCATAGGGTAAAATTAGCGGTCGATGCTATTGAGAGAGCGACCAATTATGTTCCAAACCCGAAGGATGCTGTCCCCATGGGAATACTAAGAGATGCAGTCAACGTCCTACGACATGCGGAAGAGGGCGTGTCCCTCAAAGCTGCAGTGCTCATGCTCTACTATGGGGCACTAAGACAATCCGAAATAGCCCCACCATCAGTCAAATCCTTCGATCCAACCAGACACCTCACCAGGGGTGATGTCTCAATCTTCGAAGACCACATTGTGCTAAATATTAAACATGCTAAAAACGCTCAAAAATACAACCAGAATCAAGTGAGGCGCCTATACCCCACAGACAACAAGCAGTGGTGTCCTGTAGAGGCCATACAGAATATGTTTAAAACTGTTCCAACCTATAGCAACCAACAGCCGTTCTTAACCTTCGTGGGCCAAAAGAGCCCAATGCCGGCATCTTACATTAAAAATCAATGGGCAAATGCACTCCAGGCGCTAGGCCTGGAGCAATCTAAGTATTCACTACATTCACTCAGGAAATCAGCTGCAACAGAGGCATTCCTCCAGGGGCAGTCAGAGCTAGCTATACAACGGTATGGCGGCTGGAGGAGCAGGGCACATACCTCTTACATAAGAACAGACTCTACAAACATTGTGCACAACGCGCTGGCTAACGCACTCCAAAACCCCTAAAATCACTACCATTCCCTTCCCCTCCCTCAGACCTACTTACACTCTTCTGTCCCACCCGCCACTCACCATACACTCACATGGAGACTTGGCACATTATATAACTTTAATGAAAAATATATTTACCTTTATTCATTGATCAATGTATTTCATTAATCAATTCATCATTCAATAATTTTATTTTATATCATAATTATATCATGTTATTCATTCAATAAAATTATTGTTCTCCAACTACTGCCTCTCTATTGTGTCCGGGGTTCTATTAATGGTCTGGTCATGAGGCGTCTGCCAAATGGCGGATCATTGATGACACCTAGAGGATACTTACATAACCACTACCCCCCTCAACACTTCCGCCCGCACTTCCGCCTTCCTCCTTCTCCTTCCTCCACCCGTCCACTTCTCCTCAAACCTCAGGGACGGACGGACGTACCCTCTAATTTTTTACCCCACCCACCCACTTCCTCTTTATCTACTCTCCACCTTCCCTCCTGCACATTATATAACTTTAATGAAAAATATATTTACCTTTATTCATTGATCAATGTATTTCATTAATCAATTCATCATTCAATAATTTTATTTTATATCATAATTATATCATGTTATTCATTCAATAAAATTATTGTTCTCCAACTACTGCCTCTCTATTGTGTCCGGGGTTCTATTAATGGTGTGGGTTTCGAAATCATCTTTAGTCGAGTAGTTCGGTTGTAGATGTAGAAGTAGCGGAAGGAGTAGCTCTTGGATTGTGGGAGAGTAGTTGTTACTATGAATTATACAGCTAGGGGGCGCCACGAATGTCCTGGAATCAATAAATTCCCGGAGAATGAGCGAAGCTTGTACAAGAAAACAATATACGCAAAACCACGCGCAAATTTACATAAATTCTAGCTAGGGTTACCACAGATGGACGTATTGTGTGGTATAATATTCGGGCTAGATTACGTGTGCATTGCTCATACCGTATTTAGCGTATGAATCTCCCAAGGCGTTCAACTCTGCCTCTCGATTCATGCATGAAACATAAGGCCTTTCTTCTCCTGGTTTCCCAAATGATTCACATTTAATACCCACTCATCAAGATATTATCACTTATGGAGATGGATGGCTATGGAATTCTATGCATAGAAGTGCGCTAGCCCTAGGTACACTGCATGTGAGTATTCCCAATTTGGATGCGGACTCTGACTGACCTTATTCCCTATGGGTACATTTACCATAAATCATTGCTTCGAAGAATAACTTAGGGAATAAAGGCATATGTCCATCCATTAAAGTTTTCCATTGATGTGAACTCACTGACCTCCACACCCACCCCTTTTTGTTTTCACAGGTACTGCTTATTTTTTTACACCTGACAGCATACAGTCACACGTTTATACTTATGACACAGATGCAGGAATATTATGGAATTTGTTTCAATACAAAATAGGCTGGACATTTTTAACATAGTTATGAAAAAAACGCCGATCCACCACGTGGATGTGTTCTTGCGTCGCCTCTATTTATACATTAACTCAATTATTAAACCGCTTACAACAAAATAGTAAGGTTTTCATACAATCTACAATATATTATGACTTATTACAGACAGGTTCAGACATTTCCATATCGTCATTTTAACTCGATCTAATATAACAATTTGTTGCTCCTAGGGTTTTAATACATCTACATAAACAATCATCATATTCAGCCATTTCAGCAAAATGTTAATGAAAATAAGAAAGCTTGCAAACCTCCCTTAGCTGGAAATGCTTTCTTACAGCGACAATTTTGATTATAAAAGTTTCTAAATCTTAAAAAAAATCATTCAGATTAAGGAGCTTGATAAACCCATAGACATTTTATATATATTGCGTATTAGATATGATATGTTTTGAAAAGGGCATCCTTTAATAATTGCACCTTCGTTTCATTAGGATCTTTCATACATATTTCTTTTTTGATGAATCACCAATGACATTGACATTTCAAAGAAGAAACTAATTGAGACAGCCCTTTGTTTTAGACTTTTCAATCATCAACAAGAGCCTTGATTTAAAGGTCTTCCTGAACTAAATAGCAAATAAACCCATGTTATATGACACAAGTAACTCATTACGAGAATGTATCAGTAAAGATGAAATGCAACCGGGGTCCCTCAAGGACATAAGGAAGGAGAAATCCCGAGAGAGCTTAACCATGGTACACAGAGTCAGTACATAAAGGGAACATGCAAGAGGCCACTGGCCTAGAAATGATTTACAGGATATCTAGGGTATCAAGGCAATCACCAATGCATTGAATTATGGAAAGGAAGCCTTTGGCATAAATCATTCATTCCATCATGTGAACTATAAACAACATTTGCATACACCTATAAATGATACTCTCGGGGGAGATCTCCTTGGGTTCCAATATAAGGGCCTTGTAGCTTGAGGTCATTCATATAACTCGCCCTATGGGTAATATGAAGAGGTCCGTATTTTTCTTCCGACCAAATTCATCCTGATCCAATCTTACATTCTGTGATTGTATCATATTGCCAGGGAGCGACCAATATACCCAGGATCATTCACACCTTCCCATGCAGTTATATAGTCTCCGTTTGCACGAGCCTTTCTCATCATGTTTCTTTGGTGACTGACGCGAATGAATAAAGGGAGGAAAGGGAGAGTGAAAAGGAGTGGTGCTGAGGGGAGATACCACATGTAGAGAGAGAGAGGGTGGACGTTCTTTTTCATAAGGTTCCTTTCCTTAAATATTTGATCGGTATGATACAGGCCACTCATAGATTTCCCAACGAATGGTGCATTTATATAACCCAAAGCTTAACTTTTTAACAAAACGAAAATTGGAGCGCATGATATGTACAAAAAAAGACCACATAACCTTCCATTTTCCTGATGAAACATAACAGTTTGTAGAGAACCTGTGCTTCAGATGATCTACCAGTATGCATGTGGTTGTATTTGGAGGGCAATATTAAGCTAGATCATATATGATTTAATAATATTTATTATGGCGTCAAATGCTGGAAGATTTATCCTCTCCACAACCACTGAACAAGTTTAGGTATGAAATTGCCATCAGAATCTGACAATATATGCCTCTCCTGGTATATAAAACCTCTATAACTTTATATCATAAATTACATTCCTTTCCTAACATACCCCACTTTGCACAGTCCCAAGCCTTCATTCTCTGCTAGTGGCACAGTCCTGTTTTCCAATCTAAGTCGTGGATTAATCTAGGGTTGTAAATCCAATTTGGTATTCTGAGGGGCTATGTGCAAATCATATTAGATATAACCACATCTCCAGCTTTCCTACTCACCCATATATGAAGGTACCAGTGTTGACAGTACTTGTAAGATGCATTTCTCAAGTCTGGAGATATTGCTAACACCAATAGGTTTTCTATTTTTTGTCACACACTGTGAAGGGGCTTTCCCAGAGCCAGCCCACGAAATCAGGTGGGAATACAATTTCATTCCGGAAGTAAGTGTAACATTACTTTGTGCTGGTAATGAATTGAAGCTCCATGAAATTCCCCCTGCGTGATCATTTTGCCAGCCACTTGGCGAGTTATTTTTGGTTCCATATATTTGTGAAGTCGTTATGTTCTAATAGAGTATACACATACAGGTTATATTCTACCCGAAATCACTTGAACATTTCAGTATTGTGGCCCCATGCTTGCAGTATAACGAAATATCTTTTCTTTATTGTCTGGAAGATTGATTTCAAATGTAATGGATAAACTTTATTCGAGCTGGTGGGGCCATGAATATTCGGGATATTTGTAACATTAACAGGTCACCACTTCAATGATCTGACATGTACTTTAAAGACGACTGAATATTTCTTTTCCTTTGGAATAATTCTTGCTTGGTGTCTCTACATTGCCTGCAAACTACCCCTACTCCCAACCCCATCTCTCTCTCTCTCTCCCTGTCGTAGCTTAACCATTCGAATTAATTAAGACCATGACCTACAAAAGACTCGCCGTCGGACATTGCCCAACACTCCATAAATCCAACGTCTCACCGCTTAGGGCGCTGTGCTGAAGATATATATCATATTTACTCCTGTGAAGGAAGTCTGTCGGAGGGGTTAGGTAAATTAACAAGATCGATATCAAAATGTTGCAGCAGGAAGACATGCTCTTACGTGTGTGTCTGCATTTGTTTGCATCTCAATCTGTTATCCTAGGCCCGAACACGTATCTCTCCCTGTACCTCTCCTCCCCATGGGACCTTAGTGGAATTTAATGGAACCTGTTAGAGCATGTTTCTAGGATGAGTGGTAGACAAACTAATACAATTATAGAGGTTTACAGTGACAAGTGTTGTGGACCAAGCTTCTGCATGTCACGATCAGTCGAGTGGAAGCGCTATAGGCCTCTATCATTGAATGGTGCCTGAATTGGTAAAGCAAGATTTCTATAATTAAATTTCATAAAAACAGTTTCTCGATTTGTATTGCTCAAGTATACCGAATTGTGATACAGAGATATTGCCAAAGTCTTTCTTCGAGCATGTCAAATAGTTTACGCGGAAATTCTATGTTAATCTGTGCTTATAGTTTGTTGTGCAGCTAATTGAATACTTCACGCCTGTCGTTAGGAGGCATTGGAAAATGTCATCACATGCCTCCATGACTAGCCATGCTTATCACTTCGCAACCATATCGGGTTCCGCCCATTCCACATAAGTATGTCAGTATGCAGAAGAATAATTATGTTAAAATATACTAAAATCTTAAGCTAATGGTGTACATTAGCTATCTTTAAGATTTTTGTATCTTATACTGACATATATCTCTTTCCATCTAGACATTTTCTCAGAAACGTTCACAATATACAGATCTATATACAGATTGTCATCCATGGGTAAAGTGAATTTGTTGGATGTGTCATATTGTGGAACGGTTCTATAAGAATGTTTTAATGGAGAGAAAATTCAGAACCCACATCGACAACAATCTCATTATCTGATCAGGCCATATGCAGCGCAATGTAAAAAACCCTGTCAGCTGCTTGGCTAAAGAAACGTAGACTGAAGCATTAAGGATAAGAGGATAAAATCGCAGCTCCTATTCATTTGGGAGCAACAACCTTCGGAGCAAGTATGCCTATATGTGGAACACTGACTTTTTGTTAAAGTGAACTATCATTTTGTCCTAGATTCGGAAATCCGAGAGCAGAAAACGAGCTGATTGATGTACACCTATCGCCAACTCTTGCCATCCTAGATAAGGAGGGTATTTTATCAATGCCAATCTTCAAAGACAAAGCTGCAAAAACTGAATCTCGGACGGACGGAGAGAGGGAAGAGTTTTATATTATATTTGTTGACGAATATCGCTGCATGACCTATCAGCCGGGAGGGATTTTCCCAATTCTAGATTCTAAAATCTTTTAAATAATACAGTTTGAAGTCTGCCTCATACACTGAGACAAAATCGATGAAGACATTTCTTTTTCATGAAGACTTTTGATATATTGAGAGGGGAAACGTGTCTAAGGTAAGATAGTGGCCACTCCAATATGCTTCCAGTATTAACCCCAAGCGCCTCGAACGATTACAATCTATGCATTACGACCTCGGCCGTAGGTTTTTAGGGTAGTAAAGCAGGAAAGCAAGCAGATATATGGGGAATTTACTGCAGCTCCTCCAACTGGCATGTAATCGCCTGGTCTTGTCCCATCATGATTATATCCTTATAAGTATCCCTACATACTGATTTAATCCCAGACAAGTATTAGTATCAGCTTCTACCATCCCCCAGCTATGCCATGCTTTTGATGATTTATTTTAATCTGATTCGGAGCACTTGTCATCTGATAGTGACTCACTTTTACGTAGCTCTCTATCTATACAAAGGATTAAACCTTCTTGTCTATATTTATTCTTGGCTCAGTTTGATCTACAGTATACACGACGTGGCTTCAACATATAGTCTATCCATAGTGAAAAGATGGCGTGGATTTGATAAAGGATACTATACGCCCACGACGCCGTTTTTTGTTCAATTGCATTTTAAGAAATATTCGATGCATAATTAAATATGTTGATTATACATCGGCGCTTTAAAATCAGAAAAAAAACCATTTGACGTGACGTTATTCATTTGCATTTAAGTATGGGAAAAACAAATTATCAGGGCAGTCATTTCTTGATGTGGTACATAAGCACGAAACTTATTAAGCCCTGTTCCATCCTTCCGAGGGTTGGTAAATAATCACTCTGTGTAAACTAATCTCATTCTATACAATACGTGAAGGTACTTGCGTCTTGTAGTAACACTTGATATTGAATGGCTCATTACCAAAAGATGGCAGCTATTGAGCAGTACCACAAAGAGAAGACACCGGCAGATGCTTCTTGCATACAGCCTTTCAACGCCCACCAAACATGAAATATATGCGAAAGCACAATCAGCCATGCGTACGAGGCCCAAAAACGTGCAGTTAGGTAGAGATGGCCAACTCGAACTATTTGTTATCTGTCTAATTTCCTTGCCTTTTTAGTTGTTTTTGGCATTGTTATAGAGGTATCTCTGAGGATACTCTATACATTCAATATTTTGGATTTCCTTTTGTATTAATTTGGCAATGTAATGAGATAAGAAATATGTATTACTTGTACTTTTGTATTGAGGGTTGGGTACGAAGTACCGAGCACATTGTTCGAAAGACATATCACTTAAAGGACAGTGTTAAGGTATCAAAATATAACAATGTTTTTTCAGAAGTAACATAATCTATCGGGTATATAGAGTTACATGGAGATATGTATTGTAACACTGTTGCTGCCAATTAGGTAGATAGGTACGGGATAAAACACTTTGACACAAGACCGAGGCGTTTTTAACTGCATGTTTGCACTCCATAACCTCACAACATTTATTATTGATATACACGATCGAGTCTCTTTACTTAATCCTAGACCGATAAAACATATCTAATTTATGCATAGTATTCCCTATATATAGTATAGACTATCTGTCTTGGTAAATTCTCCTCAATTGTATGGAGCCCCGAAGTTGACAACGCATTCTGGTTCTGAATCAGTATTTTCCTTCTTTGTTCTTTGTTCTTCTGTTTCTGCTTTTCCTAATTTATTTTATTCTGTACATTGTTCTTCTTTTTATACTTCTAATCATTATGCTAATTATTGTTGGGGGATAGTAAATCAATATTGATGGTTATGCAACTATACATTAGGGGTTACATACCAGCATATCACAGTCACATCTCTCCTTCTGCCTAACATATCGCGGTCGGCACATTCTGACGTGTCCATTGGGATGGTAAAACTAGGGTGTTATAAAACATTTTAATCTACAACCATATAGTATCTCTGAAGATGCTCAACAGAAGTTGTGAGCCAAAGTATCCATTTATCAAATATTTCTATTAAAAAGTAGGAATATTAATTAGAAATTAAATCCCTCAGTTCTAAATTTATTGATTTGTAAAGGCTGAGTCCAACCCATTATCTCGTCCTCACGTATAATTAACATACCCATCTTATTATTGGATTTCTTGGAGAATTCTCTATTTTGTTGATTCTTTTTGTTGATTTTTTCCTCGTTGTTATTGTTTATAGGTTAGGCTATACATCAGATTCCTGGCTGCACTATACAGGCAGAAGACTTGATAATATCCCGTTGGAATGGGAATATTAAAAGAAGATCTATATCCAACCCATTTCGCCTAGGACTTATAATATACAAATATTATCCCCCTTCCCCACCAATGATAGTAACCATCCCTCAACGAGGTAATAATTGTCTACGCTACAACTCCTTGACCTACGATATTGGGAGATTTCATGATACAAGGTTATGTCATTTATCTTCAACACAATAATCCGACGCAGGAGGCTGTTAGCCGGCTTGCCAGACATATTGATTCTTATAATGGAGTAGATGAGCGAGTATAATTCATGCCTAACACAAAGTGGCAGTTTTTATTCGGATATTCATTGTTACGTTTAATAAGGCGGATATTGCGTAATTGCCAAATTAACCGATTAATTAGCCTTCAACTTGTATGTATGTATACGCGGGAATTTTCGTTTGCTATTACTGAAACATCGATTCGGATTATACAAATATATGTTTCATGCGTTACCAAGGAAGAATGTCTGCAGAACAGTATATATTATCCTACATGCTAGATCTATATAATGCAATACATAGAGAGAATGGAACTCTGTACTAGTAATTGAACATTTATTGGACGAGATTCACTATTTATTATATACCCCTAGCAAAGACAAATATTGACATATTAACCTTTCGTTTTGGTTTTGAATGGCCATAAAGTATCTAAAAGCTAAAAGAAAACCAAACATACATACCATAAAAATATTTTTATTGCACCCCACTTATTGCACCTCTCAAATGGAATGCGCATATGATAAAAATGCATAACAGTGAATGTAATAATCTTCCCAAGCTCGTATCACAGTGATGTGTAACTTTGCAATCTTTGATAAAATATACCAAAGTTCTCGATTACTATACGGAAAAGGCACACTTAGCTCAAATCGTTTCTCCATCATTTACACAAGTCAACGCCACCTGCTTCTCAAGTGATAAACAGATCGATCATGTGACATTCTTACTGACGTCACATAGTGGTGGAATTCCTTTCAAATGTTTGGTGACAATTTCAGTAGAGGTTTCTCGGTCCAGAGCAAAAATAATGCGTTTGGATATTTGGAGCACTTCATAATGAAGAAACAATATCAGCAGTGAATAGGACTTCATGGTGCTTTCAAACAATTTGTCTCATCTGTGAAATGAGGACCCAAAAATAACATTCCAAGGCCCCGTTAAAACTGGATGAAATCGAGGAAAAACTGGTCCATAATCATCATTTTCTTTTTTCCATGCCATGATAAATGAAACATTCATTCAAGGAAATTCTAATTCCAATTAAATCCCACCAAAACCACGGCTCGTCGCGGAAAGATGCACGGTATCTCCATCGCTGTGTGGTACCATTCAAAGGTTTCACAGGGAATTCAACGCCGGTGATAAGAAGTCACCCACTGTAAATGCTTTGTCTCTGACAATTCAAGAATATTTTAATGATCGGGCGATCGACATAAGGGGTTAGCGAGACAAAACAAATGCCTTCTTTTGGGAAGAATCAATAGATTGGCGGCTCATGCCAAAAATATTGCGTGGTTATCTGAGATCCAATGTAAAAATGGCTATGAATCGTTCCAACTGAGTCACTCCCTTCTTAAAGGTTTGTAATGCTGTCTGGATTAAATTGAAAAACGAAGAATGCTTTCATATTGAGAGTCAAACGCTTTTAACAGTCAGAACTGTGAGCTATAAGGTATTGTACATGACCATATATTGTCTTTTCTTGCTTAAAAACTCAAAACCCAACGGAAAAGTCATCCGGAAAGGAAAAGAACTAACAGGATGTTTGGCATGTTACTAAGCTCACAAGGGACACACAGCGAAATTGCCGTTATCCATTACCTACGTTTGCTAAACCTCGGATGACTAAAGAATTTAGTCGAACTCATACAGAAACTAAAAGTAGATGAGATGACAGACCCTTTTCCCCAATTGTTCTCATATTGGACTTTAGGGGCGGACACTACAAGTGTTCTAATGAGATAGAAGCATTAATCACGGATAGGGGTCGTTGCATGTAGCTAAACAGAATTAAAGCTTCACTCGCAATTAACATCGGTCCAAAACGAAAGATCTACTTTTTGTTCCGTATATTTCCACCTCGTCTAAGAAATCATTAAAATAAAGCTTTGATGGATTGTGTCCAGTTGTTTTACTATAGGGCTTCATAAAAGGCCACATTTATATTTCGGGGACCCGCCAAGCTCCTTTCCTGTGGTAGCTTCACTTATTATCACTCACCAATGGCTGTTTTCTCTCGGCCGATTCGACTTCAAAGTCTTGTATAAACAGCAGCAGAATATTGATGAATTCAGTCCTATTTAAGTCATAATATGAGTAAATTCGGTAAGATATGTGTTGGTTATGATAGCTAACTGGGACAAAATTGTAGTTGAAGGTTTAAGGTGGTATTTCTATGTTGGTCACTGAGGTGGCGGTTCGCTGTTATCTCACAGTCTTTATATAATAACTGACCGAGGCCAAGACTAGCAGTAATATTTACATACCAAGCCTAGTGTTTGTTACGTATAAATCCAGTGCAGGAAGAGCAAGAAGCCATTGTAGAACCTTCATCAAATGCTTGCATAGGTGAATATGTATGCGATTATAAAGATAGGTCGCACTCGCATTTCCCCTTCCGGTACAATATCGCATTTGCTGTGAACTTACCAAGACATTTTTATTGTCTTAAGTCGCCTCACAATCACTGGTCCTGGGTATGACCATAAAGTGCCTGTCTGTCTCTTTTTTTCTCTCTCTCTCTCCCTACTTCTCTGTCTCTATTTCCTGGGTATGATCATAAACTGCCTCCCTCTCAGCTCTCCCGCCCTTGATATAACCATATTAAACGTGTTGATAAGGGCGTAAAGCAACCAATCTCACTCACTCACTACACAATCACCCCAACGTACAAAGACAACATGAACGCAGTGTAAAGCAAAGCATGTGTTTCCATATTAGCCTATGGGGCCCACATTGTTTCCAATAGGTGATATCTGCGGATGGTGGTCATGGATAGGCCATTATAAGCATTTAGGGGCAAGTGGAGTGGATCTATTGGGTGATCTATATGCAATGAGCGACTCTGAGCAGGAGAGATGGGAAAGTACGGGACCAGCGGCCTATGCCATTAAAACCATTATCATCACTCTGTGTGGTGCGAGCACTGTCCGCACCTCGTAGACACATCAGAGAAGGGCGATCGTTTCACAGTTTTACCTCTCAGGAGAAATCTCTCCTGATATTTCTAGGTCATATAGCAACATGTGCAAATTATACAGTGGGGGCCAGCTATTTAAGAATGACTGCAATATGCTAGGATTTTGTCGTGTGGGTGAGTTGAAGAAAGATACTCGGGTGAAATCACCAGAAAATGTACAATTGACCTTCACCAATCCTCTCAAATAACACAAATTTAAAACAGAAGTCAGGTTCAAAATACAGCTCAACATAACCAGGCAGACTATTGAATCAAAGCAATACCAAATATACCCAGATATATCTAGTGTTGACGATTTTTCAGCCTAATTTAGCAGAATTCACTAAATGTGTTCATCTGCCAATTGTATATTTTCAGAAAATCTGACCCACTTCATTTGTTTGCATAGACATCGTTCGCCTATTTTGCCACACATGATCATCCTTTTGTTCTCACTCATTCGCAAAATAATCCTGGACAATGCACCACTGACGTGTTCCATCACAGCAATCCATTGATTCTGTAATCAATCATTAGAATATTGCTACATTTTAGATTAATTATTGGAGCAGTCAATCTGTGATTCATTTCATTGACGCTCATATTTTTCCGCCAATAACTGCAAATGACTGTATGGCATTCCCGACACATGATGTATTAGGTCTGCCCTTTCTTATATATTATGTCAAATAGAAACGAGAGGGGAGGGTTTTCCTCATTTCATTTCTGAATGTACTATTATTTTGATGGCCCCTATGGCTCAAATACGCAAGCAAGCGTATGTTTATTTGTAAAGGACTGGTTAAATGAAAATGTATGATGCTTTTTTTATAGTATAAACCTCTGCCAGTCGCAACTGAGAACATTGTATCTATACAAAATGGTGCTTACTGAATACAAACTTTAGATACAAAAAATATTTGATAAAAAAAGATTTCTTAAAACTCGAAGCAAAGAGCTACTGTTATTGCTGGTGGAAAAACTGAGGAAAAACTAAAACTTTCTGTCTCTTTAAGTTGCCATTTCTTTCCCCGAATCCCTTGAGATATTGATCCAATAAGTGGATATGAAAGGTGCAAACCCAAGTGATCGTTCCTTTTTATATAAGGCAAAGGTGTTGGATTAATTGAAGATCACCAAACACAGAGGTACATTTTACTCTGTGACCATGCAAGATGACGTCACGCATCAGCCTGAATTCAAGGCTATCAAAGGAAAGCCAGTTCCTTGTGTGCATGAGGTTCTATAAGGATATGGTGGACAACAAAGGCTTCTCTCAACGATTGAGACTATGTACCCCTGCGAATGCAGCTATTTTTATTCAGCCTCTGATTGACGGAGCTACGTAGAATACTTGGTTTTAACCAGAAGTTCGACTTAACCTTTAGTCAAAATATCTGTTCTGTGACTGCACCATCACTTTAGCAAAATTAAGGATTCGCTTGGTTGAGGTTACCTTAATCATTCATTAAAATATGGCTATTGTATTATAGACTATTTGTGAAACTTTAAGAATTCGAGAGTATGAAAATTGTATGACAAGAAGTGTACGTTTCCAGGCTTTATTGTGTAAATTTAGGTTATTTGAAGAACAAAATAAACCCGATGAATAATGTGCCTCGTGAATAAATCTAACAAAGGATACTACTGCAATCAGCGAGGCTAGGTTGACCTATAAGAAGGAAAATACTTTCGGTTCACTCCTTAGATAAAAATGAAACACGTACTGTCTTTCTTCTTTTTGAAAAGTGGTATATGTATCCGACACGATTTCGTACCCGTTTCTTGAATGATGTGCGTTGCATTTCATCCTGAGATATATTATAAGATAAAGCGCAGGCAATTCATACTCTTTCATCAATATTCAATGCCATTGTGTGAGAACAACTGTGACATTAGGCCTACACTATATATTCTAGTTATTATGTTTGCCACCTTAATAGGATACACCTCTGTTGCAGTCTCCGAGAGAGGGCTAAAGTCCTAGTGTTTCTTTACCATAGTCCTTTATTGCACCCAAATGTGTTGATGTGTGCTTCAAACTATGGTTGAATCAGCAATACGACAGCCTTCTTCAACTCAGGGCTAGGAGATGTCCCTACAGTTTCAGCATCAATTAACTTTATATCGCTGACGCATATTTATTCTGATCGTAAACCTATTTGATTTGCGGTCCTGTCAAACTATAGCTCCCCGCCGACGCCAAACCATGACGAAATAAACATCAACACTCAAATAAGTGAGCTCCATCGATTTGAGCTGCGCTCTTTTATTTTGGCCCTTTCACGGTGATTGACATCTTCCCAACAGCCTCCATCTCGTTGAAAACGAGGCCCAAGACCCGTCACGTGACCAGGATCTTACTTTAACTCCATCGATCGCCACAGGGGGCGCCTGTTTTGGCATTGTTCCCATTTTCTCGCCATTTCTCGTCATTCCTCGCGAGTTCTCGCGTTGTTTCACGTAGTTTGCCCGGGCGTTTTACTGTCAGGGGCGATCAATGTTGCCAACGTGGGCTTAAGATGTATGGGAACGTGGCAAGGGCACTGCTCGCCGATGATGTCTGCCATTTTGTTTCCGTTGCCATGGGTGAGCGAGCATCGGGCGGAACTTAAAGAGCTTGCCAGTTTTGTCACACACAACCATATGGGGGCTGGTAAGGGACCCAAGATGGGTAGATGCAGTGAAAGAGAGTAGGGGGTGGGGGAGAAGGCGGGGGGGGGGGAGAGGAGGAGGAGGAAGAAAAGAAATGGGAGGGAGATGGAGACGGATATCAGGCATCCAGAGGCAGGTACAATTTAGTTTGTTCTGGGGCCTGTTGCATGTTAAATCCTTACTTACAATGGTCCTTGCCAAGCTATATTTCCTTGCTTAGGTAAGAAACTTCTACTGCAGGAATAACAGTAGCATTGTCTATTATATATAATTATAACAAATTCCTTCTCTAAATGTTCCTTACCGGCGACTTGCCAAGGACAACTGCTAAGGGAGGAAAATATTAAGAACGGATTTGTTATGAAAGAGGCCCCTGGTGTGACAAGGATGAGATAGATGCTGCAAGTTGACATATTGATTGGAGGAGATGAGGAATAGATGAAAGAAAATGTGAGTGAGAGCCAAGTAAAGACGATTCTAGCGCCAGGGCACAAGGATAAATTGCCCTTTCCCAAGGTGAATGGGAAGTGTGTAAGTTGTGATGAGATGGCATATCTACGTTGACTGACTGCTTAATTCTGCCCTCTCTCTTACACCACACGAACTGTTTGTTTGGTAAAAGAAACCAAGTAGCCAAGCCAAACACTGGACTAACAGTACATACATGTATGTATGTGTAACATGGACCTGGAGGTCAGATTGAGTTGTTGTATCCATGCACCCAGAGAGATATTTAACTGATATTCACTACTACGTCAAACCTCACGTCAAAACGGCCAGGAGGAGGAAGTGGCTTTTGCATTCGAATTTGCCTGATATCTGCTACCACGTCAAACATCACGTCAAACCTCATGTCAAACTTCACGTCAAAACTTCCAAAGGGAAGAAGAGGTTGACATGCATTCATACTTGTTCTCATTTTCGTCTATTTAGTATCTAGATAAAACAATTCGTCAATAGAAATGAGCTTTAGTTCGAATGAGCAAAGGCACTTCTCCTTCTTGCGAGTTTTGATTTGAGGTTTGACGTGAGGATTGACGTGGTAGTCCAGGATTTAATATAAACTTTATACTCAGAAATGAATGTTATTTGCTATCCATACCGTCAAAACAGAGGCAGTAATTTGGAACATCCTTTTGGCATTCACCTTTGCCTGTTTAAATTACGCATTTTTATATACTTCTTAGTCGTACAGAAGTTGTCACTAATTTGAAGGAGATGTATCAGGTAAATCGTGAGCAACTATGATAGACCACAAATTCTCTATGCTCTAATTTCATCTTAAGGGAAAGCCTTGAAGACTCACAGTTGCAGAGAAATGATCCATATATGGAATTGGTTTTAATATGTTTTGCTGGAGACGATACAAGAGCAATAAATGCAAAATGTGAGGGTTCTAGTTTGAGTGTGTGTGTTAATATGATTATATACAGTGGAAAGGCATAAAAATGGATTGGTACATGTTTGCATGTTCAGGTCCAGGTTAGGGAAGTGTTCTTATTGTGTGTGTGTTTTCAATGGATGCATACACAGGACAGTTATAAACAAAAGCTTTTATACCGTGCGGTGACATGGCTTTTTATGGACATTAAAAGCATGCACCTTCCTCCATACACTAATTTCTATCAGGGGTAGGTGCAGTACAATGGAACCCCTTCGATCTACTATAGTTCTATACATCATATTCTGGGAAACTTACTTGTCTGCACATTGCGAATACTTATTTGCCTAATTGTTTCACATGTCTTATGCTCAGCCAGAAATGTAGTTGTAATAGCGGAACTCCACTATAGGTAAAAAACGGCGCCAACAGGCAAAATTCGTCGCCGACATTTCGGAAAATTCGAAAAATTCGGAAAATTCGACATGACTAAAAATTCTTGTGGATGAGGGGGTAAAATAGGTTGTTGGCAACACATTTATTTGTTGCCAACAATTGCAAAATATCTAACATGATTAGATATTTCGTAGCAAAAAATCGCAGCCGTTTTTTCCTGTTGGCGCCGTTTTTTACCTATAGTGGAGTTCCGCTATAATGCTGGAACTCCACTATGGGAAAAACGGCCAAAAACGGCTGCGACGAATTTTTAGTTATGTCGAATTTTCCGAATTTTTAGAAATGTCGGCGACGAATTTTGCCTGTTGGCGCCGTTTTTTACCTATAGTGGAGTTCCGCTATAAGCACCGATAAATTTAACTTCGCATTCCTTCCTGAACACGTAAGATATGGCAAGTGCAGTCTATATATATATTTAAAAAAGGAAAGACAAAAGAATGATAGTAACTAGCACTCTTGAATTGTTTATATGAAAGGTAGAAAAGTGCAGTCATTACATGACTACTCTGCAAGATTTATTTAGGGAATTTATAAATGGCAAGGTAAAAGTTGTCACTTCAAACATAACAACACTTCTTGCTATGATAAAAAGGATCAAACAACTGACAGCGAAAGGCACATAGTAAACCGTCCTTCATCTTACTCTAAAAGAATGGCTTTTGTCTGAAATTATCCTAATCTTTGAAGAGCAGCTTTCATGCATAAACAGTTCTATCATATTGCTAAAATTATGCCTCTAAACTGATCTTCAGAGCAACAAATTGCTCTTTTTTTTCTTTTGAAAACGCTTCGTTTAAACCTATGCTGTGATTATATTTGCGAATATCCACGAAATGAAGTACAATTTCCCTCAATAATTCAGAATCTATTTTCTTAAATTCCTTATTGATTACCTGCTACGTTCCAATGCTATAAGCCCGAACTTTCTCTATGTTTTCTGTCATAAGATAAGTCACGTAGTAACAAATAGGAAGATGAATCAATATTACTAATATATATATAATTATAATCTATAATATTATCATAGATGTCATACATCATATGTTCAAACAAAACTTCCACCACGTATATTTAAGCTGTGTTCTCCTTAACGATTGCTGAAGGCCCAGAGCAAGGGCAGGCTATGTTAGGTTATAACTGAACGTGTCAGGCACCGTGCTGAAATTAGATTATTTCAGCAACGTTTTGGCAAGCAAGGTCAATTCCAGTCCCATTAACCCATAAGTAGTACGCATGCGTGACCGGAACATTGAAGGGTGTGCTCTGATTGGTTGATGGCTATTTATAGCCTGGAGCGGAACATCTGGACCAATCTCCTTCTCATCAAAAATGGCTGGATGGTTTGCGTACCCCTATTCGCGTGACAACCTCACCGGTTTAGGTTCACTCTGAAAATGATTTGAAGATATTTGGAGGAGAGTGAGTAGAGGGAAATGAGAGGGCAGATTGACACGCCGCTTCCTGATTCAATGATTTAATGTCTGAGCATGACGAAAAGACTTTAGGCCATGAAAGAGGTGCAACGGCCGTATCTATAGGGCATAGTTGTGCTGGCTTAAAATTTGGGTCAATCAATCAAATTTCAAGGACTGTTGTTCAAAAATTGATTATAAGTCTTAAATGTATCAATTGAAGCTGAAAGTAAGAATGTTTCATTCTTTATTATTATTGCAATGTTATTATTCATATCATAGCCATGATATGTTCATGTGTGAACTTGGATATTTTGCTGACGTTTAATCAGTAAAAAAAATATTTTTAAGCGATGTTTGATAAACGATGTTTGATTAATGTCTTTGATTGTTTAATAACTATCATTATTCAATTTAGTTGCTGATCGAAATATGTCTCACCTATAGCAGTCCCAATCGAACCTAGTGTAACTGATCAAGGCACATTTATAAAATTGTTCGAAGAATAATAACACACATATATTGAGGTACTTTGTTTAAAGTATCAATCACAGATAAAGGACTGTCGCGATTGGTTTATTGGACGGTCTACAAGTTCACCTAGAGGAAAATAAATATTTTTAGTGAAACCGAATCTATTGCAACAATGTTAGATATCAAAGCTGCGTGACCACCTTGTCACATTGAATTATATAAGACAGTTTAATGATGTTCGAAATGATTGAATGAAAGTAAACTACAATGTTGTATATCTTAATTTGTATAATTTAGGACGCTGTGGCAGATCTACTGTGTAGAACCGTCAGTCCCATTTGTGAATAGAACATGTAATGCATACAAACCATGTAACTTACAATAACACCATGTAACTGCATATGAAAACATGAATACAAATTCTATGATAATAATAATAACTATCAATCACGACCTCTCTACAACTCATGAGTATCATTCCAATAATAAAGAATGTCAGTCGGATCCCGGGATCTCTTGCACTTATTTATTTCTCATTTATTTCTGCTTTCCCAATAGTTCTCCAATAACTAAAATATATACTGAAGTTGTAAACCGACTTATGACACCATAATAACCTAAACAATGTTATTGTTATGACATATATATATGTTAGAACCCACTATAGCATGACCTGGAATATTTCCTAACGATCCAAGCATTCCTTCCTAACAATCTAGCAAAGTATTTTGAACAAAACTATTCAAAATCGAAGAAGGCTGTGAACAAAGATATTTTGCGAAGCAACACTGACATGTGAGCAGACCCATCTCAGGTCATGGACAAAATAAGATTTAGGCAGAACAGGAAGGTTTTTTTCCCTCAACTATTCGACGGTCTAGATTACTCGGCTTTCTCACCCAATCGTACATAGGGTATGATTAAAACAAAAGCTGAATAATTTAAGGTAAGGGGCGATTGATCAAGGCCACACCCATCAGTTTCAGCCTTTATTTGACAAAGGAAAAGTGAAGATTCGAATTACATTTGGGAGGAGGTGTACAATATCTCATAGTAAATAAGGTACATATTTGTTAGATGTTTGCAGTCATAAGGGTACCTTCCCCAAGGGTTTGCTATAGACATCAATAGAAATACGAGTGAACTGACTCAAAGGGGGATACCTATGGGTATTGCCTTTATCATTAGACACAAAGGCTGACACCTACTATTTTTAACACATTTATTTACTATAATGGAGCATCTCTTGCCGGTTGTTGTAGAGTACAAGGACAACAATAGGGGATTTGCATGTGCCATTACGCATGTCTATTGCAGTGCATACTGGGATGGATACTGTTGAAATTTGACATACACAATTTTAGCAACATTTTCATCGAAAATTGCAAGAATGTTTTCACCAATATCAGAGCTTGTATGAATGATCTATGAAAATCAAATGCATGATGGGAAAGGTGGAGACTTGTCTTATGCGAAACATGTAAAACACATGGATATTGACATTAGAGCATTGATGAATATTCCATGCTGAACATGACATGTTTTCTATTGATTTTTACACTGTACCATTGGTCCCATAATTCCGAATCAAGATTCCAAATGGCGGCTATGCAAATCCCCTATTAAACATTCGATGGTAAGTCACACAATGATGCAGCCATCAGGTGAAGTATATAATCAATGAATCACTCAGTATATCATCGTCTATTACAGTTTGTGCGGAGTCCCACCTGGTAGATAGAGAGGCCCTATTAATTAAACGAAGTGTTTAATTAGAATGATTGTAAAAGGGGCGGTGGGTAGGTAAAAAAGACTAGTGTGGCCAGTGACCTGGGACGAAGAGAGGTCGAGGGTCTGTCTGGCTGTCCCAGGGAGGAGGTCGTGCTCAGCTGACTAGCCAGGTAGCCCCTTGGTCCAATGGGAGTGAATGATATACACTTCTCCTACTGTTTTCATATTCTATTACGCCAAATTTAGCACTAGTTAATTAATGTGGTCCGCTATTCTGAAGCCTTTTGATTAGAAACGTCCTACGTATTCACCTCTCTTTTATAAAGGAGACACTTGTTTATTCCCAGGAAAAACTCAGGCATTGTTCCATTTAAATCCGTTTTTAAAAGAGTGAATCAGGTTGTAGGAATACAAACATAACTAGATGTATACATAGTACGTATGGTGCCGCAAAGAGATCCATACGTTTATTCAAAATTACAAAACAAACTGAATTACATTCAAGAAAACATTTAAATAAACCGCAATCCCATTTGCGTATTATCAAATCCCATGAGACACTTTCTTTGCTATGCCTGAATAAGGCAATAATTGTGTATATATAACGAAACACATCAACAGCTAGGGGACAAACTCACCAAAAGGATTACAGGGAATTCAAAATTACGAGTCGGAAACATTTGTTTTCCTCTTTGTTGACCAGAAAACACTTATTCTAAATCCAGTGTGAATATCCAAATAGATGAGGGGGAAGCTATGTTATGTGGATGGAAAAGCCCTGATACTAAACTTACATATTTCAATTCCAGTCTTCACACATCTAAAATCAGTCAGCTCTCAGCTATCTGCATGCCTACTTGGGTATATTTTACACGTAGCACTGTATTGACCTCTGTCCCTCCTCCCATCCTTTCCTCCATTACCTACAATAGGAGTCTGGCCTATTCCATGAATAAAGAATCACAGTTTGTGCTTATCAAAGTCAGAGACAAGCCGTCCATTTTGACATCAAAGATGCCTGCAGCGATATGGGCGAGTGTGTAGATATCAGACATTTCAGGTGTACCATTAGCAGCCATTTCAAAAAATTAATAGGCTTCGATCTCTTTGTGTAATTCTTTACAAAGCTCTTTTCTCTCCTGTGTTGATGTAATAAGCTATGTAATATTGCTGAATATTTATTGCGTATATCCAGCCTCTCCTCATCAGTCTTGTCATATTCCAATTGAATTATGTGTCTCGTTTAGACAGCATTAAGGGAATAATGACAGGGAATTTCTATTGACATGAATCTCATTAATCATTTTTCTTTGTTTTGTAATCACATTCTTTTGGGATGGTGTTCAAACTCATCTGAAGAGATTCGATTTATAATCCAAGGTTATACCAATGTCTTCTATGAACTCAAGTCAATTCGTTTAATCGAATTCATTATGTCTTTGAATCAATTAAGAGACGAGTCCTTGCAGTGAATGTCACCAGCCTCCATCTCCTCGTGATTGAAAGATATGATTAAATTGCATATTATGCCCCAATGAAGTCATACTTAACTGTGGAAATGACTCATAAATCTGACATTCTGACAGGTCCTTTAGCACCCGAACCCCAGTAATCCTTTGAATGTCTGTTTTAAGAGGAAAGGCTCGATGATAGAAGGAAAGAGTTATCTAGACGATGCCGATCGCCTTTCGCTCTGTAGATGCCTATAATGTCTAAATAATATATCACTGCCATCCATCACAAGAAAAGTGTCTCTTATCTTATATTTTCTTGCTTAGAGTCATTTTCTGAGGGAAGATACACGAGGTTGAACAGGACACGTCAAGGTTGAATTAATTAAGACATCTATATATGGCCCTTTTAGATCAATAGATCTAATAGGGCTTCTCCATTATGTCGTAAGGTCTAAGCAACTGCTTGCGATTCGATCGCCGGGATATTCAATTATTTTCATAGGTATAACGGACATAACTCCAAAGCCATAATAATAAAGTTGAGGAGAATTGTTGAGTAGATGGGTGTTTATTAGAATACTTCTGGTTTCATGTAATGGGTAGGCCTAGCATGAATACATGATCCCAAGCTATATCATGTTCGTTGTGACATGGTGGACCAGGTGTCTATGCATGTTATAATATTCATATCACAGTTCATGTAACACTATAGTTATCGTAACAAGTGAAATGATAAAGACATTCCTATCTCTTTAATCATGTTATGGTCTACACAAGAGAGGGTCGTCAAGATGCCTAATATAGCATTGCTGTATGGCAATTATAGTTATCTAAATACTCATTTATTATTTTTAATTTACTTTTACCGCCAGTAAATTAATGAGTTCAGAGATATGTCATGAAAAAAACTTACCACCTCTGTCTATTAACATTTTAAAATATAGTGAGGCCTAGAAATAAGGCAACACACATTATAGAGGTTCATATGAACCTTATCTTGACCAAATGACCAAAATTACCGACTCCATTTCTACTGGCGTGGACTAGATCAATGTATTGGCGAGCAGGTAGTGTAACAGATCACTAACATCTATGGGGATAATTCTCGTTATTTGCCTGCAGGGAGAGAGGGACAATATTTCATGGAAATGGGGGCTTCCTCGTATGATAAATGTTCACACCTTGTGTTGTTAATCTAGCTTTACTTCCGTGTTAGAGTGCACCTCACATGTCGTTTATTACTTGTAGGCCCTCACTCTAGTGCTACGGAATGCTCCCTTATGGCTGCTTTAGCAAAGCTAGTAAACCCTTTGAGGCCAGATATAGCTATAGGATTAGGTAGAGAAATTGACAGCAGCGAGTGGCATTTGCTATAGAACTATTAATGTAATTGGTGTATTGATATAGAGTCACTGTATTATTGCTAATGAATCATTTGTTTTATTTAATATTTGTTTTATTTAATATGTAAGGTTGAGACAACTCAGTTGAAAACAGTCCTGGTTGTGAATATCAGTTGGTATGTTTATATATTTGATCTATAGCAAATCTGATGATTGGAGTGTTAAGTGGATTACTTTTTAGAAGCCAACACTTTAACTGTAGGTTTAACTTCCCACTTTTATTCTTTTCATTAATCTTTTCCACAGACATCAACAATTGACAGATGTATATCAACACGGTGCAATCAAAAGGGACTAATGTAAAAGGAGCGCGATTTTGTTGTGCGACCAACTATTGATCATCGCACATTTAGAATAGTCCCACCTATATTGATATGCGTTTTTATCTTCTAACTATCAAGAAATAGGGTAAAGCTTCCTCACAAAGGAGGTACATGTTTCGGTAAAAATCGTTATAGGGTTGTGTCAGCGAACCCATTGTTAGTACTTGGTTTCGCTTTTATGAGGTTGCTAGAGTCATGATTGAATGTTACAAATAGAATTGGGTGGATGACAAGACAATCTCTAAACAGGCTGATCCTGACATTGTATCTATCCCCAGGATCAGTCAATATTCTGTGTATATATGAATGTTTAGGAAGATGTATACATGATCATATCCTTTTGTCGTTTGCTTTGAATTTCTAAATATAAACGGTCATCAGGTACACAAACGATTTTATGCCGAGCAAGGTGCCACCTCTCCTCAGCTCTCCACAACAGGTATTTGACTAATTTATTTCAATATCATTTTACCAGTCAGCCTTTTCCTTTAGTTATCTATCACTGTGCAAAAGGCAAAGAGAATCTCATCATTCTCGAATGACCATATCTCCTAAAACACTTCAAGTACCGTTAATTCTTGCAGCAGATCAAATAAGATTTCACATTTTTAAACTATTTTTAAGCCACAAATTTATACAGTTGACACACGGAGTGGGTCACATGCAGGCAGATTAGGAAAATAACAATATGTTTTTTAAGCCACCCCAAGAACAATTTTCCCAGTCGGAGATTAGACACCACCAGGACCCCTGTATACATGATTATAAATAATATGCCTGGTTTATTGAAGTGACAAAATTCTCTTCTCTCATTCATGAGATGCCATTATGGCATGATACATTAATGGCGCCTATGCTAAGGAACATTTAGTTCCCCTGCAGACAGCGGTATGGGGGATGACAGGGCGCTGACAGTGAGGTGCTCTGTTGGTGAAGTAACATTAATCATTGGCGTGTGTATACCTCTCTGTACTCTCAGCTAGAGCTAGAGATGTTGGCCTGAAGATCTGTACAAAATGGCTTTATACCAGAATAATCCCTATATTTAAAGTATTTTATCTAATCAATGGATCCAAAGTCCAGTTGTATTATCGTAGTTACGCTATCCAAGGATTATAAACAAAGTTATGCCATTTCTACATCCACTTTTTAAACAACTCTAAGGTTTATATTCGATATGTTTATTCATTTATTAATGGGTGAGGATAACTTTACTATTTGTTAATGACCAATTTATTCACTGTGTTCGAAATGCTGGCAGCCCGATTAAAAATGTGATTTTGTACAAAGTTGAAATGTTGAAGGTGCATACCAAATAAAACTAAACTGAAGATAAATTAAACTGCTATTGACTCTTGCATCCAACATGCTACCAAAACTAAAGGGCCCTGAATATTAGATCAATACATACTACATGCAACAAACTATAAAGGCAAATTATGAAGCTGTATCTGCCCTGATACTATAGTGGTCTTGACATGCATACGTGGGTGTTTTGGCAATGCACTGTCAATTCCACTCAGCAATGCATTTAGAGACATTTGCAAAAGTAACATTCAAAAGGAAAGGTGTCAGTGTTGGAAGATTTATTACTTCCCTGATTGAGGTTTCAGTGGTGAAGGATGGGTTAGGGGTGTCAGAAGACTGCTAGCGCATAGTGGATGGTGTGCAAGGTAGCAGAACAGCGCTTTTTATGGCTAGCTTTTCCAACCAGGTCATGTTTGTCGTGATTAGTTCAAGTTGGGCTCTTTCAGCCAACTCGATTGCGACTTTTTTTAAAAATTCTTGTCAATCTATCTATCACCAGATGAATTGGTGTCTATATGATAACTGAATGATAATGTCTGCGTGATACATAAACCTTGTTGCTTTTCTTTTAAACCTAGCCTATATGATTATACCATTGTTTAGGTTTTTCCTATAACCAATCAGGTTGTGGACAGGCAACAAAACCAGTGCATCTGTTGATAAAGAAGACATTTTCAATCTACCCTGCTTTCTATCTATCAATATATCTATATATAAGTAGGCATACATATATGTATCATATATGCATGTGTACCATAATATGCGTACTTCAATGTTCATGCAAGATTTAATTAGGTTCATATAACACGGCCACTTCATGGTAAGAACACATATCCCACTATCTATTTCACCAAATCTGCAATCAATGCTATCCAGTCTATTACACCAGAGGCAATTCATTCATTGAAATTGGTGGAAATATCATGTTCCGGCCATTACTAACCCGCAATACGAGCTTGGCAACAACTACCACACAAATAATCCGATGTGCAGAGCAATAGTACACAGGACATTAAATCAAATCAAAATTAGTCATGTGGATGGAGGAAAGGTGACAAGTAATCCCCTGAGGTACTTGGTTAGCAATAAGGGAGGCAGTATTCTACTAAAATGCACTGGGCCTTCCCCTCCTCTAGCACCTCATAAAATTATATTAAAATGCATGTCTCTAGTTGCAAAGTGTCCCTTGCAACATACTTCATCAATAGAACCTGTCCAGTTTTCAGTGGAAACAAACAAGGCCCTAATGTGTTTCTGTAGGGGAACAGACCCATAACTGCACCTTTGGGACAATTGGGTTCGGTGGGCTGGGTATATCAGTCACCTTCCTATGCATTTTCTATAGAAGTCCAGCTCACATGCAAGGCTTGGAAACAAACTGAGCTGTATAAACTATGTGTACGAGTTTCAAAGGGTATACTTCCCCAAAGGGATTGACCAATAGATTCATAAAGTAATAATACTTTCCACTAGCATAGTTTAGTCCAGTCAAAACTTGGGAAGCTGATTAGAATGCGACCAGAACTCCAGGCACAAAATGATAGAAATACATTCCAGAAATAGTATTCAATTATTTTTATATTAGCGACCTATAGATACATCTAAGAAAAAGACTCACAAGGGTCTCCTGGAGCCAAGTAATGATACCATCCAAGCTCCACCTACCAACACTCTAACAATGAAAAAGGCGATTTCACGGATTCAGCACGAGTCTTAACACCTCTTTATATTCCTATCTACACCTTACAGGCAAGATCTTTTGCTTTTGGCCTTTTATTCTTGGTAAGCTTCAGAGTAAAGTTCGGTTTAGAGTGAGGCGCTTTATGCATGGATATGTTTTGTATGCTCCCCACCCATGCGTTAGATTGCCTCTATCACGGGGCAGGCAGTTGGGGTTGACCACTATATCTGAATGGAAAACTGGAGTTCACAGTGGCGCTTAGTAAATAACAATAATAAAATCCTTTATCAAGACATACTAGGATTGTTCGTATACATACATGGTTGGTATCAGTGACTCTAATGTTAAAGTAGCATTTGCAGCTAACATCGATAAAAACTAAAAAAAGTTCTACTTTTGGCTCCGATCTCTTGCTGATGTTAATGTCCCCTTTGAATTTAATATGTTATATTACCCTTAATGGTATTTAATGTTTAATTACTCCAGGGTTATTAGTGTTTTATTACCCTAATTATGAGCATGAATTTATTATGACTTACGTATTACTCGAATATATACCAGTGGATGTGTACATTGTTTGAATAGTCTGGTGCAATGATTTATGCTGATGCAATGATTTATGCTGAGGCAATGGTTTATATTGTGAAACAATCTAGAGCTATTGTTCACGAAGAAACACTACAGCGTTCTCAAGTATTGCATCAATGGGTGTAATTAAGGTTCTAGAAGGAATTATTTTATCATGTACTGTAATACACCTGAAACATGGCAGCTCTATTCTGTCTACTAGGCAAACGTTTTCTGTACGAATAATTATATGTAATTCAGTCATGGCCCTATAGTATAAAAGGTGCCTCTTCCCAGTCAGTCAGTAGCATCTACTACCTGGACCTATACAAGCTGCACCACTACTATCTACCAAGAAGGACTGACTCGAACCTATAACAACTGAAAGCCTGAGAGACCTATGCTTTGTAAAAGACTAACGGTACTCTACACATTGATGTTCTACATGCATTGAGTAAAACCAGCTATTTAACACATCTCCAAGAAGATCTCTCTCTACTTGGCGTTATTCTTACAACTTTTTTTTTTTTTATTTCGTTAAAGGCCAATATAATATTTAATACATTACAAAATACGCTCTGTCCGTCATGGATGGTTCTCAGGCGTTGACTCTTGAACTTGACTAGCTCTCCTAAGATATTCACACAACTCTACCGACATTGGACATATCCAGCCCTAAGCTTAATCTCCAAATAGATATTTAATAATTGACTAATTACTAGGTGTCCCCGCTCCCAGGACACCTACACTACCCACCTAAAAGGCATTTGACTAATATTGAGGAGGATTTTATCCTGTTGCTTTTGTTGCAGGCCTTCATAAAAGTCCAACTTTATATTTTTCGGTGGCCCGCCGAAATCTTATGCAAGGTTCTTGTATATATGTATAGCAGCAGCAAAATATTGATAAAACAATTGATCTAGAAAATAATTAATTTGGTTAGTAATAGCTAAAAATGCAGCTTTAATGTTTTCTATAATTAAATGCATCCTTGACTGAGAAATGAATTGATTTCAAGTTTTCCAAAGAAAAACATAGATCTACTTTCCAACTTTGTTTCAAATTCCAAAGTTCAGGGCTGCTTTTATTTGGTATCTATTACCCTGAGGCCCTTAGAAAGGTTACAAACGCCCCTGGTGAACTTTTTAACTTTCTCGATTGAGTCGCCAAGGACCTGATACCAAGAAACATGTTTTTTACTATTTGAAAGTCGAGGTTGAAAATGTGAGCTCTTTGTAGCAAATTAGTACCAACATCTTTGCTGAATTGAAAAGTTTATAGTCTAGGCTGGACCGTATGCGATTAACTTATTAATAGCACTTGATTATCACTTATTATAAGGAATTAATAATGATCACTTTTAAAATACATCGGTTCAAAGAATACAACGATATTAGTATAGGAAATTAAATAGATCAACACATGTCTATGCTCATACTCTTACTATGTATAGGATTCATCATATATGTATACACCTCATGCAATTCATGTCTACATCTTATATATGTACACATGTGGCCTAGGTAGTGGCAGAAGTAGCTCTGTGCTAAATATCGTATTCGCCATACAAGTCTTTCTGCTCCTTAGAGGGCAGTAAATCTGCATATATAACACACAATTCTTATCATGTGCATTGATCGATGCCCTATTATGAGGCCCTATGGGTGGCCTCCGGGTCATAGCCCTACACCTGCCCTCCTTTGCTCATATGCTGCATGCAATACTAAGATTGTGATGCTGGGATCAGATGTAGAAGAGAGTATAAGTATGATATGTATAGAAGTAGAATAGCTGCATGAATACTGTACATATATTTGGTTACGTGTTGACTTGTTACTGTAGATGGTTTTTGTAAAAACGACATCACTATTGGGGCGGAACTCTGTCTTTTTTATGTCGAAGCTAATGGATAGCCATATTAACAATATTCCTGCTTATGTCTGGTAGGAATCCCCCTGCCCCTGGACTCTTCCCCCTCGGAATCCCCCCCCCCTACAAGGGCTTTTCCTTGTAGACGTCTTCTCATAGTCACAATAATACGGTCCACTATAAATTCTGCTGAAATGCAAAAATAATTTATCACCACTAGATGAGACGGGACATGATTATTCATTTGATGTGAGATTAAATAAATTTAATTTATCTATTATTCATACTTCAGAAATAAAATATTATTCTACTATATATTTCCTTCTATAATCTCCGCATATACTTGTGAGTGTTGTCATGATCATAGCCGAACATGTCCCTTTGTATTCAGAACCATTTTAGTGAAGCAAAGCTCTGGAATACAGTGGTGCGAACGAGGATATATATCCTGCCACTTTGGCAGCATGGAGATAAAAGGTCATGACAAGATACTTCTGGAGAGAACAGTGCAAGGACCTCGAGAATGTCGCGTGGAACAAACTGGACTCATGTGAAGCAGCAGTGCCATGATCCTTGCTATACTGTCCATTTTAGGTTCTACAGTTAATGCCACTATAATGGTCAATAAAGGGAGGAAAAGTCCGGGAGAAATGCCCTACAGGGAAAGGTCCAGGGGGAGGGTGGGTCCGAGGAAGGAAACCTCCAGAGGAGAGGGGGAGTTTTGTCACCTCCCTACTCTCGTCTTGTATTAACACAGAAACAACTTAACCATCTTGTTATTCCTATCAAGCACATTATAGATAAATTCTGACAAAATCTTCTTTTATACGTAAATTCCCATTCTCCTCATATTCTTCGGAGAAAATTGTTGGGTGAGTGAGTGAGTGCTTTACGCCCTTATCAACACATTTAATATGGTTATATCAAGGGCGGGAGAGTTGAGAGGGACCCAGGAAATAGAGATAGAGAAGAAGGGAGAGAGAGACAGATAAAAGAGAGAGAAAGGAACTGTATGGTCATACCTAGGACCAGAAATTGTTGGCTTGATCCCAATGATAATTTAAACTACTCCTAATGAGAGGACGAGTTAGCGTTAACACATGCGGGTATGACACAACCACCTTGTTATTCTCGTTGATCATAAAACTGTACTATGATTTAATCAAATGTGTATACTACTAGTTCAATCAGTATCCGAGCAGTTTGACCTTCGGCGGGCTATTTCTGGGAGGGCAGGCAAGCAAGTGCCCATGTCCAATCTAGTTAGTAGGGATCAGACAGCAGCATATCTGCTCATGGCAAAATGCCGAGCTCTGGAGTCAGTCTGGCTAAAATTGCAAGGTCTGGATCTCCCTCATCTGTCTACAATTAAACGTGAAGCCAAGCTTTCAACTGAAAGTTTTTCCTGGATCCTGATTTACCTTCGGGCGATGATGGGATCCGTTTTATTTAGATGCACATCAGTATTATATACATAGAAAATGACCTTTGGCTTCTCTGCAAATGACCAATGTCATGTTTCTCTGAGTAATCCTACAATATGCGTTCATAAGATAATGCTTGAAAGGGGAAATACATCTGATATTGATCGTGCATTTAGAGTAGTGCCACATGGGTCAACCTACAAGCACGAACATGTGTGTGTATATGTAGAGAAGGGATATCTATAGTGGTAGCAAGTGTGAGATATTCGTCCACAAGATGAGACGTAAATTGAAATTATGTTTTGGCAATGGACATGCATGCGATATGAATGTCTGTCCTGTAAGTTTTGGCTTCCCATGATAGATTATATTCTTGGCGGCAAGGTGAATGATATTTCATAATGAAGTTGTAAATGATTTTATATTATGTATGATCAATGGTTTTCATGGCGTTAAAAATCATATATAATTAATACTGGTCATTGATTGAAGACCTGTTATATAAATAATAAATATTGCCTTAGCTTTCTCTAAGGAAATAAAATATATAATTCCACAATGTCCTGGAGAATAAAGCACCTACCACTTTAAATAGATAACATTCAAACACTTTACTTGACCATTAAACTGAAGTCCTAGATTGGAATATTCCATCTCACGCATGTGACCTGCAGTTGTACATAATCCCCGAGCTCAAATAAAGTCCTGCTCGAGATTCTCGGATGTAAGTCTAGTGTTTTTCACTATATGAAGACAGATTGAGTGCCCGCCCATGCCATTCATTAGGTGGACAAGCTGGGGAGTTCAGTGGACAAGTGCTATGTCCCCTTGGTCCAGGCACAGCACGCAAAGGTGTAATAGTATACTTGTCCACCGACTCGGAATGCATCGCCTTCCCCCTCAATCTTAACCGAGACTGGTAATATTAGGGGATGGGACTTTCGCAGGTTGAGACAATGAACCACCTTTTAGTTGACAAAAACACGATGGGGTAAGGTGTTCTTGAATACAAAGTAAAATTATTTCACGACTTTTTTCCCCCAACAATCGGCTGAAGATAAAACTTTTACATCGCATATAATGTATGTACAAACGATTCTTGAAACGGTTCTTGAAAATTACTTTTGTCTTTTGTAAGATAGTCGGTGACATGACTATTTATATGAAGTCCTAGGAACTCCTATAGCAAGTAAGTTCAATTACATAGTTATATTTGGATCTTTCTGTGCTTGGGAAATCCATGTACAAAATGTGAAGAACGCTACCAACTTGAATTCAACTAATAGGACGTTTCTAAACAATTGTCCTTTGGGAATTCAAATATAATCTCAGTAAAATAACATATATATATTCGACATAACACAGTTGTCCTTATTAAGGCTGCATTATGAGGTTATCTATATTCTGCAGCTGTTTAATGGGAATTCAATAATATGAAGTCGAATCGGCCGAAAGAACACGACGGCCTGTGAACGATAATCTGTGAAGCCACCACAGGAAAGGATATGGCGGATCTCCGAAGTGTGAAATATAGACACACAATTCTGGAGCCCTGTAACAACAAGCGGACAAAATCCTCCAAAGTTTTGGTCAAATTACTTTTGGGTTGGAAAGGAATGAAACAAAAATTAAAATCTTGAGCTTTTGATCGCTGTTAGTCGAGAGTAAAGCTTTAAAGGAATATGTTGGATACAGAACATAATAAGAGGGACAACATATCGGATACAGTTTGAAATAATATAGGGAATGAACTAGGAATAACTCAATTACATATATCCTCTGAATAACACAGATTCGCGTTCACGGTGATATGCTGTACTTCTTTTGTTACTGTTGTGACAAAGGGGTAAAGGTGACTTCCTCAGATGTACAGTTTATCCAACATCTAATAGAAAGTTTTACCTTGCTCTCAGACATTTCAGATAGTTCGTGGAACCAGGATAATACAGTTTGAGATCCCATCGCGCAAAGCAAAGCTATACTTCAAGTTACAATTACACGATAACCACTTCAGTGACATATACATATATGCCAGAGCCTGGTGAAATAGGAAAATGACAAATATCTCAGATGTCCAACTGTCTTATTTTAGAAACAGTATATTGCTTTAGTAATCGAATTCTGTCGAGCTACATTTTCATCAGAAATATTTGCCATGCCATTAAATTCTCCCCGTTTGGTAAAGTGTTGTCTTAGCTGTTCGCTTCTTACTTTGGTGTTTTGGAATGACGGATATTAATATCCTAATGATTTATACGAAATAAGTTTTTAAATGATTTGAGACGGGTTTAAGATATATACTATTTCTAAATTGATTTTTATATTTAAAAGGTTTGTTGTGTCTAACTCTAAGATGTGTGATGAATAACATGGAAACCCTTTTAACAGCATGCCAATATGGCAACTATGATTCTAACTCCAAAACATACAATTTAAAGATAACATAATAACAATTATGACGGATATCCTTTATCTATACTCGGAAAGGTGGAACCAAGTTACTCCAGCCCAGATAACTGTGTCATCATATATATACAACATATATACCGTATTATGATACCGATCATGCAGTATTTGTTATTACATCCGTTTCTACTAATACAGATTTGATATATTTACATTAATCAAGTGAACAGTGCTCCAAGACCTTGAGCATGATCATGTACTAATTACTCTAGGTGTTTGCCAAACCCTCACATCATGCAATTCTGCAAAACCATTTCATTAATAATGGAAGCTTCTTCATCCATAATCTGGATATAAATACAAACATAGGGGAAATACTGTATCGCTTAGATATTACAGGGCAGCTGCTTTAGGCTTCGTCGGATGATGTCCTCATTCATTATTAAGTAGCTTGACATCTAAAAAATGAATCCATCATTTATGAACCAACTTACAGTGCTTAACTTGGCATAACTTCTTGATAGCTTCATCTCCTCCCCCTGCCCTCCACCCCCCTCCCCCAACCCCTCCACGCACATCAGTTTCGTATGGTACCCAGCTTCATTATCCTCAGAAAGAATGATGCACCTGATGCCTTAATCAAAATGTATTTATCTCATGGCAGCTAAAACCCTTAAGGAGGAAATTAAGACCTTGCCCAGTGTCATTAAAAGTACATTTGGCACGTGAAGCGTGCAGGAGACTTTGTTTTGATCATGGAATCACAGTAAAGGTAGCATATAGGGCAAGGTCCCTTCTCAATGCCGATGCCAACATTTCCCGAGCACTGCCCAAGGGTCGAAAAGATAGTATGTTTACCCAGCTAGATTTCTGTCCAAACATGGATAGCAACCATGCATACATAGTGATAGACGCCTCCTCCTTTCGAGTATCCAATCTAAATCTGTCTTCATTAAATATAGAGGGGATATACTGGCAATAGATTCCTCTATAGTAGACAGCTTTCACTCAGCACTAAATTACAAGCTATACATGACTTTAACCAATCATATATATTTGTCTTGCGAAACATAATATATATATATTATCATTGTTTAAAACCTTTTAAAAATAAGATCCTACTAATACACTCTAGGCCCAAACACCCAGATCAGATAAGAATGGTATGTCAATCTACTTGGCTAATCGTTTTTTTGCCTGTTAATGGCGTTTTAATGGGAATATAATGACATTTTGCGTTCTAATGGAATTATAATGGCACTTTGCGGTTTGAGGCGAGAGGCTTTCCCTTCTTTTGAAGGGAATCTCTCAACTTTGGGCATAAACTGAATACTGTTATTGTAGCCTCTCTAGATATATCATAATAAAGTACATGTCTGTCCAAAGGTCAAAAGTTGGATCTACTAGAATATAGTGTCTAGTAAATTACTCTCTACGGAATATTATTTAGGAATACACTTCGAATTATGAGCAAAGGCTATCGTAATAAATCTCATTTCAGACTGATACCAACCTATTTCTTGTATTTAATTTTGAATTGATGGCGTCCGTTTTAAAATAGATTAGACATCATCGATCATGGACATCTTTATTTGAGTTGTATCTGAATGTGTGTCAAATATGCAATAGGGGAATTGCATGTACATCATGTTGAACCTTGATTCGCGTAGAATTATGGCATTATTTATCATAGTTAAAGCTGTAGAAAAACATTCATCTTCATCTTTCAGATCGTGTATTTGAGACTCATGAAGCATTATTGCAAGCGAGGTTATTGGGGAAGATATTTGACCTATTCTTAATGAAAATGTGGCTAAATGTTTGTAGTTCAGTTTTGAATTAAATCCATCGCAATAACAGAGAAACGCTGAGGTACGTGTACATCTCCTACTCATCCCACCATGTCAGAGACATTTTAGATACCATTATTTACATCTCTAATATGAATGATTGAAATAACATAAGTTGGACTCTGTTTCAATGGGTCTTTTTTAAATTGATGTGTAAATCTCTTATTATAACATAGTACTGTTTATTTATCATAATACTCTGCTTTGATAGCAAATTGTGAAATGCTGGAATGCGTGCTATGACATATGAATAGAAAGATAAATGCCACTACTGAAATAAGCATGATTTGCTTATGTAGATAATGAAAAAACTTTCCAGACACTCGCTACATGTCAAGGTTACATTTCACATCGGCTTGATATCATCTCACTTTAAGCTAGCGGTGGTCCTATTGAGGGAAATAGCTCACTCATAGCTTGATAGTTCTATTAACCCAATTTCCATAAATATTCCTGGATGCGAGGAATATAATCGAGACTATGATTGGTTGGTGCTATTAATCACCTGAGCTGACATTTTCGATGAGGGTTTTGGTCTCCTCCTTTCTTACTTACCAATTCATTCGATGTGGATACGCGCGTTGGGAATAATTGAGAAACTGTCTATTTTAATTGTACTTGGGTTGCCAGAGGGGGAGAGGGATCAGTTGTGAACGCAAAAGGTCGATGAACCATGTGTACGCAGCATGGTGCACTAAACGGTAAAATAATGAAGTTGCAAATTTTCTCTTGTGAATGACATTACCAATGCAATGCCATTCATATTATCAGGAGTATGTTGCATCAGGAATCTTCACTTAAAATGTTCCTTGCAAATCTATTTTCCCTTGCGTATATGTATAAGAAATTCTTACTTTAGGAATACAAATTAACATTGTCTGTATCTAAAATGGCTTCCATGAAGGTTCCTTATCAGCTGCTTACCAAAGAACAATAGCCAATACTGAAAATATTGATTTAGAACAGGCACCTGAACACCTAAGCCCACCTTTTAGGTGCTATTTAATACTTGGAACGCAGATGCCAGAAATCCAGAGGACAATGTCGGATTGCACAAGAATCAATGTTCAGGGTCTAAATAAACTTCTGTGCAGAGACAAATGTAGCAAATTAAACCGAATTATTCCTTCTACGGGACTGATATCAAAACTCACGAAACATTACACAGTAAATTATGCATGTATACATTGATCTCCCAATTGTAATTATGAAGTCCACTAATCATAATGTCCAGATCGTTCGGAGTCTTTATTAAAAACAGGTCAATTAATTCGTGAATTTCGACTGCTTGGAAATCGCCCAAGGCTTATAAATCAATAATGATAGTTATTGGATAAAACTATTTTCATCAGCAATGTGTCGTACAATGAAATGTATCACGTAGTTAAATGTGTAACGAAATAAAACTGTTTAAAACAAAATAGTCACCCCGAACATGTTGATGAATGAATTTCGAATCGTCTGCAATGTGACCTTTGATATGGCCCTTAAAACCTTACTTTTCTCATCATATTTCCCTATAAAACGTTTCATACTAATTTTTAAAGGAGCATTACATTAGCCTCTCAATTAAAAATTAGCTGAACTTTCTAATCAAATGCCATAAGTTCAATCTCATTTAAAGGTATACGCGGGTGTTCAATGAAAAAAAATTGGTCGGTGACTTTTTCATGAAACTTTCAGGGATCGTTCCTGCCTACATAAGAATGCAAGAAATGAAAAAAAAAGTACATGTCAACGAGTTATTTTTTTTTCTACAGCCACTTGAAAATAACAGTGCTTTAGCACTGAAGTCTATGGAAAAATGTGTTTTTTTTCACATTTCATTATATAAAAAAAAATTGATCGGTGACTTTTCATCAAAACTTTCTACACATATATTTGGTGTATTATGCTACAGATTTGCCAAAAAAAAACTGTACGTTGACGGGGCCAAAAAAAAGTTGTGGTCATTTGAAGTTGACCACATCACCCAAATTTAGTAATCAAGCATGTCTTTTTCTCATTTTCAATGAAAATGAATCTTAAAAAACATGACTCAAAACTGCTGTAATAAAAATAAATCCTGTAGATATTGGAAGTCGTGCACAAATACATCTCAACTTATCATGATAACGAAATATTTCAAAGAAAAATAGGAGCCGCTAGGTGGCGTGTGTGTTGACACCCGCATATATCTTTAAATCATGGAAGTTTGATTGCCTTTCTCAAGAACATTCAGTGAGTCAGAGGGTAAAGGTTAAATACCAATTTTCTCTTCATCATGATTAATTGATACCCCTTGTGCCAATAAGATTTCCAAATCAATTAGCGGATTGGTATTTTCGGAAGTAATCCAATCATGATTTCACCATTTAGAAGAACCAAACATGTACTCTTAATGGTTCTGACTGCATACTGAAGAGATAGGACTGATTTGCATAAAAATGGCTTTGAATAAAATCCATGCTTCGTAATTGCTCACTTGAAAAAAGTTAAGCCATGCATCCGTTTTGCAGCTCGGTTGCATTGACAACTGTTAAAATGATTTCAGCCAAAGAATCGTAAAGGGGGATACAACGCACCAACTTTTACTATGAATTTTGACCACCTTAAAAAACTTGAATCTTATGAAGAATTCAGGCTAAAAACCAAAGCACACCTAACTACGACCAAACAGGATACTCAGACAAACTTGAACACCCTCTGATTGATGAAAATATCCCTGGCCCGCACCAATTGACCAACGACAATGACTAGACTGACTCGGACAGATGATCTTATTCTTTTCATCATAACTTATCATAGCTAGGAACATCTATCAACTTTCTTCTCTAACCAATATCTGTGCACTCATGCACCCCTCCTTTCTACCTTTTTATTATTTCATTCTCCGTTAAAAATGGAGAATGATAATGATAGAGGTCCCATTCTGTCAATCATTCAAATCAGCAAGTTTGTGTTATAAGATTGTGGCGTTGTGTTAGGTGTTAGTGTGGAGGAGTGTGGAGGCTTATCTGGGAGGATATCTTGATGCCCATCTCTGATATCTAATTCACACAATCACTCCTAACCTTGCACCCATGTACAAGGATTGTTTGATTGACAACTTGCTACCTTCCCTGCAGTAAATCCATGAAGCTTTCCCACCACCTGGATGGCCAGCACCCCTCCCACCACCATTCTCAGACTCTCATTGGTTTATAGTGACTCTGCTATGTTTATGGCCAGCACCCTTTCCCACCACCTAGATGGCCAGCACCCCTCCCACCACCACCTCTTGCTGAGGTTCCTGCATGCTTCCACCTGTCAATCAAATTTCATCCTGCCCCCTGGCCCTTCTTGTCACCCTGTCTCAGGCCTGTCAACGTCTCTCCTATTGGTCAAACAGAGCCACTGAGGAGGTGAAGGACTATGACAGAATATATATACATTAAGTTAAACTTATTATAAAATTAAATAAAAAAGAGTTGATTAATTTGCGCACAAATTATTGAAACAGAGAATTTGTTTCCTATGGAAACGCAGAATATATACATTAAGTTAAACTGATTATAAAGTTAAACAGAAAAATAGTTGATTAAATTATTGATTAACTTAATAAACTTATAACTTGTTAATACTGCACTAACAACAGCCCCTTGGGGTAGATCATTGATATTATTTCACCCTCGATATGCTCAGTCCATAGAAATAACATAGGCTGTGTATATTGTTTAGCTGGTCAGTAACTGAAGCGACATTGCACGCGGGCAATACACGGCCGACCTAGTTTTTTTACACTGTGCGCATGCGTGCTTTCTGATTGTCGCCAGTTCCGGTCCTTCTTCGGAGCCATGTTTTCGAAGCGAATCAAGCTAAAGAACTAATTATTTAACAATTCATTTCTCAAAATCGCTGTAGATCATGTTAATTTAACATTAGTTTAGTGTACAGGGTGAAATAAACACAGAACAACCCTTGGATTCTTGGCGTCATGAATATTCACCCATCACGGTCGCGGGGCTACCGCCCCTTGACCATCATCAGTGAATATTCACTCCCGCCTCGAATCCCGGGTAGTTCTGTATATATACTACATGTTAGTTCATGCGAGCCTTGTAAATCCTTCTTACATAAGATTTGGTTGTATAAATATGTTGAATAAAACAAAAACAAAAGTTTCAAACAAAAATATAGTAAGGTACCTAGGGTTACTCACGATATGAGGGCTCGCTCTATATAATGAATACTTTTCCCCGTCGTCTACATTTGTGCTAAATTCCCATATCAACAGGTAGTGCACACTTTAATCACAACTTTAATTATCATTTTATTGTTGTTGTAACATTATTGATAAAAGTATCATGACAGGTAAAGCTCGATAACCAGTATTGTTTTTCGTGTGTATACTGATTTACTTATGTATAATAATGACCCACTCACCTATTTATATGAATATTCTTAATTTCACATCGTAGATAACATAGTATTTCAATTTACACTATGTACAACATCCCTCCCCTTATCTTTTTTTAAGATGAGGGGAGGGATCTTTTATAACCCATAATCGCTCGGATTTATTGATATTGTTCTATTCCTTTTAATCCCTGGGACATGGAGGTGCTGGTATACCCATGTTTTTGGATATAGTTGGCATTTCTTTCCTTTGTTATTTTCTTTCTTTGTGTGTGTATTTTGCTCTCTTCATACATTTAGCATTTCGCATAGCACATCGTAGACATGCGACATTCCCTCCATTGCTTTATTATTGTACCAAATCTTACTCAAACTAATATGCAATATCATATATATATGCATGTTGATTAGTTGTTCCCAAATGGTGATAGAACATTTCAAATGATATATGTCTTTGAACATATTTCCCCAATCATATGCGGCAATTAGATTTCTATGAATGTACTCAATAACTACTTTTAGGCACAATACATATAACTAAGAGTGAATTTCAATGATAAAGACAAGGTGATGATACTTCAGATTCATCACCACGATCAAACCCTCAGTGAACATTAATCAGATAGGCCCGTTTCCTTGGTGATAGCTGATGTGCCGATCTATAGCGAGACATAGAAGATCAAAAGAAGGTTTCAAGGCCTAAACTCGGAGAGGTATCAAAGGATAAGAAGACATTGCCTGGCATCGGACAGCAATTCTCCCATCCACCTTACTCGGCACAATGTTTCCATCAAAAGGTAATGGCGTATACAGCCTTGGGTGTGACTTATAACTCAACCACTACAATATCAGAACGTATCGACTCCTCGCAACAATTTCATTCCCTGACCTTGCCCTTGCCCTGTTGCCGGAAGTCATTATATTGAGACACCTGCTGGCAGAGTCAATAACAAAAGGAAGAGGTAACAGAGGCAGCAAGATTAAAGGAGTTGTTTCTTCAATTATCGCTCCATGTTGAAACTCAGGAAACTCAGCCACCCTCAGGAATTGGTTCCTTAGAAAGTTCTTCAAGTCAAAAATGAAAGCGAAATGAGTCATTGTTAAGGACGTGAGTTGGGAAGGGACCAAGTCCTTACCATTGAGTTGGCCTATTAATGAGCTACAATAAACAAACAAGGCAAAGGAGCCATTGATCAGCAAGGGCAGTTTTCTGACCAGACTCCTATATATGGCAGTACTTTACCTTTGGTGCCATTACTGCACGAGCACTTACCGGTATGAATTATGTACCATGAAAGCCTGCAATGTTTCTCTACTATAAACCACTGCTCACGTTGTTCATTGGATCGAGTAAAATACCGTCCTTGTTTATCGAATGCGCAACGCCAGCCAGTCAAATATAACCAATAGTTCATTCTATTTAATCTTGTGTTAGCGATGAATGCGCTTTTTACAACCGTGGTCAATTATATCAGCGTTGATATCCCGCGTAATACAGTAGCACTTAGTTAGTTTCCATAGTGTTTTAAGGGAATGATGACATTCTACATGCAATCTCCTGGAAACGGGACCTAAAAGGGTAAATATATGACAGTATTAAGAAATGCCGCTGTGGTATATGAGATTTGAAAACTCCACTCAACTGGGTAAATTGGACACTTTAATAGTTCTTGAAGTAATATAACCAAAGCAGTCCCGAAACGTTTCTATTGCAAAACATGGACCGCCCACTATAATTCACCACATATCTATGAATTCATAATGGTTGAAATGAAATACAATGCACCTATATAGCAGCTCCGATCGTCATGAGGTTCAAGGAAATGGTTATGAATAAATTGTTTTCCTGCCATGTCCCTCGGTATACCTTGAGTTTGGACATCTTTTTTATACCCTTAGCAATCCCCTCGCCATTGCTTATAATGGTAGAGAATAAATGTAATTCTTCACCGGTTGCACACGATTCGATAACACTTTTCCCTGGAATGAAGATGGATGAAGAAGCGTAAATGGACTCTCCCCAATCACACCCTTCACCCACAGTTGGGAGCTGAGGCTGTGAAAACTTAATAAATAACTAAAAAATGGTGGACTAAAGCAAACTAGCAAATAGATGAAGACACATAGAGATGTAGTGGTCTGTAAAGATAAAATGTAAAACGGTGTTTGCCTAATGCATCAATTGTTAAAAACATCACTTGGGCCTTCCGTATAGATGTATATCAAGTCGAAACAGCAACACATTAGGTTAGATCGTGAGGCATTACTTGATCGGGTGACCTATGACTTTAGAATAACACTCTCACTTACTAATGAATGGAAGATAAAATGTTATGTTTTTTCCGTTCTCACACTACTCAATGCAATTAAATTCACGAGGATATAATATCAAAGATTTCCATCTAAATCTTGTAGATACAAAAAGGAACCAATCATTCAGAATGTCTATTGCCAAGACCCTAGGATGCAGACAGTTCATCTAATATCGCTCACACCCTAAGCTCGCTTGCCTTTTTTCGCTGAATCGACTTCAATTGTTTTTGTAAAGGCACTTAAAGCTACTCAGCTTCTCAGCTATTCGGATACAATGATCGTACTAAATTTACTTACTGTTTGACCTCTAGGACTTGAGTTATCAATATTTCGTTGTTGTTAAAGATTACAAGAGATACAACAGATTCAAGTCGAATCGGCCCAGGTAAAACGAGAGTCGGTGGGCGATAATAAGCGAAACAACAGGGTGACATCCAGCACAATTTTGGTAAGATGACTTTCAGGTGGCAGCATATATCAATACGATCAGTCCTAAGAAGCAAACATTCGGGTGGAGTTGCTAACAATCTTTGGTCGACATAGCAGGAAATTTATGTTAAAAACAACTGCACAAACCGATCTAATTAGTATCTGAAAACCTATAAATTTGGTGGAGCAGTAAATTATCAAATGGATAATTTTCATCACTCTCTTGAAATACAATCCTGGAATTATTGAGATTCCTATCTAACTAAATTATCACATCGTGACCTAATTACAGGTGGCATATTCACGCGCATGCCAGTGGGCCACAAGCTTAAATTAATACTTTCTCAACTGGTAATCCACACTTGTACTTGAACTGGGACCCGTTTCATTACAAATCCTTACATTATACTTCCCTACTTATAGCTACTTTTCCTCGAGAGGTAGTTGAGAGGCAGTTGGTAGGGTACTTTAAGGGAAATAGTGCTCTACAGACTTTTGGCTAGATTTTAGTCCTACAGTAGGAAAAATAGCTAATTAGCAAAGAATATTTCAAGTAATGATTTCTTATGCAACAGGCCACTGGCACACGCCTCTCATTCCCGCCCACGCCTTTTACTGGGCAGGTGCTATTGTGGTGTTATTATTCATGCAGATCTATCCCCATCAAATAAATGACACAGGAATGAGGAGGAATAGTGAGTAACTCGAGTTACATGTTCAGTCAAAGGCAATTTATAATGTTTTAATATTATTCAGGTTACTCAATTTACATGTTTTTCCATATTATCAAAAAACTCCATTTATTCCAGTTTGTGGCCTATTATTTGTCCCGATGTATCATTCTTAATTCGAATTGCATTATCAGAATAATATTATCTTAATTTCTAATTTGGGAATTAAATTATGATGAGGACATATCTAATCAATTCTAATAATGTGAGGTACTTATAGTATGTAGACATGTCTGATATTTGAGGCTCAGTAGCATAGACACCCATAGATGATGTTAACGATATCATAGTAAGTGGTATCTAAATAAACATGGTTATATTTATCTCTTTATCATAATGTTATATGTTTATCGTTTGTCTCTTTTCCTCTGTTATATTTTTTCTTCCTTCTTTCTATAATATGATAACTGTTCTGTTTGTACTTGACGTTTAAATAAACGGGTCAGATATGAGTTTGTTCTCCCCAAGCAACAACAATACCAAACAATAGCTATAGTTTATGATTAATTCGAATCATTTCATATAAGGCCTGTTGCTAAGGTAGGGATTCTATTTCAATCCCTGTTTCCTTAGAGTAAACCTTGCTGAGGAAAACCTTGTATGCAGACACGGAGACACAGAGCCACTGCACATTGAACCAAGCACAGAGATCCAATAGAAAAAATAAAGCAGAATCACAATGATCAATCATTACCTGATCCCCTCTATACAAAACAACTACAAAGTACAAAAAGCCCATCTAAACCAATATTTATCATGCATGTGAGGCTGGGAATTTGAAACCAGAGATCATAGATTTGCAAAGGAAACACAGATAGCTTGACTTAAATTAAATAAAGTATCTAGTTGATAAGACTAAATTAAGTCAACAAAAAGTTAGAATTCAAAATCTGAAAGTAAAAATCATATTTCCTGAGACAATGATGGTCTTCGCAAATAGACAAAGAAAGTTTTGGGTATGCAAAGTGTTGGGTATGTGTATACTGCAATGGTTCTTTAACTTAAATGTGTTGTTATGCATGTTTGTTTCCGTAGCCTAACAATCGGTCCCTTTAATTCCCCCAAACGGATTGCTGGATCCACGCAGTAATCATGATAGATATATTCTCTTCCAAACATTTACATGGTCCTCAGCACATAGATTCTCCCTGCTGCAAATGTGTTGGTTATTTGCCGCGTCTCAGTGTATGCTTGGGTTTAGGGGTAATTTGTTATCATGCAATATTTCACTTTATACTGCAAGTTAAGCTTAAGGTACCGCGCACGATATATGTACATCTCCGTGTAAGTGCCATGAGCGATGAAAGCATTGCATGCAATGCTCTCAAACTATCACATATCCCAACACTTCTCTCTCTCTATCTGTCTGCATGGCTCTTTTCTGTTAATCCATTGGCTTTCCTCTCCCCTGGATATATCTGGTAAATTCCTATCTGTGACCGAAGCTGTCGTTGCATCTTTGCCCATGGCTTTCCTATATTATTAACCTTGACTCGTACATATATATGTCAACGCCACTTTCTCTCCTTACCACCCGAAAGGCATTTTTATGACGGCGATGTGCCTTAAGGGCTTGGGTCTCTCAAGTGGTTGTCTTGGTTGCTTCATACCTTCTTTCTAGTATATTACTTATTTTTTATTTGCTAAAACCCCAGGACAATACCCCACCTACTTTGGTGTACACATGAGCTTATTACCATTTTATTTTTCTTCCACCCTTTTCTAATAATAGACTTCGACATCAATTGGCTTTCTTTCTGGAGAGTGCCCTCAATTCCTTGTTTGGGAGGGTTTTTTCATGTCAATCCCAATTGGCATCCCTCACTGGTATACACTCTCATTCTTCTCACCGACCTCCATGTCTAGTATAAATATATATACCTCCTCCACACATACACACACATACTCCACCACTTTTGTTCGCTTCCATTGCCTCCTCCGAACACATTGAGCCAATATCATTCATATTTCTCCACAACCTCTTCACTCGTTCTGCCCACAAGAAGAGATGCATGTCTGCCATGAAAAGCGAGGGTTAACATCCGGGTGCTTCACGTTACATCCGGGGCTTCCTCGGTCTCAGGGCGCCACCTGGAGGACTACAAAGTGCGCCTCAGATGACTGGAATTGGGAATCAGCATCAATTTGTAATGTGAATCTGCAGGACCAGGAGTCTTGGCCTGACTTTATTGTCGACAGGCACGTTGCTTTTTCCAGTCTTCGCCTATCTCCAAAAGCAAGCATCCAACGCTGGACAAGTTCAAGGAGTACAAACTGATTTATACGTACTGATTCACTCTAGAGAGGGGAGAAGCTCGTGTAATATAGGTCACAGATTGTAGCAGCATGGGGACCTGGTAACGAATCGCAACTTTTAGAGCTTGTATGTAACACTGTCTCCTTTGAATGCTTTAATTCTGTTATTGTTAAATTTCTACACAAAGTGAGCATTCTCTCTATGCAAGTTAGTATACGAATTGCCTTTATCAATATAGTAGGCCTTCATTTTTAAGGGATGTTTACGCAAGAGGGAATGTTTCTTACCTTTGTGACCTTGGGTTGTAACCCCTTTGATTGCAAAATTTAAAACTCGTGATATATATATGGGAAGCTTGAATAGAACATATATTGCCATGAAAATAACATTTAAGACATGTCAAAGAATACAGGTCAATTACCCATGGGCCGAACCCTGGGTATAAGCCCTTGGGGACAGGGTATAATAACATAGGCGTACCATTTTGCCCAAGGGCTCTTAGCCAAATACTATGTGGCAAATTTATACTTAAACGTATTTTGTTGGTGGTGACAAGTCGAGACTTCACCCATTTATTTAATCGTGCATCGTTACCAAGCATCTATAGCTTTGTGGGGTGGAAGAGAACCTTTTTTATTTGTTCTTGATACATTTCATTTCATCATACTTAATTTGTTTTTATTGTTTGTAAATAATTTTAATGTACATTAGGCGAGAGATGTGAGCTTCCTTATATAAGCAACTTAGTTATGACTATGCTGTGTTATTGTGTGAAAATAAAATATTGCACTGCACTGCAATTATCAAATGAAAAAAATGACTGTCAGGTATACAATTATGATATTATTTGTATTGAATGTCTTAAACAGGATAGTTTCATTACATTAATTTGATTTACATGCCATTGGTAGCAGTAGAAGATCTTTAGTATAGTTGGGTTAAATTGTTACTGTTTACGGTAGGAAATTAAATAATACTGTAGTGAATATATATAAAGCCCACTCCAATTAATTCATACAATAACAATCAATCTTGAATAATACCAGACACGCACTTAGTTCACCTCTCAGACCTGGAGATTTTCCCTTAAGTCAATGAATGCTACTCTTCAATCTTCGGTTAACCTTGAACATTCAAATAGGTTTTACTCCGCCACTTGCTATGATATATGATTTGGTTGGTAGGAGGATGCTCAAGGAATGTAATTATGATTATTTAAATTCCCCGATGTGTGGCTATAATCTTGCGGATGTAATGATAATCGATCAGAACTAATTTAGTTACCACTTGCAGACTGCCTCTCCATTTTGATTTTTAACCAACTTTATCAATGCAGACCAAACTAAGGTGCTACGTGTGGTATAAACCGACAGAATTGTAAACTATGCATGAACAAACGTTTCTCAGAATCCAAGGCGAAAAGAATTGTCGCTTTGCTAGAGAGAGAATTATGGGGAAGCAGCATGGAAGAGGAAATCTTCCTATTACTGAGACTGGTAACAGGTTCCAGCGGTTCAATGTGTTGACTGATTAGAACGTAGCACATTGCTCAGGAGATGTACACGTACCTCTTCCCAAGCCTAGAGATATTGCTGTTTAAATGAACTCGCATTAAAGAATTAATCTTTCTAAGTGTCGCCTCGGATAATAAATGTGACTAAATTGGTTTCAGGCACTCAGAGGAACGTAACAGTGTAGTGAATGCCTACTACTACGGTACATACCGAAGTTGAATTACTATATTTAGTTATACTATATATGGCTCTTGGTTTTTGATAACATAGGCATTAATTAAGGTTATCATTGTTGTCTACAGTTGCTTAAATAGTGTGATACAGAGTGAGAATTTGTTTGAGAGGTAAGAATAAAAACAGGAATAATCTATGTTATGCCTGTTTGATTTCTTTGGTATAGGTTTGCTGTTTTGAGGTTTTTAAGTTGCGCTGTTTTGAGAATTTTAAGTCGCCCTGGCTCTTGAAAAAGGATCATTTATAGGTTCCTGACATGAGTATGTACTGACACAATCAGCTTTGCATTTCAGGGATATTTCATGCAGTAGGTCATCTCATCGGCATCCGCCCGTCTCGAAAGACGATGGACAAAAATGCTGATATTTGGGTTTCTTCTGTAACTAAGGACGAGTTTGTATGTGTGTTTATATACATGTATACGTATGTTTATGTTATTATAAATTATATAAATGGTAAAAACATATAATAATTTAATAACATAAAATATTTGTTCATAAGTCGGGCAAATAGGTGTTGCGCATCTGCATGGCATGCACCACCCTGTAGGTTGTCCTGGGCAGACCTGTACATGTGTGTGTGTGCGCTATACATGTATATATACATATTTATAACAGCATCAACATGTATAATAAAGCTTCTGGATTAAATTACACGACACCTGCCTATGATCCAAAAGAACAAACGATCCTATATTCATGCATGGTAAATATATATATATATCAGGTAAAACCATCATACGACTCAATAAAGAAAAACGATATTGCAAAATCTCTCGCATGCTCTCAAATATATTTACAGATGGTATTGCTATTGGGGAACCATAGTAACCAACCCTTACAGAACATTAGGCATTTTACGACCTGCACAGTTTCTATATAGACTGTTCATTTGGGAAAATGGCCAGTCAGGTTTATAAGACCAAGTAAACCATAAGCGAAGGAGAAAAAAAGATGAGAGGAATGTTCAGATCGATTCTTATGATTGATATTCCCCACGATAGTGGTAAATAAAGAACGTGGCTACCTCTAGGGCAATTCTCAATAGCGAGAAACTGCTGCTGTGGACTTCAGCATTCATAATGTATGACAAAAACAAAATCACTCTTACTTCTAGCCTGGCACGTATGTCTGGAATATGGGATATTACAAGTCATATTTGGAGCCAGGAAGGTCGACTTCGTGATGATCATTTGGTTGAAAATAAACTTTCTAGTTCGATTGTATATTGTACATAGTAGTTCTCACAACTTAGATATACAATATCTTAGTCATAGTTTTGCAATAATATGGTATCAGATAGAATTTGTTATTTTTAGGATTAATGTCAATTTATTTATCGTTTTGTTTTAGCGCCCCATGCATGGGTGTATAAGGGATATGGACGTAACTCTGCTGATATATAGTTCATTGCAGAAGTACTTCCCGAATTGTACCAGCTCTCTCACCCTGGGAAAGGATATACAGCTTGTGCAGACATGACTTCTCGTCCATTACTTTGTGCTTCCCTATTCAATGGCACATTATTTCCCAGACTGATACCTGGTTTAATTTCCTGTTTCCATATACTACTTAGTTACGATAGCTATTTAGGACAAGCAATTTCCACAGCATTTCACAAAATACCGTGCTGGGTATTCTGCCCTGTGAACGCTGTGCGATAAATAATTGATTTCCAGGCAATTGTAGTTCAAATTTCTTCCAATTTCCAATATACTAAATATAAAACTTAGCTAGATATATACATGCACAGTAGAAGGTTGAATAGGAATCAGATATCTCGCAATATGTGGTGGACATCTCCCAATGTGGTGGGCGGACTGTTCCATTCAACATAGAGGCGGCACACACAATAGAAGATACGAACAGTCCTGCTCCCTCATTGTACAAAATATAGTTGGGTAGTTGGGATACCGTTCGTCTTACTTGGGCAAATGGTTTACACGAACCCTGGAGATATAAAGCATCCTGGATCTAAGTTTCGCCCGTATTATCGGTCCCTAAGGACGCAAATATACGTCTACCCTAATGGCTCCAGACATGGCAGGCAAGAAACAAACAGAGAGAAAAGTGCTGGAAACAAAATGGCCCCCATCTAACCCCAATTATTCAGACTGTGAAGGAACCATGCGTGTGCAACCAGCAGATGCTCATCTATGGTTGGTGATCCCCGATGTTGGCTTATAATGGCAGATTTGTCTAATGGAAGTTTATTCAGGTGAAAAGTATTACTTAAAGAGATTTTCTGTTTGTAGACCATGTAGCCCTGTTGCCAAAAACACAGACCCAAAACATGAACAATATTTTGTAGATTAATGTCAACTTTCGTCTTGATTACAATATTACAGATTTAGGCAGTTATAGGCACCTGTTGGCCCAGAAAACCTGTAAATCTGTCAAATATTTGTATTCCTTTAATCCGGCCCAGGAACTGTTGCACATTGCTTTATTTATAATCAAAGACTTCAACATTTTGATTTATAAAATAATTGATGGAAAAAACACCACAACCCAGAATATTTTGTTATCTTGCTTTTACTTTGGCATTTTGGTTTATATTTGTAACAAAATTAGCTAAATGTGATAGAGATCAAATTGTAACTATAGGTAAGTGTTGTCATGACTATAAATAGCTCATCTTCATTATTATATGAGATCGAGAGACATATCAGTGTTTCCATTACACTTTACTATAACTGAATTATGTGTTTATTAGCATTGGTCCTTCTAATAAATGTCGCTGCAACTAGTGGCTTATGTTGAAACCTGCCAAACCAACCAAAGTATACACGTTTCCCCTTGAGAGAATTAATGCTATTAGAAAGCCTGAAAGGCACATATTGGGACAAATTACGCCAATGAGCATGAAAAACGAAAACCTCCCATGTTTTTCGACAGGCCAACCACTCTGGGAGGCAGAGAGCTGTAGGATAGAGCCGTCGGAGAAGGGGGATGAGCAGGGTAGCGAATGGGTGGAGCAAGTCTTCAGTAACTCTATGAATACAACGCACGCGAGCGGCTCGTTAAATGTAACAAGATTCAGCGCTTCTAAGTGTGAATGAACCTCATCTGTGATGCCAAGGAGCAAGGGTTGTGTTCGATGTATGTCCAGGCCCCTATTTTTAGTAAAATCTTCCGTGGCTCGCCCATACATCCTTAAGAATTTGCCGAATGCACCAATAAGGTGGAACAATGACACATAGTTTTTGAAAGTTTGTCTAATTCTGGGATCCGAGATAGAGTGTGCCAGAGCACGCAGTTGCCCAGTTGTGCGAGGATTACTTTCCAATAGTGGAACCTTACTTTAGTCATTTCGTTTAGCAGTTTCAAGGCAGGGTAGAAAGCAGCCGAACCAGGTTTTAACATTGGACGTAATGATTGCAAGGACTACATGATTAGTTATAATGGGTGAATCATATAATAAAAGTGTGTTTTATTATGGACATGTTTAGATTTAGACTATATTTTGTAGAAATATGAAATTTGCAATTGTGATGCCTTATACAAATACATTATTTTACTATACTACTTACACCTGGTATAGAGTGCACTACAGGCAGTCATTTATAGTACAACATCTTTGCTTCCTTACTTCATTCTTATTCTTACACCAAGGATGTGTATTGACTACCTGAACTAGACTTCTCGTCGATGTGTTGAATAAACTGAGCAATACCTCAGGTCATTGCACAAGTATAATATACCTGATGACTTATATTTATGATTTATATTGGGGATGTATGTATATGAAAAAGTGTAGGGAGTCATTTCTCTCCTAAAAATGCCAATGGTGGCGAGAGGTTCCTTTTCCTTATTGCTATAATACAAAATTTGCTACACTCTTTTTCAAAATTATATAGTAGTATAACTGTTTAATAGTAGCAGTGAACATTTATAATTATTGTATACATTCTTTAATTGACCAAGCAATTAACAAAGTTGAGAAGCAGGTGCATACACATAACAAGTCGAAAGTTACTACACACAAAATCCTATCAAATTGGACTACATTTTAACCACCTCTTTAAAGGTTTCAAAAACGTATGTGTAAAAAGGGGACAAGTTCAATCCAGGTCGTGCAAGACGCCAAAGCAAGTAACAAATGAGAGACGAAGGAGTACTTTTGCTGCGTAAAGCTCTTAGAAGGAGCAGCAGCATAGAGGCATTATCAAATACCAGCCACTCTCAATGAGAATTAGAGATTTCATCCGAAATCAGATACACCTGATCACATTGGTACAAATCCTGCGGTAAAGTAACTTGGCTAAGAAAAGGCGATGATAAGAAAGTGGATAACCGTGCAGCACACGTTCGCAAGCGCCCCCTCGCGTAATGGGATAACATGAGAATGGCATCATGGGTATTTTGCTTGCACCTGTACGGCTCACAACAGAGGCAGGTCCAGCTCTTCTTTGCTCCAGGGGATTACAATGGCTCGCTACCGAATCGGGAGAATGTTGATCATAACTCATTTGTTGTAGACATAAATCAGAAGAAATCTTGTTCTGTTGCGGTGTTGGAATATACTCCTATGTATCGGCTTCCACCGCAAGACTAATTGGTATTTGGTTTTCGTGGGCAAAGAATAGGAAGGAAAAGCATCTATTGTGGGATGTTGAAGCCATATCGTATAGACATTATTATATGGCTACCCCTTGGTTGATTGAATCTATAAATTATGCTGCATTTCATGACCATCGGTAAGAATAATCAAAACTAATATGGTGATGACAATAAAATGTTAGATACTACGATTTATGATACAATATATAAGATATTTGACGAGTGGTTGAATAAATTAAGTTAGCTTGTGTCTTTATTATTCAAGGACATGTGTTAAGAATGCCTAAATTGAGATAATTTGCCTCCCATAATAGATTCCCCTTCCTCGTCGGCGCTGTTAATCCTCGAGTCATAGATTATTGAACAGTAATTTCACCTTTATTGTTAAAATACAAACTCATATAATCGCATCATAATTATAGGGTCATTACTATATAATGGTGATCTAGCAGTTGACATCGTGTCGTTTTTAAATGAAAACATGCCACTCTTGCTCTTAACAATGACTGATTCATGCATGGTTAATGCATTTCCTTATTAGACCTCGAGACATGAAACTACAGCCAGGCCGAAACTTTCAGGAATTAGTGTGGGAAATGCATAAATAAGACAAGAGAAGCATAAAAGCTATGAACACTTAAATGTTATCAAATATCCATTAGGCAGCAAGCATGCGTTGAATAACAAGGCAACTGCGAAATTTAAGATGTTCTCCAAAACGAATTAGTACCAAGCGAAGACAAGAGAATTCCCTTAATGAACTCAAGTCAAAGACAAGGTCGGTAATTAACTCACTGTGTTATAATAAGCTACTTTTTACCTTTGTTCCCCTTGAGGTACTACACATCGTAACTGTTTCATATGGGATAGCTGAGAATCCAAGATAATTCCTCAGTAATGTGTCTTATTTATTCAGCCTGAAAGATACCTCGCATTGGCAATTGTGGCCAATCATTTTATATCTAACTCATCTGCACTGGCCTTCTCTCCATATTAACTTCCTTTAATTTAAAGTAATGATTAGCTGGTTATACTAGATTAAGGCCACTCTAGGTGTTGATAATTGAGTCGCTTTGTTTTAGACTTGCCATAATTGTGAGCCCCGTCAAGCTAAGCAGCCCGTCCTGCTATCTGTTTCGCGATTCCGTTCTCTTCCCACTACGTATGATTGCTGAAGAGAGTTGAAAATCAATACTCTTTCCAACGCCCTTTCCCTATGGTTATTTGGATTGTCATTGTTAGTATAAGAGATCAAAGGAGCAAATTACAATAATGTATTGACCTCCTGAATGTTGGGACCGGTAAAGTTAAAATGGAAAGCATCCCATTTAGAAGAAAGTATACAACCTGCATGCCGTACCGAAACACCATCAATTATACTCTAGTATAATATGATATGGCGTTAATGCCTTAGGGCTGGGGTTTATAATTGAATACGTGAACAACACAATATGAAAGCACTGGGAGATAATGCAATAGGAAAATACTTGGTTGGGTGTGGCTAGGATCTAGGATTTATTCACCTGACAAAAAAGAAAGGAACGCGGTCATTGGTTTATTGGAATGGCAGTCAGCATTAACCAAGAGCTCAAGCTTTCAGTTTAAAGTAGCTGGTGGAGCAAACAGACATACATTTGACCTTTTCAGGGTTCGTCTTATTAGTAACAGACCATTTCCCAACGATAAATCTGTATTCAACCCTGCGCGTTTGTCTGATAAATGTCCATTGCATTCGAGAGAGAAACAACAAAGATCCCTTCAGGATCTCCTGGAAATCCATTGGGTCCCTATTGCAATTTGATAGCCCCATCATAATATATAGAACTTTAATTCAAGACGACTAGGAACAGGCTAGTTGACAACTGGGAAAGACTAGCGACACTGGGAGAGACTGGATTCAAATTGTGCAGCTTTTGCCGGTGGGCTCTGCGGGCATGAAACACGGTCCGGGACACCCATGGGGCTGCACAGGAGGTTAAGTTGTGGAATGCAGTCCAGAAACGAATGTGAGACAGAATAGGAGACAAGCCCGGACACACACCAAAGTGCTTACAGCCTATACCACAACTTCAAAAGAATGGCATTGCCTTGGATAACATCTGGAATGGCCTTGACTGTAGGTGGAAGGGGGTCCACATATGGCGCTGCCCCTGGAAACCTGCAGTTGCTAAGTGGAGCCTGATCAGCTCTGCTGGGGCACCTCTTGAACAACACCAGGTACAGTCTAAGCTCCGAAACCTGGCAAGAGGAAGACTGCTGAAGAAGCGGTTAAAAGGCAATGAGAAGCATGCACAGCATGTATTGCAATCAAGAACTTAAGATATTTGGAGAAATGTCTTTTGTTCATGGACTATCTGGAATACCTGTCACCTACAAAAGGTTGATCTCTTTCCACCCAACCTGTATCCATGTATTCGTTATTGTGGGCGAAAATGAAAGTATCTATTTTATGTATAATTATGCAGATCCATTGTCACCCGATGTGGTGATATGTCAAGTCCATCATAGAGGCCTTAGACTATATTTCTATATGAACTTAATTTCCCATCGTTTCTGATAGAATTTACTTTCTTAGTTCAAGAAGACAAATCCAATAATGAAAGAAAAATAATTGATATAAAAAGGGAACTGCTGAAGATGTGATAAGCAAGACAAAAACAGTAATTTAAAAATGAAAGCGTCTCAATTAAGGTCTGCGGACCTAGCACTTTTTCCAAGGGAAATTAAAGCAAGCAACACACTTTTCAATTGTTAAATCCGTACATTCCAGAACATAGTCTGAATAATATCCTCCACCCACCCTGCCGCCATGAATTGTTTTCCCACAATCTCTTTTTAGAGACGAGGCCCGGATGTTATGTCTTCCCGCTGCCTGCCACCTGGCGAGTGATGGACAAACAATCTTGTGTTGACGGAGGTGGAAGGGGAACTAAACACACATCAATAATGGAAGATGGTGGAGTTTGCTCCTTCTGTGTACATGGCCTTGTTTATCCTTGTAAGTTCCGAGATAAAAAAGGGGGCTGGATTGAAAGGTAGAAAGTCTGCTGTAACTGTTAATGGTTTAAGCATTCAAAGAGTTCGACAATGTTCGTTTTAAAAAGGAGCCATTTAAAGACCCCATTTAAAGCTCTTTAAGTCGGCCGTCGTTTCATCCATTAATTAAAATGACTGTGTAAATATAATGAATCCTCCTTGTTAATATTTGGAGGTTTTATTCTGAAAGCCAGGTATTTTGCTGAAGTGGAATGCGATTAATACTTTAAAACTCCCTTTTTACAAATGTTATCAGAAGCCTAACACAATGCACAAACATGTTTATTTTAAATGGCATGTTTCAAGTCGGATGCAAATTAATTTTGAACAGTATAACATATGAGGATTCATTGTGTCTAGGTGTTTCATTCTTTCAATCCAATTTCCGTCTGGCAAGTGCTCATATACGAGTTCCTGTGGACGACTTATTTCACATTAGAGAACTAATGAAGATTTATATTCGAAATAAGTTACCATACATCGAGGCAAATAGACGTGATTTAGTTATCAAATGGATAAAGCTAACATAAAGGTCAGAGAAGACGTTCGAATACTTTGCGATCATAATAAATGGCGTTTAATTCGTAGGTACATGGATATACATCTGACTTATCATATTATTTTCGACTGATATCCCTGTCAAACATAAAACAAGCTAATCTGCCATAAGTTGGTGTTATTGAGACAAGATGCAATATTTCCTGGTAAAGGACAAAACAGTTTCCTCCGAATCATTCCCGTTCATTCTAGGGCACCAGCAGTGCAGGATTGATTTAAGGTAGGTTTAAAATCAATAAAGTCAGTTTGCATCTTTCCCAGGGGCAAAATCTAGCCTGTTAGTATCGATCTAGATTAATTATTTCCCCCTGAATGAGTATATTCCAATTGTGCGAATCTTTATTGGCAATTAGAATGGGGCTGTTGTGATTGAGGGTAATTATTCTGTTGGGAATGGTGATATTAATCCTCTCATAAAATGTAATCGGGAATAAAATATAAACATATATAAATCTTATATCATTTTGATGGTGATGTATTAGGGTTGTCTCGAGCAATGGAAGAAAGGCAGTGGAGAATTAAGTGTTTTTTATTGGAATGTAGCATTTACAAATCACATCCCGCTGGAAAAGATGTAATATGTGACGTACCATCTTCTTTGCGTATTGTCATCAAGAAATATTCTTATACTTCGCTGCTAATGATTTACAGAGCTCCGGTTTGGATAAATAATGTGTTTTGCTCGGGAACAGATTAAAAAACAGGTACTGTCGTCAGTCGAATATCAATGGTTAAAGTAAAGGAACCTACATTATAATGTTTAATAGGTTTGCTACGTCTATTCGTATCCAGCCTTGTAAAACATATTTGGATCGAACTAACATATACTTGCACCACTGTATTTTGGTTATACCTCTTCAATGTATCTTCGAATGAGCAATAGGATATTTCCTGGACTGATTGTTTGCTATGTATATAACTGAAGTTATCAATATTTTGCTGCTGATATTATATAATTACAAGACTTTGAATTCGAAAAGGCTGGAGGAAAACGAGCGCCGGTGAGCGATTATAAGTGAAACCACATCAGGAAATGATTTCAGCGGGCCGCCTAAATAAAACCATAGATGTTCATGACGTCCTGCAGCAGAAACAACAGGGTGGAACCCTTCAGAATTTTGGTCAAATGACTTCCAGATTAGTAGGGAAAGAAGAGAACAAATACTAGACAATTTTTAGATTTGATCTATGTTAACTGAGAATTCAGCTTTAATCAGGAATACAACATCTGGCATTACTGTCTTAAAGGCTTCAATAGCAGGCTCCTACCATAGACATTTTAGGTCACTGTTGTGTATCACAGAGATAAGCTGGCGTTAGTGGGCAGACAAGGTCTTAATCTCCCTCATAAATGAAAGTGTGTTTTTTTTTTTATAAAATGAAAGTCTTTCTGCAGAAAAGGATGTCTTGACACCTTTGCAACAAGCGAGTTAGTTCTCTTATTTCCCTTCCAACTCATTCAACAACGATTAGCTTCTAATATCTGGCATGACACGAGAGCCGGAGAGTTGCATGACGTAAGAGCAAGTTCCAAATGCGATAGAACATAATATGCCTTCCATCAAATTCAGGCCAATTACACAGAGGAATCCATCGGATACAGTCCTCCTTTCATCACAATTAATTGGAAAGAACTTCAATTATAAATACCCCAGTGATTAAGATCAGCAATCTTCAATTATGTGGTTCGTTAGGCTAGATGCAATACCAGCTGCTAGTGGGAAATGGTCGACAAGTGGGCTTGGCGAAATTTCCGTTTGTTCTATTGACATCTTGAGGTACTAAACTACTGTTTTCCCAGGACTATTTCTATTGATTTTTCGACATAGAAGCGCTGAGGTCAGGCCTTTTATATAGATCTGAAAGGCGCATACGAGTCCCGCTATCAAGGTGAATCAACTATACTGATTTTCCTCGCTTTCATAACACTGGAAATACGTTCAAAATCTGGAATAGTTTCAGTGAATGGCTGACCTATGGATCTTTCCTTATCCATTAGCCTACTTTCTCTCAGTAAAATATTTGTTTTTGCCATGTTCATGAGTTGAATATCAATATCGCAGTCGCTTACTGAAAGTACAGGAGTTTATGTAATAATGGCTTTAATTTGTAGATATCAATAAGTGCTAAAGGTTAGGTTATAAATGTAAACGGTGTGTCTCGATAGACTGTGATAATCATTGCCGAGAACTCTTATCAATGGATGGATGGATACGATTAATTTTAACTTTAACTGGATTTTCAGGATTATGACATACAATGGATATCACATATTAACCAATACCCTGGCGGACATGAAGTGAGGACTTGCTGGGAACTTAAGCTTTCTATTTGAAAAGTATGTGATCATTATAAGATGGTTTGGAAATTGAGAAACTAATATGAAAAAAATAATGTACTGCATGGGGCCTGTTGTATAAGCTAAAAAACGGGAAATTGTGGGTATTCTACACTTTCCCCTTTCTTCTGTGGGAAGGAATAAAACGGCCTTGTGTGTATAGGCTATCCCTATACCACCTGAGAATGGTACGTAGGAAGAATTTGTTTTCCTTTCTACGGGTGAACCATGAAGGAATTGCCACCAAAGATTCCTTTCCTTAGCTTATACAACAGGCTCCAATCCCCTGTTATATAAGCTTAGGAAAGTAATATTCTTATTGCAATTCCTTCCCCTGTGGAGAGGGAACAAATTCCTTCCGATGTGTAAAATCTCCAGCTGGTAGGAATAGCCTATACACTCAATGGTGATTGATTTTGTGAACGGTTTTTTAAATGTTTTCTAATACGCTACTGAAGATGGGTTTTAATGCCCAGACGGTAATGAAGAGGCTAAACACTTTTGATGATGCAAACGGAAAAAAATCGTCTTCTACAGGGGGCAAAAAAAACGTCTTCAAACATGTTTAGTATGAAGACGTTTTCACTTACACTGGGACTTTTTATTCCAACTCATCAAAGGAAGAGGGAAAAATGTAGTCCTGAATTAATTCCCACAGACAATTCATTCCTTACCTTATAAATACAACAGGCCCCAGGACGCCACGCAATATAGGGACAGTATAATTAAATATATTCACTTTTGACACAGAAAAGGGACATTATATTATAATTATTCCTGTGCCCTGAAATCTTCAGAAAACTCCTTGCTCTAACGTCATTGCATTATCACACATTCTTTAACTTCTATACTAAAACTTCAAAGGATTCTTTCATCATCTTTGCCTTAGGATTCTAGTCATGGCAGCTGTCATTGTTCTATAATGATTCCACAATTGTATGTCTATGTCAAGTCAATTGTCAACGTAGCATTAGTAGCCATTCATGCACACGTGCATAAGCATTCTATTGTCATTACAAAGATTCACTTGCACATGGCCTGTCTTTCTGGAAATGACGTATTGAACATCTGCAAGGGTTCGTTGCCCGAACGGAAACTAGGGTGTAGGCTTGTTTCACCACACATATTGGCGCAATTATTCATAATTTATATGTATGCAGGATTAATGTTAAAAAGGGCAACGTCCACAGTCAGTATGGCGATGAGTATCAATCTTAAAAGCTCCTGAATAGTACATTATTTATTCATAAGACCTAACTACCACTAACAGGCATCTAACGATTTAGGATTTAAGCATTTGAGCGTGCTGGTAATATGATAACTGTAATGAGAAAGATATACAAGGAATCTGATTTAACGTAATCGAAAATTGTTAATTATGAAATTGAGTATTGCCGTATAACAGAGAAAGGTGTAAAATTACGTTGGATGTACAACCAAGGTGAGTGAGACTCTTAATAAAGGTAATTTGTAAGATGTTATTTCATATACAGATATTACATGGTATCCATTTTGAGTACTGAGTTAGAAAGTGACTGGTTTTTACTTGCTGAATTGAAAGTCTGATCATGGACTTTGAAGGCTAATTACTTTGACAGTGACTAAATGATTATTCAATTTAAATTACTCCTGAAATTTGTGTAATGGCTTTTCTCAATAAACCTTCCCCGAAACGAACGGACTGAATTACCACCCTTTTTTGTAGTTTACTATCTCAAGGAAATAAAGTAGACAAAATGATCATCAGCATCGGATATGTTTAGATACACCAACTGGTAGTTTATTCATAAGATGGCTGGTGTTGCAATAGAATATAACACTATGTAGAGCTAGAGACGTCACAGTTCATAAGTCCTTCTAGTGAAACGGATCATACACAAGGATTAGGGATGGGAAAAAAGCTGTCACATACATCGGACACACTCAATCAGAAGACGTGATGATGTGTGGTATGCCTGTGGGCGCTGGCCTGCTATTCTCTCCCAGTATGTTTGCCTCGTCCTCTGCAGATAATTTCGATGTGTATAAATGTTCCGATGACAGAGGACAGGTGTGTCCGGAAAACATCTCCGCATTAGATTGATCATGACCATAGGCAGATTTCTTATATTATATTATTCATGTTTGCCTTGAACCAGATGTCCTGGTCATATGAGGGGGCCCTGTAAATAATTCTCTTTACGACTGGAAGGCTCTCATATATTGCATGGGTTATATATATTATATAATGGTGGTAGTGTAGCGAGGAGGATCGTACCTATTCTAAAGTCTGACGACGTTGAGAGGACTGCCCCCGACCCCACCCTAGGACTTAACCCCCCCCCCCCACACACACACACCACACGCCTTGAAATTTGACAACGATTCAGTCTGGATGAAAAAAGGTATCTGTATTTCAGAATATATTACTTTTGGGCCTTGGAAACATCATCAATCGATTCAACATAATAAAATAAAGAATATTTCAACAACAACAACTTTATTGGGAGAAGCAAATATTTTAGAGCATTCTTTACTAGAAGTACCATAGGTTAAAGTGGAGATTACTTTTAAGTTTTCTGAATGCCATCATGTTAGGTAACACACAAATGATAGAAAGGAACACACATCCAATTAGACAACCTTCAATGCATAGCTCCGTTGCATTTTTCTTTGTCTTAATGGTCTTATTTTTCCAATGTGTGTGTATGGAAGGTTAAAATTACAAACACGAGGAATTCCTATTTTACTTTATATATAACCGACATTTTCTTATTAATTACATTTGTCTTTCTTACTTCTCACCCTAATTGAATTGAAAAACTTTTTTCTTCATTTTACAAATGCTTAGGAAAAGGATCACTCCAGTTAATCGAATTTATCAACTGAGATATCAAGGTCTGAAAGATTTAGGCTACGTTATGTCCGATTCAAAAGGTATCATCTGTCAATTTGATCTACATGATTCCTACCCCTGGCAGAGGCCCAGTCAAGGACAGAATGAATCTACTCTCTGGAGGTGTCTCCATTATCATTAGAATCCTGGCAAGGAAACCGATGGTGTTGGATGGACTTCCTCTGGCATTTGGTGCCCTCTCCTAATAGATGTACATGCCAGACCTGATTGAATTTTAGATAAGATCGTTAGCCTCTATCTGTCTAAAAAATACATTAGCAAGTTTTCCGAAGAGTCAAGTTTCGATGGCACAAAGAAATTGAAACGATGTTTGCAGCCTCCCTTGGTGTCCAGTGATACCGAAGAATCGAGAAGCTAACATAATGCAATCGGTACAACATTAATATGTCTCAAGTACAACTAGGTTAACTTGTACATAAGATCATGGGAGGAAAATGACTTGGTTATTTCAAAATAAGAAAGGAAATGAATTATGAATCATATTTCGATCAATAGGAAAGATAATTAAATTCTATGCAAAATACCCCAAGATTTTGAGGTGAAATTTCACTCAACACTGGTTCGCTTGATTCCCTTCCTAATGTCATTTTTAGGAGCTACGTATTGAAACATGAATTGGCCTTAATTCGGAGCGTTAGTGTAATTGCATAATTTTCACATTTGGTCTGTGCTGAAGGACTTCATTCTGATGGGAATTCAGATGTTCGAGGACTTAATGGCTGGGAAACTTTTTTGATGGGAGAGAAGAAAAAACTTCACTAATTTTACCTGCGCCTACTAAATCGCAGGCGAATGTCTTCTCCCAAAGTAACTTATACAGGAGCAGACTTTATATTTTGTGCTGAGTGCCAGGCAGTTGAATAGTTCTGCCTTTATCTATTACCCGAGTCTGAATGACACTCCAAAGGTTGGAAGATTGCTTCTTTTACTCCAGTTCAAATGCTTTGTGATGGGTAGGGGCCAACTGCGCGAAGAATTGGCCGCGAAAGCGATGAGTGGAATTCTTCAGTTTTGTTAGTGAAATCCCAATGTCTATATATCATTCTGGAAAAGCTGGAGCAATCATTGCAATTCCGCACACTTTGCCTCAACTTGAGTGCCTACGTGAATGTAGTAGTAACTCGTACAGTGTGGTCGTCGTTCGAAAGAGATTGAACCAAAGGAAAAATCTGCCTCTTGCTGCAAACGCCTGGAAGAAGAAAATCAATTTAGATATTTAGAGGAAAGACAGAAGAGAACTATTCTGTTATTCTGTATAGATAAGCCCTCCTCGTTTGTCAATTGTTTTTCGTCAAGCAACTGATCACATTTAGCCAATGCTGAGTTCCTTTCGCAGGGAAGATCTGGCAAATCGATGAGAAATTAACTTCACCCATCGCTAGTTATTTTTCCAGAAACTGATTTGCAAGATAGATAGTGTGAGCTGATTGAAATTCGCCAGAAAATTAGTTGAATGTGTCACAACTCTAAAAAGAAGAGTCGATGAAAAATATAAAAGCTCTGATTCCATACGTGTACCCCTTTGAAAATTAGAATCCATTATTTGAAAAATTATGTAATTAAACGTACCCTGCTGCCCGTATCACACTTACCTTAGATTTTGTATTTTCAATTCTGATGATCCGCTTTCAACATTATGTAATTTGATGTATAACTAGTGTTTATGAAATTTAAGAGGCAACGCCGGAGATCGTCCTTGAATGATAGCGCATTTTCCTGTAACTTATTAAATATGATATTGGCCTGAATGAAATACAAGTTTTTTTAAAAAAAATATTTTAAGCGTGTTGTTAATGATTGAAGATAGTTTTCGGGAGATTGAAAATGGGTCAGGCCGTTAGCAAATGTACAATCGGCATAAGTAAAAAATTGAGTAACTTATGCTAATTTAGACCGAAAATGCTAAATACTGGGTATATCTGAGTATATTTGGTATTCTGTTGATTCAAAGAATCTTCTCAGTTGTGTTGAACTGTATTTTGAAGCTAATTGTTGTCTTACATTTAGGTTTTATCGGGCATCTGGAGTGAATACATTTTAAAACATTTGACCTTTCAAGCTAAACGTAGAATGCGCCCATCGATGTGTATATTTGGAGCTGACGCAGCAACTAATTATGACACACCTCACTTGCATTCTGTGGACCAATCAGCGGCTCGCATTTATGACGTCTCCGTTTCACCTGGACGGTTGGACCATTGTTATCCCAGCCCCTGAGCCGAACAGAGGTGCTCGCCATTTGAACATTTTAATCTTACAGTTTTACAATTACCCATTTTTCTGCTGTGTATGTCTTGATTATTCTTGACATGTATTTCTGTTTGTATGTATTAATGATATTATTGGATAAAAATAAATCCTTGGTTCGCTGGGTTCATGGCCAATGCCGTGTCTTCGTTCTATATCCATATTACTAGTATTGCAGATTCCCCTGCCCCCCCCCCCCCCCCACACACACACAATCATATAATAACATATTTAATTATGTTACATATAATCGACAGGTCGATGGCCATATTTGGGACCAAGGGCGGTTACTGTTCTCCCAGGCCACGCCCACATCTTTCCTCCAATCACAGGCCGCCATTTACCTATATTATGACGTGCCCATTGTATTGTTAACCAATCACAACCGTCGCTGTGTCGCGGTAAACATAAATCGTTCTCTACTCACTTTCCATTCAAGCACTGCCACGACTGGACGTCGAACTTCTTCCTTACACGAATCCACGTCCTCGTCCCAACATATATAGGCTATATGAAAGGAACTATATATTACTATGCTATAGGATTGGAACTATATCATATATGAGTCTATCTGTATATAATTATTTAGGATTATGATATTGTGAGATCGATAAATGCATGACTTACATATATGTCGTCGGCAATGAATAAAATGCAGATGTCTACATATACGTATTTATCTATTTAGGATATTTAAAACAGATTTAAGTTATGTACATATGTATACAACTACATAAATACAACACATTATACTTAAAATTTAGATTGCAATCAGTGAGTCATAACGTTGCAGCTTATTAGCTACCAAGCACACAACGAAAGTGAAAAAGTCTGAGCTTGCTGGGTATATTACTGGACCAATTGAAAAGTATTCTAACGATTCTTTCTTGGCAAACCGATTATCATATAATTTCTCACGCTCCATCTCTCGACTGCGTATTGCAAGAATGGGCCAAGACGTAACAAGAGACATCTCTATACTCTAGCTGCAATTTACAGAGGGAGAATAATTACTGTGCCCACATCGATCATTCCATATCTAATTGCAACATTCATTCGTATACATTCCGGCAGCATTCTTATTTATTCTTCATTAATGATTCCTGATGGGAGAGATAAGATGTGGGTCCAATTAAAAACCTTTGATTCTGAAGCGTGCATAATGTTTCTTCCAGTGGAAAAATATGCTGGGTGCTCAAGAATGTGCCTGTCTCTGGGAATATCGATCGTAACCAGGTGTCTATGCTATATATACCGATGATGCAATGCGCTGAAAAGCTGATGTTGCCATCATTGGTCGATAATGCGAAATATTAAACAAACAACGTCATTAAATTTTAAGGCCTTTTTTATGTACGAACCTCAAATGCAAAATCTTGTAAGTCAATGGGAGTCTTGCGTAAACACATCGACTGTACACAAGGTGTATGTTGGGAGGTCATCCATTATTCACAGGGAAATGTGGATACATTTTGATAATAATGCTTTTGAATATAATCTGCATGGAGCTATATGAAGTAATTCTCGAAAGTTCATATATATGTTATATCAAAGCAAAACTTAGCAATTTCTAACACAACACATACTTGTATACTGCTTTAGTATAACACTTAGTTTTTTTACCAAAAACTAATCTACCGTCTTAAAGTTCAATGTGGTTGTTGCATGTTATTAAAGGATTACTCACCGACATTGAGGGGCTTTGCCTCAGAACTATGCACACACAGTGCACCAGCAGGCCCGAAATAGAAGTTATTAATCCTTTTAGTCTCTACCTATGCATTGGTGGTTTGGCCTCAAGACCGTTTGAGGCAGTGATAAAGAATAATAGGTGAGGGAGCGTGGGCGGCAATTATGGAGGCATCTACCGTAAAGACCCAGGCTGTCAGTAGGGCTTCATGGATTTTCCTTTTAATCAATTTGATGCAGGTCACATTATACATGAAAAGGTTTGCCAATCTACATTGGCAATCTGGATCAAATGGGATTAATTGTGCAATTAGTTGGTGTCTTCATATACCTATCTAGCCAGTTTAGACTAAAAAAAAGTGAGATTTCGGCGGATCCTCTAAATAATTTATTATATCAATGAGATATAACAAATTATTTTAAAAAGAAAATATCTTTATTTAGGCAGTAAATACACCGCTATTGCAGGAGGCGGTCTTCCTACCACTTGCCTTATAGCTATAACTTATTTTTGACTATGTTAGTAAAGTCATGGATTTGATTAGGTCGAGTGGACGTGAAGAAGATTCGGGCGTGGGATTATTTTATCAGTACATATAACTGAATCAAACACATTCAAATTAGATGCCATCTGATAGGTCAGCGATTTCCTCTCACTTTCAGTTTGGGGGCAGAAGTGACTGATTATCGGTCCTTCATCATTTTGCCTTGTCGCTCTAACCTGAGAATGAGTTATTGGTGGCTATTTTGTTTCCTAGTTTCATTAAGAGAAAGTGTTGTATTTTTACTGACATTATTCAGCATGCTATGATGTATATACCTTCTGGGGGTTAGGGGGTCTATATTTAGATCTATGCGAATGGCATTGTATTTTAATCGTTGGATTTTCTGCATATTCCCTTCCCCTTAGTTAGGAATGGTAGAGTATAATCTAGTATCAATAAATGAATGTTTTACTACTATTACAGCTGAATTTTGGGTCAGAAGTGGTTTCATCATGGAAAATTGATGTACCCTAAAGTTCAGGTTTCTTATGACACGATCGAACTGCTTCAACATATTTAATTTAGTATTGAGTTGAATGCCCAAGTACTCGTAGCAGTCTATGAGGTTTAGTTTGTATGAAAATAAAGAGAGAATGAATTGAAACAGAGTTCAGAATCGCCGCTTATTTGCAATATACATATTAAATAGTAAGAATTCATTATTTATTTTGTTGTCCAATGCATCATTTCTGGGATATAATATTATGTTATGAGGTACACTAAAAAGGCTACTCACTAGAAGAAACAGACTTATACTCAACATATATGTGTTCATCTGAGAATATTATTCCATAATCTCTTCGTCACCTCATATATGTCCACTCAGCACCTAACTCAATCCCCTTGGGTAATAATACTTCTTCTCATTCCATCTCGAGGATGATGTCTTCTTCTAGTCACTTTCATCATCAAGTGGTATACAGTGATTGAGCGTGGGAAAATCTACATCTATTCCCATGGGCCCCACCTGCCTCCCAGATACCAGGTGCAGTACTCCAGCGTTTAGAAAATCTAATCACGAGGAGCCGACGAACACACTTTTACATTTTTGGGTTTCTTGTTTGCCTGAATGTATGCTGGGAGTAGCAGACTTGGGTATCACATAGAAAGGACACTGATAGGAGGCTGGGGAAAACTGATATTTCGGATGTCATATCGTGATATTTGATCTTGCAATCCAGAGCAGGGACAGGTGGGTGAAATCGCCAGAAAATGTACAATTCGCCTTGACGAACCCTCTCAAATAACCCAAATTTAAGACGAAAAGCAGATTCAAAATACATTTAAACTCAACCAGACAGATTTATTGAATACAATACAGAATACACTGAGATTTACTCAGTATTTATCAGTTTTCACTTGAATTTAGCACAATTTGAGAGATGTGTAGAACTGTAGATTGTACCTTTTCTGAAAATCTGACTCAGGTATTCTCTCCCCAATGGATATTCAGGATGTGTCGTGTCTCCCCCATTCGTATAGGAGATTACTTCTTGCAGGTTTTGTCTCCAAAAATAACCAAGAACCTTTGCTTCTTGTGTTTTTATGATCTAGCCAGTACTGGATTTGGACATGCATAAGATTTGCCACAGTGGAGAGTAATAAGGAAGTTCATATGCCGAGCATTAGAATCCGGATCACCTATTTTATTACTTAAAGGTTCCATCAATATTGTAAATTATGTTATGGAGCCTGAATAAAAACTCAATTACTTCTTAATCTTTCGTATTACCCGCTAACATATTTTAAAAAAAGAATAACTGATAAAAATGCGGGCATAAAACAATAATTATTAAAACAAAAATGATTACAAAATGTCACTTGGTATTTGTCTTAGCATCCACTAACACCAAAAGAGCTAGGTAGTGTTTACAATTCATGAACATAGTACCGGACCTCGCCCCCCCCCCCCCCCCGCACCCTTTCGGTGAATTGTGTGCCAGTGGGATAAGCCACAATCGCATTGTAGGTACCTTGTAGACTAGGCTATCAGTACAGTGTTTATTTCTTGACAAGCGTTTTTCTAATGATGCTGACCTTTTCATATCCAATTGTGCCGTTTTGTATGCACGGCTTGACCAATCAGCATCATTTGTTCCAGTCCAAAGGGGAGTGATTAAACCTTAAGAGGGAAAGTTTGCGTTGCCTTCCTTCATGACCTGATATGCATGATTTATAGGTCCTATTGATCAAGTCAAGCAATTTAACGTTAAGAGAAACATAAAACAGAGAGGGCAATGGCATTAGTATTATTTATATTACCCTAAGGGTTTGTATACGTTAATTAATGACATGTCATCATGCTGATCTATGGTGCGTTCTCTATCTAAATATCTATGGTGTGACTAATTTGTACTACCATTCAGCCACTTTTCAAGAATGAGAAGATGAGGATATGAATGATATTTTTCCAAAAACATATTCCAATCTTAACCTGCTGGAAGACCTGGAATTAACTTTCAGATGCGGGTCTCCTTTTTGTACAACTCTTTTGTAGAAATAAAAATATATTGAATTGAATTGAATTGAATTATATGTGTTAAAGGTTGCCTCAGGAAAAAGTTCAACGGAATGGAAAACATATACTGAACATCCTATTCCAAAGGAAGTTAATCTAAGGAAATTTAATAATCTCATATCAATAGCAATGGCACCAATAATGTCCAAAATGTTTGAGAAAATAATTTGTGAAGCAATGAACCTACTTACTAAATGAACCTATGAACTAAAAAAGTAAATATGGCTTCAAAATCACATTTCCACCCCAGATACCTTCACAAATCACGTACATCGTCCTCCAGAGAGCGTGGACGGAACTCTACAGATCAGAAAAACGATTCGTAAAACAACAAATTCCGAGAACATGTCAGACAAAGAAACCCCTCTTCCCGTATATTATACGGATAACGGTCGGCTGTGTTGGCATTATGTGCAAGAGCTTCACAATGATGGGCTAACTATGCTGTTTACCTAGATCAGTAAATGGTCTTCTATCTAGAACAGAACATTTAGTAATTAAGGTGCCCCAATCAGGTCGTATAACTAAAGTATGTCTCCGTTATGTTCTGACGTAATAGTAAGTGACGTTAAGAGCAGGGCTACTGTGCCCCGTTGATGTGTCTCCCCTTGAATTATTCTTTTCTTCCGTTGTTCACAACAACAACAAAGTGTGTCTTGTATTGGGAAGGCATTCTCTCTCCAAGTAAGTTTTTTGCAATAACGATGTAAATTGGTTGTTTGACAGTATCCCTGTTTTTGTTCTTGCTTACATAACATAATTATAATATAAATTTATATATAAAATACATACGATTTCAAATGATATATTTATATATAAATAGACGTACTCATTAACTTCTGAATAATGATTAACAAAGCTTCAACTTTGGCACATTCTCTAATAATAGTTTGGTAGTTGATGCTCCAGCCCATTCATTAGAAAACTGAATCGTGTATTGAATTATTGAATGTGTACAATACGCCTCACCAATCCTCTTAAGGATCAGAATTTCAGAAAATTTACAATTGGCAGCTATACACATTTAGTAAATTCTGGTAAATTAGGAGGCAGTTTGGTCAATAGTAGTTAAATTCGAACATATTCGGTATATCATTGATTTTATCAATCTGTTTGGTTAGGTTGAACTGTATTTTGAACTTTATTTTCGTCTGAAATTTGGGTTATTTGAGAGGATTGGTGAGGATGAATTGTACATTTTCTGGCAATTTCGCCCTTAAATAAGTTGAATTGAGGACAAAGATGAGGTTCAAAACACAGTTCACCATCACCAAACAGATCTCTTTAGTCAAAGCAATACTGAATATATACTCAGATATACCTAATCTTTATCATTTTCAGTCTAATTTAGCAAAATATTTACTGCATGTGTAGTGCTGCCGATTATTCCATAACTTTGCAAGAATAGGAACCAAACTAGTTTTAAAAGTATTAGAGATAAACACCTACAATATTATCAAATAATTATTTGTATTCAACTTTTGCGGTCTTACAATGCAAGTGAAGCGAGAGGGCTTTCTTATATTCAACTCTTAAATCTGTTTGCTTCAAACGGTGAAATTGAATCCCATTTCTTGCAAAGAAAACACTATATTTCTTCAAAAAGGATAACACAAAGCGACAAACTAGAAATAATAGGGGTGGTCATTGTCTTGCATAAAACAAAAATTACACACTTGTAGAATTACGTTTAGCTTTCTCTTTATCATCACAGAGATTTAAGCGCTGGTTCAAAGCTGTTAAAACAATAAATCTTTATGATGGAAGTTTTTGAGAAAATTCAAACGGCGATAAGGCCTCTGTTTCCATCTGCCCAAGCCCGTGAGAGCATTTCCAACGAGCAGGATATGGCACAAAAAAGCTTTCTCGAAAGTCACTCCCTATGAAAAAAAACAAGCGGCAAGCTGTCACTATAAGATCAAGGCGTTTGATGGATATGGCAATTTAATTCTATAACTGCGCATTTTAAAGCTGTTTTCTTTCTACCGTCCTTTTTTTAATTTGACGCCTTGCTTCTTTTCCCAACACTTCTCGTTATATTTCATCACACCCTGTAAAAAGCCACAGGGATTGTTATTGAATATTTTTGCCACCCAGGGACTTTACTTGAAGCATTCAGGCGCCCGTTGCTTGCATTAGCGGAAATGTTAAAGGGTTTAGAGAGCATGCTTCAAAGCCAACACTATTTATATCATCGTCACGAATCTGCAGGGATCTATGACCCATTGGTTTTCCCATTGACTTTGTATACATGATGTGAATTAATAGGTGTTTTCTCAGCGTTTGGCCAAACAATGTTTTCTACTGAAAAACATGTCTCTCCAATATAGTCATTAAAACACCAGTGCCCTGTTCAATCGCATCTAATGGTTTGATATTCCATTATATGGGACAGACTATATATTGTCCTGCAATCATCAGCAATGTTTCTGTTACAAGCTTTGAACTTTGTCAGATCTACAGGGAGATTTAATGCAATCTTGATACAGAATTTTTTTTTTTTTTTTTTTTTTTATTACTATTACGGCCAATCATTTACAGAATATAACAAAATACGCTCATCAACAATGTTGATATCCTATTGCGTTGCCTTCTACATATTTACATTTGTGGTGCTATTGGGTTTAGCTGGCCGCTGAGGGTTAGTTCATCCGAACCTCCCCAGTGGTCACTACTGGTCCGCGGGACTTTTTAGTCTTATCTTACCTTGTTCACCTTTTATGTTTATGTTTAACAGCAGTCAGCTGTTGGTTGCTAGTAACCGCGACCCGGGTTTCAACCATTTTATGTAATCTGTAGAGGCTGTGATAAGCCTCTCAGTCTTGATAGTGTTACTTACATCACCGAATGTGAAGTGTTGATTATTCATATGCATGTCTGTCAGACACCTTTGGACAAGGGTTACCTGGCTGGCCAGGTGATCCGAAATCCCAAGTCTGAATCAGGTCTGGAAGCGAACTGATGCTCAGTTCCGAACACCTCATGTGAATAAAACCCAAGTGAACAGGTAGCGCCTGCCTTTGTTCCTTTTGTTCTATAAACTCTCGTTAACCCATTCAAGGCGGGGGCAGTTTACACATATTTTGCCTGGCTGACGGGGGCCCTTTCCCCCCTTTTTGGGCTTCAGGACAGGTGTCTAACATGAGGATTCGGGTTTAAAAATACTTTAAGAATATTTTCTTCAGATAATATATATCATATGTACATCGTTTAATAGATGTAAACAGCTATTGATAATATTTTTCCATAATTTCTAGAATTTGGTCTTCAATAATTGAAATAATGGGTGCCAATTGGGTGCAATATGGTAGCAACCTTGCTCAAAATTCACTTTCCAGCATTTACATATGTTAGTTATGACGTCATCATTATTGTCTCCATGACAACATGCCTATAAAAATATTTCTAATGTGTTATACATATATTTTAAATTTCAGCAAAATCTGTTCATTTTTCATTAAGTTATGCCCCCTTCAATTTATATAAAAAATGAATGCCTTGAGGCATTCACCCGCCCCCAAGGCCAACTTGCATTGAATGCCTTGAGGCATTCACCCGCCCCCTAGGCCAACTTGTAATGAATGCCTTGAGGCATTCTCCCGCCCTGAATGGGTTAATAAGCTTCGGATACGCCAAGGGAAACGAACCTGCAACTACAAATCACTACACATTCATATTAATACACTTTCTAATACTGCTGAAATTTATATATTCGAAAATTATTCACTATGAGAATTTATTCTCTCTATCATTTACTTATACCACTTTTGCTAATTATCACAATCATTTATGTTCTTCTCACATCACAAAGTATTACTATTCCGTTATGTACCTTATTTCATCGCCAGCCCTTATAAGGACTTTTTTGTCGCATAGGGAACAGATAAAAATATTTAAAAAACACTACATTTTACATGAGAGCAATTACAATCAGTTGCGGCTACATTCCATATTTACTTTGACACAATTATATTCTTACATGGTCATCAATATCTTCAAATTTGGATTGATACAGTATCTTTATATCTCGTGTGAAGCTGTTCTTATCATTCTTATCTCTTACCGGTCTCTCCAAATCATTCCAGGTCCCTGGTTATTTCTTAGTATTACCTCAGTTGGTTTGGGCTGTTCGTATGAATCTCTTTTATTAAAAAGATTTTTGATCATGGCTATTTCAGTCCTATACCTAAGAGGTAGAATCTTGCCTTTCAATAATAGATCTTTTTTTGTGTATTCATTACCGAAGCACAACCTCAGTGCTCTATAGCAAAGTTTCTGCATCTTCATCAATAAAGTTCTATTTGTATGCATAAAAAGAGGGCTGGAATATTCCAGCATAGGGATCACATAAGTCTTACATAATGACCAGGCGATATCATTAGACATGTAATATCTTCTCTTGGCTATGTCCGCCAATGACCACGCTGCTTTACTATACAATTTGCTGGCATGATGTGCCATTGACAGTCGTTCGTCGATATAAACACCAAGATATTTAAACACGAAACTTCGATCTAATACAGTGCCATCACAATCCAGAATTACATCTCTGTTTCTATATCTTCTTCCTAGAGTGAACAATTGATATTTTGTCTTTTTCTTGTTTAGCTCTAGACCATTCTCCTTACACCATTCATTGTATTTTCGTATGGCCGCCTGACCCTTATCCCTAATATCCTCAAAGTTTTGTGCTGCTATAGTCACTACCGCATCATCGGCATATAATACTAACTTTCCATTAAATTCAATATTTCCCAAATCGTTACAAAAAATAATAAACATTAACGGCCCCAAGATACTTCCTTGGGGGACGCCACAAGGTACCTTCTTTCCTGATGTTTCTATCTCTCCTTTCATAATATATTGAGAACTGTCGGTAAGATAATTTTTTAATAATGTACATAATACTGGGCCTAAATGCTCTGAATAGAAATAAAACTACCATGCAGCTATGAAGAGTAGATAGCATGTTCAAATACATCTGCTTAGCCATACTTATGCATCTAGCACCTCACAAACTAGCCATGCCGGGTCTGAAACTACGCTATTCCCAATTCAAAATGTTTTGCTTTATTGAAGCAGTTATAATTAGTCTCCCATGACGTCTGAGTGCATTCTTAAAAATCCACACTGACGCAATTGCGGACTCTTAAAAATGTAAAAGGTAATGCCAAGCTAGGTATAACCCTGAATCGCATAAGACTAACTAAAACCATTTATCATAATTGGTCTGATTTTGAAATACCTGCCACTGATCTACAGAAATTATGTCAGAGCATAGACATCAAAAAGAGTTCTGGGTGCATTGATATTAATAGTCATATTCATAAGGATGCTTTCTGTATATTAGATGATCAAATGTTATACCTATTATATAGATTATCTTTGAATACATGTATTTTCCCAAGTGCTTGCAAAACAGCCATCGTGTGACCAATTGCAAAGATTAACATACCTAAATCACCTAGTGATGTCCAACCAATCTCCTTAATACACATTGGTGGCAAAATATTTGAAAGAATAAAAGTCACAAAACTGATGGATTATTTGTCTATAAATAATGTCTTAAGCCAGTGTCAATTGGGTTTCCAAGCTGGTCATTCCACAATGGAAGCGTTACAGTGGTTTAAATCCTACTTAACTGATAGGACGCAAAAGGTGAGATTAAATGAATACTTATCTGGTGATATGGTGATTAATTATGGTGTACCCCTGGGTTCAATCCTAGAGCCAGTAATGTTCTTGATATATGTAAATGACCTAAAACACTTAAATCTGAAATGTAATGTCAACCAATATGCTGACGACACAATCTTATATACTTCTGGTATTGATGCTATAACTTGTATTGCAAATATTATTGAAGATATGTCTACGTTTTATAAATGGTGTTGTACAAATAAATTACTTGTTAATTTAAGAAGACAAAGGTTCAACTATTTGGATCTGCTAGTCTGTTGAGAGAACTAAGACCCACTATTTCACTGAATTCTGAAAGTTTGGATATAGTTGACCGAAATGATTATTTAGGCCTAACAATAGACCAATCATTTTCCATGAAAACCCAGTATGACAGCTTGGTAAAACAACTAAACAGTAAAATATTTATCTTTAGAAGTAATCGTTGCAACTTAACAAAAGATGCAGCTGTGATCATCGCTAAGTCCAAGCTATTATCTATCTTTGACTACTGTCTCTTTAGCCTAACACCATTGACTCAAACCCTCCTTTCCAAACTGCAAAAGATACAAAATAGAATCCTGTGTATCACATTAATTTGTGTTTATTACACACCGAATGCTGTGCTGCTAAATGCATGTAAAACCGTGAGTATTAGTAATAGATTGTCTTTCAATCTGTCAAAAATAGCTCACTGCGAAGTATATATAAAGAATAAGGGTACCATACCCGCTAGCCACACACGACAAGCTGAAGCCCCTGTCCTAATGAGCTTTATCCCTAGATCAAGCAAAGATTCCAGGTATGTTTATAACACATTAGTCACTACATGGAACAAGCTTCCAGCTTACCTGAGAATCATTGGTGACTCAATTCACTTTAAACTACCCTTAAAACGTTATTTCTTTAAACTCCAAGCCCCTGCTGCTGGAGCCCCTTGAACCCCGCTAGTTATTACCTCCTAGATAACCGTGCTGTTACCACATGTTCACTTATTGATATGGAATTATTACCCTATGTGATATTTATGAGAGTTTGTGTATATACTCTGCTGGGTAACAAACCCTTCATGCGAGTCTCTTTTGATTATTTTTCTCGTTACTTTATTGTCTGTCCTCTGTGGATTACTGTCAATCAAATAATGTCTAACCAGTTTCACATGAGAGGTCCTTTCATTGTTGTAACTGGTATGTTCGGAATTCACCGACACCGTCTCACACCTTTATATGTGGAATGCTTATCAAATAGTCTGTACATATCTCACCTCATCTCATCCTCTCATTCATTATTTTGATTGTGTAAAATATTAATGATTCTTGGATTATATGTATTGTTAATTTTCACCCCTCGTTCTCTCTGTAAATGATTAAATTCCCCTGTATTCATCTCAGGCCACAAGGGAAATCATCTACGGATGAGAGTGCTACAATTGTGTTAAAATTTCCCGAATAAATAAATTTGCGAAAAGCAAATGACAACTGTGGAGTTGTTCACTGCAGGACTTTGATGTAATAATACCAGAAAGCTTGCAAACCTCCTTTAGCTGGAGACATGCTTTTTGACAGCGACAAGATCGAAAAATAAAAGTTTCTAAATCCAAATATAGATTTTGAAGAACGCCTGGAGATATGTAACATTGTAGGCCTACATTCCAGTCATCTATATTATTTAAGAATGCTTTAATGCATCAAATGATATCTGCATTCAGGTTAAAATATAAAGACCTTGCATCTGGAGCTTCAGAAAAGGGATTCTTGTTTTAAAAAAAAGGAATTCTTGTTTCCTTGAAGTATCCACAACATGACTACTTAAAGCCTCAACAATGTTCCAAATCAAATACACAAACACATTGGATCCTAGGATGCAAATCTAGTACTTTATTTCTCCAAAAGGGAGGAAAATGAATTCTTAAAAATAGTTGAATCATTTCCGTTTAATATCAAATTACAACTGGGGATAAATAGAGCTAATAACTAAAACTAATATTACAAAAAAAATTATCCTTCCTGAATAAGGGAAAACACTGCAAAGAAATATCAATTAGGAAGTTAAATTAGTCGGGAGGTTGACCTAAGACATTAGTATTTCAATATGTACGGTCCTGTGATGATGGGGAAACTTTTGATGGCTGACCTTTTCCCAATCCAATTTCACCATTGACATTCTTGAAGCTACGAAGTTTCATCTTATTTCTATTGTATGGCGACAAAACAGGTTTGGTCCAGAATCATGTCGCTGTCTCAATTTCGCTTCTCAACGCGAAGCGCGGAATCGCATTCCCTGAAATTCCTTTCACAAAGAAAGACATTATCAGAATCGGCATTAGGATTGATTATATCAATGGGCATGATTGAATTCATGCAAGACAGCAAGAAACGATCATGCCTCGGTGATACGAGATATAGGTATGAGAGCTTTTTTGTTTTGTTTTCCTTTTTTTTCACACCTGTGTATGATAGATCTACAGGCCTGTGAAATAAAATTGGTACAAACCTCACGTATTGGACGTTCTGTGTGAATGTGAGTATATGATTGATTCCCAATTTCTACAATGCATGCCTTACATATTGATAAACTTAATCGATATATTCTCAGGGGGTTCTCAGGGCAAGGTACTGCATATAGCGACCTATAGACTAAGGCAATGGGCAATATTGGTATAGCCTATATAAATATTATATGTCGCTGAAATATTAGAAAGGCATTCCCATGAATAGTTCCAAGTGTATGTGTCCTAAAAAGCACAGACTTGATTCCATTTCCATTGATATGAACCGTTCTAAAAAAAGAGGAGAACATTAAAGTCTTATTAAGGAGGCTCCCAATAATCTAATTTTGAATTGCCCAGACCAGTAAAGTTTTGTCATTATAGATCAGATTTCTCTGATTACCTTTCAGTTTAAAAACCCTTTAAAAGTGAAAGCAACTGACAATTAATTGTTTGGTATGGCCTCCTAATCAATTGACAAAATGTTATTTCTCTCAGCGCGATTCTGATTTTCCAACATGTAAGCTTCCAACAACTAGAGACGCTAGGTGGAAATAATTGATATTCCTGGATCAGATCTTTTTTCCGTTCTCGCCACCTTTTTCTCTATCACAGTTTTTAATGTGTGCTATTTTTAGCCACAGCCTCATCCGGCAACCGGACATGTTTGGAATATATGCATGTGGTTCTTTTCTGAGATTCCAATCGATCATATTTTAATTTAAGTCGGTGCAGGCAGCAAAAAGCCAGTTTTATTGTACTGCATATATGCTGAGGGCGAGAAGATGAATATTCAATATGGTTATGGAAGTGTAAACGCATAAACCACAACTGGAGAAATCGTTAGAATATGGTAAGCACAGGAAAAAGCCAGATCAGAGGGAAGTTGTAGTAGGTGCGTATGGCTCAGGTTTTTCCCTGAGTGGTAATAACAAAGGTAAAACAATCGATGGACGGATAAATGCCTGGAAGGTAAAGTCAACGACCGTAGTATCCAGACTTAATCCAATATCCTCCTTTGAGTAAATGGCTTTTAGGTGTTTCTGGTTGATGATGCAATTGAATACCGACAGTATGTGTATGCATTGGCGATAAGGCAAAAGGGCAGTTTCAGTTTCCTTTGAAAAGCTTTCTTTAATCTAAGAAATGCTATTATGAATAATCTAGATAGATTATGTATGCTTTGGAGAAATTGAATAGACATCCATATATAAAGATCCAGTTCCAGAGCGACCTTCAACACTTTCCATGGGCTATTTTCAGAAGCAGTGGCCATTGACAGATCCATATATTATGTATGATATACAATGCATTCTTTGTGAGTGCCCTTGGAATGTCAGAGTTAATTCAACTATACACATATTTCCAAGCAAATATTTATATGCCACTGTACGCTTATAAGTTAATTCCACATATATATTAAAAGACTGAAAGCGCCCATTCATGCAGGTAATTCTATCCCATTTTAAATTTCATAAACGTCACACACAGAATACCGCTTGAATATGAGGGAGGGTGTTACGCAAGTTTCTTTTTCTTCTTCAATTCAAAAGAAAAACTCGGTAAATGGCGCGGCGCTGGCAATTACCAAGTGAAAAGGCAAATTAAGACTCGAATGGCGATTGCTAACTGTCGCCTAGTTGGACGTGTGTGGAATAAATTCGCACGATATTAGAACGAAAATGAGTCACGACGGATGCTGATGTAGGAAGTGAAGAAACGCCCTTTTGAGACCTGATAAAGGTCAGTCTGCCATCTTGTTAATAGTTCACTGAGTGTTTAAACATAGAGTAACACCTACCTTAATGAAGGTAGGGAGGGGGTGGGAGGGGTGGGCGGGGGTGGGGAGTGAATGGGTAACATTGTTTCGTGGTGGGTTTGTGGAGAATGGTCAAAAGAAAATTTAGTATAAATTTTAGAATAGAGTAGTTCTTTGAACAGTAATAACTTCGAAACTTCTATTTACAATTCAGTAAGTTATAGTTCCCATGACCAGACATAATGGTCATATTGCATCTATTTATTTTCATTTAGCGAGTAACTTTGTTGACACTAGATATTCTATTATTTTCGGGTCTAACCATTTGAAAGTTGTAAACATACTGTTATTTGGTCCTTGATTATTGACGAAAGTGAGTGAAGGGGTGGGGTTTAAAGAATAACAAGGCTATTGGATATGAGTGATCAAATTATCGATAGTTTTTCTGACAGTTTTCATATTATTCTTTAGCTTGCTTGAATTCTCTAATTGAAGGGAGATCGCATTTCATTGGATGGAGTCTCGTTCCACATTGTTGCCGTTTTGTAAAGGATACTTCTTTCTTCTCAACAGTTCTTTCTTCGGCAAATTTAACTTCAAAACATTGGCATCATGTAATCCAATGGGGAGCAATGTATATATGAAAGATAGTTCTACCTAGATCAGTTTGCATTAATTTATAACATTGACACCATTGAATAAACCATTTTGTGTGTTCTGCAGGGAGATTTGTGTGGGGACGTTTACGTCGCCATGTTCATATTCATTCATGAAATGGACTGATCATTTAAAGGAATTATGGGTATTCTGACAGTTCGTATAAAAACACTATGAAAACAAGGAATAACAATGACTAAAACAAAGGCAATATCCAAATGTCGAACTAGGTAATAGTACACCAAGTTCTGGACGACGCCCCAAAATAATGGTATTTTTATATCATAATATTATATCGACTAACTGGCACATACAGGCTTAGAAGACCTCTGACTCCCTTCCCGCTCCCTGTGACATATTGGCTAAATTTGTCTTTGTGACAGTGCAGCCATCATCAGCCCCATTGGGATGTCTTCCTTTCCGCTTCCTTCACGGGCGATGACAAATTACCCTGACTTTTCAGAAAGTCGTCTGCCTAACCGGAAGGTGATGAATCCCATTTTGAGGGTCCAACTGCTTTCCCATAGAACCATAAGGTTGACCTTTTCTTTTTACACTCTGGAGATGTAACAGGGAAATTTAAATCGCAGTCTATAGGTTGGAGATAAAAAACCCACTATATTGGTGATTGGTCAATACCCAGACACTCCGAAGGGATGGCAAACATGCCAAATTATTTCCTGAAAGGTCAGGTTAAGGAGCCTTGACTTTTATCTTTCCCGGGGGATCGAGGCTTCTGCTGATAGATGTCCTACCGGAGTGACCTTCGAATAGAGCATGTCTCTAAGGTTTAACTTTACAAATCCTGTGAACGAACACCCCTTGGGGCGTGCAATTTATAGGGTTAAGTATCCATGTGGGACATTTGATTACTTTGGATTAAAATTGTATTATTTTTAATTAAAATGACGGATAGAGACTTTTGAGACCACTAGAGATGTTGGCTATTGTACACTTGATTTTCCTCTGTCTCTTTTCCTCTGTCTCTCTCTCCCTTCTTCTCTATCTCTATTTCCTGGGTATGATCATAAACTGCCTCCCTCTCAGCTCTCCCGCCCTTGATATAACCATCTTAAATGTGTTGATAAGGGCGTAAAGCAACCAATCTCACTCACTCACTCCTACTATCTACAGAACTGAAGAAAACCCCCGCTACTTTGCCTCTCCTCCTGCTCCTCCTCCTCTTCCTTCTCTTCCTCATTCTCTTCACCCCATTTCCCCTCTCTTCCCTTCCGTTAGTTCTTCATCTCCCAGCCAATCCGCCCGCCTCCTCCTCCCACTCCTTCTCCTCCTCCTCACCTGCCCTCTTCTCGCTAAATTCAATGTCTGCTGGTATTTATTGCATTTCAACACCTGTGGGAATACTCCAAGATTAAAGCAATCATCAGTTGTCAATCATACCATATTGGTTTTCACTGCTATGCTAAACGATTGCCACACTGCCTCACTGATGAAAGCGCAATACTTCCTCATTTCGATCCCTTCCCCCCTTCACTCCCCACTCCCTCCCCTCTCTCCCTCCCCCCGGGCCTTTCTTCCCCATTCTGTTACCACTCAGGTTGCAGTTCTCTCACAAGTTGCCTCTCTGACAGATAAAACCCATGATGGCAGGCACACCCTACAGCTTCCAAGCCACCAGGGAGAGACAGTGTTAATGAGTGTGGGGTGTAGCTTTGAGTGCAGGTGGCGTTGAAGGTGCAATCACTAGAAGCCACCGTCAAATATAGGAAGCCATACTGAAATTGATGAATCACGTTCATGCATACTTCATATATGCGACGAAAATCGTCCATACGCCCTATCAGAACTTGACACGCCAGTTTGTCTAATGTCAAAGGCTATAATATTCCATTTCAATATAATTTCAACTTCATAGATAATATTAGAATATGAAATTATATAAAAAAAACTGACAAACAAACTTTTGGACTGATAATATCAATAGAGCAACACAAACACCAGCTTTTGCAGCTGACTCGTTGGTTCACATACATGATTTACTATCATGGTATACGTCCATATACAAGGTGGTGAAATGATTCAATAGTGTGGAAAATGTAGTAGCAAGAGGGAAGCCTTATGACTGATGGATCAGATGGCTGACTATTGGGTGTTAAGTGTTCCTCAGACATGGAGATGGCTATACGTGTCGCCGGCTATGGGAGAGTAGTTTCTGTGACAGGCTTAACCAACCGGTGATTATGTTTAGGGGTTTACCAGGTAATTTCTAAGTGTCCAAGAATAATCTTAATACTGGCCGGATCTCCAGGGGGTTATTCAATAGGGCATTCCTTAAAAAGACAGTATCTGCCCGGGTCATGCAATAGGGGATTTTGCATGTCCGCCACCTTGAATCACGATTCGCATGAAATTAAGGGAGTTGTATTTCATGCTATGTCTAGCATGGAATAATTAACGGTAATCTCATGTAAATAGCCATGTTCACATAAAACAGGACTGCATCTTTGCCATCATGCATTGTGTTTTCATAGCTCATTTACACAGTATTCATATTGGCAAAAAGATCCTTGAATTTTTCGATGAAAATGTTGTTATATATTCATAGATTCAAACAGAATCCATCCCAACATGCACTGTGAGCATGCGCAGTGAGACGTGCACATCCCCTATTGGTTGATTGATTTATTAACGTTATTATAATTTAATATTTTCTCAGACTCTGCTGTTAATATATGTAATTATACTCAGAATCAATTTACAGACTCTAATCTGATCTAGATTCATGTATCCAAAATACAATTATATAAATTGAATAATAACAAGAACAAATACAGGTAAATGAAATCCCACACATGCGTCGTGTCTTATTTAAACATTCATATTGGGTGGATATAAATTTTATGTATACATATTGAACAGTGCTATATTACTCTCTGTATTGATCACCGATTATTGACAATTGAACGCATCGACATTAAACCATATTGAGATATATATTAAACATGTATTCTACCCATTGTATCTAATATATCTTCAGCTCAGGCTTTGGGTATTCACCTAGTTGTTTTCTAGAGGCACTTGTGGAATTGATGCCCTGCCTGGCTATTGTTAAGCCAGCCGCATTAAATATTGTTTTGATTGGCAAGGTCTGTGCCCCGAAACCATAGGATTCGTGGTTGATTAGATTTTAGAAGCTTGGTTGTTTTGTGTGATGGACTTGGCCCATTTAATTATCTTCTAAATTGCATCGTGGCAGAGCGGGGAAAAGACACACCAGATTCATATTTAATGGAACAGGGAAGAATGATATTGAACCTGGTATCCCATAAGAATCATGATAATGAATCAATTTTGTGACCTCATGAGATCTCAGTGGAGGGTTTCATAATATTTTGTCCCATATTTCTTTACATCTTAATACTCTAACGTATAATTATGCAATCATAAGGATTCAAACATAATCATTGTTTAATAGAAAAATGACGGAAAGATTCATTATGCCTTCAATATTGCTGAGTACACAACGGTTGGCACAAACCAAAATGTGTTGTCATTCACACCATTAAAACAGCCTCAGAGACTTGGAAGTTTTGGGTTTTGTATTGTTCTCGCTACCAAATTAGTCAGCAATGAAAGAGATTCAATTAATAACATCACATAAAACGCCTGCAAATACGTTTACGATCAATACCAAGATTGATTGTCATTAATGTGCGCGCTACAAATATGTTATTTCTCCTACGAAGCCCTTTTTCGGTATATAATCAATGTTCTCGGTTCTCCTCTATGTCAACCAAAGGAGATACGCTCATCAAAAGGAACAAATTTAATTTTTAACAAGAAGGAAACGATGCTTATCAATACTTATTGGTCGAAGTACTCTGCGTTTTCAGTATGTATTAAACACGCCTCTCTAGGTGTCACAAACATATTTGATGTTCATCTTTCTGGTGGAAGGATAATGAGCGTTAAAAGTATATATCACAGGTTCTAACCAACTCAATAGGTCAATGAACCTATGCATAGATGCATTTACTTGCTGGGAAGAACATTGTATGCAATATATGAACATATAACCTTTAAAGATTCAGATCTTGTATTAGATGCTTTAACTGTGATGTTCATCTTTCTGGTGGAAGGATAATGAGCGTTAAAAGTAAATATCACAGGTTCTAACCAACTCAATAGGTCAATGAACCTTGTAGGGAGGAGCTCGCCACTCCTCTCCACCTACAGAACCAGTGCAACAACAGAAGTAAGTAATGAAGGAAGCCTCTTAAGAACTTAAGAGGAGCGGACAATTTGTTTCCAAAACCTTTGATACCATATTTTCGGGGAAATCCAAACCTAGCGGTGGGTGTTGATTTATTATTCAAGTGTTTGTTCGCTGTTGATTGAAGCAGACAGCAAGGACATCAATATAATTTTATATATATGAATTTATGAATACCTAATACTATGGATACAGCTGTGTAATATACAATTATACATATATACAAGCCTACCTTCCTCGGGGTCGAAAAATAAAGGGGACCTGGTTGCATCGGATAGGAAGGTAAATGCACTTGTTGTGCATGAGTCAAAACTGAGATGCACTCAAATGTCACATGAGCAAGGGGCATGTTTGCCCGGGGGGGGGGGGGGGGGTCGCCATTGTCTCTGTACGCTTCTTTTGCATCAGCACAAAATTTCTGATAAAGAGTTCTCTCGTTTGCTACAGTGCCTAAATGTTTCTGCTGTTTCTTTAACTTGGCAGCTTTCAAAACTTCAGGTAAATTACTACTACAGGAAATGTCTCTGTTAGTAGTAACTGTTCAAAATAGGGTTGTTCTGCTTTTTGGGTAATATACATGTGTACATACACTGCGGGCTAAAAGACTTCATACTCACATTTGACATAAATAAGCCGATATCTGCAGCTTGTGATGTACGATGAAGGTTATTTTCCTCGGCCTTCATTCAAGCCTTCAAGTCATAAATGCATTTACTTGCTGGGAAGAACATTGCATGCAATATATGAACATATAACCTTTAAAGATTCAGATCTTGTATTAGATGCTTTAACTCTATTTGGCTAGAGCAGCAGCAACAGCCAGGTATCATTTCATATCAAGAAAACGTAGTTGGGGTAATTGTACCGTTTTCTCCTGAGCATACTAAAGCGGTATAAAAGGAAAGGAAGTGTGATGCAATGATTTACTAATCATGCAGATGCGTTTTAATTCAGGAATATGAATACTACCAGAATAAATGAAACCGTTATCAATGTCCATTTCATGTGGCAGTAATTCAAACACGCACAGATTATGGCTATTGAGTTATAATCTAGTAATCTATATAATTCCAATAGGGGGTGGAGAATCTGCAAGGGCTTGATGGGGAAAGAATCTGAATGGCAGGTGGAGAATTTAAGTAGTAACAACCAGTAATACCATAAATTACAATAGCAATAATTTGCTAAACGTAGGAAGAAAAGTTAATGGCCTTGCCTACCGCCATTTGTATGAGGAATCTTTTCCTCGTCTACTACACGAGAATATGGCCCTGCTGTTGTACAGATTGTAGATCAATGTTTATAGGCCATTGGCATAAAAGTTGCCTTTTGCTGAACCTAGTACTCTTTCTCTAAGGAACTGAGGTCGGGTCTTAGCAAGCCAAAATATACCTCTTAAAGCATCATTTGCTCACTTCTATGGACACCTGACTGCCAAGGTCACCGGGGAAACAACTTGATCATACTTGCTCCAAGACGGGAGGGATGAATTTAAATCAGGGCAATATGACTTGACTGAGCCGCATAAACGAGTAAATGAAAGCTTATTCCAAACAGACCTCAAGGTATGTGGATATATGATATTGTATCAACTGTTATACGCGCAATATATGTCTTGCTTAGTGTGAATAGGCTTTGCACTTCAACATTAGTATGAAGAGGGGGCGCCGTTGTATTGGGAAATGTATAAGAACTTCACCAGGTCCACATATGAGTCAGATTTTCAGAAAATGTACAATTGGCAGATCAGCACATTTATGAAATTCTGCTAAATTATATTGAAAAATGGTCAACACTAGTTATATCTCAGTATATTTGGTATTGCCTTGATTCGAGCAATCTGTTTGGTTATTTTAAACTATATTTTGAACCTGATTTTTGTCTTGAATTTGGGTTATTTGGGGGAATTGTGCATTTTATGGCGATTTCACCCAATTATGTCTATACATATATATATGCATCCGAGAGAAAGTAGCGCAGATGTACATCTGGATTACAAAGGAATACATAAATGTATATGCCCAAGTAAAATGAAACCAATTAGGTCAGGTAATAAATGACACATCACGCACATAATGTCATACCCATATTTATCAAAAAGGTAAAACAGACCCTCCACTCTATCTTGTTGCGCTAAATGCAATGATCAAAATCATAGAGGTCAGCAACCGGAAGTGACAAAACGAAAACTGATGGGCGGAGGTGCACAGCAACAGAAGAAGTAAAGGACATATAATAGTGTTATAATCTATTGCGACATATACCCTGTATGTACATAGAATTTTCATTTGCCTCTACCTCCTGCCTGCACGCAGACCAAAGGTGAACTGATTAATTAAGGCCTGTGATTGGACGTACCTTCGTCCAATCAGGGAGAGGCATCTCACTGTGGAGCCTGCTTCTCTTGGCATATAGGGACTATCCCTATGCCCAGACCTTCACTTACCATCTGATACGATTAGCAGTTGTATCTCTGTTACATTAAGACCTAACAGAATAAATATATCTTCAACATCCAAGATATTTCTTCATCTCCTGAATAGTGTTACACCAAGTATAACAATAGTCTAATTTCTTAATTCGGAAATGAACATATTGCTAAATATTTAAATATCAATAAATAGATACACCGCTCTATATTTACTCATCTATTGTATCAATACATCGGCTTCCTTCGTGTAATTGGGTTGTAAGAGTCAGAAAGTGGGTACTTTCCCATTTCTTGTACTTTGATTATGGGACTGAACCACAACCAAATGGACACTTGGTGAACCACGATATGATTACTGAACGGTTTTTCATTAACAGGCGATCGATAGTTAAGTATGATTTAATTTGTTATGCAGTGCACTCAGAAGGCAACGTTTCGCAGCTATATTCCCATAACGGACATTGCATAAGACCTATCATAAAATGCTATATAATATGTGGTGCCGGCGAGAGTCAGGCTGGTTCTGACTCTGTCCGGTACCATGTTCCGGGGTTCCGGATGCTCTCCCGTTAGGCTCCGGACGAGAGGCCAGGGGCTGTAGTTCTAGTATGTTCCGACAGAGGTCGTAATTACTTATTGATACGCATTTATAACTTATTTTTATGATTTGCTCTTATGCTGTTCTGTATGTCCTTATAAACACCTTTTACTATTGAGATGCTTGTCATTCATATATCTTACTGCCACAAGTTGTAAGGGTTGGCATAGGCTCTCCGAGCTCCAACCGCGGCAGGTGTGTTTGGTATAATAAAGGACTTGGCTGGCGAGGACCGTTAGAACCTGGTTGTGTTGTTATTTGCACTAGTTCCATAGCCACTAGGGTACGGGGAAATAGCGAGACACTACAATTTGGTGCCGTGACCAAGCGGTCCGCTAGTTGGCCAGGAGGAAAGAGACGCGCCTATCGGAGGGGGATCCTAGCGCTGGGACCCCCCAATGGCCGATAGGGTGGCCGCAGTTGCCGCAAGACCGGACTGGTTAGCTGAACATGTTCAGCTATTACAATTCGGGGACGATTTCAGGGTTGAACCGGAACGAGAATTGTCGCCTACTAGGGTGGATCCGGAGAATAATGCGCCTGGAAGCGAGGTTGGTGAGTTTAAGGGAAAGGATCAACGGACCGCGCCACGGCGCCCGGAGGAGAGGATAGGCAGACGACTGCCGGAAATGGTAGATTTAGGGACGGGAAGTGACTGGAGCATGTCTGAAGGTGGTCGGGCGTATCGTCCCGAAGCGCCACCGGATTTATTCCAGCCACAACCGGAACAGAAACGGAAGGTGCAACAAGTCGGACAGTTTCCCATTCTGGAACCAGCCCCACCTTTGCCGCCGCCCCCGAGAAGGGTGGAAAGACCTCAAGAAAGAAGGAAGGAGGGGAGGGAAGGAAATGCATGGGACTCTCCAGTGATTCCGGCTCGAGCCAGGTTGGAGGGTCACTCCCCGCTGGTGCCAGCTCCGGCCGGAAGGGCGTTGAACGAATCCGTGGCCTCTGAACCATGGGAACCGATGACCCCAGGTAATAGCCCGATGCGGCGGGTGGGCGTACGAAAACGTAACCGTTACTTACCGGAACAGGGAGATGTGGCACAAGAGAATAGGATGCAGACGAAATTAAGTGAAGAATGGGAGATGGATCTGACAAGAGGGAATAATAGGCGGATGACCGTCGAGAAAATGGACGCTCTGCTGGGATTACAGCGGCGTCAAGCTGCGCGTATGGATGTAGATATCAGCGCCACTGCCAGGCGCGGGCGTGAAGCCCTGCGCGCGGCGGCGGCCACAGCTGAGGACCTAGCAAGGGCAAGAGACGAAGAGGAATTTTTGCGGAACCGGTTGTTAGTACAGGAGGATGAGATGACTAGGCTGCATAAGGAGTTGGATGCGGAGCGGACAAAAAGGGAGAGAGAACGCAGTGACGCTCAAGCTAGGGAAGATACGGTGAGGACCGATCTCCTGAGGCAATTCGGAAAGGCAAGAGCGGAGACTGCTCCTGAGTATGTGCAGAGCACACCTATGCGACCGAAGCCAGATGCCCTGTCGGACGCCTCCTACGTTAGGCTGATGCATGAGCTGCCGGAGTTTGGCCAAGCCAGGAGGGGGGGAACCCGGAATGTAGTAATTCGATCTCCGCCTCAAGCCCGGGAAAGGTCACGGGACCCGGAACTCCAAGAAGCCATTAATACGGCTAGGCTTATGTGCGGTGGCGAGGAGGACCATCAACCGGCGAAACAAGAGAAACGGGTCACGATAGTCGCGGACACGCCCATTCGAATGAACCGGCGTTCGATGGATCCGGCCGCAGACTATGAACCGGATGATGAACCGGAGGGCTTTGTGGTGCCAGAACACAGTGAAGCCAAACCAATGCGGAACCCGAAGCCGCTAACCTTCCCTGAGTGGGATGGGAAGCAGGATTGGAGGGAATATCAAAAACGGACCGCGTCGGTATCAGCCGCAATGAATTGGGATCCGGAGACTTATAAGGTCCAGTTGCTGGCGGCGGTGGGTAGCCATATGCCGTTCGCATTGGGTCTAAAAGCAAGCAACTATACGGTACGGGAGTTATTGAAAATTATGGAAAATGATTACCGGTCGGAGAAATCGGTGAATACCCGCCGGGACTCGTTGTTTGCACTAAAACAGACGCCGGGTCAGAGCCCCGCTAGCTTCGCAACATTGGTCTCTGAGAAAGCGCTCCATGCGTTTGGGAAATGGGATACAACGCTGCATGTGTTGGCAGTGCGGGTATTTCTGACAGGGTTAATAGATCCGGAAATGACCCGATATGTGGCCTTACAGGAGCCAAAGAATGTGGTAACTGCAGGGGCTTGTGCGACACGATACCGGGATGTATGTGGGGGAGTTGGGATGGCCGCGAAGGTTATGTCCATCGGCACCGCAGACATCCCCCTCTCCCATGGAAACGAACGGAATGAAGAGCATGGTGCTGGCAAACCGTGTGGATCGCTAGGAGGTGACTCGGCTGAGCTGCAGGCGTTCCGGGCATGGCAGGGAAAGCCACGAACAGGGGAAGATAGGAAAATGGATAAGACAACTACTGGGGGGAAGGGAGAAGACAAATCCAACTTCCGGAGAGGCCCTCCACGAACAATACGTTGTTATTATTGTTTAGAGGAAGGCCATATGGTGGCCGATTGCCAACGGAAGGTTAAACACCTGAAGGCGTTAGATGAATATGTCCGGGAAAGTGAACGTCGGCAGCAGGAAAGGGGAAACAGCCCAGGGCCCTCTTAGACGGTGATAGGAGGAGCCCGGAGGAAAAGACACACACCGCGGAATGTCGAAGGACTGGGGTCCAGCCGGATCGGGAAGGGCAGGAGGTGTCCTCTGCTTGGCTAGGGGACGCCCGTGGAAGTAGCAAGGGGAGGAGGAACGACACAGATCGTCCAAGTACTGGTTCGGTGAAAGCCACGTGCTCCGTGATGACAGTGCGCATGGGAGCACCGGAACACGCTTGCTCCGGCGGACAGATACTGAAGGTAGAGTATCGGGGTTATACCTCCAAAGTGAGCAAGATAATGGTCTGTGATCTCCGGAATTTTGACATAAGGGTATCCGACCGGAACGGTCCGCTTCTGGCAGATCGGATGTACGCGGATGTACGACTGGTAAACGTGACCGGACAGTTCTTGGTAGACTGGGGGGCACAGTGTACGCTGCTCAAAAAATGGGTCTATGAGAGCTTGACTGTAAAACCGTTTTTAACACCGTGCCGTGTGACGTGTTTCGCAGGCACCGGTCATCATTTGCAGACACATGGGTGTGTACGAATCGCTCTGGGAATGGGAGGCGTTTGGTACGCCATAAATTGTCTGGTAGTAAGCGGGTTAAAGGGAGAGGAAGCAGGTATACTGGGGATGGATTTTATCCATATACACCGGTGTAATTCCGATTGGTCCGGGAAGTTCACCCTAGAGGATGGTGAGCAGACGGTATGGTGCCGGACACTGCAAAGCGGGTCTCTTACAAGCAATAGGAGTGAGGGCATCTTTGTGGATGCATTTGCTCATGTCTGTAGCGGCATAGACCTGGTGACGGCAGCAGAAGATCTATTCTTCGAACCGGGCGAGTTGGAATTAGGGAAGTACGTGGTTGGGGACCACCTGTTGATTGCCGACCGACCGGGTGGGGCTGTGTCCCTGTACAACCCTACTGGATCTCCTCTCATTTTATGTCTGACTGCCGGGCAAACCTGGGAGGAGAATAGTTCTCCAATCGTGGACATGGACTTACTAGAGCCGGAGGTGCCGATGCCCCCGAGCGGAGTTTGCCCATTGGAAAGATTGGTAAGGGAATCAGACCTGGAAGTAGCGGTCCAGCGTTCTGATCTCCTGCAGCTATTACGGAATTATAAGGAGTGCTTCCGGTTGCCAGGCGAGATGTTGGGACAGACAACCAAGGTCCTACATAGCATCGACACTGGTGATGCGGTTCCGATTAAAACGGGGTATAGGCGTCTGCCTCATGCGAAGCGGGAATCGGCTGAAAGACAGATTAAGGAGATGCTTGAGAAGGGAGTAATAGAGCCCAGCATTAGCCCCTGGGGAGCGGGAATAGTGATTGTAGGAAAGAAAGATGGAACGGATCGGTTTTGTTCTGATTACCGTCCGCTGAATTCAGTCACGAAAAAGGATTCCTTTCCGCTTCCCCGGATCGATGAATGTTTGGAAGCGTTGGGAGGAAATAAATGGTTTATTGCGTTGGACTTGGAGAGTGGGTACTGGCAAATAGCCCTGGATGAGCAAAGCAAGGAAAAGACAGCTTTTGTCTCTACCCTGGGGTTGTTCCAGTATCGCGTTATGCCTTTCGGGTTGTGCAACGCTCCGGCCACGTTCGAAAGAATGATGGAGCAGATGCTCCAGGGGCTGCGTTGGAAGTGTTGCTTGGTTTACCTGGACGACGTAATTATCTTCGGACCAACGTTTGAGAAGACCATGGGAAATTTGGAATTGGTTCTAAGCCGCCTCCGGGATTACGGTTTGAAGTTGAAGCCTAAGAAATGCGAGTTGTTTAAGTCACAGGTTCAATACCTGGGCCGGATTGTGTCCGAGGCCGGGGTGCGTCCGGACCCGGAAAAGATAAGAAAAGTACAGTCTTCGCAGACACCGCGGACGGTCAAGGAGGTGCGGCAGTTTTTAGGGTTTGCATCATATTACCGCGAATTCATGCCGGACTTTGCGGAGGTAGCGGAACCGATCCAGAATTTAGTGGTCGGAGGGGATCAGAGGAGCAGCCGGACAGTTGTCTTTGATGAGGTGTGCAGGGCCGCGTTTGATCGGTTGAAAGACTTGTTGACTAGGGCACCAGTTCTGGGATACCCTCAACCGGTCGGCACCATTATTTTAGACACGGATGCCAGTGGATTCGGTATGGCTGGGGTATTATCTCAACTACAAAGCGGTAAGGAGGTGGTTCTGAGTTACGCTAGCAACACTCTAACCCGGCCGCAACGGAACTACTGCGCAACCAAAAGGGAATTGTTGGCGGTGCTGACCTATTTATGCAAGTTTCAGCATTATATAATCGGACAAGCGGACTTTACGTTGCGGACGGACCATGCGTCCCTCAGGTGGCTAATGCATTTTAAGGATCCCACTAACATGCTGGCTCGGTGGTTGACCACCTTGCAGCATTATGGGATCCAGGAATCGCAGGTGGTGCACCGGCCAGGGAAACGACATATCAACGCGGATGCGTTGTCACGTTTACCTGTAAGGAAATGCCCTAGGGAGGACTGCCCGGACTGCGGAGTCCACGATGCTGTCATGGCTGAGTTGACAATGGAGTATCAGCTGTTCTCCAGTCTAACAGGGGATCGGCTACGGGTGGCCCAGGAGGCGGACGATGTGCTTACAAGAGTCATAGGGATAGTCCAGAGGGGAGACCCTTGCCCGGACGCCGTGGCTCTGCGAGCGGAGGGGAATGAGTTCTGTTTTTACATGAAATTACTCTCTTCTCTGAAGGTGACGGATGGGTTACTAAGTATGGACTGGGAAAGCGAGAATGGAGTGATATACGAACGAGTGGCAGTCCCTGCTGGTTTGCGTCATGAGCTGTTCCTGACTTTGCATGGAACGAAACTCGCGGCCCACTTCGGGGAATTCAAAACGTATCAAGCTGCGTTACAGAAGTTTATATGGCCCCGGATGCGCGGCGATATCTCCGACTGGGTACGGGGCTGTGATGTGTGTGCCTCGTGCAAAAGCCGAGAGGGGAGGGGCATTGCTCCATTAAAGAAGGAAATACATGGCGTGCGTTGGAGCCGTGTAGCGCTGGATATAATCGGACCATTCAGAAAGACTCCGAGAGGGAATGTTTGCGTAATGGTAGTGACGGACTATTTTTCAAAATGGGCCGAGGCCTATCCACTCCCGGACCATACAGCGGTTACTTGTGCAATGGCGCTCTTCACGGAGTGGATCCTGCGTTATGGGCCACCGATCTCTTTGCAAACGGACGGTGCCCCTGAGTTCCGGTCGGCGCTGTTAAAGAATCTTTTAGAAATGTTAGAAATCGAGAAACTAATGACCTTGCCGTACAGACCGCAGTCAAACGGGCAGGTAGAACGGTTTAACAGGGTTTTGGTGGAGCAACTCTCATGTCTGACGGAGTACGAAGATATTAACTGGGATCTACTGGTGCCATGTATCGCGCATGCATACCGGGGGGCCGTGCACAAGAGTACTCATTGTACGCCCAATATGGTAGTGTTTGGAACGGAAGTGACTGTTCCGGCGGACATCATCTACGGAACGATGGATGGGGAAGTGGATTTTCCATGCCCTACGGTATTCGTGGAAGAGATCCGTAGTCTCTTGTCTAAAGGACATCGCTTTGTAAGGGAAAGGCTGGGGTGTGCAGCCGTGTATCAGAAACGGTACTTTGACCGGAGGGCTCGCCCGAAGGTTTTTAAGGAAGGAGATGTGGTATGGAGATATTCCACTCCTCTGGCACAGAAGAAGTACGGTCCCAAATGGGACGGGCCTTTCGAAGTGCTAAGAAGGGTGCAGGGATCCACTTATGAGCTAAGGACAATGGCTGGTATACTCAGATGGAATGGGAACCTGTTAAAGCTAGCATTTGATGCAAAAGGGCAGCCGCTGCAGGTGGTAAATCTGCACCGTGCGGAGGAGTATCAAAAGCAGCAGATGGCCGGGCACGAAATATTGAGGGAGGACGGAAGGGGTAAAACTGTCCCAGGGAAAGATGCCCCTATGGTGAAGCCCGGCCCTGTAATAGTAAAACATACAAAGAGGCGCGGAAGGCCCCCGAAATCGGTCAAGAAGGATCTTGCCCAACCGCTAGCAGATCCTGATGAATCAGCGGGGAGCCTGCCATCGGACAGTGATTCTGAGTGTACCCCGGACGCTGCAGAACAGGGTGGTGACTTGCGGATGGACACGGTAATGGATAGAATATCGAAATCCGGATACCTGGCGGGGCGCCCACGTCGGCAGGTACAACCCCCGGATAGATATGGCTATGAGTGAGGAGAACAGGAAAGAAAAAAAATGACACAACGAGAAGTACTAAGAATCGGACGTTCCGGGCACGGGCTCCAAAAGGGAGTAGGGAACGGCTCGATAAGGGTTGAAATGGATAACCTACCACTGTGCGAGGAAAGACCAGGCTGAGAGGTGATCCGGGGAGGGAGTTGGCCGAAGAAACATATATTCCTGGATGGTGGAGCCAAAAGGGTGGAAACTAAGGAATAATCCCAAGTCCGGGTGGCTCAGCTGGTCACATGGAAGAAGGAGGAAAACGCCCAGCTCGGGGACGTTACTAGTGTCACGTAGGCAGGTAGGGTATACCCTAATTGAGCAATTGGGGACCTAGGTATTGAGGTGACGCGACGGGGCGTGAAACCGCTCGGAGACAGCTAAAAATAGATTGGTGGAGACTGGTGATTGGCTAAGGCGCGAGGGCAGGGTCACGTGACCAGGGGAGGAGCGGATGTGTGGCAGAAGCATCTCAGAACTCACACCACGCGGTTGTGTGTCCTGCCGAGCTAGACTTTGAGCGAAACTTTTTTGAGAGAAGCCTTGAGTTGTGAGAGTTGGAGATTGGCGTTGACCTGTAGACACTAACTGGATTGACTTACTCATTGTGCGTGAGCCTATGAGTAAGGAGGAGAAGATGGAGACTGGGGATGGGGCAGTAGCCCCTGAACCGAACAAGGAGGAAACCGGTGGAGACCAGGAGGGAGCCGTGGGCGAGGCAAAAGCCCCACCTGAGTTGAAACTGGTATTGAAGAAGAGAAAGAAACGGAGTACCACTAAGGCTAAGGACAAGGAGGAAGACATGGAATACGAACAGGCGGAGGACCAAGGAAGTCCGGCCAAGGTGGTTAAATCCTCAGCCGGAGCTAGGCCTAAGGTTGGTGTTGGAAGTGGGTCATCGGTTGGGGTAGACCGCTCCCGGTCGTGGGGCCGTGAAACAAACCCTCGCCGGAGATACGACCGGAGCACTAGTTCTAGTGCCACAGCGGAGACACTGGCTGATGTGCACGAGCAACACAAACGGACTCGGTATCATGGGAAGCAAAAAGTGTTTGAGGACCCCAACATTGGAATCCGGAGCACCACCCGGTGGCGGGACAAGGACATAGTGGAGGGTGTCCGGCTGAAAATAAACATGTTGGCCCCCATGGAACCAAAAGCCGGTGACGGGATTACGAAGGCTGAGGAATCGGAGGATGAAGATGAGGCTTTGGGAGAGTTCACGGCGGAACGACCCCTTATGGCTCAGTATGAACGGTTGTTTCATTTTTTGAAAGGCAGGACGGGCAGGGAAGCTAATCCGCATATGGTGCTGCCCGTGAACCTAAAAAAGAAACTGGATGGTGCTCCTAAGATCTGGCAGGAGGGAAATCGGTGCCCTTTTACATACTGCCGGTTGATTAGTGATGACTGGAACCCGGGAGGCATTAGGTGCTTTGCAACGAGGGAGAGGTTTTTCAGGCACATGTGTGAGGAACACTGTCCATCGGTGCAGGTGTATACGTGCCCGCACCCGATCTCGTGCCTGGTAAAACTGGATCGCAAGTCTGACATGATTCGGCATCTAAAGGTGGCTCATAGGAATGGGGAACCGTTGGCAAAGTCACTGGTGGCCGGATTTAAGTGTTTGACTAAGGAAATACCCAACTATGGGTACCAGTGGTTCACCCGGATGGGGCAAAATGAATGGGAACAGATAGTGGCTTTGGAGTCCGGAGCAGCGCAACCCCGCTTCAAAAGGATGGTGCGGTGTCCGCCAGCTCCGGCCCCAGAGAGGAATGCATGGGGGAGGGCAGGACCTGTGCTTGCCCCACCCCCTCCCCTCGCACCTATACCAGCACCACGGAGGATTCCGGCCGCTGCTGCCTTTGGTAGTGCACAGCAGATGGAGACAGCTGCTAAACTGTCAGCTGCTGTGGCCCCGCGGGAGGTAGTCGCGGCAACGGTGGAGCCTCTGCAGGAGCAGGAGCCAGTGGCCGACCCGGCGGAAAATGATCCGGAGGCAAACATAGGCCAGGGTGCACATGGGTTACCCCCGGAGCAGGAAGTAACCCGTGCACTGGATATGATCGATGGCGCTATGAAACAGGGAATACAGAATACGGAACAAGCAGTGATTGTGGCAATGGACGCTGTACGGAACAACGTGGGTGCAGCTCTCATGTTGTTCGGTGATCTCGGGTATGTACGAGATACAGCGGCTCGGGTGCCCGGACTGGAGGCCCGGGTCAATGAACTGGAAAACCAACTAGAGTTCTTCCAGCAAAAGGATAGGGCGAATCGGGACCTAATCCTGGGCTTGGAGTTTAAGTTACACCAGGCCAGGAACGGGGCTCCGTCGCCGAAAAGGAAGCGGTCTGACCAGAGGGAGGAGGAGGAGTCGGACACCAGGAGAAAGGAGGTGGAGAGACAGAGAGCGAATCTGGACTGTATGAAGGAGGAGATCTGCCAAACGATTAAGGCTGCATTTGAGACGGCAATAGTGCCCAGGCAGCAGCTGGTGATGCCGCCGGGGATATACCCCACTCCGGGCCGGACACCTACTGCGGAGGCCTGGGGGCCATCTCTTATGGAAGGGCCTCCAGGATTGCTCTCGCCACTGGGAGGACAGGGGGTAGACCGGAACCCCCCCCGACCGAGGAGAAGTTACCTGGATGATAGTGGTCTGGAGATGCAACCAGGGCCTGTGATGCCAACAAAACCGTTGACCCCGGTACGTGTTAGGGAAAGGGGAGCAAAACAGGAGGAAAAGGTAGCTCCTGTGGAGCAAATGGATACGGCAGCGGTGAGGCCGGTTTATGAACCCGTCTTCCTACCGGGTAGCCCAACCCCGGAGCAGCACATGAGGACTCTAGTGCTGAGGAGTCCGGTGCCTAGGCGTCCGGTGGCAGCCGGGGTGGTGGGTGTGACACCAGTAACACCGAGAACGGCCGCCCCTGAAGCCCCTGAACCGAACAAGGAGGAAACCGGTGGAGACCAGGAGGGAGCCGTGGGCGAGGCAAAAGCCCCACCTGAGTTGAAACTGGTATTGAAGAAGAGAAAGAAACGGAGTACCACTAAGGCTAAGGACAAGGAGGAAGACATGGAATACGAACAGGCGGAGGACCAAGGAAGTCCGGCCAAGGTGGTTAAATCCTCAGCCGGAGCTAGGCCTAAGGTTGGTGTTGGAAGTGGGTCATCGGTTGGGGTAGACCGCTCCCGGTCGTGGGGCCGTGAAACAAACCCTCGCCGGAGATACGACCGGAGCACTAGTTCTAGTGCCACAGCGGAGACACTGGCTGATGTGCACGAGCAACACAAACGGACTCGGTATCATGGGAAGCAAAAAGTGTTTGAGGACCCCAACATTGGAATCCGGAGCACCACCCGGTGGCGGGACAAGGACATAGTGGAGGGTGTCCGGCTGAAAATAAACATGTTGGCCCCCATGGAACCAAAAGCCGGTGACGGGATTACGAAGGCTGAGGAATCGGAGGATGAAGATGAGGCTTTGGGAGAGTTCACGGCGGAACGACCCCTTATGGCTCAGTATGAACGGTTGTTTCATTTTTTGAAAGGCAGGACGGGCAGGGAAGCTAATCCGCATATGGTGCTGCCCGTGAACCTAAAAAAGAAACTGGATGGTGCTCCTAAGATCTGGCAGGAGGGAAATCGGTGCCCTTTTACATACTGCCGGTTGATTAGTGATGACTGGAACCCGGGAGGCATTAGGTGCTTTGCAACGAGGGAGAGGTTTTTCAGGCACATGTGTGAGGAACACTGTCCATCGGTGCAGGTGTATACGTGCCCGCACCCGATCTCGTGCCTGGTAAAACTGGATCGCAAGTCTGACATGATTCGGCATCTAAAGGTGGCTCATAGGAATGGGGAACCGTTGGCAAAGTCACTGGTGGCCGGATTTAAGTGTTTGACTAAGGAAATACCCAACTATGGGTACCAGCGGTTCACCCGGATGGGGCAAAATGAATGGGAACAGATAGTGGCTTTGGAGTCCGGAGCAGCGCAACCCCGCTTCAAAAGGATGGTGCGGTGTCCGCCAGCTCCGGCCCCAGAGAGGAATGCATGGGGGAGGGCAGGACCTGTGCTTGCCCCACCCCCTCCCCTCGCACCTATACCAGCACCACGGAGGATTCCGGCCGCTGCTGCCTTTGGTAGTGCACAGCAGATGGAGACAGCTGCTAAACTGTCAGCTGCTGTGGCCCCGCGGGAGGTAGTCGCGGCAACGGTGGAGCCTCTGCAGGAGCAGGAGCCAGTGGCCGACCCGGCGGAAAATGATCCGGAGGCAAACATAGGCCAGGGTGCACATGGGTTACCCCCGGAGCAGGAAGTAACCCGTGCACTGGATATGATCGATGGCGCTATGAAACAGGGAATACAGAATACGGAACAAGCAGTGATTGTGGCAATGGACGCTGTACGGAACAACGTGGGTGCAGCTCTCATGTTGTTCGGTGATCTCGGGTATGTACGAGATACAGCGGCTCGGGTGCCCGGACTGGAGGCCCGGGTCAATGAACTGGAAAACCAACTAGAGTTCTTCCAGCAAAAGGATAGGGCGAATCGGGACCTAATCCTGGGCTTGGAGTTTAAGTTACACCAGGCCAGGAACGGGGCTCCGTCGCCGAAAAAGAAGCGGTCTGACCAGAGGGAGGAGGAGGAGTCGGACACCAGGAGAAAGGAGGTGGAGAGACAGAGAGCGAATCTGGACTGTATGAAGGAGGAGATCTGCCAAACGATTAAGGCTGCATTTGAGACGGCAATAGTGCCCAGGCAGCAGCTGGTGATGCCGCCGGGGATATACCCCACTCCGGGCCGGACACCTACTGCGGAGGCCTGGGGGCCATCTCTTATGGAAGGGCCTCCAGGATTGCTCTCGCCACTGGGAGGACAGGGGGTAGACCGGAACCCCCCCCGACCGAGGAGAAGTTACCTGGATGATAGTGGTCTGGAGATGCAACCAGGGCCTGTGATGCCAACAAAACCGTTGACCCCGGTACGTGTTAGGGAAAGGGGAGCAAAACAGGAGGAAAAGGTAGCTCCTGTGGAGCAAATGGATACGGCAGCGGTGAGGCCGGTTTATGAACCCGTCTCCCTACCGGGTAGCCCAACCCCGGAGCAGCACATGAGGACTCTAGTGCTGAGGAGTCCGGTGCCTAGGCGTCCGGTGGCAGCCGGGGTGGTGGGTGTGACACCAGTAACACCGAGAACGGCCGCCAAAAGGACAGTGGAGCTCAGGCAGAGGTGGGAGAACTCCCCTCTGGCGGCTCTTGGAGTGGTTCCGTGCTCTGTGGACCTGGGTGCCCGGTTGGATGAACAGAAGGATTTGTTGGAAGAGGCAAAGGATGTCCCGTTGCCAGACGACGGGGACATCGACCTGGATTTTGCGTTTGTGGACTTAACGAACACAGACGCAGACGCAGAGGACCCACCGGACCCCGCGAATGTAATGGTGCCATCCATTTCAAAGGCAGAGGAAGACCGGTTGTTGAAAACAGGAAACTTGAGCGATGATGAGGTGGGAGACTTCTAGGCGGAGTGCCCGGTAAGAGAAGTAAATAAAAACTGATAGTGCAATGGAAGTATACGACTGGTTTGAATGAAACCAGTTTTGTGTGACTGCAGCGTGGGAGCGTCAGTATCCCAGCGACTGACTACGCCGATTGACGACCCGGACGGAGGCAGATCTGGAGAAGCCTCGCCAGCCGTGGGAAAGGAGGAAGTTCCTTCTTCCTTATGTTTTATGTACAAGAATATGCTGTTTGGTGCGGCTATTATGATTTTTGTTACCTCTTCAAAAAGTTGGACTTACCTCTTCAAAAAAGTTGGACTTACCTCTTCAAAAAGTTGGACTTACCTCTTCAAAAAGTTGGACTTACCTCTTCAAAAAGTGGGACTAATATCTTCAAAAACTGGATTTACCACTGTAAGAAGTAAGCTTGTTATACTATGTTTTTCACAAACAATACATTCCAAGATTTGGTTTTAATAGGAACAAAATGACTTGGTGAACAATATAACTAGTGCCTGGACTAATATTGGACACTTGGGATCATACCTCTAGTCTGTGATAGTGCCAGTATCGAACTGTGTGTTCCGGATCAAGAATATTTACTAGTTGAAACCAAGAACATTTCTACAGGTATTGATGCTGATCAGATAAGTTGTATTATTTGATCATTATTTGCATTGAACATGTATTTCCATTGTTCCTACTTTTTCCTTCATTATTCCAACTTTTGTTGCTGAAACCAATATGTTTTAGGCAACCTTATGGTCCAGTCGCTTTGGGTCTGGTACGGTTGCCAACCTCCAAAAATAAAGAGGGAGGGGGGCATTGTGGTGCCGGCGAGAGTCAGGCTGGTTCTGACTCTGTCCGGTACCATGTTCCGGGGTTCCGGATGCTCTCCCGTTAGGCTCCGGACGAGAGGCCAGGGGCTGTAGTTCTAGTATGTTCCGACAGAGGTCGTAATTACTTATTGATACGCATTTATAACTTATTTTTATGATTTGCTCTTATGCTGTTCTGTATGTCCTTATAAACACCTTTTACTATTGAGATGCGTGTCATTCATATATCTTACTGCCACAAGTTGTAAGGGTTGGCATAGGCTCTCCGAGCTCCAACCGCGGCAGGTGTGTTTGGTATAATAAAGGACTTGGCTGGCGAGGACCGTTAGAACCTGGTTGTGTTGTTATTTGCACTAGTTCCATAGCCACTAGGGTACGGGGAAATAGCGAGACACTACAAATATATAATAAATCTTAAAAGAATAACTAATCTATTTTTTTTCATTCGAAATAATATCCACAGGCATCTTGTGTCCTCGCGATGATCGTCATTACAAAATAATTCTTCTTCTATAAGATCACTTATTATCAGTCAAACAAATTACTAGTATTGATGAGTATTGGATCAAATAACGGCACGAACGTCCAGATATATGAAGAAAGCATACTGACATGACACGACCTTTGAAAGTGAGTTATATGGAATCGTGATCAGAAGAATCTACTTTCGCAATGTCCTTCCTGGGTAGATAGCAGAGTTAATTTAATATCACGACCTCCTCTGACCTTATCATTTATATAAGAAAGGTCACGAGAGGTAACGTATCGAGTATCATCGTGTTCTGGTGGAGAATTAAGCAGTTCTAAGATGACAAAAATAGTCTTGCCTGACAACCATTACCCAAACTTTGGAAACTATGTGCAGACACATAGTTAAAAGCCAAATCACGAGCCTAAAGATTATTTATTTCCCTCATCGTTTGGCTTTTTAATATAAATAGTGCACCACAGTTGCAACGCGGTCCCTTTGCTTTGGTGCCAAGTGGAAAGAATGGTGTGGTAGACCTTATCATGCGCTGATAATAAGGGAAGATGTGAATAGAAGGCTCTATCTTTATTTAGTCATACATACTCGTTAAGTCACTCTGGTATTCAAAAGACACGCCCCACTGGATTTGTGATCCCAGACTGTCCCATTCCTGTAGGCAAACCTAGCCCATTAACATTCAGTATGGTGTGCCTTCACACCTTAGCAAATGTGTAATCTGTATTTTGTGCTGCAAGGGCAGTCAAGAATGTATCATTAGGGTGTATAACATTAACATCCTACATTTGGCAACATCTTGGTCGAACATGTAGACTAAAACTTCAATTTTTTTATATTGATGTTATTTATACTGGGGACACATTTCCCACCACAGCAGGGTTTAGGGTTTTCAAATGGGCCGCCATGTTGTTATTTTTTCTAAGGGGTTACAACGTAACGTCATAGGAATACACCAAGCAGTTGTAACGGTGATTTTTAGCCCCATTTTTTGTCTCATTTACATACTTCTGGGCATGCGCAATATGACATAACAGGTGGGCGCGCCATGTTTTCAATCAGTGATGATTGTTGAACTGAAATAAAGATAAAAACCCAACCAGTTCTCTTTGTATTTTGCACATCCTCTCACAGGAATGTATTGTAAGCATCACAAGGTGTTATAGGTTTAAGGACGCATATTGTCATAAGCATTGCTTGAGTATTTTCTCTGGAGAAACTGGAGAACTTTGAACTGGCCCGTTTCTACCCGTTTCTACCCGAGTCGTACTGTCAACCCTATATTCAATAGTAAATATAAGGTTGATGTGATGGCTAACACTATGGCTGCCAGTGAGGATAGCCACTGACTGGAGTGAGATCATGTGAATACTATGTATATCTCTCACCTTTGCAATCAATAACATCGGTGATCACAGTCGATTATATTTACCTGAATATGCATGTTTTCGTCGCTAACATTTGGCAGATCTATCAACAATTATATAAAGTGTAAACCAATACATTAGAATTGATCCAACCCCTGACACAGCAATTATTGCTTTGCAAATCTATCTCCCTAGTATTCCGGTAAATAGGAGTGGCTGAATGCATCTTAGTTCTAACCAATGATAATGACATCCCTTGAGATCCTAATCATCATGTTTCCAAAGTTACTGGGAGATTTATAGGGGAAAACTTAAGCGAAAGGTCTTAAAATAGGATTAGCACTAGCTGCTATGAATTGCAGAGAACACTATCAATAAGTATTAATGAGTACTTCTGCATAATGACCTTAGAGTTAACGTTAAATGGAGAGAGTGACAAAGGGGTGTTTAAATATGAAATATCATGGTTCAGAACTATTAAATATGCTCCAACCGACCATAGGATTCCCTGAGGTAGCCTTGCAGCGTTAATACTGACTATTTCTTGTATATTTAAAGCAAATTTGTAGTTAATAGCTTTTATTTAAAAACAACATCACAATTAAATAATTGCTTTTCACAATTCCTACAACACGAATTCTACCGATGTTTATTTGATAGAATTTACAGGTGACAAATATTTATGTTCTATATTTTTTCTTTTTTTCTAAGTTTTATTGCATCCTTTGCCAGAATTAGTTTTACGGAAGACAGCCCCTGATGGGGCGATATAAAAGCAAGTATAAATACAACAAACAAGTATGCAAAGGCATGAGACTCTAAAATTACAGATGAATGCATTGACTGTGCCGTAGGCAAGAGGCGCATTTTAATTCCACACCAAGAAAGCATTTTATATGCATGTATAGGTTATGGTGAATTCTCTTAGAAAAGGGGCTTAATGTCTCTGCACTACCACTATTCCTATACAACGCATTTACAATCATTTTCATCATTCACAGGAATCAGACTCTTTTCTGTAATAATCTCTTAAATTCGAGTGTAGGACAATATTTCTTTTTAAAGAACAACAACAAAAACTGTCAGAACAGTGGATGTTATGAAAGAAAAATAATGATCCAAAAGGCAACAAATCTATTGGCAATTGATCAGGCATTTTCCACCCACAAGAGCACATAATTAATTAACCCTTAATGTTTGGAGTAGCTTTACGACCTTTAACTGTAATCTGCCCTCCTTTTATTATGTTCCCCATCTTTATAATTGAGCATAGATTTCCCATTCACCCCTGACCACCAGCTGTAGTAAACGTTAACCAAGTGTGGGACATATCAAAGATCTATCCCTCAGTCTTACTACACCTGGCCAACATTTTATACTCCCCATAGGTAATATATAGGAATTTAATAGCACCATTGTTACACCCATCGTATGCCACCTCCAGACTCAAATTGGAAGCCTTCCCTATATATAACCAAGGTCAGCCCCCTTATGATCAGTTCCAGGGCCCCTCCCTAGGGGGCAGTGAGCGTGCAGGGGGCAGTTTATCTAAGGCTTTGTCCGTGACCAGAATGATGGTGCTCCATAGGAAGGTCCCATGACTGACCGCTGGTCAGTTCACTAGGACTTTTGCAGTCCCTTGGAACTAATATTCCAGGCGAATGGCGGAGATGAAGTTTGGGGTCAGTCAGAGTTTATGACTAGGTTGTGACTTGAGGTTGAGGTACAAGGGAAACCTCTACTTGGCCTGATTCTTACACAAGTATAACTATTGCTCCACAGACCTTTTCCTTTGTGTTTAAACCTGAAAGGAAAAACGTGTGTTAATAGGTTTGTAATGAACGATGTGATGTGTTACGTTTATTGCAGTCTTTATCTTAATTGTTAAAATGACTTTCTACCATTAGTTAAATTAGTTTCCTCACTTGTTTATAGTCCTTAATTTTTGTAATCGGTCCTAACTGAGAACATGACTTGACAGTTTATTGTTTTGAGCTAACTGAACAATAAGCAATAAACAATGAAATTAATTAAAATTCTACAATTCCCAGCATAAATTGTGGCCCCAAAAGTTATGTATTTGTCTTTTAAAACCAAAATATCATTCTTATTAAGCTGTATGGTAAAGCTTGTACTATGCCCCTGGGCCATGCGAAAAGCCTAAACCGAGGACCAAGTAAATCTAATTTAGATAACATCTTTTAAAAAAGGAGAGATCAACGAGGCATTAGTCTACATCAGTAATGTCTATGATACGTGTCTGCAGGAATTATTAAATCAACCATATAACTACGATGACATATGGGTCAGATTTTCAGAAAATGTACAATTGGCAGCTCTACACATTTAGGAAATTCTGCTAAATTAGGCTGAAAAATGAAGAATACAGGGTATCTGAGTATATTTGGTATCGCATTGATTTATAGTATCAGTTCTGTTATGTTAAACTGTATTTTGAAGCTCAAATGTGGATTATTTGAGAGGATTGGTGAAGACGAATTGTACATTTTCTGAAAATCTGACCCATATACATATATTATATTATGTACGCATTGCTCGTTAGTTAACCTATAATTATATTCACCATCCTAGAGGATTTGATATAGCAGAGCTATCAACAGGTCTACTGATATATATATAATATATATATGGGTAAGGTCTTCAGAAAATGTACAATTCGTCTTCACCAATCCTCTCGAATAACCCAAATTTCAGACGAAAATAAAGTTCAAAATACAATTCTACCAAACCAAACAGATTGCTAGAATCAATGCAATGCCAAATATACTCGAATTTACCTAGTATTGACCATATTGCAGCCTGATTTAGCAGAATTTACTGAATGTGTACAGCTTCCAATTATACATTTTCTGAAAATCTGTCCACATACTACATTATATGGACGCTCATCATGCACGCAATTCAGCTGCTGCATCACTGTTACTTCGGACTCTACGCCATGATATAATTATTCCAAACCGTACCATGCAATGATACATACATAGCAAACGACAAGATTTGGGTGTCCAGGACACTCTGTCTGCGCTACAATCCCCTGGTCCTAGATTGGCGCAAGAGCGATGAATAGATCTCGAAATGCACATTCTGTTCCGGCGTTAGTACCGACGGAACACATCACATTTCGTCTTGAAAAGAGCACCTTGCCACCCCGCTGAATTCTAGACACAGTATCTACTCATTCTAGACGGCGGTATACAAAGACATAATCATTGAAAAGATCCTATATACACAGTCCAGCAGGCATGAATAACCTGTTTGAGGGGAGGTGGTAAACATGCCACAAAGGCTCCAATTCCTGCAGAAGGCTGAAAATTGTTTTGACCATTAAAAGTATCGAAAAGAGGTAAAAGTCCAATAAAAACGCTCCCCCAGATGCACCGAAACCTGTGCAATCTCCACATCCAATCTATTCCCCCTAATAGAAGTGATTTAGTATCTACTATTACTAGTCAGGTTTACAGCAGAAATCGACAATGCTTAATGGTCACGTAGTCCTATGTTTAGTTGACCCATGCATACAGATTAATATAGACTATATTGATTAGATTTTGAGGTTTTTGCTGGGCTAGCTTTGCTGACCGATATCGTAATTGGTCGATTGAGATTGTTATAGCTATATTAATTTTGATTTTAGAAGCCGAAATAATTAGTCATGTATCATTAATTTATTTTTTAAATGATTTTATTATGACAGCTAGTTTTGGGGTAGGCTTTTGCCATTCCTCCTTATCAGTCAGGATTGAGCTTTCCCTCTCTATTCTTCCTGTTCCAGACTAAACTAAGTTTAAGATTTCCATCTTTGTTGTTAAAATATTGCAGGCAATTGCCATGTGTCTCTTTATCTTGATACATAAACTGAACGAGCAGTTAGCTTTCCCAATGGGAAAAGTTATTTTCGTCCCCTTACATCCACTTGCAACTTGTGTAGCATTAGGGTAACAAGCGACTAATGCAATCTTCCTGGCAGTGATTTCTGTACAACACTCAAGGTCTCTCCTTCCTGTTTATAAATACCCTGACGTGTCAGTGAACTTTGAAACAAACTTCAGTCAGCAACACTAGCTTTTCCATTTTAACGTCTGACTGTGGTTTCTGTATGCATGACCATGCTCAGTGCCAATAAGTAAAAGCATGGAAATGACCTCACAGACCTGTCCAGGAGGCTCCTATGTCCCCTTCACTTGCCCTGCCCCCTACTGACTGACAGTGCAACTATAAGACTACGTTTTCGTCTTCGCATCCTCCTGTATCTCTATCTTCTCTTTCATGTACCACTCATCCGTGAAGTAGACGAAACTATGTAAAAGTAGACTGTCAAATCATTAAAATCACCCCATCTCTGTATTAAATAGTCATAATTAATTGGAATTGGAATTAGCCACGACTAGGTCTAACATTCAACGTCCCTCAAATAAAAAAAAAGAGAGTCTAGCATCCACACTTAAAGTCACAGGTAAATTCGGCATCACAACAATAATACTATTACATCTTATATATTATATCGAGAGTGTATTCTTATTAATAGATAAGATCATCCCTTGCAAACCTCTCAATGTATACTCTTTTGACCAAAACCTTGAAGGATAGTACATCAGTGACACATATGGTGTCCCCATCTAGTTTTTCTTATTTTTATACAATGATTTAATATCATTCACTGTTGAATAAACTACTTTGTAAATTTGAAATAATTGAACCCTCTACGAAGAATTGAATAGAATTGTAAATCAGGGTTGGACGAAAACCGTTCCTTGGAACGATACTTTGTGCATATTACCTGAATAAAATATTGTAAAAAAACACAACCCCAGCTAGGTCAAGGTACACTTCTTGGTTGTATCTGTCCGTTGTATAATGCAGCTAACCTTACACCGTTATAAGATATTCAAATTATATTTAAATGAAATTAATATATTTGAAAGAAAGCTACAGGGGAGGGGAGAAAGAAGGACATATTATATCCTACAAAAAACATAAAGGACTTCACAGTGAGTACAACTTCTAAAGGCCCATGTCCATGCATGTTAACTTGAAGCTCTCTATGAACAAGAGGAACATATATATATAGCCTATATAAAAATCTGTGTTCATGAATGGGGTGAATGAAGCTGAGGCATCGTCCTGCTGTGGTAGGCGACCCTCAAACTGCCAGCCCACCACCTCACTGCCACTCATATATCCCCCTACCCACCAGGGAAGGGCAAGAATTTGCGCATACATATGAACCACGGACACCAGCCCCAGTCGGTTGGTGGGGCTCATTACCCTGGACCCCTGTTGCATATCGTTGCCTCCTCAGAGCCTCCCACCGGTCGAGATTTCCATGCAAATGGCTGCCACCCACGTGTGTGAGATGTTATGGGCAATATTCATGTAAAGGGGGTGGAATCATTGGAGAAATGAAAGTCATATATAATTCATTTTATCGCCTAGTCCATGTTGATTCCCGTTTAGGCCGGGACAATTTCCCCGCTCTGTATCGCAAGCATTGGAATTGGGTCTAAATCATTTCCGCTTCTGGCTTCCCAACCGGAAGTGCACATACAACAGCTGCGTTTATCCCAATTAAAACCTTATTAGGTGTGTAATTGACATAGCAGGGCATGCGGTAACAAAGACCTGGCGTACTTATGTCGGATTTAAATCACATCTACTGTGAAACTGTCATATAAAAACCTCAAAATTGCCTCATCTAACGTGGTAGAACTCGTCACCTGGTGGGATATTGTAGAGTCGTTGGTCACCTGTGACCAACGTGTCATCAATTGACCAGCAGGGTAGACAGCATGGAACCGGTGTGGAAGGGTGGTTGAAGGTCATTGACTTTTAACATACGTATATGGCATGGGATAAAAGCCTGCTATAGTAGTAGTAAGAGAAATCTATAACTTTCATGCACATTGGGATGTAAGGAAACATTACTGAATTAAATGTTGATTTATTGATTTGAAAATGTTTATTCTGTAACACACATTATATCAAAGACGTTATTCTCAGTGGGAGTTGACAATGGATACTTAAACGAGATAGAAATAATAGCCGATGAAAATATAAAGCAACATCTAAAAAGATAACACAACCGTGATGTGATGACACCTATCGTGTCATATGTACATCAGCTATAACTATGAGATATTCTCGACGAATCGTGGCCCCGTGCGAAAACCATTTTCGCCGAAAATAAACACAAGCTTTCGACTGCCACCCCTGCCTCTATAACAGATACACTATGTATCTCCAAACCCCATCCAACGGACTTTTCTCCCTTAATTCGATCTTAAACTCTCTAATTCTTTCACCAATCGAACGGGAATTGCAGCAATAACTACATGTGTGAGCTTAAGAGAGATTCTAGTCCCAGATGTGAAATAAGATGAGAAATAAAATGACTCGAAAATGAAACAAATATAAAAATGCTGCCTGCACTGGGATTCGATCTCACAATAGCATTATTTGATACAAATAAAAAAAAGTAAGTAGTAGGTTTTAATTACACCCATTTAGCACCATCGATATCTACATAAACCAAATAAAGCTAATACAAATCAGCACCAGTACCACACGCTCTTTACCAGTACCACACGCTCTTTCAAGATTAACTAATATTATAAAGAATTCTATCTAAACTTTAAAAAATACCACTTCCGTCCTTGAAACTATTTCAATATACGTAATTACAATATTCGAATGTTCATAACCAAATCCTCACAATGGATAAAGCATTATTGATTCCACTAGACAGTAACCATTCACCACCTCATCCCATTTCATCCCATCATTCATATTATCACCCAAACTTATGTAATATAGATTGATTGTATTTTTATATAGCAAATTGTACAATATAGGGAGTAATAATTAGGAATCTTATGATTATATAATACAACTTTTAAGGAAAGAATTGTTAACCTGCACCGACGTTGAAATAAATTGTTAGTAGCACTGTCTGGATGCAACGAAAATCACTCCTCGGAGTGAAAGTGACCAGGCACCCTCTGAATAAAAACCCTTCCAAAAAAAATTCAATAGGCTGTTCACTCGACCACCCATATAAAAACAATATCTTAATATACAGATATTAACTTCGACCATCCCGTCTTAATCTCACTACGTTCCATATCCAGCCTACAGCCCACACTATTCACTGTAATATGTAGTTAGCTGCATATAGGTAGCTCATATCTTATTACTTTAGACCGGTGTTGTACATGATCCTTTTCTCTGGATGTCTCTTTTTCTTTCCTTATATAGTGTATTAGTTTTGTTACAAGCCAATCTGAGCCAATTGAAAAAGCCCGCTTGGGGATATTATTCACCCAGGATAAATCCAATTTTTAACAAAAAATATCCTTTATCAGGTCATCCACTTCGCGCCCAGGTAAGAAAACCTGTCTTTGTTACAAGTTGCAATATTATAAGGTATACGGTACAATGTCAAAAGAATCTAATGTGCCAAGAAAATTCACAGAAATGTGACAATAAATTTGATCAACAATTGCTTATACAGTTATGACTGAATTGGATTGATTGAGAAATTTAACCCCAGGTTGTATTCTGATCAGCCATTTATGATTGTTTTATCGGCGAAGGTAGATATGTAAAGGCAATCGTATACTCTCATTACCTGTTCGATGTTAAAGAGTATAGACGTCACATCATTATTCTATCCTTGGTCCTTCTCTTTGTGGATTATTGCTTTACATTGAAATATCCATGGGATTTACAACGTTTATAGTCGATCGGTTTACTTTGACTAATATCATAAAATATATCATTATACTAAAAGTATATTTTGATTTGGGGTATATTGTATACACTAAAAGCGTAAGAATATTATAAAAGCCGGCCACATTGATGTTGAATTGGTCTCATGTTGAGCTAATTAGATATATGCAAGTCATGTGCAAAAAGGTTGTAACTTACAAATTGGCCAAATGTGGGTTTCTTCACTTTTGGGGTCCCACAGCTAAGAATTTGTCCATGCAAAGGTGATGTATCTGCACTCCCAATACAAACACCTACAGGGCCCAGTTTCATAAGATTGTATCTACAGGGTCCCTGAAATCTTCTTTTGCCTCTCCTGAAAAATGACATTGCCCCCGTTGCATAACAATCTGCGAGCGCAATTTTAACACTGAAAAAGCTACTCGCAGATTGTTATGCAACGGGGGCAATATATCAGTTACAACCTTTTTGCACTTATGCGACGAAAATTTGTACTACTGGATTTAATTATCGGACATATAAAGTTGATGCATAAACACGCCTTACTCTGGGGATCATGTGTTATATAACATTACGCAACATTGTGTAACCTCATTATATTTATATTAGTTATTAATTATCACCCATTATTTATTTTATCATATTACTAAAATCGCTAATTATGCTTAGGTACCCAGTACTGTGCAAGTCTACTTATCCATGCTATGACAGGGATATTACATAACAGGCTCCGCCCCCTATTCCATTCCCACAGAGATAGTAGATATCTGACTAGATCATTAAATCAGTTGGTTGTCACTTCTCACGAAGAACAAACGTGTTTCAGTGTTCCTTCCATCACACCTTAACACTGGTGGACAACCCGACTCTATTTCGGACACCTTCATCTTACGAATTCAAGCGAGTTCTTTGTGAATCACACCTTAACACATGGTACACCTGAAACTATTTCCTCGACCAAATTATTGACGGTTTACTCTCAGTTAATCTTTGTTATAGCCAATACATAGAGAGAGAATGGAGCAAGTTGTTAGTAGTTGAATATTTATAGGACGAGATTGCGTTCCATTCAATATTTGTCAAATATCCCTAGCATAGAAACATATTAAAATATAAACCATATTTCTTTGTTTTTATCGTCATAAAGTAAAATAAAGCTAAAAGAAATACAATTTCGAAATTGTATCGTATATGTAGAATATTTATATTGGCCCTCTTGAACTTATTGTACCCCTCAAGTGGAATGCGCATATATATAACAGATGTACGCATATACATTATAAGCATAAATACAGGGAGAATCAGATCGCTATGATGAATAATACCCATCTATATATCACCTTGATCAGACATTGAATCCAGTGTCGTTGATAGACAAGCCTCGGGTGATGATTAATCAGTTTGTATATAATACTCCTATGTCATAATGAACCTGGGTCCCGTCCCGACTTCATCAGCAAGTCCCCAAGACATTTCCTCCTCTGTCTCTCTCTCTCGCTTTCCCTCTCACTTTCAAGATCTAAAACTTTATCCAGATTTACAGTTGGCGTCTGCCTATGTGCATAAAACCTCATTAATTATTGGCTTTCACAGTCAGTAATTACGAGCGTGGGATACCCGACACTACTATTGTCAAACATAATCTATGCCTCACGCTACCCCGACAGCCAGAGGACTATGGCAAACCAGCAATAGCATCTTCTTCTATACTCATATCCCGAGCATATAGGACAAAACAGATGTAATACAGCCTTGGACTTATCATTACCTCTCCCGGGGGCCTCGCCATATAGCATTGTGTCCCAGCATAAAAAAGGGCCTAACTTACTTAGCCATACAAAATAGGACTTGCTTATTGGCGAATATATGTTGCATTTTCGAGACAGGTTGGCCCATAGTTATGTTGATTGAAAAAGCATGTGTGTTTGTATGTCTATTGGCAAGGCCTAGCATAGAGCGTTTTTATATGATAAATACAACAAAGATTATGTACTCATTGTGTCTTCAGATAATGTTGAATCCTTGATACAGGGCTTATTAAAACAAATTGATGTAGTCGCCATATCTAGCGTGGAATTTGTTGATGAATAGGGAGATTTAGCAACCACAACGCACCAATACAACACTAAGGCATCCACTAACTATTTGCGTTAGTGTTGTGTTTATGGTGCGTTGTGGTTGCTAAATGTCCCTAATATCTGGGAACCTACCCAAGCATTGCTTTGCTTCGACTTTCAAGGTTTCAATACTTCAAAATCATCAATTGCTACCTTATTGCCAGCAGCGACTCTCATAGCCTAAATGAAACCCTGAAGCTTTACAAATTCGTTTCTTTTACATATACTGTGTTGTTCCTTTAACTTCTAACTTCTTTATTTATTAGAATTTTGGAAATATTTGGATTTGGTTGCGGCCGAGAAACAAGTATGTAATTCCAAACAGACGAGTTTATTATACGTGCTTTTAATAATCTGAATGCAATCCTTTGGAAGGCAATTCCTATTATTACCGACGTTTTATCACACTAGTATGATTACTCTTGGAATTGGGATGTATGTAATAGCCTAAACTCAGACCAAATGGCATACTGTATTTCAGAGCAAAAAAATACCGTGACCACGAAACCGGATCCAGTATGTTGAAACATTCTTTGTTGAAAGATTCGATCGGTTACTTCTTTTTTTTTATCCAAATCGTTCAAACGATTAAGAAGATAATAAATTAAGTGCATCTTCGAAGGAAAGAAAATATATTTCCAAGAGATTATCTATGTGATTACACAGGGGACTGAAAACAGGGCGAGGGAAGTAATGATTAGCATCGATCTAAACGGGAGGCATGGACAGAAAATGATCAATGTGTTTTGATCCCATTCATTGGACTGTAAACAAGTAGTTAAGTAATCCTCTCTTAAATCCATAACACACGCTGGTATTGCTAGTGTGAGCCGCTTAGCGAGTCTTTATTGAAAGGCTCTAATGCAATGCATGGATGGAAGATTGTTCCACCACTTTAAATGGGTCAGCTGCAGCAACACCCTTGAATACAGGTCTCTGATGTTGTATGATATGAGAATATCAGCTAATTTCAAATGTTGAAATGACGTCTTCTTTTATGTAGGCCTATACATTATTGGGATGGAAATATACTCAGCACAAATGATTTATTTTATATATGGGTCAGATTTTCAGAAAATGTACAATTGACAGCTGTACACATTTAGTAAATTCTGCTAAATTCTGCTACAATTTAGTCAATATTAGGTCAATCAATTCGAGTATATTCGGCATTGCATTGATTCTAGCAATCTGTTTGGTTAGGTTGAACTGTATTTTGAACTTTATTTTCGTCTGAAATTTGAGTTATTTGAGAAGATTGGCCAAGTTGAATTGTACATTTTCTGAAAATCTGAACCGTATATACATATATATAATATTGCCATCGTCAGACCACTCCTTGAGCGCTGTAAAAGGCTCATATTCTTTTGGTCCAGCCTTTTGGAATTTGAATCCCTAGGTATTGTAGAATAAGAATTTAGTAGACAGAATAGAATGAGGAGTGTGGTAAGCTTACCAGCACACACAGCCTGCAATATCATGTATGGAGGAAGTCGCCAGAAAATGTACAATTCGTCTTAACCAATCCTTTTAAATAACCTAAATCTAAGACAGGAAATAGGTTCAAAATACACTTCGACATATATATGGTAGGTCTTGAATTGTTTGTATTCTTTTAAATATACTCAGTAGGAATAAGAATGTAAGAGACTGGCTCATTCTGGGAATTATGCATAGCAGGTCACAAGAACAACTCTCCCACCACCCTATTAACCCATCCTGGCAACAAACAAGGTCCTCTTCACAATGCAACTTCCCTCTGCCCAGAACAAAACCCAAGTCACTTAAGAGAGCCCCTAAGTACTATATGGTGCCCAGGCATGAAACAAGCTACCCTAAGACATAAAAAAAACAGAGAATGCTGCAAACATTTCAGACACAGAATCAAATCACACACAACCTTACCCAAGGGGACACCCACGGATGAAAATGAACATCCCATGACCAGAGGAACTCCCCAAGACTGAACGCAATATGCCAAACGGTTAAAACACACTGGTAGGGACAGACAGAATAACCGATCCTATTATGTAGATCAACAACTATCATCTTTCCTCTTACACTAATTACTATTACTCACACACCACTCCTTTCCTTCCATGGTAGTAGCACTGCACCTAACAGCCCCTGGTGGAAAATAATGGACAATGCTAGATAATACTCACTGTGGGCCTTGTATATCCTTATCAGTAATGGCTGTATAAATATGTTGAATACAAAAAATAAAAATACATTGGCTGTGAGAGTAGGAAGGGACAGAGGAGGCTGACCTTAATATCTAAGTTCCCAATAATAGTCTATGTGTGTATCAATAGGCAAGCTGGTGGTCAATAGGGGATTCGCATGCCTCACTGCGCATGTCTACTGCAGTGCATGCTGGGATGGATTCTGTTGAAATCTGACAAACAAATATTTGGCAAAATTTTTACCGAAAATTGTAATATTTTCACCAATATCAAAGCTTCTATGAATGATGATTTATGAAAACCAAATGCATGATGGGACAGATGAAATATTGTGTTATCGAAACATGTATAACACATGGATATTGACATAAGAACACTAATAAATTGTTGAATGTTGAACATGGCATGTTTTCTAAAGATTTTACACTGTACCATTAGTCCCATAATTCCATACGAATTAGGATTCAAAATGGCAGCTATGCAACTCCCCTATTGAAGCGTGGATTAGATTGCTGCGGCCTGTAGTAGATATAAACTCCAATTCGATTCCAGACATTCGCTCATATGCCAGCATTCAATAGGGGATGTGCATGTGGGTCAGGTTTTCAGAAAATGTACAATTCCACTTCGCCAATCTCCTCAAATAACCCAGAATCCAGACGAAAATAAAGTTCAAAATTCAGTTCAACCTAACCAAACAAATTGCTAGAATCAATGCAATGCCAAATTTACTCGAATTTACCTAGTATTGACCAAATTGCAACCTAATTTAGCAGAATTTACTAAATGTGTACAGCTGCCAATTGTACATTTTCTAAAAATCTGACCCATGTGCCACTGCACATGCCTGTTACAGTGCACTCTGGGATGGATTCAGTTTGATTCTGACATGAAAAATTGCAAGAATGTTTCACCAATATCAAAGCTTGTATAACAAACAATCTACAAAAGCGAAACGCATGATGGGAAAGACTTTTACTTTTTTAAATATTTCGGACAAATGTTTACTTGGGGAGCTCTTTGTTGACATGTTGCTTTGACAATATGAGTGCACATTTACACACCTGAGGAGCATAATATCTGTACATAAGCATCCTGACGAAGGTCAAATGCAGACCAAAATGTAGATCACCCCACAAAATTAAACCTCCTTCAAATACAAAAATCTGTGTTCCTTTGTGTTTTGAGTCGTCTCAATTACTCAAAATTTTTAAATATTTGTATTGGCCTTGTACATTTACATTCTTTACAAAATATGCATAACCACAATAGTGGTTATTCTCATGCGTTGCCAAATTAGTCAGATTTAAGAACCTAATCAAGTTCTACCCAATTTAATATGATACAATGAGTATAATCTAACCGAATTAACTCCCCTCCACACAACAATCTCATCAATGAAATCTATTTATTAATCCATATGTTATATTAAGATAGACTCATGTCTAGGAGACTGTATACGATGGCCACTCGTTTTTACTGATGTGACGATCTCTCGAGCGGCCTCCAGGCCTCGAGAGATGGTCACATCAGTAAAAACGAAGAACGAATGGCCATCATATGCAGACTCCTAGACACACGCCGAGTTATATTCTATTTTTATATCATGATCTAAAGTTCAGAAAAGAAGTCAGAAACAAATTCTTTATTTGTCTAGTTCGTTCAACGATCCGCCATATTGAGTGACAACTCTCGAAGCGTGTCAAACATAAATGGGCGTGATGTCAGGTGCAGAGCAACGTCGCAGTTCATTTTTTACTAGGGCGGGTCATGGAAAAACAATGCCCACGTTTTGAGGCGTAAATTACGGAATTCACTGACCAATAGGAAGCCTCTAAATGTATGATTCACCTAAATTCACGCGTGGTGCATCTACGACGATATATGATGGTCGGATTTCACCCTGTTCCAGGGAATACAACCCCTGATCATGATATAATTCCTGTTAAACCATAATGTACAATTGTGATCCGTTTTAGGAAAATGAGTCATAAGTCGCAAAATATTTTTTTGATACATCACCATATTTGAAAAATCAGATCAAGCAATTTATTTTCAATGTAAGTATACACTAAAACCCCTAATGCGTGTTCCTATATTTTAAGTTTGATATTTTTATTCTTTGAAAAAAAAAGTTTGCAATGCTTCTGGATGGGTAATTACCAGTAAAGTAACTAAATATACTCGATACAACGGCCTTCAAAATGCAAGGATATATTTAATACAATGTCCCGAATTTTATTTTACATGAATTCATATTAATAATTATAGGTGCCAAACCCTCTAAAAACCGAACATTCCAATAAAGAGATCTTGTGAAAAAAAACCACTTTGAAAAATATCAATTTTGCCACCTGTGACTCATGTTCCTGGAACACATCACAATTGTTCAGCATATGATGTTTATCAATGCTCTAATGTCAATATCCATGTGTTATACATGTTTTCTTAACACAAGTCCCAATCTTTCCCCTAATGCATTTGGTTGTCATATATCATTTATAAAAGCAATGATATTGTTAAAATCATTCTTGCAATTTTCGATAAAGATGTTGCCAAATATTTGTATGTCAGATTTCATCAGAATCCATCCCAGGATGCAGTGTATTGGACATGAGCAGTGAGATAGGCAAATCCCCTATAGCTATGCCTGTGTGTAAGAAGGAAATGTTAGGATCACTGTCAGGCTATTTTGTCGGTTTATGCAGCATAACTCCATGAATAGAGCATGTGCACAATGTAAATAAATTATGGGTCAGATTTTCAGAAAATGTACAATTAGCAGTTCTACACATGTAGGAAATTCCCCTAAATAAGGCTGAAAAATGAAGAATACCGGGTATATTTGAGTATATTTGGTATCACATTGATGTAAAGTATCCGTTCTGTTATGTTCAACTGCATTTTGACTCTAATTTTTGTCTTAAATTTGGGTTATTTGAAAGGATTGGTGAAGGCGAATTGTATATTTTCTGAAAATCTGATCCTTATATAAATGCACACCCACTTTAACCCACTTAATGGCTTAATTTCATTACCTATTTCATTGCTTAATTAATTAGTTAATTGATTATTGGTTAATTTCATTACTAATTATATTCCTGGATTGAATCCATGGAATAAGGGGTCTTATCCTTATTATATTATTTTACTTGGTCTATAACATAAGGCTGATGCCTATAGGTTTTTGTTCCTGTTATTACATGTGAACCTACAGTGTGTAAGGCAAAAAAAATAGGTGTGTTTCCGGTTTATGCCCCCCCCTACCTAGAAAAACCTTACCCTACCTAAACATTGTTTTGACCATACATAATTTTGTATTTACCATAGCTTACTTTGTATTTTATTTTACAAAAAAAGCTGATAAAAGTAGGAAAACAGGTTTTCCTGAACCAGAACTGTCTAAAAGCACATCTTATGTTTAAAAGAACTACTGTTATAAAATAGACATTTTCTTCAGTTCCTTGGAGGTGGTTTCATAAAAAGAAAAATTAAAAGATAGAAAAAGTTACGACCCCGCTACCTAGTTTTCAGCCAGATAATGGCCTAATCAATTAACATTGAGTGGTGTGAGAATAGCCACGTTCCATGTACATACTAGAGGGTGACATCACCAGAAAATGTACAATTCCCTCTCAACAATCCTCTCAAATAACCCCAATTTCAGACGAAAATAAAGTTCAAAATACAGTTAAACCTAACCAAACAGATAGCTAGTATCACTGTAATGCCAAATATACTCGAATTTACTTAGTATTCCCCAAATTGCCACCTAATTTAGCAGAATTTACTAGATGTATACATCTGCCAAATGTAAATTTTCTTACCATAGAACCATACACATGGCAGTGTTTCATCATTATACATACTTATATTTATTATACATGCATTGCTCTGAAAACAACGTATCTAGAGGGAGTTATGCATAGTGCGTATTTCATTAGTGATTTACGTGGGGTTGTCATGGCTACAAATCTGTTTTTTTACTAATATTACTGGTAAAATTCAGATTTTTGACTCATTTTTTTTCTATTTTCATAGAGAATATATGTTTCATAGATTCACTTACCTATTCAGACTGAAATAAACAGGTTTATGAAAGAAATCATGAATAGGAACATGTATCTTAAGAGCAGTGTTAAATCTAAAATTTCATGTAAATATTTATGATATCTTAAACCGATATATATAAAATGCTCTGATACATAAGTGTACATATTGGTGAGATGAGGCTTTCTGAAAACTCCACCGGGTCCTGGGTTTGAACCCATGTCTCCCACATCAGGCATAGCACCAGCACTGAATGCTGAGAGCCTAACTAACTAAGCCACCTGGAAATTAAAAACCGAGTGACTGGACAATAGTCATTCAGTACCCTATGGGTAGAGACATGCTACTACAGTTAATGTAATTATAAATAATCATATTCATTGCTATATCTTGGTCATATGACCGACGTGGCACATGGGTCAGATCTTCAAAACATCTACAATTGCCAGATCAACACAGTTAGTAAATTCTGTTAAATTAGACAGAAAACAAATTAATGTCCTGATGTCAAAACTGCTAAGGTAATAAAATCAACTAGTTAATCGGTCATTTTTAATTCTTGTTCCCCTTCTATGATCGGAAGGAGAGTATTTTTTATATTAGTCTGGTCCATGGCACTTAGTTGCTGAAACATTCTTTAATTTAATTGTCATGAAATGATTATAAATAATTGTAATACCTAACGTTATATATGAGCTTAATCTATATGAATTGTGAGTCATATTTTGTGTTTGAGAATAAGGGAAAAAAAGATAGATGTATGTTTTGTAATAATAAGATTGGGACCTAGAGCATAATATGAAGGAGACAACTTGGGGTATAACATTGAGTTGTATTTTGTATAATTTCATTTCTCATGAACTTTATTTTGTTGAATATATAAAGTTTGAAAACTATTTTCATAGGCAACGCTTGAGATTTATCCTTGAAGGACTCAGCGTATTTACATGTGAACTTGTTAATTTTCTTGGCCTTTAATTCAATGAAAAATAACCCATGAAAACGTGTCTTTAATACCTGATGTGTCACCAAGCCTAGTGCAAACAAGTTCAGCTGTTCACGTTTCATACAATAACTATAGGACACTATTCAGTATGTGAACGTAGCTAAAACACCCTCCACTTCCTTCAAACTGCTACCATGTACCTAGAGATGGAACTCTCTCCCAGCGACAGTGTATCTAACCTCGCTACAGGACACTATTAGGACTGGCACATTTTGGACTGCATATACTCTATTTTACACAGCGGTAAGTTTCATGGCATTTTGAAATCTAAACATGAAATTTTTATGTTGGCGTTTCATGAGGCTTTTATCACTGAAAAATTCCTTTGAACTGGTTGGGTAAATTTCCTGGCATTAGGACAAACCTAAGCTAGAGGTCAATTTGTGGCATGTGACACATACTCACTCCCAAATCACCTTTTAGCTTACTTCTTAGAGTTCTACTGCAAGATAATATATATGTCAAAAACAAAAAATTCCTGGTGTTTCATGAAAATCCACATTGATATTTCAGAGTCGGGGAAATTGTTTCGTACTTTGCCATTTTGTATCGGCCTATTCAAATTCTGTCAAAAACATATATACAGTAACAGAATATTAATAAATTCAGTGTTGCAGTGATAAGAGCTCGTAGAGAGAAGGAGCAAGACAAATTCTGAGCTTGGATAGGAGGGGAGGTAACATTTCTTTGTCTGGTAAGACAGCAGGTTCATGTATTTATTGGGTCATATTTGTTCCAAGACTTTTGCTTTAAATGGGTAAAGCTCCATATATATATATGAGCTTGCAATAAACATCGCTTGGGACATTAAATGGGTAAAGCTCCATATATATATATGAGCTTGCAATAAACATCGCTTGGGACATGTGATGGAATGAATGCTAGTAATGAATACTATACTATTTCAATAGTATTTCCCTGTGACCTTAAGTAGACCATACATTTGTTTGTTTTAATTGTCTTAGTAAATAACCAGTAGCCTGAATTCCAGACTGTTTAATATGAAATAGGATATTCAACATGATTGCAATATTTTAATGTTTGGGAGTCTCTCCCTGGGTATAGTTTGTTAAATTAACAACCTACACACATATAACTGTCTATCACAGAAAAGAAACTGCCTTGGTTTCATATACTTTTGTCATATCAAATGTGACAAAAGAAAGATTACTAAAAACTCACTTTATCTTAAGCCAGTCCATAATGCCATAACAGTTATTAGTGGCAGGACTTATGCATAGAAAGAATTAACCTGTTTCACAATGTTTATTTCAATCTAGATGAACAGGAAACCAGCCTTAGGAGTGAAGCCTCATAAAAGCTTATACAACTAATCCTGACTGAAGACATAATCATGTGTAGTTACCATCAAGAAGTCACATGGCAGTAAAAGGTTGTAAAAGATTGGATATATTGTCAAAGGTTATAGAGTAAAATGCATAGGAATGGACAGTAAACATGGACTAGAGCTAAAATGGATGATACACTATATAAGATGAACACACATGGAGTGGTCACTTTGGATGCACTCCCAGATCCACACTGTCCACTGTTGTAGTTTGGAAAGAACGACTCCACTGGTCAGTGCGGCAGAACATGAAGTAAAAAGACTCGATTCCACTGGCCGACTACTACTCCTGCTACTCTTCCCATTTCTTTGATAGCCTATTGCTCCCACTTTTTTAGAAGCAGGAGCAAGCAACTGAAGGTATACCAGAATGGGTGCTATTGCCCCGCTACTTCCACCGCTTCTTCTAAGACTACTCAGAAATGTAAGCAGACAACATTTTATTTTCACATAGAAATGGACGCGTCAAGTAGCATAGAGTAGTGCCATTGCCCTGCTTCAGCTCCCGCTATTTCCTGCTACCTCCAGCTACAAAGTAGCGGCCGCTTCAAATCAAACATGTTTGATAGAAGCGGGAGCCCTCTACACTTCGAAAACGCTCCAAAAGAAGCAGAAAGTAATGTGGTCGGGCTCAATAGCACCCATCCCCATTACTCTCTCATATCTGCTCCTGCTTCTTTCATCAAGAAGTGGGAGCAGTAACAGGAGAAGTAGCCGGCCAGTGGAACCCAGCTTTAAGGACATGGTATATCAATAATGAATAGCAAAACCACCACAGAAACTATAGTTTACAAGATGCCATAATGTGATTGCACTATTCTATTTACAGGACAAGTTCTTCACCAGTATGAAGTTAAAAACTAAGTGCTTCTTACTGCTTGCACTGTATATTGTAACATTGGGCTACATTTACATGTCACATGTGTCACCTCCTTTAAAGAACAAACTCACTGGACAGACATACCTTGGATATGGTTTGACAAAGAAACAGAACTACTTTATAAATGACACCAATTTAGAGTTTTCAGAAAAACATCAAAAAAGATTTGTTCGAAATATTGAGTTATTTGTTCATGCAATGATTGACTTAAATGTTCATAAAGTGCTGTTATTCAGCAGAGGACTTCGGGCCAAAATTAAAAAGAAACAAGTAAATGTGATAAGCTGTGCAGTGAACAATGTACCAGGGTATGCTATACTTGAAGCAAGTGGGGATATGTACACATGTTTATTGAACACCACACTGAAGGATGATGATAAAATTTCTCTTGAATTGACAAAGATTGGAATAATTCCAACTCATGTGACTTGGAGTAGACGGTTTGAGCACAGGAACGCCATCAGTCCGCGACACACACTTTGCATTTCTACTGTTGTGAAGAATGTTGAGCATGAACTAGCAGACTGGCTTGATTACTACACTTATCATGGAGTGAAATTGTTTGTCATATATGGCAACAATGGTACTGATGGGACCAGGGACATTGCAGCAAGATATGACTCAGTGCTGTGGATTGACTGGCCATGGCACAAGCCACAAGAAGAGACAATGGTGCATGGTTTGAAGGTCACCGAGAACAAGTGCATGTGGACATTGTTTAATGATGTAGATGAATATGTGTTCCCAGTTGGAAATAAATCATATACTCTAGAACAATTAATCTTGCATGGTAAATTGTTTGGTTACCCACCTGGGCATATAATTTCATTAAATCTGAACATCTCGCAGATTTGTTTTGAATTAAAGTGGATGGGACCCTCAAATCACATTGAGTTACCCAACAAACCTGTTTGGGAAGCTTATATCACTTTTTATAACTGGATGAATAAAAAATGTATTGTAAGATCTGGACATAGCACTGGTTTGAAACATAATATTCATAACTTCAAAACAAAAACACCCTATAAATATGTTTCTGTACAATACATCTATATAGTTCACTACAGGTTCCAGTGTTGGAAATGCTTCTTCAAGAAGTACCTCTCAGGTCGTGTTTCACCTATCGTAACAGACTGGAAAAACAAAGACATAAATCATCCTCCGGCTCTCTTCACAAATGATACGGGTCCAATTGACACAAGTTTCAGGAACTATATGAAGAAATTATATCCCATAAATACATAAGGAAAGATTTTGTAAAGAATTTAATTATTTTGGGTCATCGATTAGATAAATTCTTAGCTGAAAGGTGTGTCATACCATTTATTCCTCGTCTTAATTCCACATAGGATGCTGTAACATTGTATAACGTTGTGTAACTTTATGAATATTATTATTAATATGATTATGAATGTTAATATAAATGTCACTTTATGAATATCAATATGAATATGTGTATGTCTATATAAGTTATCCATACATGTCTTGCCAGACATGCTAATTACTACTACACATGTCCCGTCACATGGTTGAGTGATTGTCAGTCCCCCATTGGTCCTTATGACCATATGTAATATCTATAATGATTGGACGATAGACCACACAACTTTCTCTAACCTCAACGGTCACTGGCTATCGGTATAGGCCCACCTGGACCCGTCTCTTGTATTACCCATGTTATTGGAATAAATTCTAAGTTCTCATATTCTTTGAATATATACTTCTGTCTTGAGGATTGTTACTTGCTATCAAAATCAGTAGATATGCACTGGCTACTAGCTTTACCTCCGTATACATAAGCATATCAGGTTTATGTAATTCCATTTGCTGACCAAGTTGTCCCAACTAGGGTTGATTGTATTGAATAATCTGGTGGAGATAATGAGCTAGCTATGGTATATCAATAAACTGACGCAAGGCTATGACTCATTTTCTTTTACGTGGCTGAGTTGAACAACCAATGTTTATTCCCTCCGACTTATTCATTAATTTAATGCCTGAATTACTGGGTGGTTCTGCACTATTGTATACATACAAGTTAACTAATGAGTTGATTGAAGAGCATGAATATTGCACAAGTTGCATAGTAAAGAGTGCAATATTCTAAGCGACTGAAACCAACGAGTTATTTAACAGATTTATAACACATAATTATATGCTACAAAATCATCCCAAACATAGACTGTGTAATATGAATGACTCAGGCATATATGGGTCAGATCTTCAGAAAAAGGACAATTGGCAGCTCTACACATTTAGTACATTTTGAAAGAAGCTAGGGATTCCAAGGCATTGGTGACTCCCCCTGGCCATACTTGCGGTAACCCATTACACTCCAACATCCAACTTCCGTCTCTCCTACCATCCATTCAACTCTTCTCTAAAATATTATTTCCCACCCACCAAATTCCTACTACTCACAAACCCGTGAGGAACCAAACATATTTAATGTCCCTCAATTCACACAATTTTCTGCATCATTCTATAGATACAAAATCTCATGTAGAAAATCTAGATGTCGACTAAGGTATAATACTCAATACATTAATTTCAAAATTTAGATTAATTATCTCATATTATTGTATAATTTATCAACAATTTATTAAATACAAATTGTCGTCGCCCAAGCTTGACTTATATAGACTTCATATTCTATAATTATTAACTTCAATTTAATGTGGTAAAATCAGTGTTGCTCACTACTTGGGTGAGATTTTCAGCAAATGTACAATTGGCAGCTGTATATATTCAGCAATTTCTGCTGAATCAGGCTGCAATTTGGTCAAAACTATTTAAATTCGAGTATATTCGGCATTGCATTCATTCTAGCAAACTGTTTGGTTTGGTTGAACTGTATTTTGAAGTTTATTTTTGTATGAAATTTGGGTAAATAAACAGATGATTGCCCTTTTACAACAGAATAGTAAAATATATTGGGATACAATTACAATCTAACGTATCTAGGCGATATATATAGGGACGCAATGACCATGATGTACATCGCACCCATTACATGTTCTCTTTAGTAAATGATAGTGGGCTTGATTACGATGGATACCCGAATGATATCAGCTTTACATGACTACAATAAGGCCCACAACTTGATTCAAACACGAAGCAGTGCAACACTTTATGGAAGCAGACCATATTATAATAGTTAAATTACGTTCCACAACGACCTATGGCGAACTGTTGAAAACGAACGTGTTGTATGCATTCCCCCCACACATTTGGACAAGACAAAAACAGGAGGAACGTTTACAGCTCTTCGGGGATAAAACATTTAAATGCAACGTATGATGTGGAAGTTGTGACTCCGGCTGTGGCTCGGAGGAATAAAAAAAGTTTAGTCAGACAACTTCAGACATATAAACCTTGCATTGCACCAAACAGTATACATCCTTATCAACTAGAGGGGCTTAGGGTCTATTTAGAATAACTAGCCTGTGCATTAAGCCTGGCTTTTCTGGCCTTCATGCTTCCACAATGCGGCCCAAGGGCACTGATATATATGCTATATTGCTGCAAAGTACCAAAGATGGTCCACACTGGAAGAAATCTACGGTCATAAATGTGTTAATGTGTTAGTGTCCAAGCCCCTTCTGTTGGTCATAGAGTGGTGATGGAAAGGGGCCATTCACTGGACATACCTGAGACATGGTTCCTTTCCAAGGACTCCGAATCCAATCCCTGAATCCATTTCCAGCCAGTACATCTTATTTCAATCCTCGCCCACAGCAATTTAATGGAAAATATACATTGTATACCCCCTAGCTCATCCCACATACTGGCCAGCCGGAAATGATGGGTGCCACAAGGATCTTAGTGTCGCCATGGTAACCAATGGCAAGTGCACCCATTATCGCCCAATGGACTCTAAGCCCCACTTCATCACGGGCATGTCATGGCGCTTGGACTTTGATCATGTGCCCAGTTCCTAGGGGCACGGACCTCGGAATTAGGGCCTGTCAAATTTGATATTTTATACTGGATGGGATGTGGTAATATTATCAGATGATGAAGTCGAAGCTGTCACAGGGGAACCGGGATTCTATCTATATGATATAACCAGGTCTTAGTCCCCAGCCGGAACCTAAGTGGTCATTGCCTCAGCTCCTTACGCTCTCCCAGATGGCCCTCGCTTTGACATAGCGAATGGGAACCTTGAGGAAAGTAGGCGAAGTCCAACTTAGGCCTCGGCCCAGACTTGAGCCCTTCTTAACTCATTCTCCCATTCTCTGCTCAAGTATTTGTCAAGCTCTCGGCGAGACGCTTTTTTATTGTTGCTAAGATGTCAGTACTTGCAAGAGGGGCATTATGCCTATGGATAGCATGTATAGCTCTGTGGGCCGTTGACAAAGACGTACTAGGAATAATAGACAGATGGTAATCCCACCATCACGATATATGGATATATTTTTCCGTATGTAATCCTATGAGAGAACTTAACGAGGGTGAAGTAAGTTGAGATATATATCTATGTCCACGCGTTCTTTCTGCAATTGGTATATGTGATAAGATGTAGGCTTTTGAATGTGATCTTATGTAGATTGATATACTTTGTATTACTTATTTATCTGTTTTAATTCGGAACAATATTACAATGAAACATTGCTGTTGTCCGCAATAGAACCGTCAATCTAACTTAGATTGTTATAAAGACGTTATTTTCAGAAAAGAAGAAAATACAAAAGGTTCCGAACGTATAACAAACCAACACAACTAAAGCCAGATATAGAGCGATGAACAGAAGGATCTCTGAGGACTTATCTTTACTGAGGATTTCCCCTCCGGACTATTCCAATGTTCAATTATATACTAGCACCCAATTCCATTCTCTCTATATACACATACTGTAGGTGGTTTGGGGGATATCGTCATCATTTCTATCATTGGGGGGAAATTATGGTTTATTAAAATGTTACATTTTGGTTCATAAAAAAACATGATAATTATTAGTTTTGATAGAAATGGTGTAAATCATGTAGCTAATGATTAAATGATATATGCGAATGATATAAAAAATATATGCATGCGGATGGGAAATTAGAAGTGTTATGTCAGAAAATATAGAGAAAAGTTAATCTATTTGACTGGCAATAAATTGTTGCCAGGGTAGATACTATGAAATAGATGTATTTATATAACTATAATCTCCTTTCTGACCCCTGTAGATGGCAGATGACTGATCATGGGGTTTGCAAGTGATGCATGAGATTTGATTAGGCCTTCGGAAAATCTGAAGCTGATTAATACACAAGGCTACAATGTGATCTGGGTGCTATCAACAATGTCAGGTGGGCCATGGAGATTGATGTAAAGACACTCAGGCCTTGTAATTAGTTCACCATTTCTGAACTTCCAATGACAATCTGGTTATAACTAGAAACGTACACAGGATTTGACATAATAAGAATAACCAGCCAATCAATCAATAAATATATACATTCAGATTTCAGTCAGCTCTTGTTATTCTGGACTAAAATATCATTAGGTATAATGAGAGTGAATCCATGTGCACATTACACAAAACGCAAGTTCTTCATTCAATGTATGATCGTAATCACATTATATATAAATTATATGTTTGTCGAACGAAAGAAGTCATTACGTGTACAAGTACAGGTCCATACCCGATGAAGGGCTGGACGAGACACATGTTTTATCTATCAAAATAATTATTAAAATTCACAACAAACATTGTTATCAATGAATAGCCGAATGAATAATGTAATCAATGAATAATATATGTATATACATTGTCGTTTTATTAGTATATTGAACCTGTCATGTATATTTTAGAAAAGTTATGTATTACTATAATGGCCCCGTTGCATAACAATCTGCGAGCTCAAAATTAACACTGAAAAAACTACTCGCAGATTGTTATGCAACGGTGGCATTGTCCTGAATTAAAATACTTCAACTAAAAATATATTCCATTCTTCCTATTCTATTTTTGAAAACCGAATGAAAATTGAGATCAGACATGTCAGGGTTTCGTGGCAAATTACTTTTTTTTCTTTTGGGCCAAACTACAGAAACTTATTCAGAAACGTTGAGCGCATCCATTACATCGCCGCCCTGTGCCTCAAGTGGTGCTATCGGTAGGTGCAAATGGTATTCAGCGAGTCGGCAAAAGGTGAAAGAACTTGGAAAGCAGCTTCATAGGCGAGATGATCGATTGGCTAAAGGCAATCAAGACCAAGCTTAAAATACCTTTGCGAAAGATCCTCCCCACCAAAGTCTTTCTGTCATAAATTCATTTAAATTCCAGCAACGTCAACCAATAGCTTGCGTTTTTACTGATTTTTCATACATTCTCCCAATCGTGGGTCTTTTAACAAAAGTTATTTTGGTTTTAGTCTTGAATATTCGTCAAGTTCTCGTCGTTTACACTAATTAGGTTATGCAAACACGAGATTGACTAGAAAGTTTTGAAGGGGATGCATGATATAATTCGTGAAACTAATTTCTAATTAATTTTAGCTATTACAACTAACATTTTCATGAAACAACCAGGTTTAATAATACGAAACTTGTTGATTGAAAACTGATTAAAATCTAAATTTGCTATCATTAAGAGCATTAGAATAATTAAACGATTCCTCATACGTCAAATGTCAGGGTTATAACAACAAAATCTTCTTAAGTTAAGCAGCTTCAGGTTTAGAAAAGAGTAGAAATAATAAGCCATACGGGTGGAGACGTCCCAATAGTTATCGATGTAAGAAAGCTCCACACATTTACCTCTTAGTAATTAATACAATCTACGCCTGGTATTGGCATTATCAACTTATGCCTAATTGTCTTAATCAACTGAACTGCTGTTGTCGAATTGACAAGCTAATTACGAGTAAATGGCTTCCTCTCGCTTTCATTAACGCATTAGCCGTCTCTGTATTCCCTAACTGGTTTTAAGTGTCTAGACTATTTATTTTTGAGTATCGTGCTGATGACGCACTAGGTAAGAAATTAAGACAGTTCGAAAACATGAAAATACAAAAAAAAAAGCTTAAGTTAAAGGGCCTAGTCCATTAAGCCGATTCTCATGCGATTCTCACAGAATTTAGTGTAAAAGAGTCCTATGCGGCGCAAAATCGCATGAGAATCGGCGTAGTGGACCTTTAGGTCCTTTAGATATAAAGGGTTCATGTGACCAAGCCTTAGAATTGTAAGAGCCTTGACGGCAGAATACAGAGAATAAAACCTTAGAAAATGGGGGTCTCGCCAATAACGGAGAGGCACGCTCCCTATTTAGTGGTAACTCAAAATCCTAAAATTGTCTGTAATCAGCGGAAGTTTCAATATCCCCCTTTCTAGGGAGGCAGGTTATACTTCGACCATTTCAAAACTGATTACAGTTACTGACTTTCCCTAGCCTGATTAAAACTTTACATCATGCTTGGCCCGCATGTTGTATGTTGGAATGATATGCAGTTTTAGTTTAGCAAAGATACACGGCGGGTAAGTTTAGTTCCTTATCGGATTCACAGAGTATATGGGTCAAATTTTCAGAAAATGCACAATTGGCAGCTCTACACATTTAGTAAATTCTGCTAAATTAGGCTGCAATTTGGTCAATAATAGGTAAATTCGAGTACATTTGGCATTGCATTGATTCTAGCAATCGGTTTGGTTAGGTTAAACTGTATTTTGAACTTTATTTTCGTCTTAAATTTGGGTTATTTGAGAAGATTGGCGAAGTTGAATTGTACATTTTCTGAAAATCTGACCCATATACTTTAAGCACCAGACATGTATTAGGCATCAAGTCCGATTCTGCATCGCTAAGGTAGGAAAAACACGATTTAAAGTACAATGTTTAGACATTGCCATCGGAGATCTGCCAGACATTAGTGACGTATTCATTCCAGTCTACTTGTGTAACAGGTACGGAAATAGTCCACTATCCATATATATCTATCTTAACACTGATACTCTCTTAGGGAATTCTCGCACTATAACATAGATCCCTTAACATTAACTCATGAACTTTTGAATGAGATCGTGAGATCTTACTTCTATGGTAAATGTACTTTGATGTTCTCAACACTACAACACTACAACACACAACAGGGCTGATGGTATTTTGAAAGAGGGAATTTAACTGAACATTAGTAAAATATGTATATTTCACTAAAGCCGATTTTTTCTGACCTTCGAATATTCAAATTTCAGACACATTACAGCAATCTCTGTAAGACCACCTCCCCTAAATCCTCATAAAGCGGACAGGAAGAAGCCATTAAAGGCTTAGCCGACACATGTATATGTACGTGAATGGTAAGAAGGCATATTGCAACTCCTGACACCTGCAACCATATCGTTGTCCATTTTCCAAGGCCAGGTCCTGTGGGCTCATAAAACATCTTTCTAAATCTTGGTTCAAGCTAGAGTAGAGGTAAAGTTGTCACTATCTGATAGAGATACAAAGTGATCATGAATTTGAATCATTTTAGATCATGAGGAAGATTATGCTATTGGACCTAGTACTGCACACAAAAGACACTTGTTGATTTCATTAAAAATCTTCATCGGTTTTTAATCAATCAATATTGACCCAAACCTGTTTAACTACTATAGGGTCGGATAGGATGGGAATATTATACTTGTTATCACTGACAAGCATTCATATAATAACCTTCATCTCCAATCAAAAGTTGTATGCAACCTATCTGCGCTGGCATGGAGAGTGTCGCCACTTGTTGGATCTGAGAGATAGTATGTCAACTGTGTAAGTAATGCGTATGGAGACATGTCTATATATGGCCTCCATCTCCAGAGAAGCATTTATCATATTCCTACTTTACTTTATTTGCCTGTAAAACTTCGACTGAAGTTTGGAAGGCTCTATAAACGCCTTAAGGGCCTAATCCACCAAGCCGAATCTCATGCGATGTTGTGCCGCAGAGGACTCTTTTTCACTAAATGCTGTGAGAATCGCATGAGAATAGAAAGCGTCAAATGTCCATGTCTTTATGACGCAATACAATGTACTTGGTATCTGATTACAATTTCCATTGGCACTTTGATTTATCGATGCTGTCAGTATGGTTAAACAGTCTTCTGAAATACAAGTCTCGCTTAATACTTCTCCCTTGGTCATCAACCTTTGGGCATTTAAGACTTTTGTCAAGTAGTTTTCAGATGAGAATAGGCTTTGAGTGTCTCTCTTAATACATTCTATTCTCAAGATCTTGACTACGTAGTCTTGACATAAATCCTATGCATAATGAATGGGATATAAAGTGTGTAAGATTATATAATATTCATATATGTATAATGTAGTTAGCATATTTGTTCGAAGAAGGCAAAGGATTGTAGAGAAAATATTCCACTTTTTTACAAATTCCTCACCATTACAAAGGCGGCGGCAAATATCAGTCTAATCAAGCAGATGTTCATGCTACTGATATCAAGAAAAACGGCCTTTCCTCAAAGTAGGCACTCTGTTGGGATCTATTTGCAAATTCCCAGTCGCTGCAAAGAGAAGCAATTGAATTAGCTCTGCTTGTTGGTGGGGCGAATAGACACATAGCCAGACATTTGTGCCATGTATTTAACCGAAGCAACCTGTCTCTCGCGAATAAGTGGACCCCAAGGAGCTTCATTCAGGCCTCACTATGCAATATCACACATTCACGCCGGCCCATTTCACCAGTGGCTGTAGATTGGGGTACTTTCTCCAGTGTGGAGCGGAAAGTATGTATACGCACAATCAGGGTGAAGAGGAAGGGAGAATGTACGTTAAAAGGACTGGAATAAATGGTGGAATATGGTGACGAAGATAGAGAGTCGGGTGTGGAGAGCAGAGCAAACTAAATGATAAGAAACTTCGCACACAAAAGCAACAGTCCTGCATCTATGCTAATGGCTGATAGATGGTATAAAGGCAATTGACCAATGTTCTGGTAACTGAAGTATGTACAATATTATTGTAGTTTGATCTTACTATAAAATAGCCAATATTGACCATAAGACTAAAGTTTAAATCTCTTCTCATTGTTGCAGAACATATAAGAAACATTAATATGCTGCCCCAAATACAGAAATGGTCTCATTATAATAGTTTAGTGACAATATTTGAAGAGATTAACCAATTCGTCACGCCAGGCAGGGGTGATCATGCCTAAATATACTTAATATATCAGACGAGTAAAAAGCGTCCCTCGCCAGAAATCAGGCGTTCCTCTTCTCATGCTACTATCTGAATCAATTATTAATATATTGTCTACCTGTGAGCCTGAACGAGAGGTCAGGAAATCGTTTAACGTCGGTAGAAATGTTATATGAATATACACAATTTATTGTGGAATGGCGTATATAATAGAAGGACATGGTGATGATCTTGGCTAGAACAATTTTGTATTTTGAGCAAAGTGCAGAAGGTTGATTATAAATACGGTATGAGTTCTCTCAGAAGAGCAAAATCTTCTAGACAGAGATTGCCCTTCGCTTCATTGTGTATCTGTTGTAGCATAAATATAGATCCACATTTCATTGCCCTATACCTTGAATTGTATCTTATATATTTGTACATTTCATGCTAGTTAATTATGGCAAATATTATAGCCTACAATTTATCTATCATACTGTGCATAATAGTAACTCTGCAGATGTTCAGCACTTCAGAGCATCTTAAATTCATTCCCATAAGGCGTTGTATCCATGTCTGATATTAATTATGTGTGACTGACACTTAATTTAAACCATAATCCAGGCAATGTTGCACCAGCCATATGAATAAACAAAGTAGATTATAACATTGAATACAGTGTAGCGATTACATCTGGGACAGTGTCTAGAACTGCGATATTTATCTCAAGGTGTTCACATCTTACCCAGGGAACATTTCTCATTGGAAGCTTTGCTGACACAATCACGGCTCAATGCAAATACAGACAGCCTACTTGGATGAACAAACAATTGCTTCTGTAGACTAAATTTATCAACGGTACCAACCTATAATGAGGGAAACGGTGAATGGTAAAATCTGTTGAGCAAGGAACCTTTACAGCTATATTGCATGCAGATTATAAAGTCTGTATGAGTCAAACACCCAAGATATGCTGATTGTATACATTTCCGATTAACTCGTTCAGTGAAAATGTCAAATTTCAAATCTCCTATATGAGGTACTTAGACAGGTAGTTCTCCACCAGTGATATGTCGGGAGATATATTGAATATTGATATTTAGTGTAAAATAAGAAACATGTGTGGAGGCTTAGAGTTCTAGTTTAAAATTAATTTATTTCTCACAGAGCTCTCTCTGCCCGCGCTTAATAAATTGTAAGTTCTGAAAATAGTAATTAAATTAGTATATTATAATAAAATGGAATTGCACATGTTCTACATTAACCACCTATGGAACCAAGTTCGGAGTGGGTGGGAAATGTAGAACTCATTTTCCAGCAGACTGATACAACACGAAGCCGTTGGCCCATGTAGAACAAGTACCATAAGTTTATTAGTATATGTGTCCTCTTCTTCCTTTAGACGTTTTCTTTGTTCATTTGTGGTGATGCTTTCTAGGGGAGCATCAACAATCAACACAGGCGCAGGGCCTAGGCCTATTCGTAGCTCTCTAGGCAAGGACTATGGTCGAGTAGGCCGGAACAATTAGCATGTAAACAATCGAGAGAATATGCGGGAATTTTTAAATCTACATTGATTTAACATAATGCATTCGTTGATCTGACTTTCCCCGTTCTGTAGATGTTTTCATTGTTCATTTGTATGGATTATTAGAGGAATCACGAGAAAAGATCGTCGATAAAACATTGTTGTTTTTTAGCGTGTCCTTGGCGTGACGTCATAAAAATGTACCGTCGATGTAGGACTAGTTCTATATCACATCATAGATATGGAACTCCCGGTTGTAGAATGCGCATATACTAATTTCAAATATAATAGAATTCAAAAAGTATTTTCTTAGATTTCTTGGCATTTCATCTTTGACATACTTCTGATCTGTGTAATGTACTTAGTGACCTATCATATGCTTATTTATATAACTATTCATTAACCATAATCCTATCTCCATTCATTTTTACATCTCAAACGTAGCTGACCAACATGGGGAGGGCGCTGGAACACTCTTTGGTGCATAATCCAGAGGCGAAGCAATTTGTCTGAGAAGGATTATGCACCAATAGTTCACCCACGGGCCCCAAAATGGAGGTTATCACTCATTTTATACTCTGCTTTTAACCTTTGGTATATGGGTGAAGTCACCTAAACATGTATAATCCATCTTCACCAATCATCTCATATAATCTATATCTAAGGCACAAATGAGGTTCAAAATACAGTTCAATATAACCGAACAGATGTTTTGAATCAATGCAATATCAAAGCTACTCAGATATACCTATAGTATTTACCATTTTTCAGCCTATAATAGCTACATTTACTAAATGGGTAGAGCTATGGATTGTACATTTTCTGAAAGATATATTTTCTGAAAGGTATATACAGAGGGAGTGGAAGCGAGAATCCATGCATGGGACCCCAATAGTTAAGAGTAATGCCACTACAGCTTGTGGCGCTAACTACAGTCATATAAATAGACACATAGAAATAGACATGTGTGTCTATTTCTATGCTACAGTGAATCAGGTCCACCACCCCCGACCCACCCCCCATCCAATAGCCAACAACTGTATAGCTATTTTTAAGTATGTGACTGTTATGGTGTTGCTAGGAAAAGCCAATGAAGTTTACCTGCATGGGCTACCAATGTGTCAAAGATTATGTATGCTGATGGAACAACTTAGCTGTTGTTTACTGATTTATGATTAAATGGTACTAGTGTCAACAACAGCACCACAGCGCCACCTGGTATTCAGTAGCTACAACACAACCCTGACAAGCATGGTCCTGTAGGATCAGCCTGCGGCTTGCACTCCCTACATATATACCTCCCTGATATAACCCCTGGACCGTTCAAGGCAGAGACTAAAACAAGATAATAAGAAATGATCCATATATGTATGTATGGACCAGTTCTTACGTGCATGTATGCAAGTCCTTGATCCATCCAATAACACCTTACCTGGATGTTTTGCTCAATAAAACTAGCTTGCCAAAGCTTCCTATTAGCTATACCATGACCATGAATTCGGATCCTTATCAAAGACATTAGTAATTCGGTCTGTGTTGAGTTGTTGTACTGCTTTTGAAACTGGCCTGGTTTGGGCTTACTGAGCCTACTTTAGCACCTATAGACGGGACCGTTAGCCAGCAGAAAGTAGTGAGTAAAGCCCTCGGGCTCAGAAGCCTTCTATGGCCACTTCAATACTGGACACTACTGGCTTGCTTATGGTTTTGCAATGCTGGGGCCTTCATCAATTCACCGACTATAGGAGAGTCCCAGCGGGACTATTTGCCGTACATATTTGACCAGTTCTTTGATAAAGGGAGATGCAGTGACTGAATCATTGCTGCATGATTGTCATTTTCTTATATTTTATTTCTACAGGTACATCTTCTTATCTTCTGTGATGTCTTTCGGTTAGAGCTGACTGATTGACTTCGTTCTTTCCATATTGCTGAAAAGGCATTTTGTGTTGCAAAAGATTGCTCTTCACCGAGTGGAGGTTATTGATATAATATTCGGTATTGGCAAAGCTACAGCTCATGTTCAAATTCTCGTTTCAAAAGTCTTTTTGGCAAAAAGGTAGTTTAAAGGCAATGTCCTTTATAATAATCCGATTTAAAATCAGCGTTTATAATTGTCCATGTATGACTTACTTTGAGTGAAATAGTTAGCTTGCCAGAAGAATAAATTCTACTACAAAACAACAAGCATAATTGAGTAAATGTGTACTTTTTGCCAAGCCTTTACATTCTAATAGATATATAAAACATTCAGTGTAATTAATGCGTTTGAGTAGTAGTTTCCAATCACGTCATGCAGCACTTAAATTCTGATTTTGGCCTTGGGCACTCTCTCGTACTTGTGTCCTCCTAAAGGCCCTTTCACAAGGAGTCATTTACCAAATGAAATTGGTGTCTAAGATCCTACCGTGAGGACAGATCAAAAGAATGCCAGGGCAAACACTATCACTTCTCTTGATCATTAAATGATCGAGATGAGGGTCCGTAAAGCAGCTCTCCTGGAACAGGTCTATGGCTTTCATCATTGAGGAAAACATCATAATTTGATTTGTACCCTCCTTTCCTGGCTGGTATTAACCCGCACTCATCACCCGATTGGCTTTTATGTAATAACAGCGACTTTGATGTAGCCTTGGTAATATCGGTTGCTATCGATATCGGGACTCTACACTGACCGTGCATGTTTGTCTTATATGGATAAGAAGACCTACTTTAGTCTTTTATAGTTACTGTAAGTAATGTATAGGGAGTTTCTGCTTTCATCTATCGTATGGAATGATATGCTAACCATCCTGAACCAGACGTATGGCAATATAGGAGGATTCGATTATGTGTTCTGCCATTTATTCCTCCTAATGACCTTCCAAATCACAAAAGATTTTTGGTTAAGAAAATAACCTTGTTTTACTTTTATGAATTCTTAGATTTCTCTATTCTATATGAAGCTCTTCTCGAGTTTGAAATAAAGTTCATAATTCAGAGCACACATTGTACACTATTATATTATACATTATTATGATACACAGGGGAAATAACGTCTGAATCTAATATAGCTGGGGAAGTCGAAGATGTATAAAGGTCTCAGCAGAAGCCCCAATAACCTACTTGTTAAAAAGTCCCATTGCATAACAAAATCCTTCCTTAATATTTTCATTCCTTAGTTACCTTTCCTTGTTTTCCTCACAACTCCTTGTTTCCTTGTCCTTTCTAACCTCGTTTTAGACACTAAGTTATGAATGACAACGACCTATTGGTTTTATCTCGATGCATTATATCTAGATTTGTTTGTATCCAAAGATATTGTTCTGGGTCCGAACATGTCCACTGTCTAAAATACGAATGTCTCTACAACCTAGACATCCGATCAATCCGAATCAGGGTGTGTTATAAAAATAATGCTATTCTTTTTACAAAGGTGTTGCTTGGAGCCGTTAGAAGCAAACAGCCCATTATCCAAGATAAGATAGCTTCAGTGGAAACGGGTTCCCCTGTTTGATGAATTGAGATGGATTGAAAAAACATTTTGCAGATTCAACAGTGCTTTTGTCAGTAGCCCTATCCACGTGGGATATAGTGATTGAAGAATGTGATAAATAAAAACAGAAGAATCCGGAGGTAGACAAATGAGGAAATAATTGATCTTAATGAGAATGTTTGCGTTAGCAGACCACAAAACCTAGGATAGTTCTGGAGGATCAGTCACCAGAACTATCAATCACTTATAATATTGATGGACTTATCCGCGTTCATGGTTTTAAAAGGTTCAAGGTTGCGGAAAGTAGCCACTATTTCGTACCAATGCAGTCTGTGGTAAAAAAAACTGTTTGATATATGGAAATCAAGGACGATAATCTGAGTACTTTTTGTATATATGCTAAAGATGCCAAGATGTCCAGGGTATAATATGTATACATGTAGACAATATTGTCTACATATTATACCCTGCATGGACTGCTTCTTGAATTCCATATATGTAGATAATCTTGATAGTATCTTTTATCAATTTTTAATAAATAGTAATAGTTGATCATCTTTAGATTTTCCCAATAAATATATAACCCTTTAAGACTGCACACGTAACAAATGAGACGTTTTTTGTTACTCAGTCCTATGTCAGATAATGAGTTAGGATTCCTCATCATTTTAACTTCGCTGAAGGGTGTAGTTCTACTACCGTTAGTGGTAATTATATTTAGATATATTTTAAGATAGCAGAAGTCCGTGATACTATAGTAAGTATTCATTACAACACTCCCTTCCAAAGAAACATCTGCTATATATATGACTGCCGGATAATATACCAATAAATCTATCAATCCGTTAGGACTTGGTCTTCCAAATAGTAGCTTGAATCTTCTTTAGATTACAACGACGCCTTACATACCGCAAGTTGTTTACATCGACGATTCTCACCACAATGCTGTCCACTCGATTTCCCCAAACAAGATTACCCTTCCTTCGGTTCATCATGATTGATTATTGTTTTCTCACGCCTCACTGCCCATACTCACTGTTGATACCACCAGGCATGTATCTTACGTGCCTCTCCATATATATCCTTACCTATATGCTCCCCCAATCAGCGTTCATTTTACTGGCTTAATTAGGTCATGGAAAGGTTGATTAGAAACACGTGATCTCAGCGAGAGGTCACAATCGTGATCACCAACTCCATCAATGAATAATTAGCTGAATTATCATCTGGTCAAGAATAGCTCTAGTTAGTGTGTGGGTTGGAGATATAAAGCCTCATAATCATCATACATTATATAAATGGATTATGATACTTTCATATATTTGTTGCACATGCTAACCTACAAAGTCAAAAGCGATCACAATTGATTCGATATGGCCGGTGTACAACGACGACGTTTCAGTTAAAATTAGCTTAAAGAAGTCCTGACTGTAATTCCCAGAAGACCATCTGACATCTGCAAGGTCAGAATTTGTGACTTTGAAAACATCGCCGGAGACTTAATGTTGTTCAACAATCTTAAGTCCTTTCTCGGTCGTCGGCAACCATCTTTTTAGTAATTCCTAACATCTTTAGTGGCATTTACATTGTTCGACTTGATTCGATTGTGGATGTCCCGCCGACAGAGAAATTGTTTAAAGGGGAGAAACTATAACGTGTGGACGAGTCTGTATATGAATGAGAGAGTCAATGTCCTGGGGTTCCTTTACCGTTACCATACTCGTACTTTGTTAATACTGCTATCGTTCCAGGCCAATCGTCAAAATCATATTAAACTATATGGATGAGAAATGTTTCTACTTCATATTAGATACAATATTAACACAATAACAATAATATGAACTTAATTAGCACTTTATAACAAAGATAAAACGAATGATGATAAGTGATGGAGGCAAGACAGAAGCATGTCCTTCAAAAGCCAAATAATATTCAAAGAACGCCCTTTTTTCAAAAATAGCCTGACCAAAGTATTTGAAAACACACTCGGGAATACATGTAAATCCCCTCAATTTGATCATCTTGTACTACCTTTATATATATATATTTATTTTGACCATTTTGACCAGATGGACTTTCCCATAGAAATCAATGCTTTTCCATTTCGAATTCACAAATTAAGATCAATAACTCAGGAAGCATAAGGTCCTCGGAAGTGACATTTTCAGTGTTGTTTGTTTCCCCACATATTTAAAATTCAGTTTTACATTCTTTTATCCGGGCTCAATAAAATCAATGCAGCCAGATTCCTAAATTTGTTTCCACAGGATGTAGAAAGGAGCCTGCCATCTGCCGGTTAAAATGTTTAGAAAGAGAAAGGGAAATAATACTGATGCACCTTGGTCTCTTGCATTTGGGTCAACGTTTTCAATATCCTTTGTACACGCAGAATTAACCAGATCCTAGTAAACAATGTTAGGAGTACATCTAGAAGGTTTACTCACTTTACGAATTGATGGGTACTTAAAACTGACTGAGCAGAGTGTAATCGACCAACTTTTAGGTTCTTAAATCAATGGATACCCGTCCAAGCCCCAAACGTATCATTATGATTGATTTGAAGATGTTTGTTAGTTTTGAAAGACTATGTTGCTTTCTCCTTCCATTCATTTATAAGGAGATCTATATCTAATCAATGTGGCTGTTTTCGATCAGCACCTTTTATGATTAAGAATATGTTTGAACCCATTAACATTTTACTGATGAACTGCAGCTGTGGCACAAAACGCATACCCATTGGGAATATACCTGAAGAAAAGACTATAGAGCTTTCAATAGACAAGTGTACAAAAGACATTAACCTTATGTCGAAAGCGGACACTTAGTGCTGCAACTTTACAAAGTTCTTCTTCGTCCAACATGGTTGCAGGGGAAGTCATTACAATGTTATCTCCAATGCGCACCAATGTTTCCGCTCTATATGTGGAGAAGGCCAAGTAAGGACCACCCCAGAACAGCAATAGAGCTGCTGGGTCAGTAGCATTTCAATCTATCACACTAACCCCCAGAATTACCAGTGATAAATGTCAGCGAATGAGACCTCTAAAAATCCCCCTCAAACCCTTGAGCTCACTTAGCATTCTGCATTTCTACCACCCAACCCTATTTTCTCCCACTTCTTTCCCCAATTCATCTCACTTAGGAGCTAGATATAGTGACTAGAGAGACTATTATTTAGGTCCAAAGAAGACGGTCTGGTGTCGGTTATTTTCCATAGTTCCTTCGCAATCATTGATTCCGTCTTGGGAAATATGGTTCCTTTTGATATATTGGCACCATAAGAAGTTATTTTCTCACCCCGGATATATCTACATGACATGAGTGCTGGTTTTGAATATTTATTAACGAATTCCACAAAGGCAAGAACCGTGGGTAAAGCTGGATATCTTAGAGGTTGAGTATCAGGTTGAGGACCAGATACTATTATTCTTGTCTTTGTTTATTAGAGACTTGATACGTCAAAACACCTGCTTTGCATCGTTAGTAAATTTCATGACATAATTTATAAATCGTATTTCATGACATCATTCATAAATTATAACAGTTTTCAAAATCTTCAGTAGGTCGGGTACTGAATGAAAGTACTCGAACTTTTAAATGGTGACTGACTATACAAGCATTCATTTCGTCATTGAGATGGTACATACTCTAAATTATGTTGGGAATTTTCCCATATATATATAGAGGTCCATGCCTTTTGTTAGATCTATATAGTTGTCTATGTTATCTGTTCCAGTGAAGTCATGAATAATATATGGGATATTTGTAGGGGTATTACAATCCTAATGTTGCACTTTAGGTACCGATTAACATTATACATATTACATATCCTCCGCACATATAACTCAACAGTAAGGTATTTCTCTGCAAAGGCATAATGACAAAAGCCAAAGCACTTTGTAAATTGTACCTCAATAAGCAAATGAATCTGTCGTCTGCTACAGAGGATTTACTCGTAAATCATGGGACAATCCTCTTTGACGCTAAGGCGCTACTTCATGCATTGACCCCAAGTTTTAGATAGGCCTCTGGATTACTGTGGCTGCAATTCTGGCACTGTCTGCAAGTAACACAATATCCCCTTTGTCAGTCGCTTGAGAGTACTTTGATGGGTGGGGAGTCGATGCTGGGAAGCAAGGGACACAAAGCTACAGAAATGAATCCTTCAAGGTGGCAACACCGAAGGAGTGACAGGGGGAAGGTGCCCACGCCAGAAGGTATGTGTGAATGGAGGTATTAGTACTATGAGAACGGTTCAAAGAGATTGGGGGTGATAAACGCCAATATCTTGTCCTCTGTTCACCTGCGTGTGCTATGAACTTGTTATTTCTCAATAGCAAATAGAAAATTGCATTTTTTCCTTCAACGGGGAATACATTGAACTAATTCACCGAGCCACTTTTACCTTTTGTCCTGGATTTTTTTAGATGGAGGATATGAAGGTACGTGGATCAGATTTATTTTTTAGGAACATGTTTTATTGCAGGAGTAGACATTCAGTGTCGTCGCAGTGACGATGTTCCCACTGCCTGCCTAGAACAATTTGCAAAATTACATATATATATATATATACACGTTTGAAAAATGTGAAATATGATATTCAATGGTTAGTAAAGATACATTGTGTTGGTCGAGGGGGAAGACCAGGTGAGCTACAATCTATGATACATAAATAGATTTAAATTTAAACTGGATGTCGTGGAACTAAATCTCTTTTTAAATTTATTTTAATAGCAGAAGCATCTAGATTTCTGATACTCTGGTCTAGATTATTCCAAGTTTGAGTGAGTTGATAACTAACAGACTGCCTATTCCATTCAGCTTTGGGGTGTAGTTGAGATAGAATAATAGCTTCATTTTGTCTAGTATTACGAAGACTATTTAAAAATCGCCTTCACTAAAAAGCCAAATTCAAGATAAAAATGTGGTTCATAATACAGTTCACCATAAGCAAACAGATGTGTTGAATCAACGCAATACCAAATATACTCAGGTATAACAGGTATTTACCATTTTTCGGCCTTATTTATTAGACTTTATTACATGTGTAGAGCTGCCGATTGTACATTTTCTGCCAATGGCACCTACATATAAATGTACCCAGATTGGAACAACCTGTTTGTCTGTATGTTCTTCCAGTTAATGGTATAATCTTTTGTATTGCATTTCAGGCCTTTGTACATTTAGTAAGTTAGAAACGACACATATCGACAGAGTCAATGTTTTCATGGCTGATGCGTTGCCTCACAATTCATATAATATTCAGAGATCGGTTTACATTTTGAACTTTAACCCCGATAAGTACAGCAATAATTCTAAACAACCAATTATGATCCCCATAAAGAGAAACAGATCAGATAACTATCGCATCCAGTTGCAACCAATGTGAAACTTAGGTATCACGCGCAAAATCAACATCACATTACGGATATAAATCAGTCAAATTTCTTTGAGTCAGATAAGCACGAAGCTATACAATTCAAACCGAATCAAACAAATCAAAATCTCAAATTCTATCATACCGAATCCTCCATATAATCAGTTAGGTATTGTTTAGTCACACCAAAACGTCGCATAGAGTCCTTATGTTACACCCTTGGGGGGGGGGGTATAATCTATAAATGTTCCTAAGTTATATCAAAGATCCTGGGGAGCTACAATGAACACTTCCAAGTCAGTTTAGTCTTGAATCTAGAGTGTCTAAAAACTAGCAGGTTTCTATATATAAAAAAGAGCATATGTATACCTAAATATACATGTACTTTCTCTCCATTTCTAGGCATACTCTGGAAAACCTGACAGTGTGAGAATATACAATAGAGAATTTAAGATAAAATAAGATAATCCACTATTTTGCCAAAGGAATGGTAGCGTTAGAGAACGAATTTTTAATAAAAGGGAAATCAAACCACCAAGATCCTCCTATTTAACCCCCATATATAATATAAGTTAAGGTGAAGGATCACCGCATATATTGGATCGGGACCTTGGCGACCGTAGCATGGGCCACGCCCCTTGGTGACGCCACGTCATAATCCACGCCCTTCCATTCGTCAATAACAATTCCACTCCACGCCCACCTCCCAACCGGCATGCACGCTAAAAACGTTTTCTTTACTCTTATGTAACTGTTTATGGTAAAAATAAACCCCATGTTTATGTGGTTTTAGGCTATTGTATTCCTTGTGTTACAGTATTCATTGCGACTACATTATATATTCAGCAAGTCGATTCATATGTTATACTTGTATGTATATCAATTATTTATTAAAAAAACCCAGATCAATGACAAATAATCTACTCAGCATAACGTTTATACCTAGATCGAAATTACACACGCACATCACATTTTAGGATACATACTATTATATTTGCATAATATTAAAGTTATTATTTAAAACAGCAACTAGATTTTCACATTTTAGTAAGTCACATAGCTGTACATGCGCAGAGATGGCAATTAGACTGAAACTTCTCCTAAATCCGACTTTTCATTTGGTCGACAGCAACTTTACCCTTTAGAAATATGACAATGCATGAAAATTGATGTTCTGTCGAAAATGCGAAATGTCAAAATTGCAACATTTATGTAAATATTAATGTTAAACTTCTCTCAGTATTGAAATAGCATAGTTTGGTGAATTCAATCTAATGCCTTATTATTCGGAAATATAATGCCTTATAGAGTGACGTAACAAATCGGATTAGATCTACTGGGCAAGAACCAGACTCTGATAACAACGAATATAAGGAAATACACCTTCCCTGCCTTGGATTTCTTTACATTGATGCTATTCGCCTATTGTTAATTGAATTGTTCGCTGATGAACACGCTCTTTCCCTTGTGACACCCCATTCAATTGAATCAGAAGAACATGTATTTTATCTTCCTACACTTGGGACGAAAACAAGCTAGCCTACAATCTAAATGTTCACTGCAAGTTTTGGTTCATTTCCAAGCAAAGGAATCTAATTACACGTTTACATCTGCCCAGCACTACCAAGAAGCCTGAGCTTAATAGAATTAGGAAGTCCCGTGTAAAACTGATTTAGTGAAACTTTTCTTTCATGGAAGGAATTGGATCTAGCTGAAAATAGTTAGTAGAAAATGTAAATTTCCCTACATTGATGAGTCTATATAGCTCAGGTGAATGGATTACAATAAACTTTGTGTTATTTCAAATGAATTTATTTTTAATTTTGTATATCTATATATTTCAGAATTGGTTCTTTCGACCGCGATGGCCTCGTTCCGCGAGATCATTTAAGATGCATGACTAAATACAAGTATAATGCTAATCTTTTATATTTCCTGAAAACACTGTACTTTTCCATTTTCCATTGCGTTATATAGTTTAATCATGAATTACTTAATGTATTAGAAAAACATGAATTCATACCAATGTATGAAATGTAAGGATGGATGCAAGGAATAGCAAATAAGTTGCGTCGCTTGGATTAATTTGGAAAGATGGAGTCCCATTACTGTACTATAGGACGCAAGTAAACTTAATTGACCATATATATGACCACACTGTACGAACTAACACTACACAATCCCCCATGTACATACAATTCAATCAAGCCTTGAAATACGGCCGTACCACCACATTGATTGCTGACATTTGTAATTTCGGGAACCCATGTATAGGCTTTATTCCAAAGGTACCTTTAATTAAAATTACTCTCATGCATCAGCACACTGATTTATGTATTATAAGAAAAAAAGATTTTGAAATACTATCATATTAGTAAAGATGAGATTGGATCCAATATTGTTAATAACTTTAGGAAATCTAAAAAGTATTTCTATATTATATGTTTATTTGTTTCATGTTTGAAATCTATTTGCAATATTTCTGGATGTTACTATTAAAGCAGCTACATATACTCCATATAGGATAACCTTAGAGCCGCATGGATATATTTAATAGTCTTGAAATTGGGACATGTATTTATGTTATTTAAAGACTTAGATAACCCAAAAATGAAAACATTTCTAAAAAAGAGATCTCGTAAATAAACACTTTGAAAAATGTATCATTTTTACGACTTCTGACTTATTTTTCTGTAACACATCACAAATATAAAAGAAAGCACTTATGATTAAACGTATATTATGACTTTACGTATGGATAACCAAGACTTATCAGCATTACGCTTTTAGTCTCATACCTTGAGTGCCTCCATCCTAAAGGACATCACATTTTAGTCATGATCAAACATCCATCTGACTAATATGGCTGCATGAAATGAAGAGTGTGGATAATATGGAGTGTCTTCACGAATACAAGGCTACAATACATGTAGATCAGAAGGCTTCATCTCCATCTTTCCTCTCTATTATATACTTTGTTAATCTTTAATGAGCAGAATATATTCTCAACTACAACCCACTGATAGATCCTATCAAAGATAGACAAAATATAACAGTGCATCAACATCATATAATTAAGTGATAATGATACCTTGCAAGGAGGGCCCTGTCTTGGTATCTCTTGGCATTAGTTGAATCCCCATAGAATTCAAAGACCATTGCATGTTGAAAACATAATCCTGTTTGGTTCTTATTTCAGTTTACAGGGGGACGACTCCTGCTCTTCCAATCCCGGACATATTTTACCCTTAATGATATAAAGGCAAATACCAAATGCTAACGCAGTGAAATTGCCATCAGCACGAAGGGCCGACTTCATTTAATTACATGTGCGTGGAGAGTTGAAATTCCTTGTCTGTCCCAATTAAGCGACACTAGATTTTTATGACTTCTTTCAATGAAGCCGACCATTTCATAGAAACACAAATCGGAGGGCCTGTTTCTCATTTGTCTCGAAACTTTTTCCAATTAATTCCACTAAAGGGAACAATAGACATATTGACGCAACACAGTTTCAATTCAAGAAGATAATGGCAATTTTGTCATTGAGTCTTCGATTAAAACAACTTCAAAGGCCTTCATTGACACTGAGGCCACAGATCGCCAAGAGATCATCGCTTGGCTTTGGTCCATTGTATTAGCACCATCTTTGTAGTGTGTTTTAAATCATCGTTTGAACACCAACAAAGTCAAGTAGAAGAGTAACTTTGAATTAGATTAATGTTGTTAAACAATGGCCTTTGAGTGTATTGGTGAATTGTTTACATGAAAACCATAGCGAGAATTATAGAAATTATAAGAATTATAAAAAAAATCGTTATAATCAATAGATTTATTGTAAAACAACAATGACAATTTAAATTCATTGCTATGAAGTCCCATGGTGGAATACAATTCTATTGTATTTTGATTGTATTATTTGTAATGGTACTGAGAATTTATTTATAATATTAGCAGATTATAAAAAGAATTTGTTTAGAAAAAACGTTTTGTATTTTAGAAAAGAATTCTTTTCTAAAAATTATACCAAACGCTTTTTTAACAATACTTGAAATAAAATCATACACAAACGGCATAAAGTACCTTCTATACATTTGTTTACGTTACATAATAATTTAATCATGGAATTTACTCATGGCGCAAAACTAATAAAATATTTACCCAATTCCTATTTCGTTGTTTCCATTGATAAAACAAGATTTCTCCGGACCATTCTCCCCCGAGTCAGTGTTTAACAATTGGGTGGTCTCATTAATGCCATCTGCTTTGATGCAATCCCTGACACGATCGAATGGCACCAAACAAAGCACCTCGCTCGTCCGATTCCCTTCATAACCAATCAGCCCTTTCCCAAACCCACACACAATGCTGTCAACAAGCAAACCCCGCCAGCTTTTTTTGCAATACCCGTGAACCAAAGCTAATAAAATTAGCTTTCAGCCACTTTCTTCTGCTGTTCCCACCTCCAAAGCAGGTCCCTTTTATTGTAATTACATTGACTTTTTATGAAATGAAATGTTCAAATTTTAACACCATTATAATGAATGGTATTTTACAGGTTTACAGTAGAATTACAGTTACAAAAGGGTTTATTCTATTATCATTATCCTAAAGTTGACCATTTACCATGTAAAAATCAAGTGCGATGAATATCATAGTCATGTAAATTCGACATGCTCATATTAAATTCGTTTGTTCATATTAATTGAATCCAGATGAATAAGAATAATACCAAATAGGGAAAAGTATCCAGTCATCAAACATTGCAATAACGGACATACATGCATGCAGGAACTATCATATTGATACAGCAACTGGTGAAATTAGAACAGCCTAAGCGGCAAAGTTATTCCTAATGCACATTTGGATCTAGATCCCCCCACCCCCGTTTTGCCTTAGTTCTTCCAGAAGAAAATCATCGCTAGAGATACACCCAACAGCATACTTTTTCATTGATTTTATATTTAGTTGGTGATACAATGTCCCTGGATGAGGGTTTTCAATTGTCCCAGTTCTGTATGTACACTGATTACAGTTTCATGGAGGTACTACCGCATACTGGGATAGGGTATGGTTCTATACACACGGATAAGATATGATTACCATAATATGCCCTACATATATTATATATATGTGTAGGGCATATCTTGTCAAAGAAATAGAGCGAGATGATCCACTATTTAGATGTAAAGGCATGAAAGGAAATTCAAACATAAACCAAACAAATTGATTCCAGACACACTTTCTGGATGATGGTTTTGTATTTCTGGATGAAGGTTTTGTATTTCTGTATGATGGTTTTGCATTGCTAATAGTTTTCTATAATACTTCACCAGCCATACGAATTATTCCCGGGCTATAGTTCTGAGATTGTATGAGCACACGCAACTCTCTATGCGATGGTTTTTTAAATCTCTTCTGATAAACATTCGCTTTCTTCATGATTGAATTAACATGTATCGAAATGACATAAAAAATTAAGATACACCCTAGCTTAAATACTGTGTGTATTTGCTTATTGAGAGTGCCCATTAGTAGGCCCTATAGTATTTTTTTAAAGTCAGGTCCGATACTAAGTTAATTGAATTTTTGCAAATGTATGATGCATTCTGCCTGAATAAAACAACTTAAACAACAACATACGGGTTTACACCTTTTCCTGCAACGATTCTTGTAATTCTGCCCTAACTCCACATCAAAATTTCAATTTGGTGTGGAGATAAAAACCAAAAGCAATTTCAGGCATGCGTGGCTCGCCTTTCCACTTTTCTGATTAACAAGCGAGTGATCACGTTTCGTCAACAATGGAGAAATCACGTCACTAGGAGTACAAGAAGAGGGAGAACAGCCATTATGTTGCACTGAGAGCAGACAGTTCGTATTCCGTGTGTCGCACTTCACCACTGCAGATTGGGCGATAATGGGGGAAAGGAGGGATGTTAATATGGCTGATGACGATGATCAATAAGTTGGAAGACATCTTAGAGACCTTATACTTAGGGGTGGTTAAAATGAAAACCGCCTTGAAACGGTATTTCTATCCCAAACTGGCCAGTTGATCGTATAATTCACTAAATAAAATGAATCTGAAAAATAAAACAATCAGATATTGACGTGGGTAGTTAGGGGAAAAAACTTTTAATCTGATTTGCTGAACTATACACGACACGATGGTGTCTAAAAAGGCCTCTAGGTACCATGGTGAATGCACTGCTGTGGGGACTTTATGATACAAGGTTCGGGGCATGAACTCATGCATTCCAGGAAGGTAAGAAGTATCGCAGATGATTGTAATAGACATATCGTTTATAGTGTAATGCATTTTAAGGTATAAGGGGGTTACGAGGCTTCTAAGAATGGTTTACCATATAATTGTATATATAGTGGAATTGTTATGATCTGATGTGGAAGGGCATAGCTTGAATGGGAGAGACACACCTCTGAATAAAAGTTCACTCTCCCACCGGGTGGAGCTCCGATCTTAAAACGTTTTATTTGCGATTACACTACCAGCAATATCCTTTAAATACTATCTAAGTTACTTTGGAAATAAAAAAGAATGGACCAAAATTAGGAAATTATATTTTTTGACTTAAATTAATTTAGCAGAAAGCGCACTTCCTCATTTTTATATTTGACATTTTGAAATATATTTGCAAATACTCGGAACTTACATTTTTAATAGCTACGTTTTAATATGGCATACATGGTGTTCAAGGGGATTTAGCCCTGGGATACAATTAAATACATCCGGGCAACAGAGATGTATCGGTGCAAAGTGCCGGGGGAATCATTGGGAGAAACAATATGGTACCTCGGGAGACCTAAACCCATTTTGGAGAGTTGAACCTCATTCAAAATCTCTTTCATTCAGGCAACGCCATCTTCCGTTGGCTTAGCCCTTTATATAGGCAAACTCTACTTTTTCCGTTCCTGAAATACCGCTCTCCTCCACTTGGGGGTCTGTATGTTCATTGGGAATAGCCTAGAATCGAGTTCACTAAGCCTGTATAGTGCAACTAGAGTATATTCAATAAATCCCTGTTTCACTTGTCACAATATATAAGACCGCGAGGGATTTCAACCGTCAAAGTCTAAAGAAAACATATCCCCCTGATGAATAGGATGCTCCCAGGCCGTACAAGTGACTTTTTCAATCTAGAATACTCAGAAATAAATTGAAGGCGTGATGTGGAAGCTTCAGTAAGCGTTTAAGTCCGTCTAAAATCCAATCAATTGAAGCCTCGATTCTTGTGCCTATTCTCGCCAAATCTCACTCTCTTCGTGACAACTAATAAAGGGAGTCCCTTCTCCTGGTGGTCTTGAGGCAACTTCCGATCTACATTCTGAGCATGCGCACAAGTACTTAGAAGGAATATAGGATTTGTCACGAATTCTGGACATTTTTACCTCCCATTATTAAGGAAAGACTTTCTCGTCTGGGCGGCCATATAGAAATGGAATGACAATCGTAGATCTATATGCAGTAGTTGCATTCGCTTTCTTCATGATCTAGAATGAAAAACTGCATTCCTGTTTCAGTTGATGTTTGTTTAAGACACCCTAAGCAAGGGTTATTAAATTATTTCATGACACCTGGACAGTTGACATTCATTTAGCATTAGAATTGTATACTAGGACTGATACACGGAGATTGTTATCAATATGGATATATACAAGGCGATTTGAAATATGTTTAAACTAAGGACATGAATTATTTCCGAAAATGTCCGGACAAATTTAGTACTCTTTTTTTTTTTAAAAAATTCTTACTAGGAAAAGGTCAGCCCATACATTTGGAGCTGATTTACGGTGGTACACCTGGCGGAAAAGGTGAAAACTGCAGTCGCACCAGGATTTGAACCTATAACATTCGCTGTTTCTTAAGTGCCTAAGATTCCTGTACCATCCAATACCTCCTTGACAAGGGACAAGGGAACTGATTATATCAAAGGTAGGTGTGATTGTAAAGAATGAAAAAGAATGTAATGATAATGAATTAAAAAGCAAAGGGAATGGCATGACCCTTAGTATCATTAAAATGCATTAAACAGGGCAGAGCTAAAAATATTCCTTTCATGTGCATCAGGGATATAGACCCTCCATCATAACCACTTAACTCAAGGCAACTTTAAATTCAAAACATCGTCCATCATCGTTCTTGGATTAATTTCGATATGTCATCACAAAGTTTTATGACCGACCAAGGTAACCTTATTGGCTATGTAGTATTATACTAACTATAATCAACAGTATCAAATATGTCAATGCCAAGTAAACTCCTTAGAGACTGGATCGATTGCCTCGAGGCGAAATAGCATTCCTATTCAGAAGCCTTGGCGTGTTAAACATGAAAGTCTCAATAATGGCTGGACTGCTTTGAAAACTAGAAAGGAACTGCCAGTGGGAAATGTAATTATTTGCATGCACCTACTATTGTAACAGCAGGAACGTTGTGGATAAAACTGTCCTTAAGACAAAGTATCTGTGGCAATACTGTCTTTATTGAAATAATATTTCAGTAGACATGAGAAATGCATTTGTATTTTACCCACCTTATCCAGTGTATTACAGCACACATACCTTCATCTATATAACTTTGTAGATAAAGTTATGAACTTTATCTGATAATATAGATGGAACAATTGGAGATTTAAGAAAACCTATTTTGGTCGATTTAACTTATAGTGCTGTATTGAGAATGCCTTCTAGGGTTGGTTTATAAAACCTCAAATGCGATACGACAGACTAAGTGGTACCCTAGAAGTACCTAGGAGAACATGTAACCTGATTGCAAGCACCCAAACCCGTTTAGAGATAGATCAGTTTTGTCATGCACCGAAAACTTGGAAATTAATGTCAGGTCTAACAGTAGTCCCTAACAGATTGTATCAAGAGTAGAACAAAATTAAACATGTAGTGTAAAGGATGAATGTAATATCATAGTTATAAAAGTGAAGTAGTGTATGAAATCTTTCTTGTTGAGGAGCCAAAGTCATATAACGCTACCAATTAAACTTCTACCGTCGATGAGCTCTAGGAAATCTGTAGACTATTTGAATATAAATATTTCCTTAAATAAAATCGTCCTTGATCCATGGAGGCAATGACAGGAAGTATGCAGAACAGGCACTTTCAAGGACAAAAGGTTTTAGACAGAGTCTAAAATAAAAAATGGTTCTTTAAAAAGAGCATTCGCTTCCTGTGCGTCCCAAAACAGGAAGCTTCGTTTTCAACGAATAAAAATGGGTTCAAATGAGAATGAAGTATTGCCTACTTTGATTGTTTTTTATGTTTGTTTAATTTTTACATTTAGCAATACTTCTTATCTTTACTGTTACCGACAACCATTTTTCTAGGAATTCAAGTAAAAGTTCTGAAGATATGCAAGCAAATCATATCGTATCAGCTCCCCTGTCTCTGATGCGAATGATTAAAATACAACTAAAAATAGACTGTTCGTTCCTGGTTATCAACAAACATCCTCTGTTTCTCACCCTAACACATCTCTGTAATCTTATAATTTGGTAAGTTATCTTTGTAATTCTCCTGGAATGGAAGGTGGCTTGGAAGTCTTCCCTTCGGTTTGAGAAGGTCACAACCTTTTTGTCAATGTATCATCCCGTAGGCAAATACTGAGTTCTCTAATCTAATCTAAATCTATAACAGCAATGATGCCCCTCATGGAATGAAAGATCATACATGGCTTCTCTTCAACTTCGTATATTTCCTTATATCGACCAACCCTTAAATTAATGAGAAGTAAGAAGCAAGGTTCTATTAATTATTATGGCTGTTTAATATATCATATCTGTGTTAAAGTGCAATAATTTATTCGGTCAAGGTCAGGGCCAGATTACAAGACCACCTCACTACGTTGTCTGTCATCTATCCACTCACCAACTTCAAACTTCAACCCACCATTTGTCATACCCAACTTCCTGTTTCTCTTAGTACATTTACATCATCCATCGTTCTTCGCCTTCGTCGCCCACACTGAACATTATAATCTCTAAAGATATGTTTTCATATTGGCAATCCCTCTGAAAACAATGTCATCGGAGTTTAAAGGTCCATGCATTGAGCATAGCATATGATTAAAGTATGACTAGGAATGAATTGGTCCTTTTCTAATTACTGCCTACCTACTGTCCTAATCCTAGTCATTACCGCTGGCTCGTACCCAACACAACGAAGGATCATGACTTCCCTTGTGTCATCCGCTGATCCCATTCATCCATACCTACAGGGACACTGCCTTCTCCTACTGGACTCCTTTTTCCCCACCACCGCCCCACCTCTATGGTCTATATTCAAGGCCTCTGCTCCTCCGGCTTCCATCTGTTAACTGCTCGGCCTGGGTTATGGCTTTGCGAGATAAGCTTCATCTCTGATTTACTCTGCACACTGCCGTCACATCACAGACTCTAGGCCTACTTTACTGGTCATCCCTAACCCTCGTTCAATCTCGTTCACGTAAATCCTGATAAACGGTGGGATTTTCTAATTTGTCAGATACAGGACAAAAAGTAGAACAAGTCAAGGCGTCAGCGCTGATTCAAGTTTATGTTGAGAGCTATAAATGGTTCAGAATAATAGGTGGTAAGCTTCATAGATCATTTTTGATATAGGGATTTATAGATTGTTGTCCATTTCCCCCTAGCTTGGGCCGAGATGAGCTTACTTTGATAACTGCTTTATTGTTTAATATTATGATAGACTCCCATTCTTGAATACAGGAGGATATTTTACAGGATGTGCTCTCCCTGTAGTCAATGCTTTCTCCATGTCTGAATGTAAAAAAATGAACTTTGCAAATGTTTGTTTTTCATTGCGCCATATCAAAGTTAGTTTTTATTGAAACTGGTTCTTATTCTGTCATGTATTATGATATTGATCACTTGCCTCTGTCATTATTACCAACTTTATGACAGTTATTAATACTGTTAATAAATTATAATTATTCAGATCGTGAAATTAATATGTAATTATATATCATCGCCAGCTAAATAATGCAGTGGAAGCCTGTGCCATTAAAATGTTTTATGGTTGAACCTTTTGTGTATTCCTTTGCAACTGCGCTGGTTGGAGAAAATAATTCTTTCTTTGTAATTCCCGAAATCAACAGGAAGTCTTAAACTTACTAGGCTTGTGTTTATCTATTTTTATCCCCCTTGAAAACCTCCTGATTGTGTTTATTTTCTTCCGGATCCTCTAGCATTTGCCAATGGCTTAGCGATGGACCAATAACGATTAGAGCTGACAACTCGTGATCAGTCCCAGCCAATCAGAGGTAACCAAGCTCTGAATCAAATAAAAGCTTTGATGGAGAAAGATTGCTTCGCATTGAGGCCAATTTTTAAGACGTCATTCTGATGGAGAAACATTGAGAGACTGTAATCATGGAGCCAAGTGGATCTAAATTCACTTCTTACTGATAAGGACAGGGAAACGTTTGCACCCACTGGTAATATGGAGAATTCAGCCTTTTCTGCTCGCTGCAGTGCTAAGGGAAACCCATGATACATGTGGTTGTGTGTGATATGTATGGGTCTTTACAACCATAGAAGCAATTCAGCCTTTTTCAGTAAGGGTCGTTTTTTGTATAGAAAATTACCTGGAGGCTTAAGGACAAGGGGCTCATTGCAACAAATATCGCTTCATATAAATTTATGAAGACATGTTTGCATGTCAGTATATTTCAACATGCAAACATGTCTTGACATGAAGCAATGGTAATAATATTTCCATCTTTTGATATCTTTGTAACAAAAATTGTAAAAACCACGTGAAATAATGATACAACATACAACAGAATGAATTGGCAATCCTGAGATGGAATGCAACAATAAGTTGTTCTATCAGCGAGTTGCACGGTTGATAACAAGCCAATTTGTGATAGAATGACCCACACTCCTCAATGATCTAACAGCATCAGTGTAATTTACTCCAGATCATGATACTTCTTTACAAAACAAATTACAACAAGACAAAAAAAAGATTTCCATTCGAATAATTACATTATCAATCTTCCATTATCTATTCCCTTATCAGAAAAGAATTCCAATGATACAATGACACAGTCATGGTACAAATAAGAAGAAAGCATATGATTGGGAGAGGTTTAGATTTTAGCAGGAGGGAGCTGGATAGTGGCAGTGTTACACAAGGGACATCAAAGGAGGCTTGACAGCTGTCTCCGACAATCTGCCTCCCCCGTCTCCTGCTGCATCAACTTGCACAAAGAGTTGCAAGATTAGTGAGCTAGAACCTCTGACAGCACCTGAGGAAAGCAATGTCAAAGTTCTTCAAAACTACTCCAATTAACTTCACTAAGGAAGAGAGGCTTCCTCATTTTCTCACTTGTTCAGCTCTTAGGGCTGGGCACTTGTGGTCTGAACTGTGATGTTTTACCAGAAATAAAATTACCTCGTTGAAGTGGAGCTGTTTTCTGCTAAAACATTATAAGTTAAATTAACTGTGTTGGCTGTAAGAAGACCGCCTTTCATTAAAACAGTGACACCCTAATGAATATTCTAAATCTCATTAGTATATTTAATGGAGAGCTTAGTATAATATTTTAATTCCCGGTGACTAGGTTATTAAATTTCGTACTATAGTTAAGATATACCAACAATTAATACACACACCTTCATGTATAGCATGGAGCATGAATAAATGAATTATGATACGGTACACGGACAGGGTCAGAAACATGCCTTGGACAAACGAGTAGTAGTTTAATCAACAAAACAGATTATTTCCCATTTCTTTTCCCCTTCGTTCTTCTTTCTCTCGAATTCCTACTTCATGTATCATCTGAAAACGAAAAAAACCCTTAATGAGGAGTCATAGGAATAGTTTATCTTCACTCCAATCACTTTGTTATATGTAGCTTAAGTTCGTTCTATATAAATACAATCAACATATGTCTGTCCTGCATCACGCAGTAAGCACAGTAATGCCTCCTGAGCTAACACACAAAGTGAATGCATACTTATGGAATATATCGGTCGGTAGTTCCCTCCACCCCCCACCCGCTTCTTCTTTACCCACATCACATATATTCTCAATCTAGAAGGAGGAGAAAGGAACAATTTTTGCGGCAGCGTCGGTAATATGCTACGACGTACGGATGACGTAGGGGACGTTTCATTGTCTAGGAAGCGGATGCGTGACTGACGGCACGTCATGACGCTATATGTCACGTCGCCAGTCGGAGAACTGTGTTTGCGTGACCCAGGTTTGACCTCGACTTGACCTAGAGGGAATCCTGATAACGTATTCTCCTTTTTGCGATTCCTACCACGCACAGAGCAGACTGGTGTCTTTGTAGACTGGGAACTCGCAGTAATGAGAAGATGGGCTTGTTTTGTGATCCTGTATCACCTCCAAGCTTTTCCTCGTACAAGGCACGGGTTCCATACACAGAGAAGGAAAACACATTATTTGGTTATGTTCCTGTTAGATATCTGAATACAGATTTATTTTCTCGAAAAGACAAGAATTATTCATGCAGACCAAACAAATGATTATCATCAATTACAAATTAAGGCGTAAGTACTGTTGAATAAATGTATATATCTATGTGGTAGTTGGCACTACCAAGTGGAATTCATAAGCATGGATATATGCCATCAATCCGATTCACTGATAATATTCAATTTCCTTCAACATGACTCGAATTCTACTTCATACGATCATCAGTGATAACCAGGGGCCACCAACAAAAACATACAGAAATGCATAGAGTTACCCCCCACCCCACCCCACCACACCCCTATGTAGGCTAATACCCAAAAGAAGATTAAATGAGTAAATCAAATCGTTGACAAACAGTTTAAACACAAGGACAGAGAGATTATTTCACCCCTTGGGGGAGTTGCCCATACCTTCAACAATGTATCTCCCGCTCAGTGGGAGCGGGTGATAACATGAAAATTACCACGCCCCCGACTGATACAACAAATTGTTTGGAATTGTTTTGATTTTGCGGAACTTATATTATCGCCCACTCGATCGTTTTACCGATTTTCTCTGGAAATACTACAGCTAGGAACTTAAAATGAAAAGTTCAATTGAATACTCATATCTAAACATGCGATTTTGCTCAAGTATATCGACGAAAATTATTTATTTCATTAATTAGCCCCGACAGGCTCTGACTGACAAGTAGATCAAAGGCAAAGCAAGCGCTCGGCACCGGAGGGAGCGGAACACAGAGATAAACTCTTTTATTTTATTTATTTATATATTTCGTTCATTGAAAAGATGTAAGGGGTGAAATAAATATGGAATCTATCACGGGCGGAGGGGCGGAGCGCAGCGTAGCCCCGAAGTCTTCCCCCGCAACCTCGATGGATAAAAATTCAACTGACCCAACCCTAGCTAGCTTCCATATATGTATCATTTAGACAAAGCTAGCACTGGGCCCATGTAGGCAACAATATAGGCCTTACCCAATGTGTGTAGAGCTGTCTTTACGTCTAGTCTTTGTTCATTCTATCCCATCTCCGGCAATAATGAGACATCTGCACAATCGTCTATAATAACTGTGTGTTTCCTTCCCGTACTTGATGAGATTCGACCAGTCTCATCGATATGTTTATGTCATCAGATCTACTGGATTCTCTATATAGTATTGAACTCTTCAGACATTAGAGGAGGACATTCTCAAACAACCAAAAGGCAACAAAAGCTTTAAGAAATACGTTATGTTTTTACATAGAGATACCATCTACTGCCATTAATATATATATAGGCTTCTTTGAAATGAGTACAACTGGTGGTATTGATCAGATTCAATTGATATAAGTCAAATCAAATGAAACGTCGCACGAAAATAAAACAACAGGAATTACAATGGAAATCAATTGAGTACTAAGGATTCCATGGAAATACGGCAGTTGACATGCTGGGGTCAATTCAAAGGAGCAGCAAAGCTACAGCCTATAATCGAAAAATGTTCATGAACTTGCGATCATTCACAAAATGTTCTTCTCTTCAGGCTGGTAAAGGGCCTAGTCCACCAAGGCGATTCTCTTGTGATTTTGCGCCGCAGAGGACTCTTTTGTGTGAGAATCGCATGAGAACCGGCTTAGTGGACCAGGCCCTTAAGGGATAAGTTCCACTTCATATTAATCATATATCATACAGTAGTATTTACGAAATGTCAGAAATAACTAGCGATCCCGCCCTGCCACCCTTTTCGCTATTGTCCTGCATGGGCGTCTTTGTTGTATTTCCACTTTTGTGCTAATACAATGTATTATATCAAGTTCCCATTTCCGGTTGAAGAAGATACCCATCATAATACAACAAGACCTGCAAGGACCAGAAACGTGCTTTTATTGATATCGTTCCAAGCATTACAAAACCCTTTTGAATGACATTAAACTTGATCTCTATTAGCGGAAGCTTTATGGTCCAGAAATCTCGACATTATGGGCATTTACAGCCAGTTCATTTCCAGTCCATTTCCAATATTTTAATCATTAAGTCTCTCTAAACTGGAAACCACATCTCTATGCACACTAGAATCCGGTCTTGTTCGTAATAGCAGAACTATATTTGATGCATGGCTGATGAATAGCTGATGATTTGATGTATTGTGAATTAACACAATGCACGTTATCCATTCTTTGCCTTAGGCATTCCCACAATTCCTTTTTTTATGGAAGATAAATACAGAAAATGTGTTTTGTGCAATTTAGTCGCCTGTACATGAGGTGCAGAGGAATAAAACGTAGACACGCCTAGTATGACGTATATCAAATCAATGCCTTTTCAATAGTGTCTCTGTGACTAGGTTACTTGAGATTGTGAGGTTGTAAGTCGGATTCCTTATGATAAGGATGTGTGAGAGTTCACATCTATAGCAAGTATATACTGGTAAGTAGATACTTTTAATCCCTCTAAAGCGTTCCAGTGTTTACTGGCAGCATTTAAATATCATTTTCCATTTATTTGTTTCCCCTACTTTAATTGTGTATATAGGTTGTTTAATTTGTTTGTATTGATCAATACATATTCCATTGATACTTGTTATATTTTCACCAATTAAGTCTGAGGTTTACGCTTCAAGTATTTCTTGATTACCCAACGATTGCAACATACATTTTGTATGGATTAACTTTGCATGGAAGATGCAGTAATCCATCCTTCCTAGACAGGCCCTCTATTCCGCAATGAGTTACTCCATACTAGGCCCTGCCAGAGTAGTACTGCCATTGGTGGGTGGCGAGATTCTACTAATCACCCCCTCCTGTGTATGTCTGACCATATGGTCTAACCTCTTTAACTTGATGGGATAGGGGACTTGCATGCCCGTCTACATGAATCTTGACTCAAATGGAAGTATGGTACTTATGGTACAGTGTAAATTCCATATAAAAAATATCTCAAGTTCATCATGGGATATTTATTGGTGCTTTAACGTTAATAACCATGGGTTTTACATATTTCCAAACCACAAACCTCCACCTTTCCCAGACTTGTGCAGTGGTACATATAAGTCCCCTATTGAAGGAGGGTCTGGCGGGGCCTTGACAAGTGACCACAGCTAAAAATAGGCCCCTCTCAAAATCGAGAGGGGAACTCACTGATAGGCTGGCAGTTTTTGGGACACGTTGACCCACTCCCACCGAATTGGTACCCAGCAATAGGCGATTTGCATAGCCGCCATTTTGAATTGTGGGCCGGAATTGTGGGACTAATGGTACAGTCTAAAATCTATAGAAAACATGCCATGTTCAGTATGGACTATTTATCAACAATCCAATGTCAATATCTATATGTTATACATGTTTCCATGACACAAGTCCACATCTTTCCCATCATGCATTTGGTTTTCATTGATCATTAATACAAGCTATGATATTGGTGAAAACATTTTTGCAAATTTTGATAAAAATGTTGCCAAATATTTGTATGTCAGATTTGAACTGAATCCATCCCAGCATGCACTGTGACAGTCATGCGCAGTAAGACATGTAACTCCCCTATTGGGGCAGGGCCTAGTACGGAGAAACTGGTTGCGGAGAATAGGGCCTGCCTAGGGAGGATGGCAGAAATCTAGCAGTCTGCGACTTTCTAACTTTGCCACTAAGCCAAAGTTAACCTTATACCAAGATCTCCTCTGCATGATGTTTCCCATTGTCTAGTGTAGGCAAAACACCTAGGGCATGTGGACCATAGGTTCAATGTTCTATGTGTATGAACATAAATGATTCTAAAAATAGGCAATGTAAGAAGTTAAACAGCGATATGTTTAGGAATATAAAGCTAATAAGCCTGTCGTTGGATCTGTGGAAATGTGGGTATGTATCAGGTAATAAGAGCAAGTAGTAGAGAGAATGGGGTATGTATCAGGTAATAAGAGCAAGTAGTAGAGAGAATGGGGTATGTATCAGGTAAAGAGAGCAAGTAGTAGAGAGAATGGGGTATGTATCAGGTAATAAGAGCAAGTAGTAGAGAGAATGGGGTATGTATCAGGTAATAAGAGCAAGTAGTAGAGAGAATGGGGTATGTATCAGGTAAAGATAGTAAGTAGTAGAGAGAATGGGGTATGTATCAGGTAAAGAGAGCAAGTAGTAGAGAGAATGGGGTATGTATCAGGTAAAGATAGTAAGTAGTAGAGAGAATGGGGTATGTATCAGGTAAAGAGAGCAAGTAGTAGAGAGAATGGGGTATGTATCAGGTAAAGATAGTAAGTAGTAGAGAGAATGGGGTATGTATCAGGTAAAGAGAGCAAGTAGTAGAGAGAATGGGGTATGTATCAGGTAAAGATAGTAAGTAGTAGAGAGAATGGGGTATGTATCAGGTAAAGAGAGCAAGTAGTAGAGAGAATGGGGTATGTATCAGGTAAAGATAGTAAGTAGTAGAGAGAATGGGGTATGTATCAGGTAAACATAGTAAGTAGTAGAGAGAATGGGGTATGTATCAGGTAAACATAGTAAGTAGTAGAGAGAATGGGGTATGTATCAGGTAAAGAGAGGAAGTGGTAGAGGGAATGGGGTATGTATCAGGTAAAGAGAGTAAGTAGTAGAGAGAATGGTGTATCTATCAGATAAAGAGAGTAAGTAGTACAGGGAATGGTGTATCTATCAGGTAAAGAGAGTAAGTAGTACAGGGAATGATTTATGTATCAGGCAAAGAGAGTAAGTTGTAGAGCGAATAGGGGTATGTATCAGGTAAAGAGAGCAAGTAGTAGAGACAATGGGGGTATGTATCAGGTAAAGAGAGTAAGTAGTAGAGAGAATGGGGTATGTATCAGGTAAAGAGAGCAAGTAGTAGAGAGAATGGGGTATGTATCAGGTAAAGAGAGTAAGTAGTAGAGAGAATGGGGTATGTATCAGGTAAACATAGTAAGTAGTAGAGAGAATGGGGTATGTATCAGGTAAAGAGAGTAAGTAGTAGAGAGAATCGGGTATGTATCAGGTAAACATAGTAAGTAGTAGAGAGAATGGGGTATGTATCAGGTAAACATAGTAAGTAGTAGAGAGAATGGGGTATGTATCAGGTAAAGAGAGTAAGTAGTAGAGAGAATGGGGTATGTATCAGGTAAAGAGAGGAAGTGGTAGAGGGAATGGGGTATGTATTAGGTAAAGAGAGTAAGTAGTAGAGAAAATGCTGACATAAAGCAACAAATTTGACGGTTCCGTTAGGCCCCAAAAAGGAAGTGCTTCCACGTCAAACATTGCCATTTCACCTACTGCACTCTTTATGTTAAGATCTGAAAATCATAATTTGTTCGAGTGCATGACTCTTTAGAACTGTGGCAGGTACCTTTACATATTTAAATTGGTTGACTCAGTGCTTTTTGCCCCAATTGGATAGTCTGTTAGGACTATTATCAGGTTTCAATCGAGAGCACTACAACCATCTTTTTTCTATGACTATGAAATTTTTAAAGATAATTTTTTTCTCAAAAACTAGTATATGATTGCACCCTACCAAATACATGTACAAAATGATACAGGGTGCCAGTAATCAGTAATCCAATTATGGCACTATAGGAATATTTACAATATTTACGAATGATTCAACATTGCAATTTGATATCAAAAGTAATTAGATTTGTTATGGAATGGATACCATAGATCTATGTAAGAGTTTTACTATTGCACTCCCATCATTTCACCTCTCATGGGCATATATATTATATGTCTATATATATATATATATATATAATGGAGTTCCTCTTATAGAGGCCAATGAGTGGCTTTCCTCTACCAGCCATCATTTCAACACAAACGCATGCATGTACCATTATGGTTGTGCTGAAAGAAGAATAAATAATAATACTAATATATTCGTTATGAAAGCCAAAGAAACCTAGTGAATGTTTGAAGGATGATTCGATTTTTAATACCACTGTTATGTGTACAAGAAAACAAAGAAGACAAGTACCTAAGCACCTAAGTGAAAGCTTTGACTCTTTGAGCATGCGAATGAACATTAGATTCAAAGAAGTAACACCTCTTTGGGGCTGAAAGCAAACGTGATGGAAAGTTATTTATGCATTGAAACTGCAAATCAATATTTGAATTTCAAACATTCACAATTCTTATTCATAGTTATTACATTGATATAGACATCACAGTTGCAGCTATTGGAAATAAGGTATTTTTCTCTTCTTTGCAGCAAACTGATCCATATTGCCATCATTGCCATTGGCTTTATGAAATAATGAACTTCCTTTGTGGATATCAATCCAATTTCCAAAGGGTGCCAGTTACCACATGAAAAGGATACTTGTTGGTTGAATCACTCATATTGGATGTATATATAATGGGCAGAACTATAGTAGAAACACCCAGAGTTCCATGAACCCATGCAGTGGTTAGGAATGGCAGCACTGCTATCATTTCTTTCAACGTTTGGATTGATGATAGCTTTACTTCCAATTTTCGCTGATGGACAGAGTGCTGACAGCAATGCTGTAGGAGGGGTAGAGAAGGAGCCGATAGACCTGTACATATTGGGACTTTTTCCCATGCAAGGTCAATGGCCAGAAGGACCAGGCTACAGTCAAGCCGTTCTTATGGGTCTGGATGACATCAATAAAAGGAATGATATCCTCCCGGGATACAGACTGAATATGATCTGGAACGACACCAAGGTACGTAATCTACAATACGGATACTAAGTTAGCATTTTCCAAAAGTTTAGACCATTTTAAACCCTTGAGGAATTTCCATACTAAAGCCACCATTTTGGTGTGAAGATTACAACTAGGGTATGCGGTGTATACATGTTACCGTATAGATATGTCGGTCGACAAGGAAGCATAAATATTGCTGCGTTCTGCGATCGAAATGGCGGAGATGGTCTAAGCAGATGGGTGTTAAGGTGCTAAGCATAATTAGCAATTTTAGTAATAAGATAATATTATAAATGGGTGATAATTAATAATTAATAAAAATATAGTTAGGTTACACAATGTTTCATAACAATTTTTTTCCCAACGTTTGTTTTTTATTCAGGCAAACGACAATAGTTACACTCTTCTCACAAATCAATTGTGTTTTTCGTTATACATGTCCTGAAGATGCAATTCTATTACATATCATCGTTGCAAGAAAGATTCTAAATAACATTATTTCCTAATCGAATTAAACTTATCTTCTATAATATAACAAGAGACATTTTATATGATTTTAATGGTTTACATGGTGAGGTTTTTTTAGTTTGTATGAGTTACTCAAATTATGAGAGGTGATGGGTATGAAAATTCCTGACTATTGTTGTGTAATATATACATTTAAGGGGAGTTTAGTTGAGTATACCATCTTTACAATTGATAATTATGTAATATCCTGAGGATATGGGTCTTTTTACTATCATAGTTCTACAGATACCATAGCCCGGGTGAATCCATATATTTTCTCATCTTTACCAATAGAATTCCAGCTTTTATATTTGGGAACTAATACATTAGTAGACATACATTATGGTATCACATGTATACAGTGTGACAGTGTTGATACGGTGTTATGTGTCAACGAGTGTCTCTAGAGCTATTTACAATATTATAGATAATATACAATATAAGTATATATATAAGAGTATAAGTATAAGTATAAGAACCGACAATAGAGAATAAGAACAACCAACGGCAATGGGATGGTATAATTTCCATATTCCCACTATTTCACCTTTTTAATAAAGGTGTCCCTATCTCTTCCTCTCACATCTCATTAGGGAGATCGTTCTATATACTCCCCCTAATCTTTTCATTTCCAGGTCTCCTAATTCTGAGCATGTTCGTCCTTCTATTCCTCAAATTTAACTCCCTATACTCCAATTTTTCATATTTATCTTGCTTGTTGTAAAAACATTATATTAAACATAACAAAGCCATAATCTCATATTTGTGTTTAATAATGAAAAGTTTGGCTTGGGCTTTACTTAATAATTCACATTTCATATTACTAGGTTATCTGTATCGTGGAAGTTCATTCATTTGGAGGAGAATGACACAGATTCGCACTTAAATGTATCTGGAATCAGTGGATTCATTTGTATAAATTCTTTCTATGTCAGTGTGATCGAGGGCATGGAGTTAATCTCATGGTTCGCCTATTCTATGAGCCACCAATAAAGGTTTTTATCATTGGAGCTGGATGCTCAACAGTTAGTCAGGCCACTGCAGAAACCTCCCACCTCTGGAACGTTTTACAGGTAAGTAGGTGTTGGGTAATATTCTGCAACAGTCTATTGTTCTGGATTGTGGTCAATTCTCACTGGTCAAATGCTTTAAAATATATCTTTTATAAAAGGTCATTTAATAGGTTCCTCATTATATCGTTCCTTTAAGCTCTGGCACTGCGCATCTTTGATATGAAAATTGTGTTGGAAAATTGCCATGAAATTATATATGGTCACAGAAGGTAATCAACTATCTAGTCCTAAGTATATGGTATACGATTCGACTATTTCAAACCACATAATCATCATCTTTTTATTCAAAATTTGTATACAGCAAGACATGATTATGCATCAAGACCAGAGCTCACGGGATAAGTTCCATGCTATTCTGCCTGGCGCTGTGTCTAGGATGGGTTTATTTATCAAGGAACATACTATTCAGAACTAACCAATGAAACCCAGACGGAGTTAATGTTTGTTTGGTTTAAAATAGTTTATTCTGCATAAATATTAAAGCATAAACAATAATAATACATCTATCAACATATATACGCCATAACAATAGTTAGGATCCGTTGGGCCAAATTGGAAAAGAAATTTAGACGTCAACTTGGCCCATTCCAAGCAAGTGCCATTAAGCGATCTGTTATTCAACCATTTTAATGGCAGAACTCAGGTGGCCACAAAATGATTTATGCGAAATATAGAGTCATTAGGCTAATGGGACACCTCTGGTTGGGAATTGATAATTATCTCCTGACAGAATAACTGTCTGGTTGCCACATTGCCAAACCAATAGAAAGAATACATGAATCTTCCAAAAGTTCAAATTCACTGCAGTACATCAAAGAATCAAATCAGCATTGCTGGAAACCTATGCAAAGACCTGGTTCGCAAAGTACGTCATTCATCCAGATTCATATTATATCCTAATTCACATTCACAAGAACTATACTCCCTGATCAATATGCAATTATACTAACCTATTGAAGGTCTACTTTCATGTATAGTTATCCTATGGAAGTACTTCCCCTGCTCTCTCAGACCGATATCGATACAAGCGTTTCTTTAGAGTGTCTGTTTCTGAGAATGTCATCAACCCAGCTAGGGCAGCCCTGATGCAGGAGTTTGGATGGAAAAGAGCGGCAACTATACATGAAGGGGTGGAATATTATTCTACGGTAGGTCTAAGCATGTAAATTAGCTATCAGCAGCACAATAACTAACATTTATTTACAGGCTCGATTATTGTTCCACGTGAGATGATATAATCATAATGAAATAGCATAATTATCGAGTGATATTGTTTAATGATACTCTAAGGATAATATCATAATAATTTACAGGCTCGATTATTGTTCCACGTGAGATGATATAATCATAATGAAATAGCATAATTATCGAGTGATATTGTTTAATGATACTCTAAGGATAATATTATAATAATTATGAATAGATTACTAGCTGTCCTGTAGACAAATGATTTTTACAGTCTTTCAGTGATAAGGGGGGTCTCCACTGGCTGCGGTAGGCTCTGCGGTAAGCTCTGCGGTAAGCTATGCGATGTTTATGTGATGGTTCTGTAGGTAGAAAGGAGTGGCGAGGGGGCCAGTGAACCATATAGGGAGGAACTCGTCACTCCTCTCCACCTAGAACCATTGCAACACCATCGCAAGGCTTACCGCAGAGCTTACCGCAGCCAGTGGAGACCACCCTTTAAACTACAATTCTGTATGTGTCTAATCCAAGTCAGACCAGATCGTATAGTGTCACAAAATAGTTTTCTATTATTCACTAAAGGTGACAGAAGATGCTATTCGTTACCTTCAGGCGGCAAATGTGACACTTATCACATCTGAAATATTTACAAATGATCCCGCGCTCCAAGTTTCAAACCTAAAGGTAAATGTTCTGACGTTTCCAACAAAGATATATATGTATACTCCAAATAGATTTTGTGAAGGAAATCTCCCAAATGGAAAAAAATATTCCCTGAGTTTATATTTTGTTCTTTTAAAGATATTTCATTCTATAGTCTTTGCACTCATATTACACATTTTAGAAAGTGTGCACTAAAGCAGATTAACCCAGGTAACATAATTAATTCTTTAGTAGAAAAAAATGATTAGATTTGCAATACATCTTTTGACATTTTCATCCTTGATTATTGAGTAATGTAAACCACGTTCAATTTAATAAATTAATTATAATTACCGGTATGTGATATTGCTAAACTGGATGACCTGAACTGGATGATCTGAAAAGGTATTGGTGCAGTTCATGAATACATTTTAAAATGTTCGGGTTTTTGTTCCGGAATAGATACAATATCTAGTATAAAAATGTTCTCAGCGTATCGAGAGAAGTTACAAATTCATGATGATCCTGAATTATATGAATACTCAAATGCACAGTCACATGTTAAACCGTGGACACACACAGCCGATTTGCCTGTGGATTGTCCCCCGATTTTGGTCTCCCGATAAATCCTATGATTCAAGTCCTGGTTTATGTTTTTGAAATAACATCAACCAGGATTGGTAATGAAACCCTAGGATTCATTTGCAGACTAAAATCGGGGGACAATCGGGAGCTAAATCGGCTGTGTGTGTCCACGGTACGAAGTGCAAAATACCACCTCGTGGCTCTACAATGAACCAGTCCCTAAACATGAGGGTGAGCAACTGCACGTTCCCTACCTTCTTCGATCCATATTATACAATACCAGTAGTAAATATATAGACAAAAAATGAAGTTTGTATGATTTTTTTCAATATATACATAAAAACAGTAAATATGACTAGCTTAGAGGTCACATCCAAGTAATTTAGCAAATTTTGCGAAATTCACAAACTAGTTCACGAGCAGTGACCAGCAGCCGCCACTGAATAAAAGCCCATTCACATTACAACGGGCGATTGGTGTACGGCTGCCGCACGGCAAAAAACACAATGTTAAAGTATTACAGCCGGCAAGCATCGGCCGGCTGGTCGTGGTAATGGGAATGGACCTTAACCTTTGAGTTTGATGGTTTCTCCAAATGAAGTTGCCACAGTTTTGTAACGTCCACAAGTAAAGTGCTACCGAATAATGTCGATGTATTATAGCCCATCACATAATGGTGCTGATGCTTATAATCCAATCTTTCTAATCTGTTTTCCATTAACAACCTAGCGTCATGATGCCAGGATTATCGTTCTATCAGGCTATGTAGATAGGATGCGTCAGGTGTTTTGTGAGGCTTACAAGCAGGGATTGTATGGGCCTCGTTATGTGTGGATGATACCTGAGTTTTATCCTGAGGGTTGGTGGGCAGTGGAAGATGGGCACGGCTGCACTGGTAAGTGCCACACTTCATAGGCTGGACGTAGAATAGAATATTAATTGATATTGACTGATATAAAACGTGTTTTGAATTGGGTATATGAAAGTTAGATTATCATTGTGTAAGTTAATCTCTATTTCTTTTTTTAAAAACTGTGGTCAATAAAAATGTTTAAGTAAAATAGGTTTAGAGCTCCACAATGGTATCCATTCATTGAATATATCTGACTGCCAATATAACATCCAGTACAAAGCAAACTCAAGCACGAAATTACATGTGATATATAATGTATGAATGTGGAGAACATATCAATCACCTTTATAAGTAAAACTTACTAATAAGTTTTAAATCGAATTGTATATAGTTTGACCTCCTCCCCCACATGTCGATTAGGTGAAGAGCTCACCAAGGCATGTGACGGAGTCATAGGCACAAGAAAACTGTATCACGACCCGAGAAAGCTCACTGGTATAGCTGGAATAAATGTGGATGAGTTTTGGGAGAGAGTTTCAAAGAGGACAGACTCTATAGAACCTGGAATTGTGCAAGGTTATGATGCTGCTTGGACAGCAGCCATTTACTTAAACCATTCAATAGCAGACTTAAAGGCGAACGGTACGTCTTCCTTAGCTCAAGTAATCTACCAAATATTGAGCGTTCCTGGTTGTTATAATGATAATAGCAGAATATTGAAATAAAAGATGTTCCTAAGCATAACAATCGAATCGGAATCTCACTGGCTAGTATCACTACGACATATATAGGGTTCACTAGGGATACTATATGTCTTGTTAATGGTAATCAATTTCGGAGGCACCACTTCTAAAGAATGTATTATATAGGAACAAAGTTCAAACATTTAATAAAAAAACGTACTGTGGTTCTGAGGATGTCAAATGATAGTAACCTACTACGGTACCTCTGTAATAAAATAAATAACTCCACAGGAGCACTCGTACACAAGGCTTACCTTCTGTGAATGAAAACTTGTTTGCCCATAAAAGGCTAATTTTTGTTTATATGCCTTGCCTATATATCTGTAATTCTAATCAAATACAACTATACCAAAGGGATCTCACGGCGATTGGAAGACTTCAGCTATAGTGATGATCAAATGGGCGAAATCATGTATGAAAGTATGTGGAAAGTTAATTTTAAAGGCATCAAAGGAGATGTCTTCTTTGACAGAGAAACAGGAAGCGCACCTGGAACCATTCTCATTCAGCAAATTCAGGGTAATTCATTAGATATGATACCATATTGAATTGTGAAGTTTCCCTGAATCCACTCAATATCGCTGAGTATTTTACAGGACCTATAAATAAGATGTTCTCCTTTCTACAGATGGAAAACGCATCACTACTGGCATTTACTATCCAGGAGGGGAAGGAAGGGATGGACAGTTTGAGTGGTTTAGAGACACACCATTAAAATGGAAAGGTGAATCATTTTCAGTGGTTGTCATGTGTAATGTCATAATATTGTTAATGGTTAATGCTATTTGTATGGGCCGGAGTAGTGTGGTAATTCGCACCAGTTCCATGTGTGTGGTATGACTTCCTGTCCCAAGCATAGCAACATGGGAGTAAATATAGAACCTAAATTCGAATGTGGTACTCGGGACACTATTACACTGTCCTCAATGTTTTTTTGTTGTTTTTTTCGTAACCCACTCATCTATCGGCTCGTGGGCCACAACAATACAAACCTCTCGGACAGTGCAATAGTGTCCCTTGTACCACATTCTCATCAGGTTCTATATATATGCTTGTATTGCAAGATTAAAAGAAATTATATCTGGGATACTAGGTTTACCAATTAAGACTTATTTTCAGTTTCAGACTTATGATCTAACTGTCAAGTATAGTACAATTCTTTATTCCTTATCATATGTTTATATATATAAACAGTGGGTAGGACACTTCTGATATTACCATGACTACTAACTACGAAGTTAATTTACAAAAACAAACTGTGAAATATAACCTACTAAAGCCACTATGTTTTTACTTTCATTGTTAGACATAAACAGACTCCATAAAACGTGTTAACAAATACAAAAAATAAAAAAAATAAAAGACGTTTATCATTATTTTTTTCTATATCTGAAATGTATTAAGAGTAATATTGTAAATATGTATTCTAGATGTAATCATAATGAACGTATTTTTGCTTCTCGAAATGAGAAGTATCACACTGTGAAATTTTCGGGAATAAATTCTTAAAAAAAATATATTTCATTGACTATAAACTAATATTTCAGGTGGACGTCCACCACCAGATTCTACTCTGACAATTGTGGTGGCAGAATTTGTGAGTCAACAACTCTATCTAGTCATGTGCATCACCTCCGTGTTTGGTATTGCAATATCTCTGATTTTCCTTGTCTTCAATATCTACTTCAGGAAGCAAAGGTAAGTGTATGTTTTTAAGGAAAAAAACAAAATCAAATATTGAGGACTTATGGGGTTGTAGCAGAAAGTCTTGAGCAAGGACTATATCTCATCAATTTTGGCCTTAAATGTATAAATTTTAGCCTTAAATGAATACAAAATAAAGCATTATGAGTATTCCTCCCCAGTACATATAAGTAATTACCACATCATTATTGATTAAAGCCGCACACTCAGCTAAAGTCGTGCAAAAACTTAACATTTTCTGCTTCTAGTTCCATTCGTTTCCAAACTATCTGAAAGCCATTGGACCAAAACCTTGGAGGATTTTCTCCAGTGGTTTTGCTAAAGGGCTTCTAAAACATCCTCATTTGTATTCGGAAAACACACCCATGCAAATCCTTTCATGCCATCGCATCCCTTATTATCGCAGTTATCTCTCGTTGATTAGACTTGTATAAACATAAATCCAGTCGTATAAGTCATAATAAGAGTGAATTTGGTAAGATCTGTTTTGTTGTTATAGCTGAGAATGTAGCTTTAAATACCAAATTCAACATCACAGCTATTAACTTTGTCCTCTCAATATTCTCAGGTACATCAAAATGTCTTCACCAGTGATGAACAATATAATACTGGCGGGCTGTCTTGTTTCTTACGTCACCGTCTTTGTTCAAGATTTAGAAGCTGGAAACACACTCCTATATTGCAAGGTGAGTATCAAAATTATCTAGGAACATATCAAATCTTTGATTTAAATGACAATTGAAATTTAAGATTTATTTAGAGTCGAACGTTTTATGCTGATTGATATAAATTAATTTTTTTAGATTCGTTCATGGACCATGTCGGTGGGATTTTCACTGGCATTTGGAGCTCTGTTTGTGAAAACATGGCGAGTCCATGTGATCTTTACAAACAAGACAAAAAAGCTGGTAACACTATATATATATGTTATCAATGTATTTGGTTTTGACATGTATAAAAACCAGGGAAACAGGCCTTGAATCCACATACTACACATTTCTCCCTTTATAAATAATAGATTAAACCCTCCTTCGCTTCTATTGCTGGGATTAGCCTTATCAAAGAGAAATGGAAAATTGTTCTGATAACTGGTATAAGCCATAGTCAAGATACTTCCTACGTTGCAGATGATTGGTGATCGTCGTCTTGCTGGAATGGTCTGTGTTTTGGTGATGATAGACACTATACTTCTAACTACACGAGAGCTGGTAGATCCTCTTCGAGTTCAGGAGTTCAATACATCCTCAGAGGTAAGGCATGGACCGTTCCATTTAACCAAAAGGGGATTTGTTTTGTGAATATATCCATGTCTCCTTATATAGATGGGAAAATAGTGTGTGGGTGGGAGTGGGAAGTAAATATGATTCCCAAATTCAACGTTCATTAGTGATCTTTCGATGAATTATACAAACCACTCAGAGATTGGAATTGAAATTGAAGTATTCTTTTTTTTAAAAAAGTGTTTTATTCAGCATATCCTGCCATCGAGGCTAGTCCACTAAGCCAATGATTCTCATGCGTTTTTGCGCCGCAGAGGACTCTTTTGCACTAAATTCTGTGAGAATCGCATAGGAATCGGCTTATAGTGGATTAGACCCTTTAAGCAATTTATCCTGTCTCCCTTTGTATTTTGTATTTTTGGGGGGATTTTCGTATTTCCTTTGTTCATTGATATACTGTTTATTTGATGGTATACAGAAGGGCTGAAATTTAATTCAGGTCTTCCAGTTCGTGCCTGACGTGCCCTCACGTTTTTAGTTTCATTTGACTATGGCTATATGAGGGAGCTAATAGTTAGTCGACACATATCTTGTCAATAGATCTAAATGATAATGCTATTCTATCGACTATGGTTAAGACTCACGAAAACGTATAACACAAACCATGTTTGATTAATGGAATAAATGATGTAGATATTAGGTATAAGTGTACTGACTGGATCAGATGTCACAGTTACTTATAAATGAGCTCCATGAGTTGAAGTGACACGTGTTGACATTGTGAAGTCTGGTGCAAGAAGTCTAGACATATAATTCAGATGTATTATTTAGCCCAAGGGCCAGCTAGTCAGTAAATCACCAAGAGAGATAATATATATCATATCACAATAGATAATAATTCTTTCGTTTTTATGAATTTGAGTGAACGATTTCCCTATCACTCGTTGTAGTTACAACCCGGAGGTGATATAGAATTACAGAACCAAGTGTTAATGTGCACATCCCCATACTCTACATACTTCCAAATAAGTACCTATGCCTATAAAGGCCTTCTTCTTGCCTTTGGTGTCTTTCTTGCATGGGAAACCCGGAAGGTAAATCAATCTCTCATATCTTTGATACAGAATTCTCTCAGAATTTGATACAAATTAGATATGCATATATTCCTTACAGAGCAGAATATATCAGAGCTTCAATTTGGGGCATGGGAACCTATTTTTTCAAAGATTTGACAATAATCATATAAGATAACATTCTCACAGGTAGAGCTTATAGTATATATTATATAGTGCGTAAACAGTATATATACGAATTAATGGCCTCCACCATTTCTAGCCTGCTGGTTCACTAACTGTACATAATCCTTTTATTTAGCGATTTAGTGTCTGCCTAAGGTGGTTATAGCCCCTGGATGGTTCAAGGTAGAGACTAAGTATATTTTGTGGACAAACTATCCCCATATAATTTGTTCTAGGTGGCTATCCCAGCGTTGAATGATTCTCAGTACATTGGGATGTGTATTTACAACGTACTCATCCTCAGCGTTCTTGGAGCTCTTCTGTCATTCGCTCTGGACCGACAGGTGGCTCTGAACTATGCTTTCACTTCTGGCTTCTTAGTGTTTGGGACATTCATCACAACTTTAATCATCTTCATACCAAAGGTAAACATCTACTTTCCTAGATGACAAAAAGAATTGTTGTTGTTGTTGCTGTTGATAATTTTATTTATCAAACGATAATATCGGCGGGTCTAAGCTCCCAACAGTAGGGAGGATTTCGAGCCCTGCCGAACAATATGGTGGAACATATGCATGTAAGGGTAACGAACCACCAGCCCGTCAATGACATGAAGGTGGCCCTTACTTCTTATAGTTTAGAAATCATCACTATTGTATACAAAAGCAGGATGGGGCTCCAGCGGTACAACTACGCTAGAATCTGATATAACTATATCAATGTACATCAAGTTTTTCGTGGGCAATATACACATATAATTAGATTGATTGAAGGGTATACTCATTGGATTCAATGGGCAATTGCTTAATATTTGTAAACAGACCTTTATGTTCTTCAGGTGTAGGGAAAACGCAATTTTTAGAACAGTTTCAAAATGAAAGATAGTTTAGGTAGTCTACTTGCTACTCAAAGTCATTACTTTCTACATGTATGTGGTCCATATAGTTCGGCAGCCAGAGGGGGTTCACGTATGGATTGTTGTGGAAACCTATTTTTTTTACATTGCTAAATATGCCTAGTTAGCAAAAATTGTTGTTAACAGTGCCAACAAATGTCCCATGGGGTTTGTTTGGCGGCCATCTTGGAATAATAATGTTTACGAAGTTATGAACTAATGAATTGATCATAGATGCTGTTTAGGGAGCACATACCTCTATATATTACTTAAATACGATGGGTCCTCTTCCTTTTTAGATCTTGAAATTAAAGGATATCAAAAGCAGTGTAGAAGAGGACACAGGAACAGTAGATGAGACAAAGACTACAATGACAACTGCAACCACTGCCACCACCACAGGGACAGGTGGTGGGCACACCATTGACTGGTATATGAACCGTGTGAAAGAGTTAGAAACCGAAGTGGAGAAGCTCAAAACTGAGAACGAGCAGCTCAAAAAGGTAAATGTTAAAGAAAAACGATATTAATGTTGTTTTTATTTGTTTATTTATTTTCTAAATTATATTATAGGCCAATACCAATGTTGTAAAATTGATTTTTCTTGTTCTGAGTTATAATCACACCACATAGATTCAATAGAAATCGAGTACCTAAAACTGGTGATATCGCAATATGATGGATCACAACTGTACAGTTTTCTTTTTATCTTACAGGGGACGTCTGCTTAATATGACGCTGCGACAGGCAACAATTATGAACAACGTCATGTATTAGGATGCATATATATCGAAAGTCATCCTAGGTGTTTTATATGTAATTGAAGGCCAGTGAAGTTCAACCAGTGGATCAGAACAGTCACAGTTTCATAAGGGTCAGCAATAATAATAGCACCTGCATATATTTAACTTTCTTGATGAATTCAAACATGGTCTGTATGAAGGATAAATCATGACCACCTAACTTTTCTGATTGACCAATCGGTGCCTTATGATGAAATGTTAGGTCGAGAGAAGGAATGACGACAACGGACATTAGAATTTGTCATATCATAATATAATGTTCTTTTATTGTAAGTGTATTGGCTTTTTACCGTTGGTTATATCATACATAACATTATAAGAATGGTAGATGGCTCCTTTTTCACTCGCCTAAATTGTATGAGCCGTTTCTTCATATCATTTAATAGAGGCACTTTGTACTGAGATATGCGAATGCAGATTTAAATTGTTTTAACAGTATTTCTCAAAAAAATAAAACGTGTGTTTCTTCTATTTCATGTAATCATTCAGACAGTTTTGGTTACTAAGCACAGTAAACAAACTCCCTTTTAAATCGGTTCGAGATTCAAAATTGGAGGATATTGCATATAATATGCCTGTGTCACTTTACTGAATCCCTTCCAACTTGCCCTAAGAGGGAAGTCTTCTGACTTAGTCATATTACAATAAATTAATTAGGGCCGACTCTTTGTAGCTTATAATTTAGTCCACTTTGCTAGCCTTTTAATTTTGTTTTCATCACAGCACGATCAACTTCTTCGCTTATTAAATCAGAAGAATAAGAGAATCCCTCTTAATGCCCCAAACCTAATAAGATCGTGAGAAATTTATACTAGGAATTCGCCTGAGCAGGTTATACATTATACTCTATCTAGATTTCTGGAACTTGCAGCATATAGATAAACCGGCCACTAGGGAAATTGAAAGAGAGGGGTTTGGAGGGACAAAGGATGGAGAAAATCCTTTGATAAAATCTATATTGTCAATGTAAACCTCGCAACATAGCTAAACCTTGAGAAAGTATTGATTACTTAAGACACAATACACCCCGAGGCGATCAAAGGTTTGCAGCAACAATGAACTGGACCAATCATGAACAGACAGGACACAGCCTTACAAGTTTTCCACATTCATTGGCCATGTCCCATTACGTCACAATAGGCTTTCCTCAGCGTCTGGAGGGATAAAGGAGCTTATTACGTGAGAATTACTGACGCGAGACCTTAATCCGGCCATTTCTTCCGGTACGTCATCCATTACCCATAACTCTCTTGATTCCTCATGATGGGAACGGATTCTCAATGCTTCAACAATGGGATTTCCCCCCTAAATTCCACCAACCTATTCATGCAAATAAAAGGTATTATGACTTTTTGAAAACAAAAATGCCTTTCAGGGATGTTACCTCCTCAAATTGCTACTTATCTGTTGAATGAAAGATGACTTTAAGATGTGTTTAATGAACGTTAGGGAATTCCCCTGTTACTAGTTTCTTCATTTTGTCAGCAATCGTTGTAGAATTGTATCTTGATTTTGCTCGACAAATGATTGAAAAAATGCCTATTTGAAAATAAGTGTTCACATTCATAATAATTATCAGTCATAATAATTACTGGGTTTCATCATTCATTACGGCTTTTGTTTAGTTTGAATCGAGGGAAAATACAAAAGAAGTAGTCAGAGGTAGGCCTAAAAAATTATTTAGAACCCATGCAATCATTAACCCAATTTCTGTGACATTTGGGTATTAACTTGTTCTCAAGTCAAATTTGTCTTAGCAAATCTTAGCTGTCAGTGCCATTTTGTTGATGTGCCATGAAAACTTCATTAAGCAAACACATAGAGCAGATTTAATTTCCACAGTAATCGCCGTATATGGTATTGTTTCCCTGGTACATAATCAGGCGGAGGCAAAGGATGAACAATCCTAAGTATATATCTATATTGAAAATTGCAGATGAAATATAATCGACCCAAAATCATAGTTTGCATTACCGGGAAAATATTACAATCTTCTACCGCTCTCCAATCTACTCGGATGGGAAAATGTTTGCTCCAAGTTGTATAAAAAAACATGCGCGATACCTGAAACTAGTTTCTATATCCATGGAAACATTTACACTACCGCCCCCTCGTGAACCTGGCGGCCTCTTGCGGCCATTGGTCAAACAAGGTCCATCCAGGTTGTGTGGCCGGCCGTGTGACTAAGAAAGCAATAGTGTGTGAGAATGCATGGGGCATGGCCTATGGGCAAACGGAGGGCTCGTGATGCTTTCTATGGGGTTACTTAAGGCCATGTGGCCATGTGGGGGTGTATGTTAGCATCCTGAATGTGTCTCTGCATTGTTGGGTCGAGCTGGTCCAGGGATGAACAAAAGCAAGTGGTCAGCCAAAGATGTGGGAACCATTATGGGTCTTATATGGATCTATGGAGAGATGTCTGTCCATGCCAATTTTCTTTTCCTCGGTTAAAAAAGAATGCTGTGGACTTTTCCTTATGTAAGCATATTTATAGAATTCTTGATTCGAAATGAATAACTTGAGTGCTATCAGGAACATCTACTTGAAAATCTACTTGAAAATTACACTATATAACATTCATAGAAATGTACCATTTGGAATTCTGAACTTAAATGCTAAATTGATAATGTAAACTCTGTCTAACTCCTTCCATCATGTCAGAAAGCATTGGGAGGCCGATCCTGCTACTGAAAACCAGGATGGAAACTAAAATCCGTTATAGTAGCAAGCGTCTTCAGCCTTGTAAAGTACCCCTAGATTTGATTTGATCTATAAAGTAAAGACTTAAGAGTGAAATGCAATATGATAAAAATGGAAAATGTGTAGCTTTTACCTTGTCCCTTAATAGGCATCATCATGCAATAATCTCGTTACCAGTTCACGTAACAAGAGACTCATCTATGATTGTGTTCTGTCTGTTAGCAAATAATAATGAAAGAAATAATCATTATATTGACTGAACAGACAAAAATGATAGGATGAGTTGGTTTGTCTGTATACTCAACTATATTTGAACTTGTAAATATTCATGTTCTGGGGAGTTAGTGTGAAATGAACATCATATCATAAACCTGCAATTGCTCAGATAAGACTTGAATAACCTAAGATTGTGGTCTTATAATTTATATCACAACTTTGCTTGAACATTACCACGCTGCCAACACACATATCTGCACATTGCAGATTATCATCAACACACATGTTTTCTACCAAGTCACTTGTTTTTTGCTGAGAAGTGCAGGTACTTGTTATCTTGCATACATCTGAACAATATTGGGCGAATTACTGCACAAGGTAATTTAATCATTTAAACATGGTAAGATAAGCATGGAACTCAAATTCAGCGTTGGTTTGCTCGGGCTTCTACCATGCACTCGTGTGACAGATATGCTCTCTCAAACCAGCTTGTTATTGTATTCCATATGTATACTTAATCAACGACGATAGAAATCTTATGTTGGCCTTTGCCAACATATTAGAAAAGAGGCCCAAGAGTGCTTTCTGCTTTTCACCTCATTCCTGGCCCTTTAAGAGATTTAAAGGATGAGTAAAGTTGATAAGCAAAGGTACTAATAATTAAATTTTGCTAACTATCAGTCAAATACATCATTAATACATTGACGAAAGTTGGTAGCCTCCTTCTATGATAATCATATTCATATTATGCAGACAATGCCATGATGGATATTTTGGTTATTTACATGTATAACAGGGTTATCTTTCATCACAAGATGTATTCACCAACTGCTCTCATATTCCAATTACCTTTAGAATTAAGTAATTTTAGTTGGAATTGCCAGGCACTAAGAATATTATGGTGGAGTCTTTTAGTTTTGTACCTGTACTTGGGAATCAACAATTGGAGAAACAACGAAAGCCCTTAGCCAAGAAGGGCGATTAGGAGAAAAGCCTTTCGGAATTAAAGCAATGCATCACCTGATCTCATAAAATCCCCCGTCCGGTCATTGAACCTACTCGTCATAATTCGATAATAAGATCCATCTCATTTTGCCAGCCCTCGCCCATATTCACAACTTGTTGAAATACTGGGAACAATTGTATTTATTAAAATTTCAGAGAGAGGAGTTCGAGAAATGTACACGTCTGTCATACAGATTTCCATTAGTGAAAAGAACACTTAGAACAAACAGAAAAGAATATAGCAGTTTGAACTAAAAATACATTTATTATACCAGACATCTGTATCGTTAAATTGGCTTGAGCTTACTTCAGTTTTCAGAAAGATGAATTAAACCGATTCTTAATCGGTTTTTAATTGACACCTTTCTTTTCTTGTAAGATTCGAATTTCAGATAATTAAAAAGAACTCATCTGCAGAAAAAGAGAAAACGCTCAGACAATTCTCAGATAATTTATTGCCCTTTTTACCCTCAAAGAATTCACAGGACGTCTGCGATATGCGTGTTATTGGTTGTGGTGATAGGGGAGAAGTCGAGACCAACTTAATGCGCCGTTTGCCCTATCGACAGAGATAATGTGCCCCCTTTTCCTCATTCACAGTGGTGCACTTGGGTTAAACAAGAAAACATCACGCCTGGAAGTCAAGCGTTCCCTTTGGCATAGACCTGGCGTTGCAACGGTGTGCCCTTGCATTTCGATGTGGCATTACAGCCACTAGGGGTGTTGGTGTGCCAGCGAGCCTGGACCAATGAAAACACTGCTTGTATTTACCTTACTTCAGACACATTGACTTCCGGCGCAGGACAAACAAGAGCTGTCTTTGGCTCCTCTATGGAAACAGATTGAAATTCGCTCCTGGGTGGGATATATACACATACACAGATGTGTAAGTGCGCGGCTTAATATTGGTCAATCCAGGTGGCTTTTTGGTCTAAAGTCAGCGTCTGTCCTTTCGCTGTGTACAAAGATTGGTGCCACAGTAACAAAAGAGTTTTTAGATAATAAAAATACATCAGGTTCAGCGTCGTATACATATATATATCGGTTCATTCGTGTGAATGAAAATCACATCAGTCACTGACGACGTAATTATGGGTTGTTGTTGTTTTTTTTGGTGTGTGTTTGCTGTGTTGAATACAGCGATGCCGAACTAGAAAAATAACGTAATGTTCCTAAATATTGCATCTATACTTTTGCAAAACTATTGACGTGTCCACGTATATAAGTGTATTATGAAATCCATTGAAGCTAAAAGAATAAGAACTTGAGAAATGAAGAACAACTTTTACCTACGAAGAAATGATAGAAAATGTAATCATGCTTTCGAGGATCACTACAAGATATCATGGTTATTATTATATGTGGACTAACCGTGAGGAGGAGGATTGGAGACATCACTTATACCTGAGAGCTTTGTCTCATCGGTACATCGGGTTTGGCATGATATCAATTTATCTTTGTTTTCATTATTTTGTATCATGATAATTCATAGCATATCATTGTATGTCCATGCAGTACTGGGGAGTTGTTATTCCTATTCTGATCCATATGATTTGGATTTCACTATTATATGATTTGGATTTCACTATTATAAGATTTAAAATAAGCTCTTCAATTGTCTCGAGCTTTCTTGGTAATGTTGCCTTTTCATGCCTCAAAATTCATCGAAGTGCACCATCAGCTTCATTTGCAAATGAATGCCAAAGGGAAAATCATATTTACCATTAGATAGAATAGAATAGAATAATTTATTATTTGTCAAAAACGGTACAAAGGCTGACAAACAGGTCGACAAGCTTCTGGGAGTGTCCCAGCTTTTCCAGCCGTTATCTTTTTCAGAAGAAAGTTATCTAGTGAGACATCTAATACATGGCAATCGTTAAATTCAACTTTGGTCTTATCTTAAATATTGCCTTAAAATTGAATCTCTCGATGGTAATAATACCATGTAAAAGACAAATTTTGTTTGTCTTAAATATTGCTGTATTTATTTTGTTGGTTTCTAACAGCCCCATTTATTCTACACAAGAAGAAACATGAGTACATCTTAGATACCTTTACTTTACCATTTTGTCATCAGTTATCATATTCTATAGGACTAGTGAGAGGACGGAAGGATTTGGGCACTAGGGGTCTGTTTCCCACCAAATTCTAACTAAGAAATGTTCCTTACTAAGAAGCTATTATTCATTGCTTCAGTATTACTCTGGGAATAAAATATAGCATTGTGTGCATAGCAAATTCGTTCCATAAAAGTTCCTTTCCATGCAGCTGCTTAGCAAGGGCAAATTGCACAATAAGCAAGGACAACAAGGAGTTGTTATGAAACAGGCCCTTGAAGTCCGTTGAAGGGCGCGTATTGATATGGGTGCGGAGACACTGCATGCCCCTGTCCATACATAACACAGACTACATAGAAATAGGCCCACTCGACATAAGAGTAGTTGCACTTTGATGTGGGATGAAATGCCATCGAGGAGGAACTGGCGCAGAAAAGCGTGTGATCGAATGTTTAGAGCGAGATAGATTACACATTCCCCCCTTTAAGGTCATAGAAAGGGAATGATTAATGCCTTGTGTAAGAATACTTATTGATAAACAGACTCTGTACAAACAAGTTGATCCGGAAGAACAACAAGAGAAAGTGTCCTTTTTTACGATAGGATAAGATAAGATAGGGTGAGTTCAGGAATATTCAGAAGTTTTGGATTTACTAGACTATTATGTAAAGATTAAAAGTATATAAATAGCTTTGCGCTTAGATACCTTTGGCATCAGAATATTATCAATATTCTACTACGAATTTACTTTAAATGGCCACAATAAGAAATAAAATGATTAATGTATACCATTATTATAGGTTATTTATTGGTCGAGACCATTGGAAATATAGTTATAAAATGATTTCCTAGGTACTTATACTTAGGTTTACCAGGGACTTTATATGTGTGCAATCAAATACCCATTTGATCTCAAATATACTATGAAATCCCACATCAAGTGGTTAAAAGATTGTATCCACGTGAAAGCGCTTATAAACTAGGCAAGGTGCCAGTCATTGGAAACAAATAGGTATAGATTTCATGGAAAGCTTTCCAGCTGCAATATCAAGCGTGATGGTAAAAGACCCAATAGCGAAACAAGCTTTTGCATTAGGGACTCATAGTCAGTCCCTATCCAAGAGGATTTTGTACTGAGCCCTCGAGTAATAACATAGGATAATGACATTAATTATCTGCTGATTGACTTATCCTGATGCAATTACCGCACCTATTTATAGTATAAACTGTATCATTAGCAACATAAACTTATTTGCGCAGACCGAATGACTGATTGACAGACAGATGGATGGATGGGCGAGTGGAAAGATAGAAAGATTTAAGAGTAATTGCTTTTATTGTTATTATCTCCTGAGCCTAGAAAATTGAATTTAACTGTCATGCAAGGAGCATAGCCGCATACATTTGAGAAGACTGTGATTATTCATGTTATTAGCATAGATTATAGTAAACTACTTTGCGATCATCACTATCCTAGCACCTGTTATTAAAAGGAATGTTTATTGAAATCAACAGTTGATCGTGATGTGTCTTATAGGTTGTATACACAGTCAAAGGTTTGGTGTCCGCGAAGCACATCATAAAGGGCCTAGTCCACTAAGGCGATTCTCATGCGATTCTCACAGAACTTAGTGCTAAAGAGTCCTCTGCAGCGCAAAATCGCATGAGAATCGGCTTAGTGGACAAGGCCCTTAAGATTCGTGACTAAACCTGTCGCAATTAGCTTAGGTTGTTTGTGGTACTTTTGTGCAGTGAAATTCAGCCCATTGAACGATTAATTCCTTTGAAAGAATGTAGGAACCCAGAATTATATTGAAAGAAATGACACTTTTTGGCCTTTTACTCATGCCTAACACTATCTGGAAGTATGTCTATATAGCTTGATAGGCAAGGATGTGTATTTAACTGCTTAAAATGATGATTTACTACCTCGTTCTTTCATATAGGGAAGTTGGTCGCACTAAGAAGGAGGGAGGGCACACTACGCAGTATAAGTCCACATATCGAGAGGGCTTAAATAACCCTGAATCACCTATAGGTGCATTAATTGAACATCCGAGAGTGTATGCTATAGTATAGATATGTAAAATAAACCCACTGCATTTAGTCACATGGTATAATGGCTATCATTACATGGCTAAGTCGTGGCTCACGAGAATCAGAAGAAATTCTTAGATCTTATAATGCCAGCACTTGTTCGTCTGTCAGCTAGCTAAGCAGACCCAACCCGTCTTTGGTGTACATGTGCTTTAAATATAGGTTACTATAATGGTGATAATACATCTGGATTGGTATAGTAAACACTGGTTATGTTGCAGTTTTCAACATACCCCTACTCCCACATAGTCTTGTATGTGTCTTTTAGTCAGTTTGAGCATCCAAGTGGATCCGGAGACTGTTATAAAAAGATGATCCAACCTTACTCTGGATAAGCCGGATGCTGACACACAGCGCGACCTAACAGTTCCGGCTTCGCAGGCTGCAATGAGATCATATGATCCAGTTATGCTTGGAAGGGTGACTAGTGTTTAAGTGTTTATTATTCAGTCCTATAAGTAAAACAAAATGAATCAATTTGGTAAGATCTTTTTAGCGGTAAGAACTGCAGCTTGAAGTACCTACGAAGACATTGAATTAATGTAAACTCAGGCCCGCCATCTTTGACACATTTATTTATAGATAGGTTAACCGAACATGGTGGCCTAAAATGTTTATAGAGTTGAGCATATGGGCCGCTAGGCAGCATGAATCATGATTAATCTGACAATCTAAAGTGTCTGCCCTAAGGTTGGGCGGTTTCCTAGTGGAGGGAGGCTAAGAGAGCAAATTTGTGCCTGTATCATTAGCAATCATTCCATCATCTTCTCTACCTATATGCATCACTTGTTAGCTAGCACTTAGATCCCAGCAGAAGCAATGCAATGTAATGATGTCTTTTTTACTATACAACTTCATTCTGTGTGTGTGTAGCGCTGTGTCTTCCAAATATATTAATGGTACTAGATGAGTAACTACCTGTCAGAACAAAAGCTAAACCCACTCGAATGGCATCACCAGACTGTCATTTTACCCAAGTTACTTTCCTCCAATAGAAAAGGGTGGCTTCTAATCTGGCTATTCTCAGTGGCACGTCCGACCATTATGGATGATGGATGGAGTAAGTTCAAATAGGATCATCAAACTTGTGTGGGTTAAATGGTCTTTTCATGACATTTCGTGATGATTAATAAAAAGAATGTATACAAGGACGTACCGGGTTACTTGGTAGAGGTATGGGCGATCCATGACTCCTCGTTAGGACTTGTGTTGTATGTGTCATTTGGAGATATCAAGAGCATACGTTTTGTCCATTGTTTTATTTAAGCTCTCAGCCATGGATCCATCTATCCAGGTCTGGTTGATTCGTGAGTTCCTATTAATCTGCTTGACAGATCTTGTCTCTATAGTTTATAAGCGCAGTGCAATAGGAAGGTTCTATCTTTGTCAATTTTTCGGGTGATAAGCTGTGTTAATTTAGGTATGAATAGGCTTGAAAGTGTGGATCGTCCAATCGAAAATACTTCTCCCTTATGTGCCCCATTGTTATAGTTATGGTTACTATAATTACTATAATTAAATTCGCCCGGCATTGATGTGCTATGTAATATCATCCATAAATTGCCTGCACATACTAACAAACTTGGGGATAAAGTTAATGCATAAGTATTGTCATCTGCCCATTAGACCCTATAGAAACAAAGAATATCCCATGATCTGGTATGTTTTATGCCAATCATAAACCATCTATAAGCCATAATACTCGTGACGTGTTCATTCGAACATTTACCCTACGGTTTGACAAGCCATTAATCGTCGGTACGTAGAAGAGACTTTAGGGGGTATGACATCACCTTTATGGGAAACATTTAATAATCCTCAAGGCTGGAACGGTTTATGACAGATAAAGCACCGGGGTACAGTCAGCAGACGAAAGAGTTCTCTTCTATTGGTAGAAGCAATTAACCATTATGACGGAATATGGACTATGGTCGCTGGTATAAGTGAGTCCATTGCTCCAATTTAAATAAAAGTTCGTTAACAGGATCGATCATCTATATTCAATAGCTAAACTTCCCAATCTCATTTGCATATTGTTAAATTATGTTACGCAACTATGTCGTGACAATGAGTAACCACCTAACTACTATTAATATTCCAAACTATTATCATGAATTATAAATTAATGTTATATAGCTTAGTGCTTTATGATTTGTCATATATTCTGGACTATTTAGGTTATTCAGTTTCAATTTTGAAAACTATAAAAGAAAAATAGCTTAAAATGTGTCAGGTTGTCCTATTCATACCCTCTTGACCTACCCTATATTATATCTGCGGGAATTTGCTTCTCGATGCTTGCGGGAGATATAATATATTATAGTATAGTAATGGCAACATCTTTGGCAGATCTGGTATTAATCCCTCATATCTGATAACAACCACTTCTGGCAGCGTCTTGTCCTTATCTATATCTATGTATATGGCTGGAAACGGTCCATAGATCTCTCTGTGGTCCTCTGACCAAACGTTATCAACGGCAGCCAACTTACTCTAGACCGCAAAGGGAAGTAAATGCTTTGACTCGAGAAATAACTCACGCGAGGTGAGGTCAAAAGAGGAACTCATATATCTACTTCGATATGTATCATTTGTGAAGGACAAAATAGTTTTGCAAAGTCATATATAAAGTTCTTTAAATATCATTGGGGATGTATTGGTTTCTTTATAAAATCTGAGTAGGCGAATTACCGTATACCAGAAATCCACATTATCGAGGTCATACGCTTAGGAACAAGTGTTTTGGTAGGAAGAGGGTACATGTATGTATATTGTGTACGGAGCTAAATGTTCTCTGATATAAATGATGGTTAGGAAAGTGTACACACATGTTCATTTTATAATGTTTTTATAATATTTCTAACTCTTCTAGTTATATTGCATACTTAGGAAATGAGAAATGTTGAAAAAGGTGATGTACCCTGTCAAATATAGGAAGGCTTGTTTTATTCTAAATATAGATACTACACAAGACACCAACATCATCCGAGTTCAGCACTTAATCCTTCGAGGTGAAGGACCATTCCTCTCTTCTCAGGATAATGAAACAGATTACTTATTTTAGCCATGAAGTCTTGAGGTAAACTGAAACCACGTACCTTGAAAACATTTTTAAGGGAATGAAAACGAGAGCCAAATCGAGAATTAAATGTTCGAAAATAAACAGCTATTCGTGTATGTTAGAATAGCCGGACTAGGCCTACATGTGTCCTTCTCACCATGCTGTTGACAAGTGTTGTTGTTGGAATATTTGTTATTGAGGCAGAGATTTTTAAATAGCATCTCTATCCCTCGAAATTGTTACACCGAATGAACCTCAAATAGCATGTTATACAATTGACCCTATTTCTCTCATTTCCATCCTTTCATGTCTTCCCTAAAACATGTTGGCTGTAGTTACGCTAGTTATGTTGGCTGTAGGTTTTACTGAAATCAGTATGAAGTAGTCTTACATGAAGTCATCGGTCTCTAGAGCTGATAGGCCTATTCATGTACACCTAACACAATGTTCCTTACACGATTAAAATAAACCCATTCAGAATCCTGAATAATAATAAACATAACCTCCCTTCCCTAGACGCTTAAGGTTTTATGCATGTCCCTTTGTCACAATTCGTATTTATTCCAGATTTGTTCGTCAGGATATATATTTATCCATTTGTCTTAAATAAAGTATAGTTGATCTTCTGTAAGATCAGTAAGTTAGAATAGAACACTTGTTCAAGGCACAATCACATCCTTTAGTTCTGGTAAGTACTTTCTGGTAGCGAACTTTCTCGAATTACCATTCAGTGATAAGGAATTATAAGGACGATCCACTACACTCATGTGGCGAGCTTTGATGAGCCGGAGCCCATAATACTGAAGTTACCTGATCCTCAGGTCCCAGGTGACTACTTCCGGTCAATCAAGTCACGTCTAACCGAGCGGTGCAAGAAATGAGGGCATTGAGGCTTCCAGGCACACCTAATCAAAGCGGGATTTGATGATAATCGACTGATCGATGGAGGGCAGAGACGTGGGCGGCCGATTGATACTCGCTTAAAGTGTTTTGACATGTGCAAGATCAGCGGTGGGCATTCAGACGAGGGGCTACTGGTCACCTTTTCATATTCCAAGCGGATAATTGCCTTGTAAATATTGGAGGGCTCCGTGGGGCTTAGGAGTAGACAGGACCAAGGTACTTGGTGAACGTAGTCTCTTTCCGACACTGTTGTAAATATTAAATTGTACACAAGTTCGGCAAGAATAACGCCTTCAGCCGTGGACACACACACAGCCGATTGCCCCCCGATTTTGGTCTCCCGATAAATTCTATGATTTCATTTCAAGTCCTGGTTTATGTTTTTTTAAATAACATCAACCAGGATTGGAAATTAAATCCTTGGATTCATTGGAAGACCAAAATCGGGGGACACTCGGGAGCCAAATCGGCTGTGTGTGTCCACGGCTTTCGCCTGCCAATCACGTCGATGCTGGAAACTGTTGGATACTTTACTTTTATTTCTGTTATACCTTTCTATTATGACATAAAACTTATTACAAAGTGTATGAATGTGCATTTTGAGTCCGATAGTTGAAAATGTTGAGTGCACAGAAAGAAATCTTTCTCCTGGGTATTTTTTTTATTTTGGATTATTTAATTATTCTAATTGATTAAATGGATGACAGTGAATTTATGTTGATGGTAACTATCTGTATCGTTTTGTATAATTTTGATTTGTCATCTGTTAATATGGGTTCTGGATCCAATATTAATAGAGTAAAGGTGGGAGAAGTGTATATGTATTTTTGTTCAAGAGATGGCCCAAACATATCCTAAACTGGTTAGAAACTGACATGTTTTGTGGCCTTGGCCATTGTTGTTTTTTACCAGCTTTGGCCTTACAGCAAAAAAAACCCCATTAATCTCGGCCACAAGACAAAATGAGTTTCTAACCTTTAAATATTTAGTTTTCTGCCTTCTACTCTCTACAGCTACATATTATTTTTTATACTCATGCTTGAAACATCACTGCCAGCTTTCCCCTTTCATCTTCTTTTTACCCTATCAGTGATTTCCCTCGTTGTTTCTTGGAGTAACAACAACACCGATCTGCTTCTCGCTCTTGCCACCAGCGGTGCTTTTTATATTGATGGACTCCAATTTAGATGAACATGAAAATAACAATTCATACGCGGCCCACTAACCCAATGATCAGCGTTGGCCGATCAGTAGGTGGGATTTTCATGAAGATTAAAGATAGTCAAGTAACCCGATATCGATCCGTCAGGCAGAGTGCTGAACAGGGAAAGCCATTGCAAGTCGGAAGGCCTGAGAGACAGGGTGATGGCACCATGAGAACTATATATGGCTCAGATCTTCAGAAAATGTACAATTCACCTTAACCAATCCTCTCAAATAACCCACATTATAGGCAAAAATGAGCTTCGAAATTCAGTTTAATATAACAGAACCGATACCTTAAATCAATGCGACACCAAATATATTCAGATATATACCTGGTATTCATCAGTTTTCAGCGTAATTTAGCAGAATTTCCTAAATGTGTAGAGCTGCCAATTGTACATTTTCTGAAAATCTGACCCATATATGCCTGCGCATTAAAATACCTATGCTGACTTTAAGTGTTGGTAAATTTAATTTCATTCAAGCTCACGTTTTATCATATAATGATATCTAAACCAAGCATTGTGTGATTTATCTGGCGACAGAGGGATTAGAAGGACTCATTCAATGCTAGTACTTTCAATTTGTATTCAAGCTGCCTCCAGCAAAGGCATTGAGTAAACTGGATTTATTTATTTATGTCCTAAGGAGCAGAATTCTACAATCTGTAGAGCAAATTCTACAATCCGTAAAGTAAATGTTTCTTGGAGATCTTTGTCAAATTTAAGGACAAGCTAAAGCTCAGGATTGTGGAAGAACCAAATATCGGGACTTGGACAACGACACCAAAGTTTTAATTCAGATGAAAGGAAGATTCTTCATGTCCTGATCTCCTTTGGATCCAGGGGGTTTGCTTACTTCGAATCTAAAAGAAGGTTCTTGACCTGATTCCCTGCTCTCCCCTCTCCGAATGTCACCCAGAAGGGGCCAGGGCATAGAAGTAACAAGATTGCCTCAATATCCCCGTGAAGGCAACATTAAAATGTCTCCTCCACTTTATCTTGAAATGACTTTACTTTATAGACTTAAGTTCCGTTCATACATTGCGCTCTTAATACATTACTTCTAGTTATCATATAGAGGAGGAGGGGGAATCTTTCCCATCAGCAAACTATTCATTCTTGGTGATGTTTACGAGAAAGATGCCTAAGGAAACACGATACACATTTCATAAGATATTACATTGAACGAGAGATGTGAGGGCCAAAGATACAAGAGATATTTTTTTAGCATACATGAAGCACAAATGAACAGTAGTTCAGAATAGCAACTGTTAGTATCTCAGGCAATATGTTGGCTATGTGGTTCAGCCGATAAACTCACTTGGTAAAACCCAAGCATCGCATTTCCTACCGATGTATTGAACAGGAAACCTGACTCTCTCTTTGTTTAAAAGTAGCAGATGTAGGGCACAGTAGCAACGATGCACACACACTTTACCTTTGCGGAAAATAAGATAAAAAATAGTTACAGAATCACACCCCCAGTAACTCAGGAAATTTAAAAGTTCTGACTTCCACCACCTTTCTTGGAATTCCTGATTTAGTTAAGTTTGTTGATTGATTGCAGCAACACCTTTCTCTATATAGTATGGCCCTGCGTCCCCTCCAGAAGTCAGCAAATAATAGAAACCCAAGCAGCAATTATGTGGGGTTGAAAGACCATTGGCTGGCAACGTAAGCACGTTACCAAGCTACCATATAGGGTAACCATGCATTGACGAATGGGATTATTTAGACCCATGCCCTTCCAGGAAGGAACCACCATATTCCAGTGTCAGTTATCTATCATCTACGCCTCACTTATTAAGACCTCTGTGAACTTTTTCTTTTCACTCGTATCTATTCATATTTATAAGTCCATCTTATTTAGGTAATAATCTCTACTGAATGGCCAAATACTTGTAAATACTCCTCGTGTTCTCATGCATATCATGTAAATTATATATAACAGGAAATATTTCTTGCTCAACTTCTCCCATCGTTAGCCAGATGTAAATAGGGGAAGGAACCTTAACCCCCCATCATTCTCTCGCCATCAACCCTCATATTTATAATGTTAGCATTATTAATTAATCATATTATGTTTGGTATCGCAGGACACAACGAAAAATAGTATACTAAGTGGGCGTGTAACCTTTGAATCATCACTCTGAATAAAATAGTTGTTAAAAGAATACCAGAACTACTGAGCACACAAATATATTATAACTGCTATCAATTTATTTGACCCAGCCCTGATGCCTACACTACGTCCCTGTGTAGATGTTACAATCTACTGTGTCATCTATCAACGTCGTGACACGTCATGTGTAATCCTTTGCCCTTCTATGGGCTTTAGACCTTAAGAGCGATTGCCGTTAGCAGGGGTCTAGATCATGTCGGAGGTAAGATGAAAGCTTTGTTTATATTATATGCATGAGAACCTTTCTGTGGCTTTCTACAAACCATGGACTGTTACTGGTCAACGGTACTTGGAAATCGTAACTGGAACAGATTCACACAAAGAATGGGGAGTATAGCAAGATCAATACTTCAATAAAAGAGTCTTTAAAATATTCTTCCCATAAAAATATTCTTCTTATAAATAGGCTTTGTGAATGTTTGCAGACTCACACAAATCTTGGGCATTCCTCATGGCAAATATGAATCCTCGGACCAACTGACCCCTTGTTCCTTCCTAAGCTATTTCCCTTTGCTTGTATAGGAAATGTCTACTGTAGTAATACAAATTAGCATTGTCTGTTTAGCCAATTCCTTCCCTAAAAGTTCCTTACTAGCTGCGTAACAAGGAAAGGTCTTTGAGGTGGAAAGAAAGTCTTATTAAGTAAGGCTATATTATGCAATAGGCCCGTGATGTCCAATATCCAGTACAAGCTGAGTCATTGTCTATACATGAATAGTTATACTTTCTATGAATGTTTAAGTATCAAAAGCTAGGCTTCCGTCTGGAACACATACAAAGATAAACATGCATTGACTTAACATTTGTGTGTGTTGAATTATAAATCACATTCACTATCAATCTGATTGTAAACTTGTGATAAAGATAATAGAAATGATATAAACAAAAGTATAGAATTATAAACCTCTATCTATGTATGCATGATTAGTTTTTCTATAACATGCAAAGAAGAAATTCTTCTTGGCTGGTCTCTTTACCGATGTTCTATCACTCTAATACACAGCACCAGTAGTGTCCTGTGGAAAGAGTGGCCAAGATGGACTCACCAACTCCACTGGGAAACCTCGCTATAATCTGCTCATGATATCTTCCCATATGCAGACTTTACATGTATCTATATATCTACCAGAAACTAGAGCCTGAGAGATACCGATAGCACAGAAACGATGTTCGGAGGCAGAGGAAAAGATTGCAAGGTTTTGATTTCTTGATGTTGTATTGGAGCAGGTCTGATAGAATCATAACATCTGGTTTTCCCCACCGGAGAAGCTTGAGATAGACCAATGTGAACCAGAAAGGGGAAGCCATATAAAAGTACCATGGGAGAGATTAATCTAGAATCAAGGAGTTATATAGACAATGATAAAGGCAAGCAAACTGGTGGAGCCTTTGTCTTTAGGACAGGCAGGATAGCTTTCAGAACTAGATGCTCTCCACGATATAGGATAGGTCAATGCTACAAGAAGAAGCTGCGGTATTTGTGAGAGTTGAATAGAGTTGAATTCACATTTCCTCCCTTTATTGCTAATATTACAATGTAATATATTTTAGCCGATATTTCGTCCAGTTAAATTAATGGCAGAGGGTATATAAGTCAATTGTACTCTAGTTAGATATCACTAATATAGACCTTATATTTAAAGAACTGACTACACTAGTTTATATATGATGTGACCTATTTAAGCCTATCATATATACCAGTCATATATTTATATAACTAATTACTATATTACACTGAATGAGTGAGTTGTAACACAGAATCCTTGTCAGAGAAGGGACAACAAAACTATTTTTAAAAGAATTAATGTCTTCAAAGGTGATCTAACAAACTTATTGTGATCAATAGAACTGCTTTTAAAATGATAAAGTCAAGAGAGTAGAACGGAAAATAGGCGGAACGAATCGCCTAATGAGATAAATGATTCGGCAGTTACGATCATGCACAATTGTGTAACGTTAGTCCACCGACATCGTGTAGGCATTACATATATATCTGAATGTTTGGAGAACGATGAAATGGGTGTGATGGATATATTCAGATAAATTTATGTCTCAACGGATTGTTGGACAAATGATCATCGCTGTGACTCAGGCATGACTGATTCTTGACCTTTTTTATTATAGTCAGACGGGGCCTCGGACCTACTTTATTGACTACCTAAATATTTATGTATTCAGACTTTCTGTCGTTGTTGTTGTATTATGTTTTACCGGGCTGTTTATATCAGCACCGACAGCTATAGTCTTCCAGTCTTCCAGTAACTCCTCTCTTTTGTTGAGAGGAAGCAGGAAACACGCTTTTAGGAAAAGGTACATTAGAAAGTATAGTTTCTATCTGTAGATAGAACTGAATTTAATTCTAGAACAAATAATGTAAATCCATAATTATAGAGCTTGGAGGCAAAATTAATATTAACTCTGATTTTTTGTATTAATAGACATATCATACTGGGACCAGATAATATATATCAAACTTAGCCTTGACTCTTGAGAGGAAGCTGTCAGAATGTTGGTTGTACATTCCACATAAATTCATCAAATATACCCTAGGCACGGAAGTAAAGGGCTAAATAGATTTACCCTTCTACCCATGTAAGAAGTAAATCAAGCAATGTTAAACCTCCAGAGGTTCCAACTCTGTGTGTTGTATCAATATATAATAGAAATGGGATGCAGTGAACGGCAACGCAAATATTTACTTATAAGTAATCTCTCCAGGTTAAAGAAAACCGAGAAGGCCACTCATTGCCCGTGGAAAGATCAAACCACTTGTTCGCACTCGTCCATTTCAAACATAGTATTGGTCTCAAAAGCAGAGCTCGTGTGGATAGAAAAATGTTCTAATTAAATAGTGCAGTCAGACCACTCCCCAAATATTTATGAGAGGAATTCGTGAGTTCCACATGTGACAAAATATAGATCTTTGTTATAGCTGAAGACAATTCATTTTGAAATGAAAATGTTTGAAACGGTAAGTCGAGGTACCAAAACTCAGCTAACTTGTTGTGTTGAGGTGTTACACATTTGCTAAAGACGGATGGCGTCCTTCAAGACCTGTTCCAATCTGTGTCATATCTTAGGATGTTACCATTAAAGACACAATAAGACACAACAGTGGGATCGGATCTTAGAATGTCTTTATTGCCTAAGTGTCAGGTTCTTAAAACCAGTACTATTATTCTATTATTGTATCAACTATTAAACGTATGTAAAACTTCTTGTCATCAGATTATTATACTTAACTCTTTATTGTATGTATATCTGCATGTCATGAGAAAATTGTAACTGTTACATAATGTTCAACTGCTGAATAACAATCTTTAAATACAATACATCTTTAAAGTAGCAACCAGGAATGAAAGGTAGATGTCGAAACTATCCTTTTGAACAGAAGTTACCAGAACAACTTAGCAACAAAGAAGTAATTTTACGTATCATATAAGGAGTACAAAGTGGACGTTATTGAAGGAAGTTTTTGAATTCCTGCCCACCCTCACATTATGGGCAAGACTTCTCATCAATGGCATTCCAAATATCACTTTAGGTATTGCTGGAAACCGAGTTCTCGCGCTTTCATATCATATTGAAAATACACCTCCATCTGAAAAGAAGAATAAATATTGACAATAACTCAAAGCGTCGTAATAAATCATCGTATTATCCCCTTCGTGCTATCCACAAGATTCGCCGCGACTATTCCCTAGATAAGACCGAGGTAAAAAGGGGCTCTCCTTACCTTAAGACCAGGAGAGATGTCTGCTGCTGTGTACTAGGCAAAGATCATGGGATATTTTTGTCCTGGCTCAGCGACGAAAAGCTCCTCAGGAGGAGGCAATAATGACGGTTTTATGCTAAGATCTGTCTTACCACGTCTGCATCACCACTCACAATGGTATGAAAGTAAAAGAAACAAATAGTTCCAACAAAATACTTTAGATATTCTCACAGAAATATGTGGACATGGTCTCCACACACACACAAATTCATTATATCACTGATTACAATTTGTTCATTATAGTCTTTCAATAATTCAATAATGGTATGAAAGTAAAAGAAACAGATAGTTCCAACAAAATGCTTTAGATATTTTCGCAGAAATATGTATACATGGTCTCCACATACACAAATTCATTGTATCACTGATTACATTTTTTTCATTATAGTCTTTCAATAATTTAATTATGGTATGAAAGTAAAAGAAACAGATAGTTCCAACAAAATGCTTTAGATATTCTCACAGAAATATGTATACATGGTCTCCACAAACACAAATTCATTGTATCCCTGATTACATTTCTTTCATTATAGTCTTTCAATAATTCGTGTGTGAACCGTTCAGACATTGTGCTTGACTGACAGGCAATGTCCTTTCCCCATATTAGCTATTTCACAAGTTCCTCCTTTGTGTATACCTCGTTGAATCTAATTGGGGTGTAAATCTTTATAAATAAACTTTGCTATAGTATAAATTAACATCTAAGCTCGTCTGTAGGGGAGATGAAACACTTTAAAAACACCTTCATTTCATAATAATATGCAACATTATCCATAAAAGGTTCAATTTACAATATCTATACGTGCGCTGAAGCCCAAATTATATAGCATGTTTCATTCGTTGGTCAAAACAAGTACAACTGGGACGAATGCACACTTGTGGAAGGGCATTATGTGGATCCCCTGGTGCAAGGCCTCCACATTAAAGCCCACCAGCCCGCTAGGGCACAGGAACACCGGAAAAGGAGCGAATGGCATGCTGGGAGGAGATGCATCAGCAGCAGAAGGAGCGCACTCATACCGGAAATGGCAGAGGGAACAAGTCCACAACAAAGCGCGGGAAAAGAAGGGCGGCCAACTTGCAAGCAGACGACTTTTTTTGGTACTAATGGGCCACGTAATGCGCAGGTAGTGCAATGATCCTGTAATGTGTCCCCGGGTTTATTGGGCTGCAAAAAGTTACTTTCAAGACAAACAACGAACCTCAAAGACCAGGGTATTTGAGCGAAACTGAACGTTGCTCTAATGGCACAAAGGCGATCCCCTCGAAACCAGGGTACATTTTGCGGGATCAATGTGTTAACAGCGGCCGTTTCCCAAAAGCCTGACTAAAACAAATTCGTTCCCTTCAGAATCTTACCCAAGGAAATAACAAGCGTGGTCTTAGGAAGTTAATCGAATTATTCAAGAATCTGATTGCAGTAGCGATAGAATCAAAGTTCCAAGAATATTGAAAACTCTGGCACAGCAAGTGATGTATCATTAATTTCATTTTATTCTGGAGACGATGACCATTTTTTTATTTGGTTTTAAACATATTGAAACCTCATTCCCCAACCCCATTTAATGGAACGGGTCAATAGACCAGACTTCAAATAGATAAATCCTGTCTTCGATCACCCCTGCAGCTGTCTAGATGTGATTTATCATTCCATATATGCTCTATAATTATTATAAAATATAGACCTCGTTAAAATGTCAGTCTATGGTCGAAGGGTGGCTAGTGCCAGTAACTGTGCCTATTACTGGGTCCTATGTGAATGGCCACAGACCGCTATTAATCAGCATCTGTTCTGTGTAAGACACCTAAGTGTTATAGTACACCCCTTTCCCAACAGGCGCCGCCACCTAATCACCTTGACAAGGACCAATCAGTCATCTTTACGGCTTGTCATGGCTACTTCCGCTTTGCGGGCTGTCCAGGCCCTATTTTTATAAGATATATCAGGTTTAGGAGTAATGGTGCATAATAAGGCTTTCTAGTCAGGGCCTTCTCCAACCAAGGAGATTTTTTAAGGACTGAGGAACAGATTGATGCCTTTTTGCCAGCGCCATCTTGTAAGGGCAAAGTATTTGGAGACGGAAGATGAGTGCATTTAGATCCAGTGTTGAGAGTCATTTGAGCTACCTTTCAACTAGATTACCGCCACAAAAACGCATTCTTCAACTCCTAGGTGAAAGGGGGTGTCTGCATGCAGCTGTTTTCTGGAGAAAACGTGTGATTATATTAAGAGAATATATATGATTACAAATGTACTACTTTTAGTCTGATATGGTGGTCGAATTGGTAACAAAATGTGATGTATTATATACAGGAAAATGAGTCACAAGTGGCAAGAACTGCATTATGATAAGGTATAACTGATGATGTTTATTGCCTGTTATTATTGCTTATAGTTTCATAAATTTACTTAGGAAACCATAATGAATCATTGTGTTGATCTTTCCTCTTTCCTCTTTCCTCTTTCCTACTTTCTATATATTATATCATTAGAGTACAATACAAACATTTGACTTATAGTCCTGATAGCAATAGATAGTGTATTATAGCTACGAATTTGGGCCATTTTTAAATTTGCCAGTACTTACCAAATCCAATATTGGGGCCATAACTCAGATTTACAAGATACCGATATGACACGCTCATGCAGGGGCGTTGCATCGATGATATAAAACTAGCCTTATTTAGTCCTTACTGGGTTCAATATTAACATACACTTTACTCCTAGTTTTAAATTATTTTTTGTGGACATCAATCTTTATTTCCTTATCCTGCCTTCGGGGCATAATTATACAATCCTAAATTATCTCATAACAATTTATGCATTGAAAGAGTCATATAATATCTATTGGAACAAATTTTATGTAGATGCACTTCATTCGGTCTCTGCTTGTAGATATTGATGGATATTAATAGACAAAATATTGTGACACTTTCCGACCCCAAATCCATGGCAACAAGTGATTGCCCGATCCAATATAACAATAGTCTGGCCATAATAAAACCCTTGCATGTTGGCAGCGAAGGCCAACTAACTGCATAGTAGGAAGTGATAATGTTATGAGGCACTGGTGCTGGCATGTTGAGCACCATGTGTCCCTGGTGTAATCACCTCAAATTACCAGGTGAGGAAGCTTGGTAGAAAGTAGTCAATGTTGATGAAGTGCAACTTGGAACAGAGACAGGCATCTGCAACGGCTCTCTTCTAGCTTCCATTTAGTTCTTCTTCGAGCTCCATTAGTGTCGTTTTGTTTAACACGAAAGGATGATTCAAAGTCTTGAGAACGATCGATCATTGAAAATAAAATTGAGCTTGGATTGATAATATTCATTTCCCCTAATGATGAAGCAGTTTTTTTCTATTTCCTCCCTTTCTTTGGGATAGTTTTGAAGTTAACATATTATTTTCACACAATGGGCCTCAATTGTAATGCTAGCTTAGCCTCCTCTTTTTTTAACAGCATTCAATTTGATTAAATGCATTACACAGAAATTTGGGTCAGGACCTCGAAAATCACCAATCATATCTATGTTTTAGGTTCAGATTGTAATTAATTAAAATGTGAAAATAGTTCTGCAGATCTGAAATTTCTTTAAAAGTCAAGCGAACTATCGTTTCAAACATTCCGAACAGTAACTTGCCCTATGTAGTTCATTCCTGTTCTGTTTATTCTAGTTTTCAACATTATATAGTGTGGCTTGGTCCTTTTTTCTCTGCGGACTAATTCAAGCACTAGGAATACGATAGGGTAGTATATATGTACCCTGTACGTTGATTCTTCTCCCCTACCCCTCGATCATAACAAAGTGTGTGCTGATAATGATAGCATACACCATAAACCTGTCCATTTTGGAAGTTTCAAAGACTTTTTTTGTTTTTAAAAGGTTTTATTCATCGAGGCTCTACCATCGAGGCTCTTACAATTCTAATCACAGGTTGACCGCGTCCCTTTGAGATTTTTTTTTTTTTTTAAATTTTCAATTTAAGTTTCAAAGACTTAGAAAAGTTAGTAGAAGTAGTAGAAGTAGTAATATCATGACTGCTGTCCAAAGGCTATACCAGTATATACCAGATCGTGAGTAGTATAAGCAAAGTGGACATTGTGAAAGGTATCACAGATAGACTAGATCTACATGTAAGCGTTCCACCAGTCAGTCTTGAACATTGGTGAGAAATCAATCATTAATCATTAATCTGAACATGTTATAATCTTTAGGCTGCGGACATGACATAACAAATTAAATCACCACCGTCACAAAATACTCAAAATCGGGAAATCCGACGAATCTCCCTGCATGGCTGGTATGGCAGTATGATAGGGCGACTGCCCTAGAGAGGAAAACGGCGCCGACAAATTTTGTTGTTGCCCACTAATTTGTTGCAACACATATCCATACAGGAAACAACAGTTCCCAGGGAATGTGGCAACACATCTGACACTCCTCCATTTGTAGTTTTCATTGCAAACATGAAATGAACTGTTGTTAGTGGGCAACAAGAACATTTGTCGCCGCCGTTTTTCCTCTAGTGGAGTTCCACTATGACAACAGAACTTAAACTATTGCAGTCCTGCCAGACATTATATAAACAACTCACAGGCAACGTTTGGCCAGAAGAGACACTGATGTCAGAAAAACGTCTTGGCAGCCATTTGGCAATTTTGCAGCCATTTTGTGAACTTTTCTCTAAACTACTTCCTGTGGTCCAGGTGGCGGGGTTCCATATACCACTCAGTGTTATATGCATGCAACATATCCCAATCTAGATATGTTGTTTCACATAAAAATGCGTATACATAATACTGTCAAAAAGTGACTATGAATATTCGAAGAAAAGTAAGAAAAATTAATTGTTCACTTATAATGTGTGCACTCCTGAATTTAGTAACTTAATCTGTTGCACCAACCTCTCTTGTATGAGCAGAGAATAGGATATTAATAATACGTAATATAATAGTTTTCTGACAGATAGCAGAAAGTCACTTTGACACGAGCGGTTGATACAGGAGCACACGGAAGCCTTTTCATATGCGATGCTGTCCGTGGTCATTTTTATCAAATCTGTCACATGAAAAGACAGGAAAGAGAAAATGATTGAAGACCATTTCCCACATTCAGGCCGATCCCAATCTCCTCCACCGCAGGTGACTCTAGAGACCTGTACCATAGATTATTGATAGAATGCAAAATTGGTCCTGGGAAGATATATATTAGTGAATTGTAGGTAAGCTTAGGTAGGCCAATGGTTGTATGTGGACATCCTGTGCTTATGAGGTTATGATTAAGCGTTATGATTACAATGGATGTACTTATGGGTCTTAAATGATATGTTTACGGACATGCATTCTGATAGTAAGTTCTTATTGAACAAGGGCAATTATACAGGTTCGATTCAGTTAAGTGATTTAAACCACGAATAAACGATTACGATTATGATGAGGTATGACAACAAATGGACTGTCCTGTCCTGATTGACTAAAAAGAAACTGGGACGAAAACATGTGGTTAAAAACTTCGAATTGACGAAGTGAAAACTGCGCGACCATGCATGTCATGAATACCACAGGATGTTTCTACACTCATAGGACCCTGCTGTTATACAGCTCAACCGGTTACATATCCCTGTTGATTCATTCGATAATATAAATAAACTAGCATATTATAGCCGTCCTTCGGACGAAAGGTATGTCAAGAATGTATAGGAACTGTTAGATATAAATCTTTCACCTTCTTCCTCTCTCACTCACTCTCCCCTCCTCCTCTCTGTATACCTTCCTCCCCTCCCCCGCCCTCTCACACTTCCCCTCTTCTCTTTCACTCTTTCCATCTCTCTTCCTCTCCCCCACCCTTTCCCTCATTTCTTTCCCTCTCTCCCCTCCCCTCTTCTCTCCCTTCTCCCTCTCTGCTCCCCCTCTCTCCTCCCTCTCCTTATCTTCTCTCTCCCCTACCCTCTCCCCCTCCATTCTCTCTCTCTTCTTTCCCCCTCTCCCCTTCCTCTCTCTCCCTCTCAATCTCTCTTCTTCTCCCTCCCCCCACTTCGATTACCCCATCCTCTCTCTGCCCTCTTCTCCTCCCTCTCTGCTCTCCCTCTCCTCCAGCCCCACCCCTCCCTCTCTTCCTTCCCCACCCTCTCTCTTCCCCACTTGCATGTTGTCTCTCCCTCTCACCCCACGCTGTTCTCAGTCCCTCCCCACATTCCACCTCCCCCTCCCTCTCCCTCTCTTATCGCTCCTCCTCTCTTGTACCTACTCCCCCTCCCAGCTGTCAGGAATGTGGCACACAACACGACGGGGCTAGTTAAATCTCTGGGTCACATGATTAATTGGCTCAAGAGCTCATTGATCATTGCCTCTGGATCACATGATCAGTGGTTTGACCAACAAGAATATACTCACTTGCTTCCCAGCCTATAAATAGAGTGAGGATATCCCGATTTAAAAGTGATTTTAAAGGGCATTTTCACATATTTTCACATATATTCGGTGAATAAAGCGTCAATGGAACTGTACAGAGCAGAAAAACAGTTAGTTCAACGTGTCAGATTCCAATAATATCCATGACAACAAATTGCCGTTAATATATGATAAAAGGGATAAGTAATGCAGCAAACAAGAACCAAAATAGAAGACTGTGTGGATCAATTATGACTTGTTTGTCAATGTTTTCCTAGCTTTCCTTTTTGGTGAAATGTGACTTGTTATCATCTTTACATGTATTTTCACATGTTTCATGAACGAAAATGGTTACTTTAGTTAGAAAGATATCAAGTTATTTACTACAATATTATGGCTTTTTCCAAACATTTCCTGACGTTTTCATTTAAGAAATATATGAAATATTTCTTTTCTCTGAATAAGTCTAATACATCACAATTAATAGAATGCATAGTTTTAGATATTTTTCTCATATTCGAGTTACCACAAATCTAATCACTGACAAAGGTAAGGAAATGTCAAAGAAATAAGACATTCATTTGAGATCTTTTTTTAACAGAAATGTTTCTGTTTAGGACGACCACTTGAAGTGGTATTCCTCCAGAAATGCCAGACACATCAGTATAGATGCAAATACCCTGTTGCAGAGCTCGATCAATCCAATCACCACATACCAATACCCACAGACCTAGACTATGTGCTATTGACCTGTAGCAATCACCCCACTCCACCTCCAAGTTTGAGACATGCATGATTGATACACAGTAAAAAGCCCTCAGGGATTCAGCCCCGAGGCCCGGAGGTCCTTGTTGACCCCAAGGCCGCTACCTGTATTCAACCAGGAATGACCCATCACGTACCCACTGGGGAGCCGGGATGTCATGGAGGTCCTCAGGACTTAATCTGAGATCCATCATAAAGAAGATGAGCTCCAACCATCTCCTTATAGAACATGCTGTGTGGCTGGCCATTGTCATGTGTTAGGCAAGGGAAAAGGGAACAGCAAATGGTTTTATTAGCTTAAATTCCTTTCGGTTTCAAGGCGCTATTGACTAGCTATAGACGTTTTGCATCTTTCCTGAATGCATTCGCATAAAATCTACTCATTGACGCCAAACTGCTTCATGATTTTGAATTACATGGATGAAATAGCAAGAAAGTGCCATGTTTCTACCGATTTCGAGATACATCAACAATCTTTGCCAGAACTTCTGGTAGAAGGAAGTTCTAATTCCACAGAAAGCCGTTACTGGTGCTTGAAGATCAATATAAAGTAGATGAAGCAATATTGTTTGACTAAGTGATGCGTCAACACAACCCTAGAGCTCAAGGAAAATCGTGACTCGAACAGAGATTTCCGCTTTTAAATATTTAATCAGAAATAATTTGTATGTGAGTGTCAGGATTGCTTCGAAACATAGGTCTAGTTTCCCTTACAGCAGTTGCCTCTTATCGAAACCAAGGCTTCAACCGTTTACAAGTCAATCCTGATGGCAAAGTCAGGTTCACTTCAGATAAAGAGTACCTGAGGAATGGCAATCAGTATACACCATGCAGCTGGAAAACCATTTAAAATAGTGACACTTTTCAGGGCAGGGGAAAGGGTAAGCATTATCATTATTAAACGTGTGTGAGCATTTTGATTCTAACGAGTTGGTTATAGGAGCATGAATATCGTACGACTTTTGCAGCAACCAGTGCAATATTATACTCATCTGAAACCTAAGAAAATGGAACTTATTCATTAACAGCCTTTAATAATGTAAAAAGAAATTTAAAGCCTTTTTGAGGACTTACCCCAAACGTTTTCCCAGCGGTTTAGGTGGCGAGTCTGCATATACCACTCAGACCATTGATCTCTAAAACGTATTTATTCTACACTTGCTGTTGAGTCCCTATTCCCCAGTATTGGCTTGGGCGGACTCCCATGCCTGAAGAGTACAGTCCTGAATTCCAGGTGTACTCTTTGGGCATTCTGAGCGGACTCTTTAATGAAAGAGTCCGCTCCTAAGAGTCCTCTCAGATGCCTGAGCGGACTCTTTAATTAAAGAGTCCGCTCAGGTATCTGTTACAAATAATTTTGAACTAGGATAGCTAGGATAACTAGGCCTGGATTCGAACCCAGGACCTCTCACATAAGTATAGGCTGGCAAGTAGAGTTGAAGGCTCTACCCAATCAGCCACAGAGGCTCAGATAGGATCTGTTGTATACAGCATAGTATGATTCCTGAAATAGAAAATGTGATGTGTCACAGGAAAATGAGTCACTTTTATGTCTTTTATATTAATTCATCGACTTTGTGAGCTATCATATTGGTAAATATGATATTCCTTAGACAACAAAGCCAGATTCAATATAGACCTATATATCTACTCTAATTATTAATGCAGCTTGGACGTACAAGGGGAAGGCAGTTTAGTTAGTTAGAGAACATGACCTGTACAGAGGTTATAGTATGTTTGAAACTGTCTGGCTGTAACAAGGGAGTTCAACTGTATACACCTGTCACATTCACCTATAAGTCTACAGACCTTGCATTTGTTTAGAAATGTTGGCTATATTGTGTGAGGTTCACTATAAGCCATGTATCAGTGAAAGTGAGGAAATGTACAATATATAGGACCATATATCTCAAAGCAATACTGAACATGGATGGGGTAGTTGTGGTAGGGTGGTTGGGTGGTAGGGGGGATTTGGTAACCACAATCATAACAAACAATTGAAGTTGTAGGATAAGCATGCTAGAAGACTCGATGCTGTACTCTTAGTGAATAAGGACGTGGCTTCGGCTGCGCCTCAGCCACGTCCTATTCACTAAGAGTACAGCATCTCGTCCTCTATCCTACACACACCACCTACCATCTACCATTTACCAGTTCACAAATCAACAAATGGGGCAGACGGTTCTACACAGTAGATCTTCCACACCGTCCTAAATTATACAAAATAGGAGATGAAAGATAAATGTCTACATTTCTTAATTGTTAGTAGTTAATATTCAATTTGTTCGACCTTCATTCAACTGTCTAATATAATTGAATTTGACAAGGTGGTCCACCAGTTATGATATTTGACATAACTAGCAATATAACTAACATCAGTTTACTTGTCGAAATTATATTAGCAATTATATTATAGGTTTCCCTTGTCTTCCATTCAGTTTGTAACCATTGGGTTTCTCCAATTAATGGCGACTGGAACGGCGACTGGAAAACGTCTTGGTGGACATGGCGCAAGGGTATGTGAGTGGCGCAAGGGTATGTGAGTATATGGTAGAAGACAGGTGCGTGACTGGTTCATCATTGTTGAAAGGGATGCTCTAAATATTCGCATCTATAGATCTGTACCTGCTTGATCGGGAAAACGAGCAGAATGAAGTGTGCTTCAAGGGTTCTTTCAAGGGAAGGAAGTGAAAGCTAATAAAACCAAGTGCTCTCCTGGCGGGAGGAAATCACCTAGAAACAATCGTCCTTTTTCTCGGTCACGCATTTCACATGGCTTCATCCAATTTCAGGATTCACCTCTTAATTCTTCCTTAAGGAATCTGTAGCAATCAGCTTCCGATTCGGTTGGTTTGGACAATACCATAAACCTGTGTTTTATTCGAATCTGTTCGACGTGTTTCAAGCAATTGGGTAACTATGGGTTTGAATTGAACTAATAGGAGCAAGCGTTTGTTTATTCAGGGAGTAATTTGTAAAAATAAATTCAGAGTGTGATGATTTTCATAATTTCCCCCAATTAAACCCTAGCTGTGGTTGATCTGAGGTGTCAAAGGTATTAGATTGAAAGTATCTTTTCGGGTAAATAACAAAGGAAAGAAATGCCAACTATAATATAGTTGGCATTATATAACATGTCTCTCAGGGAATAAAAGGAATAAAAAAATATTAATAAATGCATAGAGCGATTATGGGTAATAAAAATAATATAAAGGATATGGGCTGAGATATTTTACATATATACGTGTAAAGAGTAAATAAAATTGAAATACTATAATTATTACCTACGACGTGTAAGTATGAATATTTAGAATTATAAGTGTGTCATTATTATGCATATATGTCAACCAGGATACAAACGAAAAACGATATTGGTTATTGAGCTGTATCTGTCATGATATCAATAAAAATGTTACCACAACAATATATCTGGTAAACCTGATTCAATTCACTTCCAAATAGTTGCTTTTAAGGCTATGTGAACTAAGAGTGGTCGCCACAATGCTTTCTCCTCTGTAGCTTTTGCTTTGATGCCTTCCTGGACGACGTCGTCGTCAGCGTCAGGAAATGGTCGCGGCGTTTGCCATGATAATTCGAACCGGAAATGGACGCCCTGGGAGGTTATGTATGCCCCATCAATATATATGTTTACTTTTGACATCGATATACGACTAATAATATGTAGGACTAATATATACATGAATTCTGTTAGATTTTTTCACCATTAAGGATCATTTTGGGGGAATTGAATAAGCATGTAACTTAACATAGGGTAAAACCTCTCTCAGTCTATCCATGGGCCCTGCTGAATCGATGAGTTGAATATATTCAGCTTGGGGACAGAGTTGTAAGACCTCATCCGTCTACACTCAATCTACCTTGTATCATTGGCAACAATAACATTTGCATAAACACCCGACTTTCTGTTTACGAAATATCCTGTTGTCTTGACAACCAGGAGTGATTCATCACATCACATGACAAGCCATGAATCACGTGACGGCTTCTGGCATACCGGCACACATAGCGCCACCTCTCGTAACCGGAAGTTGGTCTTTGGAACACAAGGTGAGTCGTCAAGGAGATTGCTGACTCTGCCATCTACCGGTGTGCGCCACAAACTGTCAGAACTTCCGTTCTGCAAGACAGAGCAACTTCCCGCTCCCTTTGGAAGCGCTCCCCCACCATCTCTAGCCTTCATCTAGGACCTTTCTCCCTGTTGAAATGGAGAGAATAAAGAGGAATAAAGATGAGGAAAAGTAGGGATTCGTTGTGGCCTGTTTCTAGCTTTGCTTTGTCGATGTATGTGTAGGTATAATTTCCTTGCCTGCTTACATTGTCCAAGGTACATTTGTAAATCAGATGGAAGCGGGGAAATGAGGTTGGGTGTGTGAACTAATGAAGTAGGCAAGGTTTGTGTCAACAGGAGATGAATATGGTCAGCCACAGACCAATCCCTTAAATCCGTTAACTTGCAGTAAGGTTGAAAAATATGTTGGAATCCTTTAGTTGTTGGGATTGGTATATAGGCCTATGGTTTCCTATGGAAAAGTAGCATACCGCTTTAATATGTATTCTATTTTTGCTGAAAAGTATAAACTTGTATAGTACAACAATCCTGGACATATATATATGACTCGCTCAATTGTTACTCGAACATATTTTATGAAAATTCCTTTTATATAACAGATAACAAATTGAGCCATGTATGAGGACGTTATTATTTATAGATGAAATATTTCTTCTTTCCAATGTGTCAAAAGCCCGACTCAAAACCATCAATCCTCAGGAATTAGAGCAGAGAGAGGTACCGTTTTGTTTTATCGCTGACAGAAGCATTCATCAGATATCACTTTCCTTTGGAGAGGTACTATAACAAACCCATGGATCCTCGTACTACACCATGACGAAGATGATGAAGGAGACCCTGATCATACTCCCATGAAAGTGTCAGTGGACCCAATCCCTGGTTCACGTGTATCTGTCTCCAAATGTCCAAGTTTTCTATTCATAGATCAATATCAACCATCCCCCTAGAGAGAAAGTCTCCCGAAATCACGGTCTGATACCGGTTTATTGTATAATATGTCCTGCTATGATCCCTTTAGACAAATGGCACAAAATCCTGCAATTCAGAAGAGAGTATCAACATCATATATAATGAAGCAATTGTGTGGAGAGAAGGCGAAAAAACTAAGTGTCAATAGGGATAGAGTTAAGCTATAGGAAGCCCAGGAAAGTCTCCTCTCTAGGTGCTTTTAGATATTGATGTATTGTTGAAGACCTGACCTTCGCCTATGCACTCATTTATCATCGCATTCCTCCGAGTCGCTTGGTCGGTGGCGGCACCTAGGTGTGGCCTTGTGTAAACTCCTTTGAAATGGTTCTCGTGGGAAGATAAGCACTCAATGCATTATTCTCTGGCCCTACAGGTTTGAGAGGCACTGTCCTTTGTTGGGCTAGCTTCATCCTCTGATTTCCAGCACTCGATCTTCTTCAATATTAATTTTCATACTTTAGATATTCTTGATTTTCTCTCCGATACAGCAGGGATCTTCTAAAATACGAGAGGAAGTAGATCACAATACATACTCCCTGTGTTTAGGATATGACAGTGATTTTTACGTACAAATGTGAGAGAATACAGCCTCTTAATATTCAAAATTCAAACCTGATGCGTAATATAGGAAAGATCAAACCTAATCTTGTTTGCTTTTAATGAAACGGAATCTTACGAATCGAATACAAAGTATTAGTAAAACTGTATCCTCTTAGCAATTAACCATCACTAATTTGTGGGCAGTCTATTACAACCTTACAAGTTGTACCAGTTATTTTTGCACAATAATATCATAGAATTTAGAAATGTTATTTAGTACGCTGCTATTAACGACCACTTCTCATATATGCCAACTATTATTGTCCTAGCTACTTTCCATTGATGAATACCACTTGAATATTAGTGAAAGTACAATGGAAAGTAGTATGTGTTTTCAAACATGAGGTACTCTTGTACAGCCTCAGTATTGTAAAGGTTATATCAATCAATGTCCATAGCATAATGCTTTAGCATTTTTACATTTTGTTGCAGGCATCTGAACAGGGGGCACACAACACATGTATATATATGTGCACACCCTAGATCCGTCACTGCGATGTTCTGGGTCTACGAGCTCATTACTGAGAAATTAAGGACGTTTGTTTAAATCTGTTTTATGGCATGCATGACTGTTTCCCTTTACATGGGTCTATATTATTGTATATACGCTTACTCATGAATATAGAGTCAACATGTGTATATATATGCTTGATTGGCAAACATGTGCGAGGAAATGCACGAGTTCCCCTGTTTCAGCGAACCATAAAACAAGTGACATACATGTATCCAGACAATATTTTCATGCAAGTGCAACAGCATACATTACTATAAAACTTTCTTCTTTCCTCATCAGTCATTTATACTTCATTTATTTGCATTGGACAACACCAACACTCGGCTGTAATAGCCTGAGGAGTGGCAAGTGTATTGATCCTTATTTCTAAGACTTTCCTTATGATTATATCAAGTTAATGACCGACTTCTGATACTCAATGTTTTTTGTAATGCGGGACTTGGGGCAGATGAAAAACCCAATTTGGGGATCCTGTATCCCAAGTATAACAAAATAAAAAAAAGAAAAGATAAAAAAAATCAACATGGCAGTTAGCACTTGAAATGTATCATCAGCATGAAACAATAATTTAGAGGTCTTTATCATAAGGGACTGTTCATTTTTAACCTCTGGGGGGGGAGAGGAGAATTTTCAGGGGGGGCCATCTTTTTTTGCACAGACTCTGAAGGGGGGGTCACCTGTTTTTGCACAGACTCTGAAGGGGGGGTCATCATTTTTTGCACAGATTCTGAAGGTCAAGGAGGTACCTTTTTTTTACACAGACTTAAAGGGAGGGGGGCTTTTTTTTGCACCAACTATGAAGGGCAGTGCCATTTATACGTGCATAAACCTTGCTGAAATCTGGGTCATGAAAGAAGACTCCTGTACTTCAATCATAAAATTCTCTGGTATTTGGACAAGCAGACCATTCTCTAAGGCAGTCAGCAAGCATCTGACTTGTGGTGGTCTGGAAGCATGGGAGAGTTGTGGTTTTTAACACATAGTGTAGCTGCATGGTGGTCTATGCTAGATGAGAGGAAGCGTGCAGAAAGGTGCAAACCTTGTTCATCACTTGTGCTTTTTCTGGGTCCCTTGCCCACCTCTTGTTGATGAAAGACATGGCTGTTGTGTCATCAGAATAGACCATTACTTGTCTATTCATTGAGGTTGGGCTAAAAAGATGGCAGGTTGGATCAAGAATTGCTACCTTTTGGTATATGATATATTGTCAATGATATTTGGCCACCCTGCCCATGAGACATACACTAACTCTCCATCATTTATAAATCCCCTGCTGCCCCACAACCATCCAATCTGTAATTTTCCATGAAAGTTGGTTTGGCCTGACCATCTTTTTTTACTATCTTAAATCCATCTTGTATGCTGTTATGTAAAATGTCTGTATGAGGGCAGGAGCAACTCCCCCAAGCCTCAAAACATATCGCTGCCATGATCACTAGTGGTGGTCGGGTACACGAGCAGTGCTAGACTTCTTGGTATCCTTTTCACATGGGGAATTTCTTACTTATCCCCAAATCTACAGGTGCCAAACATGGCAAAAGCCCAGCGATATCGCTTCTCTTATACTTGCCCAAGAACTTCTCCTGGGCTTTTGTCTTTCTTTGTTCTTGGGATCAGCAAGGCAGATATATATAAGACCCAGGGGCTGTCCCCTACCTTAAGTCAAACTGCACCTGCAGTTCCTTAATAAGGACTGATATATATATTTGAGGATCAAGGGCTACTTGTGGTTCTCCATTACATACAAAATCCTTATCATGTATGCGAGATAATACTCTCTCTGGCCTTTTGCAGGTCTCTGTTGGTCTTGAGGTGACACATGGTCCTCAGGCTGGCCATACCTGATTCATCCATCAACCTAATCTTCATGTTCCTTCCATCAATTGTATAACACAATTGGCTCCTAGGGATGATGGTAACCTTTTCCCAGAGTTTCTCAGCCAGTCTGTTTGCTATGTGCTTTGGCACAAACTTGGACACTTTATCAGCCTTGTTTGCATCCTAGCCTCCCTGATGAGGCTGGGTTGTTGCCTTGACCTTCCTTTTATTTGGCACCAGGGACCCCACCCAGAAAAAAAATCGCAAACCAGGTTAGCGAGGGAACTAGGCAACTTTGTGGTGAGATGCCTTGCTAGACATGGGATTAGTTACTTAATTACTTAGATGACCTTATCATTGTTGGCAAGACTATGGATGATTGTGCCTTCAAACAAAATGCCCTGATCCATCTACTTGTTTAGCTGGGTTTTCGCATCTCATGGTGCAAGTGCTCATCCCCTGCCCAGCAGTGCATCTTCCTCAGTATCCTCTTTGACACTATAAAGATGGAAATCAGGCTGCCGGAAAAGAAGCTAATCTCATTGTAAGATAACCTGGCTTTTTTCACCGTGATCGCCCCTCCAAGAGACTTGTGCGGCTCTGTTGTGCATGTTTCAAAGGTGATCTATGGCGGTCACACCTTCTCCAGAAGGAGAATCCAACCACCAAACTAAGTCAAGCTTGAAGTCATTGCTTAACCTAACCCTGGTATCAGTCCAAGTTGGGTGCTGGCTGGTGTTGAAGTGAAGTGAGGCCTACCAGCACCGGTTGAGGCATGACCTAAGTGGTAAACAAGGTGCAGTAATCATGTCCCTCAATAGAGCACATAAATAGAATGTATGTCAACTCATATTGCAATTATAGCAATATTTTTATTGTGAGTTGCCCAGAAAAATATTGCTGTCATATGGATCCTGTGATGTATCACAGTCACTTTTGCTAGCAGAAATGCAAACATTGCAGGCTGTACATCGCAGTATATTGGTTCTGAGGATATTTCTTGGACTAGTTTGAAGCTAGTACAAGAATATCAGCTTCTGTTGCTTAGAGAAAAATTTATCAACAGAATTTCACATTGGAACTCCAAATTTAGGCATCAGATATCTCAAATTATGTACCACATTGTCATGACAATGACATAAATGATAAAAGACGACCACACATCGCCCCTCATTAGGCGTTACAAAGGCCTGCAGCTATTTAATATAAGTTACTACTTTCCACGATTGACAAGAATTAATTGGTGATTAGAGATTCTGTACTTCTTAAGATTACTAAAGATTGCACACACTCGAAGATTGAACTGGAAAATTGTGTGATAAAGGTATATTTATGTCTTTTTTAGATTTTACGATGGGAATAATTCCGCTTGCAGTTTTGTGAGGGAAAGAGCCTTGAAAACCTCTCCCAAAGTTTGCAAGCATTTTTTCTGGGTGCAACATTTTTTAAATTCAGCAATGTTTTCAGAGAATCATTTTTTCTGAGCAGGCTTTCTCTTGCAAACCTATTTCTGCGATGTTTTTTCCTGCGATCTTTTTTTTTTGCTGGGGTACCAGGCCTAGCTAGAAGTCATCTGTCTCATCCTCAGTGGTGGTGTGGATCCCCAAATGTTGTTATCACATTGTAGCACCTCCACATGGTCAACTCCCTTCAAGCTGTTCTTTCCTGCTTTTGAATATTCTGGAGGTTTGGTGCTGGCTGCTGCCTTCATGTGAGGGAAATAGGCATGGACCTGCGGGCCTCACTGCCCCAATGAAATAACTGCCAGTATGACTCTTGTAACGCAGCCCTCTTTAGACAATACTGTTGTCATCTGACAACCTATGTTATGTTTATCTGTCCACAGCTGGAAGTCAAAATCTCCAGTTTTTTCATATATCACTAAGCATAATATTAATCCCTGGTTGTTCCTTAGTCATCAATTTTAAACATGTCGATCAGTATTGAAAAAGGATGGTTAAAAGGGGGGGTCATGCAATTTTGCACAAACTTTGAAGGGGGGGTCAAGCATTTTTGCGCAAGACTTTAAGGGGGGGTCATACAATTTTGCGCAAGAATTTTTCATGAATTCTCCTCTCCCCCCCTAGTGGTTAATTATGAACAGTCCCTAAGAGAGGGAAGTTTCAAAGAACACCCGGAAAATAATCAAATATTTCTTTTTTAATTTTGAAGAATAATATGTGTTAAGCGCTATGAGGGCGTGAGATGTAGAGTCAACGGTTAACAAGCATCCCATCGCCACGGCATGGCTATTCAATAATCCATGTCACGTGACTGATGAGTTGCAAGCAGTTCAATCAATCTCTAATTATGAAGCCCCCGTCCTCCTGTCACACAGGCTCTCTGCGCATGTGTGTAGGAATCACTTCCTGTCAGAGTGAATGAATGGCAAGGGTATTACAGAAGCTTGGCAAACATGCTAAAACAAGGGTTGATATAAGTTTCATATTATATGGGATGTGGTGTTGTTATTATGAACCATGCTTTTGCAACGTTAGTATGATGCTTTTTGATTAGGAAAGAAAATGACCGAAACAAAGGCTTCATTAATCATGTGCTCACATCCGGTCTCAATGCTGCGTATTCGGGAAGATTGCAAAACACTCTGAGGTCCACGAAATATACTTTATTTAGATCTATAGGCATGTACCTCTTATTGATATAATAAGTATATAGAATTAGTTCTTATCCCATTCTATATCCCTACTTCCCTATACATAACATGCTAGCATGTATCGCCGATTCAAACATTAATGATGTTGCATTTTCAGTTGACATATAGATCGAATCTAAATATATACTGTGTGTTACCTTCTTTGCCTATACACATCTGGAAGCCATTTGTACAAAATTGTGAAGGGTTTTATTCTGTTCTTATTGCTACAGGCTTTATGAATCAATCAATATCAATCAATCAATTGATTAACCTAATTAATCAATCAACCAAGGCTTCATATGCGTAATAAAAGTAATTTATAATGGAAGTATTCATAATAAATAAGCTTCATAAAAGTCCGCATTTATATTCGGCGACCCGCCGAAATCATATGATGCGGTGTTTTTATTGGTTATTTGATGTGCCTTATTTATTCAGAATTGCTTTGACACAAGAAAAAAATACTTGATTTGTGCTATTTCTTGATTGCATTAAGATGTTTATCATTCAATTATGCTTCAAGGCTGAAAATCTGCAGGAAGTGTTGAGTGCTGAACATCAACTCGATTGTCCTGTCATATGCATCACTATATATATATAAGTCAAAGCAATATTTGCATGAACAAGAATTCGATGAACTATATAGCTGAACTCCGATATAGCATCCTGAATTGTATCCCGGATTGTATCCGACAACACTTCAGAATACAATCAGTGCAGAGTGACAAAACCTAATTAATGAACCACAAGTCGCTCAACAGCACCAACTTCCCTTGGCACGCCATTATGCAGTGGTCAGCAAGAAGCCAAATGTAATGCGTAATGCCCTTCTATACTGCCCGGTGGTCATTATTGGTCACTACTCCAGGCGAGTCATTTGCTGGGCTCATCATGGCCCGGTACACTTTCAGCCAGGCAAACAATAGTGTTCCATAGATGCAGGGAGTTGCATTCCTCATTTTCAATGAATTGCAGCCAATGTTGAATACACCAGTCAATTCAATTCAATTCACTCTTAGAGATTGTAAATATAGGCCTACATAGTTGAGGCAATTTTTACTGGCACCTCTGTAAAAGAGAAAGAAAAGTGCCAGTGTAAAGTATGTTTCTAATATTAATGTGTAATTGAAGTTCAGAATGTAAAGCCAAAACAAAAATTCGAAGTAAAGCTGTCTATTATGAAAAACCTAACAAAATAGAATTATTATAAACGATTTCAGTCGGTCAGAATTGGCCTTTTCAAATGTACCACATGCTTTACACGATACATGTAATATAACTCGAATCTGTTTCTCCCCTCCTCAATTTAGGCCTGCTTGGCTTCACGCAAATACTATTTATAGCCTATTTGTTAAGGTTGATGTACACATTTAAACAATGCATGACTAGATGTAGTTGATGTTTTCTACACATGCCTCGAAAGGCTTTATTATTTTGGAGCAAGTTTTAAGTAAACGACATCGCTTTAAAGGTTTTTTTAACAAGCCTTCGAAGTTCCCATCAGGTGAGGCACAAATATGATGAGAAGGAATTTGTGGACACACAGGCAATATCATTGCGATATTCATGATATGTGGCGTCCTCTAGTGTAACAAGTGGGATTCTCATGTCCTTTTAGCTCCTAGTGTCGCACCTGGTTTGTGGTGTCACCTGGTTTCAAATCAGTTTGCATACAAACTGATTGCATGGTGTGACACAGATATGCCCGGTGAACTTTGTTTGAAACAACACCTAATTTACTGGCTCTCATTCCCTGCCAAATATCGTGTGTCTATAATGGCGGTTTGCTTCTTCATGAGTTATTTTAATGAATGAATTGCATAGTGCCCCAACTTCTCACCTGTGCTTTGGCAATATTTAAGATACCATCATCTTTTATGGAAACAAACGACGAAATGAGTTTCTAATTGTCGCTGCGCAGTGATCAATCTGATATACATGTGTATATTTTTTTTATATAATATGACAACTTAAATAATAAAATAGTAAACGCAAAAGCAAGGATGTTGTTTATTTGAGAGATGTTGAAAGACATGGGTACGGAAGCCCATCGCTGCCATCTCACCTCTCGCCTCTCACCTCTCGCCTCTCGTCTCTCGCCTCTCGCCTCTCGCATCTCACTTTTTAAATCTCGCCTCTCGCCTCTCGCCTCTCGCCTCTCGCATCTCACCACGTTTTCCATCTGCATAGTGGAGATTCCACCTTTTACCAAGGGAACTGGAACTAGGGGAATTCCCCACATGTGGCACTTCAATCACATGTGGCATGGTGGCATGGTAGGCCTACATTGTGTCCTTGCTTTTTATTAGTAAATAAAGGATGCGTTTCAGGATAATGAGTCATAATAATATCTTAAACATTTATAGAAAAAATTATGATGTGTTACTGGAAAACGAGTTACATACAGGGCACAAAAATAGAATTTTGAATTACATTTTAACCCTCTTCTTCACTCTCCCACTCCTCTGCATGTAGGACGGTCACCCTCGCTCCCCATACTTCCCTCTCTCCCTCTCTCCCTCCCCCTCTTCTCTGTCTTTCATACCCTCCTTCTCCTGCTCACCCTCCCTTTCCCTCTCACCCTACCTCTTCCTCTCACCCTCCCTCTCACCCTACCTGTCCTTCTCACCCTCCCTTTCCCTCTCACCCTACCTCTTCTGCTCACCCTCCCTCTCACCCTCCCTCTCCCTCTCACCCTACCTCTCACCCTCCCTCTCCTTCTCACCCTACCTCACCCTCTTTGCGCCAGATGTGAGCCATAGTTCGAATATATCAGTATAAGTATAATTATCAGTAGAAATATAAGTAGAAATATAAGTAGAAATAAAGATGAAAAGAAAATCGGTCACAATGGGATTCTTGTGACATTTGCGGTTTGCATTTAAATAACATTTTGCGGTTTGGAGCAAGGCCCTAGACTAGAGTGATGACAAAAGAGAGAGGAGACAGAGGGAGAGCCAAAAAACATTTTTCCACGGCCGGGAAAGCCATTTGTATAGAGGGAGAAGGAGGAGGAGTAGGAGGAGGAGTAGAAGATGGAGAAAGCAATAAAATTACTTGTATCTGCTCGCTCTCCCCACTCTCTCTCTGCTCGCTCTCTTGTCTCTCTCCCCTTCTCTCTCTCTCCTGTCCCTCCTCTCTCTCCACTCCCTCTCCTGTCCCTCCTCTCTCTCCACTCCCTCTCTCTCCTCTCTCTCCACTCCCTTTTTTTCTCCTCTCTAGATAGTAATGATGCGTGTGGTCTAATCGGAATAAAGCCATAGAGACTTCAAAATGCGTGTTTAAATACGTTAAAATCCTATTAAGCTAGAAGACGACCGTGCTAACGTGGAATGCGTTCAAAAAAGGCGTTCAACAAGTTGGCTTGTATGGTAGGTTGGTAATGGGGACAATTAAAGATAAACTATATAATTACTAATGTATCTTGGAAAAACAAAAAAGGTATGATACATGTATTCATGTCTGGTATGACGTCACGTTTATTTCATGCTGAATTGCATGTTCATAATGCTATGCTTGGTGGTAGGGACGGAGGTTGGGGGGGGGGGTTGCCCCCAACCAACTTTTGTTGGCCTATCAGTATTATCGCATCAGGAAAATACTGCACCTATGACATTTAAGCATCTTGTCTAAATTTGATAGATCTATATATATATATATATGTACATCTTATATCATGTTGAGCTGGTTCTGTAGGTGTAGATGCATGAGTGGCGAAGTCCTCCCTAATAGTTAGAACCTGCATAAAAAGTAAAAGTAGCCATGTATAGAGAGGAGGTGGTTTAACTTAAGTTGCACCTCAAGCCACACGTCCTGTTGGTGTGGGTGTGTGCTCATGTTCTATGTCCTAGTAACTGAATCATTTTGTAGATGTGCTGACTCCTGCAAGAAGGTCTTTTCCAATAACACAATTTCAAGTCTCCTGTAAGTTGAACTACCCACAAAATAGCACATTTTCACTGTGCCATTCTTATTATTGTTTTGCACTGTTGTATTTTTTCTCCTCTACCAATGGAAGTATCAAATGTATTAGATAATTCAAATTACCTGTTAGCTAGATAGATGAGAAGCTAATGTTTACCGTGTTCTTACTATAAACTACTTCTCCCCTCAACCAAACGCTAATAGTGTAGACATCTAGAAAAAATATTAAACCCTCAATTCCATTTTTTGCATAATAATGTAAATAAATCAATTTTTTCTATTAGTCCCAACTAGTTAGGAACCCGCTGGAAGACCTAAAATTAACTTTCAGATGCGGGTCTCTTTTTTATAAATATAAAATACATTGAATTGAATTGAGTTGAATATTTATTTCAGCTTCATGGATAAATGGGTCGGCTAGGTATAGGCTCATCTGAGGATTATAGCAAGTTTGGAAATGATGAGTTCCCACGATTAAATCAACTGCTTTCTTCAGGCTCAAATTCAAACTGCATTATGTTTCTTCCTGTTTGAAGCGGATCACCGAAGCAGTATACACATAATGTATAATACCATAATTACATCAGAATTAAGCTATGTGCATCTATAGATAGTCAACTATGGTCGTGGGAGCTTACATTTGTTACAAAAGGGAAGATAAAGAAACATACAAATTACCATAGCAGAGATTTGTGTCACTAGGTGCAAACACAGTATTCAGGTCAAGAAAACAAAAGGTTGTTTACGATAACAAAAATCGTTTAAAATATATGAGTGGGAGTGAGAGGCTTTTGGTGGAATGTGTAGCGCAGACACCTCTACAACTGAACACAGTGCGAAATCTAGATCTACAATTTAAATGGTTTGTCACCATCGCATATCAAACAGTTTTAACCTTACTTTGATTCACGCAAATGATCATGAATTCACCAACCTCAATCTTAATTCGACCACAGGATAGAATGTTCAATCAGGACGGGAATTGTTACCGTACACTTCATGATGTAGGCTACTTATTTTTTAGTATTATATTACTTATCAACTATATCAATGTAATCATTAAATTAATTAACAAATATTAAATAGATGTACGTATATCACTGCCCACCATAATGTCTTTGGACCATGCTCCAGTGATTGAGGGTGTCCATATATCACCCGTTTGTAAGACTTTATAAAAAACAAGTCTATCTAGTACATACAGTATCCATCCATATGATATAAGGGAAATCTGAAGAGGGGGAGGGAGAGAGAAAAGGCCTGGAGGGAGAGGATGGGGAAGAGGAATTGGGGAGGGGAAGGAGTGGGAGGGAGAGAATGCAAGAAGTGGAAGGAGAGGGTGGGGGTAATCGGATAGGGAGAAGGAAGAGGGGGAGAGAGAATAGGGCAGGGGAGAGAAGAGGTGGTAGGGACAGGGGGAGAGAGGGGGAGAGGCAAGGAGGGAAAAGGAGGAGAGGCAGGGAGAGGAGGAGGAGAGGCAGGGAGAGAGAAGGGCAGAGACAGTGAGAGGAAGAGAGTGACCGTCCAGAGAACGGGTACTTTGCTAGTAATATATATATAATATAGCCTTAAATGGTCATGGCACATGTTGCGGACTGCTCAAAAAGATATAATTTCGCAGATATAAGTATGTATATGTATAATTAGATATGTATATATGGTCAATTCTACCTTTGGGGAGAATTTACCCCAAATTTAGCCAAAATTTCAAACTGTTTGAAATACAGTTTAATTTATATAATTATATGATACATAGATATGGTAGCCGTGGGTGAATCGTAAAAGTTTGGGAAGGAAATTCCCATTAAGAAAATAGTGGGCTGCTAAAAATTAACACTGGACTGAATTCCCATAGGGGCAAAAGGATTTATACTGTGATAATAAGTATTAAGGTCAGCTCTTTTTCAGGGAAGTAGGCGCTGTGAGTTTTGATTTAATGCCTTTAAATGGAGGACATGAGACATTACCGTACGTCCACGGATAAGCGCACACATATCGTTAAGCCATTCTAAATTACATGTTTTCTATACAGGCTGCTTAGAAACTTTGACTAAAATCATGTGTACTGAATGCATAATTTTCAAATGGACCTTGAATAAATGTGTATGTGTAGTGGATATGAGGATCAGCGCAAGTCTAGTATAGCTTGCTGTTGTTTTAACTCTTATATAACCGGGTCGGCCTTCAAGGTCAAGGTTGGAGCTCCGCTCGCTCAGCCTTTCAAGCCTTTCGGATCTGTTCCGTTTTTACCTTGAATGAAATGTAAGCTTTACCCTAGTTACAGATTACCTTTCATCTTTCTGCATTGACCAGAATACGTACTGTATTGCATAACTGTGATGTATTGTGTATCTCCTGTATCACTTATTCCTGTACGAAGAACATCTTGCCATTTACTTGTACACACCTTGTTATTGTACGGATTGTATTTGTGACTATTCCGGAAATCCTTTCCGTCAGATGTCTTGGTTAGCCCGGCTGACCATGTACCTTGTGATTGCACTGTGGGGGAAATAAAGCTACGGAAACAGAGATCGTTGTCCATGTTTTACTTTCCCTTAGTCGAGAGGAGAATCGAACCTGGGTTGTCTAAGTAATAGCACGAAGGTTATCGCGGGCTGGATAACTAGTGTCACCATTTACTGATAAACTACCTGTAGGAGAGCCTACAGCCCCGGATTGGTAATCGAGATATCCGGGGGTTCACTACAATTGGTGCCGTGCCAGTTCTCGACCTCAGTGCTTTCAGTCCGTTGGTTGTCCCAAATTTCTTCCCAGAAGAAATTGAGACTGCGGTGGCAGTCCGTGACGTCTACGAAAGATGTCGTATTCTGATTCTGCGGCGCAGACGGAAGGAGGTCGTTATGGAACGAAATCGAGGAGACAAGATTTCGTGGGTAGAGACCCGGGGCCGGCAACCCCGAGAAGTCTCCCCGCGGATTTCGAGTCACCTTCCTCTGACCGTGGTGCCAGAGGCGGAGCGAGACCAAAATATTCCGGAGGGAATTTCGCGCAGTGGAGAGGCCCGCCGAACGACACGGAAGATTCTGACCTTCGTGAGAAATTCCGGCAGTCGATCGCGGAAGAGCTCCAAACCCAAGTCCGCGAGCTGATGGATGAGAATTTTGAGCTCCGTAGGAGAATAAATACGGAATCCGTGGACAATGGTCCGGACGGGCGTTTACTTGAAGATCATGTAAAGCCCTCCCTAGAGACGGGGACCCCGCAGAGACGTGAGATGACAGCTCTGGAGTCAGAGTTGCTTGAGATGATCCAGGGGATTGGGAAGCAGAATCCTACCAGAGGTCCCGTGACATCCACATTTATGGACCAAAAACCGGCTAGTGAGCCTACTACAAATGATCCGTCGATTGTGTCCGATCAGGGCGGAAGAGACCGAGATCACCGCGGTGTGACGTTCTCTCGGCATACGATGATGACATCATCTCCGAGGCGAACACGTAAAAGACATGATGACTCTCAGTGGAGAGAACCTGATCGCAAACGACAGGGAAATCATGGCAGAGAGCATGGCCGAGGGAATAGTCCTTCTCGTCATATAAGTCCTGCCGGAGGGCATGCGCGTTCGGCGTATGTTACCGCATCCCCGTTGTTTCCGCAGAGGCGTTCTCAGGGGGACTCGGACAGTTCTGACGAGGATCGACGACAGAGGTCGCCTTCCCATAGATCCCGTAGAACCAACCGGTCCCTAGTCCCTGGTCTTGAGTATGACGGACCAGAGGAATCTGATGAGGAGTTCACGTTTGTTCACCGTGAGGAAGTTGAGAATCACCCGCCGAAGGTCCCGCCGGTGAAGATGTGGGATGGCAAAACCGCGTGGCGGACCTACCTCATGGAGGTAAAGGTGATCGCTGAGTCGCACAATTGGACATCTGCTCAGTTGCTTCGACAATTGAGGTGCGGCACACGCAAACAGCTGGCAGAAATGGGTGACCTGCCAGTGGACGTCAATCTCCGGCAGTTCGTTGAGCACATGGATGCGAACTACGGAGAAAGGTCCAAGTTCCGGTTGCAGGCTGAGTTCTACAACTGTAGACAGACCCCAGGACAAGCCGTTCGCTTGTTCGCCAATGAGGTGGCACGGAAGGGCCGAAAGTCGTTCGGTCGCATGGACAACACATTGAGAGCTGTGTCCCTGCGCATTTTTTTGCAAGGGGTCACAAACGCTGAGATGTCCGCGTGGGTGCGTCTAAAGCAACCACGGGACTTGCAAAGCGCTGTAGATTGGGCGGAGGTATGGGAATCTTGTCAATTGGATTCTCGCTCAGTTACGACCATCAATGCAGCGGAGGCTGCCCTGGTTGTTCCGGAGATCCCTGCACCCAATAGCAGACCTTCGCGAAGAGCATCGCGGAGAGCGATTGTCCAGGCCACAAGCGCAGCGAGTGCTTCAGATTCGTCAGAAGATGGTCTGCAAGCCGCTGTGATCCAGGTCTTGCAAACTTGGAAGGGCGGACAGGGACGCAACGGGAGCGGAAGGACTTCCGGTAGTACTTCTCATTGGAGAGGGAAATCGGAGAGGCCCCGCGGAAGGTGCTATGCTTGCGGACAGGAAGGGCATTACATCGCCAACTGTCCCAAGAAAGCGAAGAAGGGAGATTCCGAACTCAAGGCGATTACCGACGGGAAAACCTCTGAGTCGGAAAACTCCAACCGGACCGCATAGAGCGCGAAGTGCGATCCGGGGAGTCGATGGCGCCCCGCAGTACTACAATTCGTGTGGTATCTGCACAACACGCGGAAGATGGGAGTGAGGCTCTGACGCCCGTGTGTAGGGAAGCGGGTAGAGTAATACAAGATAGCTGCCCGTTACCGAAAACGGATACTAGTTGGTCGTCTGATGAGACTACTCATCCAGGGATCGGAGTTGATCCAGTGGATAGTTTTGCAGATAGCGATCCTGACGTGCTATGGGGTCGTGCAGAACTCCGAGCTGTTGTCGGTCAAGTGTTAGTCGTGGAGGAAGGTCCCGACAACCTTGCCGTCGTTCAGCAGGTTTCCGGTGATGAGCAGAGAACGCTGAAGATCCGTGATGCATGCATTGCGGAGAGATGGTACGCGACTGTATCTGTGAACGGAGATATCGGTGAATTTCTGTGGGACCAAGGTGCGACGACTAGCCTTGTGACAAAGAGATTCTACGATTCCCTGCATCAACAGCCGCCGATGGCTCCGTCCCGGCTGGCGTGCATGATGGGAGGTGGTTCGCAGATAACTGTTCACGGATGTGCCTTGATTCCCGTGACGTTAGGGAAACGGACGTATATGATTACGTGTCTGGTAGTAACGGGTCTTGCCGGCCCCGAATCCGGGATCCTAGCTCAGGATTTTGCTTTGTTGCACTCATGTAATATATACTGTTCAGGGAAGCTTGCGTTGAGCAATGGCGCTGATGCTGTGAAAATGCACCATTGGCGCGGATCTCGACCGTTGCGGATGAGTCCCTCTGTGAAAACGATTGAAGCTAAGGAGACTGAGGATGGGTATGAAGTAACACTCCGGGAAGCGGTGGTTATCCTTCCTCGATCAGTCACACTTGCTAAAATTGACGTTCGCAGGTGCTCTGACACATCAACAGGTTTGATGTTCGAGCCCGATCAGAGACTGCTGAAGGAATATTCACTGGGATGCCTTAACACTTATGTGACGGCGGATGAAAAAGCAGTGATAGCCTTCAGTAATCCGTCCGGAGAGTCCCTACGTCTAGAGACTGATGTGGTGGTCGGAAAAGTGAGTGAGGTGACGCTGCAATCGTCCCCTGCCACTTGTCCGGAGGGGGTAGATCCGGGGATTAGAAGAGCTATCATTAACTCGATACAGATGGTGGAGTTGCCGTCCGTAGTCGATGATGACCTGATTGCCCCTGACATTCTGGTGCCACCGAGTACGGAATGCCCGCTAGCGAAACTAGTGAGAGAGACGCACTTGACTGATCAGAGTGAAAAGTTGCAAGTTGCGGAGCTCCTGACTGAGTTCCGTGAGTGTTTCGCGTTACCTGGCGATGAGCCGGGCCACACTCACGTTGTCAGACATGTGATTGACACTGGTAATTCCAGACCTATAAAACTCTGCTATAGGCGGATTCCAGTGGCCAAGCGTGACCTAGCGGAGGCTGAGATCTGGCGGATGTACGAGCAGGGACGCATAGAGCATTCTAACAGTCCGTGGGGAGCACCCATCGTGATGGTTGGTAAAAAGGATGGCTCACAGCGTTTCTGTGTCGATTACCGCCAGTTAAATTCCGTGACTGTGAAGGATAGCTTCCCACTCCCTCGTATTGACGAATGCGTCGAGGCGTTAGGCGGAAACCAGTGGTTCTGCACCCTCGACCTGGAGTGTGGGTATTGGCAGATCGCGATGGACGAAGAGAGCAAGCAGAAAACTGCTTTCCTGTCTAGCGCAGGGCTGTTCCAATTCAAAGTAATGAGCTTTGGATTGTGCAACGCCCCTGCCACTTTTCAACGTATGATGGATCGTATGCTAGGCGATCTCCGTTGGAAAGCGTGTCTGGTATATCTGGACGATGTAGTAGTATTTGGGGAAGCCTTTGCGGAGTGCCTCCTAAATCTACGCCAAGTGCTCGAGAAGATCCGGGAGTTCGGATTGAAATTGAAACCCAAGAAATGCGAACTATTCCGCAGAGAAGTGGAATACTTGGGTCGGATTGTGTCACACAAAGGCATCTGTGCAGACCCAAAGAAAGTACAGAAAGTCCGCGAGTGGCCAATTCCGAAAAATGCTAAGGAGATTCGGCAGTTTTTGGGATTCGCATCCTACTACCGTGAGTTCCAGCCGAACTTTTCGATAGTTGCCGCTCCTTTGCAAGAAGTTGTGAACTCCGCCGGGAGGGAGAAGAGATATTCTAAGCCCATAGAATGGTCTCCGGAATGTGATGTGGCCTTCCAGGGCATAAAAGAGTTGCTAACCTCTGCTCCAGTGCTGGGATACCCCCAAAAGGAAGGGAAATTCATCCTAGACACGGATGCTAGCGGGTTCGGCATGGCGGGTGTGCTTTCGCAGATACAAGATGAGAAGGAGGTAGTCCTTGGGTATGCCAGCAACAGCCTGGATAAAGCCCAACGGAATTACTGCGCCACGAAGAGAGAGCTCTTAGCAGTACTAACCTACCTGAAGAAGTTCCGGCATTACTTGTTAGGAAACCGAAACTTCATTGTGCGAACTGACCACGCCTCCCTGCGTTGGCTATTGAACTTTAAAGATCCGACGGACATGCTTGCACGCTGGTTGACTCAGATGCAGGAGTTCGGTCTGGATCAGAGCATGATTCTCCATCGAGCCGGAAAGAAACATGTGAATGCTGACGCCCTTTCTAGAGTTCCGACTCGGAAGTGTGTCCGCGTTGACTGTGCAGACTGCGGAGCGCATGATGCAGTTGTCGCAACGGCAACAGTCAGTCTAGCGCCGCAGGAAGATGTGATCCAGAAAGCCCAGCAGAGCGACCCCACGATCCGGAGAGTTATCGATGTATGGGAAGGTACTAAACCGGTCCCGGACAAGCAGTCCCTGTCCGCGGAGTCCGATGAATACTGTACCTACATCCATAACAGGGGGAGTTTGGAGATGAGAAACGGTGTCTTGTGCTATGAATGGGTTCGGCCAAGCACTGGAAGAACGTACTTGCGGAAGATAATTCCTACTGCGCTCCGCTCAGAAGTATTTCATGCTATGCATGGACCTAAGACTGCAGGGCACTTTGGGTTCCTCAAAACGAGCTGGGCCGCGAAGATGAAATACTTCTGGCCAGGTATGAGGGGAGACCTGAAGCGCTGGCTGAGAGCCTGCCCGGAATGCAGTATGCGGAAGACGAGAGGTGGTGGCGGAATCACCCCCTTGAAAAAGGAATTACACGGAGAACGGTGGAGCCGAGTGTGTTTGGACATCATAGGACCATTCCGTCCATCCCCGCGTGGCAATAACTACGTGATGGTGGTGACGGATCACTTTTCAAAGTGGGCGGAGGCCTACCCTATGCCAGACCACACGGCCGAGAGGTGTGCGGAAGTGCTGTTCCGTGAGTGGATCCTGCGTTTTGGTTGTCCCGTGTCGTTACAAACGGACGGAGCACCGGAATTCAGATCTGCCTTGTTGAGAAGCATGTTTGAAATGCTGGGCATCGAGAAGCTGTTGACCCTTCCGTATAGACCCCAGTCTAACGGACAAGCGGAACGCTTTAATCGAGTATTAGTCGAGCAGCTATCCTGTCTAACGGACTACAGTGCCACGGATTGGGATATGCTTGCCCCATGTGTTGCCCATGCATACCGTGGAAGTGTCCACGCGAGTACTTTATGTACACCTAATGCCGTGGTCTTTGGCGCTGAGCTGGTGACCCCAATGGATCTGATCTATGGAGTGGAACCAGGAGGCCTGGACTTTCCGTGCCGAGTAGCGTTCGTAGAGAACCTGAAGCATTGGTTGAGGTTGGGCCATCAGTTCGTTCGTGAGAATCTGGGCGTGTCCGCTATACACCAGAAGAGAGACTACGATCGAAAGTCCAACCCAAAGCGCTTTGAAGTGGGTGCTGTTGTATATCGCTACAACCATCCGCAGGCCAGTAAGAAGATCGGTCCCAAGTGGGATGGGCCCTTCAAAGTGAAGAGATTCATAGGTGGCACAACCTATGAACTAGAAACAGCACAAGGTATTGTGAGGTGTCACGTCGACTACCTTAAGCGAGCTTTCGATGAGAACGGACCCATCCAGGTGGTGAACTTGGATAGGGCACCAGAGTTCCGTGCGTTGCAGGAAGCTGGTCGCGATATCTTGAGGCTGGAGAGAGGCAAAGTCTTGCCCGGGACGGAGTGTCCGACGCGGAGAGAGAAAGAAAAAGTTTCCATAGGCGTTAAGCCACGGGGAAGGCCGAGGAAGGAACGGAATAAGGAGTGCAATGCTACGGCAACCAAGGGAATGGTCCTTTCGGTAGCTCCGGATCCCCCGGATTCGCCCCAACCTGTAGCTGCGCCACGGAAAGTCGGTAGACCCCGGAAAGCTGTGGCGGAGGCCCCAGTCGTACCAGTTCCGTGTCCTCCGACTCGAAAGAGAGGGAGACCTCCGAAAACTGCAGCGAAAGCTAAAGCTCCTCGGACGCCACCTGCCGTCTACTCTACTGTCAAACGTAGAGGGAGGCCGAAGAAGGCTGAGGCTGCCGCTAAAGTCGGAAGAGGGTTGAGAAAGAGACGCGATGAGTCCCCAGCGGAAGTTGTAACAAGGACACGAGTGCGTCGTCCTCCAGATCGGTTACAACCGGGATCCTAGCCTTGTTGTGTGCAAACCGGGGGGATTTTTGATCTGATCCCTCCACCCTAAAAAAACACAACGAGAAGTCGACTAAGGTTGCAAGACGGAGAAATGCACCTAAGTCCCATTCGGTGCATGAGGCTACCTCGTCTCATGTAGCCGGGAAAGAACCAACAACATCAATTTCGGAGATGAGTAACCCAGAAATATAGATGAGAGCTGTGAGTGGCTTGCAGTTAGACCTATGTTGAGGGAATGGTCCCACTCCGTAGTGTACTGGCTCTGAATCTTGGTTTGGATACCTTGAAATTGCTGCTAGTAACAGTGTCATTGTTGGGTGAATTCACTGGAATTCCCCTCCACCCTGTCTCAGTGGAGAAGTAGTCAGTTTACGTACAGTCAAAAACCTCAGTCACGGGGAGCGTAACTGATCTAAGCATGCAAAACCGGGTAACATTATCCGTCAGGCAGTGGCGGGAGCATGGCGCTGTAGTAGCGTGGCGGTTAAGTGAACTAGCGTTGCATCAGGGTGCCGCTAGAGGTGGCTGCATCCGGGTTCACCAGTTCGCTCCGCCTCGTGGCTCACTTTGCTCCTGGACTCTGACCTGTAAGTACGCTTTCTACTGTGATCGTTCTATGAGTTGATTTGTCGCATGAAACTTGTATGAATTGATTCTGTATGATTGCTAGGAAGGAAGAGAGGTATTTTAACATGATACCGATGGTTGTCACAGAGGTGTGCGTCTAGTATAAGACGTAAGTTTCGGTGTTTCTAGTGTGGGGAGATAGAGCACCGAAGCTACGACCCAACCGCCATCTTGGATGTGGACATGAATCGGGCCACGCTACGATGATTTTTCGATTATCTAGCTTGTTTGGTACATTCTATGTTCTCAGGCTTGTGTATTTTATAACTAGAATACTCGGAGAGATCATACTAGTTGTATCCGTTGTCTTTTTGGGCAACTTTTTACCTAAGTTATGTGTAAATAGATGTTCCGGCTGCATCCGCCCCCGTGACTAGAACTTTAATGTTTATGTTATAGGATCGGAGAACTAAAAAGCTGCCAACTTAACCCCTGAGAGTGCCTGAGAGAATCCCGTGTGATTTCCGTGTGATTTCCGTGAGATTTCCGTATGACCCAAGATGAGCCGGACCGAGAGCCGACACGAAGACGATGAGAGTCTGAGCGGAGAGACCACCGAGGAAGAGATTCCGGTGGAAGTGGAGGCGAAACTCCTAGAGCAGGAGGGTGAAGATGAGGTCGCCCCCTTCCAGGCTTTGAGTGAGGCAGAGTTCGCTCAGGCCTTGTCAGACGCCGCTCAGGAAGACCCGGACTCCGTGAAGATTGAGCCCACGGAGAAGAGAACTTCCCCCCGCAAATCTCCGCGCAGAGGCCGGAGTAATGCCACCGAGAGGACTGCTGGACGTGGTCAGTCCAGGTCCCCCGGCAGAGGCTGGGTTGGCAGAGAGCGAGGGCGGAGTGCGGACAAGAAGCATGGGCTGCGCCCCTTGTCCGTGAACGTAGAGCGAATGGACATCGATTCGCCTGGTGTGGCCGGAGCCTCCGCAGTGACTAAGCCTAAGGGCGCGGAAGGCAAACCCGTGGCCAAAACCCCCAAGAAGAGAGTGATGAAAGTTCACCGAGAGAGACTGAGTGTGAGAAGCGCTCGGTTCCGTGATGTGGAGAAGGTAGCAGACCTCCGTACCCTGTATGAGGAAGGCACGGAGTTGTACCCTATTGATCCCTCCACAGACGTCCCCGGGAAGTTTGTCCCGATCGATGATGAGAGTGAGGATGAGTCTGCCGAGTTTACGGACAACCTCATGGAGAGGTATGAGACTCGGCTGTGGCCAAGCCTGTTCCGTAAAGAGCAAACGGACGCAGGCACGTACCAGAAGGTGGCTTATGCTGCGGAACTGTGGAAACCCGGTTTCCGTTGCCCCTTCGCGGTGTGTAGGTGTCCACGAATGAACACTTCTGGCGTCAAGACCTACGCCACTAGAGAGCGCCTGTTCCGCCACTTCTGTGAGGAACATGGTACCCGGAGAGAGGTGTGGACTTGCCCGTCCTCCTCCTGTTTGCAAAGACTAGACAGACGTATCGAGCTGGTACGACACCTTCAGTACGGTGAGAAGGTGGCTCACAAGTCTAGCCGTGACAAAGCCGTGGAGAAAGCCCAAACCGTCACGCCGACCAGGGAGGTGAATACGCTGTTCATGCGGACAACGTATCTTACGAATGCTGATTTGCATCTAGTCCGGCGGAAGGCAACGAAAGCTGCTTCCAAGGACACTGGATTTGCAAGGCCAGCTGCCAGTGCCGCTGCCGGAGCTCCGAGCTCTTCTAAAGCTCAGTCCGGCAAGAAAGGCAAGAAGAGAGATCGATCCCGATCTAATTCCAGAAGCAGTAGCTATGGAATTCCGCCTACCCCTAAGAGGATAGCGACGTGTGCTCAGCAAGCAGCTGAAGGGTTGGTAGCGCAACTACCCCCTCCTGTCCCGACTGCTGAGCTGTTGGCAACCGGAGAGACCGCGGTGAGGGAAGTTTTAGAGCAAGCCTCTGAAGCAGTCCTGACCGTTGAGACCAGAGTCAATGAGGTGCTCCATACGCTAGCGGAGCCCCTGCGTCAGCTGCAAACGGTCCGTGACCAAGTGCAGGAGCTTGCAACACTCAGAGAGGAGAACCGTTGCAACGCTCGTCTGATCCGAGACCAGCGACGTGGACTAAAAGAGAGAGACGACAAGATCCGCGTCCAAGAGGAGATTATTGGAAATCTCCGGGCAGAATTGGAAGACGCCGGGAGAGAACCCCGTCTCCAGCCTCAGTCCCAAGTGCCCCGAAGTGTCCCGAGTAGTACTGTGACTAGTGCCACTCAGAGTCAGCGACCTGACCTAGCGACGGAAGAAGTGCCTATGCCTTCTCCGTTCCCCGCAACCCCTGCTCCTATGCTAATGGACCAACATAGCATGCAGCGGTTTTTCATGTTTGGTCGCCTCATGAACGAGTTCATGGGTGCCCAACCCGTGAGCGGTGGTTTGGTGCCAAACCCCGCCATGCCCGTGTCATTCCAGATGATGCCACCAATGCCAGTGACCCCTGGAAGAGACAGGCCTACAACTCCTGCAGTGATTGATCCTGCCGATATTCCGGAGCACGGAATGGAGGACACTGAGCAGAAGGAGAAGTAGGTCCAGCTACTGTGTGCTGGGCGTGCAAACCGGGACGAAATGCCCACGGATGTGACTTACGGACTGAGATTTTGATGACGACGAATGGCCGGACGGACTTGATGATGACTTGATTCCTTGACGAACGGAAATGGGGACCCCTGATGTCACTGATGTAACCGACTCTTGATGAATACGGATGCCGGACTTGTCACGGATGCTCTGATGCTAACTGCTTACCGACCCCGGACCCCCCGGAAAGAATATTTTTTTTTCCGTGCGGAAAGTGAGAAGTTTTTCCAGCCTAAAGGTTATTACTTTATCTTGACATATTGTACATATAGCTGTAGCAGGTCTACTGAAGCTCCTTCTTGTCAAAGGCTGTTTGAGTATGTTGAATCCGAATGATTCTCATGCTGTAATTAGAGATGTAGCGATTATTGTATAACGTGCGCGGGTCACTATATTGCTCCTGCCTGTACTTTTGAATTCGCATTGTTAATTCTCTATTGGTGCTTTACTTCTTACTTATTTTATATCCACATTACCTTATAATAATTTACATATTGTAGATTGTGTTACTCCGTTGGGTTAAAAATCTATAAATTATGGAGGGGGTATTGTAGTGGATATGAGGATCAGCGCAAGTCTAGTATAGCTTGCTGTTGTTTTAACTCTTATATAACCGGGTCGGCCTTCAAGGTCAAGGTTGGAGCTCCGCTCGCTCAGCCTTTCAAGCCTTTCGGATCTGTTCCGTTTTTACCTTGAATGAAATGTAAGCTTTACCCTAGTTACAGATTACCTTTCATCTTTCTGCATTGACCAGAATACGTACTGTATTGCATAACTGTGATGTATTGTGTATCTCCTGTATCACTTATTCCTGTACGAAGAACATCTTGCCATTTACTTGTACACACCTTGTTATTGTACGGATTGTATTTGTGACTATTCCGGAAATCCTTTCCGTCAGATGTCTTGGTTAGCCCGGCTGACCATGTACCTTGTGATTGCACTGTGGGGGAAATAAAGCTACGGAAACAGAGATCGTTGTCCATGTTTTACTTTCCCTTAGTCGAGAGGAGAATCGAACCTGGGTTGTCTAAGTAATAGCACGAAGGTTATCGCGGGCTGGATAACTAGTGTCACCATTTACTGATAAACTACCTGTAGGAGAGCCTACAGCCCCGGATTGGTAATCGAGATATCCGGGGGTTCACTACATATGCATTGTTTACTGGCCAATGTTATATTGAAGGACATCCCACCTAAGTTTAAGATAAACCACCGATTTCTCCACCCCCACGTTTTCATATTATATGTACATCTTTCATATCCCATGATTGATGTCTCTTCACCACATTTGGAACGACTTTGAGATGATTGCCTATAATAGATGCATCCAATGTGAATGGTAAAATTGCTCTTTAATTTTGGGCAGTTCACATTTGCAGGGAAGCGTGTAATAGAGGATACAACTATAGCAGAAGTGCGCCAATGATCAACGGAATTTGTCCTTTAAAAAAAAAAAAAAATGTATTATTCTTTGTACACGCCTATTTGTGCCAGGCTCTTAACATTGATCTTATCTAAAGCAAGCGGTATATAGAGACATGAAAAATTGAATTATATTGTAATCTTCTATTTTTTCGAACACTATTTGTAATACACCAGCAGACTCTGAGAATATTGTAAAAGTTGCATAATGTTTATTGCTGAATAAAAATCTTTAAATACAATACATTATCCAGGGGATGCTGCGGGGCATATGCCTTGACAGCAGATCGGGGAGAAACCCTGGTCTTCCACCTTCCCTGACCAGTGTTCTATATCTCATAACAATACTTATACAAACTAGAGGATTAGGTTTAATGGGTTAATGAAATGAAATGAGATGATTGGAATATGAAACAATGATGTAAGATACATTTTTATACAAACCGTTAATTATTGTTGGAGAGGTAGGTCAGTGCATCCATGTGTGATGGAAAAGCATTAGATGGGCTAAACACAACCACCCTCTAGGAAGAACAGAATAAATGGCAATGATATTGACTGTGATCCAGAAAAGCAATCATACTTGTGTAATAAAACTCCCAGGTTTTAGTTATAAGAGGACTAAAAACGGCCTGGCTAATGTTTACATTAACCGCATTTATAAAGACTCTAATACCAAGAGAATGTATAACAAGAGGGTCTCTCAAGCAATTGGGTCAAAAGGTATAGAAAATTCGAAAACAAAAGAAAATAATAAAATACAAAAAGCAAAAGTCTTCGTGAGAATAAAATATTACTGATTCAAATAAGTTTGCAGTGTCGCGTAAGCGTTAACAAAGTAGAAGCCCAGATGGCAGGTTACATGAAATAAAGTTGCATGTTTTTTTCGTTTTTTTTAAAAAAACAACTATGATCTAGATGTATATGAACGAATACAAGGATGTAATTGCAGAACTGCGTGTGTGTTCATGTATGCTTATCCAAGGACGTTAGGATTAACCAGTCCATATAGAAGGGTTACACCTCCCTGGATACGCCTGAATGCCCTTTGGTGTTGTCATATGAACTTGGCATCTCAAGAATCTGCCCGATGTACGTCTATAACCGGTGCTATATATGTATACATGCATGGCTGTATGTTCACTCGTGTCGGATAGGCCTTACAGAGAAGAGTCGCAAGCCAAGTCAGGAGTAGAGCGCCGTCTATAAGTTATACCTATCATCATGTCATCTCTTTGGCTGTATCTTACCTTCCTGGCTGCGATCTCGGTCTATTATGCCAATGCTCGAGATGTTTATAAACGTAAGTAAACACAGCGTTTCTCTTACAAAGCGTTTGATAGGTTTAGATATTTCAAAACCTTCCCATAGATATCACATGCTGACCGTTATGTCAACAAATTATTATCATACCAACACGCATTTCCCAGAGGCTTTGCATCGTCAGCAAAAAAGCATAATAAATTTGTAAATTATTACAAGAATTTCCATGTGAACCTATAAGTGTCCGCACTTGTGTTCGACTCAGAACCATTACCTTGTGATGATGATATGATATTGTGCTGCCTTTTCGAACTGCCAAGTTTCATAGATAAGTATCACAGATATGATTTTATTACCATTTATCACAATACAACAACACATTGTGGTCCATGGAATAATAGAGAATCACTGTACTCAGAAGACAAAACAGTTGAGAGAAGTATTAGTTATTAGAGAGATTTAGCAACCACAACGCACTAACAGAACACTAACACATCCGCTAACTATTTAACGCATCCACTAACTATTTGTACATTAAGAATTACCGCTGTGGGGATATCTCGAGAGGCGCTAGGCCGAGGGCATGTGCATTGCAGGCCTCTCGAGATATCCCCACAGCAGCGATAATAATGTAGTAAAAGTTAGTGGATGCGTTAGTGCTGTGTATGTACTTTGTGGTTGCTAAATCTCCCTATTGTGACATACAAGAATGCCCGCTAAAACGCCACCTTCACATGTGTCACTTCATTATAATGCAGGTTGACCTGACCTAGTCATTTTGGCTCAGGGTAATGTGCCGACATGTACACCTGAGCAGCATTTATAAACACAGTGGTTAGTGTAGGACAAGAGCTCATTTTGGCATATGATGCAAAATATAATAATTAATTACATGACGTAGGAATAATAAATTAAGTATACGGGTCAGATTTTCATAATATGTACAATACAACTTCGCCAATCTTCTCAAATAACCCAAATTTCAGACGAAAATAAAGTTCAAAATACAGTTCAACCTAACCAAACAGATTGCTAGAATCAATGCAATGCTGAAAATACACGAATTTACCTAGTATTGACCAAATTGCAGTCTAATTTAGCAGAATTTACTAAATGTGTACAGCAGCCAATTGTACATTTTCTGAAAATCTGACCCATAATTATTTCGATGGATAGGGAGACTACTGTGTTTGTTGTCTAAACACAGAAATAAAGTTTCGTCGTTAAAAAAATATCAAAAAAATGGTAAATTTAATTTAGCCTTGTAAGGGATATATATGCCCCTAAAACTGAATTTCCCTTCTTCCATATCAAACATGCAGGAAAAAAATAATTTAGGAATTCTTCCCGGATATGTGTGTCCCCCATTGATACATTTTAAAATCAGATGTGCACTATAGTCCATTGTCTGGGGGTGATTCCGTGTGCAAGTCTAGCAGTTTCTATCCTTAAAGATACAATACATAATTATTTTTCTTATTTTCTCCTTGTTTTAAACTAACAAAAACCGAGAAAGTTGGCTCGTTGAGCTCGGAATCTTATTTGTCCATTTAGTTTGGATATGCTGCTGTACTGCTGCTTGTAGTCGGTCATGTTTTGGTTACTTCAATAAATTAATACACGTTTTACATGTATGTTTATATCAAAATTCAAATTCACATTTATATAACTATTGAGGTTGTTATCATGCAAGGAGGCACTAAATTATATTATTTTATGAAAAAGAACAATGTTTTTTATTTACCTAGATGCCCTCCATCAAATTCTTTGCCATCACATTTCGCAAAAAAAATCCCATGTCTAAGATATATGCTGAATGGCTGAGCAGATGTAACAGGGTAAAAATTTCATCGACCTGTTTGCATAAAGCTTAGCCTGGGGCATTCTATAAAAGAAGATTCGCATTCTATGAAGATTCACCATAAGTTCGCCATATTTATTGGCGCTGAAAGTGATCCTTAGATACATATATGTGGGACCCGAAGTATAAAATGGGTCAAGTAAATATGAGTTGAACTTTTAGAACTGAAAGTTATACCTATATTCAATTTGTATTGAGTAAAATGGACAAAGAATGGGACTAAACCTTCTACTGTGTAGTTCTTCGAGGCTTTCCTTTAAATAATAATAACAATAATAACAATAATACATAAATTGTGATACACAGCTTCCAAATTTGATTTTCTTTCTCTACTGGGAGGAAGAACAGATTGAATTATTTTAGGTAATTTATGAGAAACTGAAAGGTTTTCTTACCCTTGGTTGTTACTGTGACCATCGGATGTACTAGAATGTTGGATCTCTAGTGTTTATCTTGCACTCGGACATTGTTCTACAATGACGATATTCCCTGCAATATCGCAAGGCATTTCTTCTCTATATATGATGGGGATTTGGGTGTGCTCGCAACTGATTTATACGACAGTCTGTATATTTTTGTATTCTTCTTGGGAATGAACAAAATGTAATTAGTGTATGTGACCTCAATGATAGAGCATTCAGGGAATTGATAATTATTACTCATTATAGGATTTAAAAGAACAACCCAACTATGGCAAAACCATCTCAACTACATGGGCCTCGCATGTACAATCTGCATTCCCGCATTCCCCACTGCTTTCCATCTTTTAGGTGAAATATACCATAAATGGATTACGGTCCAAATCAATGTGTACATTATATACTTGAGTAGCTTGGCTCCTCGAGTGATCCTTCTGGCCTGACAATAATGTTGTCAAATCTTGTGTGCAATGAACTTGTGTTCTTCAGAGTTAGCACGTGTGTACTTGTGTTCTTGTTTACTAGCATTGCAGACGTAGTGGGAGGGAAGGACGCCCTCTAGGGTCCGGGGTGTGTTGTATAATGATTAACTAACCCAAGGAAGGGAGAAAAGTGAAGGGATGCACACACAGAGGTGTCCATTCCATAGCTTGTACAACGCGCCCCTGGTATCAAAAAGGGAGTGCATCATATATCCCACAATCTGGATCCGTATAACACATACATTTGTTATGCAAACTATGTTTGACCTATATATACTGGCACTCAAGTAAGCATGAAACCCATTTATCTTAAACAAGTTATAAATACTTCTTTCCAAGAAGTTGATATCCTCCCCCTTGCGACGTTTGGTTCAATTTACCTATGAGCATATTCGTGCCTAAGCCCTCAGCCCACCCCTCTACCACACCCCTTCCACGTATAAATTGTATGAATCACAAAACTATGTATACTCCTATAATATTATCGTTAGCATAGGACTAAGCATTAAAAATACTAACAATAGCATTAGTAAATAGTTAGACCCAGCAGTAGCCGGGAAACCATGGCTATTCCTCAATGAATTAAATCCTGCGAGCCTGTGTTTCATGCTTGATAATTATTATTGGACTTGTTGTATAAATATCCTGAATTTTTTTAAAAAAAGATGGTATCTGGTTAAAGATCCTACACTGCTAACCTTGGAGGAAGACTGGATGAGCTTATATCACTTTCACACTACATAGCGAATCGAAACGAATTGATACGATTTGGATTTGGTTTGGAAGCGCTTTGGGATGCAGCCTGAACAGAATCGACCTATCGAGCGCATCGATCATAGTGCTTCTGAGCTGTATAGTGAAAGAGATATAAGTGGGGCTACTGTAGGTTATAGATAACTGGAGTGTGAAGCCCTTCAGGTTCAAGGACATAACGGTGCATAATTTATAGATATCTGCTTGCCTATTGTCTGACATCTGGGCCTAGCGTCTGAGATTTCTGGGCCCTCGCGTCTGGGCCCTAACTTCGTTAGGCCCTAACGTCTAGACTCCAAACTATGGCTGCCTCCCACAAAATAATTAAACAATAATTATGATTATGATACACATATAGATGTAGATAATGTTAACCTTTATAGGGATGTCTATCTAACAGAGTTTATGGAAAATACTTGGGCTTGCTAATTCTGTTACTAACAGTCTGTAAACTGACACAACAACTGGACTTTTAATGCGTTTTTTAGGCTAAATCTTTTAATGCAATTTTCAGAGCCAAGGCAAGATTGGCAAAAAGTGGCCAAAGAAGGGATCGAGAAGGCCAAGAAACTAAGACCCATAAACAAAGTGGCTAAAAACGCCATTCTCTTCATGGGAGATGGGATGGGAATCGGCAGTGTCATGGCGGCTCGGGTTTACAATGCACAGCAGAATAAGAAGACTTATAACGATGCAAGGTTCGCCTTTGAAAAATGGCCATATACAGCCCTTTCAATGGTAGGTATCTACACTTCCTTTACCTGTTACCTTCTTATAGTGCAAAAATAGGCCTGCAAAACATACTTGACAGACCACAGAAGAGTAAGTAATGCATCGGTTGTTATGTCATGTAAACGTCCTTGGGATTGGGATTATACATGGGCAAAGCAACATTTTGCACGCCCATATATTAGAAACTATCCGTGATAGTAGTAGATGGAGGATATACCTCAGCTTTTATCACAACTGACAAAAACTATAATGTACAGCAAACATGCCTTATTATAATATCTCTTGTATTGTCTGAGGATTGCTGTATACACATACTAAATAAAGAAAAGCTTCCCTCGGGATCTAGACCGAATCTAGATGTACGTCAAAACAACACATTCCCATACATAAAAATTGCTTTACAATGTCATGTAAAATTCTGAAAAACCTGACTATGTTTTTTGATCTTGAGAGGAATCACTAGTATTGTTATACCGCATTGTGTCTATCCCTAACATCTAAGTTTCTAAGCTAGCGACTACCTTTCTGGACGCTAGCCCATTAATGATTTATTCTCTAACAATAACTTGAGTTCTTATCATGGTAGGAAGATAATTCGACTACCAAAATCATGCTTGCAACACGGGAAACATAATCTTGGAAGGGTGCAGTGTGTATGAATAATAGTTAGTATCAAGCATGCACCAATAATTAATCTCCAGTTTGCTCAGACCTCAATTAGGCCATGAGGTACTGGAGAGGGGTGGGCATCGGCGGTGACCATCATGGTGCACGAAGCCCCCCCCCCCCGCCCCCTGCACCACAGGTGGTCCTCCTCATCTTTGGGCCGGGAATCAGCAGGAGATCAGCCATAACATTCCCAGATTTATCTCTGGTCCTTTTTCCCTTTTACTCTAAGATTGCACCAAGGTATTTACCATCATAAATATTTGCTCTGCAACAAACATTACTCCATACTCTAAAAGTTCTTCACTCCTTTATACATCCATTATAACAGCACAGCGAACAAACGATGTTTGCTCACTGAACAGACATAGAATAATATCTTCCATAATACTATTTTTAAAGATAAAATTAATGATTAATACTGGTTATGCACAAGTACATCTACGGTTGAGAAACCATGCATGCATAGAGATTTGCAGGGAAATTTCCATGGTCAGACCACGTTCCTTGAAGAAATGAACCACAAATGTCCATGCATCACTCTTGAAGCTACACCCTCAGTTAATCTATCGGTGAAAAACAAAAGATTTTCCACTTTTTGTTCCGTTTTTTCCCACCCTATCTAAAAGCCATTTGACTAATGGTCTGGAGGATTTTGTCAAATTCAAATTATTCTATAAACATATCAGAGCAGCAGAAAATTGATAAATTTCCCCCTGCTGTTATACGTCATAATAATGTATGAGTAAATTTGGTGAGATATATTTGTCGTCTTGATAGCTGAGGATGCAGCTTTTATATCTTGCCCTTCAAGTCATTACACCACCTTTCTCAATCTCTGATTATTTGCGTCTTAAACCTAAGAACAATATAAACAATATATTATATCCTTATGAATGACTTGAATGATATACATGCAGAAACCATAACTTCCTATATCAAGGCCGGAGCAAAAGAAGTCTTATCGATGACAAGTTACACTATTGTAGCTTTTCAATGAGTCATTGTAGTCCTTTGCTCTTCTAAGAACTTTAATCTGTTGGTGACGTTGCGTTCTAATAATTGTATATTGTGGTCAGTTTTTTCAATTGTGTTGTTTTGCTTTTGGGGGATCTGGGAAAGGGGGACAATTTTGAATATTTTGAATATAGTTTTTTGACATTGGATCATTATATACTGGTCTTGAAATTCCGAGCAGATTTTATTCCAACAAATTCAGACCTGTGGTTGTCCAATTATTTCCGTTTTTAATTTGCTCTTTTATACACTCACACATGAAATCCCAATTTTGTTGGAAAATATTGAAACCATTTAATATAACTGAAGGGAATGACTTGTAAAACTTATAATCTGTATATGTTCGAAGCTCATATGAGCACAAATTTAGCAAGCATTTATTATTACTTTCAATCCAAAATTAAAGCCGAAGATATATATTTTGCCTCTGTTATGATCATTGAAGGGATTTCATGTGTCTTTCTAAAATAATGCGCGATTGTATCGATGTGACTCTCTCTGCCTAAATCTTTTTTGCATAGTGAAGTTTATTAGTAAGCACTCAATAGCAAGTATATGCACAATAGAGACATCACCACGTAGAATAACATGATTCATCCCGTGAGCACTAGTTTGACAAAAAGTTGTCTAGCAGTATAACAATGTTGAATAATACAACAATTCTAGTCCTATATATGAGCCGAGTGGTTTCACACAATTTATGAGCTCGAAATTATCTGAAACATGATAACACACATATATCTGACACCTACCGCCTGCCTTTTATTGGGACATGTATTATCCTAATGAATAATAAACACAATAAGAGCTCTGCTTAAAGACATCTGACTACTGTAATTTTCGAATTATAAAGAACATTTTTTTCTTAGCCAATTTGTCAATTAGTTTGCAGCGATATCAACTTCATGAATTTCAATTTGGTTGACAAAGTGAAGCACAGTTCTTACTGGCAGGACTAGCTTCTGTCCTCAGAATTTATTATGTACCGCCAAACACAATGTATATCTGGTGCATGAATTACATTTTTGTTGACATTATATGAAATGTATAATTAGTGTTTTTGTTAAACAAAGGTTTGGAGTGAAATTTAGTTGATCACTTTTTAAGGTATAATATGTGTTAAAGTGTGCCTAAAAGAGAGCTCAGCACAGATGGTTTGTAACTCGTCACTCTAATTGGAAAATGTTATCACCCCACTTGAATTATGTGGGCTTTTGGCAAAAAACTGGTACACGAATTCATATTCATATAAATATTTAGATATAAGCAATAATGAAAGGAAATGAATCCTTATTAAATGTTCGTTCGTCCCTTGTAACGAATATTCTAAAAGAATGTTTGTAAATCAATTCCTGTCCCTGCTACTTCACTCTCCACATGGCGCGGGCGTTGCACCTGTATATATATATATACATATAATATATATATATATATATGATATATATAGATACTGTGGTTTACAATCATCAATCAACGCCCCCTTCCTGCCTCGGGAGAAATGACTTGTGTTTGTATGTTGTGGGCGAATATATGATATATATGGGCTGGAAAAAGAGTTTTCAAATATTGTTGATTGGTCGGTTTAAACTTTATCTTTTCGATTGCCCGGCACAAGTGCTGTTGCACTGTGAATATACACAGTTGCTGTATGTGGAGTTTGTATATCGTTTGTAAATGAAAACTGAAATAAAGAGCAACAACGCAAAGGCCTGTTCACAACACCAAACCGCCTTTTTCATGCTCTACTTCCGTACAGTCGCAATTCTTGGAAATGTTATATATATTAAAGCTGCATCCTCAGCTATAACGACTAAACACATCTTACCATATTCCCTCATAGTATGACTTATATATCGGTGAGCGATAATAATTAAGTGAAGTCATCGCAAGAAAGGATTCGAGTGGGTCCCCCAAATACTAATGAGGACGTTTTAGCAGCTCTCTAGTAAAAACAACAGAACACAATCCTCCAGAATGTTGGTCAAATGACTTTTAGAAAGGTTAGAAAAGGACGGAACAAGAAGTAGAAAAAGTTCAGTTTTTAATCGAAGTTAACTGAGAATGCAGCTTTAATGAAGACTGCGCTCAAATGTTTATAAGTTCATTGGCACGCATTTCACGAAGGAAAAAGCAAATGAAAAGGAGGTATAAAGGTCAACGATTGTTATTCTCAAACGTGTATACATACAGTATCCAGCCAATCATTCTACCCAAGCATAGTTTAGACTATAATAGAGTCAAAGTCAGAGTGTAATTGGTAAAATATGTTTGTAATGTCTCATATATGCGATTTTTAATATAATGGTAAATGCCAGCGTCGTACTTCTAGGAACTAGTGCATGAACAATTAGGAGTAACAATATTTTTTTAAACTTCGTCTTGAGAATGAACATAGTTAGGTAAATACAAAAAGCAAAAAAAACCAGGATGTTATCATTATCATTTTATATTTTAGGGACGACTGAAATTTACTACCATTCACTATGGATGTCAATGGGGAAAAAGCATATATTCTCAGTTTTAAACAAAAGACAATAAGTCATTGATTGATATGTTGGGACACAAGGTGGACCAAGAGTGGTCGCATATCAATGACGAGTTTGTTTTTTGTTTTTATATCACAAACCCCCAATTTTGAATATATATCGATCCCAAAAGACAACAATAAATACCTTATTTTTACCCAACCGCTGTCTGTCTGTCGCCACATTGTATTCATCTACCAAAGATCTTAATTAAACAACAGCATCTCCTATTGGCTAAGTGGTATTCCATTTCAAAGCGAGGCAGCGCGCCAATCAAATTTCACAAAACAAGTCCCTTCGGTATTGGGTGTATCAACACATGTGTTGATACGTCTACACATATCAAATAGGCAGATGTCACTCATTTCTATATGATAACCCCCAAACTTGTGATTTAATTTCCTGAATAACTTTTTTTAGTTCTATGACCCTGGGTTTTTTTAATTGGGAGTGTAAGATAATAAGTCAGCTATGTATGTGCAGATTTAAAAAGAATATCGTATAATTCAATCATCAGAAATTCTGAAAAAAATGGGGGGAAAAAGCCTTTTTCTCATTGACTCCTTGGTGAATGGTAGTAAATTTGAACAATGGTCCCTGAAATAAAAACCATTTCTGTGACATTTTCAGGCGACTTTGAATTTCTGTAATCACTTACAATTATAGCCTACCACACGTGCATATAAACTCGTAGCACCCCACAGCTATCTTCCGAAAAGGCTTAATTGGTGAAGATTACCCCCTCAGGATATTGACTTATTAGCTAATAATGTTGATAGAATAAGCCATGTACCTTTGTTACTATACTAGCAATAAAAATGTACTGGCATACATGTACTGGAATACGCTATATTGCTTCTCCTGTTTGTCCGTTTGCAAATTTGTCAAAAAAAGAATTCTATATAGATTATTATAACCATCACTTAACACATAAGCTGAGGATTGTATCTTATACGGAGACATGGATCATTAATTTTTAATGAACATCGAACCAAGGTGTATAGTACTCCAATAGAATGTAGCTGATAGATCATATTGCAATAGCTTAAGATGTTGTTCAAAAATAGTATAGATCTAATATCTGATTCCCATGTTCGGGCTTTTAAAAGCTAGAGATATATTATATGATGATTGAAATGAGGACATTGAGACCATTAAAAAAAAGTCACACAGTTTATTACAGTTTATTCAGAAACGTTGTAGGGGTAGCAGGTAAGGTCATGTGAATTGATATGTTTTGGGGGCAGACAGACACTAGGACAAGGACTAAAACGATTAGATTTAACCCCCGTGTCTGCCGGTGCACAGTTTGTGCATAATCCTGAGGCGAAGTATGCACCAAACAGTGTACCAGCAGTCCAAAGCAGCCCGATATTCTTTGACTGCTTGAAAGCCATTTAGTGTTCTTACCTATAAATGGTAAATGACCATAAAATTGAGCAACTTGAGCAACTTGAACAACTTGAGCAACTTGAGCAACTTGAGCAACTTGAGCAACTTGAGCAACTTGAGCAACTTGAGCAACTTGATCACAAGAAACAAGCAATTTCCATTTTAAAGTATTTCCTTCAAAACCCAAAAGTGTTGAGCATGACTGCATGGGCCAGTGTCTGTGGGATGCATTCAAGCATCATCTGTGAGTTAGTACAGTCACTGTCCACCCGGGGCCACCATTGACCAGGCCTTGGCCATTTGGACATTGTAAACACAAAGTGAAACTGTACATCATTTCCACATGCCCTGCCCCATGTACACGTGGACTTATGATGTAAGTGAGATTAGACATGTTTGAAAGCAACATGTCAGTGTGCAATGTTCTTAGCAAGAAACGGCATTCTTTTAATGTAACAAGAAATAAGATTGGGATATTCATGTTATTGAAGTGATTACCTATGTGCAATATATATTAACCATTAAAATATTTTTATTTTGTTATTTTGTATGTCAATTGTTTATATTTATTATTTTCTGGTGGGATTCCGGGAAGAACTCAGAGTCTCGGACACTGAGAGGGCAGATCTCATTTCAGTCGCCAATTGCAATTTATTGTACATGTATGTGAATTGAATAAAAGTTTATATATATATATGAAATATTTTTGATTGTTTCCATTAATCATTGTTCTATTATTGGTTAATGGCAGCCAAATTCTTAATCAAAGTTCTAACTACAAATAGGGGACTTGCATGTGCTACTGCGCATGTCTGGTACAGTGCATCATAGGATGGATTTTGATGAAATCTGACATACAAATATTTGGGAACATTTTTATAAAAAAAAATGCAAGAATGTTTTCACAAATATCACAGCTTTTATAAATTTTCTATCAAAACCAAATGCATGATGGGAACGATGGAGGCTTGTGTTATGGAAACATGTATAACCCATGGATATTTACATTAGAGCATTGATAGATAGTCCATGCTGAAAATGGCATGATTTCTATAGATTTTATACAGAACCATTAGTTCCATAATGCCATGCGAATTAGAATTCAAAATGGCGGCTATGCAACCCCACTATTACATATTGACCAATATGTTTCCTTCCAGACGTACTCCTCCAACACCATGGTTACTGACTCGGCAGCATCTGCTACATCCTACCTGACCGGGGAGAAAGGTCCTTACTCCACCATCGGTGTAAACCAAGATGCATCTTGGGGCCATTGTCACACCGAGAAAGGCACTGAGCTGTATTCTACATTGTACCACTGTGCCCAGGAAGGTAAAATTAACTAATTTGTTATTTTGTATACCAAACTCAGTGACACAGCCCTTGGTTATTTTTTTATAAGTCTTTTGCAATTTTCGTTGCAATTTGCAACTAATTTGAGAATTACTTCTTTTATATTCATTGCGTCTTTTTGTATAAGTAAATCAGCTTGATCGTTGTACTACATAATGTTCAATGCTGAATAAAATATTTAAAAACAAAACAACTCGACTGTGAGCATAAGGAAAGAGTGGCCGATATCATTTAGTCGACTTAATTGAAAGTTTATAATACAAGGTTATCGGTAAATATATGGTCGATTCTCTTTTGTTGGCAGCACAGGGTTTTTTTCAGCTCAGAATCTTTATCATTATAATATATGGTAGGCTAGTAATTTCTTGTTTACTGGATGTGGCCTGAGATGAGCCGTGAGGGGACCCTACTTTTGCCTGTCTATTTGCAAAATTCTGATTTCCACATGCCAAAAAGTACCAAACAATGAGCTTTTTTCAAGTCAATTTTCTATTTTCTCAATATCATATTCAATCATTAAAAATTGAACCGCAATATATTTTTTCTTCAAGAATCATTCGAATCATTGGATTATGTCCTTGGATACATATTTCTGAAAAAATATTATGGCATGTTTTGGCCAAAGAATACAAACTAGTCTCAAGCACAAATCAAATAAACTGGTTTCCCTAATATTATTAGGATATAGGATAATCCTTTGGTTAAAAACTTTTGGCAACACCAATACAAGAACAGAGACAATCTGTGGGTTGATTTTAAAAAAAGAATACACTTCAAGAGTCAATATCATCCTGAGTATGGGGATGAATTTAAATTTCAGAGATCGTTTAACTAGGAACCTTTTATATGTCACATAAGTATATGTTCATTATATTGCCTTTCATGTTATAGTAGATGCATTTCTTCCTTTGTTTATACATTGGGTCCCAAGGTGCCCCCACTCACCCACCCACTCAGCCCCCACTCATCCCTGTACCCCTCACGAAAGAAATTAACTGGGTCACTTGCCAATCATGTTTGGGTGAAATCGCCAGAAAACGCACAATTGCCAGATCAACACATTTAGTAAATCCTGTTAAATTAGACTAAAAAATGGTCAATAGCAGAAATATCTGAGTATATTTGGTATTGTGTTTATACAAATAATCTGTTCAGTTACGTTGAACTGTATTTTGAAGCTTATTTCTTTCTTAAATTTGGGTTATTTGAGAGGAATGGTAAAGGCAAAATGTACATTTTCTGGCGATTTCAACCATATATATCCAGTTCAAATAGACTCTGTTTAGATCTGAGGAAGTGTGCTATAGCTGCTATCCATACCATTGCAATACATCCACCAGCTTTATACGTATTAAAAAGTTAACCATAAAAGCTTTGTTTGCTTTCAAGGTAAGTCGGCAGGTTTTGTGACCACGGCCCGTGTGACACACGCCTCCCCGGCCGGCACCTTTGTTCACACGGTGGATAGGAGGTGGGAGTCAGACAGCACCATGCCAGATAATGCCAAGGGCAAGTGTAAAGACATCGCCACTCAGCTCATAGAAAATGGCGATTTTCTTCAGGTATATTGCCCTCTTTAGTTATGATCATTTAGTTTTTGCCCTTTTACACTCGTCTTTGCGGTTGATAGTTGGATTTCTTTCCAATCAATTTAAAAGTCATTTGGTTAAAGTTTGCAGGGATTTGGCCCTGGTGTTTTTACTGTAATTAGTCCAGAAGCACATATATATCAGTACACACTCAGATCAGTGCAGTGCTTTGAGTTATCATCGCTCAGATACTTAATACTTGTATAAATCAGGCAGACATGTTCTTGTTTGAGAGGTTGTTATTTCTGTACTTCAAGCAGCATACATGTGACATTTAGGATAAGACTTGCAATATCAAGGCAATTTTAAATATCATTTTAATACATAAGTTACAATTTCAAGGTAAAGGGGAAACAGGTAATCTGTCCAGTTCATGGCATAGTTCAATATTATCAGTATGGTATCAATCTGCTGCCCATGCCTAAGACTTGCTTAGAAATAAACACTAGGTGGGGAGAGGAGAGCTTTCATTTCCAATCCTGTTGATGTTATTTCAAAAACATAAACCAGGACTTGAAATGAAGACCGGGAGACCAAAATCGGGGTGCAATCGGGAGCCAAATCGGCTGTGTGTGTCCATGGCTTTATGGTTGATAATATGTGGACTGTCCTTATTAACATCACGATTATCTTGCAGGTAATAATGGGAGGAGGAAGAACTAATTTTCTGCCCAATACAACATTTGATCCAGAATACCCAGACAAGAAAGGGGCGAGAGTCGATGGTGTCAACCTGATAGAGGTAAATGGGCTCCGAATGAGATTATCGTCTTCATAATTCCAAAAATAATCTTTGAATTCTTGAATCCAAAACGCATCCACTCTATCATTCATTCCAACCCAATATTTCTCAAGAGGTAGTCCGCATAAACGAAAGTGTTTTCTTACAGTTCCTTACTATTCCAGTTAATCTTGTTTACAAGTTTATGTAGAATAGTTTTACAGATTTTGTATCATTTTAAGGATTTCAACTGAAATTTTTAAAAATGATCCAATAGGGGAGTTGCATGTGCCACTGCGCATGTCTGTTACAGTGAATCATGAGATGGATTCTGTTGAAATCTGGTATACAAATACTTGGCAACATTGTTATCCAAAATTGCAGGAATTTTTTCACCAATATCATAACTTGTGTAAATGATCTATAAAATCCAAATGCATGATGGGAAAGATGGCGACTTGTGTCATGGATACATATATAACATATGAATATTGACATCAGAGCATTGATAAATATTCCATGCTGAATATGGCATGTTCTCTATAGAATTTATACTGTACCATTAGTCCCACAATTCCATGCGATTCAAGATTCAAAATGGCGGCTATGCAAATCCCCTATTGATCGAATATGAATTCTCTATTTTTTAGACATGGAAAAATAAAGCGAATGGAAAGAGTTATAAGTATGTTGAAAATTTGATACAATTAAATTCTGTTGACCTCGAGAAAGTGGATCGCTTACTAGGTAGGATAACTCATCAGTGTAATTTATATATAATTATATACCGGGTACATGGCATAATTGTAACATTAAATCGATCTTTTATATTTTTATTCTATATAGATCTTAGATTGTTTTATCTTCTATTTCTAGATGTTGCTTCACAACAAATTTTTCATACCTCTGAAACCTGGTGGTAAACATTCTATAAGTATTATTCTGACATTTATTTACTTTTCACAGGACTGTTTGAACCCTCTCACATGCACTATGAAGTCAACAGGGAAACTGCCGCTAACAATTGGCCCGAGCCTTCCCTTACCGAAATGGTTGAAAAAGCCATCAAAATCCTGCAAAGAAACAAAAAGGGATATTGTTTGTTTGTGGAAAGTAAGTACCCACATTATTCAGATATCATATATGATAGGGACATATAGGATTATAATAGAATTAATTAGTACGACAACTTGTATTCAAGGGAAAATTGTAACACACTACAAAAGAGCACCATTAAGTTTTCTTAACGTCCATCATAAACATTGTTTTGTTTCATTTTTATCAAATTTGTGTGTAAATGCCTCCTCAAATTCTTTGAGATATGATATGTTTTGTAATTGGAGATCTGAGACAGGAGGAATAAAGAGTGAAAGCTTTATCCTGATTTGTAAGAAGGAATGGCAAAAGCCTACCCCAAAACTAGCTGCCATAATTTTTTTATTTTTTTAAATTTTATTGGACAAATTTCATATGATGATAATTCTCATTTGCCAAGTACAAAACAAAAGCTTGCAATTTAATTACTCTAAATCATTTCATTTACCATTACATTAATATATCACTCGAGATCTTTCTTGAACGTCAATATAATAATCATATCATTTAACTTGTTCAATTATTACATTTTAAGGCAGTTATTTGGTCTTCTACTGTATAATATTATATTTCACCAAGTCGTTTCAATTCAAAACAAATCAGCTTAATATATTATAATTATACATACTTATACAGATACAAATACAGATTTGTTGTAATTGTTTGTGGCCTATTAAAAGCAATACATGATGAGTTCGCGAATAAAAGACAACTTACAAATACACCTTTTATAGTTAGAAACTATATCATTTCTCAATCATATGTATGTCAACTGATTATAGTCAACTATGCCCATCTAATCAACATTAAGTTTGGCGATGTACATATTCATACTTGTACTTTACATTAATAAAATCATTTAATGATAATAAGCATGAACCACTGATTCTCTTCAAGGTGCCAGGATTGACCATGCCCACCATGATGCCAATGCTTACAAGGCATTAACTGATACACTCGAGTTTTCCCGGGCAATTCAGAATGCCGAGACTCTAGTCAAGGAGAAGGAGACATTGCTTATTACCACTGCTGATCATAGCCTGCCTATTATGACCAACGGCTACACTGGAATCAACACTGATATATTAGGTACATATCATTTCGTAATGCAGCTTAATTAGGCTGAACAAGGATAAATAATGGGAATAACTGAGAACATTTGGTATTGGATTGGTATTGGATTGATTCAAAAAATCTGTTTTGTTATGTTCACTCGTGTTCCAAACCCTCAGATCAGATAAGAATGGTATGTCAGCCTACTTTGCTAATCAGTATCCCTGCCTAGAAATCGGCGCTTTAATGGGAATATAATGACATTTTGCGGTCTTAATAGAATTGTAATGGCACTTTGCGGTTTTAGGCGAGAGGCTTTCAAAGTCAAATCGTTAAATATTTTTTTTTAATAAATTTGAATAAATGCAAGACTTGATGGACGAATGGGGGAATGAATTGATGGAAGGAAGGAAGGAAGGAAGGGTGACATCAATATGTGTATATATAGAATATAGAATATTTAAGAACTTTAAACAAAACTTACAATCAGCTTGCGCATCAGAAAAAAAATTGTTTAAAAATGATGTTATAGACGGCTGTTATTTTCATTTCCTAAATACAGGGGCAGGATCGGAAATTATCAACGGAACAGAAGAAGTGGTTGAACTGGGAAAGGATGGTCTACCATACGGAGTTTTAAATTACGGGTGAGTGCAACAATTAACATTCAGAATTTCTTAGAGGCAGCTGTAGCTATCCCAAATTATTCGATGCAGTTATTTACCGTACACCGATATTACTGGATATTATATGTATCAGCACTAATGACGATTTTGGGTGTATCAATGGAAATGCAAATACCTGAATACAGGAAACGATTCGACTTTGATCAATTTAACACCACATTGTATGAGAAATGTTTTTCTTTTCATTTGTCTGTCCTTTATATGTACACACGATAGATATTATGATACAAATGATAAAACTGTGTGTGTATGGGTAGAGCATGATGACTGTTCCAGGATTTGAAGGCAATTTTGCATTCAGATTCAATACAGTTGTAGCACATTAACTTTTAATTCAAACATTAGCTTGGCATTGGTAACAATAACAATGTTAACATTGTATTATGTTCCCCCTTTAAAGGAACGGACCACCCTCCAGCTTCAACTTCCACAACACCAATGGTTCAGTTGACTTTAGGAATGCAGAAAGGAGGAACATCACCCAGGATTTTGAAAGTGGGCTAGCATGTACGTTTAAGCATTTTAACACTTGTGTTACGAGGCTGGATAACGATTAAGCTTATGATGAATAATACAACAAGGGTTCGACATTTAGAGCTCCCCTTTTATTGAACAACTAACCAACAAAGAAAGTTTTCCAACCACACTTGAAGAGTGTTCGAGGCAGAATTAGAGGGAGAGCCAAACGGCAGCAGGCAGTCGAGGGATGGGGATGTTACTGCTTGTGGTGTCACTTTAATATAATATGATCACAAGTTACTCGAGATACATAATATTATCGGATATATTTTATCATAGTATGTGGTTGGCTAACGAAGCTTATGATGACCAACACAAAAAGTAAAGGGTTGGGCATTTAGCACAAGAATATATCCATTATAAGTTTACCAAAGAATCTATTTTAATGCACAATACAATATATATGGTAATGATTATGATGCTTTTTTCTCTTATCTTCCTTTGACCAAGATATACTGCCCCAACGAATAAATAAAGCCAAGTAAATTCATCAAAGGACAGTGATTTTATTAAAGTTTTAATCGCTCTCCAATTATTTCAGATGACAAGGATTATCTCCAGTTTACAGGAGTGCCCCTCCGCTATGTTTCTCACAGCGGCGAGGAGGTGGGGATCTACGCAAAGGGCCCCATGGCACACTTCTTCCATGGTGTTCATGAGAATGACCATATTGCACACACCATGCAGTTTGCGCTCTGTGTAGGACAGTACAAGAACAACTGTGCCAGAGAATATGAAAAAGAGATCGCTGAGGAGAATTGTGAAATGTGTCCAAAAGGGTCAGCTGTGCAAACCCATACTGCAATGTCTACATTCCACCTATCATTTTGTATGTTGATCGCTATCATTCCCTGCATTTTCTACCAGTAGCTAGTTATCAACTGGGGAATAAAATATGGGGTATCACCGTTTGCAGATACATGTATATATACGTATACTGTATAAATATAATGTACACACCGTACTGGCAATGACTTCGACGAGATGAATGCTGTATATAGAATCGTCCATAATGTTTTGATACTGTCACATTGTCCGTGGAAATTCTCTGCCCCAATATGAACAGCAAATGGATATCTATTTCTTGTCATGTATTGCTCATATAAGGTGGTTTTAAGGATAGTTATCAACATTGTATCCTTGTGGATACCGTTATCGCAATCAAATGCAAGGACTTTGCAATAGTCAATAACTTACATAGACACTTGCTGTTATATCAAAGCTACACATTTCTCAGTTGACAAATGATCAAAAACAATTTTGGGCGATTTCACCCTGTTTTTTGTGGGTTTTATTTTACTGCAGAGCTTCATAAATACAACTGACATCTATATGTTGGCGAAGTCCTTTGCTGTGGTGGTTTCACTTATTACTCATTGGCATGCGTTTTCTGTTGTGCGATTCGAGTACGAATTCTTATATAAACCATATTTCTTAACATTTAACATAACAGCAGCAAAATATTGACAACTTCAGTCCTATAGATCAAACAATTCATGAGTAAATCTGGTAAGATTCTTTTGTGGTAATGACTGAGAATGCAACTCATGTGAAATACATACGTATACTATTTGTTGTGTCTAGGGATAAGGAAATCAAAACCTGCGTCGAAATAAAGATATTTTTTTGTACAAAATGGTTGTCTTTGAATAATGAATGCTTAATTCCTCATACCAAGAAGCCTAAAGAAAATTAAGACCACAATGGAATACTGTCTATCAGGCTTTGCTTGGAAAAAAGAGTTAGACCTTCAAATCAACATGTGTTACTCCATATTATAGTGTATTCTAATTTAATCATAGAAATCTTTTCCCGGAGAATCAAATCAATCCTATGGTTGTAGAATAATACTATCCAGGGACTAACTAGAGCTAGAATGCATATTAATTAAGGGTTGAAAAAGTAAGGAGGTGTGTAATCTTGGAGTGAAGGTAAATTTATTGATCTCTGTTTATCAGAACTACATTCTCACAAGGGAGGGCTAAACCTGTAGATTTACCACGTAACAGATTTCTTTTCTATACATCATTGTAATTAACATGCATATCTTGTATTCTTTTATTTAAGACTGATAATGGATCTTTAATGATTAATATCGTTAGATAACATTACATAATCAATCTGTTTGGGAGCGTGGCAATGCCAAATACATAAATCAGACTACTTAGAATTCATTCATTACTATGACCAGCTGATCATAATTTATATTTTGATACATCAACTAAAATTCATGCACGAATTAGTGTAGATTATTGAGAATCCAATGCACCTGTATATATATGCAATATAGATATCAGGTTACAAATGAGATATAAGATAAGATAAGATAAGAACTACTTTATTCATCAAATTAATATAAATTACACTTAAACAGGTATACAGACATCTGGATTACCTCCAGTTCTCCCTGACGTTACCTTAAGGCCTAAAATTTTTGTTTTTACATGGCTTTTAGCTAATCTAATGTACATTTTTAAGTTACAGTGGTACAATAATTAAAAGTATATAAGTAATAAGGAGAGGAGAAGTCTTATACACTTCCTCTTTCTCACATAGGTATCAATAATATCAGTAAAGGTATACATTTTGTTTAATCAGCTAAAACAAGCTGCGTAGAAGTCTCAGATTCATACTGAGAGTGACATATATACTTTGTCAAATGGAAAATCTAGGTGTACTCCTAGAGACGTATATAGGTAATAAGGATAGGAGAAGTTTTTACATACTACCTCTTTCTTACGTAGGTATCAATAATATCAGTAAAGGTATACATTTTGTTTAATCAGCTAAGACCAGCTGCGTAGAAGTCTCAGAAACATACTGAGAGTGACATATACATTTTGTCAAATGGAATATCTAGGTGTACTCCTAGAGACTCGAAGTAGCTTACATTTTAAATTTACAAATCGTGCGAGATTATCACAGGGTATGTTTTACTGTGGTCCGTTCAAAGTGTGTACGAACCTCTTTTGTTTTAGGAATGTATACTCTTCGATGTAGGATGCATGATACATTGAGAAGTACCTGTCATTCTGGTGACAAATAATGTTGACCAATCAAACAATACAGATTGTATGGAGATTGGAGATACATGGATCCACTCCTGATCACTATTTTTAGTATTATCTCAAATACGCACCACGGAACAATAGTTCAACCTGTGTGACACAAATACTTAGATTTCTCGGAAAACGCTCTTGCAGTGTTTCAACCTTCTAGCTAGGTTTAAAGTTGTACTCTCAGTTGAAGATTTTGTACGGTTGTTTTAGCTAAAGGGTTCCACATTTATATTTAGGTGACCCGTCGAAATACTTCCCTGTGCTGGCTTCACTTATCATCGCCCACTGATGGCATTTTCGTTAGGTCGATTGCACTGAAGCAAATAGCAGCAGCAGAATATTGAGGAATCTAGTTCCATATAGGTCAGATTTTCAGAAAATGCACAATCTACATTTCTACACATCTCTCAAATTCTGCTAAATTAGAGTGATAGTGATAAATACTGAGTATATCGGAGTGTATTTTTTTGTATTAATTCAATTTATCTGTCTGGGTATGTTTAACTGTATTTAGAACCTGATTTTCGTCTTAAATTTCGGTTATTTGAGAGGCTTGGTGAAGGTCAATTATACATTTTCTGAAGACTTGGCTCATATAGGTCATATTATGAGTGGATTTGGTACACACTTTTGTCGTAATAGCTTAGAATGCAGCTTTAAGAGAGTAGTCGGTCGTAGTTTAACCAGTCAGTCAGTCACTTATATCAAAAAACTTCTCCCATATCCACAGTGCAAGCTTGAATTGTACACAGGGCGAATAGCAGCAGCACTCGACTTATTTGTAAGTTATGCATATCTAATATTACTTAATACCCCTATAGAAAAATATATATAAGTCGTTTGAAGTTAACTTTGTTCATGCAAATTAACTTTGGAACGGGATTACGAACTAATTTATGCCAAAGCGGATATTTATTATATATATGAGCAATTCCACCAAAAGTGCATCATTTGGGTTAAAATACAACAGCTCCTCCAGAGGCTAAAATATTTATCTGAGATTATTTTCGTTGTTATTTTCGGATCCAGGGGAAAAAAGTCGCCTAGGGGGAAGTATCCTACAATGTTTTTTTGTTTTTTTTAATCGTGAGGCCAAGAAAATGCTTATTTTTCTGCCAGAATCTCCCATAAAACATGCAGATTTTCCTATCAGAATCACTGTTTCCAAAATGCAGCCCGTCTTTTTGGGGAAAAAACTTATAAATATTCTCGATATATGGGTTTTATGGGCATAATGGGCCAGAGGGACAATGATTACTCTGAAATAATATGTTTTTATGGATAAAAAATCAATATTTTCAACTTTTCAATTAATTTCTTGATGATATTATGTAAAGTTGATTATGGGGTAGGTCCTGTCGCCGTAACGGGGGTCTAAATGTTTTTTTTGAACATATAGACCTAGAAGAACTAAAAATGAAACCCCCCCTTACTTCCATTACTTATAACATTGTCTATGATTAGTACATCCATTGTATCTATTGAAAAATCTCAAATTAGATCTTTCCAGCTAAATAGAGGGGTTAGAATACTGAAACAATTATATGGGGTAGCCCCCTGTCGCCGTAACGGGGGTCTAGGTTTCATTAATAAATGAATTAATATTAGCATAAATTATTTTCTATGAGCATTATAATGTGTAAGAAAGACAAGGGAAAATAAATAAATACAAAAAAAAATTCTGTCATACCTGAGATAGTAGCAACAAGCAAAAATAATGTGTCGCCGTAACGGGGGTCTAGAGGGCGCCCATGTCGCCGTAACGGGGGTCTAGAGGGGGCGGGGGTCTGGAGGGGGGTTGAAACTATTTTTAAAAAAAAATTCCCCTTAATTTTTTCACTAAATACCTAAATATAACTTATATTTACCTTCATAAACAACCAAAACAAGTATGCACCTCAACTGAACAGAAAAACGAGGGGAAACCATGTTATTGATAGTGTTGTACATATTCTAGATATAATGGGTTTTATGTACATAATGGGCCAGAGGGTCAATGACCTATGACCTGTACCGCTGCCATTACCATTACCATTAATGAATGGTTATTTGGCTCTAACTTTTCTTCTAGTTGGAATATTTTCACAAACTAAAAAGCATTATGACCCTTATATCAAGATCTATCAGGTACACATGAATTTAAAACATTATGCATACATTTTTATTATTTATTTCTAATTAACTCCTCATTTATGTACAAATATGTACCTTTCCCCTTTGCCCTTACTATTAGAATAGAGATCACTGTCTCCCAAGCTGCCCTGAACACAATATTCATTATTAACGTTCCCAATTTCTTCTATATTAGCAGCAATATATCTAGTTTATGTACGAAAAAAAATAAATCAATGGGATCAATTTTAAAAAATTGTGAATTTTCAGCCCTGGATGGCCAAATGTGGCATTTTTGGTGGAATTGCTCATTATATGTCAATGGAAATACATTTTTGGATCTTTGGTTTTGTCTTCTTCATTGGACTTGACATGGCCAGCTGGATGACGTCCTGAATTTTATTGATCATATGTTTGGATATTTCAACAAAAAATAACCTTGAAGTTTTCACCTTAATTCATAATTACTTTAATAAATGTTTTAACCATTAGACTTAACTAATGTTCTTGGAAAGCTATAGGTCATTAGAAATACCAGATCATAAATATTCTTGAGAAAGAATCTGCTTTTCCCATTTATGTATCACATTTGATCCTCTGAAGCTTCTAATACATGGTCTATTGGTTAAAAAGAATGAGTCAGAACATATCTGTCAACATGAAGAAAGGTTTGCTGGAGCGCTTGGCTGAAGGTCCTGTCATTGGTGATGGTGGCATGATACTTGTGTTGGAGAAGAGAGGCTATGTTACTGCTGGCAACTATACACTGGAGGTTGTCTTGGAACATCCCGAGGCTGGTATGTGTGCACAATGGGTTTGGTATATAATATTTTGTTACTTGCGTTTTATAAATTTGATTGACTTAAGCTGTATTCTCAGGTAACATCGATCAAAGACAAAACATCTTAAAAAAATCTTAGACAGTATCTTTTCTGCAGGATTTATCATAAAAATCCACATTTCTCCTCACTACAATGATTTCACATATTATCGTGTATGGCACTCCTTTCCTTTTTGGACCAATTTGTCTTCAAATTTGTGTATAGACATATAAAGACAGGAACGACAACTTTATTCCTATACGTAGAACAATGAGTAAATATATTAAAGGATTGTCAATGAAGTAAACTTTACAAAATAACAAAAAGCAACTATTTGGTGTAGGATTATTTTTTTCCAAAAGGAATTTTCTTTATTTAAAATTATGAAAATAATCGCGTTACCCTTCAGGAAGCTGGTTTTTGTTACAGACATTAGTCCTATAGATTCATTGAAATTTTATATTGCAGACCATATTATTGCAAGCATCTATCAATGTCCAACCTGAAACTAAATAATTAATGACTAAAAATCTTTTATATTCGCAATTATGAAGTTCGTCAATTATCACGGGAATTCTTGAGAGGAGGGTCTGATGTGATGCAAGCATGCACTTTTTGTGCTGATAAGACTGATAAGGTAATAAAAACCGATGATAAGAAAAAATAATATGCTATTCTTATCTGTATTGATGTGCCAAAATATGGGTTTAATGGGAGTATACTTATCCGTCCCTATATAAACTCCTGTCCTTTCAATACTATTCTAATCTATGAAGAATGCAGAGCACTCTAATCATATAAATGAGATTTAATCACTGAATATCTTCCAGTCTAGTCTAACACATGACCGATGCATCAGAAGGAGCAAGCTATCCACCAGCAATTTACTATCAGTTTGTAGTGTTACAAAACAAACATAACTATTGTAGTACAAACACAGTCAAACCTATGACCCAAAATTATTCTGTCAAAATAAATGTGTATAACCTATGGATATTGTTGTCTATTTGTTGCACTTTGCTAATGCTAATGTTATACATAAGAAATTTTAATTTCAATCGTCTGTCTAGCTTGATGAGTTGAATGAAGCTGCCTGTAGGCTGGCTAAGGAGGTTGCAGAAACGGGAGCCTTGGTTGCTGGGGGTATATACCCATCTGCAAAGGTTGCAAAGGGTGCCAGCAAAGAAGAAGTAAAAGCTGCCTTTAGGAAGCAGATGGCATGTTACACTTCTGGAAAGGTCGACTTCCTGGTCGCTGAGGTAGCTGAGATAGCTCTAAATATTAACTCCAGGCTCTGAAATGGTTGAGTTTATTGTGCACTTATTAAATACAATATGCTGATATTTTCTACTTGGAGATTACAACAGATGTGCAAAAAATATCATTTAATTTTAAAATGTGATATTTAGCATATCAAATAATTGAGCCACAGAATTCTCTCAGTTCTACTGTAGCCTTAATAAACAGAGCTATATTGGTTGTTACAGCTGATTGATGACATAGTTGAGATGGAGTATGCTATTGAGACCATGAAAGAAATGGGAATACCAGTGGCTGCTACCATGGGGATTGGACCAACTGGAGATGTTAACGATGTGAGTGTGGCAGAATGTGCTGTAAGGATGGCAAAGGCAGGTAGGTCAGAACATGGGACTGAAATTACATTTCAGCTGATGCCCGACTGGTCGCTGAGTTTACACCAATCATTTTCCATATATATATGTTGCTGTCACATGGTCCAACTGATCCCAAATTAATGACTAAAATGCCAGATGATTCATTAGTCAATGATATTGGAGAATATGAGAGAATAGAGGGAGAGAAAGGGGAGGGATACTGAAGAGGGACTTCAGAAATGGATGACAGAGAGGGAGAACAGAGAGGGAAAATGGAGAGGGAACAAAGAGAACAGACAGAGAGGGTAGAGGAGGAAGAGTGGTTATACATTTGTATTGAAATAGTAATATACCATAATTGATATTGTTGTCGTGCCCAGATAAGTTGCAGAGATTTCTGTATAGGAAGTGTATGTCTGTTGATCATCAATGAACTTTTGGGTCTTTTTGAACATGAACTGAAGGTGTTATGTTATGGACTTTCCTGAGAAGTTCTTTCATGATGTGGCAGAATCACCACACAGTGTACCCCCATTATACTGCACCATACGCAAAGTGATTCATGACCAACAAGGTGATAACAGTTAATATTATTTTTATTTTTTTTACACAATATGATGGGGTCTCCGAGCATACACTCTCACTCACCCTAGAGCCAATATTTTGATATAGTTCGCCAATTCCAAATTGGTCATTTGACATTTTGACATCTCAACTGAACATTAGATGTGATTCCTAGACATTGATAGACATATGTTTTCCATTCCTTCATATATCTGTGTTTCTCAAATGAAATGTTCAATGTTAAATGTTCATTAGGAGCTGACGTGGTTGGTATAAACTGTAGGTTTGAGCCTAAAACCTGCGTGGAAAACATGAAAGTAATGAAGGCTGCATTGGACAAGGAAGGACTGACACCCTACCTCATGGCTCAACCTCTGGGGTTCCACACAGCCGATGTAACCAATACCAAGAATGGATATGAACTTCTTGTTGAAATGCCTCTTGGTAAATACACTTAACCAACCTAATCAGCTTAACAATTATGGCTCCACAATCCAATTTAATCATGTGAATGATATAAAATTTACCCTTAATTCAAATAGAGAGTGAGATATAACCCAGTAACCCAAAGTATTCTTAGTATTCAAAGTATCTTTATCGCAGGGTTGTCTGCCAACATTATGTATGATAAATATACCTTGATCCAAGGAATATCCTATAGTGAAAATTCAAATGTAGGCAGAGACAAATTAATATTAAATCTTACCAAGCAACTTAAGGTTCTATTTAGACATGCTAAACATAACAGAGAGGCTGTCCATCGTCATCCATATGCTCATTTAAGTGTTTGTGAGGCCCTGCCCCATCTGACCTTGGTTGATTTCATGAAGTGCGTTTGGTTTGCTGAGTTGCTCACCCACTCATTGATTAATGTCTACTCAAGTACTGCTCTGTTCTTTGCCTGGCTGCTCATTGATTATTTGTTGGCCTGCTCCAACCTGATCGACAGCGTTTTCTTGTTGAACATTTACCTCAACATTCTGGTCATTAATCAAATGTCCTGGTTACTGTTCAGGATTATCCATATTACGAGACTCTGGAGGGCCTTATGATATCGGTCCCTGCCTAAACTGGATTTCCATTTCATCATCCAACTTATATCTCTAGGCTGTTCATAGAGATTGTTCTGGATATCTAACTGACAAGGATTTGGTGTTACTATCCTGCCAGTTCTTTCTCTCCTTTGCCTTCTAATCGCTATAGATGGTGGAAGCAGCAAGCCTGTCCACAGAGTTCTTTATTCTTTTGAATGAAGGTGGTTTGGGAGCATATTAATATGTCCATACTTTGAAATTAACTCAAAATAAAAGAAATGTCCATTCTGCACTCACTTGAGTTTTGTAATTAAAGTATCCGAAAAATAGGCAGTTGTCCACCAGCGTTATGATGCTGTTATATTAGTGGAGAGAGGAACTCAAAGGCACTTGTGATCTATTTAAGATCTAGAACTTAACTGGCTTTATTAAGCTTAAACATGTACAATCTCTAAAATTAATAGGATGTGATGAGTGATAGGGGGCGTTGCCCTGTTACGTCATATCCGCACATTGCCTGAATAAGTAGACTTGCACAGTACTAGGTTGTTAAGCATAATAAGCAAATTTAGAAATATGACCTAATAAATAATGTGGTGATAATTGATAACTAATATGAATAATGAGGTTATGCAATGGTATATAATGTCTCATGACAATAGAAAAAAGTTTACGTTTATAATTAATTTAATCATTATGTAAGTTTTAATGACTGACATCTCTCTCCTTCTGGTGCACTGCTGGTGCATGATCCCAAGGCGAGGTCAAGGGGTTATGTATGATGAAACAGACATTGATGTTATTAATCCTTTTAGTCGCTGCCTAACGTGTTTATAGCCCCTAGACCATTAATTGTAGTATCAAATATCTATTGATTAATTGTGTTTGACCAAAGCTATGGACCAAAGAACCATAACACGATGGGAAGCCCGTCAATTTGCCAGAGATGCCTACGAAGCTGGAGTCAGATACATTGGTGGATGCTGTGGAATTGAGCCTCACCATATCAGAGAAATGGCCGAAGAGGTACATATTTTTAGTATCTCTATATCTATGTCTTCATGTCACAAAGTACATAATGCAAACACATGATAATAAGAATAAAAAGATGAAGGTAATGCTAGATGTATTAAATAGAAATGGAATTGTTTAGATGCAGGCTAACATTGTGAATAACTTTGTCCTGATGTATTATACAGCATCTATATTACATTTTTCATAAAAATAAATTAGTTGTATCCATGCATTGTCATGATGCTTATGACATCAATTGTCAACTTATTTTTTGGTTTTGCAACATTTTTATTTGTTTGTATCCTGCTTATTTAAGCTGGCTGAAGAGAGGGGGAGACGACCTCCTGGATCCGACAAAAACCCACCATTTGGAGCTGCAATGATATATGCAAGACACAATTTTTCCAAAAAAAAGTATGTCTACCATGCACATCCTCAATACTTTTATTATAACCTACCTGTTGAATGAACTCCAATGCTTGACTGGCTGGCTGACCATAAACATTACAAGCAGTAGTTTATAGCAAGCCAACAGAACAGTAGCAAGATGTTCAATATAATTCAACCGGTTTAGATAAAACAAAAGTTATAAGGTTGGCTTCACTACCCTTACAAAACTGCTTGCAAGCTACAAAACCCACGTCCAAGATACATAGGGATCATTGCACAACAACTCAATGTAAATGCTTGAATGAATCACTTTTGCTGTCAAATTACTAAATACTATACAAATATGTTTAGAGAACCTTTCTCTGTAAAGTTGTAATGGCAGGAGCTGTTGCCATCATCTCTTAATAGACCTCCACATTTTAATGCATCATACTGATACCAAAATGTTTGACATCAATGTACTATCCATGTCTTTTTAATTTATAGTTGTGGCGTCAGCCATAATTAACTAATTTATGAAACATATTTTTTTTATGAAACATAATTTTTTATTGAAAGATAATTCTTTGTATCAAACATAATTCTTTTTATCAAACATAATTGCTGTTATTGCCCTTGATTTCAGATGTGGCCGAGAATACTGGATGAATCTGAAAGCTGGAACTGGTTTGCCACCGAGCTAAAGAATTTTTGTTGTAATCTTTAGGATTGAACCTACCGGACTAGACTCTTAATCAATGAAATTCTTTCAAAAAGAACAACTGAAGAGGTTTTTGCTGTCAGTTAGTTAATCAAGGTAGTCATTCAGTGATACTTGTAAAAGGGATAACATAGCAACGAGTTTCATATATTGCTTACTATATACCGAATAAACATAAGTACATGGACATATGTAAAGCACCAGAATAGTACTGCAAAAAGATAGTTTCACTTATACATGAAGCTCATGCAAAGGTTTTTAGATAAGTAACAATAAGATAAGTAATAATTACCTGAAAATAGATATTAAAGGCAAACGCTACTATCTAGTGGAAAATGAAAATAAATGTCATTTTTCTGAAACTTTGAAATTTGATTCTTCAAGTGTTTCTGGTTATAAAGATGGAAAAAAATCAATGGGTCACCGTGCTCAATTTTTAATTAGAGTGCTTCAAAAGTTGGTACCTCAAAAGAACCAATGAGGATCAAAAGGGGGGCTCATTTTGGAGTACCTTGACTTCATAGTTCATATTTGCTATTTATATTCCCTCAATTTAAGTAAGGTTAACAGTTTTCGAGAGAGTATCATTTTGCCAATAATTCTATGCCTCTTTTTTATAGAATGCATGGTTATTTTTATTCTGAAAACAAAAAATATGAAATGCAAATTTTAAATTAAAAACTCGAAAAACCCCACTTTTTTTTCACTAATTTAATAAAAACATTTTTTTTCTCTCTCATTTTTTCTCTGTCATTTTTCTGATTCTTTAGTATATGGTTCTTGAAGTATGTGTGTTCATAAAACTGAAAAAAAAATAATGGGTCACCGTGCTAGTTTCTGAATTATGGGGCTTTGAAACATGGCATGACAACCATAAAATCTGCTGTTTCAATGTGTTCTCTGTTTCCTAAACATGTCTATTTCAAACAGCTACAATTATTTTTTTAGCGTGATGACATACATTTTTTTCCCTATATATGTGTAGAATATTACCTGCACTATATGTGTAGAAAATTTTGGGACATTAGGAGTTTTCATTTTTGTTTTATTCCCAAAACCGTGAAAGAAAAATGCAGCACTTCCCAATAGACTTGCATACTAAATGGGTACAACTGAGGGTACCCAAAGTTAGCTCAGTTCCCCAAACATGTCTATTTCAGACAGCTATAAAAAAAAATCTAACTCGATGACATATGGTTTTTTTCCTTTTAATATGTAGTATATAACCTGCACTATATGTGTAGAAAGTTTTGGGACAGTAGGAGTAGCCATTAATTGTTTGTTTTATACTATAAAACATGAAAAAATGGGCCGTTTCCTCATAGACTGCAGTGCTAAAGCAATAGTACGTAAAATGCCCGTATATTTGGTATATGGAAAAGGGGGGCGTGGCAGTGAATAGTAGCGTTTGCCTTTAAGAACAACATAAAGATCATACTTTAAACCAACTACCTTCCGTCACAAGGTAATTACATAATATCCCTAATTCATAATATACAAGCACTCAGGCTAAAAATACCCCTATTTACTCTGTTTACTATACACATAATATGTGTATGAGCAATTCCACCAATTGGTCGACATATGACTATAAAATAGATTTTTGAATTTATAATCAGAAATCTTGGTCTGGGGTTACTTTAATCAATTCAGTTTGCTTCCCCGATCAGAAATACATCAGAAATACCCTACTTTTGCCTATCTGGCATAAATATTTAAAATTCTAGAGGAAAAAAACACTGTTTTATTGCCTAAAAATTAACGAAAATATTGCTAATATGAAAAAAAATGGTGTAAATAGAAACAAAATATGTCCACTCATGGATACATATTTATTCAAATTTCATATCATGACCCTGGGTACCTAATAATTTGAAAAAAATATATTTCTAATAATCCATTGGTAGATGTGCAATGCAAAAATGTCTGGGGAAGTCTCTATATGTCACCGTAACGTGCCTATATAAACCTAGAATAAAAATAGATTGACCTATCCCAAGATGGTTCAAGTGGAGATTTTTTAAATGATTTTCAATGTATTTTCCCGTATAATAATGGATATAGTTGAATATTTTTGGTTTTTTTCGGGATTAGAGCACATAATATATATTTGGGAAGTTTCTATGTCACCATAACGTGCCGGACATTTTAGTTGATAAAAAATAAAATATTTAGAGTTGAAAAAATTAGAGTATGGCTGAAGGTAAGCCATCATATAGCTAATAAATAAACAGCTGTATTATCCCCTGCAGGGCATTATTGCACCTCAAGAGGGCTAAAACATGATGTCACCGTAACGTGCCGGCACGTTACGGTGACATAAATCATGTGACATTGAAATTATGTGACATTTATATACATATATTGTGTGGACATATAGAGAACATTTCCCAAATAATTTTGCCTCTAAATACTTAAATATAATTCATATTTACCTTAATAAACAAGTACTCAATATACAAGTATTCAAGTCATCTTAACAGGAAAACGAGGGAAAGGATGGAATATATTTGTGCTAATTCTAAATATAATTAATTATTTTGTGTATATGGGCAGAGGGTCAATCCCGTCTCACCATAGCCGCTGCCATTATCATTACCATTACTGAATAGTTATTTGGCTGTAACTTTTCTTCTAATGGGAATATTTTCACAAACTAAAAAGCTCTATGACCCTTATGTCGATACCTGTGAAGTAAACAGTGATTCAAAACATTATGTGCATATTTGTTTTTATTTATTTTTAATTTAAATCCTGATTTATGTAGAAATATGTACCATTAATCGGTGCCCTTATCATCAGCATTCTAATCACACACTCTAATAAGCTGCCCTGACTACAATATTCATTATTAATATTCCAAATTTCGTCTATATTATCAGCAATATGTCTAGTTTATGTACGAAAAATAATAAATCAATAGAAGCAATTTTAAAAAAATAAGAATTTTCAGCCAAATGACGACCAATTGGTGGAATTGCTCGTATAGTAAACTACTTATAATATTATTATAAGTAGTTTTGTGTCCACAATACAATTACATTCAAACGTATGGAGACAGGGTCGACACTTCTGTAATCGACAGTTCTTCATGGCCACCCAAACTGAATATACGGTGTTATATAATGTTGTGTTAAAATATAAGTACAGTGGGTTATGATAAAATATTATAGCTTCATTCCCTTTACAGCAATTAAAATTACTTAACAATCATAGCATCTGCTTTGTCTTTCGATTTTGTTGGATTTCTTAAAACTTTTACAATTACAGTTGTACTCAGTTGGTGTGGTTAAAGGTATGCTACTTATCTTAAAATAAGATAATAATGATAATAATAATAATTCCAATTTTCTAAAATTATCGATTTTCTTTGTCTCTTAAGTCTCCTCTAATTTGTCCCCAACAAATTTCAGCATAATTTCATATGAGGTTTCTTAAAAAATCTTCCTCTTAGGTCATTTAATCCTTCAGTGGAAGTCATCCATACAGTTATCAGGAATAAATTACGTGAATGACCTCTACCCTTGTACAGGAGGGTTATGGGTCAGATCATAGACATTCGGAGGATCTACACATTTAATAAATTCTGCAAAATAAGGCTGAAAAATTATAAGCAAGTATATCTGAGTATATTTGGTAAAGGGTTGAATTAAAATATTTGTTTGGTTATCTTGCATTGTATTTTGAACCAGATTTTCGTATTACATTTGTTTTTTTGAGAGGATTGACAAAGGCGAATTGTTAACTTTCTGGCGATTTCAACCTTTATATCAGTTATGAATATACAACTGATATAGCGTACCATAGGGATACTCGTGAATGATGAGGCAGACGAAAGGAAAGTTGGTTCATTTGCAGCAGCTCCTTCTCCTGCAGCATCTAACGCATAAGAAGTCGAGTAACTCGAAAAGAGAGATGAGAGAAGCTCCTAACAGTAAGCCCATGTATCCTCCGATATCACCTATAGTAGCCAATCAATAGAACAGGTAAATATGTATAAATAATGATATATAATAAATGTATCTATGATAACAATAGTTGAACAAGTTGATTGCAGCAGAAAATTGATAGGAAATTAGATTTGTGGTACTGGAAGTAGCAATCCTAATTTTCTAAATAAACGAAAATAGAGAGAAATGTACCCAAAATTTCACAGAGAGTATCTTTTTATTATAGACATAAATCTATAATTTTCTAAGGTGGCCTGATGTAAGTAGCTTAGACATCAATTTAGGTCTGAACTTAGTAAAGTACAATAAAAAAAACTCGAATTTGTTATTCTCTTAGCTCTTAGATAATTCATGGCAATTCAAAACCAAAAAACAAAGATTTATATTTCAATTCAATTACTAGCTCATCGTTCCATTATCTCTATGTACGTCGTAAGAGCTATTCAGAGCTTTATTGCATACATGTGTGATTACAGAGGTGCCATTCGGGGGTGTCATTCGAAATCTCGTATCACATATGTATGGGATTCAGACCGTACTACTTTCGCGGGTCACATGACGCAAACTGACCAATGAGAAGTCTAGAAAAATTGTCTGCTTTGACCCCGACGATCTGCGAGATTTTGTATTATCCAAAGTCGCAAAGAATAATTATAATTCGTCAAAATGAAGCAGTTGCTTGAAAATATGAACGTTTTTTCGGGGAGAAAGGTGTTACCATCTGCCTCCGCTGCACATGCAGTTGAATCAACTTGTGACAGTGACAGCATCAATGCCGGCACGGCCGTGCGTTCACTAGATTTGTTGACATTTTCATGTTTTGGTAACCAAGGAGAGAAAAAGTAGTCACCCCGCTGACGAATTTCAAGCGATATATCGAGATCCATAAGGTAGAAAACCAAATACATGCCTTTAATGGCCAGGAGAGTATCATGGCACCAGAGTAGGTCTATCATCACAATTTACGTTCATAAATATAGATTGTTTTTGCCGATTAAAACTATCAAGACCCTACCTGCTACCCTCCCTCCTATAGTGTCTCCCGACGCATCCAAATCTTTTCGTTTTTTAGCTTTAATTGTGTGGACCCCATCGCCGATCATGACATGATACGGCGATGTGGATTCCCTGCTGCTATGACGTCATTACATGGGCCTCGTTCTGGGTAGGGTTCCTGTGGGGAATCCCCGCGACTATGACATCTTTACACGGGCCTCGTGTTAGACAAAGCTCACCGAGTGTGGTGTCACGGAGACGGCCGAGTGTACGATAGTGAAGCCACCGATGTCGGATTTAGAATCTTATGCATAGGCATAGGCTTAAGCACGTAATGCTGGAACTCCGTAATTATACTAGTAAGACCTTAACATTGGGATTGATACTGGGACAGGTTTTAAGTGTGTGGACATAGGGGATCATAGGGTTTTTTGGAAATTATTTGCAATTTTTCCCCATTGTGTTGCTCCAAGGAGCTTGGGTCGAATTGCCGAGCTGAGGTGTTTATGCATGCATAATTAATTATGCCACGTTGCGACCTCTCGTCCAGTTCAAGTTATATTAATTCAAAAAAAAATCAAAAGTAGAAGCTTTATACTAAAGAAAAATCCAGTGTGTATGACACAATTAAGCCATGGTAGTGAAAAGTCTAAGCACGCAATGATAAACTACTACTTGAAACCTCCATCGGCCTATTACATATATTTAGAATATTGTTTTTTTCTTTTCTCCTGTTATCTTCCACAAGCCAGGGCGGTGTTTCCTTTCAACTTTTATATCTTTCTTTTTGTTTACAAACGTTTTCATTTGTCAAACCACATTTAACATACAATTAGAAAATATGCATTATGGCGAAACAAAATCGAAATCAAAGGTTTGTATTTCTAGTATATTCATTGCTAATAGATGCATATTATTTCTTATGGCAGAACTCCAAACTCATGCTGCCATAAGGGAACTCCTCACATAATATAGTTACGACCACATATATACAGTAAAAAAAAACTTACCAAAAAAGGCACCCTCGTCATATGCTTTCCCATGGGAGACAACTTGATACTTCAGCTCATCAAAAGATATGCTGACGGCCAAAACATTGTGTCTGAAGGAGACGGATGCCATAATTTACACAATCAGAAACAGATGACAAATATAGTCAGCCTCAGCTGTCGTTGGTGCAGATATCAACCAATTGTTGCGTACATAATCGGATAAGTTATGTATGACGTGCTACCGCCATGACACTTACACGCCCTATTGCCCACCCAGAAATATTGCAAACATTTTTAGTTCGTAGATTTCCTAAATGTAAACATTGTTGGAATCCATCCACTGAATCTCATCTGTTCAAATGATGATGATATCTCAAAATCCATTTTCTTTTCGACTTATGACCCATTTTTCTGTTGCGATTACAGACTGCTTAGCTGGTGAATATTTTAAAGTGATTATATCATAATGCTAAATTATTCTGTATACCAAAGAGATCAGATTAGTCGGCTACATTTTGAACTACCTACATTGATCAATATAATATTAATGTTTCATTCAGATGTTTCATAAAAATGATACAAAATACCCCTTGATGTTGCAGATATGATAAAGCCTACTTACAAAATATAATTCTGGTTGAAAGCCTTCTTGTAGCCCCTGGAAAGATGTATACATTTATCAAAGGAAAAGAGTAGTCGGTTCTTTTCATTCATCAAATCCTTTTCGAAGTTGCCAAGCATTAATTTCAATTTTTTGGTGAATGATACCAGGAAGCTGTTTAGATCGGCTTGTGCCATGTATAAATGGAAGAAGCCCGATTGAAGGTTTGGTACATGTGGTGTTTCATTTGTGGTTTCCTTCAGAATCGGTCCTGAAGGGGTGAGAACCAATTTTATTTTCTTCCAGATTTTGAAGCTAAGCACAAGGCTGACATAATGGTCCTTCCTTTGTTTAATTAATAATGATAGGTCTTTTGCCAAGAATTCCATATATACTGCTTGAGATTCCCTTGACAGAAAGTCCAGGAACGAGAGGAATGGTAGGATGAGTGTTTGTCTCACATGGAAAATGTATGAGTCCATTGTTTGTTCCAGTGCTTTTTTATCCTGCTCGCATTTATTTATGAATGTAAATCCATCAAGATACCCATTTTGTACATCCAGAACTAGAGTTCTATATTCCTCTGAAATATCCCTTAGAAATTTTGCTTCATATGTGTCACTAAGCTCTGTTAGCATATCCATCAATGATTGGAGTGGCCAATGAAACTTGTCCCAGGGTTCAACAGAGAGTTTCATTGTTGAGAGTAACCACTTATATTGTTCCAAACAGATTTGGGCAGAATAAAGATGTTTTTTAAGACTTTCTAGTTCCGATTTCAGAGAATACAATTCATTGTTACTTAACATATCCTGTGTCCATGTGATGGGCCAATATAGAATATTTACCCAGTCATGAACTTCATCAAAGCAAACGGAATTTCGCTCATCCACTGATCTCGATTCGCTTCTGAAGTCAAGGTACATTTGTAGCTTTTCCTTCAGACTGAGAGAGTGCAAGTGAATATCCTGAAGCAGTCGACTGAGGGCGGTTTCATTTGGGTACATTGCTTCCCCGGCCATGTGCTGCTCGTAAATGGAATCATAAATAACCAATCTGCTGACTAAGGAGGTAAACTCATGGAAAACAGCCTTTTCGTGAACATGATACTTATTATTTTGGTCTGAGGCTAATTCCAATGCACCTTTCCAAAGAAGGACATCATTAAGTATTATGTTTTCTAGGAACAATTCTATTGCCACCTTGAATTGGTGAAAAACGGATTTGTTCCCCTTAGAGGGTTCTGTGATGGCTGACTTAATGAATAATCCAATGATATCTGATGTTCTTTCAAAGGTGTGTGAAAAGGCCTTAATGATGCGTCTTTTAGAACGTACTGAGAGTGTGACGTAATCAGGAGAAGCATCTTTCTTTATATTGATGACGTCACCCAAAAGAAGGCCAACGCTGTCTGCAGACAGGATGGCATAGGAAAGCTGTGAGTCATAACTCCTATGCCTGCAATCTTCCATGCAATCGCATTGGGCCAATGGCGGTTGCCCTGAAACAGAGACGGATTCCATTCTACAGAGATGGATTCCATTATATTGTGGTAAGGCATGTCGCCGGTTTGTATTTAGTCATATATATGTCGTAAGAACACCATTACAAAATGATTCAATTATCAATCAAAATCTGTGAAAGAAAAAATATACATGATCAACCCATAATAAAACAAGAACAAGTAAATCAGAATCAGTAAACGAAACCTTTTAATAAAAGAAATGGTTCTAATGGCGAATAAGGCCGATAAGAGATGTTGCCAGAAAAGATCCAAATCAATGATTGATGCCAATTCGTATAGAGACTGATAGAGATCTGTCTCCAATAATGGCAAACCACGATAAAGCGTATTAGTTTATATATATGTGCAATACAACTGTCGCGGTTTTTAAAAGCAGGATATGTATAATGTGTAGAATATAGGAAATGTTCATGAATACATACCAGCTCCATCGAGAAAGCATCGGATGTATTCTGTCAAGTTGCAAACAGTATCCACAGCACCTATATATGAAAGAAACAGAGACTCAAAAGTGTTTGGAAAAAAATATATAAATTCTCTATATTTAGTGCAACCGCATAACAAAATGGTATCACCTCACAATGCTTCTATAACTAGAGTTAAGAAAAGTGCTGATCCGATGGCCTGAAAGGAGCACAAATCTTCTGTCAGTTTAGTTATCTTGTGGGAAATGATTAAACCAGTAATTTCCCCTGTATCATTTTTCATAATGTTCTGTATCAGGATTAAAACTGCAGTCTGACCTACTTATTGTTACATTCTTTTCCAACCCATCTAAAAATCATTTGAGCAACGTTTAGGAGGATTTGGTTCAGCTGTTTTGCTACATGGCTTCTAAAATATCCTAATTTCTATTTCGAGTAGGCCTACCCACCGGAATCCTTTCCTGCAATGACTTCACTTATTATCGCTCACTGGCGGCACTATTTCTCTCTGTCGCTTAATTTACAAGATATTTGAATATTCAACAAGCCAGTAATCATCATCTCTTATCTCATCACCCATTATACCCATCAATTATCATAAATTCAACTGACTGACCTAGACCAAAAACAACAGAATAGTATATTGTGTACTAGTAAAGTTAGCTATTACCTGCAGGCCTAACCTAAATGACATAAGATACGGTTGATATCAGGACACAACGAAAAACACATTCTTTTATGTGAGCGTATATCTGTTTAAAAATTATTCTGGGAGGAAGTAATCACCCAAGTCGACATCTTAGATGGTTTTGTTTTATTCCAATATTTCGCCCATGAGGGGGGTTTCGTCAGGGATATTTAAAAATTACCTGAATAAAAATGTTTGAACAAAACAAAATACAGTCATTATATAAGTCATAATAATATGAGTAAATTGGTAGAGAAGGGCATCTATGTGTGATGTAGTATCGATGTCTGAATAAAGTATATTTTATTCAAAAACTAAACTTTCTATGAAACCTCACCTGGCATGTAGGCATCAATACATCCACAGGTAGCTAATGACAAGTTAGAGGTGCATTCACTCTTGCATCCGTTATAAGTGTAGTTGGCGCTGAAAGTCAGCTTCTTCTGTCCGCAATCTCCCCATGGGGGTTGCATTCGTAAGGTCTAAGGAAAATATCATCTATCTTTCACAATTAAAGTAACACACAATGATAAAAATAGTAAAATATGCAACCATTTGGGACGGTTGTTGACCATACAACAATTATCAATAAACCGGGCACTCTCCCCGACCTCAATGTCAGTCATTGATCCTATAATAATGTAAATATCTTGAATGGTATCCCACTAAGAAGTTCTAACTTACACTAAGAAAATTGTTTAATTTTCTTGTTATTAATAATATCTTTTACATCACTTTTAAATTAATTCTTCTTAGAAACATTATTTTATAATTTCTATAGATATTGTATTGAAAAGATTGGCTTTGCCCCTGATTTGATGAGAATTAGTTTAAAATTCTGAATGTTAGAAATAAGGTATGGTAACAAAAAAATAGTTTACTTCACCTCCGTTAGGGAAACACTGACATGCGCATGCATCCCTGGTCCGACTGAGAATCCAGATCTGTGGCCGCTAAGTCTCTCACCAAAATCATGTAGAACTATCTAAAATACATTTTATTTTTGGCAAAAGGAAATCAGTAAAAGTTTGATGTTACTGTATATTAATTAGTCAAATGTATTGAGCGTTTTAAACTGTTACATGAGATGGATTACATAATTTTGAATTTGAATATTCAACTATGTAACTATGTATACTTGTGATCTATAAGCTTATTTGGCCTAAAGTTAAAATTTAAAAAAAACCCATTATAATAACAGTGTTATGAATTCCCTTGATAGCTCTTAAAACTGCTAAACTAAAATCTCGTGAGCATATATAGATACACTTTGTGGCATTTTGTCCGCAAGCGTTCAAATTATTATGCAGTTGTCAATTGCACCCAAATGGTTGGGGCATGTCCGAGAAGATATACCAGCACCCATGGAGGTGGCCCAGGGGGGGGGGGCTATGTCCGTCAGGATTTATATATTTTTAATTGCAATAATAGTTATACAAAAAATACCCATTGAAAAATGTGCCCCATAGGGTCGGGGATTTACACAAAATCCTCGCTCGGGGGTGGGGATGGGGGATCGGGGATTTCATCATTTATTATCTGCTCAATGCCCAGAGCATTCCCCATGTACCCCGGGGATGAGGTGGGTTGGTGGGTTGCAATTGACAAGTGCATTACACATCCTGAATGAGTTATGCTTAGTAGCTAGGGTAGGATCTATAATGTGTAATGCCATAAGAAATGGAACATTTCTATACTACTGTGCCAATTCAACTGCTGACCTTGGGAAGTGCCGACGATCGCCGCCACCTACCCGAGCTCGTTTTGGACGCTAGGGGGAGCTGTTTTTCGTCGCCCAGCATATTACTACATTACATAGTATACTTCTATATATTCCACTTATACACATCGCATCAATACTGTATCTCTTTTACCCTACATACCTCCTTATGGTAGTAAAAGCCAGATTATTAACAAAAGACTTTGTCTGCGTTTTTATTCTCCTCCTCGAACGAATCCAAGGGTCATTACAAATGCATTAATACCACATAGCCAGTATAACTAAACATTACACAACTCTCACCTTGATGCCTGAGTCGGCGTTCACATTGTGTGCATATTCATTTTGTTCACTGTCCAATATGAGAGCCAGACCTGAACTTCCACCTGTATTAGATGTTTCCAGGACACCACGAACGCCCGAGTTAAATGTATAGCACATGCCCTGATCTGTCAACTGTGCTGTGAAATTATGGGCAGAGCATGGAACACCATCCCACTTACAACTGTTGAAAGGATAAGCGGGACAGTGAGGAGAGGAAACTTTTTGAACAATCATGAAGAATTAAAAAGCGATTGCACTAAATCTAGTATCCCATCAGTTGTTGGTGTATGTAGTTTAGAAATCAATGAATTATTGAAAATCTCCTGCATGAACCTTAGTAATAGATCCTCGATCTGGTGACCTCCGTTGGTATAGAATTCCGTCAAGTTTTCTTGGAAATGGAATAAAGATGTGGACATGTTAATTATGCCTGATATTTGCTAGTGTCTATAGGTGAGGCAATATGAAATATCCAAGCAGAGAAAACACTTAGAAAAAGGGAGGGACATCAATTCTCTACATTTAGAATGTATAAATCCACACTAATATGCTGGAAGATCCGGGCAATTTATTTGTTTACACCCAAAGCATATATTATACGTACTTCCTTTTTTGTACCATGTTTTGAACAAATTAAAAATTCTCTTATCAATTCATTTAATCTAATCACCAAATAATTACATGCATTATGCAGGTGAAATTAATTATTTAAAGAACTTCTTTGTCGATAATAACGCGGCAGTTACTTCCTTACCTGTAGGCCTCTTGCTGTCATCTATATCGATAATTAAAGGGTTTCTGATATTCCAAGATCCGGGTTCCGAGTTAGCCTTTTTCTCTTCTTTCCATAATAGATCTATAGATATTTTGGCATAACATAAGAATAGTATTAAATGTTTTTAATCACTTGGAGAGCTACTCGTTAGCCAAAGGTGCTGTCAATTACAAAGTGAATTATATGAAGTATTATTATTGGTAATTTCAAATGCATTGGAGTGTATGGTCTTGATTTTCTTTAATATTACATTGATGTTATGAAAGCGATCATCGTAACACACAGGAAATACTTGGGTCAGATTTTCAGAAAATGTACAATTGGCAGCTGTACACATTTAATAAATTCTGCGAAGTTAGGCTGCAATTTGATCAATACTAGCTTTATTCGAGTACATTTGGCATTGCATTGATTCTAATAATCTGTTTGGTTAGGTTAAACTGTATTTTAAACTTAATTTTCGTCTAAAATTTGGGTCATTTCAGAAGATTGGCGAAGTTGAATTGTACATCTTCTGACAATCTGACCCACATGTTATGTCTATACATACAGCAGCGTAAATGGTCGAGGCTCCCATTGCATCTTTTTGACTCATGCATTTCAAATTCGGGTTCACTGCCTTGTCCATCTTCCTCTACAGCCTGAGGTGGGCTTGTGATCGCAATTGATCCGGCTGAATCGGAAAACATGTAGACATTCGGTGCTTTGTGACATTTTGGTTTAGGGGAGAATAATCAAAGCTATAAATTTATAGGAAAATGAAGAATATTTGTCATTCCTCTAAAACCACCGTGTTTTCAAAATATATATTCACAAATATGTGTCAACAAGTTGCAGTTTTAGGTTATAAATTGCAGGCAATGTTTTTTAGGTGGGTTGAACGATCTAGGTTTGATATTTTTATGAATTAAGATAGGAATAAGATAGGAATTAAGCCAACTGAAATCAATACATATCAAGGGGTAGGGGATTACTGTAATTGAAGCAATCGGTAACGCTTTCGGTGCTGATGTTTGTCAAGAAGAAAAGGTTTTCATCAGCCGTTACTGCTAGAGTGAATTGGTTCATCCCAGGAGCAAATGAAAACATCACACGAGCTTTATTTGCTGAGTTACGTTCCAGCTTTAACTCAAATGAGCTGCTCTCATTCAAAAGATTCGTGAGGATGACTTGGCTTTGGAGAGGGGTGACGCCTTTTTCGTCATCAGATGGAATGCCCTTCCATTTAAATTGAAATGCTAGGCATAGTTGACTTGATGCATTGAACTTTGGGGAGAGTAATGTAATTTCTTGGCGATCATCAACAGGCGAGCTTGGGACGAGACCATCATCGGGATTTTCATATTTCCATCGATACTTGTCTAGAGTAAATTGAAAGGATATCTATTAGTATTATTTTCCTTTTATTAAAAAATAAACATATTCATTAATGACTGTTAATAAAAGCTGTTATTAGTCGGGATAAATATGTTTGTTCTTTCCTGGGCGTCCTGTATAAGTAACGTGCTGCCATCTGGTACCTTTTCATCTCATACAGCAAGTCAACAAATTCTGGATGCTTGGCAGCATATAATTTCTGTTACTTTGATATAGCATCTTGAGTCACTATAATTGGTATTACAGCTGCACTCTGAGGTAAGATCTAAACGTCATTTCACCAAAACTTTGGAGGATTTTATATATTTTTTGGCTACAGGGCCTTAAAACAAAGTCTACGTTCATGTTGCGGAGACCCGCCAAAATCATTTCCTATTGTGGCTTCACTTATTATCGCACACCGGCGGTAGTTGTTTTCTATCGGCCGATTCGACTTCTCGTATTCTTGAGTAAGCTTACACATAGCAGCAGTATAATATTGATAACTTCATTCATATAAGTCATAATATGAGTAACTTTGGTAAGATTATTATTTGTTAATAGCTGGGAATGCAGGTGCAAGCATGTTTATTACGGTGAAACTCTGTGATTAATATTTCTAGCGATTGTAATATTTATGCTTATCAATATCCCTTTCATAATCACTCCACTTATCGGTTTAACAAGGTGTGAGTCCTACCTCGGTATGATATCCAGTTTATTCCTTCCATCGAGATATCTCTGTAAGCACACATGTCTTCTTGTGTGAATTCACAAGTTGGTGAATTCACAATGGCTGTTGAAATGAAGTATAGGTAATATGGATGCAAGAGAGAGTTTCAGGGGTATATATATAAAGCAATGGTTATCATATACTAAATCATATTTGAATTTTAACAATGGCTTTGATATCGGTAATTTATAATAATTATTTACTGTATTCATTGGTACACTGTTAGCTCTGGGATTAAGTAAGGTTTCTGACATTACTATTGGGGAATTAAGGCAAGATTTCACCCAATTTTTCAACATCGAACTTTTCCAATATTCATTTAAGTTCAATAAGGATTTCGGTCGATGTGGCAGAGAATTAATGCAGCTTTAAGTCAAAGTATTACAGAAATTGTTCATTGCTTACACGAACATATTTCCTCAGACAAGGATATGCGCGAGATCAACACAGATAGTCGAGCCGATGTAGAGCAATTGAATTCAATTGCTATCCGGAACCAATCATGCTTTTTGGTGACAGAATAGGCCGTGTAGTACCCGAATCCTCGAGTCGGACTGCCTACCACGCGCAAAAGGTCTCTATTGTCAGTGTATTCCTGGTAAATGTACATCGCACAGACCGGAGAAAAATATGTTGAAGTCGCAACAATTGCTTCTGCCCTAATAAAATATTGGACACCCAGACATTTCTCTGCATCGCTTGAAGTCCACGGTGAAATGATGCGATCATGGTCCTGTGGTTTGATGGGTTCCTCGTCTCTATCATCTTGGAGAAGTTTACATGTACATGAATAGTATTAATAAGGCTCTATTCCCTGTAGTTATGAGAACTTAAAATGATACACAAATGGACATTCGATATGTATCTAATAGAACAATTTAAACTAAAATAAATAGTTCATGTTATGTTAAAGCGATAGCCAGAATGAGTATACATGTGCACCACACGATTATTCATACATAATATATGTACAAAGATATCGACCTATAGTTTAGGAAACGGAACGAGAAAAATGAATGTACATAAGCTTGAGATATGTGCATTTTCAAAATTGACATAATCTCTATGAATATTATCTGTTATATAGGTGGTAGCAAACATGTGTAGCGACCTGTGTCACAACTGGCCAGAGAAATGGGGACCGCTTCAGGAAGCAACTTACAAGCATAACTGTAGCAACTTACAAGCATTTTGTATTGAATTCCAATGCCAATGATTTTGCCTTCGACTGCTATCGTCCTTATAGCCACAAATGAACATGCTACTAAAATGACATTCCACCGACTCTGCTAACAGCACAAAAATTGGGATTTGTTTCAGTAGAAAATATAAATGCATTTAAGACAATAATTGACCACACATTACTATCAATTATATCAGTTTACTATTAGCTGTTCTTACGACAACTGTGGAGAGTAAATAAAAATCAAATGATTGCATTGATCATTTTCACCCTCAAAGATCAGTTAAAGCTGTTTTCTCAGTTATTACATACTTGACTCGTTGTTGACACAACAATATTTCGTCGCTTTTATAAGAGGGAAAGACAAATCGGAAGGTAAACGACAACGGGAAGAGATCATAAAGGCAGCAAAGGATTTTGGCGGGCCGTCGAATGAAATATCCGTGGTCAAATTAGTTGGTATCGATGTTAAATATATTTTTTATTAATTTCGAAAGACATACTAACCATGTTCACAATGTGATTCATCGTATACATCGTCACAGTCAATCGCGCCGTTACAAAGTAAATAATTTGCTACACACAGAGGCTTCGTGTCCACCACACACAGAAATTCATTTTCCCCACAAAGTGGGCCTGAAATGATAACCAATCATGTGTTATATAGATAAATGGTTAGTGATTTGTGAAATCGAAATTTGCATATACAGTCAGTATCTCTATTATTATGTCCAGCTTTGCAATATCTTCATGTTCACAGCTTTGCAGAATTAGATGACCAAATATAGGGACCTATATATATGGTAGAAAATAACCTCTGTTCATCAATACATATAGACCCTATACCCCGTGTATGGAAATAAATCACAAAAGAGATAGTTCACCTGTTTCATCAGTGGACGCATTCGAAGAAGCATGTGTTACTAAAGTCACATTGTCAACTGCCTTTTTCCCATCATTTAGTCGTAATTCTATCAATAAAGCATACGATCTGGATGACTGGGGGACAGGGAATTCATAGCTATGAAAGTCTAATCGGCCTTGTGTTGGTTTAAACCTGTAGAAGAGTCGCTTTTCAAATTTTCCAAAATATTGATACAGCCAGATATAGCCCGATTCATGTCCGTTACTATCCCACATATCATGCCAGATGGACAGTTCTAATGTTACCAAAGATGTATTCACTGGAGGTGCAATAAACGGGCTTAAAATCGATCTGATATATCCGAAAGTATAGAAAATAGTATCTTCTTCTTCCATATCGAAGGCGATGTAGTGATCTGCAAGTACAGGCAATCAAACATGTTAATTAAGATATATGGGTCAGGTTTTCAGAAAATGCACAACTGTCAGCTCTACAAATTCGGTAAATTCGGTAACTGTTAAATCAGACTGTTATATAACAAATGCTATGTACATATGAGTAATTTTGGCATCGCGGTGTTTAAAACGTTTTCTTCCTTTGTGTTAAACTGCATTTTGAATGTAATTTGGATTTGGATTATTTGAGAGGATTTGGGGAAGTGAATTGTACATTTTCACCAAATCTGACCAATATATCAACAATGTATCATGCTGTGACATTTTAAAAGAATCTCTAGCAAGTCTACAGTTCACTTATCACTCTTCTAGTTGCATGCCATGGTGCCAGGAATACGTACAATTGAAGTTTACAAACCACACAGAATGACGCAAGAATAGTTAAAATTATGATCGCAGACGAAGTTGTTATTAGTACAAAACAGCAGGTGAATACTGAGGAAAGCAAGAGAGGGTAGAAGCAAGGATAAGCTTAAGTTTAAGTAAGGTATAACTATATGAAGAAAAGATAAAGAATATTGGTGGTGCTGCAATAGTGAATAGGGAGGTTTAGCCACCACAACGCACCATCACAACACTAACGCATCCATTTGTACATTATTACCGTTGTGGGGATATCTCAATGGGCCTGCAATGCAGATGCCCTCGGCCCAGGGCCTCTCGAGATATCCCCACAAGTAATGTACAAATAGTTAGTGGAGAACCAAACTCAGAACACATCTAAGTTAACTGACCACTCCCCCAACACCTGCTCTGAGTGTATAACTACAGAGGGGCCGGCGGGAGGGCATGTATACATATATAGTCTTACCACACTGTGATGTCCTCGACATAATTACAGATTAAACCTCCAAATAAACTTCAAAGTAAGTCTCAGTTAACTGTAAAAATTTGTCTCGTCCTATCAAGTTAGTGGTACGAGACTCCATGAGATTTCGTAGCTTCAATAGTTAAAAGTTAATACAGAGGGAAAGTTATTCTCATGGAGTCTCGTCTCTAAATCTCCCTTATGATGATACCCCCTAATGCCCAATGGCGTAATGGTGATACTATACTCATTGTACATATTGCACAGATAGAAAGCGCGACATACTTGTGCAAAAGCCTGGCGCATTTTCATTTATAACTGAACCATGTAATTGACCACACTTCCACTTCCATGGTGAAACAATTCTTTTTTCCGGGTTCCACATGTTCAATTCCTGGTAACCACATACACTTTTCTTTTCGAAATCACATGAAATTCCATTTCCTAAAAAAAAGAAAACTTAAGATAAGGAAACGGCTCTTGCTCGCAGGGAATTTTTGCAAAAATACCTTATAATTGTTATCTTAAGTATATTACTTGAGGATTTAAAAAAAGACAGATGATTATGTTCTTAGCTTGTCGAAAGATCTACCCAATATGGGTTGGTTGTGGTCAATAGACATTTCTCCCTCATTGAGGTTCCTTTAGTAACTGTTACAGAGAATAATATTCCCTTTTTAACTATAGTCACCGCAATTTATTTCCTCATCACTGCCATCACCACAGTCCCTAAAACCATCGCAATTCTTCCATTCCGGGATGCAAGTCCCATCAATACATTGGAATTCCGTCGATGAGCAACCTGCAAAACAAAATGCGATAACGAGTATGGCTGTTTATGGAGAAATAGCTATACGACAGTTTGGGTAAAATACCATGTTTCAGATACGATTTATTAGGGTTGCATCATTTTGTGATACACAATCATATAATAGGGCTTAAGTTACTTCTGGCTGATTCATCCCATATATTATCCACAGAGGAACTAGGCTCATATGCCATGTCCTATGTAAATCTAGAACGTGGTAGCGTTAGGATAGTTAGCGTTGAAATAGCCCAGCTATGCATCATTAAAAGGTATGCATTATATTAAATAGGCGAGTGTGCACTGCATTGATTGTGAAATGTACATCCAATAATTGTCTAGTCACTTGAGAGAGTAGCTCAACTGTGGTTGTGGTAAATCAATATGAAACAGAGTGATGTTGTTAACGTAATGAACATGCATTCTGTTAATTATGCAATATAACCCTGCGGATCGGCAACAGCAAGTCTCCAGCACAAAAGTTACTGGGTAGACCCAGTTCTCTTGAGAACAAATATCATAGCTCCACCCAGGACAATCCCAGGGACGTATGTCCCCTTGTCCCATCTCGTCCCATCCTGCTTAAACTGCAACAATATTTTCTGATATGCTGCACCCACTTGTTTTTACAATCTTAGATACTGAAATATACAGTAACACAGCCAATGCATCTATAGATGTGCCAGATTCATTTTTTTAAATAAATGTTATTGATCGAAGTTTTACAAGCTGTGATAATTCTCATAATTCATAAGAAAATGTAATCTATAACTGTTCTACATACCGCAAACAGTGACATCGCAGTAGTCCCTATGTAGGTCCCCGTTCTCTGCAGTCACACACCAGAGTCCCTTCTCATCCCTGTCAGGGTTTCTGCACTTATTCTCTGCTGAATATAAGTCACCATCAGGGAAGTAGAAGTCCACTATGTGGGACGCACTCATCACATCTGACCATTGTTTGCATTGCTTATTGGTGTTTGACTGCGAAACATTCCCGCGATAGCTTATGCCAAGTCTGCCTCTGCGACATTCTTCATCTAAATTAGGTTAAAAAAGAAGTTGTGAGTATCCTAAACTAACTACGTTTATATTTGATGAAACAATGGCTACTACTAAATATAGAGGAAGGGGGAGATGGGCGAATGGAAGGAGTGGAAGACATGGTATTGAAGAAAGGGGGTGGGGGAGATGAGTAAGGGACAGGGGGAGTAAAAGGGCAGGTGCAACCATTTCTTGTGAATAGAATAAAAGTCAAACAGACAAAGATCATATGAAGCGAGAAGCGATATTAGGAATACCGAATGATATGCAGGGGGCAATCCTAATATCATCTATTGCCATGACATCTTTGATTCCTTCCAAATGCCGTCCTGTTCCTGTTATTTCAACCTGAAAGGCATCGTTAACACTAGATCCAACATAAACAAATGCCTCCTCCCAATCTGTGATGGTGGAATTGTTATGTTGCCAAAGTTGTATTTGTGCATGCGAATCAACTTTGTTGACCTGCAATAGAAGAAATACATTAGCTTTTACGTATATAAATCTGACTGTGAAATTTCATCCAAGTCCGATAATCCGTCTATGGAGAGCTATCGTTTCCATTTTTTCTAAATAATTTTAAAAGGCGAAATAACCAGTTAATATTATGGAAATCATGTCAATATAGTGATGCAATATCGATAAAATCAATAGCAAGATATGACAATTTTAATTTCTAATGAGAAGATAATTCAATAGTTTTACGGGGACTCAAATATTTCATGATATCAATATGAAAATATTAGGCCCCACTTATATGACAACAGAATATTGTTTATATAATCATTGAAAAAACATACCGCGATGGTACATGATGAATGACATCGTATATTATACTGGAATTGTAAGCACATAGGTCTTTCTGTAATGACTAAGTTCGTTTGTAAAACCGCTGGCCTCAGGCTATTTACAGGTGGCTCCAGTACCCAGTATGAATTCGTGTCTGTAAACAGAAAACATGAGGAAAGTTATATTATATACCCGTATTATTACTTATTGGTTCCTAGAGGAGGAGAATAAATAACAGAGATAAACGTCTAAAGTGGGCCCTCCTACAAGGATACCTAAGCATGGAACGCCTTCACTTCAACAGAGAAAAATACTCCATCATACGAACAATTCAAGAATCTCCTCAAACACAACCAAATACAACTCACAACCCACACAGACTGACCAAGGAATCCAATCCAAATGGTATGCAGTATCTTCACGCTGCCATAACAAACCCACACTGTTCCAAGGTCATGCTGTATCTTCAAGCTGTCCAAACCAACCAAAACAAATCCACCTAACTAATCATACTTCTTTATCATTATCCTTATTTGTACCTTACTTGATTCAATATACGTTTAACTTAACTTAATCTCGAGTAGTTTTGTTACATAAAGCGTAGTCTAGCTAGACACAGCAGTGGGGGGGAAGACCATGGTTATTTTGAGTATGGCACATTCTATTATCACCCGTAAGTCATAAGTTCATAATATTATTTGTACACTGTGCATGTCCGTCTATGTTCAATTATCATCTCATGGAAGATTGGCTGTATAAAAATTCTAAATAAAAGAAATATTATTACTCTGGTTTTTAATAAGGCATAAGAAGCTCCTGAACATTCTGGCCAGCCACTTATAAGAGTGTGTGTACAATCAATACAAGGTGACATGGTAAGGTTATAATATGGAAGGGTAGTAAATACTAACACCTGGTACACAGTTCCATCTAGTGGAGAAACACTTGCAATAAACATCTCGCAAACTTGCGCAGATGTTGCGCGGTTAAAGTATGTGTCCATTTCGGTAAGTACTATAGGGAAAGTTGTATTTATCCCCGGCATTAGACATTGCTAATATTCAAACAGTGTTTAGCAACCGTTAGCATGTTTCATCGCAGCAATACACAGTAGTATACTACCCTATCACATCTGAACTAAACAAACTGGTCATCCTCACATTGTAAAGGGCCTTGTCCACCAAGCCGATTCTCATGCGATTCTCACAGAATCTAGTGGAAAAGAGTTCTCTGCGGCGCAAAATCGCATGAGAATCGGCTCAGTAGATTAGGCCTTTAAGTTTTAAGAATCAATTATTTTCATTACCTAATTCTGATTTCGCAGCATGGCTCGGTCGTGGACCTTCTGGTGTTGATGGAGATTCAATCCATTGCTGTCCATCCATATCAAGGCTTGAAAACCTATCTCTATAATGGTCCTCCTCGCATTCCCATATGGACAAAGTCTCTTTTCCATTTTCTATCAACAAAAACCATGGTGTCATATAAGGTAAAAAGAACATAACGTAATACTGAATTAAACATATGAAATTGGTCGGCATAAACAAGATATGAATCAAACGGGACAGGGTGCCAGGAAACGTGACTTTACGAATTCAAAATACTGGCAAAGATTTCAAATTAATTGGAGGCTAGATTCCTTATAGAGTAGTGTAGGTGACGTATCACCGGGTATATCGGGACGACGCCAGGCAACGCCCACCAGGCAACGCCCCCTTCGTTACCCCCCAGGTAACGGCGTGACGTCACAATGTCAGTCCCTTCCACGCCCACTTCAAATATGTTCCTTCCCTCACTCGCTCTCCCGCTCCCAACTTGAGTACACGTACCTTGAAATTTTTTTATTTTTTCTCGGTTTTGAAGTTGTTTTGGATTGTCAAGATGGGTAAAGCCAAGCAGTGCGCACCATGTGGGTATGCCCACGATCCACCAACGGGACAGTTGTGCAACAGGCGTTTAATCGCAGAAGTTACGGCTATTGAAGGAGAAAAGAGTGCTGAACTTACCACTCGAGTCACTGGTCTGGAGGGCATGGTGGTTAAAATCCTGTCAGCTGTGGAGGGTTTGGAGAAGCGTTCTAATGAGAAGTCTACTGGTAAAATTGTCTCTCCTGAGCCTTCGGAGGCTTCATCATCTGACTCTGAAATCAAGATTCGCACTTCTAGAACTCCTCATCGCGATGTGGTACATGAGGATAGGTCCCCTAGCAGGGAGAGCTCCATTTACAACGTGTCTACCTCTGGTCGTCGGCGGCGCAGCTCGTCTAGGAAGCGGTCGGGACCCTTCGACCGGGATCAACATCTTGAGAAGGGTGAGAGCGTTGAAACATTTGACAATCTTTTATTATTGTCTCTCCATATGTTGGAGAAGATGTTAGTCGATGGCAGGCCTTATGATGAATTATCAGGTGTTTTGGCCCATGCTATCACTATGACGGAGAAAAATGCCTCGCAAATGTATACTTTGAAAGCATCGATGTTGTATGACCAAGCGGTACGTACTCGTGCCAACAGGAAAGGGCTCTCAGCGTTTAACGATGTTAAGCAGGAGGAGGTCCTCCGCTACTACTCGTATGAGAACTCCAGAAAAGCGGTTTCTTCCAAGCCAGGAACTTCAGGCAAGAACAAGTCATCTTCCAGTGGTAATAGCAGAATCTGCTTCAAGTTTAACGCGGGTGGGTGTTCCAGAGTTCAATGTGAATACCCCCACCGCTGCTCGACATGTTCTTCTTCTGACCACGGAGCCAAGACATGTAGTTCGTCAACAAAGAGTGCTAAATAGGATGAGGTTGAGAGTCAGGGTGGTGCCATCTGTTGTTTACCGAGTGATCTCGTTGCTAGGGAGTTGGACTCTCCGGTGATAAAGGTTGTTTCAGATGGCAACATGGTGTCTCACTACGATGTTGTGGTCGAGCCGAAATGTTCGACAGAAGAATTACCCCCTGATTCTCCCCTTTTGGATAACTTTATCTCGACTTGTGACAACAACTGTAAGTACAAGGATGTGTGCTACGCGGTTGGTAACTTTTGTCGTGGTAATGACTGTTTATCGCCTGATATACCTGTATTTTCTACCCCTGTGTCTAAGAACGGTCGATCCGTTGATGTATTTGCTAGCTGTTTTCTTGGGAAGTGTGACTGTGTACATTTACTTGATACCTTGCCTGTTCAACTTAAACCTTGTAGATTCGCTGCTATTTTATTCCATCAGGGATGTTCAACTTTTGAACGTTATGTAGATGTTTTTAATGGTGTAATTGATGGTGTTGATGTAGTTGACGCGCCAGTACAGGCCTACGACTGTTTAAACTATTCCTCAATTTTGGAGGACAAAGCTCGCATTAAAATGGACAAGATTGTGAAAAATGAACTTCTGGAAGGATGTGTTTCTATTGTCGAGTCTAAGCCTAAGTGTATACATTCTCTGGGAGCTGTCTACAAACCAGATGGTGGAATTAGGCCAATCACGGACTGTTCCCGACCGGACCAGGACTCGGTGAATTTTCATTGTGATTCATTGGTGCGTAGTTTTTCTTACAATAATATTGATATGGCGACTGACATGGTTAGCGTAGGCTCTTATATGAGCGTCGTCGATATAAAATCTGCCTATAGAGCAGTAGCTATCAATCCTGACCACAGAACATTATGCGGCTTCAGATGGACAATCAACGGTCAAGAAGAGTATCTTACAGATAATAGACTGTGTTTCGGGCTAAGAATTGGTCCATGTGTTTTCGATCGCATTTCTACTATGATAGCAGATTGTATGTATAATATATTCAATGTACGTGTAGTCAATTATTTGGATGATTTTTTCCTATGTACAAATGACCTCTCCTCCTGTACCCTGGCCCGTGATTCCCTGATAGCCCTTCTCCGTTTTTTGGGCTTCTATGTGGCCTGGCCCAAGGTCACCAGTCCCAGTACTACCTGCACTTACCTGGGGTTTGAGATAGACTCTTCAGAAATGACTTTAAGCTTGCCTCAAGGGAAGCTAGAGAAACTTAGGGTCATTCTTCACGACGTTCAAGACGCCAGTCACATCTCAAAGAAGGACCTGGAAAGACTATGTGGGTATCTCGCCCACTGTTCTTCAGTATTTAGAGGCGGACGGACATTTTGCAGGCGGCTGTTCGACTTGTACAAGGTGTTATTATCTAGACGTTTGAACCGTTCACCCATATCAGAAGCATTTAGAGGTGATATACGTTGGTGGAACTCCTTTTGTAAGGTGTTCAATGGTGTAGGTTTGCTGGTCAAACCAGAATATGAGCTACCCATGGTCTCCGATGCATCAAGTAAGGGCTTTGGTATTTTCCTCGGTGGTGACTGGATAGCTGGTCCTTTTCAGGACCACAAAATACCTTGGAATGATACAGAATGCCACCACTTGGCAACTGGCCCTCAGGAGAACTTGAAGCACGATAACATCAATGTTCAAGAACTGTACCCCATACTTCTTGGAGTTAGAAGGTGGAAGGACAAGTTGAAGGGTTGTCGTGTGAAATGTTTTATTGATAACACCCAGGTGGTAGCCATGTTAACCACTGGTATAAGCTGCAACAAAACCTGCATGCAGTGGCTCTACGAGTTGTTTTGGATGACATTTATTTATGGCATCGAACTTTACCCCTATTACATTAATACGAAGAATAACGTAGTTGCTGACTATTTATCTCGCCTCCCGTATAAGGGCCAAGACTGTGATTTTTCTACACTAGTGGAAGCTGGTCTGTGTTGCTTTTCTTCATATATACCCTCTCATTTACACAGGCATGACCAAATGGATGAAGAGAGTCGCCATGTTGCAGACCAAGTCAGTGGCACCGTCCACTCTGATGCAGAGACACCGCCAGTGGAAGGTGTTCTCCGATTTTCTACAGACTAATAACATTCCAGAGGTACCTATATCGGTGGATGTGGTATGCATGTTTGCCGCATTCTTGTCTACATTCATGAAATCATCGTCGGTGACCACCTACCTATGTGGCGTGGTTTTTGGAGCCAGGATTCGTCTTATTGACTGTCCCCCCCTATCTCACCCCTCCATAAAATGTGTGCTTCGTGGCATCAGCCGCCTACCTGGAGCCTCTGCCATTCCGTCAGATCCCATTCTGCCGGCTCATTTACTACAAATGTCTCAACATGTGGACTTCACCTCATCTCGCCAACGTGTGTTGTGGACAATGATAATTTTTCTCTTTAGGTCACTGCTTAGAGTGGGCCACATTGTGCCTTCCCCACACGTTCTTCGCCGTCAGGACATATGCCTCACACCGTGGGGCTTGATAGTAACTGTGAAATCATCAAAGACATCTACTACTCCCTTTAAAATTCCGGTGGTGAAGCTTAAGGACCACACCTTATGTGCGGTCTTTTGGCTCCGGAAATATGTACTTTCTGCTGATTTATTGCCGAGTGCTCTCCTCTTCGCAACTCAGGACAGGGCAAATCCCGCTTATGATGAAGTAAAAAATTTTCTTCAGTCGTGTTGTACTAAAGCCAAAATGTCTGGTGTATTTTCGCCTCAATCCTTAAGACGGGGAGGCGCGACATTCATGGCGTCGATTGGAGCTTCGATGTCGGACATCAAAGCGAGGGGTAATTGGCGCTCATCCTGCGTTAATTCTTATATTTCCCCCTCCATGGAAACCAAGTTAAAAGTGGACTCATTTATATCGGATCATCTATCTCACCTGTGACTCTGGTTTGGCCTTCCTTGGTGAAATAAACTACCTTTATTGGTGGTTAAGGCCATCCCTTCTTCACTGTCATCATTTATAGTTACAGAGTTGCACCTGCAGAGTATCCGGATATGTGTAGGTGACGTATCACCGGGTATATCGGGACGACGCCAGGCAACGCCCACCAGGCAACGCCCCCTTCGTTACCCCCCAGGTAACGGCGTGACGTCACAATGTCAGTCCCTTCCACGCCCACTTCAAATATGTTCCTTCCCTCACTCGCTCTCCCGCTCCCAACTTGAGTACACGTACCTTGAAAAATTTTTTCTTATTGATTGAATTGTATCTGTTTATGGTGAAATAAACTACCTTTATTGGTGGTTAAGGCCATCCCTTCTTCACTGTCATCATTTATAGTTACAGAGTTGCACCTGCAGAGTATCCGGATATATTTTACGTATTTTCTCAACCTTCAAATGACCACGTGTGATATTACCATTGCGTTCTTTATTTCAACAATAAAGTGGAGAAATCGTGGATTCATTTCGGAGCCGAGGCTCAGGGCTTTCAGTGTATTCCATGCATATTCTGATTCATCAGTTTAATTTCAAATGGTTGCGATTGTTAAAATTTAATAGAATTATAGTTATGGCATTAATTAAACTTGATGCTCTGGTCCATATGGGAAGTATGATAGAACTGACCACATTTCAGCTTCTTCGTGAAGGAGTCGATTTCCCGACGCCTAATTAGGGTGAGGTGTGAACCAAATATCAGGCCCGACAAGTAACAGTACTTATTGGTATGGTTATACATGAAGCCAGCACATCCACTTTCGCCCAAACACAGGTCGTCACAAACTACCAGGCTCACGTTTTTGTACCTCGAGAATGTGAGGAACCTGGTGTCTCTGCCAGAAAGGTAAGCTTCCTCCAGTTCTAGCGATCCGGATTCTGAGATGTTGAATCCAAAGAATGTCTCTTCATGCTTCCTGTAAATTTCCGATGCTAGACAATTTGAGAAAGGAAATAATATGTTTAAATAACGATCAGTTCCATCTTAACATCATATATGGGTCAGATTTTCAGAAAATCTACTATTGTCAGTTCTACACATTTAGGAAATTCTGCTAAATTAGGCTGAAATACGAAGAGTACCTGATATATTTGAGTATAATTATTTGGTATCACATTGATTTAAAGTATCAGTTCAGTTATGTTAAACTGCATTTTGAAGCTTATTCTTGTCTTAAATGTGGGTTATATAACAGGAATAGTGAAGGCGAATTGTACATTTTCTGAAGATCTGACCCATATATGAATTCACACAATAGCAAGCTAATCTTACAATCAGAATTATTTTAATTTATGTTTGCACATGTTTGCACATGTTTTTAACAGTTACTCTTTCTGGGGATATTGAAATGATTGAGATTTTCTCAAGAATTTTAAGTTGCCCTGACTCTTCAAAATAAGTCTTATAGTCTGGGGTTTTAGTCAAAATAATATAGCGTGACGCAATTGCCTAGCGAAATAAGCCTCATTTCATGCAGTAGTCAGCTCTACACATTAGCAGCTCTACACATTTAGGAAATTTTCCTAAATTAGGATGAAAAATGAAGAATACTGTGTATATCTGAGTGTATTTGGTGATTGCATTTTGGAGCTCATTTCTGTCTTAAATGTTGGTTATTTGAAATGATTGGTGAAGGCGAATTGTACATTTCTGAAAATCTGACCCACATGTCAATCAGAGGATTTGATACGATGTTGTCCCAAATTATAACAGGTGTAGTGGGCTTAAATCTAACAAACGTAAGGAAGTACATGTCATTATTTTGGCAATAGAAATTATCAATAATCCAACCTGTTTCGATAAAAGCGCCCCCAATAACAACATATCTGATTAGAATAATATACAACTAATACTGCAGACGCAAACAAATACCTTTTCCATGTTTATCATAGATTTCGCCAAATCTGTCGAGTCCTCCCAATTCATAGAGTTTTGACCTCCTGGAATAATAACGAAAATCCTTATCTTAACGGTTTCTAATAAAGAAATACAGGCGCTCTATCTCAGTATCAGTATCCATAGAACTAAAGTAGTAGACGTTGCATTACAAGTGGCTTGTTTAACTTTACCTGAATCTGTTCTGATTACAAATCGTTACAGCAGGGAAAATCATCTTGGTTGGATAGGAGTAGTGTATATCCACAGTCTTTGGTCTACTCATCCAATAACGAAGCCGGTGTCCAATGAAGAATAGGAATAGTCCTGTGCTAGTAAGCACAATCAGAAGCCATATCAACCTGACAAAAATGAAGAAAAATTATTGTCCTTATTTTTATTATCTTGTTTTCGTTTTCTCCACCATTTACCTAACCATTAATGTTCAACTTCTCTCACTGCAATCACCAATTTAAAGATAATAAAATATCAGTTCAGGTATTACGCCATATTTATAACGGCATGATATGAAACTGGATATATTGATAAGAACGATTAAGAATTGTTTGGTCACTTGTATTGAGGTTAAGATATAGGAATGATTGTATAAACACAATTATAGTGGATAACGTATAAGATTATAACAATGTTTAGATTGTAGATGTAGTTGATAAAGGTTGTAGGCAACGCAGGAAAACATCCACCGGGTGGACACGCGTATTTTTGTAAATGAAAACGAATGTAACTGTTTGGCCATTTTGTAATAAAAAAAAAAAAAATGTGAAATGCATGATGTACAACCAGTTCTATGAAGACTATAGCACGGACTTGTAATGTACAAGTCCGTGACTATAGTGTGTCGTCCAAAAACTGCAAACTAGGAACAGAACCATCCATAAGAATATTCCAAACTATGTTCATCTGTTAAGTTTCAAAATTCAAATCCCTAGTTGGTGATTGCCATACTTTGAGATAAAAAATGTTTCATTCAACGGTCGTATGGGTTTCGGTGAATACTGCCACGTCTACCTATTATTTTCATCTTTTAGATAGTTAAATAATGTAATTGTGGTACTATTCCTTAAGCAATGAAAACACGCATGTATAGTATAACTAAATAAAGTCCAATCAATCATGTTACCTTCGTATACAGTGTGAGGCACTATCCGTGGTATAACGCAGGCCATGGAAGGTCGACTCCTGGAAAAACTCATGGAGGAATTGAGTGCCGTCACATAGCCCATCTCTGGAACCTTATATAATCAGAATCGTAACTTTAATACATTCCACATCTTGCCATGATATTAAAGACGGGGAAGGGTATAGCTTATTGCAGATAGTTAAAGGAAATATCCGACTTAATTAGGGTCCTGCAAACGCATCGACTAACTCTTACATACATACACGTGTATTTGTTTTTACCTTCCTGTTCCGAACCAAGCTTAAGCTATGCTCACTACAAATGTAAAATTTGATATTTACCACCAAAAAATAGTTAAAGAGTAATTCACCGGTATCATTGGTATTCCCTTGCGTTGATTTCAAAGGCGTTAAATCTGTAGTTTCTTGATTCTGTGGCAGTGTTTCTCCAACGGTGGGATAGTCAAATGCTATCAAGCTGCGACGAGAACAGCCTGCGATCCTTGGATAATCAGAGTTCCCAAAGACAACATTTGGGAGGCAGCTTTCAGAGACTGCTTTAGACCTGGCAATATCAGGTACAGTCAAAGCTTGTTTCCCCTGACTGGTTATTTTAGCCTCAAGAAGGGCCAACCTGTTTTCTATATCTTCCATTGCCTGGCGTTTCATGTCAAATCATTATAATCTGAAAAAACGGTCTTAATTTTCATTGTATTTGGATATATAGCCATTAAAGCTTTACATACTGAACGTAATATGTAGGTCAGAAGTATTTCTTAATTAATTTAATTACTCCTTAAATTGGGGAACACAAAAGACATAATCGATTATAGTTGAAGTAGTAGAGTCAACTCAATTGAAACCACCTCACAAGAAGTTTGGTGTAGCATATTTTACCTACCCCTAACACGTTTCACCTATGGATGTGTGGCTTCATCAGAGGGTGAAATGGTAATAATAATAAATACAATAGTTGTCATGATGTTTATCCCTCTAGTAAACAATTCATGACAACCATATGAATATGTCAGATGCCATATCCCACAAGGTCGCAATTTGTTGGATTTTCTTAATTTCTATTTAAAAGAACTCAATATTGGTATATTATTATATAACACGTACCTGGTATACCGGTTATAACTGTTGAAAACAGAATGTTAGGTATGTATCCAGTAGTACCAGGGATGGATGGAGTAAAAGCGGTTGCTCAACTGCATGTACTTGTGTTGACCATGCACCTTATTGTACAGTTGTGCTGTCACAGGGATGCTTGTATACGGTTGATATCAGGGAAGAGGTCAGTATGTATGAAATTGTGACATTAAATTAATATATCAATGCGTTATTCAAAATGAATAATCACAAGACTTTGTTAATATAATTAATATAGTTCCTCCCTAGTAATAGAGCCCTTGAATCCCCCCCCCCCCCCCTCCAACACATAACACAAAAATCCAGCTTCTGTCCCCGTTGTTTTTGAGTCTTGACTCTCCTTCTTGATTATGTTAAGATACTGGCTATTGATTGTAGTTAGTATGTGCACAGTGGTATAATTGGTATAATTGGATATGTTGAACGTTTTTGACATAGATATAAGAATTTATATTCCAACATATCAAAACTTGCATAGAACAGGATGTAGCCTTTAACTGTGTTGGTCTTCCTGGCAACACTACCATAATGGAACTAAGGTATAATATTATTAATGTTCAGTATGGTCAAGTGTCAATAGGTTTGCTATAGGCCTACTGAAGTTATGCTAATATTCTCGTTACTTTTATAGTTGTTTCGTCGTGGTGGTAAATTATTCCTGTTATCCTCAGTCAGGAATGTCCATAGTATAAAGGTATTTCCTGGATGGCATTGTTGTCTACGCCCAGTGTGATTACAAATAACGTCGCTCACTAAAGGGCAGTCTCCACTGGCTGCGGTAAGCTCTGCGGTAAGCCTTGCGATGGCTTGTGCTGGTTCTGTAGGTGGAGAGGAATGATGAGGTCCTGCCTACATGGTCCACTGGTCATGTAGGCAGGACCTTGCCACTTCTCACCACCACAGCACTATCGCAAGGCTTACTGCAAAGCTTACCACAGCCAGTGGAGACCACACTTAAGAAACAGATTAAGTAACCTATCTAGAAATCTATTGAACTTTGTAAATCTAAAATTTATTTGACTACTATGTTTAAAAGGTACAATAATGTCGATGATTGAAACGTATCACCATCTCAAAAGAAAAAAACCTGTCCAAAAGAAAAAGTTCCATTTCAAAGTAGATGTATGTCAAAAACTGCGTAGACTAATGTGGAAAAAGGGTTTCTATTGAAATATTCACATAGAGAATATATTTATGTTCACGAACTGCCGACTATGCACCCCGGGATGTAAATGATAACTGAAATGCCATTAGCAAATGATCGCGACAGGGATGTTTTTTGCTAAGCGGAACGACCCGTGTATTTTATGAAAGTCCCACATGGACAGGGCAATACAGGCCAAGCGCATATATATATGCATGATGCGAACTGGATTGTGTTTTATATTGGATTCGTACACGTATAATTCCATTGCAATGTATACTTAGAGGCGATGAATAACATCAAGGCAAATTTGAACCAGCGAATCATTGAATTATAAACGTCATATCGTGTCAATAAACTCTCATGTTCTTTTTCGCGTTTCTGAACCATTTCGATTTGGAATAACAATAATAGTGTTCTGATGGACAAAGTAATTCTTAACCTCTCGTTCAAATCTATCTAATTATTTTTAACACGAAATGGGTGCAGCCAAAAACAATTTAAACGAAGGTATAGCACTTTGTTCCATGAGTGTAGTGTTATATGGGTAATTTAGACTGCTGACAGTAGGCCTACATACAAAAAAGATGAGGGTGTTGCAGTCACATGAAGCCATATGAAGCCATATCATTATGTAATGACCATGTTCTTCCGTAATGTTTACAAAACAAAGAAAAGCATTGTATCGAAAATTTCATTGATTTAAAGAGTAGGATAAACGCACGTGGCATCGAGCTAAAGTTTGTGTAAATTGGTTAATAGGAACCAAAGAATGTCTCCATTAAAGAAGATAGTAGGCATGGAAAATTAGAGAGTTAGCCCTTAAAACAATTTGGCGACTTAAAGAATTGTGCACCTCCGCAAAAAGTGCAACCCACACATTAACAATACCAGGGAATAGTGATATTAGCTCACACAAACCCTATATTTCCTCTTTAACTTTTCCGATTTTATATATATATTAAATCGGGTAATTGTTAAATATTATGCAAAACCCCCTATTGTTAACCTATGATTTGTAAATTTATAGTAATCAAACTTTTTCAGATTAAGTGAGTACAGATTTGTAAACACGTTTTCATCTTTTACTTTTATAAAAAGAACGGGGGAATAAGGACAATCTTGATTATATTTGCAATTTTACTATGTGCATGTGTTTCTTAATGGATGAATCTCAAATATTTTTTAGATGAGATGGATAATAACAATAACAAAAAGTAGAAAATCTTTAGTATTTAATCGATGTTAATTTTAACTGAGAATGCAGCTTTAACTACATGAAAACACCTAATAGGAGCCCTGTAAACATAGATGTAAAGGATGTAAGGAGCCCTGTAAACATAGATGTAAAAGGCTACTGACAATGCTTGTATTAGAAATCAATCACATCCTTGCTAAGGACTGCCTCTAGGAACTGACTGCAGGTCTAGTGTGGTAAGTCAAATCCTTAAGATTTGTTGCTACCATATGCATGTAATTTCCTAGTCAGGCTGATGCTGACCCTACTAGTGCTATCGCTACTGTCAGCTGTACTGTAGAGATAGGTCTAACTATCTAGTAATTTCCTAGCTCGGAGGCAAACCAGTTCCAGCTTTCAGATTCATCCAGTATTCTCGACCGCATCTGGAATCAAGGGCAATGGATTCAATTTTACAAGAGAATAATGTTTGATAATTTAGGTAATTATGGATGTCCCCCAAACTATGAAATAAAAAAACATGGATAGTAGGCCTACACTGTATCAAGCACTAGGTAAATGTGGAGAAGATGCCACGGGCATTCGTCGTGTACAGCCAACCGGAAGAGCCGGAAGTCTAATAATAATAATAGTCTGCTATAAATACCCAGCGAATGAATTTTACAAGATTGTATATTTATTATGGAGGACACAGTTATATTTCCTGCCAGTCCATTGTTATCTACTGCTACTGCTTGTAATGTTCATGGTCAGCCAGCTAGATAAGCATTGGAGTCCATTCAACTGGAAGGCTATAATAGAAGTATTGAGGATGTGCATGGTAGACATACCGTTTTTTTAAGAAATCGTATCTTGAATTTATCATTGCGGCTCCAAATGGTGGGTTTTTGTCAGATCCAGGAGGTTGTCTCCCCCTCTCTTCAGCCAACTTGAATTTGAGAATTGATGTCATGAGCATAATGACAATGCATTGAAGCAACTGGTTTATTTTTATGAACAAATTAATAGTATATGTTCCATCTTACATCAAGGAAAGGCATTCTTATGGGCGAGAACCACCATGTGGAGTCTGGCCCTTCGATTGTTCTTGCGCCTATGTGGAAACATCGTTGATACCACCCCTCCTACAGTTCTATCATATTACCTTCATATTCCTATTCTAGTGATCATGTGATTGCATCACATACTTTGTAAATAACATATCAATTGGTCTTTATAAATGCAAAAGTACATTTTTATATGATGATTCATACCCTCAAAAATAGTACAATTATTCAGTGGTGGCCGAAATGAAGGTTTAGATGGAGAGGCACTAAAGATTTTTACCTCTTCAGCCATTTCTCTGATATGGTAGGCTTCAAATCCACAGCATCCACCAATATATCTGACTCCTGCTTCATAGGCATCTCTGGCATATTGACGGGCTTCCCATCTTGTTATAGTTCTTTGTTCCATTGCTTTGGTTAGATATAATTAATCAATAGATATATAAAATTATAATAATTCACTCAATTATGAATATTGCATTTTCACCTCCTATGCACTTATATAATTCGATTATTTGTCAATTATTTGTTCAAGAATAGCACAATGATTTCCATTACGGGGAGTTATAATTTTTGCAAGAATAGAGACTGTGAAGCCTTAAGTGTATTTACCAAGAGGCATTTCATCAAGGAGCGTATGACCATACTTGGTATTGTTTACATCAGTTGTGTGGTAACCTAGAGGCTGAACCATGAGGTAGGGTGTCAGTCCTTCCTTGTCCAATGCTGACTTCATTATTTTTATGTTTTCCACACATGTTTTAGGTTCAAACCTACAGTTTATACCAACCACGTCTGCTCCTAATGAAGAATAATCACAATTTTGGACAGGAAACATTGCATTTTGTTTAACACTTGCAAGAGTATGACAAACAGGGGAAGCTGTTATGGGGCTATTCGTGCACACTGGTTGTTGTTATGATTGAGAACTACCCACTGTTACATAATTTAATGATCTATTTAGCAGTAAGGTTTCTAAACCTCTTAATCACAAAACTCTTACTGAGAATAACGGATTTTGAAGATGAAATGGAAGTTGTTAGGGTGAAATAAAACAAAGTTGGTACCATTACACAGTATGCCAAATGGAAAATCCAAGTGCATTATTTATGACATTGTTCGATTTCTTATGCAGACCTTCTTAAAAAAAATCAACCATACAATAATTAATTTCAGGATGTTCAGAGATTTTACATCCAGAATGTGTATGTCCCCTTTCAAGGCAAGAGAGCTTAATTCTATTAATGACAAAGCAAGCTTTCCCAGGAGTAACCCCAAGTATTTTTAAGATTTAGGATATTCAATCCTGAATATTCATTGAAATAATCAATTATATTGATGCATTTGTGCCAGTAAATTGTGTTACATACGCAAGAATGACTAGAATAAAGAGATACATGTGTTTTGGTGAGTAAACACACACCTTACTCCCAAATGTTTTATCATTCATTGGCTCTGTAACAGTGTTGTTGACATATTGCGGGATTTTTGTAGAGCTATGTTACTGACAATTTTATGGATGTTATTATTCATTAGTATTACTTTATGTTGAAGTAGGGAAATCCCCAGAAAATAATAAACTGGCTAATTTAAATTAAGCATTTTGTATTCCTTATTATTATTTTACTGTAATTACTGGTGCTATGCTGCACTACACAACTTGTGAAACTCTGACTACAACACAATGTGAGAGGTCCCTGCTGTCACCACAGCCAGTTCTATCAATATACACAATTATTATTATTGTTCAATATATCTATGACCTACCTGCCTTTGCCATCCTTACAGCACATTCTCCCACACTCACATCGTTAACATCTCCAGTTGGTCCAATTCCCATGGTAGCAGCCACTGGTATTCCCATTTCTTTCATGGTCTCAATAGCATACTCCATCTCAACTATGTCATCAATCAGCTGTACCGAATAATATTAGCTCGTTTATCAAGGCTACAGTAGGACTGGGAGGCAGTAATTTTGTGTTTCAATTATTTTGGATGCAATATGCAACATTTTAAAATTAAATGATATTTTTCCACCGCTGTTGTAATCTCCAAGTAGAAATATTGGAATATTGTATTCAATAAGTGCATAATTAATTCAAGGTGATACAAATTCTTTGTCTGGGAGGGAGTCATGTTGCTTTCCTACTCCTGTTATATGAGCAAAAATTTGTTTGGATAATTGATACAACCATTTCAGAGTCCTGGAATTAATATTTAAAGCAATCTCATCTACCTCAGCAACCAGAAAGTCAACCTTTCCAGAAGTGTAACATGCCATCTGCTTCCTAAAGGCAGCTTTTACTACTTCTTTGCTGCCTCCTTCTGCAAATACTGTAGATGGGCTTATACCCCCAGCAACCATGGCATCTCCCGTTTCTGCAACCTCCCTGGCCAATATACAGGCAGCTGTATTCAAGTCATCGACCTAAACAGAAGATTGAAATTAAAATCTTCATGACTCACATGGGAGAAACATGCATATATAGTGAGTCAGGAAAGACAAACCTCGATTTTAGCCTTGGACTTATCATAGAATAATTTGTTGTCATATATTTGCCTTGCCTTGCAGATTCATCATTACAACATTGATCAGCTGAAATAGGAGACCTTATGAAATTGTTATGAATATTTTATTCCTACCTTAACGGTCTTATCACAAAATCGTTCCTCCTCCGCAAAGAAAGTGCATGTTTGTATTACATCTGCACCTCCTCTCAAGAATTCCTTTGATAATTGACGAACTGCATAATAGAAAAGTAGAAGTTTGTCTAAAACTGTATAATCTGTTTTTATATTTCTTTCTCAATGCTGGTGTTCTTTTGTTTTAAATATTTTATTGTGCATTGGACATTATGTACATAGACATTATTTTCAGTTCAGTGCAATACCTTTTATTGACATTGATACATGTTGCATATTTAAGATGCAGTTCAATTCATGCAAATGTTTTCAGGGCTGTGGCTTTTTGATATGATCAGGCACTGAGAGAATGCTCTGGCTTTTGACAAATTCTTTACAAATTCAGAAAGCGTACAAAAAAAGCATACAAATTCAGAGTTTTTGAAGAATAATTGAAATAGTTCATATTTTTGCCAATATAGGAAAATATATTGTGTTAACTTACCAGCCTCAGGGTGTTCCAAGACAACCTCCAGTGTATAGTAGCCAGCAGTAACATAGCCTCTCTTCTCCAAGGCAAAGATCATGCCACCATCACCAATGACAGGACCTTCAGCCAAGCGCTCCAGCAGACCTTTCTTCATGCTGACAGATAAGCTCTGGTAAGGTTTTACCTGGATTGTGCACTTTGAATTATACAGACTAGATTTTAATTCTTTAGAAACTGCGTTCTTAAGTTGAATGATCGCATGGGTGCTGTTGAAAGCTTCTAAGTACGTAAAATATAGGTTCTGCTTCTTTTTAAAAGATAAGATTGATAACATACAATATAATCATACAACACTTTCTATAGTTGGTTACAACCGGTTTGAAAGCCTTCTGTATTTGTAGATGTTATAAATCGCCATGACTCCTTTAAAAATTAAAGGTTCCAATTAAATTAAATCAAAAAGATTTTGAGATATGTAGTCTGGTATTTTCCTGGTAAAGCTTACTCTGAAAATTCCATCAAGATGTATAATCATAAATAATAGCTTCTTAGTATAATGTTTATACGGATTCGGATTCCCAATTTAAAAGCGACGACCATACAACTTCGTTAAAAAAAGAACTTATTTGCAATTACCAATCTCCTTCCAAAACTCAGACAACCACACACTTACCTGTGTACATTAGCATATAGAGGGGTTTAGTAGTAAATTAACACATATAATTATACACACCTTACAAAGAAAATGGTGCTGTCATCCGCCTTCCACACGACCTAAACGTATTGTGAATATCGAGAGTGTTTACCGATATGAATATATGGGTGAGATTTTCAAAAAATGTACAATTGGCAGCTGTACACATTTAGTAAATTCTCCAAAATTAGACTGGAATTTGGTCAATACTAGGTAAATTCTAGTATATTCGGTGTTGCATTGATTCTAGCAATCTGTTTGGCTAAGTTGAACTGTATTTTGAACTTCATTTTCGTCCGAAATTTGGGCCATTTGAGAAGACTGGTGAAGTTGAATTGTACGTTTTCTGAAAATCTGACCCATATGAAGATGGTTGGACTATGACTCCATATACGACACTACACTTGAAAATGGACCCCCATGCAGTAGTGTCAATTATAGCTCATAAAGGTCATGAACTTCATCCGACGCGGATCCATCTCTGATCTCTATAAACCTCCTCTCGATCCATGACACCCTCGACGAGATTGGTTCGGTTTACTTATATTTATTTTAAAGCTGCATCCTCAGTTACCAATCAAAGCTAAATCATAGTTTCCGTTATTTCTTTCGGCGCTCGTTTTCGGGCCGTAGATGTAACATGTATTGTATTGAAAAATGAAAATTTAGTAACCTAGTACAGGTATACACATATAAAATGACCTGGTGATGGTGAGCATGATTTTTGCCTTGAAGAGGAGAGGCAATATAACAGCAGTAAAATAGAGATACCTTCAGTCGTATAGGTCAAAAAATGAGTACATTTGGAAAAGATTTCCTTCGTCGTAATAGCTGAGAACACAGCTTTAATTCTTATAAAGGTACATCTATATGAACAAATCAGCATTCCCGCTTTCGTCAGTAGACGTGGCTTTACCTAGTTCATCTATCACTTGCGTATATATATATATGATTCTTTATTTGTCACTCATCTATATAGGACACTTCAGCTATTTCCTGTCTGCTATTATTCATTCTTTTTCTTTTTAGGAAACCATCAAGCGACACATAATGATAATAATAAAATTCTTTTATTTCATGGCTAGCAGGTTATAAAATACAGGTGATACACATCAGGTCTGGACCTGGTCTTACTTCTAAGATATTGTACGATATCAGCCTAGCTACAGATGGTTGACTAGCTAATTTGGGGTTTGACTAGGGGTTTGGTTGTGAAGCTAAGGGTTTACATCAAGGTAAATATAGTTATAAAGATTCATATAGAGGCAAGAAATTGACATTATATATGTCACTCTACTTGACTCTCAAATTTCATTAGTAATAAAATACAAGATATATAATGACATGTATATATGACAATGTTTTAATGACTCTGTACTGAGCTACCCAGTATAAGACACACATCAAATATAGAAATGTTAATAACTGACTCTGTACTGAGTCACCCAGCACATAAGATCACATGAACTAAACCCCTTGTCTTACAGGGTATATATAGTTAGCACTAAGAGAATATAGGTAGCACTAACAAGTATATTTAACAATGATATCAGTTCATTACTTTATACATACAGGTGTTAAATGGCACAAAAAGGTTACATAAGTGTTAAATTGATCTATCTTAACAGTGGTTATACACAAGGATAACAGTGGTGGTTACATTTTTGCAGAGATATTCAATAGATATTCAACAGTTTTTAAGGAACTTTGTGAAGTCTTTTCTGTCAATACATGTGTGCCTCATTTGGGAGTTCATCCATCTGGTTTGACATTTATGAATTATAGAATTTGTTGTTTTTGTTGATGTTGGCTGCAGAACTCTTAGGTTTCTCCTTTTGTATGACTGCGTGTTTTTAATTTAATTTAATTAATGTTGTTTTGATGTGATGCTAATATAAGTAGTGAGCCATGTTTAGTACATGGCTCCTGTAGTGGTATTACATTGAATATTGTGTGTTGATCATTCATGTTATCCTATTTTGATTTGTTTGAGATAATTCTAAGGGCTGAATTTTGTAGTGTTTGTGGTTTAGTTACTAGTGTTTTGGGCCTGAATCATATATAAAATTACAGTAGTCAATTTGTGGGAGTATGGCCATGTTGTATAAGTCTACTTTTGCTTTTTGTGTGAGGGAGCGTTTTGCTTTGTACATCAGTGAGATTTTTTACATTGTTTTTTTATGGTGTTGAGGATATGGGTTTGAAAGTAAGGCATTCATCTAGGGTGAAACCAAGATATTTGTATTCTGCAGATGTATATAGTTCTGAATTTCCTAATTTGAGGTTAAGTCTACACTGCCATCTCATTGGTTCTGCATAACTACCTTAACTACCTGAAGATGTCCCAACAAAAAAGAAGTAAAAACAGTAAATACTAGGTGATGAGCTATAAGAACACTCAAATTTACGTTTATATTGTAGAGACATGATCCCAATACATGTGTTAAGAAATGTATAAAGTAACTGACATTCTTAGGACGTATAGTACTATCTCTAGAGTGAGAATGAATCTCTTTTCTGCCTCATCTTTCATAATGGCGGAAATTAATTGAGTCTAGTTGAAAAATACTTAGGTAATGTATTCATTCCTGCAGTCTATAAGCCTCGGAGGAACATGACTTTCATAAGAATACAAAAGACATTATTATTTGTATCAAAAATTTATTTCTGCATGTGTATCTATTGCTGTATAGCAATAATCCCTTGACCTGTATAAGAACCTGCCCCGAATAAGGACTGGGGGCTTGGGTGGCTTGAAAAAAATAAGCGCCTTATCCACTCTAGGGTGGATCCGAGGACCAAGATAACATCTCAAATGCCCCCTGTGATTTTGCTTGGCGATTTCGCTGTAACAGCTATTAGGGTCTACCACATTTGGGTAGTGTTTCAGTGAATGGGGCTCTTGAAGTTTCACTCTACTTACTGGGTTAATAAATTGGTAAGAGAAACTGCCTTGTATCAATTCAATGTGAACAGATATGCTTGAAATTGACATTCATAATGATTCATAATTCATGAATCCTATTTGAAGTTTTACCAACACATTTACAGGATTTATTCAAATTCAATGTTGCCTGTCTAGTCCCTCATAGAGAGCCCCATGCTCCACACATCTGTTTGTGGTTAAGACCGGGCGACGGGAGCGGTCCCCTGTTACCGCAGACTCATCTACCAACAAAATTTTGTCGTCGAAAATCGGATCCAGCCTAGGGTGTATCGGTGAAATACGGTAATCCGAATACCTTTGTATTAAGGCCACTTCAGGTCAATCTCTGTATTGTATATTTTCTAAGGATTCAGGTGCTTTCAATTATAGGCAGTATGAATATGACGTAGATTTTATTGTCAACTTTTTATCCTGGGATAAATGTAAGTGTCGTCAGCCTTCTGAAATGTGTCGTTGAAACTTGAGTATCATTCATTACATTCAAAAATTATTTTTGGTTGTCATGGTAACAGAACAACCTCAAATTGAGAATTGATTATATTTCTGAATTCTCCTTGTTGAGACCTTTGCCCTGACAGGAAGGAATGAGGGGGGCCAACGGTGGGACCAAGCTTATCTTATCTCATCTTCTTACTAGCAAAGTACCCGTCCTCCGGACGGTCACCCTCTCTCCCCACACTGCCCCTTCTCCCTCTTTTCCCTCCCCCTCTTCTCTGTCTTTCATACCTGTTTTTCTCTCCCAACCCTATCTCCGATTACCACCCCTCTCCCTCCCCTCTTCCTCATGCTCCCCCTTCCCTGCTTTCTCTCCCTCCCCTCTCACCCTTCCCCTATATCATCTCCCTCGTCTCTCACCCCTATTCTTCCCCTCCCCCTCCCCCTTTCCTATTCCTACACCCTCTTCGTCACTCTCCTACTCTTCTGCATGTAGTTATTAGGTCCCCATGGACGTAGGTTGTGGGAAATGACATAGTATCTCACAGGGGCTTTCCCGGTACGGGCTATAAATAGAGTGTAGAGATCGCAGTTTAAAAAAGGCTTCAAAATCACATTTTCACCCCAGATTCCTTCATAAACCACATATAATCCTCCAGAGAGGATGGACAGAACCCTACAGATGAATAAGATGGTTTGTAAAAAAAGGACAAATTCCGAGAACATGTAAGACAAAGAAACCCCTCTTTTCCTTAAATGGATTTCTACCTCTTTTCGTAAAAATATCTCAGTGACAGATCAAGGCTACTTTCTTTGATTTTATTCAATACAATAAATCAAACCATCCGCATGTGTGTAACACTGTATAGGGGCTATCAATGAACCAAGTTTGAGTCTATAAATCACTTCAATTACAACTTTTTGTGACTACTCTGGTCTGAACTGGTCACCATTACGTTCAATATTGAGCATTATTCCTAGTGCCTCTGCATTAGCACAATCGTCAAAATATAGTTCAAGTGCCTGAATGATGCAGCAGTCGTCTGTGTGTCAGCTATCATATAGTGACGGACAGAGGTGAATGTTCACTCTATTACTGGGAAGCAGACAACATGGGAGAGAAGAGGGAAACTCAAGCTTTGAGAGCAGCCTGTCTGTGTGCTGCTTTAGCTATTGTCTCTGCTGCGGTGTTCTGCAATGCCTCCAATAATAATGACTCGTGGATGTGGACATGTGCAACAGGTTAGTGTTTCATGACAATTTTTAACTTTATTTTCGATGATTTTATAAATTAATTTCATGCTTTTAAGCTGCGATTCCACTGGATCACTCTTTTTGTCCACTCATGTTCCGCTCTTTTATTTTTCCCGAGTGCCTAAGAGGCAAATCCAGAGCGGTCCAATGGAATTGGTTACTGCACTTCCCATTCTCTTTTTTAAAAAAAGGCTATTAGGCTGTGATTGCTCTTTTGGTCCGCCCATGATCTGCTCTTTTTATTTCCCCGAGTGCCTAACAAGCGAAGGCGGAGCAAAACCAAAGCAGTCCAATAGAATCGGTCACTGTGCTTTCTATAGCTCTTAGAATTTGACGTTGGCGCTTCTTTTGGACGTTGCGCTAATATCTGACCTGTTTGATTTGAGTGCACCTACACAATGCTTTTTCTGCCTGTAGAAGTAGCGATCTAATAGTACACTGAGAGTGAACCAATGTAATTAACATTGGTTTCATAAGGAAACAAGAGAAACTAGTTGAATCGCTCTGCGCTTGTACTGCGCTAAACATAAAAGCAGGCAAAGAGCGAATGAAAAGCCCACTTTGAATAAGTGAAGCAAGAGTGAGCCATGAGCACATACAAGCAATCCAGTGGAATTGCACCTAAGTATTAATTATTAATTAAAGGTGCTTCTTTAGAAGCGCAAAGGATACCTCCCCTTTGAAACTAAGAAATATTTAATTCTCTATGACAAAGAATGTCTCCTGCTCTGTTGCTTGTAGCTATGATGTAAAGACGTTTCTATTATATGTATTCAAAGTGACATTATAGGCTCCTGCTCTGTTGCTTGTAGCTATGATGTAAAGACGTTTCTATTATATGTATTCAAAGTGACATTATAGGCTCCTGCTCTGTTGCTTGTAGCTATGATGTAAAGACGTTTCTATATATGTATTCAAAGTGACATTATAGGCTCCTGCTCTGTTGCTTGTAGCTATGATGTAAAGACGTTTTTATTATATGATTCAAAGTGACATTATAGGCTCCTGCTCTGTTGCTTGTAGCTATGATGTAAAGACGTTTTTATTATATGTATTCAAAGTGACATTATAGGCTCCTGCTCTGTTGCTTGTAGCTATGATGTAAAGACGTTTCTATTATATGTATTCAAAGTGACATTATAGGCTCCTGCTCTGTTGCTTGTAGCTATGATGTAAAGACGTTTCTATATATGTATTCAAAGTGACATTATAGGCTCCTGCTCTGTTGCTTGTAGCTATGATGTAAAGACGTTTTTATTATATGATTCAAAGTGATATTATAGGCATTATCACATTTTGTAGTGTAACTGATTGTATTCTTGAAATAGAATCATACCTGATAAGAAAATTATCAGTATGCTAACGGATAATGGCTGAAGTGAATTTATCTAGGTTGATGGATACTTCTTTATTGCATTCATAAGATACAACAGAAATAATTTCTAAAAAAACATTGGGTAAAGTAGAAATACATAGCAGGGTGGTAACATGGGATTTACAATATCTCCCAGTCATCTATCGTCAAAATTGATAAGTCATAGTATAAACAACGATTGATTTCTTTAGAGAGATAAGGTGTTCAAGTATGTAAAATCATATGTTGGGGGGACTTTGCTTTACCATTAATAATGATATATAACGAAGACATTCCGAATGGCTATTACCCAGTTGTCATGTGAGGACACATGCACTAAGCCGACTGACAAAAGGATTTGGTAAAAATAATCCGTCGGTTAGCTAAACGATTGTGTCCAGCATAGGTGAATGTGATCAGTTGAGCCGATTTCTGACCGATTTCTGACCGATTTCTGACCGATTTCTAACCGAATTTGAAGTTTGTCCGTCGGTCAGCTTAGTTTGTCTCGTATTTTATTCTCAGCATTTCGTGTTTCAGGATTGGCTACAGTTTTATTCGCAACTGGAACCTTGCTTAGTCTTGATATTTGGCGGCTTACCCCAGCCGATAGTCATACACTGAAATCCTTGATTTCCCAGTATAAGGAAATAATGGAACTAAGAATCAAGTCTTATCTTCTGGAAGCTCGTGTTAAGGCCATTACAGAAGATCCAATGAAGGTAGTGTATATATTATACATAACTATGTCAAGAAGGAAATTGGCATATACATGTAGTGATATTTATGCTAAATGCCCATGCCCAATAGAAAACGTTCATTTCATACATCATTTGACTACTTATTTTTAATGACCAGAACTCAGTATTATCTCACCAACTCTGTATCTCTATATTTCTAAAATAATATCAGTATTTTCTCATCAAACATTTTCAAACAAATATTTCGCAATCGGAGGCTTTTGCTTTTATATAGTGTCAAGGAACGTTTGTTCACATATCACCTCCTGAATCCCAAATTCTGCCAACTTTGTAGATAAACGAAGAGGGCCTCATGCGAATAATAAGGACAAATGAAAATTCTGTCTATGGGCTGCAGCATAATTTCAAGGATATAACATGTGTGGACGATTTTTTGAGACTCCACCCACTAACAAACGACAAAGTGAACCAGCCGTGGATGAATAGAGCTGCCGCTGGTGAAAAAAATCTCCTTTATCCAGGGGAGACTGTCTTTTTAGCCAGTACATCAGGAACAACTGGCGCACCAAAGGTGTATCCCTACTGTAAAGATTACCTGGAGAAGGTTAAGGATGCGATAACAAACTCTGCCATATATACATTGCCAATGATGTCATTGAAGAGATACTTTAGGTTCCATATCTTTTCTAAGATAAAGCAATCGGCCGGTGGGCTGCCAATGGGAGCTGGATCTCAGGTGGCTCAAAGCTTCCCAATCCATAACCTAACTCCCGAAGAATACAAAGGACTGCATGAAGCAGAGGCTTCCTATTATATAATGGCATTGTTTGCTATGGCGGAAAGGGAACTCTACCATATAGCTTCCTTCTCTGCTGATCTTACATTTTCGTTCATGAAGTTTATGGTTCAACATTGGCACAGTTTATGCGATGACATAGAGTGTGGACGGGTGGGTAATACAGTATCAATGCCAGAAGACATAAAAATGTCTTTATCCAACAAATTAAATGCTGATCCAGAAAGGGCTGAATTTCTCAGGGAGGTGATGAAAAAGGGAGTGGTTGGCTTGGTTAAGAGGTCTTGGCCAGATATGACCTTCATAGCAATGGGCAAGTCAGGTGGTTTTCTCATGGCAGCAACGCAATTGTTGGAAAACCATTTCAAGGGAATCAAAATAGTGAATTTCCCACATGGTGCAACGGAAGGCATCACAGGAATCAATCGGGAAAAGAAACCGGAAGTAGGTTGCACTCACACATTGGTGCCCGGGGCTACATTTATGGAGTTCATTCCAGCTGAGTCCATTGAAGAGGATGACCCACAAACTGTCCAAATTGATAAGGTCCATCTTAAACTTAATATTATTATCATTATTTAATACCTTTATTGATCAATTGGAACAAGGCATTTTGCAACATATTTTCTGATACTTCTTAAATTCAAATATGTAATCCTTACTGCATCCCTTAACAGGGCATTAATTACATAAGCTACTTGTTGAGAAAGATAAATCCGTTAACATTAAGGTAGGCCTATATTGAAGGAATTGTTATGTATACTATATTTTTCATTTGATATTCTAATTACAGCTTGAACTTGGAAAATGTTATGAAGTCGTTCATACAAATGAAAATGGATTGTATCGATGTAGATATGGGGATGTAATCAAGATTGTTGGATTTGATAATCGTGTCCCAAAGTATGAATTTCTATACAGGTGAGCTAAACCTTGATACTCATTTAAGTAGAAATTTGGGTTATATATATAAATAATAAGTAACTTGAGAATTTAAATGTCTCTCATCAGCTCGAGATATTATGTAGGAATCATACTGAAAATGAAGTTTTAAATAAATAAGTTATGAGATATTGATTAGGGATTTTTTTTAATTAGAGACCTATTAATGATCTAACAGGACAGGACAAAGACTGAACATTGCCTACGATCGAACACCTGAGAATTTTCTATACGAAGCCTTGACAAAAGCCATGAAGACCCTTCCAATTGGAACAACTCTTCAAGGTTATACCTCTACCGAGAGTACTGTGATCGATCTTCTCACGGGTATGTTATTTTGACGTGTTTATTGACAAGAAATTTCGCTGCTGCGTTATGTTTCATTCTTTGTTATAATCCACATAAGACAAGATAAGAATATTCTTTATTAGTCAAAGGATGGTGGTTAAGATAAAAAGGTTGTGGGAATCTTAAAAAAGAGTCACTCCCAACCATGCCTTTCTGGATCATTCGTCTCTTGGTTACAAGAATTTCTAATTCTACCGATTCTACATGAAAACCGTTAGCGGTATTCATAAACTTTGTAATAATACGCAATATGTTTTGATATGTCTGATGTTTTTTATGAAGAGTGCTATTATGCCTAACCACCTGGCAACTATGAAGAGTATAATACAATCCATACTGACTGCAGAGAGATATATAGAACTTGATTACTTGCTTTGTCTTTTTTAAGAACAATTAATATATTTATTTTTTAGCCAAAGAGACCAAAGGGCATTACGTTTTCATCATTGAGTTCAACTCTGTACAGCCTGAAGCGATATGTACTGATCTGGGGGAAAAGGTGATCGACGCAATTCAATATTTATAACACAATATAATTGTATGTAACACTATTACGGTAATTATACGGAGATGGATGGCTATAATATAATGTGCTTATATATTTGATTATAATCATATAATTATATAAGCATATCCAACCATATATCAGAGGAAAACCTGGTAAATTACGTATATAGGTTGATTAAACTTCTTCCCATTAAATAACTCCAGTGGTTTAACACTTACAATTAAACCACATGGGATAACCCCACATCACATCCAATGTATATACATAATAAAGATATACATATCATTGTGTATTCAATATTTGTTTTGTATCTGAAATTTGACAGATTGATAAAAATATCCAAGAACTATATGCCATATACAAGAGATACAGAGACGATGGTACCATTGCAGATTTGGAAGTGATTCAGGTCAGTGTATTGAAATCTATGTATACATATTAGTGTCTTCTGCATATAAATGTAATTTATTCAAAAATAATCATACATCTTATTATTTTGTGTCTGAATGTCTTAATCATATCATTAGGAGAACATTCGCCTTACATTCGTACATGTAATGCTTTTTTTAAAAGTTCAAACCTATGAACTAAATATCATAATTATGTCAAAAGGTTAACATGTGTTTACTAATAGAGTATTCTATATTATAGGTAGCACCAGGTTCCATGGAAAACCTAAAGCCAATCCTTATGGGCAAAAACTTCAACCCTCAGTTCAAAATGCCTAGAGTGCTTCGGAAGGAACCCGCGATCAGGCATTTTCTAGAAAATAGAGTGAGCAACTGATCCCCCGGCCATGGATCGAAGTTACCGCAGTACCCAAGTATCAGTAACCAAGACCCCCAGGGTCCAATCTGACCCAACCATATTATATTATATAAGTTAGGATTCTCACATAGGCAACTTCATAATGCGCGTATATTATATATGGCAGCTGTATTTGTCATCAACTTATAATTTAGTTAAGTGACTATTTTTGCGACAAGGTCTTTCATAATTCATCCGCTTATGAGGGTTCAATAAAAAAATAATCAGTCAACCAATTTAATTTGATATTTCAGCCTTAATTTGTGGGCGTGCACAGAAACTGAAAAAAGAAAAACTGGAGAATCATGAGGCCATGCATATAAACCTATGAGTCTCAACTAAAATCTGTCAATAAGCGATCAGACTGGCTATCACTCAGATGTGGAAGCGACCAGCTGGCTAAAAGTTGTATTTTTTTCTGATCGAAAGTAAAGCTACTGAAAATGTGGTTTCCAGGTGCCACACTCGCGAACGCACTGACAGGAACGCACTGAGGGCAATAATTTAGTTCATGTACACCACGCTAGGTGTCAGCACTAACAAGTCCTGAGGTATTCGAATAGCTAGGTTGGCTGTTATAGGAGCGAATAGAGCTCCAAGAATGAAGGAATTAAACAAATCGCCAAATAGGCTTATGATCAGGGGCCAAAACTCTGGAATGGCCTGTCAGTTCACGAAAAAACAAATTATAGACTAAATGGGGGGAAAACTATTTAAATACCTGGCTGGAACCTTGAAAGACATCTATTTCTGGGCATTGGTATATGTAAAACTACATGTGGAGAATTAATAGTGAATGTATACATACGAATACAATTTTTTTTAAAGATTTTATCTATACTTGGTTTCCGTGTCCTATATCAGGGATTTTCACTCGCGCCAGGTAAGCAATTTGTACACCAAAGTTGCCAAAACAATTGTTTCTCATATTTGTTGTTAGGTCTTTTTTTTTTTATTTTTGCAACAACCTTTATTTCTTTCACATGTTAGACAGAGAATCGATGGAATTTACATCTAGGATAAACTCTTTGTTTCGCTTCTATTAAGCTTCCTTTGATGGTATCTTGTCACTCTTTATATGAAAAATTTTCTACCTTTTGTTGTTTTTTCTCATCGTTTTAATCTATCGATAAACTCATCTATGTCAACCTTTAGGTTAGACCATATTCTGTTTTGTTCTTTTCTATTTTCTCCTTTGCTCGTATTAATGATTTCTAAGGTAATTCTTGATCTTAGGTCGTACAGTATTGGGATGATATTGAGCTCGCCATCATGGAAAAGCTTTTGTCTATGTATGACAGCTTTGACTTGGAGAATAAACCAATTGATGATTTTTGACTGCACATTATTTACTTCAATACCAAATAAAATATCTTGTACTTTGTACACGACCCTGTTTCTTTCCTTGTGGAAGAATCTTTCACCATTTGGTTTTATGTTAATGTATTCCAGTTCGTACAACCATTCTATTACCGTTGACCAGGTCTTTCTGGTTCCTTTACATTCCACTAGAAAGTGATTTAGGGAATCTTCTTTCTCGCAGAAGTCACATTTTGGTTTGGTTTTAATACCGATTTCACTTAACAGTTTGTTTGTGGTCAGAGCACCGTGTAGGATTTTATATTGCAACACTTGCAATCTAGTCTCCGAAGAGCATTTATACGGTAATGTAAATATTTTCTTCCATGCTATACCTTCATACTGTTCATCGGATAACCTTAGGATTTGTTTCCACTTTAAGAACTTCTCCCATTTTGGTTTTCTCTTTTGTATTAGACTCAAGTATATCATTTTTGCTGGGCACCTTATTAGGTTTAACATTTTTCCTCCAACATTAAATTCTATATCATTATTACACCTCTGAGGATTCTCATTTGCTATTTTAGCCAACCATTGTGTAGGGATTGCTTTTTCCAGCGCTCTAATTTCATAGTAGGATGGTACAAAATTAAAGGTCTCCAAGAATATCTCGTTTGGTAAAAGAGAACCATTTTCGCCGAATATATCTCCTATTACACGTATACCTTTGTCTATCCAAGGTTGCCACCTTAGCATTACTCCCTTGTGTTTAATATTTTTATTAGTCCATATTCTCTCTTTAAGGATTTGTTCTATCGTTTCAGGTGATAGCTTATAATAACATTCGTTCCATGTTTTAAAGAGATTCTTATAGAATGTATTCAAGTGGTAACTAGGTTTAAATCTGGCAAGTAGAATATCTTCCTTCGGTCTTTTATGGAAATTTTCTAAGACATCAAACCAATTTTTGTTTCCACACAATAAGATTCTTTCAACCCACTTGATTCTGTTAGTATCGCATATTTCTCCTAGGAGCCTTAGGCCCATGCCACCTTTTTCAATACACTGGGTTAAGAAATCCGCACTGATTCTGTTCGAACCATTTTTCCATACAAATTTTAATATTATATCGTTAACCCTTTTAACTGCAGCTTGATCTAAAAACACACAAGACAATACATGTTGGAACACTGGTAGTAGAAACGTGTTGCATACAAGAATTCTGCCTTTCAGGGTAAGGAATCGATTGTTCCATTGGTTTAGGGTTTTTTTCACCTTTTCTATTAATCCATCGATATTAATTTTAAGAAGTTTGTTTTCATCTCTTGGATACAATAGTGTGATTCCTAGCACTTTCATTTCATTTCTCCAGTTAATTTCCATTAGCCTGGCGTTGGTAATGCGAATATCACCTATAATGAAACCATTTGATTTAGAAGGGTTAAGCTTTAAGCCAGAGGCTGTTGAAAAATTATCAATTGTTTCAATCGTATTTAGTAGGGACAGCTCATCCGCACAAAAAACAGTGACATCGTCTGCGAATTGCACAAGCTTTGCTTCGCTCTTTTCTAAGTTAACACCCCTAATCTTTGAGTCAGATCTAATTTGCTCTGCCAGTTTTTCAACAATAATTAGGAATAACGAGGATGAGATAGGATCTCCTTGTTTTACCCCGTTTTTGACTTGAAACCAACCAGCTGTGTACCCATTGTTACAAAATGTGGCCTTAGAATCAACAAATAGTGTCATCACCCATTCAACAAATGTATTACTCATTCCATGCGATAATAATGCTTTTTTCAAGAACGTCCAATTCACAGAATCGTACGCCTTTACAAAATCTAAAGAAGTGATAATGCCATTTTCATTTCTATCCTCTAATAGGGCTATGATATCATCTATCTTCCTTATGGCGGTGCCTATAAACCTTCCTTTTAAGAAACCGAATTGGTCATCGTGTATCAAGTTGGGTAAAATAACATTTAATCTATTTGCCAGGGTTTTCGATATTATTTTATAATCTACGTTCAAGAGTGTTATTGGTCTGTAGTTCTTAATATATACCGGATCAGCTCCCTTTTTAGGGATCACGCTGATAATACCCCTTTTTTGATTTTCTGTCATATGGCCTGACTCCAAACATTCATGCATCATAGCCATAAATTTTTTCTGTATAGCGTACCAGAAATGTTGGTAGAATTCTACCGTAAATCCATCACACCCGGGGGCTTTATTTCTCTTCATGCTTTTTAAGTTTTTTTCTATTTCATGACTGGATATTTCTTCACTTAAAAAATTGTTATCTGCCTCGTCGAGTTGCGGAGTTTGAGATTTCCTTAAGAATTCTTCTGCAGCTTCACTTTCTACCTTACTCTCGGCATAAAGATTAGAATAAAAATTGCTACCTTCTCTGAGAATTTCTTTAGGGTCGGTGGAGAGGTTTCCTCCAATATTCAGCAGGTTAATTGATTTTTTCTCTGCTCTATACTTCTCTAGCCCACAGAAATATTTAGTGGGTTTTTCCCCGTCTTTTACCCATTTTGCTCTAGATCTTATTAGTGAGCCTTCCGCTTTCTTGGTTTCTAAGCATTTAATTTCTTCCAGTATTTGGGTTTTCTGATTTCTCTCCTCTAAGGACAATCGCTTTTTTGAGTCTATCTTTTGTAGTTTTTCCCTTAGATTTCTTTCTATTTCTCTCCTTTTCCTAGCCTTTAGGCCACTTATCTTGATGGCTAGCTCTCTAATTCTTAGTTTTAAGAACTCCCATGCCTGCTTATGACAGGTGTTTTGTTCGCTATCTTGTGAGCATAATTCCTCTACCCCTTGGATAAAGGCTTGGTCGTCCAATAGGTTTACATTTAACTTCCAAAAACCAGCCCCTCTTTTATTTGCATTATTCAACATCGAAATTGAAACCTCCTTATGATCCGTATGTGGACTTGAAGTCACTGAGACTTCGCTTACCGTATTTGCTATGTTCTCTGATACTAGTATATAGTCCAGCCTAGAATTTTGCTCGTTTCTTTGCCATGTGTACAGCGGAGGTCCCAAACATTTTGTTTGTACTATATCACAAAGGTCTAGCTTATTAACAAAGATGATAAACATTAATCAATGGGCCAATTATTGAGCCTTGTGGTACACCGGTTGTCATCGATACTTGGGGAGATGGGGTATTATTTACTATAACAATGTGTTGTCTATTTTTAAGATACGGTCACCCATTGTAACCGGCGAAGTGGAGTATAAAATTGTACAATTTGCAGACGATACCACTTTTATTCTTAAAAAATGTGAATACACTCAAGAGAGTTTTTCAAATTCAAAAAGAGTTTTGCCGAAGCCTCGGGTTTATGTATAAATGAGGAAACGATTGTAGATCTGAGTATCGAAAATGTTGATGCAATTAAGGGAGTCCGGGAAGGGAGTTCGGGAAATGTCCTGTAGTTTTCCAGGAAAACCCCAAGATGTTGGGAGCTTGATTATCACATCCTGACTTTGTACACAGAGAAACTGACTTGAATTTCCAAGAAGCGATAAAAAAAATGAAGTGGGTAGTAGGGGCCTAGGCTCCCAGGCAACTGTCATAAAAAATAGTGAATGTATATGAGAATATAGACAAATACATGTGATTGAAAATAATAAAATGTCTTGATATATGAGATCGAGGCGATATTATTGTAAACTGACTCAGACCGGTGTCTAAATAATCGGGATTATATTGCTGTGTATCCCATTGCTGTCCGAATTGATATTGGCAGAATGAAACGTATCACATGTGTGAAGTTTTCGTGAAATAAAATCGTTCTTTTAATCTCCCGTTTTCTAAATTTATTAGCATATTTAGGGTGTTTTTTAAATGTTTTCATGGTTTGAGGGTAGTTCGACTAGTAGGGTGCGCGCGATGGGAACACTCCCATGCTTCCTTCTTACTAGAGCTCTATCCAAGTACTTTCCTGCGAACATTCACAAATAATTCTGTTCTCTTCCTAAGCACTATGTTTTCAATTGCCTCAATTTATCGAAAAGACCAAAGCTACACGTTTTCCTAGCATAGAGACTCGGACAATGGAAGTAGGAGCTAGTGAATGAATAATATTATTTATTAGATGAATTCGAGTCTAGACTCTCCCTCCAAACCGCAAAATGCCATTAGAATCCAATTAGGTGGCCTACTCGAGGGCCAGGTCAACGCAGTTTAACACTGGCTCGAGATGGGAATTCAAAATTCCGACACAAAAGAAATTGTGAAATGGGACGTGAAACTTTAAAGTTGCATTCCCAGCTAAAGCGTCCCCAAAATATTTAATTGTTTTAGTTGTTGTTTTCTCTATCTCCAGTACTGTAGATTGGAAGATTCAAATAAAGAAAATGAAGAAAAGGTCCTCGAAGTTCTTGAGTTTTCCAGGAATTCATGGCTTTTTCTAGAATATTTATATTATTTTGTTTTTTGCTGATCTACAGTGGCAATCTGTATCAAATGGGATTAATAGTGCAATAAGTTGGCTTCTTTCTAGCCAGTGCTATCCTTATATCATCGAGTCCAACAGGATTCCCAAAGTTTTAGAAGGTCATAGAGAGTCAGACTGACAAAAAGTGAGATTTCGGCAGGTCCTCTAAATAACTATTTTGGGAGGTAATGGAATTTTACATCAATTAAGAAGAACAGGTCAAATCTGTTAATATCTTATCTGGGTAACATGTGGATGGGTCTGCAGTGTATAGACCACTATTTATAGACCATAATTATTCAATTTTTTTACGGAAATTAGCTGAGAATGCGGCTTTAAGAGAATATTGAAAACCGAAATTATCCTACTGGTTTTTTTTTTAAAAAAAACCAATCTAATACAAAGTAATATGAGACTAAAATAATGACAATGTGCCCAAGAATATTGCTTAAAATTAAAACTATACTTGGATGCACGTTCATATACATACATACATGTGATATCCTATTTCATTATCCATTCAAAGATACACAAGCACACATATCAACGAGACAAGAGACTCGTTATGTATATTGTAATATATACACAGCATCATATTTTTTTTTTATTTAAAAAATAAGGCCATTCACATTTAATATAATCATAACAAATACGCATGTCGACTCTGCCGATGTCTTGTTGCGTTGCCTTCCAGATTCTAATCAATTCTAATTTCATATTACACATTTATATAGCATATACAATTTACTAGTATTCTACCGATTCATCTTCAACCCAACAAATTCATTCGAAATCAAATGGAAACTATATTTCAAAGAGACGAAACCACGTACAGCATTTTGAAGGACCCTGTGGCAAAATTATCTATCCTGTTTCTGAGGTCACGAATGCCGGGGATCTCAAATAACTTCCACTATTTCATAGGCCTACGACATCATTGGACTTTCCTTCATCCTCCTCCTCTTCAAAAAGTCACCCACAAACCTTGACCCTATGGCCCTGTCGGTGTCTGTGAACTGTCTTACCTGTAGACAACCGAAACATATATATATATGCTGGTAGTATGGGAACCATGCGGATATGTGCATCATAAAGATTTCACATCACCTGTGGCTTATGGTAAACTACAATTATGCAAATTAGGCCACCTTGACCTTAACGCCTCTCTGCACACCAATTCAACACTAGATATCATGAGAAGAAAGCAGTTGTCTTGTCTTCTCCCTACAGTGCTTTTTCTCCTTCTCCTCACACAGTTGGCACTCTACCAACCTCCGGCCGGGCCAGTAGCCCACGGGGCCGGACCGGTCAGCAATATTAACCAGGGGTGCGGGGGGGGGGGGGGGGGGGGGCCTGGACAGCTTGCCAGCATACAATCTATCACCCTGAGAATTACAAGCAAAATAACATATACCCCTACCATCCCTAGCCTTAGAGCCATAATAATAACCGCCTTGAATATGAATGTACACGCGTTTTGAATTTTTACATTATTGAATTGGGTAATTGGATAATTGCAAAGTCAAATGTATTATTTTTGTTCAATTGATCTCTATCTTAAATACAACATTACAAAATATCTATGTAGTTACATAGGTGATTTAATGTAACCCTGTGGGGCATAGTATTGTATATTGTCTATTACAGGTGTATTATAATGAAGCGAGAGTAATGAATCAATAATTATGTTTATTGTCATATATATATATGATTTAATATAGTAGTATTATATGTACAATTAGCTCCATTGTCACTAAGCCGTCTTTCCAGTCGCCGTTCATTGGAAGAATTCAATGTTCGGCGACTGAACGGGCAGGGGGATTGGCTGGAATACATGAGCCTCGGAAACTCACAGTTCCCTTTCCATTGTACTTAAATAGTATCAGTAGATTAATATTCTAATCTAACCTAAAACGAAAAAAGCTGTCTAGACACAGACGGGGCAGTAGTCTATAAGATAATGTGTGTAAAATAACATCAATATGGAAGTTAAACTCAAGTGTAGGTTAAAGTGGTGTTGTCTTATATTTCATTACATTACTCAATCCACATATAATCAATTTTATTAGGCTATATACATGTATACAAAAATGGTGTATAAGTGTATTGCACTCATATAATTTCAGTAATAGTTATGATAATATATAATTTAATTTCACTGGAATAACAGTGGACTAATTATTAGTCCACTGTTATTTCAGTGAAATTAAATAATTTACTTATTGTTCAGCACCTTGTCGTATACGATATTATTTTCGCCCCCTCCATATATATATAATGGTTATTATTCATGCAGGCTGTCACGCTCCCCGGGCAACCAATAATGTCCAAACCATATATATATATTGAATCATTCACATCAGAAGGGAATTCTTGTTATAGCAGGAAGCCTCCACAGAGGGAGAGCAGAGAGAGGGAGAGAGAGCTTAGTCACAACAACACAAGCTACTGAAACTTCAAGTGATAGCAGTTGTAGTAGTAGTAGCAATATACTAGTACTAGTATACAGAATCCCTCCAGTCATGTTCAGCACCCCCATTCGTTCTTAATAATCCTTGATCCACAGCCTGGCACCACCCAGCCAGTCACAGAGGGGGAAACAAGGGTTGTTCACCCACTCACTGACAACACACTCACTCACACACTCCTCCTCATCCGCACGTGCTCCTGGAGTTGTGTGAGTATGCCAAGCTCGAGGCGGCCATGTGCTCCTCAACCTTTAAAACAACAAAGTTGAAGTTGAAACTAAACTTTGCACCAGTGCCTCTGACCAAGGATATATCGGAGGCAAACGGTTAAGGGAGGTTACCATGAACGCCAGCCAAGCGTGGAGTACCTATGCTATATGGAAGTAGAGCCTAGAGGTCCTGATGCAGGATGTCATTATTATTATGATGTTTCACCATGATAAAGCATAGCACGTTGCCAGTATTAGCTGTACTTATTGTAGAATTTCTGTGATAACTAACTAGTGCATTATTGGGGATCACCATGGCTGGATTCGGATACCTTCAACGCTGGCGAACTGAAAGTAAGTGACACGAAGTTTTCACATATTATTACGTGTTCAATATTACACTCTGAACTTAAAGTACTGACTCATATGTCCTGTTCGTATGGCTAAGTATGTGTAGCTATGTGTGTGCTGTATGTATATCGGTGTACTTGTATCCAAGCCATTATTATATTGCCATTCATCCCATCAACGAGAATAAAAGGAGCTTCTTTCCATTCTCGTTGATCCCATGCATGCATCTGAGAATGATGTATTTTGGACCATTTCAAACCTATACCATTAGCGTATTATATATCACCATTGCTAAAATAAAGGTCATATACCCCCGGGCTTGCAAATGGACATAGACAGAGGACCTTTCATGAGTAAGAGATCAGGAATTTAATCATGTTCTCTGTATAAATACGTATCCTCGGGTGGCATTCTGACGGTTAGGTGAAATTGGCGTAAAAACATGTCCAAGAATGCCAGACATGCGTGACGAGATGTGTATTTGTATCTTCAGGGGGTGTGTTGACAAAAGGAGATTGGTCACGGTTCACCGATTTTCTTTTCTCTGTATGTGCATGTGTGTCAAAGTGGGCTGCACACATTCTTACGTATACGCAGACTAATACTGAGGGTCAGCATACACACAAACCCCAGAATTGTTAATGCCTGTAAAACCCTGGTCAAATAACTGAACACACCTTGGTCTTGGCTTGGGATCAGCCGGAGCCAATATCTAATGTAAACTCGTGACATGCATTGTTCTGTTTGCACAAGGGTCCTAAAAAGGATTTACCTGTATGTGAACCCAGGTTACAATAGTCACCAACCCTCCATGGTAATTCAGGTGGAATAGAAACCTGGATTAGAAACCATTCTGTAGAGTATAGTAGTTTGGTGGAATAACTTTTATTTTAATACTTATGTTAAATCGTCATGAGCTGGAGATTAAAAAAGCGATTCTCTTCAATAAGCGATTCTCTTCAATTAATTATAACTTAAGTGTGTATGTCCGCTTTCTTGTGTGCCGATGATCGTAGTATGCGGGCGGATTCAAACAATTTACGAACACCCAATATACCTGTATATCTAAGTGTCAGTAACTAAGTCCTATTCAAAGTAATCCCAATTATGGTGAAGACATTTCGAATAGAGATATAACATGCCTTGACGCTTGAAGGAATGTAGTTACTATATATATAACGGTCGCTTGTGGTGGTGTGCATATATTATCATGTTTTTAATTAATGCATGTATACCCCTATTCAATCAGTCATTTTGTCTATTAATTTCCGATTCACTCCCTCATTTTCCCACATGTAAAAGAATCAATGGATTACACATAATATAGAGTGCACCAGGGAACCTTGGGGTTCTTATAATAGCTCCGCATATTAAAAAGTTGAAGTATTATATAATATTCCTTGGTTAATCATTGTTCTGATCTGGCTAGCTCCCAGCACAGGTGCTTACACTCACAGAATAAGTCATGATTATTGTGTGAAAGATTATAGGAAAATAACGAGCTAAATGCTGTGTTGTTGGAGCTGGTGGTAATTTGCATGAGTCAACCGTAACTACTATGTAACGTGCGCCATAGAAAACGCCATGTGTGCACCAGATTTCCACTTCTCTTTTTATCTTTTGGTTTCCTTGAAGATAACCACCCTACCCCCTACTGAAAACAGACTGTGACTGGGCGAGTGCAGGTGGGAGGGGGTATAGGTCACCCCACCCCCCTCCCCCTCCCCCTCCCCCGGAAGTGAGCGGCACGTGCCTTTTCAGGTGAATCAAAGCTCCTTAAGTTGGAAGACCGATGAAAGGAAATGTAAGAAACAGAGCACAATGAACACTAATTGCAGCCAAAACAACCTAATTGATTAGGGAAAACATTCATTAAGTCGAAAGGAAATGAACGCTTAATCGATAGTAATTTACAAAAAAGATATCAGCTAGCATAATGTTTTGAAACCTGTTAGTATAGAGAGTCAGATAAATGTTCACTATAATATTCCTTCCTGGCAATTCCTGGCGAATTTCATCGATTCTCTCGGGTTTTTTTTCAGTATTTTTGTTATCTCCAATCGGGCACACAGTAGCAGGGGGTTGAGTTCTGAGTGTAGGGTGAATCTTCGGCGTGGGCGGGGGGACCTTATGCCATGGCGAGTGACTGGGTCTGACCTAGTCCCAGTGCTTTTGTAATTACTCGGTGATATTTAAGCTGTTGGCAATACTGACATTCTGAGTCGTCTGTGAGGTTGCCCATATGAATATTGAGATTTGGTATAGCAGTGGTGGGGTGGTGGCCAGGAACCGGTGTGCTGGTGGAGAAAATCTATTTTTTTTTTTATAAAAATATGACTTACAATTTACTTTGCTGGAGATATATGCTGGTACAAAATTAACACGTTAAACGGCATTGTCCAGATCATTTGTAGATGAAAACTAGGCCTACTAGATAAAAAACTTTTTCGATAAGAAATATAGGCTAAATTTCTTGGGGGGGGGGGAGTAGTACGTTAATATGTGGAAAATATGTACATGTGAATAGTTTTGTCACACGGTTTTCCCATTTTCAACCAGGTTTTAATTTATGTGAGTCTTTTTTGTTTGAGAAATAACTTCTAGGCCTACCGATTGATTTCTCACGACCTTTAATTTAACTTGAATCTCGTTTTATTGGTGAGTCCTGATTTTACAGCTTTACAACAAGGAAGATTAATCGTTCTGAACTTGAGGTAGGCCAACCTCTCACATTAAAATGGAATAAAAGAATTGAAAACAAGTTAAAATGACATTCGCAAAGTAGGAGTCGAACGCTCAACTGATAAGGTCCTATAACTCAAAGTGTGTGGGTAATAAAGTGGGCAGAGGAATTCACGCATGTTTCAGGAACTTCCTACTTTCTCCCTATAAATCTCTCTTGCCTTTTTGTCACTTCTGCAGTCCTTCCCTGTTCCTCCCCCCCCCCCCCCCCCCCCCCCTTCCCCGCACACAGACACACTCGCCTCGTTTTTAATCATCTGTTCCATCAGGCCCCCACCACCCAACCTACCCCCACCCCACCGCTCAATCTCGTTCTGTCTCTGTTTTTACTATCAGACTCCTCGGTATCTTCATTGCTTTTTGTGTTCCTGACGTTCCTGACCATGGCCCAATTATTTTTTCAAAGCCAATACTATTATTCCTAGTACTTTTCAATGCAAATACTACAGCATTTCTAGATTCCCTTGCATTCGTCATCGTATGAATATTTGATCAAAATTGTATTATTCCTTCATCAAGGGTGGTTTTATTCCAGCAAGGTCGACACTGGCCAGGCGTTTTTGGGTCAGATTTTCAGAAAATGCACAATTAAACTTCACCAATATTCTCAAATAACCCAAATTCCAAACGAAAATAAAGTTCAAAATACAGTTCAACCTAGCCAGACAGATTGCTAGAATGAATGCAATTCTGAATATTCCCGAATTTACCTAGAATTGACCAATTTGCAGTCTAATTTAGCAGAATTTACTAAATGTGTACAGCTGCCAATTGTACATTTTCTGAAAATCTGACCCTTCTATACTTTGGCCGATTTCGATCTCTTATTGTTAACTCACGATAAAAACACAAGTTACTTTGCTGTAGCCCATAAATAATACTGTCGTGCATTTCGGACAAATTCAAAGGAAATCCTGCTTTTCTCAATTTAGCTTTATATTTCAATGGCTGGCTTTATCTAGATCATGCGTTTCCTACACCGTCTGTACAAGTCGCCATTAGTGTCCGGCATTGTTAACTGCAACTTCATCCCCTTTGTCCGTGAAACAGAACTTCTGAACCCTTCTCATATTACATGCTCTCCCACAATTTAGTTCGTGATTAAACTCCTAAGGTCATCAAAACAATCTGAGATGTATGTCAATATAGGAGAGCTCTGGGTACACTTGTATAGGAATAGTCTTTATTCTAGTCTAGTCATTAATTCTACGAAGTAAATGGATACCAGTACTTTGTTGCGACTGGGGATTTTTCAGACACAGATCTGTGCATAAATGGGAATGGAATTTGTCAGGATTCTAAATAAAAATCAACCTAAATAAAATTGCTTTAGACTCTAAAGCAATTTTATTTAGGGACTGTTCATAATTAACCACTGGGGGGGAGAGGAGAATTCATGAAAAATTCTTGCGCAAAATTGTATGACCCCCCCTTAAAGTCTTGCGCAAAAATGCATGCACAAATGCACAAACTTCAAAGTTTGTGCAAAATTGCATGACCCCCCCTTTAAACCATCCTTTTTTAATACTGATCCTCATGTTTACAATTGATGACAAAGGAACAATCAGGGATCGATATCACTTGAGTGGGGAGAGCTAATCCATCGGAAATATGAGGAAACTGGAGATTTTGACTTCCAGATGTGGACATATAAACATCAGATAGGTCATCAGATGACAACAGCATTGTCTAAAGAGAGCTGCGTTACAAGAGACATACTGGAAGTTATTTCATTGGGGCAGTGAGGCCGCAGGTCCATGCCTATTTCCCTCACATGGAGTCAGCAGCCAGCACCAAACCTCCAGAATGTGCAAAAGCAGGAAAGAACAGCTTGAAGGAAGTTGACCATGTGGAGGTGCTACAATGTGAAAAATTTGGGGATCCACAACGCCACTGAGGATGAGGCAGATGAGTTCTAGCTAGGCCTGGTACCCCAGCAAGAAAAATAGATCGCAGGAAAAAACATCGCAGAAACAGGTTTGCAAGAGAAAGTCTGCTCAGGAAAAATGATTCTCTGAAAACATTGCTGAATTTTGCACCCAGAAAAAATGCGTGCAAACTTTGGGAGGGGTTTTCAAGGCTCTTTCCCTCACAAAACTGCAAGCGGAGTTATTCCCATCGCAAAATCTAAAATAGACATAAATATACCTTTATCACAGAATTTTCCTGTTCAATCTTCGAGTGTGTGCAATCTTTAGTAATCTTAAGAAGTAAAGAATCTCTAATCACCAATTAATTCTTGTCAATCGTGGAAAGTTGTAACTTATATGTGATAGCTGCAGGCGTTTGTAACTAGCTTCAAACTAGTACAAGAAATACCCTCCATCTTTATTGTGTCGAAGAGGATACTGAGGAAGATGCACTGCTGGGCAGGGGATGAGCACTTGCACCACAAGATGCCAAAAAAGTAGCTAAACAAGTAGATGGATCAGGGCATTTTGTTTGAAGGCACAATCATCCATAGTCTCGCCAATGATGAAAAATTCATCTAAGTAATTGCAAATGCCACCAATCCCATGTCTAGCAAGGCATCTCACCACAAAGTTACCTAGTTGGTTAAAATCGCTGAATTTCCCTTGCTAACCTGATTTGGGATCTTTTTTTCTGGGTGGGGCCCCTGGTGCCAAATAAAAGGAAGGTCAAGGCAACAACCCAGCCTCATCAGGGAGGCTAGGATGCAAACAAGGCTGATAAAGTTTGTGCCAAAGCACATAGCAAACAGACTGGCTAGGAACTCCGGGAAAAGGTTACCATCATTCTAGGAGCCAATTGTGCCATACAATTGATGGAAGGAACATGAAGATTAGGTTGATGGATGAATCAGGTATGGCCAGCCTGAGGACCATGTGTCACCTCAAGACCAACAGAGACCTGCATAAAGACCAGAGAGAGTATTACCTAGCATACACGATAATGATTTTTCATGTAGTGGAGAACCACATGTAGCCCTAGATCCTCGCATATAACAGTCCTCATAAGGAACTGCAGGTGCAGTTTGACTTAAGGTAGGGGACAGCCCCTGGGTCATATATATATCTGCCTTTCTGATCCCAAGAACAAAGAAAGACAAAGCCCAGTAGAAATTCTTGGGCAAGTAAAAGAAGCGATACTGTGGAGCCCTACAGGGCTTTTGCCATGTTTGGCACCTGTAGATTTGGGGACAAGTATTAATTTCCCCATATGAAAAGGATGCCAAGAAGTTGAGTGCTCCTCGTGTACCCAACCACCACTAGTGATCATGGGGGAGTTGCTCCTGCCCTCATACAGACATTTTACATAACAGCATACAAGATGGATTCAAGATAGTGAAAAAAGATGTTCAGGCCAAACCAACTGTCATGGAAAATTACAGATTGGATGGTTGTGGGGCAGCAGGGGATTTGTAAATGATGGAGAGTTAGTGTATGTCTCATGGGCAGGGTGGCCAAACATCACTGACAAGTATATCATATACAAAAAGGTAGCAATTCTTGATCCAACCTGCCATCTTTTTTCACCCAACCTTGATGAATAGACAAGTAATGGTCTATTCTGATGACACAACAGCCATGTCTTTCATCAACAAGAGGTGGGCAAGGGACCCAGAAAAAGCACAAGTGATGAACAAGATTTGCATCTTTCTGCATGCTTCCTCTCATCTAGCATAGACCACCATGCAGCTACACATGTGTTACAAACCACAACTCTCCCATGCTTCCAGACCACCACAAGTCAGATGCTTGCAGACTGCCTTAGAGAATGGTCTGCTTGTCCAAATACCAGAGAATTTTATGATTGAGATACAGGAATCTTCTTTCATGACCCAGATTTCAGCAAGGTTTAGCAAGTATAAATGGCGCTGCCCTTTATAGTTGGTGCAAAAAAAAGTGCCCCCCTTTAAGTCTGTGTAAAAAAAGGGGCCTCCTTGACCCTCAGAATCTGTGCAAAAAAAGATGACCCCCCCTTCAGAGTCTGTGCAAAAACAGGTGACCCCCCCTTCAGAGTCTGTGCAAAAAAAGATGGCCCCCCCTGAAAATTCTCCTCTCCCCCCCCCTAGAGGTTAATAATGAACAGTCCCTTAGGTTGATTTTTATTTAACCGCTCTGATGCTAGACTGCAGCGATGAAATTCGTTGCTATAATCAACGAGACTATATAAACTCGTTGCTATAATTCTCGGTGCCTTAAATAAAATCCTTGCATTGAAGGTGAAATCATAGATTGCTCCATCTGTTTTGAACTGATTTGTTTGTAAATTTATGTTCCCACTGTAATCAACAAAAGCATTCCAGTATAGACTCACAGCCTATAAGAATGGCATGTCAGTGATTGGATGCCTATAGTGAGCAAATAGCTTTTCTGGCCCAGGAGTAGGCGTCCTGATGGGATTATAATAGTATTTAGCAGTCCTTATGGGATTATAATGGAATTTTGCGCTTTCAAGCGAGAGGCTTTCCCTCAGTGTGACGGGACTATCTCAACCTTGAACCTAGACTGATTCAGGGGAATTAAGTGTATTTAACGTGTAAGCCATGATTTTATAATTTAATAATATTTGTATTGTTTATCCTTGCCATGATTCTTTCGATTCAAGATTGTGTAAACTTTCGGTATAACATCAAGAATCACTACTCTGTTTTTAACGTTATACAAATACTGTACGAATGGTTTTTATCTCATATATAAAAAGGTATAAACAATCTTCATTTTCTTAATTAAACTGCGTCATCATTATGTTCACTGTACGGGTACATGTATCTTATACTTGATTATTATTACTTGACATCCAGTATAAACATCCTGGATTTTTTAAAACAAATAAAACAAATATCCAGAAGGTCATGGTCCTGAGCATTCTCACGCGCACACTCTATATATTACACTCACGAATTAAAGGATTATTATTACGAAAATTAATAAAAGTTAATGACAATATGATTTCATATGCTTATGATGCGATTCAACCTTAAGCCCTTCACTTCTTGTTATTATCCTAAATTGATTTTCACCGCTTCATCCTTTTATTACGAGAACCGTCCGAGCATACATGTGCCAAAATTAAAAACAAAACAAAACTTCCCTCTAGCCATTCATTGTCTGGCATTGAAGAGATAATGGATTGTACATATCATGGCCATCTAAACAGCTACACGCTATCAACCCTTTTATATTTTTTCCTAATAACTGTAAGGCGAAGTAATGATTGATTAGGATATATTATATATTGCCCTATAATTTTGTCAGCCTCCTATGTTTGTGGGGCAGATCGGGGGCAGGGGGTCAGACTGTTATAGCACTGGGCCTCTATATCCCACCCCGTTTGCCCTTGCTTTTATCAAGTTTATGGGAACATGCTGGCATCTCTCCCATGCTTTTTCCCCACATATGATAAACAAAGGGGCGTTAAAGGGTTAAGTGGGAGAAATTGATGGCCGTTTAATATTAAATACTTTGCGACTTAAACATGTTGGTGCTTGGATTACTGAGTGTTTTGACCACATAATTATACACTCTTCTTTTATGTTTTTTTGTGTTTATATGCTGGTATATACTGATCGAGCGAAAGATTTAATAATACTGTGCAGTTGGCTTGCATTATTTGTCTTTCCCGGGAATAAATGTTGGAAGATTGGAAGATTTCAGAGTTATAGGAGTTATAATTAATGACTTTAGAATACGTACGAGAACCATGCATGTGTCAAGGGGCTTTATTTTACGCAAGTTCATGTCACCTTACATGCACCTGCAGCCTAAAACTTCAGCAGAGCGCAAAAGACAATGCGATAAAACTGAAAATAGCGTGTTGTTTTATGATAAAATAAAATATCCAGTGTTACATTTCCCACGGAACTACGCATGTTTATTCGTGACCATTGTTTGAATGTCATACCGCGCACGTTTTGCAAAGGAGCAAAGGTCTTGATTTACTGTTTTCCCACATGCTAAAGAAGCCATCACAGGAGACCTACAAGCAGTGAAGGAAGTCTCTTTGTCCTGTTTGTGATGTAAGGTCTTTGATTGTGTTCACATCTATAAATTATATTACGATGGTATAGATACACCCCTGGAAGTTCTGTTACGGAAATTGAGTTCTTGGTGAGAGAATGTTCAGTGAAATATTCGTGTGCGGCTCTATTGATACCTATAAAAAGTAATGTTTTGTAATATCAATTTCTATTTCAAAATATATGTTACCATATTATATATGTTATTTTAACATTTTGGCAGTCTCTTATATTTCCTTCATGTTATTTCTGGGTGGACGATTCCAGTAAAATAACTAAATATACTCCATAGGATCACCTTCTAAAGACAGGGATATATTTGATACACTGTCTTGAAATTTGGTAGATGTATTGATATGACTCAAAGCGCTAAGCTCTCCAAAATTAAGAACATTCCAACACATCCCATCCTATAAGTAAATCACTTTGGAAAATATCACTTTAGCGACTTGCGACTCATTTTCCCTAAGCACATCACATATATATGGGGCAGATGCAATAATAAACATGCATCATGGATAACTACGCCATGGGTGAAAGCAATTGGTTTATCTACATGACGGACCCATGGCCATGATGAAATTTGTCAACAGATAAATACAATTATTGGCTTCCTCTTCTCCTTTTCCTATTATCTATTTTTCCTATATAAATACATAAATAAATACATGTAATGTGTTGGCTAAACACATGCATGCACGCTACTTATTTTGACATCATTGTTTGCCCTTGGTAATAAGCCCACTCGTCATATTAATGTATGCGCTGTATTTTCTGTTGTTTTGGTGGGGTTTTTGCTCCCACTTTGATCTTATAGAAATATTCGATCAGGTAGTATTTGGTATGCACAGACGGCTGTAAGTCCTATTCATCTTGTGATATTTGCTATTGTTGGTCAGTCGTTCCCGACCCCTGGCAGATTAGTTGTGTGCTCTAGGATTGTTTTGTCCTCCTTATTACTCGTAGGCCGAATATCCAGGGTTATATCATAGCTGATGTATTGCATTGTTTTGTTGAGCATGGGAGTACTGCCAAGAAAACAAATGTTCCATCATTCAGTATAATATAGGTGTGTCTCAATGTCATTGAAACAATATCAATTTTGAGTTCACATGATAAAAGATGGGATGATAAAAGTTATCCCAAATTGTGTCATGTAATATTGGTTTTGAAGTCTATGGAATTAGTTGACCTCTTCGACATTCTTACAATTAAGCTGTTTTTACCTCAATTTGGTTTATGAAATTTGAAACCTCAAAGCATCACATCAAAACAATAAAAAAATCATATGTGGTAGATGTAACGGTCTTCGAATAGCGGAGTTGCATGAGACACTATGTAGGCCTATGTTATTTACGGCGCATGTTATTGTTAGAATAGATACAATTAATAACGTACAAATATTTGGCTTTTTCTCAATAATAAATGCAAATTACAAATTGTATCAGAACTTTCTTACATTTCCTCTGACGTACAACTCTCATGAATCGTTGGGAAACAACTAGCTAAGACTTGGTATGGCGACAATGCAAATCCCCTATTGAGTTTGTGCAGGCAATAATAATACCTATGGGGGGATTGATGGTATGATGTGTGGGACACGAGAGACAAGGATATAATGCCCTTCTGGCAAGCTCTATAGCGTTCTCCTGCCATGTCCTCATGAGTCAAGCTCAATGCGGGCCCCCACCGTATTCATTTAGGTAATTTGCCACAATCACGCCATAAAGTAGCCAGGAAATAGCTGACCGTTCATCTATATACATTTGATATTAATCAATAATTGCTACTGGCTGATGAGAATCCATACGATTCACCAGGTTCGCATGAGCTATATTGTATCAATTTTCACTCTTTATTGATTATTACTTATTTCCACTCCGAAACACGGATAAATTAGTGCTAAATTAATAACATAATTGGTATAACAACCCCAAATCCCTCAGTTTATGAGCATAATTGTATATGAATCGGGAAGAATGCCATATTTTTTTTGTATTAACGGTATTTCTTACAAAAACATTTTCTCCATTTTCTTTTTAATCTTAAAGCAATGGAATACGTTCTAATTATTCATAGTGTACACAATTATAGACACGTAAAAAAAAGTTAACCATGTGTTTTAGATATGTCTATCGATCAGAGACAGTTCTTTTGTTGCACACCTATCAATTCCAAATCGATATATTTTTTGACATCTCATTGTGGAATTACTATACCATCTTCCCCAATATAATGTATTTGAGTATCGGCAACCCTAAACCATCAATGAATAAAACCACAAACTATCGCTGCACTATTTTCCAATGAATGTATACACTCTAGGTCCAAACCCTCAGATCAGATAAGAATGGTATGTCAGCCTACTTCGCTAATCGGTTTTCTGGCCTATGACTCTGCATTTTAATGGGGATATATGACATTTTGTGGTCTTAATGGAATTGTAATGGCACTTTGCGGTTTGAGGCGGGAGGCTTTCCCTTTGTTTCAAGGGACTCTCTCATCTTTGGGCCTAGACTGTATAAATGAATGTATTTGGGTGTTTATAGAAAAGATATATTTTTTCTGGCTCACCATACGGCCTTCAACATTAGTTTACACCACATCAGCACTCCTTACACGTATATATATATTAGATGTTGTGTCTGAATATATATGCTCTGTCACTCTTGACAAATAGACTCAACTATGGAATATTTATAGAGAACACAGGGTATATATACGGTAGCCACACACAAGATGACTTTTATGAGTTGTGTATATGTCATCCAGAATTTATTATCATTGATATCAAATAACAAGGACCATAGTGATGCGCCCAGTGGTAATGGCTGGGGCAAATAAGGCAAAAATAGTATACATGTATAGGAAAAACTTTAGTTGACCATGTTACCCCTAGGTTCATTCTGTCAGGCTACATGTACATGTATATGCTCATTTTTTCCCGGACTTCAATCATCTAAGGCTGCAGTATATAATGTGTCCTATGTACATATGTTTATACTGCTTGGGAACTGAACAAATAAACATAGATATTCATATTACCTATTCGGGATATAGAGACTGTTGGTATAGTGGGAAGGAGTGAGGTTTTTTTCCTTTGGTTTCGTTTTGTATTCAAGCGAGGAGCGGTCATACATTATCATACATTACCACTAGTGCCTGTATTTCCTTCTTTTTTTTCGAAGTATAAACATTAGCAAAATCCGAGCAAAAATAAACATACCAGCATATATGAAAAACCAGACTAACTATGCAACTCATTTTTTAATATGTATGTCGTTGCTTCGTAAAACGGAGGTCATTATAGTCAAATAGCAAAAGAAGCTATGCAGCAATATATCAATAGCATTATAAATTATTCGCCAATGCTGTCACATTCAGGGTATTGCTCACACAAGTATCCTTTCTGACCTTCTTCTAAATGGCAATGCAAACACGATCAGGTCTATTTTTGGAAAATAAAGTTACAACTTAGCTCCTTTTATCGGGTCCCATTGTGATCAAAGAAAAGGTGACGGCACAGATTTAGAAACAACCCTGCCCCCCAGAGTGGAGCTCTATATATGTGAACATTACAGTTTTCACACACTATATATACCAGCTCACGACACACGGTCCTAATAATCCCAATACCCACCATTATACCCTGCAGTCTAGGCCCAAATATGAGAGAGTCCCTTCAAACGGAGGGAAGGCCTCAAGCCTCAAGCCACAAAGTGCCAAATGGCATTATAATCCGAAGAACGCCTAGTCCTAGGCCAGGAAACCGATTAGCAAAGTAAGCATCCAATCACTGGCATGCCATTCTTATCTGATCTGATGGTTTTCAGTTAGGTCCAGACACCCACATTCCTCGATTCCACATCCAGCGATAAGCTTAACCGCAAGGCTAAGACTAAGGCTAAAGTGTTAATGACTCCCTGAAACTTAGGTGACCACAACTGCCTTCTGAACCTGACTGTTTTTGGACTGTGGATTTATATGAGCTGATGAACATCTTTAAACTTTTTATTTAATTCCTTTGATATTAGAATTTTATTCTAAGCTTGGATTTACTCTGTGTCATACCCCTCATTACCTGGCGAAATAAAAGATTGTGGGAAAATATGGACAAGTTCATACAGATCTGTGATTGTATACTGGAATATACTAGTATATATGTCCCACTGCTGTAAATAGTCTCAAATTCCCATTACTAAGCTTTGCATTCTAATTATAGACCTGGTTTTATTCATAGAAGTAGTATACAAAAAGGGAGCCAAACTGTGGAAGAGATATGCCGGGAACATACGTACACCACACAAAAGTGTTTAGGTTTCTTTAATAACTGCGATACAAAGGTGCTATATATAATATTTCATATAATCGACCCATCAATGGATATATTTGGACGTGGGCATTACCTGTCTGCATGGTATGTTCGATTATCCACTTTCCTTCCAGCCATTCATCAGGACGGTTGTGTCCTTTCATACCAATATTGTTTTATATTTTACTGTAACTGTTCTTGTTTATGGTAAATAAACCTTCGCGGTTCTTGGTTCAGGCTTGGAGTAATAATTAAACTCCAAGGTTCAGGCCAACCTTCTCTTGATCTCAGTTTATTATAATACAGCAGCCCAGGACAACATATTTAATATATTTGTTCAGGTCATATACAAACCTGTAATCAGTAAACATTCTGAATCAGTTTACATTTAGCACCTATATACAAATATCATTAGTATCATATCTATTCCAATTATATTGTATCAGGGTCTGTTTGAAGGCGGTGCCTAACCCACAGTTCCATACTTGTTCTTTTCCCCACCTCCTTATAAATATGGGAAAATAGGTACCCGTGCTACAATATACTGTATGCATGTGAATTGCATGCTCACGCAATGGGATCAATTAAAATATGGCATGGGTGGTATACCACCCGCTGCTGTTTGTATCGTTTTAAAGACGAGGTCAAGTTTCAGAGTGTGCAAGATGAACACCCGCTGATATTTCTTATTGACACTGGGTAGAGAGTGAAACTCAACATTACCTGAAAGTCCCCCGTTGAGCTCAATAACATTGCATAAGAAAGTGTGTATAAAGGAACCCGTTGCATAACAAATCCTCACTTAATATTTGTCCTTCCTTAGCTACCTTTCTTTGCTATAATGTACTTGTCAATTGCAGCCCCACCTCCACCCACCCACCCACGCCGGTTTTATTATTTAAGGGGGAATGGTAGGGGATGTCCAAAAATATGTACCCCCACACAGGCCGCAGTATCAAATACATTCCCCAGGGTGGTGAATGTCCGTCAGGGTATACATAATTTTTTTTAAATTCTTATTTGCAATAATAATGTGAAAAATATGCCCCATGGGGTCGGGGAATTTACACAAATTTATTGTCCGGGGGTTGGGGGGCGGGGATTTCATCATATTTCCCCAAATGCCCAGAACATTCCCCAATGGAGGGCGGGGGTTGCAATTGACAAGTGTATAAAGCAGCTGGTAAGGAACTTTTGTAGGAAGGAAATCGCTATACAGACAATGCTAATTTCCATTCCTACCATATAATAGGAATATCCTACCTAAGCAAGCATTGGAGGGGAATTACCTTAGCTAGGAACATTTCAAGTAAGCATTCCTTATGCAACAGACCCCACCGAGGTCCCAGACGTTATTAAGTACAGGGAAGTATGTATCTAGGAGATGTCTAGTTTCGTTTCGATCAGGTGAGGCGAAATCAGTTTCTTTCACGAAGCTTTTTGGCTGCACGTGAGTGTACGCAAGGTATATATAATAGGGTTAACATATTATATATGGGTCAGCCATTATTATGGGTCGAAACAATACATGGTATATGAATAAACAAACGACCCTGGTCACTGATCTATTGTTACTGAACCCAAACAATGCTAATCAGTTACCGGTTTGTCAAACACTTTGTTTTATATTTGACAAGGATGGACTGTCTTTGGCAACCAAAGGTAACCTTGGTAACACGAATAGACTGAAGAAGTCCTTATATTGTGTCAGTTATTGACCTTTTCTTGTTTTCTTTTACAATTGTGCATTCGAAGACGCATAATTATGACCTACACGATGACTATTACCTATAATATTATTTTCAACGCAAACATTTATGGCAAACTATCGTATCTGATAACACATCAGTGTATTAAACGCAGCTATACATGCAGTAGGCCTTTATATTAAATCCAAGAATTAATACATAATGATTAATCATAATATGTTTTAAACATTTTTATATTTATATGTACATGTTGATATCCCTCAAAGTGCGTCATAGTTGTCCTATTCATCAATGACTCGGTCGATGGCTGGAAAACTGCACTGTGCTCATTAATAATGTTGCGAAGATAGAAAAGGAAATAATTTCCGCCAGTTCCGGGAACTACAAATTAAGCAATATTTACCCAGTGCGATGAGTAACATTTCTGTACAACCTCCCCCCATTAGGTCTAGCTAGGTCTCTTCTTATGGGCGATAAAACATCTCAATCGTGTGGAATAAGGGCCATTGGATCTATTACTCATACAAGCCACCAGGGGGATCTGAGTCAAACGTTTGCGACTCATCCTCTCCCTGGATCCTAGGATCAATGGTGTACATGATGTATGCATGTAATAGTGGCTTTAGTGGTATTCTTGTGAATGTGTGAGGCATGCTCGTGGCTTTAGATCACATGTGTGTAAGATATGTGGTTACACTTGTGCTAGTTTTATTATTTAAAAGCTGGAAATCCAATGCGGACTTCACTTTCAGTTACTGCTTATAACTGTAGGCTACTTTCATCTGAAACTTTTCCATGTGCCTGTTATCATTGTTATTACATTATTTTATTATTTGTATTTAATATTTATGATATCAGATATCTATTGATAACAACAAAATCTGATATCTTATGACAACAACAAAAGTAAAAGCAGAAATTGAATGCATGCTTCTTCATTCATAGGGCGTAATCCCTCCAATATCATTCTTTGAAAAAAGTGTGTAGAAACGTTTAAAGTGATAGAATCATGGTTCAGAAGGGACGCAACTAAAGAAAAGTGAAGAAGACAGATGGAGAAGAGTAGGCTAGATTTCTGTGTGTGATAGAAAAAAAGAAAAAGAGGTCACTGGTTAAGGACAGGGCAGGATGTTTTGTTGATAAAGTGCTGAGATATTTGTTCCATCAAACAAGTGCGATGTAATGTAAACTTCAAAATTCTTTAACAGCCATCTTTGCGCTCAGAATTCTTTCACGTTCCTTTCCGACAACAAAAACTCTAACTGAAACTAATGATGAATGTTATAAGTTGAATTAGTTGAATTGTTATTGCTTTGATTAGATTTGAACATTATACTTTGAACTTTTGAAATACGTCTATAGCTACATACTAATAAATGCGTTGATATTACAAATGCTCACCATCCATTTAGCTTTTAATAAACATATCCATATAGGATTCAGCTAGAATGACCCAAATGCATATTGGACCTTATCGTGGTCGGATCTTGGTTAACAAAAAAAGGAATGAATCAGAAACTGTGAACGAAAGTGCAGGGGAGGAGGTTTTAGACAAGGAGGGATTGATGTGAACTCGGTTCATAAGAGTGCCTTTTCTCCTGATGAAAATCTAGATTTGATGCCACCCATATGAGGTCAGTAATATCACAACGACCATCTCTCTTCTACAATAATGTTTATGCAACTTCCTGTGGGCCTGATGTTGGAAACCTGTTAATATGGATTGTGAGTTTATCTTAGTCTAAGATTTATCTACATGGGAACCAACTAAATGGAACTTTTACAGGGAGACCAACTTATTTAACAGGAGTCAGTACTACAGAAATATTTAGCATATCAGATGTATCAGCTAGAGGGTTCTAAATACATACATCATGGGGGGGGGGGGGGGTTGTTCACATATAGTTGAAAATCGATCTATAGTCAAATACAATATTAAATAATTGATTATAGTAGAAAAACAGTTATTAACCTAATTGGCCCTGGTATCATGGATAAATCAAGGGTAAAACTCTCCAATGATTCTCGTGTAGGCATGGACTTTCATACCCACTTTCATATTTCGTCCAAAGGTCAGTTGTGAGCAATTGTGCCCCTGCGTAGCCATGGCATTTATGACTATGAGTCACTTTTCATTAAGTATTATGTTTTGTGCGAAGGGAGGAAAATAGTTGGAGAATGTGTAACGTTGAAAATAAGACTGGAAACGAGGGATACTTGGGTCAAAGGCTAAATGTGTTTTGGTTGATGATACATCGGAATTCCCTGAAAGGTCTTAACATCACATGGATTTGGCTTTGAGGTTGGAATTAAAGGAACATCGAGGATGTTGTGTTCACAGAGTTCAAAAGTATTAATCTAATGAAGAGACAATGATCGAGTTTCGAAACTTCGGAACTTTTTAAATAAACAAATTCAACAACCATAATCCACGACTGCTCCTCTCACGGGTCTGATGTTTTATACCCTCATTAAACAGGGTTTTTTTCCTTTTTCAAAAATCGTATAGAGAATGGTATTTTTTAAGATGAAAACTAGTCCAACGTTTAGGTCCGGCTATTGAAGTCCATCCAAAATATGATCAATCACAGGCATCTGAGCATGGCATGGCATCAATGTATCTAGATTAAAGATCGCAGGCACACAAAAATGCAGGAGGCAGATTTCCTTGGTTGTTTCAAAATAAGAGAGAAGACGATGTAAGAACTACGTCCATATCAATAAGGGTATTCCATTAAATTCATATTACCATCTGAATACAATCGAATGAAGGTGAATACAATCGATTGAGAAAATGAGTAAAACTCCCCTATGAGTTAGGCATGGACTATCATAGTTTTAGGGTATCCCATTTAATTTATAGCTACCATCTGAACACTTATTAATTTCTCTTCTTTTGACTTTTCGCTGAAAGTTATTTCCATTTAGATATTTATTTATATTGTAATTTAATGACTGTAAATTTAATTTCTGTAAATGAAATAAAAAAGAATATTCCAAAAGGAATATACCATAATTACCAACAGCATTCTACCACAGAACATATATAGATGTAGATATCGTACAAGGACACATGTGATATTTGGGCAACTAGATGAAATAGTGATAGTGATAGTGATAGTGACCACATGAAAGATCAACAGTGTGTGTGTGTGTAGTGGTTTGCCCAGAAGTGTTTACACGCATTCGATCTAGATCATTTCAAGGATGCTTGTCACGTTACGATCACCACAAAATTGCCTGAGGTTTACCTCATTCATCCCAGACTCTTCAGTTCCATGCTTTGGTCTATTCATGTGGTTCCAAAAACATGGTAGAATAAGTAATTTCTGCATTCTGCCCTGGCAATTTGCCCATAATTTATACTTGGGAAGATTAGAAACATTGAAGGTTTCTTGTCTTTGTGAGCCAGAGTAATTGTTAGTTTATGCATAGAACCACATTTTCTTGCCTCTCAGTGTATTTGTGATGTTTCTGCAACCCAATAGTGTATATAACCCATATATGTTTAAGCAGAGAAGGTGGCTATAATATAATCAAATGTAGCAATGATATTTATGTACATATTATTGAGCTCCAAAAGTGGAAACAAGGTGTTTAGGTTGCGTAGCGTTAGGTTTTATCTATTGGGGTAATGTTCAGTATTTCCATGGTCACAGGATTTCCCACGACAATTTAAGACATTGATCCTCCAGAGGAGTAAGAAAGAAAAGTGCAACCCTTCAAGGGTTGAAGGAACGTGGAAATAAGTACCTGTTAGAAATATGTGTCAGCAATCAAGTTTTAATGTAGAACAGCCCGTTAATGAGAGGGAATTTTCGAAGAATATCAGTAAATGATTTTTTGTAATGTATTAAGGTAAGATTCCTCCAAGAGCATTTTCTTCATCAAGAGCCCACACTGAATAGCCTATGCGTCCATTTAATTGCCTTCTAGTTTATCTATTTCAGAAAAACTTATTTACAGGAGGGGAAAATACTCTATCCCCTGCATTTGCTTTGCATCGTGTATTACATGGGTGCTATTATTGATATTCTACAGAATAAGAAACCTGCACTGTTTTGCCACCTTGAAATGTAATTCTCAACCCAACCTGAACGGAGAACCCGTCGCTTTAATTATTTCATAGACTCATCCTATTAGATACTTAGGCGCCAGACATACGTATTTCAGCTTATATATAACATGTTTTACCATTTATAATTATTACTTACTTTCAACGGCGAAATGCTTCACAAATTACACGCAGACATGTTTTTTGCGCACCCCCCTCGCGCCTTGTACTATGCATGAATGAAAACGAAGAAAATCCCTCATGTTACTGAGTAATAACCTCCTCGTGGGGTACACCACTTCATTGGTATGTTTCTATTTTTTGTAATATTTTTATTAAAATATTGGCTGGTGTGTTCTTTTTACCAGTAACGTCATTTAATTAATAGGACTTCTCACTTATGGTTCCTGGGTGAAAAACATTAATGTAGGTATGCATACCCATAAATCATATATTACGGCGAGAACATGATAATAGATCTTCAGCAAATGGATAACACGGTTAGGTTTTATTGCTAGCATTCGTTGATAAAGATGCTAAATATATCTACCAGTATGTTAAAATTAATCTTCTTTATAGCCACCTACCTAGTCTACCACTTTACACACTGGTAGTATGAATATATGTGACCAGTATTCACGCCGAAACAGTCTAGGGCTCAAAGCCTCTCAGATCAGATAAGAATGGTATGTTAGTGAGTGGACGCCTACTGCACTAATGGCTTTCCTGACCCTGGAGTAGATGGCGTTTTGCGGTCTTAATGATGAGATTATAATCACACTTTTATGGTTTGGAGCGAGAGGCTTTCCCTCAGTTTGGGGGCACTCTCTCAACTCTGAGCCTAGACTGGAAAGTAAAAGTTATAAGTTTAAATAATGAACGCTCATCATCTCATCATCAACCCTGGAGAGTTTGTAATACGCTCCTGGAGAAGAGACTGGCTTCTCCAGGGTATCTCGAGGTCGTGGTAGGTGATCATCAGGAAGGCAAATCTCTGGTTAAGGGAGAAGCCAACTATACAAAGCGCTTTCACCATCTATATAATATTTCCTGGCAACTCCTGATAAGAAATGTTTCTGATGTGCCAAAATCGTTTATATCCTTATTGACATATGGCCTGGGTTATCACAATATAGTAGGTTTCCCAGAAATTCGGATACAAAGTTAAATCGAAAATAAACGGAATCTTTGAATGTATATGGTAATGCATGGAGGATGCGAACAGGCTAGTGTTTTTATAGGAATAAACCCCGGGTTATAAACGCAACAGGAATTAAACTAGATTTGATTTTTATTGTTGTTCATATATTCATGTTATACGGTACATAATTCGATGCTATCACACTTGCCTACAATATTAATTCTACGGCTAATAGCGTATTTCTTATGTCCCATTAATTGTAGCGGTTTTTTTTCAGTTTGCAAAATATGAAAATAAAAAAAAGAAATTTCCTTGTCACAAATAACGACCTACCTTCTTTATTAATACACATGGGAACTGTGTGTATATTTTCCATCATATATCGATCTCAGGTGTGCATTCTGACCTTCCCCTAAAGGCTATTGATCTCCTTATAACCATGCCTTTCCACTCCATACCTTCATACATTCACCCCTTGCCATACCATCAAACATACCGTAACATACCGATAGATAGGCAATCACTTTGCATACCCCTTATCGACCGAGTGCTCGTGGGTGGGAGATATGAGTTATATTTTCATGCCCCATACTTCTTACTAAATGATTTTGGAATAAGATATGCCTCTTTGATCTGGGATTTGGCTTGTGGTATCCGTATAATATAAAATCCAGAAGCCAAACATAATATTCTGTAAGTCAATTCTTGGTACTTTTGTTATTCACCTTCCTGGGAGAACGATATAGCTGGTACTGACAGAGGGGTATAGTCGTCCAAAGCTAATGTATGACGCATTCATGATATTTCTGACATGATGGATTGTGATATAAAATACATATAGTCCATATCGCCCCTGAACGAATATTAGGGTGTTACTTTTAATTACTGGGTGCTGGCTGTATCTCCTGGGGGTGAAATCAAGTATATAAATATTGGACGAATGCTCAGTACTTAGAAATAAAAGTTGTCAACTTGAAATGAAATAAAGAACACATAATCAGTAATAGGGGATTCGCATGTCTCCCTGCGCAAGTCTATTACAGTGCATGCATGTTGGGATGGATTCAGTTCAAATCTAACATCTAACAAATATTTAGCAACATTTTAATCGAAAATTGCACGAATGTTTTCAAAAATATCATTTAGATTGTGTACAATTTTAATGATCTATACAAAAAGTCCCGTTTTATGCAATCACAACTCATGGCTATTTACGTGAGATCATAATTATTATTTTTTTTAAAAAAAAGCATGTTTTCTATAGCGTTACACTGACATACAACTCCCATAATTCCATGCGAATCAAGATTCAAAATGGCGGACATGCAAATCCCCAATCGCATTATCTTTATATACATAATTATATCAAATAAATTAAGCCCCTTAGTTTTGATTCTAGAGACGTATTTCAACAGTTAATTTGAAACTAGAATATTTACAAGCGTAGACATAGATCTCTTGCATCTGTAGTTTTGTTTTCTCCCTGAAGACTTCCAAGCCCATCCACCATATATCCCTCATAGACCAACCATTTGTTACTCATTATGATCCCTATATCTGCAACCCCTCTACATAACACACATATCTATGTGAGGAACGCAAGTACAGGTGTTAAAGGGCCCTTATGAAGGTCACTGTCCATCCATTACAATGGCTTGCTAATAATAAAGTGAGAGAAAAACCCAGGCATAAAGGACCTGAGTCATGCTGGTAGAAGGTATGTGACCCGCCTTTGGCAGCTTTCACAACTTAACATCTTATTTACCTGGCAGGCTTTTGTTATCTAATCCTTCCATAGTCTAGTGTTTCACCCTTTGGCAACGACTCAACTCCATTATCCTATTTTTATTACCATCGCCATCAACTTATCAAAGGTTTTATAGTAGGTAGGGCACTGCACTAGGGTATACGTATAATTTCTTAAAAATTACACATAATCATATCATTCATATATAACATTTCACACTTTGATAGTATCTGTCTAAAATATATCATGAATATTTGAAATTTTTAATAAAATGATTGAAATCATATACATACTGTTCTGATTCGGAACACATATCAAATATCAATTTGAATGTATGTCATATGAATTTGTGTGGTTCCAAGGATGAAAAAAGTCGTTTAAACACAATACTGGTATGTAACCTGGTTAATGACTAACCTAGGGGAAATACTAGTCTGAGAGCATCGTAGCTCAGAGTATTTTCGATCATAGAGTATACTCGAGTTGCAGAATCCATTGCACACATTTAAACCAATAGAAATAGTTTAAAACCTTCCTGTACGTGTCAATGTGTGACTTTCTATTTGTGTGTAGACTATAGTGAAACTAAAAGACCGATTTTATAGGAGCCTTGGACAGCCATTAATTATAGTATAATAACATTGTGAGTAGATAGAGCCACGAAATTGGGGGTATTATAGTGTGGGCTATTTATAGTACACACCTAGAGATAGATATGTTCCTGTGCGATTTATTATCATTGACGTTACCTTAATTATGATTTATGATTATTACAATAAATAGGATTTGACATCTACATTTGCCAACGCTTCTAGTAATTCAAATCTCAGAGTAAATACTCTGAGTTCAAATCAGTCTAGGCTCAAAGCCTCTCAGATCAGATCAGATAAGAATCGTATGTCAGTGATTGGACGCCTACTGTACTAATGGACTTTCTGGCCCCGGAGTAGGCGTCCTAATGGAATTATAATGGTATTTTGCGGCCCTAATGGGATCACACTGGCAAAGTGCCATTGTGATCCCATTTGGAGCGAGAGGCTTTCCCTCAGTTTGAAGGGACCCTCTCAACATTGGGCCTAGACTGAGACATCAATATTAAGTTGGCAGTGGCAAAATCGGGTCTATCCCCGGTACATATATCGGTATTTGGTAAACATTTGAAGCTGAAATAAAAACTAGCGAGGCGTTATAACTTGTATGCATAGCATGAGGAAGGAAAGTTTATTATGTGATTGTTACAGACAAGTAATAGTTTTCCCTCGCTACTACTTCACAGAAATTAATGTTGACAAGTGCTATATCATATATGACGGAAGCCTGTAATTTAATCATTAGTGCATGTTTACATATTTTTCTATATGCATACATAATTATATTGGCAAGCCATAGAGCAATTGAGACTAGAAATATATGGGATATTATATCATACTATAATGTTACTGCAAAGGATTGCGAGGGGAAGTTAATATCGTCATGATAAATTTAGACTGGTTATAATAGCAATATTTTCCACAAGATAGTGACGGACACTAGTACTTCACAGAAATCAATGTTAACTGGATGAAAGTGCCATGCATGAGGGCTTGTAATCTATCATCTCAAGTGTTGGTATCTCAACTATGAGGGTGATATATAGGGATTATCCTATTGCTATGCCTGATAATACAGAGATAAGAGGGACCGGATATAGCACGACGAGGGCTGACATTTTACGAAGGCCAACCAAAAACATATAATGTTCCTGTGTAAAACCCTTCGTATACGTTCTCAAGTACTCACGACACATTTGCATTCACGAAGCATTAGATTAATGTTATGATCTCGATGATATTGGCTTGGTGAATTAAAGGGGGCCTGGTTAACGTACGTAATTAATTAATTTTGAATAAAATCTCCTAAATGCGATTACAAATCTCAACACGTCTCAAAATCTCAAATGGTTATTGATGTAATTAATTATTAATTCATTTTGAATCAAATCTCCTAAATGCGATTGAAATTCTCAGCACCCTTAAAATCTAAAAACCCTTATTATAGATATTCCCTTTGCCTCTTTTGATTTGTAAAATCCCCAGATTCCTTTTGTTTCAATTAAAGGGTAACCACACATTATATCAAAATCATCAAAGTTGTGCCGCAAATGATAAATTATGATTCATAATGACATTGTTTCCTAGTCTTTACGTCTTTACGTCTTTGATAATTCCTTTATAGACGGGCCTTTGACATAATATTGAAGCCATCAACTATTCTCCCATTCAATCATTTTACATGGTTTACAAATCATTCATGAAGGATCAAACAAATATTGAAGGAAACAATTAAAGATGTCCTCGTTAATTCAACTCATCTTGTAAAAAACCTTCATGATAATATTCATGAGCTCCGAACATACACCTCTCTCTTTTTGTTCTCTCTCTCTAGGTCTATCTCGTTCTCTCATCAAAAGAAAAAGATTCCCGGTGATAAGGAATAAACAATTGACAGCTAGAGTAAATAGGCAAAAAACATAAATATACACATGTTTAACTATGAGTATAGGGTATAGAAGGCGGAGGTGGTGTCCGCCTACTCACAGGTATAGGTATAGCATTATGGCATGGAAGCTGTGTGACATACCACCAGTTGGCCAGGTATGTGTACATGTTTACATCATTGTGTCATCCTCCACCCATGCACTAATCCAATGTCGACCAGGTGTTGGCTGGAGGTGCCATGATTAACTACAAAGGGGGGTTGATATGTCAGCTCGCTTATGGAAATCTTTGTAATTAGTTTGGCTGTCGGAAAAAGACAATTTCAGTGAACTTATATACCAATTAACGAGACAGTCTAGGCCCAAAGCTGAGAATGTCCTTCAAATGTAGGGAAAGTCTCTCGTCTCAAACCGCACAGTGCCGTTATAATTCCATTAAGAACACACAATGTCATTATATTCGCATCAGGTTTTACGTTTTACATGGTAGCAATCTAGTTAGTACAATGTTACGTTGTTCACGCCTCTACCACCAACTTACCTCATTAGTATTGTTTTCCTGATTCTCATAAAAAGTAAACTTTTTTGGTTCTTTAGTCTTACCTCAGAGTATTAGAAATTCCACTGAAGCCTTACAGGTGCTATAATTGGCAATGCTTTTCTATGTGATTGATGTGTTTGTCTACTAATTGATCTCAATGTTTTCTCCTCCGAAGCTAGAAATAGTCGAGCCGCTGAGTTTTCTCCTATATTTAATATGCATTTTATATGAAACAACGTATCTATAGATTGAGATACGTTGTATGCGTATACTACTGAGTGGTATACGCAACCCCGTCACCTGAACCACTGGATGTACTTCAGGGAAAAGTAAAAAAAGAAATGGCTATCAAATGTTTAGATTATAAAGGGCATGTATTTGAGATAAATTTGAAGGTCAATTTACACTCAAGCTCAGAATACGAAGTTAAATCATAATGGAAACTGACATATATATATATCGGAACGCCAAATATATACCACGCTTTCATGGGAAGGAATGCTGTGTATCCAATAAAACACCTTCACTCAATATTGGGGATAGATTGAATTGTCTGACGACTGAAACCACTTTCTGTTCTGTTTCACATCACTGATTTATCACTAGTCCTATCACCATACTCCAACTTACTGTGTCCTTCCAGGTTCGTTCACATATATTTTAGATGGAGGGAAAATGTATGCCATGTGACACATTATGTAGGTGTTTGAAGGGCTGATATCCATTTTTAGATAGAAATATAGTACATTGTCAAGATGTGGAATTACATACCTATATTTTAGTTTATTTGAGGATAATAGTTATCAATGCACAGGGACCTTGTGGGGACGTTTTGACACCCATGTGTAAAAACTTTATATCAATATTTCTTATCATTTGATAGGAAAGCACATATATTTCTATTCTGGGGTCTTATGTAGGGTCTAGAGGAATTTGAAAGAACTTGTGTTGGCAGTCAAGTTTAGAAGTATACTGTGATTAATAATAATATATTAACGTTACCTAATGTTATATAATAATAGTTTGGAGCGTGACACCAACTTCTGTTTTAAATCGAATTAGGAATTGAAACGCCGAGGTCTAGGCCAGAAAACCGGCCAGCGAAGTAGGGGTCCAATCACTAACATACCATTATTATCTGATCTGAGGGTTTGGACCTAGAGTGTATTCCCAAGGAAGGAATTGCGTACATGTATACTGTTTCATTCACCGAATTAAATCACTGTGTCGATTAATACCAGACCATGTCCCCTGGGATAACAGATCTAATGATTTAATGGGATCCAGCAATGTTGCTCCTTCTGGATCGCGGCAAAGTACTGAAGGACCAGATCACCCGTGGTGATGTAATAGTTTATGCATTGTTTATTAATCCCGTTCAGCTTGTGAACAGATTGGTTACCCAGCAGAAGTCCTCTGTTTAGGCACCACACCCCCTTGCACTTCCTCCTCCATGGTCCCCCCTTCTGCTGGTAGTTATAGTAGTGGGTCCTCCACCACCTACTCTTCTTCCTTCTCCAGAGGGGAGGAGTTAACACACGTTATCTCATAAGCATGGCTTACAGTTATAGATATACGACCCCTATGACAGGTTCCTAGAGAAGTCAGTCTGATCACTTCCATCCACCAGATTCGACACTGCAGATTTGCCTTGTGTCGGAATCTGGCAGAAAAAACGTAACGTGGTATTCTAAGACCTGTTTCTGTACTTACGTATTAGTCCCACAGGTGAGTGAATATTTCTATTTAATCCTTATGCTTGTGTCATTGTGTGTATACGTCACTTTAGAAGCCCCCAAGGCTTATCTCTATCTTTCTCTCCTATATACCTGGATCTGGAAATGGTAGGATTTGGTTCAGAACACACGACAGACCGGACCTAGTTAAATGCCCCCTCCTGAATACATACATATTGGTTTCTCTTGTCTTGTGGTTAGTTCTAGTCATGTCTAAACTCTAGACCAATTAAGTCATGGCTCGTGCGGTTGGTTTGGATATCATGTATACTCCTTTCTGGAATAATGAGATCTAGGATTTACATATGTGGAACTAGCACTACGTAGTTCGTTAAATCCAATTAACCAATTAGGAAAGTAATCGATCAAGAGGCCAGCCTAAGGTAAGCCTTAATTCATTCGATTGCTGCACTACTTCATTTTATTGGTTCTTTGGGTTGTGTTTTCGGGGTTGGTACATTCAAAGAGATTATATTTAACTCGTTGGTACATTCTATAGCGAAATGTTTCAGTGGATCTTAGAGGAAAAGAGATACACACAAATATCACTGGCTCCCATTTAGTTCCTAGGTTTTATTAATCGTGCGACAACACCTCCGCACAGAAACAACAGAGGATCTTTTGACGCATACAATCCAATCCAAAATCTAAACCAGTCTTTCCAAATGTGGCCTGTATGTGTATCCATCATTGTGTTGCTACAAATAATAGAATGTATGATGAAAAAGATTCAATGAAACCTCGAACAATCAAAACGTATCATTGCTTGCAGTGGACATTAATTTTGATAAGGTAAGATAACTTGGGACGGCTAATTTAGTGGGTTTACCCAGAGACCTTATCTTCCGTTGGTATGTGTATACATAGTATCCTTTCATCTTCCTTTTGGTACGACAAGGAAAACTTTGATTTCTGTATAATTATACCTTTGAAGATATTATCTTATCGCAGTCTTGGATGGAAAACAAATTATGCCCCGGACTTTATCCTGGGATAAAAGAACTGTTGCAATTTCAATAGCAGTCTTTAATACATGAAAGATAACTTACATGTATGCGTTTCGCATAGAAAGACAGTTTACATATCTTGTAAACTGAACTGGGATAAGTTGGTCAATTGCTTTTGAAACGCATATTTTTATGAGCATGTACATATCTTCCACGCTGTATTACAAAATGAGGTCATGAATTCATATTAAAATCATGACTTAAATATGATAATCTTTCTTGTATTACTATGTATGTTCTATGGGACTACCAGCAAAATAACGATATAAATCAAGGCAAATTAAGGCATTATTGGAAAGGCATTATTGTGGTAGTCAACATTCTATAGATCTACCAATGGTATAATTACTTAATGGCACACATGACGAAATGACATCAGATTCATGAGGTCTAAAGCGCCTGGCAAAGAGGCTGCTGAAGTGTGTGTTGATGACATAGAAGTCATGATCCAGCCCCTTGGTTTACTCCTAACTTGTACCTCACTGTCCCACCACACCCATCTGGAAGACACAACCCCAAGGAGAAGTTGTAAATATATGTGTGGTCTCGTGCCTACTTCTTGGTTAAAAAACTGTTTCTGCATCGGTCGTTTAAAATACCCCTCTCTTGATTTCTATTACCGCATCCAAAATTCGTGATTGTATTGAGATCCGCCTTTTGGTACGGTGACATATAAATTATCGTTATGTTATTGATTAATTAAAAAAAGTTTTAGACACGAACTTCCTATGTAAGCTTGCAATGTTAAAGTGGTTTTACATAATACGTTGACATTGGTGTGCATCTATAGAACGAGAGAAAGAATCGCAATACAATCCAAATAATATTGATGCATCAAATAATGCATTAGAGAGTCATCACTCTTAACGCAAAACAAAATGATTTGTGGTTCTGAGTTATAATATGATTCCGAAACTCTGTTCAGCATTAGAAATCAATGACTGCTTAGAAATCCAATGTTATAATTGCAATAGGTTCATCAACATAATAAAAGTACCTCGTCACCTTCATTCATGAGTTTCTTTATGAACTAAAACAAGAGTGAACCCATATAGGAATGAGTAATTCGGAATTGATACGATTAGCTTGTGAGTAACTTGAGTATATCTAATTTTACATGAAATACTTGTTCAGGCTACTGGCTCATGTCCATAGTTTTATTACTCATATTATATCATTGTAAAATTCTGGCTTAAACCTTGCAAAGTTGGGAATTTATTTTTGGAAGTCTCATTCAGACATACATCTATATTATATATTTTTTTGTCTTAATCTTCATCATATCTACTTCATCATTCTACTTTATGAAGCTTATAACACAAAATACATTCAAGCTTTTATCTGTATTATTTGCCTTGCCTGACATGTTATCTTTTCTGGTACCTGTATTATACTCCTGAACATTTCCAATCCCTTTGTGTCGGCATAACCGCTGGCCATTTATTAGGGGATGAATCATACATGATTTACTGATGTCTGTCCTGCCTGTATAACAGTCCTGACCATGTCTAATCAATTGGATAGAGACCACAAAGTCCCGCTAGCAACAAGGGTGGAATATTCATAGGTCCTTGTCTGGCGGTTTTTAACCACTGGTTTCATTACACTAGTAGGATAATGGTGCAAATGCATATAGTGGGGATAGTATAGCTATTGAGAAGCAACACATATGGCTCGGCCTTGGGGCTTTGTGCTCTGTCTAAAATGTTGCTGAAAGGCCCTGAGTAGTATGTAACACAGGAAAAAGTTAATAAACAATCACCGAAAGTGTATATAATACACACTGGGAGGAGAATACATGCCAAAACATCTCCTACATGAACCTATGAAACTACATTTTTTATATATATAATACACAATGATACTATCCATCAGTAAATTTCAATATCTAGGATATTGTCACTCGGGTCCTAAAACAAAAGTTTAATTAGTTTTGAATTGAATTTGTATTACATTTTTTATCATCCCTTTATAACTATAATATATTTATTTAAATCACAGACAAAAATGTTTTGTTCCCCTCTACATGGAACCAAACCTATATATAGATGTTGATCCATTTTTACAGGGAAACGCCCTGGCTTCTATTTCCCAATAAAGAAAAAATCAATTTATATCTAAAGACTATCATGTTGTCTCATTGAGTAAAAATAAGTTGTTCCGACATTAACTCTTGCAGTTTCGGGCCATCAGTTGATACCTACATCTTTTTACCATCGCCCTACAGAACCAGAGGTACATGGGGTTTATTCAGGCATTACTAATTTAAAGCAGGTTTATTTTTTCCTGGCGAGATAACATAAGAGTCCCCGAAACCTTCTGGAATATATATCTCCCCCAGTAATGATGCATGACAGAATGTAGCAGAGCATCTGTCCCTGGAAACTTACATGCGAGCAGGTGCGAGCAGCTGATTTACTCGCCGTGAACTCGCTGGAAATTGGTGTCACTACCAGTGTTATGAGTTAAAATGGGCTGCAGGTATTAATAAATCTTGTGGACCATTCCCTCCTTTGATCTCGTCATTTGTTACCATTGAAGGGAGGCGGAAGGGAAGGTGAGACAATGATAAAGTGACGCTGAGGAGAGATAAGATATGATGAGTGATGGCAAGGGGTTAGGTGACTCTTATCTGCCTCACATGCTCATACATGTCTGTCTCTATTAGAACATGCCGGGAGGTGCTCGAACTGACACAGTGAGGTGCTCTTTCTGTCAGGGAGTAATAATGACTTATACAAGTCTAGAGTTGAGCAGTGGGCTGGGCTGTGTTATGATGGATGAGGAGGATGAGGGGTTAATTCTCATTTTAGTTGTTGGATTGATGGCCTGTAAACAAATACATGCAAGCTTAGCAGTAAAATAAATATTACTACTAAGATGCAAGGAATTCTTCAAATTAAAATATTTTCTGATGATTCTAAAAGCGAAGAAGTTTGACAATGAAATGTTTATCTAATTATGTTGATGCAAGTCAATAAAATACAATGTGCTTCAGGAGGACTACCGTAGTGGCCCGTTCATAAGCCCGGGCTTGTATTTGTTTAGACCCCCCTCTTGCCCCGGCTTGCAATTGAGATAGGCTTTTAATCGATAATTAAATTTTAGTGGATTTTATTTTTTCATGACCCCTACACCCCCGGTCTGTATTCGAGATAGGCTTATAAACAGGTCCCGGCTTATAAACGGGCCACTACGGTAATTAAACATTACATAATACGACCACCATACATGTGGTCACATATCATGTCCAAGATAAAAGTATTTCTATCCTTGGTTTAAGATTAAGCACTATTGAATATTATACTGGCCTCTAATTAATAAAACAAGATAAATAATTGTCTTTATTCATAAACATTTCCCTTATTTCACATAAAATTATATCCAAGAATGTGTCTCTGGGGATTTTCAAATGTGTATGTAATTTTCTTTTTTTTTTTTTTAAATAAATTTTATTGCGTAAACATTTTCAGGCGAACCCAATAATCTCATGATACACAGTTCAAAAAATTACATAGTTATTCCTTTATATATTTTAGTTATTTTAACGTTTTAACTTCATTGTAATTACATAGCAGGAGGACATACGCATGTTTATTTACTCCCGGCAGATCAAGTTCATTCTAGATATACACAATTTCATGTTATCATTCAATTAACTACTAATATTTTTGAGTTTTTTGTTTTTTCGACCATACAGAATTTGAATAAAAGTACACATAGGCATAAAAAACAGATCATGCATCAAGTTATATTTGTCTCCGAAATTAGAGATTTTCCTGTCTTATTACAGGAGGTTCCTTATAATAAAAGGACATGTATCAAACAATTTCAATTTCACAAGTACATTTCAATCAATTTGTGTCCGTTCAGGCCCCTCGTTGACCAGAACAAGGACAATTTCTGAAAATCACGCTTATAAAGATTCGAGACCTATATCAGATCGTTATTGGCCTTCAACGATAATTTCAGGGTTTTCCAGTCTAATTTTCGATAATTTGCTGGAAGGTTGTTCCATAGGGTAGGACCAATAAAGTGGGGGGTCTGCCTAAATTTTTCCCTGTTTGGCCTGTGGATTTTTAAGACCTGCCCATCAGCAAGCCTGGTCTCTCTTGGCATGTTTTGACAATAAAGAGGATCATTTTTCTTTTGGAACATGATACCTAGTAAGGCCTGGTAGTAATTCATTTTACTTATTGACTACCTTAATTGAAATTAATCTTTTGCAAAAAAGAATACGCATTTTGAGCCTACAACCATTCTATTAACCATACATCCTGACATTGGAAATTCTGAATGGGGAGTCCTCTCCATCCAACATTTGTTTATTGTGAATTAGGATACACCATTAGTAACATCCACCAAGGACGCCTGGAGCCACTGTAGTAAACCTTTGTATTGGCAGGAATGCGTTTGGGCTGGTTTAAATTGAGCATTGCTAATTTTCTTGTAAAGTAAATAATGTATTTCCTGGTATATTAGTTTGTCTGAGAAAAAAAATATGGCTGATTTATTGAGCAAGATGTTTATCCTTTTTCACCGGAAGTGGGTAGAGATCTTTTTTAAAATCTGATCTATTTCCATTATAGAATAGTTAATAAATATACGTCTTCTTCTTCTTGTTTGAAATTCCTGTGATTTAGCGTTAATGAAAAGTGTCAACTTTGGTATGCCCATCAGGATGTGGTTACTACATATTATTAGAAATATGTGCACATGTATAGTTTATGTATCAGCTGAGTGAAAATGGAAGAATATCCCGAAGATCAATAATATGCATATATATGTAATAGTAGGCTATTATAAGATGATAAGATAAATACAATTGATAAAAGAATAAGTAAAATCAAAGAAATCATGTCATTCATCGAAATTTATATAAACTTAATTTTTCTGAGTTTCTGGAATATGTATGACTCCTTAAGTGTTTCTTTTGTCTAATGGGGGATGGGGGTGGACGGTGGACTAATGCCCCAGTGCGCCCCTATCTTAAATCCTCTACCAGGTACATGAAAGTGGGTGGCAGGAGGAGGAATAGGAGGTTGAGGACGAGAGGTGGCTCGTGTATATGTTATGGCGGGTAGTGTCGGGGTGAGAAGCTCATATGGCCCCTGCCCTACATAAGTGAGCACCTGGCAAGTTTAGGTCCTGGTAGTTATGAGCCGCTCAATTTACTTTGTTATGTCAGACCCTATGCTCGATGTGATGCCGGGGCTCCTGCTAACAAAAATTATACAACATTACCTCCAGACTCCCTCCTGCGTCTGTCTTCCTTACCTTCCTCCTGTCCTCAAGCTCTCCCGCCGAGGTCATGTTTACTCAATGGATTGTTTAGTTTTTATCGATTGCTGTAAAACGATGAAAGCTACCTATAGCGATTGTGTATAGCTTTGGGGAGGGTCCTTTCCATGTAGGTACACTGCACCTCAAGCCCCCCAGGCAAAGTAATCTATTTTCATATTCATCATTTTCAAGGATGGCTTCTAAGTGAGAGAACCCTTGCCATGAATGATGAATGTGGTTGTAATCTAAGGTATGTTATAGAAATATGTTACGCTTCCCATCTCGATAAATATAGGAGGGAATGTCGCCAGCTGTTTGTGATATTTGTTTTAACTATCTATATCATTTGCATCCACTAATCATCCCTACCCATCAAATAAATTATGTCCATGTTTTTGCGACCTATGATATAGAGATCGTGACCTATGTTGTGCTTTGATCGTTTCTCAAACCCTGCTTTTGATGCAAAAAGCCATTGGGAAAGGTATACCACTCGAAAATATAAATAATGATCATTGATATCAGTCGGAGATTCTCGGTTTGTTGCAAGTCTAAATGACCAGGTGTGCGAGTGAGAAGTCAGTTTATTGTGGCTTGTCTTACTTGCCCAAGATAAGAAAGCACCTCTCGAAGGGAAAGGACACCAAGATGCCCCTCTTCCCATGCACGCTTCTACCGTCATCGCGTGTCAATGGCACACCTTCAACAAACGGTGAAGTCATAAACACACTTTCTTCTTTTCTCTTGAACTTGCTTTGCACTCATTCCCCCTTTTCCTAACCCTGCAACCGTATATCTATATTTTTCAACCCCTCCCTGTCACTCCCTCTCACCTTTCTTCTTATTTCTCAGTTACTGTGTGTCTGAGATCTTTGGACTCTATACTTTCAACTTGCCTACAGACCGACCTGACTAGTATACAGTATCATGCAAGTACACTCAAACTGCTAGCTTTCCATCTCTCTCTCTCTCACTAACAAACTCCAGCGTGTTTTATTTATTACTTCTCTCCTTCCCCTTCATGTGTTGTATGACAAACCCCCAACTTTGCCTGCATACATGTACATACACATACATGTATACATGTGCATTGCCTTCGTACTTGTAATCTTGACTCACCTCAATCCTGTCTGCAATCAGGTCTTGGCTTGTTGTCAAAGGAAACTGCCTCCATATGTTGCAACAGACATGGGATTAATTAAGCAAATGCTGTTATGTGAAATGGTAAAAGTATTCTCCAGGATTTCCTTCCATGACTAAGAGGGTGGAATACCTACCCTGAATGTTGTGCCTCATCCTCAGTCACTAGATATACAAGTACACCAGCAATATTGTTCTAAGGCATGCATGTATATAATATATCAATTTAACTATTTCATCTAATTTAAAATATGCTTTTTCTTCTTTCCAGGTTCCTGCTTGAGGTTCTCTCTAAGGATTTGGATCATCTACCAGATCTATTTAACATCTTATGTCTTGTGTCAAGACCAGCTTACCACAGGTGACACAACCACGAGCAGCTCGTCGTCACCTCTAACTACCCTAGAGAGCAATTCACCTGGTGTAAGAGCTTCTCCACAACCAATACAACCTCAATTTGTCTACACTACAGCCAACCCAGATTTATTACAACCTGGAGAGCAAGGGGAGGAGGAGGAGGTAGAGTCGAGTGGACAGTCAGACCCAGGTTTAATTTTCCCAGGAAGAGTGACTCAAGAAGCAGGAGGGAGTACGTTGCTGACATCTCAAACTACACCTGAAGAGGCAACAACACTGACCTCCTCCCCCTCAGGTGTTGGGCATAATAAGTCCAATCTCCCCCCAGAAGCATTAGATACCCCTGTGGCAGGATCAGGAGATACCGACAAGGGTTTAACAGAGACCTCAACTCAAAATGGGACTCAGTCTCCTCAGCCTAGTAACAGGACCTTGCCTGTTTCTGAAACAGAGGAGACACCCTCCACAATAAAAGCTGACAATAGGACGGATTTATCATTGGGAAATGGGACCCAGGTAGGTGCACCACCTATCACTGTCACTGGATCATCTGCAGAACCATTTATTAATGACTCGACTCCAGTCGTACCGAGCATTCCAATCACAGGGGAAAATATTACACAGCCTTTAGGTGTTCATGTAAATGGGACAAAGCAGCCTACGTCAGTGTTTACAAATGATACTGTTACCGATGGGACCCCAAATCAAACAATACAGCCAACTGTGATCAGTGAGACTTTACAAAAGGATTCCAACACTACCACAGTCAAAGATTCTCCTACGGATAATCCTGGTGATCTCAGTGGTGTGACAACTGTTATTTCAGTGACTGAGAATATTACAAGTGTCAGGGATATAGTGATCCCAGTTGCAAATGTGTCTATTGTGTCCAATCAAACCTTTAATGAAGGTGAAAATGTGACTACTACTCCTTGGACGACTATTACGGATCGGGAACTTACCTCTATACCAACTACAATACAGACAGTATTGGAACCAACAACAGGTGGGTTTAAAAGTGTGAACGTAAAAGTGTAGGTTAAATAATTTCCGTTATATTTTGATATATTCACTCGTGACCCAAGCAATGATAAAAATGTTATACGATCAAAAACTTGGGTTTGTGAGAAAGGGGGTTGTTTATAGGATCTGTGATAGCAATTTTAAGTGTAAAGAATTTTAAAAATTGAAATTGTTTTGGATGGTAATAACACTTCAGATTTTTAACAAATAATGTGAATTCAGGTTACATTATAAACAGTATTAGTAACTTCCTCGATTCAAATTTCATCTTTTTGTATTCTTCTGGATAGCAAAATGAAACATTTTAAAAAATATGCTCGAATCACGTAAAATGTATGTCAATATGAATTACATAACATGGTATAATAACTATTAAAATTTGATTGTTTTGTTTCTTGGAGACTGCAGGTGATCAAAGAATTCACGATAATTTATTCATAGATGCTTTCTTATATACGGCTTTTGTCCATTTTCAGACCCTACATTAAATGACACAGTACTTCTTGTAAATGCCACCTCCCCAGCAACAACAATGTCTACGCAACAACCGATAACCATAGGTGTTATAGACGCAATGACGAACACCACAGAAACAACCAATGAAACATCAGCAACCCCTCCATATAGCACGACCACAACTCCCTACACAGCTGTGTCCACATTGCCAGCTGGAAATATAACACAGGGAGAAAACGTTACGACAACTATATTAGATACCACAACAGCCTTCTTCACTAACGAGGTCGGCAATGTCACAGCGTCCCCCTTCCCCAATTTCACCTCGACGAGCAGTGGTAGTGACTCCCTAACGAGCACAGGCACTCCATTTCCTGGCTCTGACACCACGACCTCAAACGTCACTCTCGGAATCACTGACGTAGACGGGAATGTGACGTTAACGACGACGGTGGCAATAACGGGTCCCCCTCCCACAGGGCCGGGGGCAGAACTTTGGATAATTTTAGTAGCAGTCTTTGCCAGTGTGTTCCTCGTGTTTATCATCATATTTGTTGCCTGTTGCATCAGGAAAAAGCGGCGTGATAAGTGAGTATCGAGCACTGTCCCTAATGTAATTAATGTCCTCTTTATTGTTTTACTAAAAACAATTAGTCGCAATAAAACAAGCACGTGATTAATGATGGATGTAGGAATTGGGTTTCATCAAAAGCAATTAAACTGTCAATACAGTAATTTATGAGAGTGTAGTGTAATGGTTTATATCGAAACTGTCAATGAAATTATGATGGTGATAATTCATGATTATTGAAAGGTGCAATATTAGTGTTTAGCGGCTCATAATCTTCTATCAGTAGAGACAGTTGTATTTGTTATGGTTGTAGTAGTAAATTTAGTAAGGTCCCCTTGTCAGTTGGATGAAAATTATCTTCGACAAAGAAAGGGCAATCTTTTAGTGGAAGCAATTTATAAATACTTGTTCGATTAAAGTATGTCCAAATTAGGATTTTAACCAGGGACAGAGAATGTTCCATATTACTCAGCTCGTATTCCTAATTAGTTACCCTCTGCATGGTTAACGTTATGCAGAATGACATGCATACAAAGCAACAATCACACGACTCGACAGTTCATGAATAGTCCACTAACTCTGCATTAATAAGTTGGATCCCTGACAAGATATGATCTCATATCCTGGTATGATTTAGGTGTCTCTTTCCCAAACGAATATGCAGCATAGCCCCCGTTGCATAACAATCTGCGAGTAGCGTTTTCAGTGTTAATTTTGAGCTCGCCGATTGTTATGCAACGGGGGCATTGTTTTTGTTTTTTTCATTTTTTTAAATTTAGTATTCTTATACAGCACATCTTCTGTAATAACGACAGATGAATTATCAACAAACAAGTAAATTGTAAAATGAAGTTCTAATAATCAATTGAGGACATTAACATTGAGATATGGGCTCACATTTGATAATCCAATACAGAATAACCATGTTCTTCCGCCCACCGCTGTGTCTATCCAGACCTAACTCTATTTAACAAAGTCCAAAGCAACACCAAAGGTCAAGATCAGAAACAAAATTAAACGAAATGAATTAAGAAATTATTAGTGTGGTAAATCTAGTGGCAGCGTGAAGGTATATAATATATATAATTCCACATAGGTGAAACAAAATCGCCCTCTCTTATATCTAATGTCATATCAGGCTGGCTGGTATTCTGACCTATTATTGGAGTCTGAGCATCCTTATATAACTAAGTACGCTCAATATCCACAAATCGGTGCACATAATTATTGAGGAAATGAACCTCCAGTCCAGGCGCTTGTAACTACTATGATTGCCTGAGAATACTGTTCATAAATACAAGTTATTATGCAATAACTCCCCAGTTTCTACATTATAGCAATCCAAGCTGGCAATAGTGTCTGCTGAATTTGAGGTTTTAGAATTTACCAATACCCATGCGGTACTTAGACAGTGTCTAGTATAGCTGTTCCCAAGTTTTTGCTAACAATGTCAAAAACTTAATTGAGGGGCAATTGTTGCCCTTGATGAAATATTGAATTATCCGGACGTTGTTTATGCACTTGTCAATTGCAACCCAACCCCACCCCCGGGGGTAAGGGGGAATGGTAGGGGGGTGTCAGAGAAAATATGCCCCCATCCTGGGGTGGATTTCCCTTAAATTACTGCTGTATTAAGGACAGGATTTTTGAAATGTTCCTCATGGGGTCGGGGATTTACAAAGATTTCTTTTTTGGAGGGGGGCATTAAAAAATCATTTCATAATGTGCAAACAGTTATAATATGTATGTATACTAATCACATGTTCATTCTATTTTAGCACAAAGAAAATGCGATACGTCGGTGAGGATGAAAACGTCATGGATTACGCTTACCACCCCCGACGTCCTAACAGTCCACCCACAAAACTTAACGGCACAACGCGTACGGCTACGGTTCCCCGTACGTCGCCGCAACGTGCCCAGGACAATCCTGCTCTAGAAGATGGTGTGGGATTTGATCCTACAACTAAACCTGCCTATCGAAACTACTTCCAAGAAGGCTTGAGAGCAAACGAAAACCTAGACTCTAGTAATGAGACTTTGAATAGTACAGCGGACACAACCGCTCAGGCCAATGGTCCAGAGTTGGGCTTTAACCATAATAGTGTGTTAAGAAGAGATAAAAACAAATCTTTCCCTCTCCATCCACTGGATCCTAAGAAGGCCCGCATGAGTATGGGACCTGTTATGCTAAGTAATTTGGACGACCCAGATGATACCCAACCATCCACACAAAAGACCTATGATAAGGTCTACACACATTCAACTTTCAGAAAGTAGCCATCTAACTTCTTAAACTTTTAAAGTATTTTTGTACTTTGTATATATGCATTGTATATATTATATTTGTTTACGGATGAGACATATGTTAAGAGGGTGTACATGATCATGCTGTATGATATTGATTTTTTCCAAATATCTCATGTACTGATAAAGAGGTAGACGTTCTATTTTGTTCAAGACAAGGAAGTGTGGGCATTTTATCTGCGAAACCGAATTATTGATTTTGGTCGTTCATGTCAGTATATTATGGGGTACATGTATTTGATAATGGCCTTAACACTCCTAAATAATAGATAAGGATCTAGGTGGAATTGAAAGGGGATGTATCGGTGATAACCAGGAACAATAATATTATTGAGAGTACACCTTTTGATTCGGAATAATGAATATTTTAAGGTTAAGGGGCATAGGACTGAAAATAAAAGTCCTATATAATATTATGACATTATTTTGATGAACAATATGCATCAACCAAAAAATTTAAGTATTGAGTATAGAAGAAACTGAATCTACTTCATCTATGTCAACGATATGGATGCTATTGTTCAAATATGTAACAGTTGAAACAATTATTTTTAAATACCAGTGTGAGAGTACTCGGTTTCCAAGCTTCGTTATTGTACGATTTTAATCCTTTTTTAAAGTACTAGTGTTGGTTTTGACGTTATATTTTGCTTAATTCTTGAAGCTCTTAGGGTCTTTATTGAAAATGGTCCAAGAGCTAAGAGAGTTCTAAATTGTGAAGCAACATTTTCAGCAGATCGGTTCAATTAATGGTGCTCTTGTGTGAAAACAGGTGGATAGGAAAATGCCCCTCCCTCCAATTAAATTGGTTCAAGTGCATTTTGCCTAGGTTTGGTTTAATGTTTTGACAGATTCATCATTTCATTATAGGTATATCTTTGAATTGAACAAAGACAACCTCTACGTTTAGCATCAGGAGACAATACCATTGTTTTATTATGTTCAAGAGATATATAGTGTATATATCAAACTGATGGCAGGTTTTAAAAGCAACTTAACATAATAAGTTTTGAGGCTTTTCAGCCTTATGGAATTGCTATGCTTGCTGGTATACTCATGGGAAGATGATGAATCAGTAATATATAATTGCAGGTAATTATAATTATGGAGCAAGCTACAAATCAAATTAACGATTCAAATTAAGATATTGTGATTTTTTAATGAGGATCGCAATTAGAACGGAAACATTGTATGCAATTATCAAAGACAATATCAGTCCCATTTATCAAAGGAATATTTTATTTTCATTGTGTTCTCTTCACAAGTGATATCAATCTGTACAAATATGTATGCAAAATAGTTATGTAATATGCGATGCAGGAAAATCTATTCTCCCATTACACCTACCGGTATGTACATATTTTTACATTGACTTATATTGAATATGGGTAATAATAAGATGTTATACATGGTATGCATTCAAAAAGTAAACTTTGAACATAGTTGTGAAAAATGCAATATACAGCTTTCAAGTGATCCTTAATATTATTAAGTCATGTCTCTAAACATGATTTGAAGGTCCAAAGGAATAGGCCAATTCTTAGCATATTTGGGTCCAATCCCAGCCCTTTATTTAACAAAATACATCAATAAATCATAATGGAAAAGCACACAGACATTTCTTCTCTTTACAGTCTTGACATAACATATTATCATATATTTATCTCAACAAGGACTACATTGATCCTGTTCAAGATCTATCGACAAGTTCTATCTTTCAAGCGATAGCGTATATTGATTATAATAACATGTATAGGTAATGTTAAGTATCGGTACATGAATATTGGTATCATTCATGGAAAATGTGTGCGAATATTTATTTACATGTGTACATTTCACATTCAGACACGTCGGTATGAAATAGTCATTCAACATATAAACCCAAATAACATCAAATCCTACTCTTTGTAACTGTTAATGACACCTAAGATGATTGACAATTTTCAGTGTATCTTGGCACTAAATTGGTAGGACGGTAGTATATTAAGATATGGATACTATACAAGGATCCTCTTAAGACCTGGTGCAATGTAAACTTCAAATTGCGTTCGAAGTTCGATCGATACGACTGGAACAATCTTGGGCAGATATTTTAGAAATGGAAGTTTTTTCTGAACACAAATCGCGGAATGGTTTGCTCTTAAGAGGAACGTCATACCTTGGACACTTTAACGACGTCGCCACTCTCGTTCTGCACAGTGAGAGTGTACGACTTACGTCGTGACGGGGTGCTCCCGTGGGGTCGGTAAGACCCGTTCATCACCATACCAATAGAGACGTCATCGGAGACGCTGGATACGTCAGAGATATCTGGCGACTCGAGGAGTTGATCCTCAGAAAAACGGTTGACAATTGCTACGGTGATAGTATCTCCCCACACGTTGACTGCCGTTCGCATCCTACCCCTACAAGAAAATTTGAAATGAACTTAGTAATTTATTCATTTTATTTTACTTTTTTACTCCAAGTGTCAGTCACACATACATGTATGCCATTCCGTAAAATAGATCAACATACATAGTTTGGATGCGCTTTAACTCTATATTTATTAACGTATTCGGCACTAAATAAATAAACCAGAATTGAATAGTATTTCCATCCAAACAGATTATTGTTTAATTGATCATCTAGAATATTAAGTTTATCCAAAAAAGCAAATTTCAGCAATGTCGTTCACAAAATTCAGTCATCAATGCCGAAAGATTTTTCAAGAAAGAACAACTTCATTGTATATGTTAACCGGAAAATGGATTTATTTTGTTATCCAAAGGTAAATTAACTGCATGTATTGCTTTCGAAATGTACCAATAACAATAAAGTGAAAATAAAACAACTGCTTACAATATCCAGTCAAATGGTAGTAGCAGAACAATATCCTGGGTAGGCAGCCCCATACTTTCCATCAGTATGGTCAGGCTAAAGATACATCCTCCAGTTGCCGGAACACCAATAGAAAGTACCACCGCCAGACATCTAAAAAAAATCAAAGAATAATATAAAAATAATAAAAATGTGAATTTATGCTGTAGTGTATTTATTCCCCGTGTTATTTCTGTTGTTTTGGTTTCTTTTATTTTTCCCCACAGGCATGAAAATAGAGAAATTCGTACCATTGGAGAATTTGTCTATTTTTACATTGGAAATCCTCATTTAAAGTGGCAAGGATCTCGGTTTCAAACCGATGTGTACAAAGCAAATCCACCTATAGGATACAGGCTTCCCAGATCGAGCTTATATGGAATCAACGAGAGTGCCGCCCCCTGGTAGAATGGTTAACAACAATATAATCATATTCCATGGCCAATGCCAAGCCAGCCATAGATATATACTCTTTGAGATTAGATACCTCTTTTACCATTCGTTGTTCTGAGTTTAAATTCATCCTGTGAAGCAACATTAAGATTAATTTCTGTATCGAAATATGTAATTTGATCAGCATATCAGCTGATTTTGAATCGAATAATACACTACAGGGATGAAAGTGGAGTCATGACAAAAATACTGAAATATTTCTGGCAACTGAAAAATCACACATAGAGAGATTCCAAAATGAATCCACACCCAAAGCGACTTTTGATACTTCTTTTGTTTTTAATTTCGACGAAATTAATCAAACTTTGTGGAAAGTTTTTGAAAATATTAAGTTAAAAATTATGGGGTTCGGGGGGAAATTCACAATTTTTTATAAGCTTTCAAAATTACTGATTTCAGCAGAAATACTGAAGACTTTCATCCTAGAATGTTCTACACAGATTTTGCTAGTCTAATCTTGTGTCTTGCAGCGTCAGTAGAAATCAACAGATCTTATAGTTATTAATATCTACGATGATTAGTATAGGCCTATATAAACCAATGGCGAAATCCGGGATAACAAATTATGTCGTACACAATATGCTGCAGGACGCTCATGAATTAAAAACACAGGTGAAGATCAATAGACAGTAGACACACACTTCACACTGATTGATCTTGAGTAGCGCTAAATATAGATTCTGTGGTATTATGTGGGACAGGACCTAGATATATAATTTCTTTTCGTCCACATGGCAGTATAACACATTCTAAACTTATCAGGTTCATCGCAAACTTTTTTTTAAAAAAACCGTTCATGTAATTAAATGCCCAAAATCCATGGCAGTGTGCCAAGGAAAACAAATTTGAAGGTATAAGAACCAGTCATGATAAGAAATTCAATTTGCTTTCCTAGTTCCTAGTTTTTGAAAATATGTACATAGCGGCGAATGGAATTTTAATAGAGGCTATTGTACCCCTTCTTTACCTACAAGACGTAACAGGTGCTACACAGAATTTATGTGTGTACACATGGAAATAACGGTTTGCTTTGCCAGAAAACAATATAGGCCATTCAGACCTAATGTACAGAGCTAACTGGGTCAAAGCGCCCTATTTACAGTCAATACACCCTGTAATGAGCGAACTCCTGCATGCATGGTCATATAGTTCAGGATCCAATACAGGTCGACCAGAACAAGGCAAAGGATCTTGAAAACCTGGAATTTTTATACCTCACCGGGATCAAGTAATTGAGCGCAATTGGACTGTTACACCAAGTCTTATTATAGCTGGTATACCGATAGTATAATATACTAGTGGATATCAACATAATTTATATACTAACTAAAAGGGTATGCTCTGTTTGGTATGTAGTTTATCATATCACTCACGCCGCCCTGATCGTAGGTGCGTGCGATCAAAATTGGATATCATACACAGAATGAAGTCTACACAAAAACTACACACAAACATGAGGAACTTATGAATTCAATTTAGTTTTTATCGTTGTTATGGAATTACAAGTTAAACAGACTCAGCTACTCCAGAGGGACAATTTCCTGGTCAAGTAAGGTTTCAAAGTCTCTTACCACACCGATCATACAACCTTGATTTATGGTTATTGGTAAGTGTATGTATGTATACATTCAACGGCCTAATTTACGCGAATGTGTCGGGGAAAAGAGAAGGACGGGGATCATGGTCACAGAGATAATACATGACTTTCTCACTATACTCAAGGGGAAGTGTATAACCAAGTTGCTCTTCTTGATCTAGCCCCTGGCATTGGTAAAATTGCACCTCTATTCTTTCCACCGTTGCAATAGTATCCGGTTGAAGTAGGAAACTTTGTTTACGTGAGGCACATGGGGGAATGCCACATGGGGCAATCATACTGCAATCAAGAAAGGGGTAGAACCTAAAGGAAATACGGAACAAGATACCACACAGTACCTACATCTACCACTGTCAAATCAGCAATATAAAAGAAACAGTTCCCCAGCTTTTTGCCATTCGAATATTAATTTAGTCATGGGGAATTGTTTTGAACTCGAGAGTGACGATGTCCTTCGCCCTGGACCCGATCCTGCATCCAGTGCCCGACCCACTGATGACAACCTAGGACCTGAAGGGCGAAGAGCATTCAAGGGAGCGAGGGTAAATGTATACAAGCAAGACCCCACGGTGAAATACGTTGGCCTGAGGGAGCAATGGTTACCAGTTGATATCTACACAGGACCCCGGACTCGGGAAGTAGAAATCCAAGGTATCTCTCGCCAATATGGCCCAACAGATGACCAGGGAAACTTTCTATACGATCCAGAGAGGTACCCTGAAGCTTTTGATGCGGTCAATACGCTGACCATAATCCACAATGTCATATGGATGTACAAAAGAGCGCTGAACAAGATAAAATCAGGAAAGCAACTGAAATGGCTTTGGGGTGACAGGCCCCTACGCGTGTATCCCAGGGCAGGACGTAGGGCAAATGCCTTTTACAGCAGGCAGGAAAAAGCCCTTAAATTCTTCTACTTTGATGATAGAAGGCAGACAATCTACAGTTGTAGGTCGTGGGATATAGTCGCTCATGAGACAGGACATGCTGTTCTGGATAGTCTGAAACCAGGGTGGATGGGTAGCTCCACTACCCAGACAAATGCTCTGCACGAGTCGTTTGGAGACATCACTGCTATCCTCTCCATCTTGGACCAGCTAGACATGTGTGAAATAATTGTTGCCAAGACCAAAGGCCAACTCCATGACCCTAATAATTTCCTCGCTGCTATTGGAGAGGAGTTCGGCAGTGGAAGAGGCAAACGATTTGGTTTAAGGAATGCTCACGTAGATGTGAAAATTTCACAGGTGAGGGATCAACAACATGAGCTATCAACGGTAAGTATATTTATTACCATTTTATATGAGCAAAGCTTTAGTTGTCAAGATTGTTATCAGTCTCGTTTCGTCGAATGTAGCGATCCCCATTCTGTTTATTTATGGTGGTTAAAGTGCATTGAGTTGGTGTCATTCTTTTTACAAAAGGAAAATATCACCAAACGAAGATATTCTAAAGCTGAAGAAGACCCACTGCGGTCGAAACGTTGAAAATAAAAAAACACACATCGAAGCTATATTGTAAAGCTATCTAAGAAAATTGAAATAATGCCAGAAGTGAAAAATGTATGACTATGATGTCCGCCTAGCTAGGTCGGTGCTATTCTTTATTAACTGCGCCTGGTTGGTGTTGCCCTGAAAGAACCCATTATATATACCAATTTTCCATTATTCCTTTTTCCAGGTATTTACTGGGGCCGTATATGACTTCCTAGTCCGTGTGTTCACCAATACAGTTGACATGAACAAACGACCCCCAGCGCAGACTCTCCACACTGCGGCCGACCATGTGGCCTCCCTCTTTCTCCTCGCCATCCTCAACGCTCCAGACAGAAACGCCACCTTCAGGGACGTCGCTGACCAGATGGTGCGCAACGAGCCGCAGCGCGTCTTCAAGGGCTTCCTGCAAGTGGAATTCGGACGCCGCGAGATCTTTGATCCCGGAGCTACGCCCCGCCCGATGAAGGGCTTCGACGCTGAAGACGACAGCTCCATTCGGTGCGGAACGCATGCGGCTTGCACAGATGCCTCGCACGCTCACTCTGTAAATAACAATGCTAGTACTACGGGTTACAAACCGCCTGACAGGAGGAATAATTCAACGCAAGTAGACCTAAACTATAGGCAACAACCAAATGATGATCGGCGTAGAAACCTGACAGGAGACTCAGAAGCCATAACGTTGAGTGATTTGCCAGTGTTTGAAGAAGAGCCATCTAGGAGATGGTCAAGATCCCCTCCAGGATCACCATCTGGACATTGGGATTCGGGAGGCCACCAGTGGGGAGATACCAGGCGTCAGAATGGTAACCAGAACAATAATAGTTGGGATCAAGATGTAGTGCTTGGCGTTTTGGCTAATGGCGGAGGAGGCAGTGATGATGAAAAAGGTTCCACCTATGATAATGAATAATTAGGGGGATTGCATTGGCGATAGTTGTTATCCTGCACACACTCTGAGAGACCACACCTCAATCTGTAAATTTTTGTTTGGCAAAGATGCAAATAGAATTCTTGGTGTAAAAGGTATTTTAATCGCTTCAAAGTGTTGTTTCAACCCTCTCAATTAATGGCTCTAACATCAGACAATGCATTCATATGCTGATAATTCTATATCGATAATATGTAGTTCTAAAACATGTTCTCGGTCCCTATCCTTCTAATCACACTGAAATGAACGATTGTATAAATATTGAATACACTATATACCAAATTATTGTATGATTTCCCTCAATGCTTAAGAATATGTCCCATCACACTTGATTTCAAGAAAGCTCATACGAACTGAGTCCTATAATCTACTATATCTTGCCAGGAGGAATTATCAGCAAAATAAACAGTATTCATTATGCATATACATTACGACGCATCTATATTGATCAACAATTCAATGTTTAATTAATTAAATCTTAAATGCATTGTTATCATCGTAAACTTCCAGATTGTTTTGTGCTCTACAATTGCATTGAGCAAAGGATCAATTGGTACTTCATCCATTTCATCAGGGCATTGCATATCTGATCCAAAAGAAACAGAATATAACATAGCCATATATATACATACGTATGTTGATCATATCTAGAGTCAGGTTGAAATGAATTGGTGCTTATGTGTAAGATATTAAAGCTTAATTGACTGACAGCATTTTAAATAAAAGATTATAAAAACACTTCTTACCCCAGGCTCATTATTGCCTCGGAATAAATATATAATCCACTGTACAAATATTGCATTTTGGAGTTTTTTACTTACCATATTTCTTTCTCATACAAATAACAAGTTACCATTAATCAAGAAATAGTCTAAAACAAATAACTAACCCTGCGACGAGGACTTGCACAGGGCCAAGGCTGATGTCTCGTAATGTGGCTAAGAAAACCAGGGCAACCACATAGTAGAGACAAGTACCGTCCATGTTCACTGTCGATCCCACTGGACATAGGAACCTGACCAGACGCGAGTCGTAGCGGGCATTTCTCCTTAGACAATCCATGGTGACTGGCAACGTTATCACACTGAAAAGTACACGAGTGATAATATTTCAGTTCATAATGAATGAATAGCAGCTGTAAAACACTATAGTAAAAGAAGCTAGTCAGTAAAATGTAAAGTGTATGGTTATCTTATCAATGTTTGAATTATAGTGGATGCATCTCTTATATAGAAGTTCATTGTTAATTCTATTTATCAATGTGGTGGATCTAGATTATAATAAAAGAATAATATTTGATATTTAAGGTGTCAAACAAGTGTATATATGATATAAGGAACCGAAAACAGGCCTGCTTTTGGCCTATAAACTGACACTTTTTTGGATACGTTTATATGCACTGTGAATGTTCATAAATTGAATAATTTTGTTAAATCATGAACTATATATTCGTTATATTTTAACAGTAATATAAGCCATGAAGCTTTCAGTTTTTACTCCAATCGCCATACAGTACCTGTTGTTTGTGGCTAATGCAGTAACAAGTGCCCTGGCCATGTGGGCTAAGTGTTTAAAGGGATTAGTTCTGGCCAGAGCCAATAGGAGTAGCGGCATGAAGAGAAGGAAATGTGTGGCGAGAGCGGCCGAGATTGTGATGAGAAACCACATCATGGTTTTGGCATATTTGACTGGATCTTTCATAGTCACAACCGCAACTGTTATCATGAATACGATACCGATCGGAAGGATCCTGGAGAGAAAAGAGAGATGGTTGATCAGATTGAGTGTAGTGATAAAAATGAGAAACTATATAGCTGGCCAATAGTTATATTAACATATTGTGTATAGAATAACAATAGCTACCAATGCTTTTGTGTGAACAATATACCGCACATTCAATTGGTGCTCTAGGTAAGTCAATTGTTTCATGATTATGTGTATTTGATATGATATACATTTCTATGGCCTTGAATTAGATTTTTTGGAAGTCTAATTAGTTTAGACTTGGACAACTGTTTGTACCAATTAACAGAATTAGATGATATCCTGATAGATGCATGAAATTATCAAAAGAATCCATAAACTCTAGGCCTATAGAGCATTTGGGACCGACAAAAAAACGAAAGGTTAAGTAGTTATCAGAACGAGACATTGTTGAAAAGAACTTTGTATCAGCACATTTCTTCATTCTCTATGCCTTCATTCTCCATATCTTCATTTTCCATGCCTTTTAGATATAACAATAATTGCAATGGTGACCACAAAAGCAAGCACTTACCAGATTACGCCTTTCACCAAATACATTATGACTTCAAAGACCGCATCAAAGAAGTCTGATAAAGGTTTGGCCTTGTGTGGAAGCATTTTTATGGCAACCGCAAATATGAAACATAATACCATCAATCCTGTCAAGTTGAATGTATCCCGCTTCTCTAGCGTCAGGTTTTCTGTCATGATGAAAGAGCTTAACATTACTATTGTGACAAATGATCTGTTGAAACAAAGAGGATTGGTGAACAGGATGAGAAACGTCGGGAAACCTACTCATATGGTTACATATTGTTAACATTGTTAGCATATATTTTTTCACTTCATATGCTGAGAAATATTGTCTGTATGATAAAATGCTACCAATAAAAAACATGAACATATATATACATATGCTTTAAAAGTGCAATTTGATACCTATAGATCTATGGGTTCTTAGTTTCTCACCATTGTTATAAAATTATATCACGTGGTAGATCCGGGTCAAATACAACCTACTTTTATTTGTTTATTATGATCATTCCTATCCCTTGTGACGAAATAATACCAGTGAATATCTTTTGACTTTGTACTGTTTAGGTAACTAGGGGGTATATATCCGCCCATTTGTCCTAGCGCTGCAGAGGGGGGCGGGGGGGGGGGCGGATTGACCTGACCCTAGGTTCATTGTGGGAAGTTCTAAATACATTCACTACAGATGTCAAACTTTAACCAAATATATCCCACTAAGAATACTAGGATCCACCTAGGGTAGGTGAAATCTAGAATTCTTGGTGGGATATATATTTCGCTTTTCTTTGGATTCGGTTTTGAATCACTTTGAGGTATACTGTTGACTCTAGATAGAATCGAATTGTAGAAAGCGCTTTAAATCACTTCAAACTGCTTTAAACTGAGCTGTAATATTAAAGTGTGTGCATCCACAACAATTGCTGCTTACCTATTGAAGTAATATTGATGTTGAGATCTGAGTTGTATGGTTCCCATTTGCTTTTTGTGTAGGTCTGTGGTATAAATATAGAATCATGGAATAAAAATGCATGGAAAAGTATCACAAAAATAGAGCGTCAAAGACACATAAAATTCTATGAACTCTTTCCATATCTATTTCAGATTGTAATTATAGAAAATGGCAATAATAAGTTGTAGGCCTACTCACGGTTCTTGTGGCTGCATCGAATACATTCTCGGGAGCTATATTCCTGTTGACCATAAGTGAAATGCGGAAATCAGTTAATTTCGCGTTCAGGTTGTTGATATGATCAACATCAATTTATAAATGTCATTGGAATTATTGTCGTTATACAGATCTATTCAAGACTAGATTACCAAATGGATGGCGGCCATGCCAGACTTATATTTAGGATCAGATTTCCTTTAATTGATTGTGAATCGTGTTTGCATATATACGTCTTGATGTACGGTATAATTGTGTATAGTATAATCATCTATGGTATAATGATATGGTATAAACTTTGTTTCCACAGTTCTCCATTGAATTATCTCCAACTATTTGTGGAAAAGGGAGTTTAAACTACTAAAAAAAATTAAATACATTGTTAAATGCCCCAATAATTTCAGTTGCTCAAATCAATACTATTGCTGGTTTACATTTTTGGCTCTTACATTTTGGGTCCAGCATTACAGCTGGTTGGCACTTTACTGTACCATACCATTTCAAATATAGTTTAGATTCTTTATTGTCTAGTATTTGGTCATCTGGGGCCAGTGGTTTTCATAGCACTGGTGCCAAATAGCCTGCAAGAATGATTCTGTAAATTTCCCACATTTTTGGTTGTGGGGGCATTACCAACCTTATTAGATCAAGTATAAGGTCTATTTTATTAATTTCCTTTCCGTCGCTGTCCAATTCTTTCAGCTCTACCGTAGCAGTGGGACGAATGAGTAATACAAAGCCAATGCCTTCAGCACAGGCGAGGATGGTGGTGCACAAGAATACTGCCACTGCTTTCCCGCCTATATTCGCTGCCGATCGCAGCGCCGCCACACCTGAGAGGACACTGGAAACTAACAATGGTGTCCCCAGGAACGCCATGAAGCGCACCAGCATTTCCGCCGGGAAATTTAAATACCAGAGGGCGCGCGGGTGAAGGTCAGGGTCATTGAAGGGAGCTACTGTTCGAAGAAGAATGCCAAGCCCAACGCCGCCGACTAACGCCATTAAAAGAAGAACTAGTTGGATGTTGGAGGTGCAGGTGTTTGAGCGGGAAGAACTGGCAGCCATGGTGACGGGTCTGGTTGATGACACAGCTGGCGACATGGACCTGCGTCGCCGGCAACATCCTGAGCGACATGGATGATCGTCGTCGTCATCGTCGATGTCGTACGCTGTGAAGTCATAGCCCGCCATGACCGGAAGTGAGCTAGGTAACGTAAACTATTCAGGCTGGCATCTGGATGTTAATTCCTGTGGGAGAACAGTATTAAAAAGACTTGATTAGTGACTATTTATATTCTGTTTCAATATTTGTAAGATCTTAAAGGTAAGATTAAACTGCCAAGTGATTAGAAAAACATATATATTCGTTCAGAGAACGGGGAATTCATGACATGTGTTATGATACCAGTTAAGGGCAAAGCAATGTTTATTTTTATTTATTCACATTGTCAACGGCGCTATGATCACTGGATGAAGATAGATGTTCATATTCTCTTATTAAACAATGGATGATAGGAGAAAGAGAAAGAGGTGATTAGAACTAGTAGGATGGAATTATTTATAGTCCACAATTTTATAGATCAAAGAGGTCATGAACGTGTCTTTTTATTCTGTATATAATATATGTATTTAGATATTACATCCTCCAACAACAGATCGTCTCTCCTTTCGACATTCTCGCCCCGACTTTCCCGCCTCTTTATATATTATTATTATTAGCTATTATTGCAAACTGCAATACTCAAGTTCCAAGCCCAGAGAGAAAAAGAAACAGTTATAGTCTCTCCTTATCATCCCTATCCATCTTGCTGGGTGTTTCAGGTCCATACAGCCAAGCATGTTTATGATAATCACTGATTACTTAATGAGCTTTGAAGCACATGTGCTGGCAGGCTGTACCTAAGTCTGTAATGACCTGATCAATTTCTGCTATTACCCCATGCATGTTTCATCGAAGCGTCATTACCATTATTTATTTCTCGAATAAAGTCCTCAAATAACGCATTCTCCCAAGCTTACTGAGACGAATACAACACACTTTGAATGGAGTTCCTACGACTATTTTGAGCTGAGCTATGTTCTATTTGTCCTGAGAGAAAAATACAAGAGCCTGTAAACTTAGAGAAAAGGGAATATTATTACTTCTAAGCTGTAAACAAAATGTTCCCCACGTTTCCACATCATGAATCTTTGTGTATAGTAGAATACAGAAATTTAAGGCCAATAATATAAGCAAACTGCATGGTTCAGGGTTATTTCTACCGGAGGCCTTTTACAAGGATAAATGTTATATCGTAATAGATTGGGTGTGCAGGGAGGTATGGTTCATGTCCAGTCCTCCAGTGCCTTATCAAGGGTAATTAATGATTAATTGCAACCCCCACTGGGCGGCACAATACGTGGAACTTCAGATGTGCGGGAGTGTCCACTCTGTTTATTTTACTCCAACTCCTGGGTTTGAACACTCTAGGTCCAAACCCTCAGATCAGATAAGAATGGTATGTCAGCCTACTTCGTGTTTTCGGTTTCTCGGCCTAGGACTCAGCGTTTTAATGGAAATATAATGACATTTTGCGGTCTTAATGGAATTATAATTGCACTTTGCGGTTTGAAGCGAGCGGCTTTCCCTTCGTTTGAAGGGACTCTTTCAACTTTGGGCCTAGACTGTGAAGCATTGAATGATAAAAAGGGCCTCCAAGAGGGCCCAGAACTAATTCATCATAGTGCAGGCTCGTTAACCTTTACCTGGGAATGTAAGCCCCGTGAGCATATTTTGGATACCTGAACATCTTCTGGTCTACATCGAAGTCATTACATCGTTGACTACTGTCTGATTCAAAGCAAGAGCTATAGTATAGAAAAGCCTAGACGAACCAACCCAAAATATATAGTTGTTCTAGTTTGTTTTACTCTCGTTCGTTTTACATAAACTCTTTTCATGCCATATTTACACTAAGTTCTTGATAAGAAAGAACGTTTTAGGATCTGCATGTTAATGCATTATTATATGATCATATAATATAGAAATACATTAATAGAAGACAGAGTTATTGGGTATCTGTGAAATTAATAATTGGGGTTAATTACCAATCGATATCGTCTCTACTAAAAGGTAGATGCTCAATTATAACTCAAACACATGCAATTCGCCTATCCCATTGGGAAATATTCGCCCACGGCCATTTTGACTCATGCAACTTTTTGCGTTAACCTCGGGGCAATTTAGGCTACCACTGTCATGATAAAAAACATGTTAACCATATTTTTATCCTCATTAGAACATTAAGGAGAAAGCATGAGAGGAAGGCACAGCTTGTACTATGGCAAACGTTATTATGATGAGTAAATATATCAGGCGTCAATATGTACAGAAGGACAAAATTAAGGGCCTGCAATTCATTAAGTCCTTTATCCACATCTAATCCCAAAGTGAGGTATAACGAATTTAATCCAGGTCAACACTTTTGATATGGCAATTAGTCATTTAACTTCTTGAGCTCAATCCAACTTCTTATTTCAATCACAATTTAAATGACAACTAATGATGCGATTACTAATGTTGGTCACAATATTCACTATTGGTACTAAGTCTAACTGTTTTAGACCTATAATGTTATGCAAGCTCTAAGTTTAAAAAGTTCATTTGAAGAACCTGGCGGTGATCGAGCTCAGAATCTTTATATGAACTCCCTTTAATTTATATATAGCCCTCAGGCCCAGGCAGATATTTCGCGTCCAATACACACTCATGGAAGGGGCAACAGGTCTCAATATAGCCGCTTATAACACAAGTTATAGTTGAAGGAGTCTGGAGCCCCAGGGTTTTATTAGTATTTTATGGCAAAAGCTTTGAGCGGAGAGGGCCTCAGAGTCAGAGTAGCTCCAGGAACAAATACAAGAGCCCTGAGCACCACATCGTTCCAGGCAGTGATCGAGTTGGAAGGAATTCAGGTGGAGGAGGAAGGTGGCCAATATTCGCACCTGGTTATATGAGGCCCTAACTTCTAAGTGTAATATTCGGGTGCTATAAGGCGGCTATAACATGGTGGCTGTTTTGCACGGTGGAAACTTCAATATGAAGATGGCGGAGTGCATGGATTATGACACGTTTGATGCCTTGCTGTCCAGAGGAGAAGGTAGGAAGTTTGCCAATAGTTAAATGCACAAGTGGCAATATATGTAAATTGTTATGGTGTGAGACTCCCCTTTCTTATCAAATTACCTAGAAATGGTAAAGGTCATGGGGTAGACAAGCATACAGAGGAACATAAAAAGAATCAAAATGGAAAACTCATAGATCTATTAAAGCTTGATAAATAAAATATTACTCTAAGGTTATGTTGATTGTTATCAAGATTCTCCGGTTCATATTCCTTATGACTGTTTGACGATTGAAAGTCCACTATATATAATGTTAAAACCGTAGGAAAATGTCATAGAACTAGACCCACGTCTAGTGCTGTGGGAAAAGTGAATGGCGTTCTGAAAACACGATTGAATCAAACAAAAAACAGGGGGCAAGTGGTTTTGAAAAACTCGTGCCTGTTGGATCATGTTTGAGAACGTCACCACTCTAATGTCATCAGAAACCAATCTGCGCGTCACATGCTTGTCGTTATTCAATTTGTCCCACGACGTTGGAGCAAAGGGAAACTAAGAATATTATATCTGTGGAGTGTTGTATCACATGCAGAGTGAAGGTTAAGTATCAATATTCCAAGACCGGACTTTTAAAAGTTTTCTTCCAAGAATAGCTACATTATATATGTTCATCGAAGCAGTCAGCAACAAGCACCACGCAAAGAACACACAATTACAGACTATAGAGACAATACAAAGCTCCCTAATGTCCTGGATCTCGTATAGGCATTGTGTGGGCTCCAGTCATTCTGTCTAGGGAGGATGCCTAACGTGAGTCAAAACAAAACCACCTGTTGGCATTGGTTAAACATTATTTTCTACCCAAGGGGTATTTGATCCCCAACTAGGGCCTCCCACAGATTGACATACATATATGATTCCTCCCAATACTGGCAATAGCACATGTTAAATTCACGTAGTTCATGCGAATTCATGCTCCTCCAGGGATTTTAGGCCAAACCACTTGGGTTGGCTGCATGGTGTTACTGACGCTCTCCAGTACCCATGTACTTTACCTCTGTATCATGGACGGCCCCGCCCCTCCTCCTGTGTATGACACGTTCTTGACCTCTCCATCTGGGAGAACTTCCATCATACTGTATCCATTAATGGTAATCAGTGAAACCCTCTCTAGCCACAGAACTAGAAAGACCTCTCCAGTTCTGTGTACTAACACACCGCCTGCGTCTCGTCTTACAAAACAAACCCACCACTGATGGTCAAGCCCTGGACTGGACGTGAATGAGGCCCTGTGTGTAGGTAGAGCTGGTAAAGTAGGCAAAAGGACTGGAGTGACCCCAATACAGTGGTAGTCCTATAGATCGAACTTTACTGATCTTACAAACTCTCCCAGTTTCTAAAGTACAAATCCCGTCCACTTGATCACACTTGATCTTCAAATTTGCTCTAATTGATCATCTGTATTAATTCCCTAATTATGACGGTCCTGGGTAAGACCTTAAAGTGCCTGGTCCTGGGTAAGAAGACCTTAAAGGGCCTTTCTGTCTCTTTTCTCTGTCTCTCTCTCCCTTCTTCTCTATCTCTATTTCCTGGGTATGATCATAAACTGCCTCCCTCTCAGCTCTCCCGCCCTTGATATAACACTTCAAAGTGTTGATAAGGGCGTAAAGCCACCAATCTCACTCACTCACTCCCTAATTATGAAAAAGAGTACATGTTTAAAACTTGAAAGTACTTTCGTATATATATATGTGTGGTCCTATCAGGGCAATAGACACGCTAACGGGATGCGATACCCTCGTCTTTTCGAATATTAGCAATGGTTCTTTTAGTTTTACATGTGTAAGTAGGCACGCTTTGAAATTAAACATGTACTATGATGTTATACTATGAATTATAACCACAAACCTTAGTGCTCACAACATTTGCTTCGGAGTGAAAGTTTAATCAGAACTCCGACGCTTAGAATAAAAGCAGACAAACAAGCGGATGGGATTTCATTGGGCTAGATCAAATACCAATGATTGAATGATCGATGACGTTGAACTAATTGCCTATTATTGGAATCACTAGTGGTAAAATGACAATTGGAAACTCCTATCAATATCAGGCCTTAAGTTACATCATGTGGTGAAACTAATCAAGAAATGTATAACTGGCATTTGTACACCTCATATATCAGCAGAAAACGCTTGAAAACAATCATGGTGATTACTAGGTCCTTTTGTAACTGTTTAAATATCATATTGACCTGAAATTTAAAAAAAAAAGAATACATGTATGATAGTCTACAAATATGAAATTCGTAACTTGCGATCATCATGTTCATTGGTTTGTGATTATAGTCTCATGCAGCGCTCCCACACTTCCGAACAAACTTTCCATTTGCAAATTTTGATTTCTTTACTTTGGGAATTAGTAACGCTAATTAGTGAAGTGAGGGACGCTCATGAATAATTGTACATACCTACCCTGACCCACATGTGACATATATGAAAGGACATTGACGACCCACAGTTAAGAGAATCTAAACCCATAGAATCTATGCCCATAGCATAGGTACATATTTAATGGGAGAGAATCTAACAGAGAGAGAAGGACCGCTAAACCACTTGGGTAATGGGTGCCCAATTCAATCAATGAGCTCCAGCTTAGAGAAGGAATACACCTGGAAGTGATCCAGGCCTTGTCCTAGTGATATTTACGCAGGAGGAGGTTCCTACATCAAACCATCAAAGAGCAACAGAGTATCGGGGCCTCCATCTAACTAGGGGATTAGTCCCTCCCTCCCTCATTACCTAATACCTGATTCACTGATACACACGATGCCATGGCAGATGACACACACCTGGAAGTGTAGCTTATTTACACAAGTTGCAAGCCCTGGAGGTATGGAGGAAAGGTTCTCCTTGCTGAAAGGCAATTTAATTAGACTTGACTATAATCGAGTGGTAAGGTACATGAAGCCTCCTTTCAATGATGGTACAATTTCATGGTGAGGATTGCGTACAGCAAAACTTTGCTACTCCCATCTATTCTAGGTATTATTTGCAGTACAGCAAATTATAGTCAATGCCAACGGTGGTATTGTCAATATTGTTCATTTTATTTGAATTTGCTTTGCATGCAGTGTTGACCATTCAGTGTAAATTGGTGTATTTTTTGGCAAATAGTATTTCAGGATCGAGTAATAAAATAAAGATGAGACACAAACAGAAAATGTCTATTATGATGACCGTTTCTGAATGCAAATAAGCACAGTGGAATATCGCCCGATAACATTGAAATAAAACTGAGTCTTTTAACTTATAGATAATTCACAAGATGTTCGAATAAATGGAATGTGTAAAATTTAGGATATTTCTCCCGATCGCGAGATTGAGATTTCACTTTACCACAAAGTTAACTGTCTACTTGTATAGTCTTCACCGTGTAGCAGAACTGTTCCTAGTGAGTGCACAACGAGTGTATAATGTACTCACTGTATCCATTGATGTATGGACATGTGTACTCACCTTCAGGAGTACCTATTATTTTGGAGAAAGCCAATCCTTCACTCCCAGATAACCCTTAACATTAGAGTATTTTATCACTAGCGAGAAACAAGAGAGCGGAGGAAGTACACTAACCATTACATGTTACAATGTTGGCTGTGGATGTGTGAGAGTGAAAATCTAAACCTGGACTTTGCCCCTCTATAACCCTCTGACTGTCTGAGCCCCTCGAAACGAGTCACTCGCTTGATCAACAATCAACAAGTGCTAAAAATAGCAGCCAAAGTTTTCAAATTCAACGATTAATATCAGCAACGTACCTTAACAGCAATACCATGTGTAAGGAAATCCACCACGAAAGCCTCTATTTAAGGTAATGGGTCCACTTTCGGAATAAACTCTTGCGTATGATAAAGATCTCGGTAAACAATATCCAAAGTGATTTGCGGCTAGATATGGGAGCTAGCTGTGTAGTGGGTCTGTGGTTGGGTGGATGCGGTGGCACCGAATGAGAGGAGAGTGTATAATAGATGGAGAGATGCTGTGGTAGACATTTCACACCCGCCTACCAACACCATCACGAACGAAGAGAACGCGCAGGGAACGCCCTATGTGGGACAGCGTGGTGGTGGTGAGGCTCCCACCCACAGGGAGGTCCACCTTCCCCCCCCCCCCCCCAACACTACCCCCCCCCCCCCTCTGTCTGACCTTTTAATTTAACCAAATTAATCACGAGCGCTTTGTCGCTAAATAGGATGATTAGCCGCCGTCAAAGTGTCAACCCATTGTGGGGCAATTAGATTTGCTTTTTATAGATCCATTGTCTAGGATTAAACGCATCTCTCCACTGCGGAATTAGAAGTTCATGTTTATATAGCACATTTCTATTTCTATTTGACCTGAGGATCCGTAATGAAATAGTGGTTGTAAAGTTCAGGGGGCAGTTTCTCGGACCCCATTAGTCCTGCCCACCAGGCCTCGGGTCAAGGTTTCTGTTAGACTTAAGGGGGGTATCCACTAGTCAGTTTTTACCTTACAAATGCTTGGCGCTTTGATTGATCGTTTTTTAATATTAAGAAAAGTTGTAAAATTGGGACGATTAGGACTGAAGCACCACTGAAGTTCACGGTATCCATCTGTCCCTCTGTGTTATTGGTTTTTTCCACCAGCTTTTTATAAAATATAAAAAGAACAATCGAGATGTGAGGTTAAAACCGACAGGTGGAATACACCCTTTATTTGTGCTTCATCTTGCACACAGTCTGAGACCCACTACTTTGCCCTATTTTAAAATCATATGTATATACAATGATCGAACTTGTGTGACCCTCACAGTGTTTATATTTGCATGCTCTAAAGAGGTAGAACTACATTTCCCTCACAACACTAGTTGGGCGTTTTTAACTTAGAGTGCGGGGCCCTTTTATATCTAAACAAAACAAATACTTATTAAATCTGGAGTGGAAGGTGTTTCTCTGTCGAACAGGGAGTTCGATATTTGTTCCCAACATACTTGTTGGATCGTTGTAACTTAATTAGAGCGAAAAGCTTTACTATAAATACTACAGTTAAAACAATAAAATCCCAACAATGAACATACTATAGTTATATAGTACATTTTACTTACTTTTACTAAGAGTATTTCTTACATATCAAAATAAATCTTAACAAAATCAGGATTTATTACAATGTTTAGGAGGCGGGCAGAGGGTGCATGCATGGATCTCTGGGTGGGTGTGATTTTTTTGTTGGGGTGGGGAGAGAGAGAAGGGGTAAGAGACATTCCATATGAGGCAGAGCAGCTGACACAGTTTAGCCTGACATGTTTGACACCATGATTCTCTCCCATGCCATGGCGGGGTGTCAGGGAACCTATAGACTATGCGTCCTGCTCGGGTTTCCGTACACAAAACCTCCCAGTACAATTGTAATGACCTCACCTCTTGCCACCCATTATTATAGCGGGGATCGGTGATATATGGACGATAGCTCTTATAAAATGATGAATTGGAAAGTATGTATGAATACTCGTTATAAATTAATATTGTCATAGATTTAGGATTTACCATATATCAATTTTGCAGCGCTCTTTTCATAAATATTTATTTTTTAAATAAAAGCATGTATAGCCAACAAGATTGAATATATAATTGTGTTAACTAAACAAGATTTTTTTAATTAAACAAGATTCAACAGGGACAGGAAGAACTGTCTTTCACAGAGGGTTATTGGAATCATGGAATGTCATGGAATGTCATGGAATGTAAATGCAAAGAGGAAATAAAACGATTACAATATAACAATGTAATGTGTATGGTACATGATTATACATTTTGTAATACAATTTGTATGATTAATTGTTGGCCTGAAAGCAGTTCAGTAAAATAATCCATGTTAAGTTTCCAATATTCTATGACATGGAAAGGATAGAATTGCATTTGGAATGAACGCAATGTGACATAAAATACCACCAATTTCTTAAGGTTATTTTTTCACATTTCAGCGTCTGTCGTAGAAATCCTTCGATCCCGATGATATTTCACTCTGTAATGTTTATCTAAACAGAAAATCCTTCCTGCAAGCAAGACATTTGAGGATTTAGACAGCGATACCATCATCTGGTTTCCTTGGACTTCCTCAATGAGGAATTCCCTGAGTATCCAGGCCAGAGAAGATTTTAAAAAGGAGCTAGCATTTCAGTGCGTCCAGGGGTTTGTCCATGCTGGGAGATGACGAGGCTGGGAATGTGAGCTGTGCATGCTTTGGGAAACCCAGCCTCGTCGTTGGTAAGGTCATCAGCCTGGGTGGATCTTCTGAATGTTATAAATACACTGTCATGTCCAAGATAAGGCTCTTTGCAGTGATATCTGTGAGCAATAATTGGTCATTTATCACTTAGATGATTCAAATTATTTTGTCTGGGAGAGATTCATATTGCTTTCCTACTCCTGTTGTATGAGCAAATAAATGTTATCACTCAGATACAGGTTTTTACAGTTTTTAATTATTTTTTTTAAATATTATTAATGGCCAGACATTAAACAAGATAATTAGAAAATACGCAGAAGCAGTTAATGTGAAAATTTAATTGTTTACGAAACACAACAGACACATGAAAGGAAGATTCATGCTGTGCACATTCATCCTCGCCGCTTTGAAAATGATTCGCTCCTTTTGCGAGATATAAAGATATCTGTATCATTGGTTGACAACATATTTCGCATAATGATATTATATTATTAAATATACGTGTGCTATTTTTTCAATTATTCTGTCAAAAGCGCTGCATGTATTTTTTTTTTAGTTTAAAATGTTTTTTTTTGTATATCCACATGAGTGAATACGGTACGGCTTTGCTTGACTATTGCATGATATTATGTTATATTAGAAGATGCACCTTAGAAGCATCCTGCATTGTATATTGAAAATCCTGACGTTTAAACGCTTGTGCATAGACTGACGAATCATCCACACGGAAAACTTTTTATTTTGAATTCTTTTATTGCCAATAACGGACAATCTGATGGCCATAGACATATCTCCTGGGCAGTGTTTGCCCTTATCAGTCAGGTCCAGACGGCCACATTCCTCGATTCCATATCCAGCGATAAGCTTAACCACAAGGCTAAGACTAAGGGGTCCAAAACTGCCTTCTGAACCTGACTGTTATGATACAATCAATAGCTAAGCATTGTTCTTACACATTTTACCCGCTTCATATTTTTTTTATTTAAAAACATTTTTCAAAATAATATTCAATATATAATGGAATAATTCCTCCGTCACCACATATCCTGCATTCAAGATCACAGAGAACCTATTATTATTTATTTCGACTGAGATGCCCTTCGTCAACTGAATAAAGAACTATGCATCTAATAATGACAGTTTTTAAGTTAATTTAGTTATCACCATTTTAATGAGATCAAATGAATCACTTAAAAATTGATATTTCTATTATACAATCTATCCTTCCTTTGTAAAACACCTTACATACGTGACATACATAAATTAGTAACATATCACTCGTGTTTTATCTAGGAAAAAATGCAAATAGCTCTTAGTAGAGTTTCAATTAATACTTTGTTGAAAATTATATTTCTTTTATTCTGCAGTAATAGGTAAAGGGTTGACATTTCCCGACAAATTATCATTGGCTTTATTTTTCGATCGCTTCCTGAGTAGAATCTGGACGTAGGAAGCGGTGAAAAAGAGGACACTGATGCCAAAGGTAGCAGCGGACATGATGAAGATAGGGTTGTAACTCTTGGTATGGTCGTAGATGAGACCTGATGGAAAGAGAGGAAATACAAATTAATGTTATGATATTATTTATTATTTTCATTAACATTATTGTTGTTGATATGGTTTCACATATTAAAAGAAAAACGAAGCTTGGTAGCTGGTAATATTAATTGTGAAAGGTGTGGAATCATGCAGGGTTACAAACATAGATCTGCAGCATTTAGCATTCCTGGAGAGGGAACCCTTTTCTTATAACTCTTGTTGTGCTCTTGTTATACCCTAAACTACTACTACTACCACCGGTAAAACAATAACAGTAATGATAATGGAAGGTGGTACTGATGATGACAGATGATGATGATAATGATGTAAGATGATACTACAACTACTAGTACTACTGCTAGTACTACAACTAGTACTACTACTAGTAGTAGTATCATCTTACTAGTAGCAACACTATAAATATAACTTTTATACATTTATGTTCTTTGAATAGAAGCGCGAGTGAAAGAGATTATCATTTCTCCTCCTGCCACCTACACCAAAAACTCATGTCCAACGGTTCATCTTTTCTTCTTTTTCCCCATGACTTTCCCCCCTTGTTGGCCCTCCTGGCATTGGCTTCCAGACTTGACATATAGAATTTCGGTGAGCTACCCCAAAAAGCTGGATAAAAAGGAAACCAATGACAACGAAAACAAATCTAGCGCACCCATTCCTGAATATCTATTTCAACCGCATTCTCCGCGACATCTGACGATCAGGAACTGGATGAATATTGTTTATATTCTGTCCCTTTGTGTCCGATCCCTCCGGAAGGTAAAATACTGTCATTTTAGACTAGCACATGGTGTTGTGGAACAAATAAGCCACATGTGAAATGATGAAAAAAGTAAGAGCGCACTCTCCTATACATTTTAATCAGGCGAATAGCACGATTCAGTGTATTAAGTTTCATGGGCTAGGTAACAATGAATGTCCGTCATTTTGTCCACTGGTAATACATGCATAAGGCTGTTCTCTGGGAAATACCAGGGTTCCAGCTTGTATCTTCTGAGGACAACCAAGATCGTTTTTACGATATCATCATCAAAATCATTAGGAAATGATGCAACGTCAATAATACATTGACTGTCTATCCCATCATCAGAATCCATTCATATAGGCTCAGAGTTGAGTCCCTCCAAACTGAGGGAAAGCCTCTCGCTCCAAAGCGCAAAATCCCATTAAGACCTCAAAATGTTATCGTAATCCCATTAAGACGCCTACTTCAGGGCCAGGAAAGTAATTAGCGCAGTAGGCGTCCAAACACTGGCATACCATTCTTATCTAAACTGAGAGGCTATGTTCCTGATCTGAGAGGCTCTGAGCCTAGACTGAATTTCTATACGTAGTTACCAATTTCCCCTATATTCACCAAGGACAGATCCATGTTAGATCCCGAGACATCGTATATTGTACTCTGTATATCGCATTACAATATAAGATTACACAACGTCATTCAACTTTCATTTCTGAAATACATTTATTTTCTATCTATGTTAGCCGAGACTCTAGCTGCCTATTCGTAATAGTGACTATAGCTTCTTCGTTCTTGTTTGCTATTCCTATTTATATTATGGATGATGAAGTTGTAGGGTCAGGGGTTTGAGTTAGTATTTCTATATACCTGGCCGAAAGAAAAATAGTACACTCAATACTTTATACTTTACATAAGTGATTCTAGACCGCAAATAAATAAATATAAGTCATATTTACCGGCAATAGGAAGACCAACAATCTGCCCAGTGCCAACAACTAGATTGGTGAGACACCAAAGCGTCGCATGACCTTGTTTGGTAGGCGATACTTGAGTGACAACTCCAAATAGGACCGTCATAAGTAGTCCATCACAGGCTCCATTAACTGCAAAAAGGAAAAGTACTTAATGGAAGCAACTCTGAGTTATCTTGATATACATGGATGTTCTTTATATAACATAATTTTCGAAAAAACAGTTGATTCATTTCGATTTAAAGAGATAAACACCAAAACCGTAAGAAAGACGATGTCAAGTGGTCAACTTGATCTGTTTTATTTAGATATATTGACCAACCTTTCGGAGTTCGTTACTCCTTCTTCAGGGTGTCATTTAATTCAGTTAATTCATTCACCGAATTGAAATAAGGTTTTAGAGACGACTGTACACATAAGAATGAAGTGATAACAGTGAGTATGAAATTTAAGAATTCCGTCAGGTTTTCTTTCAAAGCGAACTATTCTAGTTCTATATAATTACTCTATATAATCTCTTGTTAATATGCTGTATATAAACTTTATATTATTATACTGATCGCTTCGCTGAAGTAAATATACTCCACTGTGCCACTCAGCAATGTCAATTGTAATAGCGGAACTCCACTATAGGTAAAAAACGGCGCCAACAGGCAAAATTCGTCGCCGACATTTCTAAAAATTCGGAAAATTCGACATGACTAAAAATTCTAGTGGATGAGGGGGTAAAATAGGTTGTTGGCAACACATTTATTTGTTGCCAACAATTGCAAAATATCTAACTTGATTAGATATTTCGTCGCAAAAAATTCGTCGCAGCCGTTTTTGCCTGTTGGCACCGTTTTTTACCTATAGTGGAGTTCCGCTATAATGGTTAACATAATTTGTTTCCTCCGAGAAGAAACGTTCTATTTCATATTGCAATATCTGACAATGTATCCGGTTTGCGTGGGGGTAACAAAAAGAGAAATGTGTGACATGTTTTATCATGGGATGTCAAATTTGATCATAAGTGCAACATGTCATTCCATCTAGCATGATAGCATAATTGCATAAGCCTCGTGTGTGATGACAGCTTGCATGATTTATCCACAAAGCAAAATCAAATACTAGTTAAAATAATGTATGGATCATGGAGTATCTATCATACATATGTATACAATTATGTATGGCTCATGGATTATCTATCATACATGTATGCATCTAACAATTAAGGAAAGGTTAAGATCACAAACGTATACATGTACATTTATCATGTTCTTATGATTTTATGTTGAAACAGATTTAATACAGTAGCTTTCATAAATCATTTATTGATATTTGAGCATGATACTAGTTATCATGCATTATTAAACACACCAATATACTTTTATTATTGTAATCCTTCTTTAGCATGCATTGATGCCAATAAAAAAGTATTCCAATTCAAATCTAATCTAATTCAATTTAACTTGTAAATTTATACACAATTGAGCAATGCTGTTGATTGGACAATTCTACCAGGCCATAATTATTATAAAATTTAACCGAAAAATATGTATTAAGCCATTGTATTTTGATATTTATGAAGCAGTTTGTCTTATTAAAGGTTTTTGTACCTGGAAGCTGTTCAAGCATGGTTGCCACTAACAACTTTAGAGGCACAACGTATGTGAAATAAGTTATGTGCTGATTGATTTTTGGGGGGAATATACTTTATTTGAGTGCAGTTTCGGGAGTTCTCATGATTGGCATATATTCATTAGTGGACGTCGATCTCTAAATTAATGCAAATCCCTATCATGATAATATCTTAAGAAATAAAAGATGGCACAAAATAGATATGTGCGCCCGCACAAGTAAGAGAACTTCTGCAGATTTCTTAGTTTCTTATCAAAATGCCGAAACCTACTCGGTTCAGCCTAGTTTCGTCTGCATCAAGGGAAAATTAAAAGGCACAATTAAAAATATACAGAAATGTAAAAATGGATTAATTAATAAAGTCATTGTACTCACATATACAATAGATACCAAGGGCCACTTGGCCTTTGAAGTATGGTATGACAACATTAGACAGGGTTAAAAAGGCAGAACTGACGGCATATACCAGCAGTAAATGGGCACCCATCATGTCACCTACAGTCAGAAAACAATCATTTACAGTACATTATTATTGTATGTAGTCCAGCAGGCTAGACAGCACTGGCCTACATATATATATATATATATATTCTATAACAATATTGTGCAACAGTAACCCTATGACTATGCTAATGCTACCCAGAATATTAGCATGGATAATATACAATGTTTATATAACTATCTCTCTTCGTTTAAGCAATTGTAATCATAATTAATACTATTATAATGCAGGTGTTATCTTATAATTCGCCCAATAGACATTACTTTTAGCACTACAATTAGATATAATTTATCAATGATTAAAATAGATATTGTAGCATTTATTAGACGTTTATACATGTATGTTGTATGGGGAAGTCTAGGCTCAGAAGCTCTTAAATCAGATAACAATGGCATGTCAGAGATTGGACGCTTACTGCGCTAATGGCTTTCCTTGCATCGGAATAGGCGTCCTAATGGGATCATAATGACATTTTCCGGTTTTGAGCGAGAGGCGTTCCCTCAGAACAGAGGGCCTCTCTCAACTCTGAGTCTAGACTGGGGAGGTGTAATCACAATATTCATGTATTGGACACATGACATAATTTTGAGTTTTAATTTGTTTTTCTTTTGCTTTTAACATTTAGATATCCTATGGCGGTTGAGAATAAAAAAAACCCCCAAAGCTGTCTATATCCCATGAATACCTAATTAAAAAACGAATATTGGAATAACATAGGAGCTAGAGGGAAAATATTTCGACCACTGGGCTCTAAATCATATTAAGATGCCTTCAAAGCTTTTAGTTTAGCTGTTATTGTTGCCCCTCATTGCAGTAACCTATGGGATAGTATACTGCCATACATCTTTGAGAAGAAACATGTTAATGGGTAGTATGTCATATACTCTTTACCAATAATAGTAAAACTAGATTAACTCAGGCACATTTTAAAGCGTATATACAGCTAAATATGAGAAACACGTTGTTATTAACAGCTGAAGTGAATAGCGGATGAGAACAAGCGCTTTGTACACACCATAGTTTCCCTTCCTGAAGGCTGTACGATATTATTATGATGTTTGCTAACATACCATCGGCAGGAATGAATGTGGTATTGTTGGAGAAAACATGTACTAAATGTGTTTTACTCTCTGTTGGCCCCATACCGTCCATTCATGGAGTCACTATACCAATACATGTATACGTGCACATTAATATTGCTTCCCTGTCTCTTATTATTTGTTCATGGTTCGTACCGAGATGCAGGTGGTAGTTGGAGGACAGGGGCCCGTTGCATAAATATCCTTACTTAACATTTCCTTCCTTATATAGCTAGTTCTCCATGCTAAGCAGCTTGTAAGGGCATTTTAGGGAAGGATTTGTATACAGGCAATGTTAAATATTATTTCTACCTGCAGTAGGAATTTTCTCCCTAAGCAAGGAAAAGTAGTTTAGCAAGGAACTTTTTAAGTAAGGATTTCTTATGCAACAGCGCCCGGTGGTGATCGAAGGAGGGGTGAAGCCCCGAGGAAGCTCTCATTTCTACGAGCCTATTTTAGTCATCATTCCAACTTTCGTAGAACTTAGAGAGAGAACTAATATAAATCTATCTGGATGACATTGCTCCATACATGTATGAGGAAATTCCTTCAAATGTATGTAAATATAAGTAATTCCTTCAAGTCTAAACATGACTGAACTATTTACTTCCCCTTTTCATCAATCACCATGGCTCTTAGGGCTCTTAGTAATATTGAGCGAAATTAACATCGCTTTCTAATGTGTGCCAGGTCTCCTCCGAAATCGGGATATTCCAATTATTTCTCTTATTATAAACACGCGTTTCCCTTATAGATTCAAAAGCATTGAATGTCATTATCTAATGGTAGCACTTACCTACAAGACTAACTATGAGAGAGAATATGGTTTCTGAGATACCGCCATATGAGAGCAGCAAAGCGCTGTCTGAATCCGAGAAATTCAAACCAACCAGATATTTCATCTGAAAGTAAAAACATTGTTGTCCCCCTCATTAATATAATATCAAACATATTTGTTATGTACAGCACTCCAGATAAGAGAAGATGGTATGCTAAGTATACTATAAACTATATCATTATATTTCCTAAGCGTTATTATTAAATACTTGGATAATTTTAAAATATTATATTTCTTCACCATACAATTCATGAAGTCTTTTGTTTATTTTCATAAAGGTTGATAGAATAATGGATATGGATTGAAGAATAGATCCCGTGGTACTATCCACAAACCTAGTCAATTTAAAGTAAATAATTCTGTTTTATAAAAGACGTATAGCGATGTTGATGATATTGATTGTGCTCGAATTTAATACTCAATGTTATGCATGAATTACAAGGACTTACAAATAGTGTTTTGGGAATGAAGAGGGAAGCACCGACAGAAAATATTCCAAAAAGCCACGCGAATGTTCCAAATGATGCCCAGTTGGCAGGTCTGCAGATGGCCGACCCTCCACTGGTAGCACCATTGTCATCATCTTCTACCAGTTGTTCATAGGTGTCGCGTTTGCGCTTGCGGTAATGAGCGCTGACGAGGACGGCGAAATGTATCACTGCCACGACCAATATGGCCACTGAGAAGACTTTCAGAGTGTCCCGCCACGAGTATTTCTCTGTGCTGTCTAGGTAGACACTGAGAGGGTTCATCACCACAACACCTGTAAAGTAATGATTATGTAATTATGTAATGATGTTAATGTAGCTGATTAGGTGACACTCAGAGTAGCCCCTTTTCTTATCTACTCATAGATGTCGAAATTCACAAGAAGACTTTCTGTATTGTTTAACTTGGATTTAAAGCAATATTATACCTGTTGCAAATTTAGTTATCTATGAACTTGCGTAAATGTAGGCCTAATCATGGGACTTAAAAGACAAAAAACACATAAGAAAATGCCTGTAACTATAACATTGATGCTATATTTTATTTGTTTGATAAATGGGACTGCTTCAGCTTCTCGCACAAGACAAGAATTAATGACTTGCACGATTTCATTTTTTCACTCATTTTACAATTAATTCTATAATGATTTGATTTCAAGTATTAATTTGATTTTGATGTTAGGACAAGGCTGTATTTTTACATTTTTTTCAGTCCTTTACCGACTTGTATATCGCGAGAGTCATAGATCCTGACGTATTGAGTAAATTTGTTCGTATTGAGTGAATCTGATTGTATGGGTTGTAACGTATCAAATCCTGGGAGCTATGTGAAATAATTTCCAAACGCTGTTGAATATCACAAATCTGCTTATATCTAATTTACCAGGCTTCTTAGTGGCTACTTGCAAGATCAAACAAGCCAAAATACTTTGGAACTTGTCACAGACTAAAGCGATATCTACATTCATCTTAAACATCAATGCATTCGGAGGTTGAGTTTCCCCATCTGCTACTGCTACAAAGCACCAATTACCACGTCCTCACATTCTCAGAAATCTAACTATAGATCCCGATACAAAGAGCCCTATAATTAGATACTTTTTTGCTGTGTGGGCTCTATTACACAGAATCGAGCATATTGCAGGCATTGTGAATGATTCCAAACCAAGGTAAAAGGACAAGTAAAATGTTGTCAAGCGATCGAATAGATTTTCAGCTCGATGGATTATTTTTGGACCCACCGCCTTGTGGTAATGTATCATAATTATTTACTCAAAGCATTTTTTTGACTCAAGAGTTATCAGGGATTTCCCTGTATACTATATTAACTTACTATCGTTTTGGTGGGGTTGAAATCATTCACTCTCTCTCCTAATAGATGAGTATTGTTTATTGTCTTCATGTTTTATTCAGATACATATGGGAAATATTTAAAAGAATGTAGTAGCTTAGGCTCAGGCTGATAGTATATACGACGACTTGTATCGGTATCATATTATTAGGGACAAAGGAAAAGGCTGAATTTCTCCTTACCTACTGACGGACCAAGATTGATGATCCCTGAAGCTAGCACATGGAATCTATGGCCTTCTGGGAAATGTTGACCGATTGCCTGCAAATTCAGATTCAGATAAATATATATAATAATATATCATAGGGGAGCTATACGATATATAGATTATAGACCTCAACCACCATATTATCTTAGGATGTGATGATTGTATACATGCATTTTAATGTAAGATGGAATCCTAAACGTTGAAAGGGGTTTCCGGACTTTACTTTTCAAATGATTCTGATTCAGGGATTTGAAATATATATTCAGGAAATAAGGCATTAGAGTCTACTGCTTTGCAGATCTTCCAGACTACTCTTCTATAATTTATCGTGTTATACTAATTATTAATTGTATTAATTTATAAGTCTGGCTCTGGACCTTAATAAGGTGGCCTCTCCCACATAAAGAAATGAAATCTTAGTGGAATAATTAAAACCCTGCTCACACACAGCCGATTTGCCCCCCGATTGCCCCCCGATTTGGGTCTCCCGATGAATTCTAGGATTTCATTTCGAATCCAGGTTTATGTTATTTCAAAAACATAAACCAGGATTTGAAATGAAATCATAGGATTCATCGGGAGACCCAAATCGTGGGGCAATCGGGAGCCAAATCTGCTGTGTGTGAGCAGGGTATAAGGCATAGACACACACCAATATCCCCATGAAGAGTATCACCCTTAGACAATATCCCCCAGTCAATATCCCCTTGGACACCCCCCCCCCCAATTTAGATGTTTATTAGATCCATATTTAAGCCAATAAACATACAAATTTCCACCATGTCCAGCAAAAAATGAATCAGATTACTGATTTTATATTGATGTACATTGAAAAAAATGCATTAATTCATGCCAATATCTAGACTAACTGATGACACCACCTCTCAGTTTTTGTAGACTATTGTTTGGACATTTGTGTTGGAAATCCACAGATCCCATAATAGGGGGATGGGGTATTGTCCAAGGAAATATTCCCCGGGAGGCTATTCTAGAGGCTATAATTAGTGACAGGGGCAAAATATTATCCAGGGGGGATATTTGTGTTTTTGTTGCTGTATGTGTGTGGTGGGGTGGGGGTGGCGTTGGGGGTATATCCTGTCACAGTACTGGTTCCCTTATCTACCACTGATAACGTTATCTTTAAAAAATAAAATGATTAAATGTTACTTACAGATACAGGGGCATTCAACATGAATGTCGACCCAAAACCATAGAGTAGTGAGTGAGTTAGTAGAAGGGTATAGACGTCCTGTACATAGCTGGTGAGAAGCATGCTGAGGAAACATAGAACTGTTCCCAGAAAAAACAGTATAGGCACGGCTATGTACTGCTCCAGTAGCACCTGTAACCAGCACAGAACGCGGAAGTTGGCTATTGCTAGAGCGCTGACCAGACCTGAATAATAAAAGATTTGAATTTAAAGTTGCACTCTCAGTTAACATCGATCAAAAGCTGCAGGTTTTCCACTTTTTGTCCCATTTTTTCCCAGCCTATTTAAAAGTTATAAAGTTATAAAGGGCTAATGAGCCCGAAACGTCGGACTCCACAATAAACAAACCTACAACTCATCCCTCTGTCCCTGTCCTTCTTCTGTTCTGGGCTAAATCTATACCTTGAGATTTATTTAAAAGTTATTTTACCAAGATTTGGGAGGATTTTGTCCGGTTGGTTTTCTTTGCTATACAGGGCTTCATAAGCCCACATTTTATATTTTGGAGACCCGCCGAAATCCTTTCCTTGTGGTGGGATCATTTAAATATTATCATCGCTCACAGGCGGTCCCTTTCTCTCGGCCGATTCTACTTCAACTTCCTGTATAAACTTATAATTAACAATCTATAACAGCACTAAGATATTGATGAATTCAGTCCTATAGGTCATAATATGAGGAAATTTGGTAAGATTTGAATTCACAAATATTAAGACTGAAAATTCTCCCGATACTAAATTCATAGCACAAAAAGGTATCGATTAGTTTACACGCCGTATAACTATTTGCTGCAAAAGCGCTGATTTCTATAGAATACTATAGTAGTAAAATTGGTGATGTGTCACAGAAATATGAGTCTCAAGACGCAAAAATGATGTTTTTCTAATCGTTATTCGAACATTGGTACTAAATTTGAGAATTGTGTACTGAATGGATATATGTATTGCTTACCTAACTCACTGCCAGAGACAAATATCAAATCACTCCCTAACTTTCAGGGGTCAGATTTTCCCTATTAACACTTTTAGCCTTAGGCTTAGCCTTGTGGTTAAGCTTATTGCTGTATGCGGTGAGATGGAATGCTGGGCAAAACCTGCTTTGTACTACGGACAGTAACTAGTGACTATCCACACAGAAATATCGCTAATTAATTTTTCAAACATAAACAGATTATAGAAGAACTTAGATGTCCTAAAGTTTAACATCGTTGGTATCCGACTCATCTCATCATTTTAGATAATATGATGGTATTTCAAAATTAAGTTTTTGCGACTTAAGACCCATTTTTTTCTGCATGTAACATATCACATATACACGTGCACATATTTTTGTAGTAGTTGTTAGTGATCAATATAAACTACCTGTAATATTATCACAAATGTTTTCTCTCCCGATTTTAACACATATATATATGTGTTCGAAACTACGAGATATGTATACAGGTATACTCGTTCTATATTTATACATAGGCCTACATTTTGAACTTGTATCACATGTCTGCACCAAGAATTAAATTTACCCTATTGTCGTTGATGGGCATTCAGATGACAAATAACGTGAATACAGAATATTACAATTGTGTGATGCATGCTGCTTCGTAGCGGATTGTATACCTTTTGATATCGACTATAGAAAAAATAGTGTTCATAATGCATTGATTAAGATTTTAACAGAGGCCACTGGGATGATAGAGATCATTCGAACATGTGACAATGGTGCTAAAAACTTATACTCAGGTAAGCAGGGACCTGTTATATAAGCTAAGGAAAGGATTTTTTGTGGATATTCCTTCACCTGTATGAAAGAAAAGAATTCCTTCCTATATGTGGTATTCCCAGTAGGTAGGAATAACCTATACACACAATGCATTTCTATTCCTACCCACAAAGTAAGGAGAAAAGTGTAGGAATTCCGACACACAATGTTCCTTTCATTAGCTTATACAACAGGTCCCAGATCATGTATGATAATTTGACAGTGGGTTCGTATTATAATCTACTAGCCTATGATTATATATATCAGTTGAAAATAGTTGTCAAAATAGCTCATCGAGTAATTGTATCAGTTCGTTAATATTAATATGCAGCGATTTTGCTGCCGAGCGAACGGCCAATGTCGTCAATGCACCTGCCACCATCTCTGCATACAATTATGTACATGTGTAGATGTATATTCAACATTATTATTATTATTATAAATAGCAAGAATTACAAACGCACCGAGACAATTCCATCTATGAACGCACTATCAGAACTATCCTAATCATGTAGATGGTATTGTAATATTATTCATAACTGAAAAAAAATGTGACCAAGCTTTGGAATCAATATTTAACTATATAGTGCTTATAACTGGGATATTGGATCATCATGACCCATTTTACAGCGGTTGGTGGCATGTAATGATTGATTCTGTTTCCAGCGTACGGCGTAGGTGTCAATGATATCATGCCATACTCATGGACCATCATCTATATATTGAATTTGGATGATGGTTTTAGTTTCGCTCGGGTGAATATTAGTGGAAACTCCGGTGTGGTATTATCCTATATATATTGTCTACCTTTTCTCCTACTTCATATCCTAACCACCTTTGGCAAAATGTGTCGCTCGCGTGCTTTGTATAGAGACTTTTGATTATGCAAAGAATTAATGTGTATGGTGTAATAACTATCAAGAGAAACGGGTCATTGGCTCCATATATCCCGCTGTAGAGGGGGATCTCCATTATTGTACTGGTGTATGTGGGGTGGGGGGTGGGAGTTATGCTATAATTATGCCATGATACATTCTAATATAGCATAATTATACTTTACTCTGACTCATGCAGTTAGTTCTTCTCCTGTCCTAAACACTCCAGGCTCTAGGTTGAGAGAGACCCCTCAAACTGAGGGAAAGCCTCTCGCTCCAAACCGCAAAATGCCATTATAATCCCACTAGAACAGCAACATACCATCTGAGAAGCTCTGAGCCTAAACTAAGAAAAGCGTGAGATCCCCCGCCATGACAACCTCCTAGTTTGGAGACTAGCACGTTGAAATATGAATAATTAAGGGAAGATTACTTGTGATTAATCAGCATACATGAATAATTCTTTAATGTATACATGTGTGCACCTTTCTGTTAGAACATGATCAAGATATTGTTTATACATGTATACAAGTCATGATACCATTAATTCAAAACAACTTCTTTGGACTTGATGGAATAGATTTCTACATTGCAAAATTAAAGTTGTGTGCAACACAAGGGTGGCGCAAGGTGTTTATTGCCTTTGGGAAAAATAGTCATGAAATTCAAAACAAAACGTTTTCAAATGGAAACAATTATTCTAACATTACTTTTTTTGTCACCACTGATTTATTCGTTTAGAGCTAGCAAATCACTTCCAGTTGGATTTGTATTTACATTACTGAATATTGTATGCTAAATTCAACAATAATTCGGAATAACTAACAAACATAACCAATTTCTTCTTCAATGGATCTTATTTCGTTCTAAAATGGATGAAAGTTATGTTTCCACCTTGTGATTATCTGATCTTCTGATAGGCACCTAACAGAAGGATTGTTGTCCTCTTTCAAGTAATTGCTACGATGAATATGAACGATGAACAATTTAAGTGTGTAAGTATGTATTAATTTATGAATAAATGTATTAAATGGATAACAGAGCCAATCTACCATTAAGCTCATTGGCCTTATTTAACGCTTTTAATAATGAGCCCATATATGAATATAGCATAATATATGATATTTACCTAGAAGTTCAAGGCAGTCATCAGGTTGGCAGAAATCCCTGTCAAACATCTCCACAAAGACACCAAAGCTATTTGCAAATCCTGCCACAGGTACATACACGAGGAAAGCCGAAACAACCAAGACAACTCCAAAGCAACAATCTGAAGAATTAACATCCTTGTCATTCCCTGCCAATTCCCTCTCCGTCTCGCTGTCATTTTCTTCCGTTGCGGAAGCCATTTTCATTTAATTTCCAATTGATAGCCACCAGTTTTTGTCTGTGTTCCCATCCGTCCTATATCCAGTTCGGGACTTGACTTAATAAGCAGAGAACTGAGTTTGAAATACTTTTTCATGGCGATCAGATACACATGGGTTCATTCGCGCATGGCCGATTCCATGGAAAATAATGTTCAGTGAACTTTTTGAGTGCTGGACATTTAGTGTGCATTCCAGCGTTATGATAATACACTTGCTCGCTGGAAGCTGGGACTGTGGTTGCGTCAGGAAACCTATTGGCACAGTCAAAATTCCATCTTATCCAGCCCAGCTAAACTGTAATGATAATAATAAAAACTATAAAACAATATTTGCTTTTGATTCTTTTTTCTACCTCTATAGTGACACATTTATAACAGTCTTTCACCTACTCGCAGCAAAAGATTGCTCTGTTTGCTTGTTGATCAATAACCTGCCAATCACAAGTTGACTCCCGTTGAAAGAACTGACATTTATAAGATTCAGAAGTGGGTACCACTTGTGTAAATTGCTACCACCTTGTGATGCCGTTGCGGTGTAATAGAGTAACAATCAATCATGTTGGTCGCAACAACTCTTACCTTCACTCAGGTGTTGCGATCCGATTGCAGGTGTTGCGATCTGGTTGCGATGAGGATGGCTAGCCCTTGCGAATGGGCAAATGGAGGAGCATGTCTGTGAGTGTAACATAACAATAAGAAGCCATAGAATTAGTATTCTTGGCAGGTAAAGATAAACTTCTCGGAAGTGTTAAGTACCAATATTTTAAAGATTCTGACAAGTAGATCGATCAGGTTAAAGGGTTCATACCAGACGCCTCCATTTGGTTTTCTCCTGATGCATCCATGGATGCGCCCACGTACCCGAATGCCACCGGAAGGTGCAGTGCCACCTGGTGTCAATGTGGGAGTTGATTGATTTGTGGTACCACTGCATCCTGTGTGTTCGGATGGTTTCACTCATCGCTGTTATACCCTGTTTGTTCAGATGAAAAATCAATTTCATTTTCCAGCTCTTTATATGAGATTATGGCGTTAATAATTGTGTGCAGGACACAATCCATGTTTTGAAGAAGCATGTCGCGCCAGAGAAAAGTTTCCATTTTTACCTATCAACCCTTTGCTCTGACCTTTCATGGCTATGAACCTTTCATGTAATGATATTAGTCATCATTGGAGTGCAGGTTTTTTACCTCTTTTATGGGCTGAAATAATTGTTTAGTTATGAATGAATTTAATTTTGGGGGATACACTTGATTGAATACTTTTTTATTTAAGATGAAATTCTCATTCACATATACAAAGAAATCTATAAGGAAACTCTTCTACGCCTTGACTATAAACATTATAGTATTTTATTTTAATTTGTTAGGTCTCCCTGCAAATGTATTAACATTAATTTGAACTCGTATTCAGGTTCTTATTTGGTTGATTACAACAAAGTTACAAAACGATAGGCACTGATAACATGATAGTGCAACAAACCCATTTACTTGCATGCCGTTATCATAAGCAAAACTATAGATAATTGACAATAAACATAGATCATCTATAAAAGATGATCATAGACCCACTTTCGCTTTCAATTCAGGAAGTTTCTATTATGCTCACCATACGTGGGAAAGATCATTAGGACTTCCCCCGCCAGTGAACTCTTTGCTTTCAATACTGATAACAATGAAATAACAGTAATATCAAATTATATTCAACTCCATGAATAGGCCATTCCCTGACATTCCCTTGAGATGTCAATCTTAAAAGCAATAGTACATTCTGTAGTGAGCAGTAGGTGGAAAGTGGCATTTGGGCAAGGGGAATATAGAAATAATTCATGCTATTATTTAAAAAATGATAGTAATATTTAATCATACTTATCCCCACAAGTAGGCAATTCTCTGACATTACCTTGAGATGCCAATCTTAAAAGCAATAGTTTATTTTGTTGTGAGTCATTCTGTAGTGAGTAGTATGTGGAAAGTGGCATTTGAGGAAGGGACAATATTGAAAGAATTCATACTGTCATTTGAAAAAGGGTAGTACTATTAAATCATATTATCTTATCACCACAAATAGGCCATTCTCTGATATTCCCGTGGGATGTCAATCTAAAAAGCAATAGTACATTCTGTAGTGAGTAGTATATTGAAAGTGTCATTTGAGGAAGGGACACCGTTGAAAGAATTCATGCTGTTTCCGCCAGATTGTGAGTATAATTTCAGACCATGTAATCTTCACACAATCTTCACACCTGCTGTTTACAGTGTCCTTGAGGTTTCTAATCTATAGCCTCATCAAGGAGGCCATGCTCTCCTGTTCTTATGCCTAGAGCGAGGACTACGTAGCATCATTAATTCATCGGTGATTGTTCCCTAGAAGCCAAGGTGTAATCGTTAGGCAACCTGTATTATGCTCCTCAGAACATTTGTAAACAACTGCCTGGAGCGCATGGACGAAATGCGTCGTGGTGATGATTATTTGTCCGCATGCCAGCATATTAGAAAATTTGCGTTTTCTTTTGTGTGTAATCAACAGGTAATATATGAACACTCTTAAGAAATCCTGAAAATGATTTCGTTTCTTTTATTGTGAACAGAGATTTCTATCTTGGCATAGATGGACAAGTGCAAGTCTAACAATGCTGTGTGTTGGCATATGACATTTTTCCATCTTGGGCCCAATATAAGCCCATAAACACCACAGAATGGTCATCAGGGGATTTTCAACTTTACGGCAGGCAGATTCTTCATGTGTGGTTGCTGTTGACAATGATTGTATTGGGAGCATTTTCGGGTGTCTTTTGTGGCCCGACAGCAAGGATCTTAGCAGGATATATAGTTCTATTGGCAAGGAAAGGCAATTAAATTGTTACTACGAAAAGAGAACAAATGCAGAAATATATATATACGTATTTAAATGAATGAATATGTAAATAACCCATTATAAATAGATAAACAAATGGCTCCATTAATAGCTAAATTACTATCTAAATAGAATGAATAAGTTCACAAATATCTGAATGTACATGAAATGATAAAAAAAAGAGTCAATAGAAACAAAATACGGTCATGTCTTTTAATTTGAACCAAGCATTATACACCTTACTCGGCTGATCATTCTCTCGTGTATGTTTTTGCCTTGCGTGATGCAAAACAGTAATGATTAGCACTGCCACAAGTAGGGGCCTGTACCAACAATCATAGCACACCATGCCTCACGGCAGATATCGTGCCATTAATGGCTTGTTATATAGCGGAGAAATGGCTTATTCCCCGGGGCGTGTTTCCCTACCCTCCCGGGTGTCACAAACTGGTTATTGAAACGGATATAGGCTTGTACACTGCTATAGCTGACGTGCCTGAACATCCAACGTTTTCATATTATAAAGAGAGAAGTTGTTATACATATTGAGAAAATATGAGAGTTGCTGCATGCCTGATCTGTACCAAATGTGTAAGGTAGATAATGGTATAATATATATAATGGTATGTGAGGAAAAATAAAGATTTTAATTAATTATCGCGATCTCCTTTGAACAAGACTGCATGGACCATTCTCGAAAGGGAGGTTTATCTGAGAGCAGCAATTCTGATAGTGTATGCACTGTCATCGCTGGAACAGGATGATTTATGATAAATCTGACTGGTGGGTTGTTATTAGCCCTTATAATTATACCCAAGGCCATGATATGCTAATTACAAACGATCGATTGATGTTGATTCATAGGTCATCATCATTGTATGTTGGAATGCGAATGTTTACCACATGATTAAAATTCATAAGCATTTCAGTCCACGCCCAATATAATTGACATTACTGTGATTCATCTGCTATCGTTTTACGGTTTTGATAGGCTCCAAATTGAAGGATTACTATCCGAGAAATGTTTATGCACACATATTTGAAAATCATTTTTTTGAATCCTCATCGAAATGAATTGTGAATTACTCTTTAACGTGGAGCGTTTATTCTGGAATAAATCTTATTAAAGAGATTTGTACAATTACATACCTGGGTGTTGGGTAACTAAGAAAACATGACACCGTACATGGTATTAAGGGAAGGTTTTATGAGATGTAGATAAAAATTAATGATTTATCTTTGACAGAGTCAACGATAAATGCATGTACTTCTGTTGATTTCAACTGCTCGAATACGACACAGATGTGTTAATTATCTTTTTAATTTAAAATCACTAAATTATCTGTTAAGAGCATCATATACCGGAGGTTATTATTTCGTTCTGTGATTGCAAATGTTTATTCATACACAATTATATACGTACAATAATGGATACATTTATATATATGGTTTTGTGGCAGTCATCAAAAGACACTCTTCCCACTTATACTGTTTTGAGGTTAGGTTCTACCACGTGATTATACTTATGTATTGATTTGTCGGGAAATCTAAATGGTATCAACAATTAATTAATGGTGTGCCTATTTACTCAATTATATAGCGTGTATTCTTTCTTCCATCTACAATATACTGTAAACGTATATAATTAATGTTCGCGCAGTATTTATTTTTTGCTATTTTCGCGCACCCACCTTAGTGCGCAAAAATAAAATCCGGCGCGCAGTATATATTATTCTAAATTTACAATATGAGAACCGGACGGATTTAATTTCATTCAATAATATCTAATATAACAATAGCCATGTTTTCTTTCAGGATAATTATTTCCCTAATACGAATTAAGCTACCTTTGGACTCGGTAGTAACCCGCCCTACCGAGGGAGGATAGGATGACCTTTCAGAGAATAATGAAGATCCAAGCTATAGGCCTTGGTCAGACGAACAGTCTGCACGGCTGTCAATCATTGCTGCCTCCTATTGAACAAATAATGCACTGACCCAGCAATTCAGATATGGGTGAAGTCGCCAGAAAATGTACAATTCACCTTCAACAATCCCCTCAAATAACCCAAATTTCAGACGAAAATAAAGATCAAAATACAGTTCAACCTAACCAAACAGATTGCTAGAATCAATGCAATGCCAAATATACTCGAATTTATCTAGTAATGACCAAATTTCAGACTAATTTAGCAGAATATACTAAATGTGTACAGCTGCCAATTGTACATTTTCTGAAAATCCGACCCATATCAATTAACAGACATACATATATATACATATAATTATGTAGCATTATAACAAATCAACTCAGAGTAATTATCGTATCCTTGCCAATTTTATGTCTTTCATACCGGTGCCAAAATATATTTGGGATAGGTTTATCGTTTAAAGACGTATGCTCGGATCTAGCTTTGTGGTGAATTCTAGTGATAAGTGACCAATCAAAGAGAAATTGATACATCAAAAACTGTGTAAATGGACTTAAAGCATAATTAGCTGGAAAACAGATCTTTCAGGAAACGTATCACTAATGTATCGTATTTCTTGATAGATAACTGACCAATACTCAAATAAGAATACAAAGAACACTGAATTATAAAACCAGTAATTCCTTCTAAACATGCCCGCTAACTCGTTCTTGGTATGATATAATATATGAAATCCATAGTTCAGAATTCTGGTTCATTCACAAATAGATAGATGGACGAATTTTACCGCCACGCCATGGAGCCTAAATGCAGAAGCGTTCTGACTGGTATTGTTCTCTATAATATGTTCTCGACACTTTAGTTCATATGTATAGTGGGACTCATTTAGTATTCAGAGAAGGGCTGTAATGGGACGGTCAAATGGGCTTGAGCGGAAAACAAAGCTGCTTTTTCTCCCCATTTTGCTCAAATGACCTCATTTGTAGCTGCCTACAAAAGACAAGGAATGAATGCCTATTGAACCTAATGAACTATTGGACATGGTAGCACTCAATCACATAGATGTAGAACTGAAATTTCCCGTGTCTTTATGATTATAGAAATATTGCCTTTTAGATGTACTCTATGTGCTGGATGAAATAGGATCGAGCTTGCATACTTCACCATAAATCATTTTCAGGTAGGTCCCAGTGACGGTAAAATTCGTCCATATATCTTTTTCTGAATGAACCAGAATTCTGAATTATGGATTTCATTTATCATATTAAAAACGAGTTAGCCGGCATTAATTTTATAGACTATCTCTCTGACTGGCCGGTGCTAGAAAATGACAGATAGACCAATTACAGCAGAAAACATTGGCTTTGTTCATGATAGAAACATCCATATTTGAAGTTCGGTGCTGGTAGTGATTGTCCATATAGAGGGGGCAATAAATGTGTAACACTTCATGAGGCCCGTATTGCTGTATAAATCCCTGAACGAATCTTCATTTGAACTAATAGATTGTGTACTACAGTAGTTCACAAGTACAGCTGCTATTATAAAAGGGCTTTTGTTGCATTATCGCACTGGTAGTTCTCCATTAGAGAAAACGGATTCACATCCTGAATCCCTATTCCAAATAAATCTGTCAGCTATTGCGCCAATAACAATAACACTGGGCCTGAAGAAAAAGCCTTTATTCCCCGGGCCAGGATCTTGTTTCAGTTCTCACTATGCTTGAGTTGTATTAAAGACTAAATGGGATGGAAAGCCCTTCGCATCGCAGCATTCGCTACCAGCGTATCACTGTTGTGTTGCCATCGATATTCCTGAGCTGGCTGGATGGGTGTCGCATCACCACACTGGCTTCACCCCACCCTTCTCCTCCTCCTCCTCCTCCTATACTCCTTTTCTATCTTACATCCAACAGCACCCTCCTCCTCCTCCTCCCCCTCCTCCGCTCCCTCTGCTAAGCCCTCCCATTCCCACTCCCTGCTACGAGTCCTGCTGCATGGACCCCACTCCTTCCTGTGGAACCAGACAAGGGAAGCCACTTGGCTTCTTCCCCACCACCCGTTTCGGGTAGTGTCATTAGGACTTACCATACCATACATATAAGGGCTTCGGATCACAGCCTTGGGTATACACAACCTTTGCAGACAAAGGTATGTATTGATTCAGGTTCTTGTCTGAAATGGCAAAATTCAGTAGTATTTCATCTAGATGATCTCCTGCGTTCTGATCTGGGGAAAAAGACACATGATTGGTCTCGTTACAACTGGTTCTAGCGTCCTAAAGCATGTCGGGTTATTTGGTGGTTGTAATGGTGGTTGTAGTATGATGGTGGTGGTGCATGGAAAGGGTGCTGGTAGTGGTGGAAGCGGTGCTGGTGGTGTAGGGTGGTAGTGGAAGTGCTGGTGGTGGTGGGTTCATTGAAACTGCCCAGTGGAACGGTTCAACGTACTCTAGATTGCAGCTTGTTGGGGCATTGAAGAGTACATGCTGCCAACATTTCTAACTGATCCTTCATTTAGATTGCATCCGCTATTGGCTTCTAGCCGTCTGTATTACAGCGTCCTGGAACATGCCCTAACATCCCCCACTAGCTCCGGTAGCTCTTTCACTTTCATTTGGCGGCGTTATTGTTAGTCATAAAGTCCTCATTGGAGGGAGGTTATGCACACACTTAATTGGTACTAAAACCTAGAAAACATATATAATAGTGGATGTGCCTGCGCTACTAGCGCTTTGCCCATCCAGAGATGCTGTATATATAATCCAGTAGAAGGGGACTGAACGAGTTTCAACAATAAATGTTGTGTCATTTTTTAAAGATGTTTTAATCGAGCAATATCACGTGCCTGGATTTTTTCCTGCTTGGGTTCTGACACTAATCTTTCCTCCTCATGTTCATACTGGGAGGTGCCATCAGTCTAGGCTCAGAGTTGAGAGAGCTCCAAACTAAGGGAAAATGTCTCGCTCCGAAAAACAAAATGCCATTATAATCTCATCTCTCATTATGACGCCTAGTCCAGGGCTAGGAAAGCCTTTAGGGCCCTAGGCGTCCAATCACTGACATATCATTCTTATCTTATCCGAGAGGCTGTGAGACTAGACTGCAATATTGATTCACCCACGCATCATTAGCATCTTGTTCTTGTGTTTTATATATTATTACGACTCAGTGGGCAGCCATAATAGCAGAACATAGATTATGTATCCCTTTTGACATTCGCGAGCTGTTTGCTTTTGACGCAATCAATTCCAATGTGCTAATTAATGGGAAGCATGTGGTCGATATGAGAGACCATACATTATTGGTTTGAAATGTAATCGCTATTCAAATTGACTTAGAATCGATATTAGGAATCTAAATGTGGACATCAGAAGATTTAGTATCCAATGTGCATCCAATGTGCATAAGGCATGCCTTATTGATCAAAGCCGTATTAAGTGAGACATGATTAAGTTACGCTTTAGCTATTGATTAAACAGAATAGGGAGAGAAGGGGATAGCCCATAGGAATTGGGAACAGTAGATTCTCATTAGTGAAGAACAATCCATTCTCACTGGTCTCCAACTAACGAGGAGGAGTAGCAGGGAAACAGCGATTGCTGACATTGCATCAAGGCATCAAAGCATATTATATATATATGCCAAAAATGACGTCCCTCATTGAATAAAGTCTTTAAAAATATCCATCTTTCAATATCTAGATCCTCAGCCTTGGTATGCATACCAGACAAGCTGATTAACATGGAGGCTGATGAGTTGCAGGTATGTTGATGGGATGGGTATAATCTGCTCATAAAGCATTCTGTTAGCGTGTAGGATCATGGGCGGAACATAGCATGTCTCGTGCCAACACCAGAAAGCCTCAGCCACTACAAGCATTGCCCTCATGCGATTGCCGTGTGCGAGTCACTTTCTATTTGTCTCCCAGCAAGCATGTCATTCCTCGTGGGAGAAGAAGACGACAGGGAACGCCTCCTTATTGGACCTGAAAACGGTAAAACGAGATTTATTTCTCTGGATCTGTGTGGGCATTTACTGATTTGGTATCCTAATCTATTTGAGATCTGAATTGTTTGCGACTGAAGTTGTTAAAATATTTTCTTTTTAAGAATTGGGATGATAGTGGCGGTATATATACACTGTGCTATTCTGTAGGCCTACCCTACTGGGTTTTTCAATGCAGCTCTTGTTATTCACTGCGCCTTTTCTCTCTAGGCTCTTTATGATCTCTCAGACGCCCCCCTTTTGACCATGGGCTGTTTAATCATATTTTCTATGCTAGAGGAAGCCGTTCCCAGGAGAGCATACTTTCTTATCGAGTCAGCGCCTCCAAAGCTACTACTGCTTGAGGCACAGTATTATTGGACTCCCATAAGACAATATACATGCTTTTATTTCACGAGGCTTCCCTTATTTATTGGTAATGCCTTATATTTGGCATCTGGTATGAATAGAAATATCGTTTAATTTCTGAAGACCAAAATGTAATGCACAGGCTATAACTCTCATGTATGTAGTACATTCATAGAATAATTCATTAGGTTTCAGGGGCATTTCCCCTCGCATTCCTTGCCATTTTTCATAATTATGTCTATGCCTATACAATATGAGTATTTTGTTTTAAATACATCCAGACATGTCAAACAACGCATTTGCAGAGCTTTGTCCATGTATATCAGAAATACATAAGATTCGTGAATAGGCATTCGATTTATACCTGTATAGGGGGCCTATTGGTTCAATACCAACCATAAAATCTAACAGAAAATCAGTGTTCCAGTCTGAAGAACACACATCAAGCAAAGTGAAAAGCCTGAATCACCAGCATGGAGATAGGGCCTGGCAAAAGATCAACTAAGGAATTGATTTAACCATAATTTGGCACATGTGTAGCAGCAGCTAGTGGTCTTCCATGTCAGGGTGTCGCTGCGATCAATAACGCGACTTCCAAGAGTGAACCCCGTGCATGAGGCAGTCGATATATAGCCAGGTTCTCCTTTACTGATTTTCCAAGCCATATATCTGTTATTCCTTGAAAGCTCAGGATCTGAAAACTGCGAATTCTGCTAAAAAAAGACATGCTCCTCTGATTGTTCGAGTTCAGCTATGGAAAGAGTAAAATGGATTTAAGGGAGGAAGGAAGAATGTGCCATGAATGATCACCAGTGAGTTATTTCCCCTTGACACGGTGTGACCGACAAAAAAGTACAGAGACAGATGAGTTATTTTATTATTATCCTGGAGTGGATATGGTTAGGCCCAAAACAGAGGGGACAGGAGATGGGGAATTGTGTTTGATTTAGCCTTTATTGGGGTCCGATGTTTCGAGCTACATTAGCCCTTCATTAGGGGTTTGAGTTGGCTTTAGAGGATGCCTGTCTTATTTGATTATTAGTTATTTTAGTTTCCAGTCGGAGACCAAATCGTTAAACGTACTTTGGCCTTTCTCTCAAAACTGTAGGCCTTTAAAGTGGGTAAACTGAAATTCGTTTAAAATTGAATATCTCAAATAAAATCGAATATATGTCAGTTAGAATAGTGCTAATTATTAGAATATCTCAGATAAAAATGAATATTTCAAGTGAGTTGGAACATTTAAAATATAATGAAACATCTCAGGTTTCCATAGATGTACAGTATAGAAACGTTCGTTCTTTATATTGGGAAGTACGGTATCATGAATGATACACTTTAATCAGCTCAAACACTTCAGGGGCAACAATATCAATGACATTGTTCTCTGCACGTAGAATGAGAAAACAATATTGGGCCTGCATAAACGAACAATGGCACGTCGGACGCTTAAAACCCCCACTAAAATCCAGAAAAACACTTTGCGTCCCCTTTGGAATCCGGTGGGTGTGTTTTAAGAGCTCAGGTTGTATTTAAACGAAGACTGAGGGACTCGCTGGACTACATTCTCTAACCGGGTTGCACGTTTGTGATACGGCAGCAGGAAAAGAGGGACCTGCCAAGGAAAGCCAGTGTATAAAAGCCTCATGCCAGAACGAAGCCATGGGCATCATACATCTCTTGAGTCCCTTTATTCCCTCTCTATTATGCATAATGCAGGGGGCGTTCACTGTGGCAAGTAAATGGACTTGAGTTTACGTAGTCTATGCAAGCAGCAAACAAACAGGTCTAGAATGAACAATAATCTATAATGATGTAGTGCAGAGGAACACATAATGCTTAATTCTTTACATAATAAAAGCAATACTGCTATGGGTAATTGCTGGCATACTATATTATTATTATTGTTTATGCCATTCATTCGGTGTATCGAGGATTTAATCGTTGTGCTTTTGATCTTCCCGATAATGCCATCGTCATTCAAACATTTCTCAGTAAGTTGATATGATTTAATATCTTTAAGTGGCGTTTGTTTGTTTTTTTTGTTATTTTTGGCAATTGTTCATATCCTTAATACTTATCGTATACACTCCTGGTTTGGCGCTCCATCTTCATTCTGAATTTCTCGGATATGAAAGATTTTGAATATCCTTTTCTTGAGTCAGAGCCAGAATAGTTGGCAGCAACTACCATTAGAATCATTCATCGCTAGGTAGAGAATGAGATCTTGTCTATGCATGGCAAGCGTGTTGCGGCCGCAGGACCGTCCGCTCCTCCATCGCATTTAGTACCGAAGAAAGGGAATGGACACACGAGACCTAGACCCAAGGATAACAGTATTGCGGATGGTGTAAGGAGGTTGAACTTGCCCCATTGCCTGCATCCTTTATCTTATTAGATGCTGAGTTTCCTGGGAGCCTTGAAGCCTGGGAGGGGACTTACCAGTACTATGTGAGGAGGAAAAGGTTCAGCATAAGGATCAGATTTTCAGAAAATGTACAATAGGCAGCTGTACACATTTAGTAAATTCTGCTAAATTAGACAGAAATATGGTCAATACTATAGGTATATCTGAGTATATTTGACATTGCCTTGATTCAAGCAACCTATTTGGTAATGTTGAACTGAATTTTTAACCTTATTTTTGCTTTAAATTTGGATTATTTGAGAGGATTGCTGAAGACAAATGGTACATTTTCTGGCGATTTCACCCATAGTGTGACCATACAGTTTTTGTTATAGTTTACAGGTCGTCTTGTTTATAGAATTAAATTTAGATTTACTGATTCAAATTCTTTTGTTTGGGTGGTAGTTATATTTGTGTATTTTTGTGTGTGCAAGGGCTGGTGTTACACATTGCCTCGACTAACACCACATTTGATTATAGAAGTAATGAAATCATATATGGTGTGCCCTTGGGATGAAATTCATATCAGTTATACGTTTGGCCATCACAGGGAAGTTCTCTGTTACCAAAAGGGGAATTCATGTGTATCTATATCATAAAAATGTAGTTATTTACACATAGAAATGATCAGCCGTAGTCAAGTCTACACTCCTTAATCACTGGTGGGAAGGAAACCTTTTCTAATCCCAAAACTCTCCTTTGATTGGTTTGCTTGGTCATATCTAGTTTTCTAAACTATAAGGCAAAACGACCTTGTAGAATTAAGAAACCCTTGCTAATGTTTATTTTCGATTATGTGAATAAACAAAAATATAAAACTAAAGGGAAATGGGAGGAAAGAGATCGTAGAACTAGTGGGTCTAGTTCTATGAAGAAATGTATCTTGATTTGATCATAGATCTCATAGCAAGATCCCAAAGATTGGATTGGTCACGCGGACAGCTACTCTACATTTTGCAAGAGTACATAAGGTCATGACCTGTGCTGACGAGGTCAGAGAAGGTCAAAGCAGGTCGACGAGTGTCAGGTCAGGCTAGAGCAGCATATAGAGGACACCAATGGCCAGTGTTGTCACGCAATGCCAGGCTAATAAGTGACACTCGTGACCACAGTTTATCCATTGCCACGGCCGGCCGGCCAGCCAACTATTGTGGTGTTTACCGTGCGATGCACGTACACCAAGAGTACTTCAGGTAGCCGTGGAGGCTTTGCAGCTTATAAGGGGGCTGCATAGCCTTCCATGTAAGTGTCTTTTAATGCTTGTTCACAGCCTGTGTGTACCGGTATCCTATATCATTATTCATGATCACGATCCTGCCAGGATATTTGTGGATTTGGCTTTGCCATTTATCGATTTGCCCGCTCTTTTTTTGAGATTCTATTGTCATAATTGATATCTATGGATCTATCATCGTGTTTTGGAATGTCCTATTTTTCTTTTCAAACACTGCTAAAATACGTATTTCTATTTTAATTCCTCTAAGTATACAATATCCTACAACTATTTAACCACATATCAAAGCTGCATTCTCCGCTAGCATCGATCAAAAACTAAACGTTTTAAACTATTCTGTTCCTTTCCTACCCCTTTGAAAATAATTTGACCAAAATTAGGGAAGATTTCACCCTGTTTTCTTTGCTGCAGAGCTTCATAAACGTCCACATCTCGGGGCCCACTGAAAACCTTTCCTTTAGCAGATTCGACTTCAAAGTCTTGTATTTGCATATAATAGCAGCAAAATATTGATAACTTCTTCATCTGATACGTTTACAACCACTTTATTATCAATTGCAGGGCATCCCCCAATTTCCCCCAGGTTCTAAAATGTAACTGTAATCAATCAATTGATTAAGTGCTCGATTTTTAATTGCGCCCTGTAGAAACCAACATGAGCTCACAAGGCAACCCACCCAAGAAGAAGGTAGAGACCTTCGTCCTGGAGTTTGACCGAGTAGAAGAGGCATTTGAGGCTGGCAGGAATATGACAGGCCGGGTTAGATTGGTTCTTAAAGAAGCCATGAGAATCACACGTAAGTAGCCATGCTCTGCTACTTTTTATGTTTCCCTTAACATTAGCTCCCAACGTCATGTATACAATTACCATAAAGTATCATCTTCGTTTCTGCTCAATATTCATGGGAAGGTAATAACCCTTCCCACTATTGCATAAATACTCATTGCAAAACCTTTCCAGGAATCAACATGCATATTTACGGGAAGGGCAAGGTGAAGTGGTTTGATAGTTCAGCCACTGGAGACGGAGCCGACCCCGTATACAGAGGTCAGGAGACATATATCAATGAGACAGTACATCTATATGAATCAAGTAAGTTCTAAATTTCACTATAGATTGTCTATAAGGGAGATGAGATGCAAGGATGAAAAGGGCTTTTATGGCAGTTGAAAGCTGCATTCTCAGTACTTCTACATCGATCAGAAACTACTTTTCGTTACTTTCTTTTCCTAAATAACTGAAAGTCATTGGACCAATATCGTGGAGAATTTTACCGTTATTTTTGCTGCGGTCTTCATAAATGACCACATTCTTTTTGCTATGGCCCGTCACAATCCTTTACTGCAGTAGTTTCACTAATTATCGCTCAGCGGTAAAATTCTTGTATAAACATATTTATAACAGCAGCAATATATTGATAACTTCAGTCCTATTTTTCAAACAATGGTTCATACGTTTGGTAATATCTGTTGCAATAGCTGAGAAGGCAGCGTTAAAAGGACTTTCTCCCTATACTACTATGCCATGGCCCTTCTCCCTCACCGGCCCACCATTCTACCATGATGCAATATATATTTCATTCGGTGGGATGGCGCACTTATCTTGCTGGCCCTGTTCAGCACGTGCCACAAGTTACAAGCATTTATGACTCATTAAACGGTAATGAAAGGATGATATAGGCAGAGAAATGCCCACCTCGTAGTTCCCCCAGAGGAGGGACCCACTGCATGAAATGTGCTCGCAACAGGATCGATATTGCGATATCTGGTACTTAACTGGTCAATCATATAAACACAACTAGTGAAAATAAGGTGAAAAGTCCAACTCCTGGGCCGGGCAACTGCTGTATAGGCTTTCCCCGCCTAATTATCACTGTTCACTGCATGAAATATGGTCGCAACGGAATCGATATTGTCATATATAGACCTATGTGGTACGCCTATATTGCGCAAAATAATAGAGCGAAGGGAGGTCTGGACCAAGCAACTGCTGGAGGCTTTCCCCCGCCTTATCACTGGATTTAAAAGGTCCGTCCAGCACCAACATCAAAGGGTGTATATTTGCCTGGAAATACAGTTTTTATCCTTGGTTATTGTCAGGGAAATCCCCATCTCCCTCAGTGCCTGATGATAAAACAATATGTGTCTTCTCTTCCACATAGGGGTTTACTTTCAAAATGGCATGTTTATAGCGGTATCGATCTGATACTTATGAACTGGCTTCACAAGATCTGTAGATCTATACTCTTATCATTAGAACAGAAGTCTTAAAATTCGATAATTGAAAAGAGACCCTATATAAGTTACTTATTTGTGAGCCAGTAATTCCATTTTATTATATGATCTGAACTTGTATCCAAAATAAAATGTCAATAGTTGTTTAGAAAACTTAGTTCCTTATTCATTGATTCCAGTCTAAGCCAGGAAGGATGATTTCAATACGGTTAAACTTAGAGATTATTTTGAAAAAGCTGTGGGTTGTGGTTGTCAGTACATCTGGATGTTATGGCTCCTTAATTTACACATAACGTGTACATGAATATGTTGTATTTAGATGTTTAGGTTTACTGACAACTTATAGGTATTGAGTATATAGCAATCTTCCTGCAATTTATAGGCTACTAACGTTATACTACATTGCGCATGCCCCAAAGTATGTAAATGAGCAACAAACGGTGCAAAGCATGGATAAAAACAAGTCGCAAGGCGGCAGTTACAACTGTAATGTATTGCATATGGGCTCGCGTTAGAGCCCCTAGCAGTAGGTCTTTTTGCCCACTTCAGCGTAAATGGAAAATTTAGAAAATGGCATCGTGGCGGGGTTTTTTTGCTGGGGAGCCCATGAAAACATTGCCCGCTGTGGATTAATAGCTTCCACCCATTAGGTTATAAGGTGGGACATAAAATATGAAACATCTATTTTATTGTCATAGTGAGTAGTTAAACACTCCTAAAACTTTACAAACATTATCGCAACATCTTCAGCACTGGTTTAATCGAGTCTTGAAGGTGGTCTCCACTGGCTGTGATAAGCTCTGCAGTAAGCCTTGCGATGGTGTTGTGCTGGTTCTGTAGGTGGAGAGGAATGATGAGATTCTGCCTACATGGTTCCCTGGCCATGTAGGCAGGACCTCGCCACTCCTCACCATCACAGCACCATCGCAAGGCTTACCACAGAGCTTATCGCAGCCAGTGGAGACCCCCTTAAGGCACAGCTCTCATAATAGCAGTTCATAGTTAAAGACAAGATAATATTCAATTTCACTGAATGCATAATGTACGAGGCAACTCGATAATACATCAACTATGTTGACATGCGTCTTTTGTAAACTTATAAATCTTGGGCTGAAATGTAATAAAACAAATAGCTAGGAGGTCTCCCAGCTATAGTAATGGATATGAATAACAGAGTCAATAAACGTTCACAAATAAGGAGCAATTGAACTCGAACCTTAGATAAAATTCATCAACTATGAAGTCTACTTTCCATTCATTTCTCCTCTCCCTTTGAACTCTAGGTGGCAGTCAGGGCGATCTACTGCCTAAGGGAGAACACATTTACCAGTTTGATGTTTCACTGCCTGCCCATCTTCCTTCCTCGTTTGAGGGGGAGTTCGGTTATGTGAGATACCACGTTAAGAGTATGGTAATCAGCCCCATTGACTATAGGCGCAACTGTTCACATGAGAAGATTATCTCCATCTCCCGGCCCCTTGATCTCAACACAGAACCCTCAGAGGTCCGGGTGAGTATGTATATGCGTGCAAGATTTGGAACATAATCTCTCATATAAAAAGAAAAGGCAAATTTAGTCGGTGAAATCATGTTAGCAGATGATTGACAGACCGTCACGAAGCTTTTAAGAGAACATTGTAGGCCTTGAACGAAAACAAATCTCTCTCTGTGGTATTAGTAGGCTATACTTCATGACTGTTATATGACAAAATAAGGCCCCTGAGGTAGAGTTGTATTCAAAAACAGAGATGGGGTTACCCGTTTTGTCATATCTGTACCAATCAAAACAAAAGTCTTGTATAAATAAAGTAACTTTAGGTAATCTCCAAAATATTTATAAGCACACACATGCCCCTTAATTTATAAGTGTGTACACACTGATGCCATATCAATCAAAATGTCAGCAAAGTTTGTGCGCTTATTAGGATGAAAATATGCCCCCAGTTTTGGAGATAAAGGAAAGGTTAGCACACTATGCGCTTGTTATAACCATTAGAGATTTAAAACAATTACTGTAATTCATTGGGTTTAATTGAATTTATAATTGAATTTCTCATACAAATGATTGATTTGTCTCATCATACATTACCTACAGACTACCATGCTTGCAGAGCATGAGCGACCTGTCAGCTGTTGTTGTCTAATGTCTGGAGCCGTATCAGTCAGGTTCCATTTAGAGAGGCGAGGCTTTGTTCCCGGTGAGGACATCTGCTGGAAAGCTGAAATACGACAATCGGCGCGCATGTCGGTGGTGAAGCGATGTTCTGTCACACTTAAACAGGTGAGGGTTTTGTGTTCCATCATTAGATTATGAGAGAAGGCCGAACAATTTTTGGTATTGGATTTTATTTAAGTAATTAGTGTTTATTAAAATGATCAAATTCAATTTTTAATGAATTCGATTAAATAATATATATAAATGTTTTTATTTCCATTTAAAATACAATTACATAATCGGAAATAGGCTTCGACTTTCTGGGACTTCACAGTTCTTCCAAGAAGGCCTTTTAGATAAATTAATACAATTTACATTTTACAATCAATACAGTATGTATACATGCCATTAGTAATTAAAGAATTTGATATAACTACTCCATTATACAATGTTCTCCTCTATTTCTCTTTTGTTACCTTTCTCTATACAATTTCTGTATATTATCTATCTAATTGTCTACAAGTCTTACTCGCTTGAATTCTGTTTTTCATATTTGCCTAAAAGCAAGATGTGTTACTGCTTTTGCAATAACTTTAGTATTCACAGAGTTATTATTATTGGTAAAAGAAAAGCTGGAAGTTAAAATACCGCCAACTAATGCTTTAGGTTTGTGGAGGAAGGGAAAAGCAGATGAGAATAATTATTCGGTGATCTATGATATAACGGACAAGTGACAAGATCTGAGCAATTAACAACTTATTTATGAATGTAATCTATTGATCATTTTTGTCAAAAGACTCAATGTATAGCAGGGTCATCTCCATTTCATTTCAGTGGAGTCCCCACATCTCCCTTCATTGAACAATTTATACAGTAAATCAAGTAACGTTATAAGATATGTCTTCCAGCCAGCCTAACTCTGGGGGCTTATAGATCTATCACATGTGTTATACCAGTATAAGCCTTGATTCATAGGAGATTATGGGAGTGTCGTTTCTATCCTGCAAAATATTGTTATGTCAGATTTGAACAGAATCCCTCCCGGCAGCACGCACTGTAATAGACATGCACATGCAAGTTCCCTATATTGTGTATATATCAGTTTAACTAAAACTATTCGTAAGTGTTAATACGCCATTCTAGCAACCTCAACTATATAATAAGCAAAGAAGTCAAAGAGATCAGTATGGGAATCTACAGCATTTTCATATTCTTGCAAGAAATTAAAAAAAAACATCAACTGGGTCAGAACTTTATCATTCCATTCAGAGAACATTTATGTGGACGAATACTTCTAAAGATATTAATAGAAAATAAAATAATGTTAGCAATAGTGGATTAGACGCAATCTCCCAAAGCGTGTACACACCCCTACGTGACTGGCATTTTCATTTAATTATGCAGAGCTCGTCACATCTATAATGTTCCAGGGTGGTCCCAGGGGTTGAGCTCCTATATATCCTATTAAGATTTCATCTCTGTTGGTGGGTCTTGAGTCCTCTCGCCTTGCCCTGATGCATGGTAATTGGACGGTAACGCATATCTTCTCCCTGCAATATACATATTTGACGAGCAGCAATATTTGTCTTAATTAGATTCACTTTAAGGAAAGGACTATAGAACAGTCAGTCTCACTTTGTATAGAATAGGTTACTGGAGAGGAAGAAGGCAAGGCGAAACATGCCGTTGTTCCACGACCTCTCCCTGTTCACCGTGACATTTAGTTCAGCACTTTCATTATAGAAAATTGCTGAGACAGCATGCACCGTATCAGTTATTTTAAAACATTAATACCAGAACATCGGTTAGTAATCCACTGATTGATGCAATGTTTTCAGCAGCAATAATATCATCAGGTCCCAAGCAAAGGAGCGGTTGATTGATAAAAGACAATTTGTATTCATGCATATAACCCCCACACACACATATATATATACAGGCACCCGATGTCACAAATAACACCAATATACACAAAGATTGATAGATCAACCAAAATGATTGAATATACCAGAGTATGTTCACCCATGCAAACGTGTTATTTACTCTATAGAAATATTTCCAATCTCCGAAATGCTTGAAATAATTAAGTATTATTTCCAATGTCCCGGTGTCTAGTTGTACATTGACACATCATTATTTCACATTCATTTTAATAGCTCTCAAATGGTGACAGAACAACTACTGGGGTTTGCAAGAAATAATGATACTTAAGAACATCTGCAATTTAAAACGAATGCAATGTGTCATGTTCCATTTCCACCTGATTCTCAATTTCCCATCAGAGATATGTATGAGCGTTGTCATTCTCTGACTTTGATCGCTTCATCTTCTCCATGCGATACTTTGAATGTTTTAGGGAATCAATCAAGATGTCTGGTGATCTGAAAAGCAAAAATTTCCATTCCTAGCCTCTCCATGATCGAGTTGTGTCTAAATGATACAAATAAATTAAATGTAGTTTGGCAAGAATCCCCATTGACTCTATAATACTATATACTGTATGATTATTATATGCCACACACTTGCTTGTTTAATATTGATATGTCTACACATGTGCACACGTATACATACCACATTCGTTCAAACACACATGCATTCAAACACATGCACATAATTTGCATTCAAACACACATACATTCAAGCATACATATGCAATCAATGACATAATATATCACAAGCTTTGTCATTCACCGACTTGTACCGCTTCATCATCTCCGTGCAATATTTGAATGTTTTAGGGACTGAATCAATAACGGTATAATCTACACCAAATCACTGAAATCGGTATAAATATACGCAAGAGCCTGTAAGATTCTTACCCGAGACAATTTAGAGATTAACTCTAGTCTTTGGATACAGGCGGGATGAGGGATATACAATGTACAATACATTTGGTTTATACCATCTCCGATTCCTACTGCATGAAACAATGCTAAACTGCAGGCTGATTGTGCAGTGCATTTAGTTTTGCCAGTATAACACTCACTTTCAAGAGCAAGGTCAGCCTTCGACAGAGAAAAACTGTTCAAAATTGGTTTTCCGATAAAATAAAAAAGAATTATATTCCAACATCCCCAAAGTAATGATGAGTTAGAACATGTTGCCAGTGCAAACCTATACTAAAGCTTCGTACACGGATACGTATATATGCAATACAATTTTGCCTCTAATCTGGGTCAGAGTTTCAGAAAATGTACGATTGGCAGCTGTACACATTTAGTACATTCTGCTAAATTAGGCTGCAATTTGGTCAATAGTATGTTTACCATTCGAGTATATTCGGCATTACATTGATCCCTTTGGTTAGGTTGAACTGTATTTTGAACTGTATTTTCGGTTTATTTGAGAGGATTGTTGAAGATGAATTGTACATTTTCTGGCAACTTCACCCATCTTTGTTTGCAGTTTATTACCTACACGGGTGTATCAGACGCTTTCTTCTCATCTGGGCGACCCAAACCACACAGTCAGGGAGGGACAGTTTGTAGTACTCATAGGTCAGGCGGACGACCAGGGGAACCCATCATCTGGAATGGTAACCTCACTGTCCCTGCCCTTCCTCCCAGCTGCCTAGATGGCTGTAGACTCTTGTCCATCAGATACGCTGTACAGGTACATATAATAGTGTTATGTATAGTGCTTTCTCTCCTAACTGTAATAAGCCTCTGTTGTAATAGGGGGTTTGCATAGCTGCCATTTTGAATCTTGATTCACATGGAATTATGGGACTAATGGTACAGTCTAAAATCTATAGAAATCATGCCATGTTCAGCATGGGATACTTATCAGTGCTCTAATGTCAATATCCATGTGTTATACATGTTTCCATAACACAAGTCTCCATCTTTCCCATCATGCATTTGGTTGTCATAGATGATTTATACAAGCTGTGATATTGATGAAAACATTATTGCAATTTTCGATAAAATATTGTCAAATATTTGTATGTCAGATTTCAACAGAATCCATCCCAGAATGCAGTGTAACAGACATGCGCAGGGACACATGCAAATCCCCTATAGCTCTACCCTATTATTCTATGAACACAGTACCCACATCACTCTAGTCGTATAAATGATGCGGGATCATTAATCTAAACAATCCATATAACAGAATTTCTACAGAACGGAGTATTTGCTTCAATTGGGCATAAACCAATACAGCATAATATCAAATGTGGGATCTCAGACTGTAGAAATGTCTACATAATAGATGTATAATGGATGTTCTTTCGTCTGATATTTTTAAGCATTTCTTACAATTTAAACACACACAAATATCATTGCTGATACCGTTTCCTTCCATACCTTCAGGATCTTCTGAGAAAAGCAATGTAATATTGTAATGTAGGTTCCTATATAAACCCATTTAAAGTAGACTAACTTTATTCCACAGTTTAAGGCAGTAATAAGCTTTGGCGAGGACATCCGGATTATGACAGATGTCGTAATAGGGACAGTGCCGTTAGTGAACCACTTCCGGACGCCTCCCTACCACCCAGAAGCCACCAGCTATGACAATGAAGCCAAATGTGCCACTATCATTTCGTCCATTGCCCCCTCAGTCAACTGGGCTTTACGTGAGTATGCACATGATGCCGCTCGTCCTATTGTTCCTTCTCTATGTTGCCTGTAATAAAAGATGCATGCCATCGGGCGATCGAATGTTGTCCTTGAATAGGAGTGTCGTTTAGCGATTTAGTTTTCCCTCAGCTTATGTGAATCGCCAATTGTTTTGCATCACCAGAAATGAACAATTATGCTTTTGCCATACTACGTACATTTCTAAAGTTTCGGTTTTAGAAAAAGGTTATTTAGTGTAGACTACTGTCTGAAGGAGGACCTGTAAAACAATTCGCAATAGGGGAATTGCATGTCTGCCATCTTGAAGCTTGATTTACATGGAATTATGGGAGTTTGATATCAGTGTAAAAGCTATAGAAAACATTTTATGTTCAGTATGGATTATATATCAGTGCTCCAATGTCCATGTGTCATACATGATCCGATAATAAGAGAATGCAATTATTTTCCCCATCATGCATTTGGAGTCCATAGATCAGGCACATTACTATATTGATGAAAATAGTCTGCCTATTTTTTAAATCAATAATTCTATGTTAGATTTGAATTGAATCCATACCCCAATTAGGCAGACTTTAATTAAAATTAAATTGTAATGAAGAGGAGCAATTTCCTATCCAACGATACTTATAAAGTTATTATAAAGAAAAAGAAGTTTTATTGTTTGGACTGTCTGAACTCTTCTAAAAAAAAACTTAAAACAAATGTAACGATGAGGCTGAGTGTAAGTGAAATTCATGAATGGAGCATGAGGTTGACTCCATCCTGAGCTAAGTCCCACATAGTCTGCATGGAGATGTTGCTTCAGCCTGTCCCCCCGGTTCTATTACTCCTCTATGAATTGATGGTAATAAATTGACAAATGACCATCGCACTCAAGGTCACCAACACAAAGCCTCGAGGGCGCTTTTCTTTAGAATGATTCATTGCATCCCAAACTCATGCACGGCAATTTCTGCTCTCTTTATCAGACTTATTGTTCCGGGAAGTGCTTTCAGAATCTTGGAAGGAGTACATAAATTGTTCAAAGTGCCACAAAAGTTCTTCTCCTACATCCTATATATCAATGTTTCTCCTTTAATACGATGGACTTTGGTAGCACCATGGAATGTTAACAGTTATTTTTCCATGGAAACAATATCACATGAATAGAACTGTTAATATCTACATTACACAAGTCTTCTTTCTGCACAATGGCTCTGATTATGCCGTTATAATCTACAATCTAAATGAAAAGATTGTACATTAAATTCCCATGGGGTTTACTACCAAGAATACGAGTCTATAAGACGCATAGATCTATTCATGAATAATTTATATAGAAATGGAAACTTTTAGTTTTGTTATCAGAGAAAACCCGTATACACTCAGAACATGTATGTAAGCTCTTTATTCACCCTATATGCTGCTATATATAATTTATAGTAATTACATGTTTAAGGTAAATAAATCAATGTTTAATTGCACATTTCTTCAGCGGAATTAATGTGCACCTAGAGATATAATAAAGGGCACAGCCGTTGCAAACGGCTGTACTTGGTGTGTTCATGTTAAGTGAAGTTTAAGCTGATTATATGAATCCTCTTCTCGTTCCAGCGCCAGTTTCCTACGACTTATGTCCCATAAAACACGGCCAGAAGAAACTTCCCGATCCTAATGGGGACCCTTCGGAAGGTGTGGTTAAATTTACTCCTCGCTACCCTGTCTATCGCTCTCAGCCTCTCTTCTCAGGCTTGCCTCGCGTCTAGTATTTACCAGCTACTCCAGTCTGGGGATTTATATATTTTTTATATTGTAAAATATTGTATAGGAAGCTTACAGTGTATATATTTTTCTGTATAAATAATGTTAACTGTCATATTAATGAATCGATCTTGAATGCTTGTAAATAAATATCATCTTTGTCATTGTGTCCTCAATGTTACGATGATTATATTCTCAAAATACTTTTGTAAAAGGAATATGATGTAATAATGATTTGGATGTGTATATAAATTAGTATGAAGATCAATATGATTTTGGTATCAAATGTTTCTATACATCAACCCACAACACAAGAAATAGTGGCGTATCTGCCAATAACGATCCCTATATGTAATAAACTGTCGAATGGAGGTTAGTAGTTGATGTGAATCGTGACCCAACTTTTTGCATTATAAACAGGGACCAGAATAGCAGTTTTTCTTTAAGATAAACAATTTCCTCCACCAGTTGACATTAAAATGGTGCGAACTCCGGGCATTTCTATATTCTGAATGTAATAAACTTATTCCAACATACGTTTCTTCTGTTGGTCCTTTTCTTTCGTTGAGCTATTAAAATTTTATGTCACCCACCCCGATCTTTGGCTATTCTCATTTCCCAATTTAAATGATAAATTATGTTAATTACCTACACATATTGTTTAACGTGCGCAAAAAGGGATCGAATCTTGGATCAAAGGACTCGAGGCAGCGGTCCCAGGTGGTCTAGTGGTTAGGATTCGGCGCTCTCACCGCCGCGGCCGGGGTTCGATTCCCCGTCTGGGAAGCCAATTTTGATAATGTCTGACTGACTATGCTCAAACCATGGAAAAGGAACAAAAGGATAAAGAGATAGCTTCTATCTTGTTGCTGTTGCGACATTCTTCTTGTTTCCAAATGCTAATATTTAATCAATAAGTAGGCTATCTTTTGCTATTTGTTCGACCGTCAGATCAAATAATCTAAATACGGGTTCAATCTCATGATCAGGGTCATGGCTTTGATAGTAACACAATAGTTTGACTTATAACTATTGTAAACTGAATGTTGCTAAGAAAAATGTCATCGTTAGAGACAATGCGGATCAAACTTACTCGCTGTAAACTAATATATATGTGACGTGTTACAGGAAAATGAGTCAAAAGTCGCAGAAAATGAATTTTGAGATATCATCATATTTGAAAAGATGAGATCAAGCAGATTCCAATGATAGTAATCAATAGAGCATCCAATAAGTATTTCCATATTTGTGTAGCACGAGGAAAAACGTTAATGATATTTCTTAATGGTCAATCACTATAGTAAAGTAGGTTTATTTAGTCAAATATACCCCTTAGAATAACCTCAGATATGCATTGGTATATTCAATACAGTCTTCAAACTTGGTAAATGTATTCCTGCTACTAGGACACTAAGCACTCCAAGAACGGAAACATTGTGACCAAGGGCTCTTGTGAATAAATCACTAAGAAAAATATCAATTCTGCGACTTATGGCTCATTTTCCTGAAACACATCACATATAACAAATTATGAGATAAATGAAGTCGGAAGTAACGACTGGAGGGCCAACAACTCAGTGATGGACAACCAAGCCTTGGTCCAAGGCAGGGCCAATGACATTGCCAACCACTGGAAGTGCTTTAATCCAACATATTATTGTATAAAACCGATAGAATGATTAAGATTGTGACTGCATTAGTCCAGTTCTGTAACTGTTTTTATAATGCAGAATGAATAAAATTTCAATATAATAATTATATAACATGAAGGCAAGCGACAGCGTTCTTCCAACTTTACATAGAATTATAAAGTGTATCAATCCTATTGGTAATACTTTATTAGATTTAGCATTTCCGAATGAATCACAATATTATATTATGTATACACCACTTCTTTTTATATATCGTATTTCAGAATACCATGTCCTTTTATACATATTTTTCTTCACAATTCGAAAGATATATAATATTACATCGACCATACATATATAGCTGGGGATCCACTAGCCGGTATAGATATATAATATGTCCATTGAATAATCTCCATGATTGCACGAGCTAGGCAGTGAGAAGTATGCACTGGTCGAACCGTGCCCTGACAAATTGAGGATTGAGAAGGAGAGTGGGCCTGGCTTGTGTTGGTTAGAAATAGATAGGCGTGTACGCTGTAGCACTAACAGCCTCCAATCATGTACTACATGATTCCTTGAAGTGTTAAGTAAATAAAGTCCGAAGTACCACTCTCACAACCCGGAGGTCCACCAGATAAATCTATTACATATAAAAATACTCTACTTCTCTTACTGGCCTCCTCTCTCTCTATATGTATACGTTCAGGTTGTGGAATTAGCACTAACAATTGTAATGCTACATGAGCGAGGTTTTAGGCAATTTTCTCGGGCAGAGAAAACAGGTTTAGCTTAGAAAATTTGAAAATACCTTTTTATTTGTTCATTTTTTATCTTTCTAAATAGAAAATAATATGTTCTTTCTTCATGCTAGTTGGTTGAATATGTCACTATATATGTATCATGATATCTTATATATATATATTATATATATATCTTATGATATGAATATTGTGACGATAAAACGTTTAATTCCCAACTACTTGATATATGTAGACACGTTTGCTTCGCATATCGCATTCAAAACACCATCATTAAAATTCAAGAAACCAACGTAGTTTCCGAGTAAATAAAATCCGATCAAAACGAATCAGGAATCGTCTCCATGTCTCTTTCGTTTATTGACCAACTATCGATACGGTATAGGGCCGCATATGACAATTAATCACGACACATGCATCAGAGCTTATGAAAGACATCCATCTGGAAACAGATTATCATTCGATTTCATAAGAACTGAGCATGATTATTTACCCTTTCGGCAGGTCATTTATATATTAGTTAATGTGAATAACACAATCAAAGTAACAATTAGTTTTCCCCGTTATCCTGTCATCCTCAAGAACAATTTAAAAGACTATTAATTCTCTTTTTCAGAAAATAAATATCCTGGTCTGATTCTAGTACAATCAGAATGTTGTTCCAAATAAAGCAAATGTAGTAAAAGGGAAAAGCTCTGTACCAGAGTTATATCATTATAGCCATATGAAGATGAATTTTGTATTTGCTCACTTGCTAACAACCCCGATTAAAAGTCAAAGAATAATACTGGCCAAATATCTAAATATTGATAAATACATTGATTACAAATTATTATTTTCATGACATTCATGGATTTTGAGGTACCTCTGGGTAGACTGGGTCTCCTTTCACAATTTACATAATACCCATGTGTCCATTAAGTTTTCCATTACGAGATAATTACACCTTTACAACAAAAGCGTATAGGTAAAATAGTATATCAAGAGATAATAATTTACTTCTGCGGGAACAATATATACAATAAAAACAATTATAATAATAAATAGCAATTACGGGTCACCATCAAATATGGCACAAGTAGAATATATATATATATATATATGTACAATTGGGAACATTTTTTCTTTGATGTTAATTCTTTGGGAGCTGTCAGCATGAGAAAACAATTCCAATCCTTTCGCACAGAATTTGTGAGGGATCCTTGATACATACAGACACCCTAGGTCTATCTAACACTTACATGTGTACACTGACAACCACAATGACATAGTCGAGTGGCAGGAATACAGCCTGGATGAAAGTAACTTCCATGGATGAAAATATATCTAGAGTTTTTCTAGGCAGAGGTTATTTTCTGATACAACCCTCCTTACCATTCCTTGGAAGCCGGCTGTAAAATGTTGTGGAGCATTCTGAGACTCCAACAAATCTCCCACAGACAATCGTGCCCAAGATGTCTTATCTATAGGAACAGAATTTGGTGCTCTGCCAGAAGCTTCTCGGGAATTTGGCACTGGTCCTAATGTGACATCCAAATCATCCATGTCATCCCCTGAGTGACTAGATGAAGGTTCTTTGCTTTCTTCGAGATAAGGTAGTTCCCGTGAATGCTGCCTTTCTTTGAAGAACTGTTCGGTATCTATAATTCTCGAGCTCGCAACGCGCACTGAACTGAATGCGAATTTTGAAGAGGAGCTGATTTTGGTGACTCCCAATTGTTCACCCACTTTCTCATCTTTCGCATCATTTTCCCCCTCCTCCTCGAAATGAATGTGTATTTGTGGAACTGGAAGAGCCTTGAACGATATTTCTTCCCGAGTTTCACATACACTTGTAACATGTTCTGCATGTTTTTTCTTTTCTTTTGGACTTTTACTTTGTGTGTTGACATTAACCTGTGATCCGCCATCACCAGACGCGATCTCATTTTTGTGGCCATCAATAATATTTGCATAAATGTGGGTGCACGAGGAGGAACGCACCTCCATGCCAGGTACCTGTAAGGTGGTCCTAGCCTGGGTTCTGTACCTTGAGATAGTACTCACTCCATCTTGGTATCTCGCCCCTTGTTTCAATAGCTGTGGGACATTAGACGCAGAATGCGCGTGCGCTAGATAAACCGGTGGACAGAGAGACGTCTTTCTTCTCCTGTAATCTTCAAAAGATGTCTTTAA